>CM074720.1:418147725-419615225 GCA_037306005.1 Rhinophrynus dorsalis | reverse complement strand
CCTGCCGTCGTCAGCCATATCAGTCTTGGAGGCTGACTTCACCACGGATGAGCTTGATCTAGCCCTTCGCACTATGCCCAAACATAAATGTCCGGGCCCGGACGGCTTCCCAGCTTCTTACTACTCTTCTTTTAAATCGTCCATACTTCCGTGGTTGACTAGATCCTTTAATGCAATCTCCGAGTTTACTCTTTTCCCCCCTCAATCTTTAGAGGCCCACATCACAGTAATTCATAAGCCTGGAAAGGACCCTAGCCAATGTGGCAGTTATAGACCCATTTCCCTTTTAAATGTAGATTTAAAGCTTTATGCCAAGGTCTTGGCCCTACGTCTGAGTCCTCTCCTCCCAGCTTTGATACACAGAGATCAGGTGGGCTTTGTTAAAGGTCGACAGGCTAGGGGTAATACCACTAAACTTATTTCTCTATTGCATAGAGCTTCAAGACTCTCCCTTTCTACTATACTAGTCTCACTTGACTCAGAGAAAGCCTTCGATCGACTCCACTGGGGTTTTCTTTTTGGTGTCTTGCGCTCTCTTGGTCTGGGTCAGATCATGCTGTCACGTATTGAAGCATTGTATGCTGGTCCCACTGCACGTGTTATAGTTAATGGGACGCTTTCAGATGCCTTTACTATCTCCAACGGGACTCGCCAGGGATGCCCCTTATCTCCATTGCTATATATTCTTGCTCTCGAACCTTTGCTCATAGCGATCCGTTCCAATGATGTTATCTCAGGTATTCCTGGGGCTGACGATGACCAGAGGGTCTCTGCGTTTGCTGACGATATTCTTTTGACTCTTTCTAATCCAGAATCGTTTCTCCCTGCTGCTTTGGATCTACTGACGAATTACGCTTCATTATCAGGCTCCCGGCTTAATGTCTCTAAATCCGAGATCTTAAATGTCAACCTTCCAGAATGCAGAAGTTACCACCTTAGGGAACGTTACGGCTTTAGTTGGCCCCCGTCCTCCATCACCTACTTAGGGGTGCAGCTCACCCCGATGACTACTGACCTATTCCAAGCTAATTATCCACCACTATTGTCGGCCATTAAGACAGACCTCCTATCCTGGGATTTCCCACAGCTGTCTTGGTTCGGACGTATCAATATTATCAAAATGGTGATATTACCTAAATTTCTTTACTTGCTTCAGACTCTTCCTGTTCGGATACCTCGCTCCTTCTTGAGGTCACTCCAATCTTTAATCTCTAAGTTTGTGTGGAGAAATAAGCCCCCGAGATGTTCATTGAAGTACTTGGGAGTTCCCCGTCTGAAGGGTGGCCTGGGTCTTCCAAGTTTTGAATCCTACTATGAAGCTGCCCTACTGACTTTGTTGATAGATCTGGTTCATAAACCAGATACTGCTACATGGATTCCAATCTCCATGGCGGATACCCCCGGTGTCTCACCTAGACAACTTCTCTTCATACAGAAAAGTGACTTACCTAGAGGTCTTAGCCTCGATCCACTTTTACACACTGCTCTCAATTGGTGGTATAGTAGAAGAGAAGTTGAAAATTGGTCCTCCTTTCCATCACCGCTCCTCTCCATTCATGGTAATCCTGCCTTTCCTCCTGGGTTGATTGGTAATTCGTTTCAAAACTGGTCCATATCTAATTTAGTACTTCTCCCTAGTCTACTTCGCGACGGAAAAATGATACGTTTCGGAGATATGGTTACAGAATTCGGCTTGTCTCCTGGTGATTGGTGGAAACATCTTCAGGTCAGTCACTATGTATCCGAGGTTCTCCGCAGGGGTTCTCCGTGCCGCCCGCTTTCTGCTATGGAATCCTTTTTAATGAATCATGGTGCTGTACTTAGGCCATTATCTAAGGCGAGCCGAGCATTAGCTACTAGTTACGCCACGGGACCCCTGCCCTATACCAAATCATGGGCTTCGGACCTGAATACTCCTGCTCTCTCAGATAATGAGACTTGGCTGGCTATTTTTAGAAACTCTAGGTTTCTTCCTAGGGATACTCCGTCTCAAGAAAATTATTTTAAACTATTGTCACGCTGGTACCTGACTCCGATTCGGATATCTAAATTTGATTCCTCTGTTTCTGGTTTGTGTTGGAGATGCTCGGATCATAGTGGTACCTTCATTCATATTTGGTGGTCATGTCCTAAAGTTACAGAATTTTGGTTGAAATTAGCCGATGTGATGAGTCTTATCTTAGGTTTCTCCATTCCTATAGATCCTGCTCTCTTCTTGCTCTCGCATCATTCACAATTCCCTCCTAAGAAATTCCAACTCTTACACTTTCTTTTAACAGCTGCCAGATTAACTGTCGCTTCTCACTGGAGATCGGCTGTTGTTCCCCCTTTGGCTATGTGGCAGACCCGAATGGATAAATTTCATTTAATGGAGAAATTACATGCTTACAGTGTTCATAACATTCAATCATTCAGGGAGATATGGTCTCCCTGGGAACGATACCTTGGTGGGGGAGGTGTGTCATGTCTACCGGCAGCTCCGTAAGTCCAACATCCAGTCCGTGGGTTGAAGGGCAACTTATCCTGCTCCATTAGATCTTTTCCAGTTACCACTGGGATTAGGCCTCATCGGTTATTTGAAGACTGAACAGACCACTCCGTCCCCCCCTTCCCTCCACCCCCCCCCCTCCTGCTCCTTTCCTTTTCCCTTTTTTTTTTTTTTTTCCTTCTTTAGCCATTGCCTTCAATTCTTCTTTCTCTCCTGCTCTTTTCTGCTTTTCTTTCTTATATTATACTCTTTTACTTTTCTCGTATAATATGTTTATCTTTCTTTACAATTTATATAAGTCTTCCATCTCATAATTGGTGTCATGTGACATATTACTTGTATTCTGGTTTCTTTGTGCTTCAGATTTGCTGAACCATTATGTCTTTATTAGCTCCTGTAATGTCTTATTGCATTTCTTCAATAAACTTTTAAAAAAATTAAAAAAAAAAAAAAAAAAAATCTTGACAACTAGAAGGCTGTGCAGATTTGATTGGAGAAAAAAAAAAACTCTGATGTCAAAATATTTTGGACACAAGTTAACTTCTGACAGTTTGCTATGATAAATACATTTCTTACTAAAGCATCAGTGTCGGCCTATGTAGACCCAGAAAAGCCCTTTGTGCTTCACAAAAATTATTCCTTTAATTGACTAGTAATCATCATATGCATCTCCTAGACACCTGACAACAAATAGCAAGCTCATAAATACACTGTACTGGGCCACTGGCTTCCTAATGATACTCCCAAGTGTGCACTAGAGCAGGCATTTCAAACTCATTTAAAGTTAATGGTCATATACGTAACATTTTCATTGAATGAGGACAGCAACACTGGCTGCTGGTATCCACCTGTCAGAATTCCATTTTAGAATGTAATTGCGTAAAAATATAAAATTGCATTTAACCCCTTAAGGACCCTTGATGTGCCAAGACCATAACTCCAGTGATATTGTCATATCGGTGCTGCTGAAGAGCTGCGTCTGGTCAAGGGACCAGAATCTGTTTCTGACAGCTTTACAGCTGGTCAAGCAGAAAGGGGAGGGAGTGGAGAACTTTATTTTCCTATATCTCTCAAACCATAACTGTTTGAGAGATACGAATAAGTGCAAGAATGTATCTAAATGTATGTACCATATAGTTAATGCTTTTTTTCTGACATTACTATCCCTTTAAGAGCTAGTGATGGTCCTGGTATGGAACCAGACTGCTCTGCCATCCCAGAACTCAAACCTCTACAAAAAAAAAAGGTCCGTGGTCCTTGGGCGTCGTTATGGGGTTAAATAATTCTAAAAAAATATATAATTTATACAATATAAAACACTGGTGGATATAAAAACACACTAGTATATCTTACATATATGACAAAGGCATATAGTAAGATATGTTTCAAACCCAAATGCATGAAATATATGGTAACTGTTAAGCACCTACGCAGAACCAGGTAGGTGAATCCTGAGCACCCAGCTGGAGGAACAGATGACTCCTCCAACAAGGGATTACTGAGCTAGATGCTGGGGAGCGGAGCTAGGGAGTGTGGGTTGCCAAGGACGGGGCTGTGCTGCGGCTCAGCCACCAATAGGCGATGGCCGCAGTGCCAGATGTAGTTGTCCCAAACAAAGGAGCTGCAGGGCGACCCCGGATAACCCCACCCAAGACAAACGATACTAAGTAATCTCCAGGGAGAATAGGCAAACACTCCAAACAGGAACAGAGGTACTCACTCAAGAGCACTGGTGTAGATAGATCCACCGTGACTATAACAACTAATCCCACTCTCGGGAACAAACGGAGACAAGGTCAGTGGAGGTCCGGGTCATACAGAGGCAGGATACCCCAGGACAGAAGGGGCAGGCAGTAGAGAGGTCAGGCAGAAATCTGGGTCATACACAAGCTGGATACAACTGGTCAGAAGGGGCAGGAAGTAGAGAAGTCAGGCAGCAATCTGGGTCATACACAGGCTGGATATTACTGGACAGAAGGAGCAGGCAGTAAAGAGGTCAGGCATCAATCTGGGTCAGTGGTTCTCAATCTTTTTTTGTTTGGGGCACCCCTAACACGTAATCTAGAACATTCGGGGCACCCCTAACACATTTAATGTACTTTATCAAGGCCATAATAAGGGTACAATACATAAATATAACGTTATTATTATGTTTTATAATCATAATAACAAAACTAAATATATTATGCATAACAATTTCTATAAATCTTTATTTAAAAGTCCATTTTTGTTAGTCTTCATAGAAAACATGGGGCACCCTAAGTTGATGTCCGTGGCACACCAAAGTGCCACGGCACCCTGGTTGAGAATCACTGATCTGGGTCATACACAGGCTGGATATTACTGGACAGAAGGAGCAGGCAGTAGAGAGGTCAGGCAGCAATCCGGGTCATACACAAGCTGGATACTAGTGGTCAGAAGGAGCAGGCAGTGGAGAGGTCAGGCAGCAATCCGGGTCATACACAGGCTGGATAATACTAGGCAGGATCAGGATACAAGGCAAGATAAGGGACGCTATAATAACACATCAGGGGAAGCCAGGAAGAGGCTTATATAGCCCAGGACCGGAACAGAGACAAGAGCGAGACATGGGTGCTGGCCGGATCATAGGGAGCAGTGCAAAGTGATTCGCCGGCAATGTGCATGCGTGAAGATCCAAGACCCGGAAAAGAGCGAAAAAGACGTGGCTGGCCCAGACCTACTATCCGGAAGCAGAGAGGAATGGAGCAAAGGTAAGCAGCATGACAGTAACATAGAAATACTGAAATTCCCACAATTCAGTGTTCAGTATTTATATATAACCAGATACTATAAAATGGCAATATATAAATACAGCAGTATAGCTAGGGTTAATTGACAATTAATGAGACAGGAAGTTCACTATGTATGGATACCAGCCCCATCCTATATTTGGCTGTTTTAAATTTTCAAGATGCTTGCCCTTTTGTTTTGTGAGATCTGCCCTTTTTATCAAGAATATCACCAAGCAAACATTAAACCACTTTGCAATAATAATTTGCAATTATTGAAAATGTAATGAAAAACTAAATGATTTATATAAATCGAACGCTTAAATGTGCTTTCACACAGGATTAAATATACATATAGACTGTTTTTATATCAAAATAGTCTTCTCAGAAATAGATTTAATTACCCCACAACAGTCAATAGCATATTATGCTCGTAAATATAATACTATATAAGCTAGCGAAAGAAACTGCACTGCAATTGTTAATAAAACCTATTGATTTTTACACAGTGAAAGGATATCAATTCCATGATGGTGGATTCTTCATTGTTTGCAAGAATTTCCCTTGTGGTGCGGCATCAGTGTCCTCCTGATGACCCCCAGCTACTGATTAATAGAGGTGACACAGGGAAGCAAGACAGCTCCCCTGCTTCCATTCTACACAGAAAACCCGGGAAGAAGTGGGAAGGATTGGCCTCCCTCATTGACATGAGAAGGTTTGTTGATTCAGCCCACTCCTACCTGGCTCCAGGTAGAATAAAAAAGGGGCGCACTCTTGCTCCCATGTGTATTCTGTTTTGCTCTTCCATCTCAATCTGCTGAGAGATAAGTAGCTGGGGGGCATCAGGAGGGGTCCTGATACCCCACTATGAGGTCTGACATTTAATAAAATGTAACAAAAAGTGAATTCAGCAGCTCTTACTTGACTTCTTTCAAGTAGGACCAGTGTGATGTTTCAACTTAGTGAGCCAAATAATGCTCTCATATTTAGGAATTCCAGGTAAGGCAGAATAGGACCAATTGAATTGTGGGTGCAGTGACAGAGCCTCTCTTCAAGCTCTCATGCATACAAACAATACAGAAAATGTGTCACACATTTCCAACGAGGAAAATTCACAAAGGTCATAATTAAAAACAACATTCTTTATTGAAAGATGGTCCGCATACCTGTACAAAAATTTAGTCAATCAATCAATCATAGTGGTGAATAAAGCAATGTATAAACTATGGGTACAAGCAGTCAGATGTGCAGCAGAGCATCTCAGATGGATTTAGAGGGTTAAGGCATAGATGGAAGCAGTACAACCTTACATTTTAAAGGTTAAGGAACAGATGGAAGAGTTACTACTTTACATTTTGTCCACTTTCTTGTTATTATACATTCATGGAACATTTATTTCATGTCGATCTCTATCTGGAGACCTTTAAGCGTGCAACATCACAATGTCGCTCTTTTGATCTGTCTGAGATGCTCTGCTGCACATTTGACTACTTGTACCCATAGCTTCTACATTGCTTTATTCACTACTATGATAGATTGATCAAATTACTGTACAGGTATGCCGACCATCTTTCAATAAAGAATGATGTTTTTACATATGTACCTTTGTGAATATTCCTTGTTGGAAACGCGTGACACATTTTTTGTGTTGTTTTTAATAAAATGTAACCCTTTCAATGGCATAGAGGAATCCAATGCATTGTAACAGAATGCTGCGGCACTCAAAGTTTTAAAATAAATCAGGGTTTGCCTCATAGATGAAGCCGTGACACACACACCTGCTAGTAGATATATAGATAGATAGATAGATAGATAGATAGATAGATAGATAGATAGATAGACAGACAGACAGACAGAGATTTGATGAGCTATGCCAAGATCTCATTTCACGGTATACATATATACTATATCCTACTGCACAGGCTAACAGATGCAAATCCAATATAAAAATTATTTAAATTATCTGATATGATCTTGCATTCACCATTCATATATTCAGCAAGAAAAACTTACTTAACAATGTATATACAGTTAAATTCTTAGATTAACTCTACATATTCTTTGCTCACAGATTATATACTGACACATATTTCACTGCCAACTATACAAATGGGAAATAACTGTTCCTGTGTAGCCATGGTATATTAACACAGTCTATTAAACCTGCATACCATGGGGGATATTTGATTTTATAGATATGTGGTTTCAAAGGAAATTTACTGTATACTCCAAATAATTGGATGATTTATTAGTAGGATTTCCAGAAGCTTTACAAGAACAATAAAGATAAATATATTTACCAGTCCTCAGTATGTATTATGATCTACTTTAAATGGATAGCAATACATACTTTTTAAAAATCTTCATTTTGTAAATATTAAAAATTTTAATTCCCAAAGTCCCATCTCTCAAATCTTTATGGTTTGCAAGCACACTTAGAAGACCTTTCCAGTGAAGGATTTCTGTTTCAATAACGCAGTCTCAGCTCCACTGAAGAGCCTCCGCCGATCCTGGGACCGGATTCCCCTGCAGTCAGCTAGAGCGCTGACGTCAGGGAAAGGGGAAGGAGGAAACTTTGACAGTGATTATCTCTCATACCATAAAGGTTTGGGAGATGGGATTTGAGGCATTTAGTTTAACTTTTTAATATCTACAAAATGAAGATTTTTAAAAAGTATGTATTCTATTCCTTTGAATGTTATTCCGAAGCCTGTTTCCTCTGTTCCTTCAAAGCTGTCTTTACAACCCTAGTGAAACATTTAGCTAGACTGTCTAAGACTATGTTAATATCTGTTGTTTTTTTTTTGTTTTTTTTTAACAATCAAAAATATCCTATATAATAGTTTGCTAGGATGTTTGTCACGATGCAGTCATGTGCAGTACAGACTGCCCGCATTTATTCTCATAGTGATAATTTGAAGGATAGTGGGGGAGATGTATAAAACTGGAGTTACAAAGAAAGGGTCTGTAAAAGTATCGCAAAGCAGCATAAGTATATGTATAAACATCTACTGACATTTTGCTAAGTGCTAACACAGTTATTTTACTTTTTTTGAAAAGTGGAGTATAAATGGTCTTGGCCAAATAAGAATTGCGGCCCAGTGCATTTATAATGAAATTCGCTAATTGCGCCAAAAATAAAGCCAGTTTTAGGCATTAAATCATAACTCCAGGTAAAATCTGTTCTTATTGGAAGTACATAATATCGCTTTGTGTGCGAATATATATTCACAGGTGTCAATATTCGCAGAATATTCGCAGTATATTTTCAGATAGACATATTTATAAACGTGACTTTTTTTCTTTATAAATATGACCAGGTGTCGTGAATTTTAGCGACAATTCTTAAGAATACACTAAGAAGGCTTTTTATACATCACCCCCAATGTTCCTTGCTGCTTAGTTTTGCCTCATAGAGACAATCTACCAGCTGTATGAACATTGCCCTGATTCATTTGGTTGACTATGTCAGTAAGGAGCAATATGAATCAAGGTGGTGGATCGGTTCTTTGTGGGAAAGCGCAAGAGGAAGGAGGTTCATCCTGCAGCTTACTACCAGGAGAATAGAGAAAATGAATATTCATATATTGCAATATGAAGGGGCAAGTAGGGTTGCAGAGTTACAATTCACTATGATATTGAATGGCGTGGGGGGCCACATTCTCAAGAGTAGGGGCCACATGCAGACTGAGGGCTACATGTTTGACATGCCTGCACTAGAGCTCATGATCACTTTAGTACTTACCAGCCCACTTAGTCAATAAGACTAGTCTTTTCAATGGTATAGGTTTGCAGGTAAGACACATTTTTAGAAGTTTTGTAATCTATGTTTATGTATGATTACCACTGGTAACTTTGTAGTTATATATGAAACTCTATATGCCATTTTTCAGTTTTTACATGGTGCCTCAAATGAAGTAAATGGAGATACTCTAAGTGATAATTTAAAAATGAGCCATTGTCCACACTAAAAACCATTACAGAGGGGTAGTCAGGATCAACCTTAAAATTTATATTCTTGTGGTCACCTATTATATTGTAGCTTTCTAACTTAATGTGTACTACTGTCATGCCCTTGCGGGTTTTGCTGGCATCTCTTGCCAGATATTCTGTCTTTCCCTTGTAATAATTTCTCTGCCTTGTTGTTGTGACACTCTTTTTGAGCCTTTATCAGGTACCGGCACTTTGTGTCAGTGCATGATCACAGAGTTCCTGTTGGTCAATAGTTCCTTGAGTTTCTGTTTGTTCCAGTGATGTTTGTGTTTGACCCGGCTTTCCTAGACTTCGTCTTTGTCTCCTGATTTGGCTTTGATATGCTGTGTTGGTTTTGACCTTGGCTAGTTTGTTCCACTTCTCTTCTGCCATCTGATTGTGTACTGCTTTGCTTGACTGGTTTGACCTTGGCCTGCCTATTTTTTTGCCTCATTATTGGTACCATATCTGTCCGCTTGTTAATGGCTTGGCTTGTCGACTATTCTTCCTCTGACTCTGGTGGTTCTCCTGTGCCCATTGTATCGAGTTTGACACTGTCGACCACCTGGTTGAGTTTGATGTTGTCGAGTTCCCTCTCTTCGACCTTCCGTCTTGTAGTAAGCTTGCAACCTTGTTTCTACATTGCAACAGAGACAACTATACTGCCGGTAGGTTACTTATGATGATTCCAGACTCGGTGAGTAGTTATCATCCTGTCATCTGGCTTCGTGGCCAGCACCTCTAACACGGTCTAAGCCACAGCGAGACTGCCTTAGAGCAGCCCCCACCTGCTAGCAATGCACCCCAGCCGGCTCACCCTAGCCCTTGGCTCACTGAGGCCTACCAAGTAGGGGTGAGCGAAATCTCTTGCTATGTTCACACAGCAAATTCCACAAAAACCACATTGTTGTCCGCTTTTTCATTGAAAATTCTGCTTTAAAACTAGCAGTTAAAATGTTAGTATTATTCGCCTATTGCAAAAATATTATGCCATTTTTTCCATGGCTAGAAAGTTTCCGCCCATTGATTTACGTTGTTTTCGCCTTTTCACTATAAAAATGTTATACACTTGCAGAAATCAAACACAATAGAAGCAGCTACAGAGCAAGGTAGACATGCTGTGCTATTCTGCTGTAATTTTGAGGCAAAATTGAGGCAGGAGAAGCTCATAGTGACTGCTATAGCTATGAGCAGGATTACAAATAATAAAAAGAGGAACTGGAAAGACCCTTATGTGTCCACTGAATCTGAGTCTGAGGAGGAAGTGTGCACAACAGGAGCAATGTTGGCCAGTCCCCCTAAATCACCCCTAGGGTTTTTGTGGAAATTACTGTCAAGGGATGAACAAAAGGGTAGTACTAGTAGTGAGAGCAGGACAGGTCAGTATCACGGTGCCTGTGATTCTTGTGTGACATTCTGACTTCCAGGTTTGTGCCTTGCTGTCTTTTATTGGTGCTTGCTGGCTAGCCTCTGCCAGGGCTAGCCTTTATATACGCCCTCCTGTCACCAAGAGGGTGCCCTTTCGTGGTGTTTCTGATATTCGTAATTCAGTGCTCCTGTTCTGTGTTGATCCGGTTTCTGGCTGACTACCGCTCCTGTGTACCGATCCAGGCTTGGCTGACTACCGCTCTCTGTGTACCAATCCAGGCAGTGGCTGACTACCACTCTCTGTGTACCGACCCTGGCTGTGGCTGACTACCACTCTCTGTGTACCGACCCAGGCTTTGGCTGACTACCGCTCTCTGTGTATTGATCTAGGCACGACTGACTACGCTATCCTGTTGCCCTCACTATTGCAGTCAGTGCTATCCGGTCACTAAGCGGTTAACTGTTGCCTCCCGATTTAGCTCAGCCAGTTGCTATCTGTGGCCTCCGTTAAGCACTTCCTGTCAGTGCTATCCAGTCACTAAGCGGTTACTGTAGCCTTCCTATATCGCTCAGCCTGTAACTATCGGTTGCCTCCGTTAAGCACTTCCAGTGAGTGCTGTCTGGTCACTAGCGGTTACTGTTGCCTTCCTATATCGCTCAGCCTGTAACTAGTGGTTGCCTCCTTTAGCACTTTCAGTCAGTGCTATCCAGTCACTAAGCAGTTAACTGTTGCCTCCCTATTTCGCTCAGCCAGTTGCTATCGGTGGCCTCCGTTAAGCACTTCCTGTCAGTGCTATCCGGTCTCTAGCAAGTTCTGGTTGCACCAGATATTAGGATGCCTTACCCGGTATTCGGTAAGGCCGGTAGAGCCTCCTCAGTTCCTTGTTGCACCAGATATTAGGCTGCCTTACCCGGTATTCGGTAAGGCCGGTAGAGCCTCCTCAGTTCCTTGTTGCACCAGATATTAGGCTGCCTTACCCGGTATTCGGTAAGGCCGGTAGAGCCTCCTCAGTTCCTTGTTGCACCAGATATTAGGCTGCCTTACCCGGTATTCGGTAAGGCCGGTATAGCCTCCTCAGTTCCTTGTTGCACCAGATATTAGGCTGCCTTACCCGGTATTCGCTAAGGCCGATAAAGCCTCCTTAGTTAATTGTTGCAGAGATTAGGCTGCCTTACCCAGTATTCGGTAAGGCCGGTAGAGCCTCACTATTGTATGTTATCTTGTATGCCCTGTCCTGTGTCAAACTTTATTACTGCTGCTTTGTAGAGTTTGGACCTGTGAGGGGCCTTGTGCGCTTTATTCTGTTTAATAAAGCTTTCCTATTTTATCCTACCCAATTGTCTGAGTGTTCAATAAAACCGTGACAGTCAGCTGCCTGTTCCTGCTGCCAGACTTTCTGCGCCTGCTGTAAGATGTGCTGTGCCTGCTGTCAGACGTCCTGCCCCTGCTGCCACTACTGCCCTTGCTTTCACCAGTGCCATTCTGCCAGTACTTCCCTTGCTTCCACCAGTGCTGTGCCTGCTGCCAGTACTGCCCTTGCTTCCACCAGTGCTGTGCCTGCTGCCAGTGTTGAACCTGTTGCCACCAGTGCTGAAGCTGCTGTTGTGTGTCTTGTAATACTCAGGAGGGGGAGGAGAAGATGATACCAAGTGTGACAGAAGGGGACCCTAAATCACACTTGCCATCCCCAAATGCTAGTACTACTACTACTAGGGTCCAGCAGCTTGTTAGCATTAGGAGTGAAGGAGGGGGTAATCAATATTGTCCTATTAACAGTGACTGTAAGGAGGAAGACTCAGAGGCTGGTTGGTGTTAACAGTAGTAGTAGTAACAGTGATGTTGAAGCAGCTGGTGGGACTAGTGTTAGGAGAGTGGTAGGGGAAGCAATTGAGAGCATCAAGGAAGCCCACACCATTCCCCTGACCCTGGGAGCCCCCCCCCCGGCATTGTCCATGTGGAACATGATCCTGAAGAAGGTAGAATTGTCACCACCACAATAATACCACCACCACCAGCAGGAGCACAGATCAGCTGCCTGAGCCTGCTGCTACTGCTGTCAGTCTGCCTTCTTCAGGTCACCAAGAAATGGCAAGTGTGACATTAGGGCACCCTCTGTCACATTGCTCATCACCGCCTCAAACCAGCAGTGAGCATTTGGAAATTTGTGGAATTTGCACCTGCTCTAATTCCTGCTGATGATAAGTTGCAAGGGCAGCAGGATGCTGAGGTTCAGGCTAGTGTGCCACAGACCACCGTGGGCACAGTGGGAATGGGGTCAACAAGTGTTCTGGGACTAGGAAAGGCTCTACTTGCTATAAGCATCACATATACCAGATGTGGTGGGGGCTAGTTATGGTGCTGCTACTGCCTCAGGCTCGTCACTGTCGTGGCAAGTGGAACCTTCATCATCCATCAACCATGTTACTGCTGTAAGTAACAGCAGTTGCAAATTCTGCAGCTACATCAGGGCATGTGACAATGGGCAGAGGCCACTGGCCAACAGGACATCACCTGCAGGAATTTATTTTTTTCTCAGGCCAGATAAGCGCCGTCGGATGCACCGGTTGAAGTGTGGACGGTCACTGAAACAGTCGCAGGATCGTAGGAAGCAGGGAAGCATGGGCAGTAAAGAGTGAGACCTCTTCTCCAGGTCAAAGGATCACTGGAAGATGTCACAGGAACACAAGGATGAGAAGATGGAGTCCAAGTCACCGCCTGACAGCATACAAAGTCGGGTAGCAGGAAGCTGGCAGCAGGCGGTCGACGATTCAGGATACTTGGCACATATGGGTATCAGAGTGGACACTTTAGACCATAAGCAATACAAGACTCCACAACTCCTTGTTCACTCAGATTAAGACTGACTTTATTGTACCAAACTACACATATTTATACAGATCAACTACATTGAAATACATGGGCCACCCAGATATAATAGGGTGAGAGGCAGAGATAATACAACCCAAACATAAGACAAGAGATCAACAGCAAATGGTAAGGGCTGACACAATGGGAGCATTCGCAGAGGTAATCAAATCACAACATATAATACAAAGGACTGACAACAGAGTTTCAGGTTATACACTGGGTGACTCACAGACTGAGGGGCGTGAAAGGATTAACACATGGCAGGGGGCCTCAATACATCTTACAATACACAATACAATGGCTTGAGGGACTGCAATACACATTGGAATAATTAACCCCTCACTGCCCAGCAGTCTAATACAGGGCAGTTTTGTGTAATAAAGTCCATTCGCCCCATTCACATAAAGTCTATCAAAAGTCTTTTAGTGCACAACCAGGGCAAAATTTCCACAGTCTCTGTGGTCCTTTGACTAACAATTCCAGGCTTAGACAAGGGCTCCAGTAACAGACTAAGTTCCGTTACACTACTCTCCTCACTATCCTGTGGTCCTGGGTTATCCATGGTTGCATAGATACAATCCCACGTTCGACTGGGTAAGGGCCGAAGTCATGGCATGGTCACCTAACTATTCCAAGACATGCCTAGCAAAAGTGATGAAGGTGCTAACCACATCCCCTGTCTCATCACTGCCTGAAGAGTACCGAGAGTTCTGGGATGTATTTGATCAGGGCCGGGCTGGTGAGCTCCCACCTCACCACCCAAATTATTGTACCATTGAGTTGCAACCAGATGCCATACCTCCTCAAAGTCAAATCTACCCTCTTTCTGTCACGGAAAATAAGGCCATGGAGGAGTATGTTGCGGATGCGCTGTCCCGGGGGTTCATCCTCAAGTCCTCCTCTCCCGCTGGGGCCGGATTCTTCTTCTTGAAGAGAAAAACGAGTGGCGAACGGAGACCCTGTATTGAGTATCACGGTCAAAAACGCCTACCCTATTCCTCTTACTACTAAGCTATTCGATCAATTAAAAGGGTCAAAGGTGTTCCCCAAGCTCAATCTATGAGGGGAGTACAATTTGGTATGGATGAATGAGGGCCATGAATGGAAAACCGTGTTTAACACCAGGAGTGGGCATTACGAATACCTTGTAATGCCCTTCGGTCTCTGCAATACACCCACGGTTTTCCAGGAATTCTTCAATGACGTTCTTCATAACATGCTCTAACAATGCGTGGTGGTATATATAGATGACATTCTGATCCATTCCACCTCCATGGAAAGCCACCATGCAGATGTAGCCAGAGTTCTGCAAAAAGTAAGAGATAATAATCTATTTTGCAAATTAGAAAAATTTGAGTTCAACTGCAAACAGGTCACCTTCCTGGGGTATGTAATCTCAGAGGTCGGTTTCACTATGGACCCTGAGAAACTCTCAGTTGTTCGAGTGGCCGCGACCAGTAGGTCTTTGCTCCCTTCAACTGTTCCTTGGGTTCGCCATTTACTACAGGAAATGCATTCACAATTTTTCCTCGATTGTAAAACCCCTTACCGACATGACCAAAAAAGATGGTAACTCCATGCACTGGTCTCCAGAGGCCATCAAAGTGTTTGAGGCATTAAAAGTCGCATATGTCGCAGCACCCATTTTGGCACACCCGAAACCCGAGCTACCATTCATACTTGAGGTCGACGCATCTGAGACAGGAGTAGGCGCCCTCCTGTCTCAACGTCCTACTCTTGAGAGTCAGTTGCACCCATGTGGGTATTTCGTGAAGAAGTTAAGTCCTGCAGAGTGCAACTATGAAACTGGTGATTGTGAGTTGCTGGCTATAATGCTCACTCTTAAAGAATGGAGGCATTTGCTCAAAGGAACTTAAGTGCCAATTCTAATCCTCACTGATCACAAAAACCTCACATACATGTCAGAAGCTAAGCGCTTGACTCCAAGACAGGCCCGATAGGCCTTATTTCTGTCCCATTTTAATTATGTGGTCTTGTACCCGCCGGGCACCAAAAATGTCTGGTCTGATGCCATATCCAGACAGTTCTCGGGAGCGAAGGAGGAGAGCCCTCCTAGTCCTATTATCCCTCTGGTCCGAGTACTAGCCACCATACATACAAGCATTACATCTCCCCTCGGGGAGAGAATATGGGCTGCCCAAGTAGATACACTTGCTGAAACTCCTTATGGAAGCTGTTTTGTCCCTTTTAACCTCCATACAAAGGTACTTTCCACATACCATAATACGAAGTCAGCAGGGCAACCCAATAACAACCAGATCCTCTGGTCAGTTTCCTGTCTTTTCTGGTGGCCAGAACTTAAAGATATTGCTGCCGTTCTCACTTCCTGTCCAGTCTGTGCGCAGACCAAATCACCCTGTCACCTTCCAGTGAGCCTTCTCCAACCCAAACCTAATGGGGAGAATCCAAGGTCATAACTTGTCATGGACTTCATAGTCGATCTCCCTTTGTCTAACGGTCGTTGACCGTTTTTCTAAAATGATTCACTGCATACCTTTCAAAAAACTCCCATCTGCTAAAGCATTGCCTACGGTCTTTGTCAAAGAGGTCTATCGGCTACACAGAATTCCCAAAATCAGTTTCCAACCGGGGTAGCCAGTTTGTCTCGAGATTCTGGAGGGCCTTCTGTGAGTAACTAGGTATCTAACTCTCCTTCTCCTCAGCCTATCACCCAAAATCGAATGGGACCACAGAAAGAGCTAATCAGGCCTTGGAGCAATTCCTGCTGTGCTACATCTCTGACTATCAGAATAATTGGATGGACATGCTACCTTGGGCGGAGTTTGCTCATAACAGTGCTGTGTTGGCTTCTACCTGTCTCTCCTCCTTCATGGTGAATTATGGGTGTCAACCCTCCATGATTCCAGTTTTGTTCTCTCCCCAGGGGATTCCGGCATTGGAGGACCATATCCAGCGAATCTGTTCCACTTGGGTGCAGGTCCAAGAGTCATTGCGATGCTCACAACAATCCCAGGAGCTTCAAGCCAAGTAAATGCCTATCTGCACCCTCCTACCAGGTCAAGGAGTGGGTCTGGTTGTCCTCCAGAAATCTCCACCTCTAAGAGCCCTCTCAGAAACTGGCTCCCCGCTTTGTGGGGCCTTTCCGTATCCTCTGACGTGTGAACCCTGTGGCATGTGCCCTAGACTAGACACAGCATGCCTTTCTTTTGCCAATGGACACTGGTGGCAACTCAAAGTCTTTGAGACTGGTTCTACTGCTGCCAGAACCTAGGGTGATAGGGATAGGGAAAGGGTGGAAGTATAAATTAAACAAGGCAATTGTGACGGCTTCTGTTTTTACCTTTTCTCGTTGAAAATGTGGTGGTACATGTGAAATGCATTAGAGAGACAAATCATTTTTATTATATATGTGTAAATTATTATTGCCCATTCAGTGTAATTTTTATTGTATGTTTATTTTTTTTATTAAACATTCCCTTTTATATTTTTGAACCACAATTCTTGATCATTATAATCAAATATATGTTAAAGCAGCCTTTGTCAACATAACAACAAGATACAGGAGTATCAGGAGAGGAGACGGTTATATCCTCATCCTGCATTATAGTCAGATTAACCACTACCTAAACATCACAACTGTGTGTAACATTTCTTGTTTCTATTATTGTTTTTAATTGAGTTACACTATTGAACACCCTTTTCTCTTTTTTTCTGTGTTCTTATATTATTTAGCTAGGGAAGAGCATGAAAAGGTGGGACTACCCAGCGCCATTTGTGCCAAGGTGTTGTACCCTGGTAGAACTCCATCTTGGAGATGATGGAGAGGATCCTGGAGCAGTAAAGAGCACTTCACTCCATGTCCTCTAAGCAGAACACTGAGCTGTCCTGCCCATTGGGCAGAGAGGAATGGGCATTATTGGAGCAGGAGCTGATAGTCCTGAACACATTTAAGGACATCACTCAAAATGTAAGCCAAGCTACTTCCAGCCTGGACCCATTACTCACCACACGATTTGGAAAATGAAGAGCTTCCTGGAATACAGTGATGATATAACATCAAGATAAAATCTCTCTGCTGTAAAATACTGCAGATATAACAGATCACCTGTAGGTGTGCCACCTATATCTGCAGTATTTTACAGTGAAGAGACTTTATCAGTTATTATAGATGGGGGATTTAGCCTACCCATAGAGAGTTCACCATTTCTTTATATAGTGACTTTATTCAGTTTATTATATTCAGCAGCCAGCAGCGTGTTTCATATCCATTTCATTATTGTTTTATATAGTATTTTATTGTTGTCTCTGGGTATACATAGTATTTATACTGTGTTACCTAGTATCTTTTTAGGTGCCTACACTGTTTCTCTCTATTTGATTGTACCATATACACCTCCCACTGGGTATCTGAAGCACTTAATCTTTAGTGATCTGCAGCTCACATTGTATAGTGCTCTGATACACTCCTGGATAGGAGTTTTTCATTATCATTATTATTATTTCCTTTATTTCTGTTTGTATGTGTATCATATAATAAAATTATTAATATTTTCATAGTACTACAGAGCTCTTTTTCCTTGATTATATATATATATATATATATATATATATATATGAAATTTATCATAACAAGGTAGTCATAAAATACCATTGGGTTTATTTACCAAGTATGAAGTGTTATTACATGTAATTCTTTGCCTATTAGCCTATCAGCAATACCTCCAAAACGTAAGGTCAGCCATACATGTTGTATGATGGAGACTCAGAAACGTCTTTAGCATTTATGGAGATAAATCAGTAGAATTCTCATTTCTTCCCTCTAGTACTTATGGTTTAAGCCAGAATGCCTCATTTTTATCTTCCTGAATAAAGTCCCTGGTTCCTACATTTATATTCAGTTCTAGCTTTCTTAGTTAATGTAATATCTCCATATTTGGCTGCTTTCCCCCACCCTCAAAGACAAACATTGCATTCAAAACTATCATTTGGTTCAATATTCATCATATTGCATAGTCCTCCAGCTAAATTAAGTGGCATGGCCTTGCAGTGCTCTGAAGTCTTCAAACTCCCTGACCATTTCTTTTATATACTGAATATTTACATTGTTTATTTCATAACAAAGGAGCCCATCTTGTTTTATGTATATCAGATGAAAGTAATTTGAAAAATAAGACAGAATAAATAAATACTGTATTCTCTATAGTTTAACCCCTTGAATTATGGAGACAACTCTAAGTAATTGTGAAATAAGAGGGATGCACAAATACGATTCTGCACATCCAACAAAATTCTCCTCTATATGCCCCTTGTGGAACAATGGCACTCAAAGGATTAACCCTTCAAGTAGCAGAGAGGTATCCAATGCATTGCAAATACCACTCTGGCACTGAAAGAGTTAAAATTAGTCAATTTTACCTGCGCATTTGGGCTTTCTAGCATTAAAGTGTGGAATGTGTACTCCGGTATGCACTAAAGTGAACATACATGCTCATACATACTTGTGGCTACAGGCACCTGATTTTTAACCCTTAAAGGATTAGAAGGGTTCACAATGCATTGCGAAAAAATGTGTTATATTCCGCTCTGGTCATTAAAGCATCAAAGCGTTAAGCCAATGTGTTACTGCCCTTATAACCCTATTAACCAATAGAATAAATTATTTAGAATTAAATGAAAATATTGTAAATCACTTACTAACAAGAGTAAAATCCAAATGCTTGCAAAATTGGCATACAGCAAAACATTTATTGCTGTAAGAAACAGAATATGCCTGATACCATTATAAAACTAAATTAAAATATTTGCATTTTAAGTGCTTTAATAAGTTCTACATTTGCCACTCTCAATCAGTAAATGTCTGCATGATTTGAGGTCAATGTGATTCGCCTACAGCTATCAACTCCTGTCATTAATTAGAGGACAGTAAAAAGCATGTCTCCAAATGTAGAGAGGCTTAGGTGCAGTTATGATTGGTATAGTGGTCAATCATGTCATCAAACATCACTGCACTCTAAAACTATCTGACATAGAGGTGAGACAAGGTAAAGTCAATATCCTACTCAATATTAACGTAATATTCTGTGTAAGACAGGGGAAGGCAATCTTTGGCTCTCCAGCTGTTGGAAACTACAACTCTTCCTGTCATCCCCAACCAGCTAACATCTGGTTGATGATGATGAGAGTTATAGTGTCCAAGAGCTGGAGTTCTAAAGGTTGCCTATCCCTGAGATGATGGAAAATAAATCATAAAAAACACTAATGCACATGTCCTTGTGCAAAAGCTGAAGGCTTTCTTCATGCATAGTGCATAAACAGAAAATAAATCAGATCCATTTTATTTAATCCTATCATCTTTTATTCACATAAGAATATCAGCAAAACGGTTTCCCGTCGTCATAGCAACATAATAAGCTTGTTAATTTTAAGGACTTTATTTATGAAATTGAATCAGAGTAATTCTGGAGCAAACCAAATTTACCATAGGGAGCAAATAAAAATTCCAAAATACAAATTGATTTAAATGGGGTTTTGGTGCTGTCAGTTTTTCAACAACATAAATATTCCAAACATTAGATGTAAGGGAAGCCAGATCAGAAGAGCCTACAGTGAGAAGTTCAGCAGGGGGAAGTTTATGGCTTTCTCTAGGGTTTTGAAATGGAATTATTGTGTTCTGTTCAAGGCAATGGAATGTGAGAACGAGTTGGATGGATGTCCAGTTATGAAAGTCTTTGGGAGTTAGCCCTGGAGGGAATGATAGACTGCCCAAGATGGGTGTCATACCTGATAGGGGAGATGTAAAAACATTTTCACTGAATTCTATAGTCTCAGAGAGTGGACAATTGTAGGTGTTTTGAATTGGGAAGGGGGTGGTTATAATATCAAAAGGGTATTTTGAATAGGGATTGGGTAAAAGTAGTGTTCTAATATGATCACCCATGGAAGGTGTTTGGAGGGGAGATGAGCTGAGTCAGTTAGGCATAGAAAGAATTCTGGGACTTTTCCCGCACCAGAGGAATTTAAGTAGTTTGGACTCTAGTACATTAACCGTCAACATGGGAAAGGAATGAGTAATACTCTGAAATAATAAAGAAGCCTGGGAAGCAAATTAATTTTGATTGATATTATTCAGCCTATTCAGGATATATAGTAGGACCAAATGTGTGAAAGGTTTGCCATTAGATATTGCAGGAGGGGAGACTAATTTGCTGTACAGAGTGTATGAAAAGTGGTTGTCAGTCTAATACCTTGGTAGATTCAGTGTGATATTTGCCATTTGAAATGGAAGTTTAATTTGAACCGTTTTTGGGTGTGGGGGGTACGTTAATGTTAAGGGCCTGTGACTAGTCTGTATTAATCTTGAAACCTGATAGGTATTAGTAAGTATATATCTTGCTCGTTATATTTGGGAGGAATATTAGTGGCTTACTGACAGTCATGTGGATATAATCTACAATCAAATAATGTTTATACATATATTTACAGCTGAAATCCCCATGATATTCTGTTTTTCCTGGATGTGTGCTGTGATAGGTTCCAGAGGCTGGAGCAGACATCCCTGCCTGTACAAACCCCCCTCCCCCTGACAGAAATTGAACAACTAGAGGAAGTGTCTGGGAAATGAAAACCATCGGACAGCCACTAGCATAAAGTTTCAGTGGAGTCTATTGAATGCCTTCTGCGAGTTTAAGGAATGGACCAGAGAGCGGGTCTGTGAAAGCCAAGCTTTGTAAATAAGGGCAATGGTATATCGGACATTCTCCTATGCTTGTTGGTCACACACAAAGCCCACCTGGTCCAGTCTGTTTGCTAGGATTTTTACAAAGACCTTATATCAGAATTTATGAGAGACATCAGCCTGTAAGAGTTACAGTTGGTTGGGTCCTTTCCCTGCTTATGGAGGAGAACAGTGGAAGCTTCAAGCATAGATTTGGGAGGGGTGTTCCCCTCCCGCAATGAATTAAAGAGCTGAGATAGATAGGGAGTTAAGCAATGCTGAAAGCTTTTGTAGTTTTGGTTAGAAATCCCATCCATGCTGTGGGACTTTAAAAGTTTAAGCTGCTTAATGACCTGTGATAACTCAAAATTGCTGTCTCAAAGCTAAGGGATAACCTTGGGTGGGATCACAAATGGGTCATGGGAATCTGAATAGAGGCCAGAGAAGAACAAATTAAAAGTGTGTAGTATGTGATGTGTGTCCTGAGTAAGGATTCAATCTATCTTCTTTATAGCAGAGGTGTAGTTGCTGTAGAAACAATCTGTGATCAAAAACAGCATTAATGGTATGGGTCAATATAACATTAACAAGGAGACGCCTAATCAAGAGGAGCTCAAGGTGAATGGACATCTGTTTGTACTGGGTGCTCCACCAGCAGACTTAGAGGTGGAGAAAGGGGAGACCTGGTTGGTGTAGGGAACCCACAGTTGCTGATGGAGCTGTTCACCTGATATTAGATCCTTTATAGTATAAATGTGATTATTGATGGAGAAGCTCAAGCAAAAAAGGGAAGCCCTACTTGTAGAGTATACCTCAATGCTTGAGAGCTTCTGCAATATGCTTCATTTCCCTACACTTTGCAAGGGTGCCTTAAGCCAAATTGGCAAATAATTCAGGTGTAACCCCATTCCAGGCTGGCAGCTGCCACGAGAGCTTCCTTGGTGCAGAAGAATTTCAATTTGAGGATGATGTCTCTTGGTCTCTCTGTTGGAGAAGGCCTCAGATGTAAGGCCCTGTGTATTTTTAGCTGATCTACCTTCAACTACTAAAGGCAAACTCTCACCTCTATTAAAGTCCTTCTTATCTTAATATTCCATCTGAATAAATCTTCAATCCTTTATTTTTAAATTTTACTTCATGCAGTATAGCATGAGATCTTAGCTTTTGAAATTAAGCTTGTGACATCAGTTCAGGAGAAGCTGTGGTACAGTACAGCAGCCTGTAAATCTTCTCCTCTTCCCCTTCCCTGCTGTTCACCATTTCCACCTGCTCCTCTGACGGAGGAATCCAGCTTGTGAGATGGAGTGCTCTCATTTGCAAGACAGCGCGCCAGGTCATATGCTGGAATCCTCTGTAATCGGAGGAGTTTGGATTGAGGCACAACCAGGGAGGGGAAGTGGAGAAGATTTTACAGGCTGTGATACATCATGAGCTTAATTTCAAAAGCTTAGATCTTGGGCTATACTGAAATTATGAAATTAAAACAAAAAATTATTAAACATGTATTCGGATGGAACATTAAGATAAGAAGGACTTTAATAGAGGTAAGAATTCCCCTTTAAATTCCACAGTATGCGAATGTGTGGCAGAAATTTTGTAAATTAATTTTAGGGAACAGGGAACATTTGGGATCCATCTAAACTGCTTTGAAAAAATTGCTTATTGGGAAAGAGGGACAAAGGTAGTGGGTGAAATGCAAAAGAGGATGGGTGAGGGAGTGGGAATTTTTGAGTATGAGGGAGAGCATGGGGAAGATATTATGGGAAAGAGAGGGTGCCAAACTCTAAAAAATGTTAGAGGAAGATGGAAAGGGAGTATGAGAGAGAGCATGGGAGAAATGAAGAGGCTGAGCAAGAATGGGTGAGACATAGCATGGGATAAAGGTACAAATAAATTGGGAAGAGTTGTCAAACAGTCTTGCTTTCCTATTAAACAACCAAAGAACCTGTCCTACCTTGTTCAATTGTGTGACCAGGATGGGATCTTTGATTGCTACATGAAGGTATGTGAACTTGTTTTTTTTCAGGTTTTGTTTACTGTAATATGGTTATTAGAGTAATCAAAACAAAATGAAACACTTTTTTTACAAAACCACTATCCTGTCTTGCAAATTCTTTGCTTACAGAATTGTTTCTCTCATCCCTAAGCAGAAGGATTCAGGAATTATAATTGCACATGAAGGAACCAGCAATTCTGATGGCCATTCTTTAAATTCAAAAATAATGTATTCCAATAAAAAGTAGTTTAGTGGTTGATGGCGTTGAATTTTTAATGTATATCATTTTGATTTTAGCAAAATGTGGGTACATTTGAACTGAAGCCAAGCAGATTTACTGAAGAGTAAATCATGATTCATAACCTGGTCTGGGAATTGCTAAAGATCCCAACTGCTGAAATGTGGTTTGTGTTTGAACATTTCACTGTCATTTGACGGTGCATTATGTTTATGCTAAGCAGTCATACTAACAAATTTTCCCAGTGTAAAAATCAATGATGATAGAAAGAAAATACAATTAAAATGAAATGTTAACTAGATTAGGCTTTTAGTGTCTCTAGGTGATTTCTTGCAGTCTACTTTTATACAAATTTAGCTATATAAATTTAAAATGGTGCAGCGTGGCTTGGCGGCCATTCTGGACAGATGCGAGTTGGAGCTGCTCTGCATTTTTTGCTTTATAATCTGCAGCCTTCTGAGTCCTAAACTCGCTAACTGAGTCCGGGTCTCTCATCACTCAAAATTTGCTGCTGTTTGAGACCAGAATTGGTGGATTTGGAGTGGGGATAGGCCTCCTGCTTTGGCAGTGGCCTAGACCACGAGGGCGCGGCCTCGATTGCTGTATCTGCCGGCCGGAAAGGGGGTGCCTGCATTGAGAGAAAATGTCTGCCTTTGTCACTGGACACCTTGAATGTGAGGGAGCTCACTTGACGGAGAGCCATGTGAATACCAGAGCAGCTTGGGACATTTTCCGGACATAGCCAATCAGGGGATTCCTTTCTCCCTCTTCCATATTGGGGCTTGGAGGTTCCTGGAAAAGCCGCCTCTGCTGCAAAAAAATTGATGGAAATCCAACAAGGGTCTCACACAGTTGCTGATTATGCGATAGAATTCCGTACCCTTGCAGCAGAGGTGGGCTGGAACAATGAGGCGTTGATAGCTGCATTCGCACAGGGTCTCTGTGATCGATTAAAGGATGAGACGGCTGCTCGAGAATTGCCAACTGACCTTGATGATCTTATCGATTTTACTATACTAATGGATTCCCGTATCAGGGAGAGGATGGCCACCAAAGACCGCAAGCAAAGGGCGAGAGAAATGGGGTCTGTAAGGTCAAATTTCCCACCCATACATCCCTCACCTCCCTTACCTCCAACTCCTGCTGGCAAAAGTGGTGAACCTATGCAACTGGGTTTCACTAGACTATCTAAGGAGGAGAGGGCGCACCGCCGCAGACAAGGGCTCTGTTTGCATTGTGGCCAGACAGGCCATCTGTTGCGTTCTTGCCCAACCTGGCCGGGAAACGAACGCCCCTAGGGTACCTTGGGGGACAGGCCCTAGGTGGTGTTCAGCAGTCCCTGGACCCAACCAGTCAAAAGCCCACCATACAGGTGGTAGTTTCCTGGGCAGACCTAGCCATAGAAACCCTGGCACCTGTTGATTCCGGCGCGGCCAGATATTTTATGGATGAGTCTTTTGCGGTCTCCCACAATGTTCCTATGGTGGCGAAAGAGGCTCCATTAACCATTGAAGCCATCGATGGGAGACCATTGGTAGCTGCCCAGATTACCATGGAGACAATCCCCTTGAGGTTGCGTATTGGGGCGTTACATTCCGAGGTTCAACATTTTCAGATCATCCGTTCTCCGCACCATGCTCTCATTTTGGGGTTTCCGTGGCTGCATATGCACAACCCCAGGTTTAACTGGCAAACTTGTGAGATTACGGCTTGGTCTGAGTTTTGCGATAAGAACTGCATCTCCCACCCTACGAGGGTAATGTGTGCCTCCCCCTCAGTGCCAGCTGAATACGAGCAATTCAGAGACGTATTTAGTAAGGGGGAGGCAAGCGCCTTGCCCCCTCATAGGGCATGCAATTGTGTTACTGATCTGTCTCCGGGTGCCGTTCCTTCTCGGGGTCGTGCTTACCCGTTGTCTTGCGAGGAGAATCAGGTGATGGAGGATTACATTTCGGATGCCCTGCAAAGGGGCATTATTAGGAAGTCTTCCTCGCCCGCTGGGGCAGGATTCTTTTTTGTAAAAAAGAAAAATGGGGAGTTTCGCCCTTGTATTGATTATAGGGGCCTGAATAAACTTATGCTTAAAAACGCATACCCCATACCACTCATCACGGAGCTATTTGGTCGTTTAAAGGGCTCTTCCATCTTTACTAAGCTTGACCTACGTGCCACCTATAATTTGGTCAGGATAAGAGCCGGTGATGAGTGGAAAACGGCATTTAATACCAGGTCCGGTCACTATGAATACCTGGTAATGGCATTTGGACTATGTAATGCACCTGCAGTTTTCCAAGAGTTTATAAACGACATCTTACATGACATGTTACAGTCTTGTGTGGTTGTTTACCTTGACAATATTCTTATCCATTCTGCCAGCTTGTCAAAACACATTAAGGATGTCACTGCGGTGTTGCGTAGACTCCGTGAGAATAAACTCTATTGCAAAACCGAGAAATGCGAGTTCCACAAGCCCACGGTACCTTTTCTGGGCTTTATTATCTCTAAGGATGGCATCGCTACGGTCAGGGACAAATTGGCAGCAGTCCTCCAGTGGCCACGTCCCAAAGGGCTTAAGGCTATCCAACGCTTTCTCGGTTTTGCCAATTATTATAGGAAATTTATAAAAAAATTCTCGACCATAGTGAAACCTCTGTCTGACCTAACTCACAAGGGTGCTGATCCTTCTCAGTGGTCCCAGGAGGCTGAACAGGCCTTTATGTCTCTGAAGTCTGCGTTTGCTTCTGCTCCGGTACTGTCCCACCCTAACCCCTCCCTGCCGTTTACTTTGGAGGTTGATGCCTCAGAATCTGGGGTAGGGGCAGTACTATCTCAACGCCTGGACCCTGGGAGTGTGCTAAGGCCCTGTGGGTTTTTTTCCAAGAAATTAACTACTGCACAAAGCCACTATGAAATTGGGGACAGAGAGTTGTTGGCTATCATCTTGGCCCTCAAGGAATGGCAGCATCTGTTAGAAGGTACCCGTACCCCAGTACTAATCCTGACTGATCACAAAAATCTTACATATCTCTCTGAGGCAAAGAGGTTGTCCTCACGTCAGGCTAGGTGGGCCTTATTCCTGTCATGATTTAACTTCGTTGTGTCTTATCTGCCTGAGTCCAAGAATGTCAGGGCAGATGCATTGTCCAGGCAGTTTAACCCTGACACGGAAAGGGAGGAGGTTCCGGTACCGATTATCCAGCCAGATCGCATTCTGGCCACTCTGCGTACCAGCATTACTTCACCTCTGGGGTCTGAGATTCTTGCTAATCAGTCTGATGCGCCTCCGGAGACCCCAGTGGGTAAATTTTTCGTAGCCGAGCCTCTCCGCACCCGTCTCCTGGAGACTTATCATGCTTCTAAGGCCGCTGGGCATGTCGGCAGGAATCAATTAATTTGGTCACTCTCGCAGTTATTTTGGTGGCCTTCCCTGCATGCTGATTGCAGGGCATTTACCGCAGCCTGCTCTACCTGTGCCCATGCCAAATCCCCTAGACACCTTCTTCTGGGATTGCTGCAACCAGTACCCAATGGTGAACATCCGTGGTCTCATGTTTCTATTGACTTCCTGGGGGAATCACCGGTGTGTAGGGAACATTCGTTTATTCTGATGATTGTTGATAGATTTTCCAAAATGACACACTTTGTGCCTTTGCCCGGCCTTCCCTCCACCCAGGAGTTGGCAAGGGTATTTGCCAGGGAGGTGTTTCGATTACACGGTGTACCCAGAGTATTGGTGTCTGACAGTGGGAGCCAATTTGTGTCAAGGCTTTGGAAGGCTTTCTGTGTGCAGATGGGCATACAGTTATCGATTTCCTCTGCTTATCATCCCCAGACCAACGGAGCCGCTGAGCGTGCCAACCAGGGCTTGGAACAATTTTTGCTCTGTTTTGTGTCTGACCATCATGATAACTGGGTTGACCTGTTGCCTTGGGCGGAGCTTGCCAGGAATTGTGCGGTTAATTCATCGTCTGTAAGTTCCCCGTTTCTCATCAATTACGGGTTTCAACCTTGTCTGCTTCCAGACTCATTTCAGTTACAGCAGATTCCAGCTCTGGATGAGCATTTGGAGCAATTCCGTTCTACTTGGGCACAGGTACAAAGGACCCTGAATCCTTCTTTCTAGCGGTATTAGCGCCAAGCTAATCGCAGATGGCTGCCAGCAGTCTCTTTCCAGGTTGGGGACAGGGTCTGGCTCTCCTCTAAGAATATTAACCTTCAGACTCCTTGCAATAAGTTGGCTCCCCGGTTCATTGGTCCATTCAAAGTGGACCTCCCACCATCCATGCGTATTCATAATGTGTTCCACGTATCACTGCTGAAGCCTCTGGTCTGTAATCGTTATACTACCAACCCCGTGGCACCAGGTCCTATTCAGATCCAAGGCCAGGAGGAGTATGAGGTGCAAAATATCATTGACTCATGCAGATTCAGAGGCAAACTGCAGTATTTGGTCCATTGGAAAGGCTACGGCCCAGAGGAGCGTTCATGGGTGGACTCCAAATACCTGCATGCTCCCAGATTACATCGCATTTTTCATACCAAGTACCCCAGAAAGCCTGGGCCCTCTTCTCAGAGGGGGGTCTTTGAGAGGAGGGTACTATCGCGGCACCCCGTGATCTGGGCGACATTCTGTCCATCTCACCGATACTGCTTTTCTATTGGCTGCTCTGTTCTGCTCCTCCTAGTGACAAGCCTTTTTATACCCTGGGCTGTCACTCTGCTAGTGCCCTTTCGTGGTGTACCTGATGCTCGGCGCTAGTTGCTGTTGTTCTGATCCAGTGTATGACCCCGGACTGCCTGACCACACTATTGTCTCGTTCCTGATACTGTGTACCGATTCGGATTGGCTGACGTTCCTGCTTCCTGTTCTGACCCGACCTGGCTGATGTTCCTGCTCCGTGTACCAACCCGGCGAGATTGACAACCCAGCTCTGTGTATCGACCCGTCGCGTCTGAGGATCCTGCTCTGTGTACCGACCCGGCCTGGCTGACGTTCCTGCACGGTTTACCAACTCTTCTTGGCGGTGGTTCCTGTTTCTGCTGTACCAGTTGGCTCCTCCGAACTGCTCCTGTTTGCCCGCCTGAGGGGCACCGTTACTGCTCGCTGGTCCTAGTTTCCATGGTTCCGGTTGCTCGTATACAGGACCAGTGGTCAGAGTCTCGCTGCTACAACCCCGTGTTGCACTCGCTTGGTCTGCGTTGGTTGAGTTGGGCGCCTCCGGTTGGTTACCGTTATCCAGACCACAGTGCTATTAACGCCTCCGAGGGAAGGGCCTCGTTATACCACTACCATCTTGGGTTCTGTTGGGCTACATTACTTGGGCAATTAGTCACCAGTTTGATCCGTTGTGCGCTTCGGGTTGCCATCCATATATACCATTGCCCATTAACCCTTTCAGGTAGTACGTGCACACGGTGCTGGGTTGCTCCGGTAGGACCTCCGTTTAAGCATGAGCTCTGACCAGTCTGTTTACCGTTGGTGGGTGTCCACCACTGCTTCCACTTACAGGCGTCCAGGGCCTGTGGTTGCAGTCCTGTCCTTGTCGCCTCCCACATCATACAGGCGACATTGGGTCTTTATTACGCTTACTACCAGCATCGCACTGGTTACATTGGACATTCATACACTGTATCAATCCCATAGACCTGACCTGTGTCAGTATTGTGTTGTTCACTTTACTGGACCCCTGTAGGTAACCACTTGTAACCTGTCGTGTGTCAGTTTATGCTTTACTGGACCTGTGAGGGTTACATTGTTCATTGTGTGCTTCAATAAAGCTGTGTTTTTACCTAAACCTAACGTGTCTGAGTGTACTGAACCGTAACAGTCCTGCTGGCTGGTATTGATGTATTATTTCTTCTTGGGGATCCCTGGGGGATGGGGGGCCCTGGAAATTTTTGGGGGGGCCTCCTTCTCCCTGTGGCTCTTTTCAGGCATTTCATACTGTGGGAGTTGTGCCAACGCCTCCCTTGATGGTGTGAACTTGAATTTCATTATAGCTCTTTCACTTGGAAGTCTTAGTGTTAATTACTTGGGATGGGTGGCCTCGGTGCAGCTTCCACTCTTGACTAAGTACACTGTATAATGTATATTGACTTCTCTAGCTCTGCATTAAAGTCTCCCTGTCCCAGAACTTATAACACTCCGACTGGCATAGTGGGCGAGAAGAAGCTGCAGGTCGGCTTCTGACTGCCTGGTGTGCCAAAGGGCCATGCGGATGGGAGGGGACATGCACCTGTCCTGGGAGGTAATCACTATAGGACACACTACTTATTACAGTTGGGACATGGACTCCTTATGGTCGAATCTTGGGGATTGGGGCCCTGGGGCAAATTGATGTGATTTTATGATTCTGATCTTGCTTGGCCCGGTGGGAAAGTCGGGGGTTTTGGGGGGGTGCTGGAGGACGCCCCTATGATGATTATCCTTTTGACGGAGATCTCATATATGACCCTCTACCAAAAGGTGTGCATGATATGCCTATTTACTGCTTAGTATGGAACAGTGGGATATAGCCCAATTGTTTTTCTTTTTTTTTTTATTTATCTGTGGGCTTCCGGCCCATCCTTCACTGTTTGAGGGGAGGTACAGGGGGGGTTGAAGTGGGTGTTTTTTGGGGGGTTAGTTCGGTTCACAAAATGGTTTAGGGGACAGGTCTCTGCCAAGTTTTTGTGGATAGGGACAGGGTGGGTGTTGTATAGTTCTTTCTGCTTTTGTGGGTGGGTTGTTTCCTTTCCCCTCCTCCCCTTCCTCCCTTTTTTTTCCTCCCCCCTCCTCGGGTTTCCTCCTATCCTCTGGGAGTTGGGTTCGATTATATATTAATCCGGTATGGTGAGCAACCTCCTTAGGTTTACAACCTGGAATGTCAGAGGTATAAACGATCCAATTAAGAGATCCCTGATACTTACCTATTTACTAAACCAAAGATCAGATATAGTCATGTTACAAGAAACACATTTTGTAGGAGGTAAAGTACTCTCTTTGAAAAAACCCTGGATCGACAAACATTACCACTCCACCTTCAGTAACTATGCCCAGGGAGTCTCCCTTCTTATACGTCCTGGACTTGAATTTGAATTCTTAGACATACACTTGGACCCTGAAAGGAGATTCATTTTTCTAAATTGCAAGATTGAAATTATACCGTTTATCCTTATGGCCATCTATATACCACCACCTTTCTCGTTACCGGTGTTACACCAGGCTTTGATTTACATGTCAGCCAGACCTGGACACTCCGTTGTATGTATGGGGGACTTTAACATGACTTTTAATGCTGGATTGGACAGAATGGGTGGGACGCAGGGAGACACTAGATTGGGCAGAGAGGGTTTCCTTGATATCATCAATGACATGTCTCTGGTTGACTCCTGGTTGGAACTGCATCCTGATCAGAGGGGATACTCTTGCCACTCTGCTTCCTACGGATTGCTTTCACATCTGAACTATTTGGGATAGGGTGGGAGACTGCCGCTTTTTGCCCTGTGTTGCCTCTGACCATTCGCCTATAGTCCTGACTTAGGTTGCATGGATCTGTACCACCCACTAATTGGTGGCTTAATGCATTCTGGCTGACTAATGATGCTATTTCAAATCATCATGGTGCAGATTTGGACTCGTACTTTGACATAAATGTTGCATCTGCATCAAACGATCTTGTTTGTGAGGCAGGCAAGGCGTCAGTAAGGGTAAGCAGTTGGAGGTGTTGGAGAAACAGGTTAATGCAGTGGAGGCGGAATATGCTTCGTTAGGTGATCTGCACTCTTATAGTATCTTTTCAAACTCCTCTGCTGCATACGAGACCCACATAGCAGAAATCAGAGCAAGCAAGATGTTCTATAAGAATCATTCCTTGTTTGAGAACGGGGATAGAACCGGGAAACTCCTTGCACAATTAGTTAGGGGCTCAAGAGAGTCCCATCTGATATCCATGGCCAAGACGCACAAGATAGGCCACAGACTGATAGTCTACATGTTAACAAAACCTTTGCCTTGTTTTATTCCCATCTCTACATTTCTAGACTGAACACATCTGCTTCACAAATAGAGCAATACTTGGCTGACTGTGATGTCCCCACTAGTGTTGAGCGAGCGTGCTCGGCCGATGCTCGGATCGGCTCGAGCATCGCTCTGCTCGGCACATGGCGGTACTCGTCGAGTACCGCCATGTGCTCGCCCGCCATGTTCGGGTGGCGGGGATCTGTGCCGGAGGAGGCACAGATCTGAAGACGCTCCGCTGGACCACCAGGGACTGGAGGTACGGGGGCATTGCGGAGATGAAGGGGGACAGTGTGGAGATGAAGGGGGACATTGTGGAAGAGGGGCATAGAGGAGATGAAGGGGGACATTGTGGAAGAGGGGCATAGCGGAGATGAAGGGGGACATTGTGGAAGAGGGGCATAGCGGAGATGAAGGGGGACATTGTGGAAGAGGGGCATAGAGTCTATGCCCCTCTTCCACAATGTCCCCCTTCATCTCCGCTATACCCCTCTTCCACAATGTCCCCCTTCATCTCCTCTATGCCCCTCTTCCACAATGTCCCCCTTCATCTCCGCTATGCCCCTCTTCCACAATGTCCCCCTTCATCTCCTCTATGCCATAGAGGAGATGAAGGGGGACATTGTGGAAGAGGGGCATAGCGGAGATGAAGGGGGACATTGTGGAAGAGGGGCATAGAGGAGATGAAGGGGGACATTGCGGAGATGAAGGGGGACATTGCGGAGATAAAGGGGGGCATTGACCAGGCACCCTCCCCTCATCAGAGCAGGGGGTGCCTGGTGTAATGCTCGTGTCGCCCCATTCTATTCAATGGGGCTCGGGTGCTCGGCCGAGCACTCGAGCCTCAGGGGGTGCTCGGTCAGAGCACCCGAGCACCCGAGCATCGGGGTGCTCGCTCAACACTAGTCCCCACCCTTACTGCTGAGGACAGAGCAATGCTGGACTCACCGGTACAATTGAGAGAGGTTGTGGAGGCTATCCAGGATTTGCCTCTGGGGAAGTCCCCGGTAGTGATGGGCTTCCGAGTGAATGGTACCGGAAATATGTTGATGTCTTGGCCCCTCAGCTCCTTAACACCTATTACAAAGCTTTTGACAAGTTAATTCTGCCCCCTCCTTGAATGAGGCTTTGATAGTTGTCATACCCAAGCCAGGAAAGGATCCTATGAGATGTGATTCGTACCGTCCGATTTCCCTTTTGACAGTAGATGCCAAATTTTTTAGCAAAAATACTAGCCAATAGACTTTGTCAGGTTATTTCTACCCTTATACATGGAGATCAGGTGGGATTTATGCCGAGAAAGACTACTTTTCATAATCTGAGAATTTTTCATCATCTTCAGATTGCTCATGATCATGTGGGTGGTCGGGTGGTGATCTCGCTGGACGCGGCCAAAGTGTTTGACTCGGTTGAGTGGGGCTATTTGTGGTGCGTCCTCAGAAGATTTGGGTTTGGTGATACATACATTCTCTGGATCCAACACCTGTATTCGGCCCCTAAGGCCAGAGTACTTACAGGCAGGTATCTGTCTGACTGTTTTTTCCTAGGGAGGGACACTAGGCAGGGGTTTCCTCTCTCCCCAGACTTATTTGCTCTTACTATGGAACCATTGGCTGCTAAAATAAGAAAAGATGTTACCTTAGGGGCTTCATTCTTGGCCATAGGGTGGAGAAGCTGGCTCTATACGCAGACAATGTACTTTTTAGTGTTGAGCGAGCATGCTCGGCCGATGCTCGGATCGGCTCGAGCATCGCTCTGCTCGGCACATGGCGGTACTCGTACGAGTACCGCATGTGCTCGCCCGCCATGTTCGGGTCTCCTCCCCGCACGTTTTGCGGCTGCTGCGCAGCCAATAAACGTGCAGGGAGGCTCTGACATCGGTGTAATGCCAGCAGCCATGTTGGCTGCTGGCATTACACTGATTGGCTGGCCAGAACCCGTGGTCGGGTGCTGTATAGCACCTGACCATCGAGTTCGGCTCAGTCTGAGCCAGGGAGAGCTGAGGATAGGAAGGGAAAGGCAGTGTAGGGAGGAAAAAAAAAATTGTGACAAAAAAGAACCAAAAGTCCTTTTTAGGACTACTGTGTGTGGGGGCAGCAGGTTATTTTGTGTGGGGGGGGGGGGGGGGGGAAATATTCTGTTTAGTGTGAAAAGTTGCAGATTAGAGCACATTCTGTTTAGTGTGCACAGTTGCAGATTAGAGCACATTCTGTTTAGTGTGCAAAGTTGCAGATTAGAGCACATTCTGTTTAGTGTGCAAAGTTGCAGATTAGAGCACATTCTGTTTAGTGTGCAAAGTTGCAGATTAGAGCACATTCTGTTAAGTCTTCAAACTAAAATATCAAAGTCACGTATTCCATTCAGTGTGCGTCGCCGCAGTTTAGCAGCACATTCTGAGTACTGTGCAGAGTTGCAGAATAGGAAGAAATACTGTTAAGTCTTCAAACTAAAATATCAAAGTCACATATTCCATTCAGTGTGCTTCGCCGCAGTTTAGCAGCACATTCTGTGTACTGTGCAGAGTTGCAGAATAGGAAGAAATACTGTTAAATCTTCAAACTAAAATATCAAAGTCACATATTCCATTCAGTGTGCTTCGCCGCAGTTTAGCAGCCTATTCTGTGTACTGTGCAGAGTTGCAGAATAGGAAGAAATACTGTTAAGTCTTCAAACTAAAATATCAAAGTCACATATTCCATTCAGTGTGCTTCGCCGCAGTTTAGCAGCACATTCTGTGTACTGTGCAGAGTTGCAGAATAGGAAGAAATACTGTTAAGTCTTCAAACTAAAATATCAAAGTCACATATTCCATTCAGTGTGTTTCACCGCCGTTTAGCAGCCTATTCTGTGTACTGTGCAGAGTTGCAGAATAATAAGAAATACTGTTAAGTTTTCAAACTCAAATATTAAAGTCACATATTCCATTCAGTGTGTTTCACCGCAGTTTAGCAGCCTATTCTGTGTACTCTGTACAGTTGCAGAATAATAAGAAATACTGTTAAGTTTTCAAACTCAAATATTAAAGTCACATATTCCATTCAGTGTGTTTCACCGCCGTTTAGCAGCCTATTCTGTGTACTGTGCAGAGTTGCAGAATAATAAGAAATACTGTTAAGTCTTCAAACTAAAATATCAAAGTCACATATTCCATTCAGTGTGTTTCACCGCAGTTTAGCAGCCTATTCTGTGTACTCTGTACAGTTGCAGAATAATAAGAAATACTGTTAAGTCTTCAAACTAAAATATCAAAGTCACATATTCCATTCAGTGTGTTTCACCGCCGTTTAGCAGCCTATTCTGTGTACTCTGTACAGTTGCAGAATAATAAGAAATACTGTTAAGTTTTCAAACTCAAATATTAAAGTCACATATTCCATTCAGTGTGTTTCACCGCAGTTTAGCAGCCTATTCTGTGTACTCTGTACAGTTGCAGAATAATAAGAAATACTGTTAAGTTTTCAAACTCAAATATTAAAGTCACATATTCCATTCAGTGTGTTTCACCGCCGTTTAGCAGCCTATTCTGTGTACTCTGCAGAGTTGCAGAATAATAAGAAATACTGTTAAGTTTTCAAACTCAAATATTAAAGTCACATATTCCATTCAGTGTGTTTCACCACAGTTTAGCAGCCTATTCTGTGTACTCTGTACAGTTGCAGAATAATAAGAAATACTGTTAAGTTTTCAAACTCAAATATTAAAGTCACATATTCCATTCAGTGTGTTTCACCGCAGTTTAGCAGCCTATTCTGTGTACTCTGTACAGTTGCAGAATAATAAGAAATACTGTTAAGTTTTCAAACTCAAATATTAAAGTCACATATTCCATTCAGTGTGTTTCACCGCAGTTTAGCAGCCTATTCTGTGTACTCTGTACAGTTGCAGAATAATAAGAAATACTGTTAAGTTTTCAAACTCAAATATTAAAGTCACATATTCCATTCAGTGTGTTTCACCGCAGTTTAGCAGCCTATTCTGTGTACTCTGTACAGTTGCAGAATAATAAGAAATACTGTTAAGTTTTCAAACTCAAATATTAAAGTCACATATTCCATTCAGTGTGTTTCACCGCAGTTTAGCAGCCTATTCTGTGTACTGTGCAGAGTTGCAGAATAGGAAGAAATACTGTTAAGTCTTCAAACTAAAATATCAAAGTCACATATTCCATTCAGTGTGTTTCACCGCCGTTTAGCAGCCTATTCTGTGTACTCTGCAGAGTTGCAGAATAATAAGAAATACTGTTAAGTTTTCAAACTCAAATATTAAAGTCACATATTCTGTGTAAGATGAAGAAGGCGGGTAAAAAGGGACGGGGAAGTGGACGTGATCCTGAAAGTTCAGGGCGCGGGTCAGGATGCGGAGAAACTGTGCCTGGTGCCAGAGCACAAGAAAGAAAGACATCCACCATACCTAGCTTCATGTGTAATTTTACAGGGCGTCGCAGGACATCACTCTAGAGGTCCGACCACTGCGAACAGGTGGTCGGTTGGATGACAGCTGATACTGCTTCCAGTCGGTTAAGCACCACCCTGTCTTCCACCAAGTCCACTCTCAGTAGCCAAGAGTCTGGTCAACATAATCCTCACTCTGATCATCCTTCCTCCCACCATACACGGTCTGGTCAAAGAAGTGATCCCACACTGGGATATAGTGAGGAGCTCGTCTCATCACCAATCCTTCATTTGACCCTCTCTCCAAGCACGCTTGCAGAGGAACATGACATCTTGTGCCCTGATTCACAACCTCTAGAGGCTACCCAATCACAAGAAGATGACAGATGTGAACGGCATTTAAGGTCAAAGGAAGTAGTGGATGATGATGATGATGATGAGACACAGTTGCCATTAAATCAACCACTATTTCCGTCTCAAGACCTTGTTGAGGAGAATGTTATACAGTTGTCAATGACTGAGTATGTGGTGGGATCAAGACTTGAGGAGGATGATCAGAGTGAGGAAGTGGAGGAGGACTTGGTGGACGATGAGGTGACTGACCCCACCTGGGAAGGTGTAGAGCCGAGCGATGACAGCAGTCCTGAGGGTGAGCCATCTGCAGCACCGCAACAGGCTGGAAGAGGCAGTGGTGTGGCTACAGAAAGAAGGCGGACCGCACCAAACCGGCCCGCAAATGTTCCACGGAGCACCCCCTTGCGTAAATCTACCATGCCAAGGGGTAGGTGTTCCGCGGTATGGCGTTTTTTTAAGGAAAGTGCGGACGACAAAAGAATTGTAGTTTGCAACCTGTGCCACACCAGAATGAGCCGAGGCATGAACACTAGAAACCTCACCACCACCAGCATGATCCGACACATGGCATCCAAGCACCGTAATAAGTGGGAGGAACGCCCGGATCGCCAATCTGTGTCTGCAGGCCACACCACTGCCTCCTCTTCCCCTGTTTTCGGTGCCGGCCAATCGCCTGTCGAAGGCGCAGGCCCGCATACCTCCCGCCCTGCACCTGTAGCATCTGAAGCACCATCAGCGACCACATCCACTTCCCTGTCCCAGCACAGCGTCCAAATGTCGTTACCCCAGGCATTTGAGCGCAAGAGAAAGTACCCAGCCACCCACCCACAGGCCATAGCACTAACCTCACACCTTTCAAAATTACTGGCCATCGAAATGCTGCCATTTAGGCTTGTGGACACTGAGTCCTTCCGCAGCCTGATGGCAGCAGCTGTCCCTCGGTACGCGGTCCCCAGCCGCCACTACTTTTCCCGGTGTGCCATCCCCGCATTACACCACCATGTGTCCCGTAACATCACCCGTGCCCTGACCAACGCAGTTACTGGGAAGGTCCACTTAACGACTGACACATGGACAAGTGCTTGTGGCCAGGGACGCTACATTTCCCTGACGGCACACTGGGTGAATGTCGTGGAGGCTGGGAGCGACTCGGACCCTGGGATGGCACGGGTGCTACCCACGCCGAGGATTGCGGGCCCTACCTCCATCAGGGTTTCCACCAGCACCTACGTTATTGGCTCCTCCTCCTCCGTTTCCACCTCCGAATTCTCTACACACACCGCCACTCCCCCATCAGCCAGTAGCTGGAAGCAGTGTAGCACTGCAGTGGGGAAGCGTCAACAGGCCGTGCTGAAGCTGATCTGCCTTGGGGACAAACAGCACACGGCCTCAGAGCTGTTGCAGGGGATTAGTCACCAGACCGAGCAGTGGCTCTCGCCACTCAACCTGCAACCAGGCATGGTTGTGTGTGATAATGGGCGTAACTTGGTGGCGGCTTTGGAGCTCGGCAAGCTCACACACGTACCATGCCTAGCGCATTTATTTAATTTAGTGGTGCAGCGATTTCTAAAAACCTACCCCAATGTGCATGATCTCTTGACCAAGGTGCGCCGCGTGTGTGCACATTTCCGTAAGTCATCAACAGCTTCAGCCGGCCTGTTGAAGCTGCAGCAGCGCTTACAATTGCCAGCTCACCGGCTGCTGTGTGACGTGAGCACGCGCTGGAACTCCACCTTCCACATGTTGGCCCGGCTTTGTGAGCAGCAGAGGGCAGTAGTGGAGTACCAGCTGTTACACGGTCGTCGCCTCTCCGTTCAACTTCCTGTAATCAGAAGTGAGGAGTGGGAATGGATGTCAGACCTCTGCGAGGTTTTACGCAATTTTGAGGAATCGACACAGATGGTGAGCGGCGATAACGCTATTATCAGTGTAACCATCCCACTTCTGTGTCTACTGAAACGCTCGCTGCTCACAATTAAAACCGACGCTTTGCATGTGGAAGAGGTGGAAATGGGGGAGGAAGAGCTTACACAAGGTGATAGCCAGAGCACCCTCACTTCGTCTTCTCAGCGACAATTGGAGGAGGCGGAGGAGGAGGAGGAGGAGGAGGAGGAAGACACGGTTGCCTCCGCTACAGAGGGTAGCCATGGAACTTTAGTTCCATCTCTTCAGCGTGGGTGGGCAGAAGAGGAGGAAGAGGATGAGGATATTGAGAGTCATCCTCCTGGTGAGGACAGCGAAATCTTGCCTGTTGGTACTCTGGCACACATGGCTGACTTTATGTTAGGCTGCCTTTCCCGTGACCCACGCGTTGTACGCATTTTAGACAACACGGATTACTGGGTGTTCACCCTTCTGGACCCCCGCTACAAAGAGAATTTCTCATCTCTCATTCCTCCGGTGGAGAGGACAAGCAAAATGTTGCAATACCAGAAGGTTCTTGTCGAAAAATTGCTCCAAAATGTTCCATCTGACAACGCTGGCGGCAGAGTACGTGCTACCTTGGCCAACCGAGAAGGGGAGAAAAGGGGAGCACACAGCAGTTCCGAGAAAGGCAGGGCAACACTCTCCAAGGCGTGGGACACCTTCATGACACCCCGCCAGCACCCTCACCCTGATGCTCAGCCTAGTGTCACAAGGAGGGAAAAGTTTTGGAAGATGGTGAAGGAGTACGTAGCAGACCGTGTCAGCGTCCTGAATGATCCCTCTGTGCCTTACAACTACTGGGTGTCCAAGCTGGACACGTGGTATGAACTGGCACTCTACGCCTTGGAGGTGCTGGCCTGCCCTGCCGCCAGCGTTCTGTCTGAGCGGGTATTTAGTGCTGCTGGTGGCATCATAACAGATAAGCGTATCCGCCTTTCCACAGACAATGCTGATAGGTTGACACTTATAAAAATGAACAAGGCCTGGATTTCCCCTGACTTCTCCACTCCACTGGAGGAAAGCCCCGGGGGAACATAAACTCACTTTATATATGTTATTTACAATGATGGGAATACTCTGTATTCCCATTCACCCCTTCCACCCAAAAAACGGGTATATGGTTGACTCTTAATCTTCTCATCCTCCTCCTCCTCTTCCATATGCCCTGGATATAATTTTTATATAGGGCCAGCTCACCAGCGGGCCCTGTGATATAATTTTTATATAGGGCCAGCTCACCAGCGGGCCCTGTGATATAATTTTTATATAGGGCCAGCTCACCAGCGGGCCCTGTTTGCCAATTTTTATATAGGTCAGCTCACCAGCGGGCCTTCTCATATAATGTTTTATTGGGTCAGCTCTCTAGCGGGCCCTCTCATATAATGTTTTATAGCGTCAGCTCACTAGCGGGCCTTCGCATATAATGTTTAGGATGGTCAGCTCTGCAGCAGACCCTCACCCATAATGTTTTAGATGGTCAGCTCAGCGCACGTTTCCATCTTAATCATGGCCTCAGTTCTGAAAATCAAGGAAATTTTTGGGATAATTTGCCTCTGCGCACGTTTCCCTCTTAATCATGGCCCCAGTTCAGAAAATCAAGGAAATTTTTGGGATAATTTGCCTCTGCGCACGTTTCCCTCTTAATCATGGCCTCAGTTCTGAAAATCAAGGAAATTTTTGGGAGAATTTGCCTCTGCGCACGTTTCCCTCTTAATCATGGCCTCACTTCAGAAAATCAAGGAAATTTTTGGGAGAATTTGCAGATGATATACAAGTAAATATACAGCAAATATTGTTTGGTAACAATTTTTCGCCTAAAGTCGTTTTTATTTTCCTTTTTGTGTGTTTTATGGTCAGTCTGTAAAAATGGCGTACTACGGGCGAAAGATCGTTCCCAGCAGCGATGTTGGAGTCCAAGGTGCATCCAGACATCCTCCCTATGCTGTCCCTGAACCATTTCTGTAGTGTTTCCATCTTTTTCTGCCCTTTTCCTATGGACCAGGCACCCTCCCCTCATCAGAGCAGGGGGTGCCTGGTGTAATGCTCGAGTCCTCCCATTGACTTCAATGGGGCTCGGGTGTTCGGCCGAGCACTCGAGCCTCAGGGGGTGCTCGGTCAGAGCACCCGAACACCCGAGCATTGGGGTGCTCGCTCATCACTAGTACTTTTCTTTCTAGGTGACACTAACAAATCTCTGACATCTATGCTGAGAGGAATACAGTTGTTTGGGGAATATTCTGGCCTCAAAATAAACTGGGACAAATCCTCTATACTGTTGGTGGACCCCTGACAGAGGGGAGCTTGGCGGCAACGCCAATGCAATGCATGGAAAAGTTTAAATATTTAGGTCTTACAGTAGTGACAGACCCAATTCGATACCTTCCTGACATTTTAATGCCCCTCGACCTTCCTCAGGATAAACTTGCAGCTTGCCGTGGATTACCTATTAATTTGCTTGGTAGAGCCAATCTGGTAGAGCCAATCCACAAATTCCTATATTTTTCAGGGTGCTCCGCTCCCTATCCCTAAGTCATACTTCAGGAAGATTGATAGCATTCTATCTTCTTTCCTCTGGTCGGGAGGCAGAGCCAGAATAAAGCTGTCCACTCTTTCTAATTAGATGTATTACCATAATGCAACACCTAGGGAACAAAAAACAGGACCTGCCTTTTTATTTTGGGCTTGCATATCTGAAAACTTCATGAACAACTGCTTATGGTTCACGTTAGCCAAAAGACTAGCAAATGTATAGTTTAAGAGATATGCATGCTGTTTTCTGTATGGTAAGTTCTCTGAGTGCAATACTGTATGGTAATGTAAAACTAATGAATATTTTCAGTGCAGTTTCACATGCTAGACCGTTCAGAGAGATTTAATTTGCTAAATAAGCTCTTTGCTGCACTGAGAGACACTCATATTTCCTAAAACAAGTGTGAATATCTCCTAACCTGTGCATCTACTAGGTTCTTGGCCATAAAATGATGCATAGGGAGTTCTGAATGATGTTTTCAAATATGCAAAATAATTTGAGGTGACTTGTCCCCTATTATTAGTATTCTGGAGACAAATGTATATTGATTACAGTAAGAGAATCAATAGGTATTTCTGAGCTCAGCCATGCTATGTTACTGGAATATAGTATCATTGCATGAGGGATGAGAGGTTTGAGTTTTCCTCCTAATGGGAATTTCTGTGGTAAAGGAGATAGATTCATATTTTGTGTGGAAATTCCTGTGGGAGGAAACACTCTAGTGGAGTTTTTTAAAGCAGAACTTTCAGCATAGGTAAAGTCTCCCTGCTATAATTAGGCAGGTGGCGACTAGCTTAATAAAAGTTCTCTTACCTTTTAGAAATACTCCTTTCTAAAGAAATCCTTATTCTTCTGAGACTGGAAGCTAAGCATCAGTGCAGACATCTTGTCTGCGGCCTGCACTGTTAGTCCCCATCTCCATTGAGAACTATTGCACTGTGCCATAAGGTATCCGGGAGGGACTGAAGGTGCAGGCACGCAGACTGCACTAACCTGGCTCCAGTCTCGGAAGATTAAAGATTTCTTTATAATAGTGTAATTCTAAGTGGTAAGAGAACTATTATTAAGCTAGTCGCCACCTGCCTAATTATTGCAGGGTGACTTTACCTATACTGAAAATTACGCTTTAAACCTGTGAGGCCCTTGGTGAAATTGAATAGAGGCCTCTAAGTACAGGAATACATTTTAGGATCCCTTTAAGTTTCATGGTTGCTTGTTAATATTGGTGGGAAAACAACCACATTGATGTGTTGTGCACCAAGGATAGAATCTTTCCATTTTAGTCATAGATTAAAGTGGAATTATCACTCATATAAAAGTGACCCCAATCAATTTTTACTATAGCGTTAAGCATATAAGTCCTTTTATAATATTTATTAAGTCTGGTATTATTTAGAAATCTAAGTTCTTCGGAGACTTACAGGCAGACGACATAACGCTATTTGTATTAAAAAAGTACTTCAGACCTCAAGAGGGGTATCATGACACCTCATAACACCCCCCTAGCATGGGGGTGACAATTGCACCCTTTATTAATTGAAGAGCATATAACCTATGTGAAACAATAATAATAATAAAGGGGCAATTGTCTCCCCAATGCTAGGGGGGTGTCATGAGGGGTCATGATACCTCTCTTGAGGTCTGAAGTACTTTCTTAAATACAAATTACATATATAATTTAAAAAGAAAATCATTGCTACACATAAATTAAATACTGAATTACAATTTCACACAAATTACATATATAATAAAAACAAACACTTTTTTTGTATATATATATATGAGTACCAGGGGGGTAGCAAACACATTACAATACCTCTTTGGGACTCATAGGGTTAATCTTGCAATACCAACTATGAGGGCATATTAAATAGGAGAAGAAAAATATGGGATAAAAATGGTGAAAGAAAGTCATGGGAGCACTGTAGTCGACTTTTCAAGGGGGAGGGGGGGTTAAAATGTTGGATGTACAATATTCGTCGAATTAATATGGTGAAAGAAAGCACTGGAAGTTGGATTTGGAAGGGGAAGGGTTAATTGTCGACTATGAACAATATTTGTCGGATTAATGTAGTGGAAGAAAGCACTGTAAGTCGACTTTTAAAGTGGGGGTTAATATGTAAAAGGGGGGTACTTTATGTCCGATTTCTATGCTGTATTATACACTGCTTTTGTTCGAACAATGATGGTTTTGAAACTGTCGTTGTGGCTTCTACGCCTCAACCTCTGAGGTGGAAAATTTCTGACTTAAATGTAACCACAGAACAGGCTCTAATACTGAGCGTGGGTAATAGGATACTAATTGCACGTTGTTTTTAGTTGTTTCCTATGGGTAAGTATAATTACCGCTGATTTTGCTTTCTCAAGTCGGGTAATAGGATAGCAAAAACCGACTTAAAAAAAAACAATATCTGTTTTATTCTTAGCACTGGTAATAAAATGGAGCCCTAGGTCGGGTGATTATCATACTATGTTAAGGACATTACCATGTCTTGGGAAGCCTTAGAGTGAGTGAAGTGGTAGCCATACTTCACATTGCAGACTACTGATATGAAATCTTTTCATTCTTCTATTAATCACTTAGAGGGCTTTGAAGCTATACAGGTTTGAATTACTCTATTCTCTCATATCTACAACTTTTGCTATCACCAACTGTTTCATGTTTGAAGTGTTTTTCTTACAAAAGAACGATCTACCCTTGGGTGCAAGGTTTTATCTACTTAATCTAACTTATTTATGGCATGGTGGGATTGATAAAATGTTTCTGGATCTGAAATGATCCTTTAAAATAATACAGTGAGTCTTTTTGTATAGAACTGGTTCATAATTGATTTCAGAGAGTGAAGAAGACTCTATCATGTATTTTGCTGGTTATGTTTTTACAATCATCATTTTTTTAAATTATTTTGGTTGAAGATCAATAAAATGAACATATATGACACACATCACAATACAGTATCAAAATGTATGTATATGGGTAGTGTGGAATAGTTTGGTTGACAAGGTTCAGTCAACCAGTGTTGTAATGGGGCTAATGTAACAGTTTACCTTAGTGGGAGTCCGTAATGCAGAGATGTCGCTCACCCTTGTGGATAAACAAGGGTGACCAGGTAAAAAAAAAGCCATCTGGCCTGTGAATCTGTGCAATGGGGCTGGCAGGAACAGTAACCGGATGCATAGAATCAGACAAGGGCAAATACAGAAGAGCAGTCAGGTACAGCAAGCTGGGGTCACAAGCCAAGTCAGTCTGGGAAACAAACAACAGGAACAGAAATACAACAATGAACTGACACAGCCCTCAGGGAGAGGTAATGTTTTATACCCAGGTAATGAGCAGCTTAATTAGCAAGCTGCCTCAGGTTGACACTGAATGACAAGTGAAATCTTATAGCAACAGTCCAGCCCCCTAGTGCTGCAGGCAAAGCAAATTATACAGACAAGAATCACACTGATAGAACAGATTCAGTAGTGGCTCAAAGGCAAGAAAGCAGGACCTGAGTATATGAGGATGCTGGTTCAATTCCACCTTGATATACCAGAGGGGTGACTAGGCCTGGCCTGGCAGTCTAACCAGACAGGGGCAGACCGTGACAGCCAATCAGACATTCAAGCAGCAGCCAGTGCCTTAATTTCTGGATCTTTAGATAGAATTTGGAAAAGATCATCACATACATACTAACACATTTCTAAGCTTAACTTGGGTAACAATTTATTACATGTAAGGTATGTACATTCATTATCTTTGATGAAAATGTTCCCTGTTGGACAGTTCTTGTTTTTGCACAGGGTCAACTTCATCAAAGATGTTCCTATTATTGATATGATGGACCAATAGCTCAGAATGATTTAGTGAGTCAAAAGCCAGGATCAGGATTTTTTATTATTATTGCTTGCTTTATTAGTAAAGCAAGCAAATAACTGCATAGGTATAATAGCAAAAGGTTGTTTTGTTATTATATAGTCATAAAGTAACAAACCTTTTGCCTATTGATGCCAAACCACTTTTAGGCTAGTTTCTACCTGCAACTAGGCCACATTATGTTAAGTGGACCCAGAGCTTGCTATGTCTCACAGACAACAATCTCTGCATTGCAATCTGAGATATTGGTTAATGATGTAATCATATAGACTTCTTTGACTGCAGACAGTGTAAGACCAACTTGCGTACTGGTAGCTTCAGTGCAGCCTTTGGCCTGAGCAGAATTGAATGACCCTTTAATTAAGAACAACTGCAGTAATATCTAAGCCATTCTGTACTTTCCCTACAAGCACCTTGTGTTTGCAATTATCCTTCTCTTGTCTTTGTATGTTGTTACTATTAATAATTAGATTGTAGGATCTTCAGGGCAGAGTTTTTTCTCTGTTAATAATGAAATAATTGCACTGCAGCCTGGTAGAATTATCTGCCTTATAAATTTGTATTGTGCGATTACCACTGTTTTGGTAAAGTACTGTGTACATGTATGGATCTTTATAAATAAAGATATATGAATGCATACACTGTAGATATTCTGTAGTCTTCAGCTAATGATTAGGGTCATAAAAACTTAAAGGGAAAGTATCATATGGAAACAAGTATTTTTTTTTTTTAAATACTTTAAGTACCCTAGTGAAAGAATTGTGCTAAACACTGCAGCATGTGCCTTTTTAACCCTTTGAGTGCCAGATGGGTAAGCAAAGCATCGTGCTTTGCAGAGCAATGCATTGTGTACTCCTCTGGCACTCAAAGGGTTAAGATTTTTTTTTGTGAAGATGATTGCTTGAATGGGGTTGTAAGGTCAGAGCCTCACAGAATCAGCATTCATTGATTGATAAAATAAATAAATACGCAAGACACTGTTTTAAATATTGAAAACAGGTAGCCAGTTTTATTAGGGGCCTGATTACATTTATTAAAACACATAATCATTAATAATTGACTTCGTAAGATCTTACTGATAAATCCAGATGCATGAGTCTGCACTATAGACAGGAGTCATTAACATTTAAGCAGTGCTTATAACAGTGGTTCTGAACTCCTGTCCTCTGGACCCACTAACAGGCCAGGACTTAGGGATTTCTCTGCTAGATCACAGGTGTGGTGATCAGAGGCTCATTCACATTGATTAACTCACCTGTGCTCTAACAAGGAAATCATAAAATCCTGGCCTGTTAGTGGGTCCGGAGGACCGGAGTTGAGACCCACTGGCTTATAACATCTACCTTCTTCCTTTAAAAGAACAGGACTGGTGACTTCCCATCTCAGTTAAGTTATCGTCAGTTTCAAAAATATGTTACTTTCTTAACCCATTTAGTGCCAGAGAGGTATCCAATGCATTGTGTTGGAACATTATGTAACAATAAAATTGATATAGATTAACATATTGCTCTTCAAAAAGAGGAGTGGGAAGTGCAATCCTTTGAGTCCTTCTTGATGCAGTGACCTTACTAGCACTTCTCATTTCACTATATATCCCTGCCCTTGCTTCTAATTTGCTGCTTACCAAGCAGCCATTGCCATCAACCAATCAGCTTAAGCAAGGTACACTTCACAAAGGATCAATCACCTACTACTGCTAGCTAAATGGAAACGCCTAATCCTATATATACAAGGCACTTCATCCCAATTAATTACAGAAAAAAGGTTTGACATTTTTCTTGATTCCTTTCTTTTACAAAAGGTGACATCATTTAACCCAGTGTTTGCCAGCAGGATATCCAATGCATTGTGAAGCACCTTTCTGGCACTCAATGGGTTAAATATTTCAGAGGGTATCCAATACATTGCTATGCTATCCAATACATTGGGCATCCCTTCTGGCACCTAAAGGGTTAAAGAACATGTGAATTATTTTGAGAAATGTTAAAAGGAAAATCCTGAATTGAGGGCATGCAAAATTTTCTCTTACTTTTCTCAAAGTTCATGGGTGTGTATCTCTTTGTGCTGTAACTGTGCTTGTGCTTACATGTTCATTCCTGTGTGCATATTTTATCTGTTTTCAGCGTAGCCAGAAGAAAAAAATCTGCTTCCGTTTGCAAGTAAAATACGTTTACAGCTTTTTTTTAAGTTTCTCATTTGAATGTATGATTCTGTTGTAAAAACTATTTTTCTGTTTAGATCATTTCAAATGAATTTAAAATCCCTTGGATGCTACAGAGGGACCCAATGTATTTCAGTCCATAAAGAAGCAATCTTACTATTAAAGTACCTTTACATTAACCCTTTGAGTGCCAAAAAGTTACACAATGCCTTGCTTTGCCTCTCTGGTACTCAAAGCGTTAAACATTGTATCTAGGGAATGCTCTGGAGCTAGTGTAATTCTGGAGCAAACCAGCTGCACCACAGGAAACAAATATTCATTCTTTAAAGTTCCATTGATTCAGGTGGAGCCTTCAACCCCTTTGAGGCTAAAGAGTTCTCTTTACTGTGCATCAGAGACCTCTTTAGCATTGAGAAGGTTAACCCTTTGAGTGTCAGATTGGTATTCAATACATTGCTTGTTAAAAGGTACATTTAACACAATGTACCCAGTGCTACAGTTCATTTGTCCCAGAATTGCTCTAATTCTTCTTAGTATATCTGCATCATTAATATCTAGAAATGTGCAACATATCAGCTCTTCATTTTTCAAATCCTTTTGTAGGACCCTGAGAAAATTTCGGATCCATTCAAACTGATTGCTTATAGACAGTATGGAGGGGAGGAAGGAAAATATAGAGCATGGGAAGTGAACAAGAGGGTGGCAGCAGGAGTGCTGAAGAGCATGGACAATGGAGAGGCAGGAGTGCTGGAGAGTGTTCACTATTGGTGACCATCAAAACAGTGGGTTAAAAATGTCACCTGAATCAAAAGGGTAACATCAGAATGTTGGCTGAATCAAAAGAGTGACATTCTGATGTTGCACGCTTAAAGATTGCCAAATAGAGGGAGACATGAAATGAATGTTCCATGAATGTATAATGACAACAAAAATAAATGTTCCATGAATGTATAATAACAAGAAAGTGGACAAAATGTACCTACATCTGTGCCTTAACCCTCTGAGTGCCAGAAAGGTCCATAACGCATTGCAAAGCAATACTTTGTGGACCCCTCTCGCACTCAAAGGGTTAAGATGCTCTCCTCCACTACTATAAATGAGTAGTTCACAGTCTCTCCTCTCCCCCATCCTTCCACCTGACTCTCAGATCCAGTCTATCTTCCCTCATTCTTCCGACTCCTTCCCCCTTCATCTCCTCTCCTCTTCTAGTCCGTGTTGGTGGATAAGATGAGGAGCACACTTGAATATAAATCCACAAGAAGCCAAGAATATCAGGTATTCCATTTTATGGCAGAGTAGGAGATGATCTTACATATTGTAACCATAAGTCAATCCAGTAAGAACACATATGAAAGCACCCTTGAGAAGAGAGATGCCTCAAAGAGAGGTACTAAACAGAAGCATTCTGTCCGTCCTGCTTCACCAGAATGGAAAGCTGACAGGGGAAAAGAAAAACCCATGAGCCCCAGTGATTGATGGGTAGGAGTTATTACAGGAAGTGGAGCATAACACCAGCAGTCCAAAAGACAAGAAGGACTGAGTGGCAATGTGCCATTGCTGTGCAGCAGAGCAGATTAGAGGCACAGAAACAGTGCCTGTCCGTGCAGAAAAGAGTTGCTTGGTATGCTTTGGCACTGTAATGGGCAAATAAAAATATATGAAGTATGTGTCACAGGGGTGGAAGTCAAACATTTGTGGTGTGGTGGAACATCTCTGTGCTTCCAAAGTATGGGTTGGTAACTGATGCACATGAATACTGTGTAGCTCCTAGGAGTGGCCCCACTGCATGTGAGATGTCTTACCATACCTGCTGGATAGTTACATTCTTGGCAGAACTGATAATCCCATTGACTACTGGCAAAAAAAACAATGTGTGTGGCCACTACTGACGTGTACAATAGTGGAATCCTTAGTTGCCCATCAGCAAATGTTGAGTCTGTGCAGGTTTTCAGTGCAGCAGTTTATATTGTAAACAAACACCAGTGATGAGAGACAAACTGTTACGGTTTTCAGACACTCAGACAGAGGGTTAGATAAAATAAATAGAATTTTATTAAAACAAAAAGAAATGACAAAGCCGCCTCTGGGGCAGTACTGACATAAGCAGACTATAGGCGGAAATACCTGGTAAAACAGGGAATAAATTACCAGATATATTAGCACAAGACAGGAAACAAGAGGTTAATAGTACTGGTAATCAGTCTCAAATGTGGTGTTAGGCACACCCTTGTTGCTGTATATAGCAATCTGTGCTAGGTGATAGCACCTAAAGTCCATCCACTGTGTGAAGCTGTAGAATAGAGCTGCGACTAGAACTGGAACTGCAGAGTGATAAGGTGTTAGCCCCCACGGGCGTAATGGAGACCAACAGTATCGTAATTGCTTGAGCCTATAGCCACCACGGGCGTAACCGGAGACCACTAGTATCATGATTGCTTGAGCCTATTATCACGGTTCCCGTGATTCATGCTGTTCTGTGTCTGTCACTTGCTGAGTATTCCTGATTGGCTGTCTGCTATCAGCCCTCCTCACACTGCCTTTTTAAACCCAGGCTGAGCACTTCCAGGTTGCCCTTTCGTGGTGTTTCTGACTTCACCTGGCCTGATCTGCATGTCAGGTTTCTGGGCCTGCTGATCCTGCTGATCCTGCGTTCCAGTGTTCCAATGTTCCTGTGTTCCAGCACCTAGCGGGTTAATCTTACTGAGTTCCTGAGTCTCCTGTCTGCCGCTTCTCTAGCCGGTTCACTCAGCACCGGCGGTTCCGGCGGTTCCAGTCATCTGTCAGTGCATCAGTCTCGTCCCCGGTGGACTCCCCGTTGGAGTGTGGGGCTCCTGCTCTAGTCTGTCACTCCGGCGACATTGTTCTTTTCGCTGCTGCTTATACACTGTTGGTTCCAGTGTGCGGACGCTGGTTTACTCCATTAAACCTGGTGGCGACACTTACTGTTGGTCCCAGCGTGAGGACGCTGGTTTACTCCATTAAAACCTGGTGGCGACATTTACTGTTGGTCCCAGCGTGAGGACGCTGGTTTACTCCATTAAACCTGGTTGCGATATACACTGTTGGTTCCAGCGTGCGGACGCTGGTTTACTCCATTAAACCTGGTTGCGATATACACTGTTGGCTCCAGCGTGCGGACACTGGTTTACTCCATTAAACCTGGTTGCGATATACACTGTTGGTTCCAGCGTGCGGACGCTGGTTTACTCCATTTAACCTGGTTGCGAGATACACTGTAGGTTCCAGCGTGCGGACGCTGGTTTACTCCATTAACCTGGTGGCGATATTTATTGTTGGTCCCAACGTGTGGACGTTGGTTTGCTTCTGATCCATCAGTACTGAAGCTATGTCGCTGTCCACTCCTATGCAGTCGTCTGATTTTCCCTGGCAATAGACTTCTGCTGAGTAAGACCTTAGTTCCTATTCCTCTCTGCTGTCATAGTCATCTGACAGCCGGTCTACTCGCTCAGGCTGCCCTGGGGTCTGGACAAGGGGTATAGTGACAGCGACAGTACTTGGGTTCTGGTGTCATCGTGTTTGGATATAGTTGTGTCCCCAGAGGTTATTTACTGCACACACTACACACTGCACATTGCAGTTGCTCATGAGAGGCACAGTTCCTACTCTCTAATAACAACACACCCATGATTTTGGAGGAGATGCAGGTAGAGAAGAATTATTGGCCAACTTCTTCTTTTCTCTACATATACTAGGGGCTACTTATTGTGCTGCTACTGCCTCAGGAGGATCACAGGAGCTAGTTGTGGCAAGTGGAACCTTCATCATCCATCACCCATGTTACTGCTATTATTGATCCCATCCCTTTCAGCTGCCTAATCATCCAGTTGCTTAAACAACTCAGCAGTAGCAGTAGCAAGAACAGCAGTTGCAAATTAAGGAGCACATTTTACAATGGCCAGTGCCTACTGGCAAACATGACCTGCTAGGCCAGTAGAGCATTTTTTTCCCTCAGGGTTTGTGCTTTAAAAAAATACATAGTCCTACAAAAAAATAAACAATTTTTGGGGGTTTGTGTCTAACAAGCCTAAGTCCTACAAATCAATGTTTCCTTAGTGCTTATGCTAGACAAACTTAGGTCCTACAAATCAATGTTTCTTCAGGGCTTGTGCCTCTAATAAGTTGAAGTCCTACAAATCAATGTTTCCTCAGGTCTTGGGCCTCTAAGAACAAATCAAATAGATCATCCTCTACAAAATACTCTATCAAGTATCAGTCCACCCCACAGGCAATTTATGTCAGGGGGATCTTGACTATATCACTTTACATACAAATGTCTTATTTTATTTTATTTATTTTTTTATTAACTGTCCCCAAATACCAGTCAAGAACCCCTCCCCAAACAAAAAACCTGTTCAACTGATTCATTTCCCAGGCTCCAGCCACCAATACAGGCACCCTCCTCAGAACCATTTGATACCATGTTTTATATGATTTTTTAATTGTATTTAGGGTTTATTGTTTTATTAACTGGCCCCAATCCCAGTAAACAACCCCCCAAAAAAATTCCCTGAATTCTTTCTCCACACCCCACCAACACAGGCACCCTCATGAACACAGGCACCCTCATTAATTACTTCATCTTCTATACACATATGATTTATATTTAATAGTTATTTTGTCTGGGGTTTCAGACTGTGGGTTACTAACTATTGTTGGAAACCTGTATCTAAGAAGCATTGATTTGGTCCTTTTTTATTTTATCCTTTAAAGGTCCTTAAAGGCATGTGTTTTTGGCTCCCTTATGCTCATATGCCTTGACAGTTTTAATTGTTATTCCAAATGTGGCCTGCGGGGGTGGTATATTCTGACCTATAAATAGGATGAAAGGACTTACAGTCCTCTTTGGTCAGTAACCACTTCTTGCAGGCCACAAGAATCTTATTTTAAGTAAGTCCCCTCTTACACCTTTTTTAATACAATTGTTTGTCCCTTTGTTTTTAATTGCATACATGATGTCAATATGTATAGTGATTTTACAGCTTATGACGTGTTTCCTTATAACGTCTGATTACCCCCTTGTTTATTATCTATTACTTTAGATAGGGCACACAAGGTGTAATAGAGTAGGTACTTGCCAGATTTGAGGTACCTTGGTGGGGTTGGCGAGCTTAACATCTCTTGGCCATTTGATGGACAAAATCCGCATATTTATTAATATAGTTATTATACATGCACTAGGCAGGGCACATATTTACATTCTGGTATGGAGGGGTGCAGGGACACTGTTTTGTTTTGTTTGTGCACTTCGGATTATACCCAATGTTTTGGGGGTTTCTGGGGAACCCACTTATCCCTTGCTGCTATCCAGATGCCAGTTATTATTCATTACTTACATTTAGTCACTAGATGTATATATTATGGTGAGTTAGTGCTGTAAGCTTATTTCCTTTTTTTTATTTTACCCTTTAGACATTACTATATATATAACGTGATGTATATACTTTTTAAACATTTGTATATATGTTTGTAATTTGAAATTGACACCTCTAGAGGCCGCTGTTTTTGCAACAATGTATTTAGTTATATTGACTAATTTGTATCATTAGAGCTTCCGTAGTGTGAATCACTATCAGCGGGTCTTTTTGATCTGACTCGTTTTCATTCATTATTCTGATTGAATAGATCTGATCACATGAGATAGACATTGGAGTGTATTTAAATTACTATGTTGTAGTTTTACCTTTTCCTATGACTAAGTAACTAATAAACGTGTTAGGCAATTCATGTTTCTGATGGCTGTTTTTTTAATCCTTCTGCCGTTTCTATATGGATACCTTATTTGTACATGTTGCTGAATAAAAGCTATGGTTTTTATTGACCCACGACTGGCTGATGATTTATTGTGGATCTGTGAGCGCTCCTATCCAGTGTGTGCAAGTTTGTTGAAACCTGCCGAGATTGACGGGAGCTGTCCCGGATCCACAAGGCTATAAGGCCGGGTGAGTGATTCTTTGATTAATTGGATGATTGCAGCAACCTGTTTTATGATATTGTACTCATGTTCCTTTTATACTATGCCTTTGGGAATTAAAATAATATTTGTTATGTGTTGTGTGTAAATTCAATGTTCCCATTGATTTCAATGGAATGAGCTATTTGAAGAAGCCAGTCCCGTGGTGGCCACGTTAGTCTGTGTCACACTAGCCCTCTCATCACCATCCTGCTGATGAGACAAATTAAAGTCTGACTCTGAGAACACAGCAGCAGTTATTACAGCAGCAAATGCTACAATGTCACTACTGGGTGTTGTGGTTGAGGTGATGCCCATGTAATTCCTTCTCTCCTTCCACTAAATTACTTCATCCTCCTCCTCCTCACTGTCAATAGCCTGTGGGTCCAACCAGCTTCTTTTTTTACTTTTTTAACAGTGACGGTGGAAAAGTAGAAAACCCCATGCTTTCCTTGAAAATTCCCACGGGAACAAATTTGGACTTTTATCCCATCCCTGCTGCTGAAGCACCATAACTCAATATTCAAAACAGCCAAAGAACTTTAGTTCAATATTTGGCTTAAGGTTAGACTCTGACTTGCGGAATTGACTAAGGGAGTGTGCTTTCAAAACTGCCTCCAGGAAGGGTTTCTCAGATAGAGTGATTAATAAGTAAAACACCCTACACCTCCCAGATATACTGAAGGAATTGATTGATAGAATGGAAAAGTACAGAGATTGCTCTTGGAGGTGTCATCCTCTTCTCCCTGTTCAGCAGGTTCCTCTTTTTAAGCCACTGAGTTCTGATTCACATGAGGCTTCTCCGAAGACAATGGAGAAGGGGAACTTAAATCATCTCCCAGACAAAGAGAAGTACAGTAGTCGTTCTTAAGGACTTTGTTTCTTTTGTGGCCATCCTAGGATCTTGACCCGTGGAGCTTCCTGGTTTAAAAAATTGATCTCTATACAGGTTTTTGTAGACATGGAAGTAGCTGGGCTATTCACTGACTCAGCCTTTGTCTCCAAACATTTGATACACTTGCAATGGAAGGTGTCTGGAGAACATATCATCTCCATGGATGGTCCCCCTCTTGGAGTCCTATGACTGCTACATGCTCTGAACTTCAGCTTCTAATATAGTTCTCTCCATGCCAGTTATTTTTTTCATTTATATCTACTTTCATGTTACCATGCCTCCATATACCTCTATTCCTATCTTTACTAGGTCATCACTGAGTCTGTGGTACAGCCTCAAATTTTCTTCCCAACTCTCAGATCTGTGATGCTGCAGCACTTCCTCTGTTTACTGCCCACAATGCTTTCTGCTCTCCTCTATGTATGGAACCTGATGCCTCATTTCTGTGATACCACCTTCTCTTACCAACCAAGCTCCAGCTCATCTCTGCCTAATGTTGTCCCAACAGGTACTACAGAATTGCCATTGTTGCTATACATTCTAATCTTAATGCTCCAGAGCACAAGCTCTGACCAAGCACCAATGCTGTACGTACAGAGATGACTACATATCCCAGCTTCTCTCTAAAGCCTCACCTCTCTTCCAAGCTTCCCAGTAATTGTCTTAAGCTCAGCTGCAGATTGCATAGAGGAAAGATGTGAAGTTGAGTGGCCAGTTAGTAGTACATTGCAATACCCTAAGCAGGATAGAATGATGTCATGCACAAAAGCTTTACTAGGTTTTGGAACAGGAATGGTCAGATTTTAGCAATGTTATAGAATAAGAAGTTACAGATTCTATCCAAAGAGTTAATGTGAGGATAGAAGGAAAGAGAATAATCAAATATTGTCCCTAGGCAGCATGCTGACTGGGTAAATGCCAATTCCATCAATTGTAATATTGAAGCTGGGTGTTGAGTGAGATCTTGTAGGGGAGACTGAGAAGTTTAGTTTTGGTGTTTAGCTTAAGATGACAGCGAGCCACCCTGAAGGATCAACAAAAAATGTCTAGCTAGGAGCATAAGAAGCAAGTCTGAAAGAACAATAGAGATCAATGAGAATAAAAATAGAGAACAGTTGATCATAGCAAGATATTATAAAGGCAGGTTTCAGAGAAAAATAATGGGAGATAAAACTTTGTGGGGAGATTTCTGAGGAAAAATGATTATAGGAAGATATACAAGATGGGGTAGTGATAAATATTAGGCGAGATGGGAAAGGATCAGGTTTTAAGGGGGTAGGGATTTCTGCAACACAGGTATGTAAGGAAAGACTGTGGGGAACAGAAAAACAACAATTTAGACTGTTAAAGTAAATAGTGTCTTTGCCAAAGTGAGCATGGGAGACAGTAAACATTTTTTTACTTATATGTACATTTTGAACAATGTATTACAGTTTAAGAAAATCGGAATTAATGTGTCGTGTCGAAGGATTGATCTTTTGAGGCACTTTAAGATTCTTCTGTTTAGAGAATCCTAAGGTTTTTCAATTTAGGACCCCCAAACACTTAGAGTCACTTCTGCTCTCAAGGATTAGCAATGTGTAATTTGGTTTGAAAGGACATATCACTTAAATGTATTAACTAGTCCTAGATAATTTTGGATCATATATCTTGTATTTGGATTACTGCACTAAATATAAACCCAAAGACTATGTTTAATTTTAATTTACTTTTAAATGTATGCATTTTTTATGTTTGTAGAGGAAATCCAATTTTGATAAGTAAAATTATTAAAACAAGAGTTTTCAGTTAGCTGTATTTAGATTGTTTCTAAAATACAGGAATTATTAGGCTAAGTTAAATAGAAAAATATAAACTATATCCCTGATTGTCTTACACAATACAATTATCTCACTATGCAGCTAGTAATTTATTAGTCACTTTAAATTTCATTACATTCCTATGTTGACTCCTCCCCTTGCATCAGTGAACTAATTAGACAAAATATTAAATCCATAAGGTCACATAGACAATCAAAAGCAGAATAGTGCATTTCTACAGAACAAGACATATAACTTAATGAAAGAAGGTAAAAGGTGGGACTTGCTCTATCAATCTCCTACTAATGAAAGAGAGTTCATTATATTTTTAAATTAAAGTATAGGCATATTAAATTAAAGTTCTTCCAGCTAGGCTATATAAGTACTGTGCTAAAACGATGCTGATCTGCCACAACTAAAACATATGGGTTGTAACTTGGTTATCTTAAACCTTGAGTGCCAGAAAGGTGCCCAAGAAATTGCAGATCATTTAATTGCATGCTCTTCTGGCACAGACAATCCTATCATGCAGTAAAAATGTTGTACAGCAGATCTGTATGGCAGCTTATAGGGACCACATTCAGATAATTCACACAGTCTATTTGAAATGCTGTTATGCTTTTCTGAAAATCCAATCAATAGCAGACCACATGTGCATCAGTCTATCATGTTCTGCTGACATCAATATGGGATACTTTTTAGTCATACACCCCCAGAAACTGGATCATTGGGGGAACTCCCGTACAGAAAGTAAAATATGGCAGCTTTGCTGCTACATTCCAGTTGCCCATATGGAAGACTCTAAGCATATGCAGTACATTGAGAGGGGGGAGGGGGAAGCAAGAATCCCAGTAATTCAATGCACAGAGAATATAATAAATATATATTAATTACAAAGCGTAAAAAGAGGAATCAAAAGAAGACTGAGGAAGGGTTGAGAGGAAAACAGGAAAGTGATAAGAGGAAGTAAGAACCAGTCATGCAACTTTAGTTTGAATCTGTTATGCTCTAAAAAAGTTATGTTCCAAAATGTGAGAGGCTCTGAGGATGAAAAGAAAGCAATAGTGGCTTGCTGTATGGCTAGTCTCCACTCAGAAGAATCACGTTTTAACTCTCTAGTACGATTACAGAGGATAGATTTCAATGTACATATTAGACTGCTCTGGCCCACAAGGGCAGTACAATTCCAAAATGAATGTTAAAGTCCCCTCTACATGGGAACACCAGCTAACCCTAGAAGTGCATTTCAGCCTTGTTGAGCCTCGTCGGTGAGATGCAGCTGGACTCCATAGGCACTGAGAGCAAGGGGCTCATGTGTGATCGATATTTTAATCTAGTTAGCTTTAAATGGGCTTTTGTCCCTTGAATGCTAGAGAGGTCTCCAACACATTGGATTGAAATGTATTGGAGACCATTATATTATTTAAGGGGTCAAATGCACCATTTAAATCAATGAGAATATAATAATTTTAATTTGTCCCCTGTGGTGCAGGTAGTTTACTCTAAGGGCCATATTCAGAAAGAAAAGTAGAAATTCAGGAGCAAACTACTGCAGAATAGGGGACTCATCAAATTCCCATTGATTTGAAAGGGTTCAGGAAACCCCTTAAATGATAGAAAGTCTCCAAATCTTAGTGCATTGGCTCCATAGAATAACATAGTAATTGGAGATATCACTGGAGATGTTTCCTCCACTTTATCACCCCCATTATGATACAATGTTTTGGAGACCTATCTAGCATCGAAAGGGGTTAAAAGCACTATTGAAATCATTGGGAATTGTCACGTCTTCTATCGTGTAGCTAGGTTTGTCCGATATTGCTCATCTTTTGATTTTTGCGTCATGCACTAAATACAATACTGATGCTGCACAGGATCTCAATGCTAGGCCCATTTCAGTGCTATCATATTTATCCCAATGCATTATCCCTGGCACTCAAAGGGTTAAAATCCAAATGTATGGTGCACAAACAACCAAATCAAATTCCGTTGAATGAATGTATTTATTTATATTGCTCCACAAGTGTATGCAGCACTGTACAATTTAAAGTTTTCGACAAAACAGGGTTACACAAGTGCTTTACAGAGTGAACCAATTGGAATTTTAACAGAATAACAGAGATGTACAGAATACATACATGTTAAGTGAAGAACACATTGTATGAGTTCTGGTTATGTTAGGGTTACACTTAAATTATAAGTGCTTTAAATGTATAAAAAAATGACATTGCCTTCTTGTTTGTCAAAGGTTCACTGAGGAGATGTGCTATACATAAATAATTAAATTGGATAGGTGAGGAGGCTTCTAGAATGAGTGAAGGAGACTTGCAGCCAGAAAACAAGAGAGAAAACTCACAGCGCCTACTCACCATAACATATCCATATAATATACTTTTAATGTGACTATAAAGTGAATACATAGATAGCAGCTAGGAATGAAAGAGTTCTCCAGACCTCCAAACTTCAGTCCAAAACCCAAAGTACAAACAAACAGACACCAAGACAGACCAGCGCTCCTCTATGTAGAGAATAGATGTGTGCCCTTCACACATTCTAGCAGCCTCCTCACCTATCCAATTTAATTATTTATGTACTAGTTGAACAGCCCGTTACACGGGACACAGTGCCACTGCCACCCGGTCGCGAGGCAGTCACGCACAGTAGAGACTGTCCGTGCCACGGCTGATACAGAGCTGGACGCTCCTTTGGAGCACCCAGCTCTGTATCAGCCACTGCACGGGCAGTCTCTACTGCGCATGACTGCAGCACGCGCAGCAGTGTCTACTGTGCATGTTGCGGCGTTACACACGATTTAGCGAATTATTATATAGGATAGCAAATATTATTGCACAATCAGTATCACAGTATCTTTATTTTCTTTCTTCACATTCTGCCTTTAAGAGTAGGCCTCAAGCCTTCTCTAGCTTACATGCTCTTTGCTTTTATCAACTATTCCTCACATGACCTGTGGGGTTGATATAAAGGTTTCATTTATGGAGAGAGCTGTTGGATCCACAGCCCTCTCATATTCTCACTATGCAGATCCATTGGGGTCTTTTTGCATCAGGTAAGTCTGCTTCGAACATCTTTTTATTATAATGTATGTCTTTAGATTTTAGTTGCACCATACTGGGACCCAAAAGCAATAAAAAGAGCATTTTAAAGGGTCACCTGCTCTCCAGTGCGTTCATTGTAACATCTCTTCAGGGAACGCCAAGTTTTATTTTAATTTTAGATAGGGCATTACAGGTGTAATAGAGTAGGACTTGCTGTACAGTGAGAAAATTTGGTGGAGTGGCAAGCTTACCCACAACTTGGCCAACTTGTGAAAACTAATATATCATTTAATTCATTTGGAAATATTATAAACGCCAAATATAGGGCACACATCTATTCTCTACATAGAGGAGCACTGATCTGTCTTGGTGTCTATTTATTTGTACTTTGGGTTTTAGCCTGAAGTTTGGGGGTCTGTAGAACGCTTTCATTCCTAGCTGCTATCTATGTATTCACTTTATATTCACATTAAAAGTTTATTTATTATATGGATATGTTATGGTGAGTTGGCACTGAGAGTTTTCTCTCTTGTTAATAGTGAACAATGCCTCATCGTGACCAGGAAAGGAAAATAACATGACCAGGAAAGGAAAATAACGGAAATGTGAGAGGCTTCTGAGGATGAACAACAGCACAATGGCTTGTTCTCCGTCTAGTCACCGCTCAGAAGCATAATATTCTAGCTCTCTAGTGCCATTACAAAGAAGAAATTTCCACATACATATTAGACTAATCCCACCCAAAAGGGCGGTCCAGTTCCAAAATGACGGCCAAGACCCACCTGCACGGGAACACCAGCTAAACCACGATGTACATTTCAGCCTTGGGCCTCATCAGGAGGGTGCAGCTGGATTCCCTAGGCACTGAGAGAAAGGAGTCCATGTCTGGATTTCCCTTCATTCTTAGGGAGACCCCCTAAGAGTATTCAAAATAAGCATACAAAATGTGAGACCTTCTGAGGACGAACAACAACACATCACTTACAGGTGGGACTTGCCTGTCATTTTGGAACTGGACCTCTCTTTTCGGTGGGATCAGTCTAATATATATGTGGAAATTTCTCCTCTGTTATGGCACTAGGGCGCTAAAATATGATGCTTCTGAGCAGTGACTAGCCGTAGAACAGGCCATTTTGCTGTGGTTCATCCTCAGAAGCCTCTCTTATTTTATATACTTACCCAGATCTTCTTTGAAATAATTCCTCCCATAGAAAATGTCCACTTTCTTGTTGTGGGGGGATGAAATTATCCCAAAGATCTCCCAACTCAAGGCCCAGGAACCTGGATCCAGTGGAGATCTGAGAAAACCCACCTGGACAATGAGTCTGCCTTGTAGATAGAACACCATAAGACTGGATGTGTGATGTATTGCCCACTGCACAACTGTAGCATCTTCCTGATGCTCGTCGTACCTCCGTTATTCATTATGTACAACACTGCTAGAACATTGTCCATTCTTACTTTTAGCACACAGTTTTTTAGGATCCAAAAAAATATTTTGTATATAAGGTTATATATGGGATATCTTACACCTTCCCAGTCCCAGATCACGGCCCCAAACACAGAACCTGCACACTGGTCAGTTGTACTAATATATAGGGAATAAAACTCACAAGCAAATAAACAGTTTCAATGTCCCAAATAAGTCAAATAAAAAATTATAAAAAATGAGTAATAGTCCATCAGTACTTAACTATTAAAGATGATGTAGTTAGTACAGCTGAAAATGTACTGTTAGATGAAATGATGTATTAATGGGATGGAATGATGAAATGATGAATGGTTTATCACTTAAAATATTTCCAAGAACCGTTGATTTAAAATACTTTGGTTTCTCCCGATGCCTTCCAATGCTGCGTCCCCACAGAGAGCCTAATCTCTTTCTCAACTGAATATCTATAAAAAAGGAGTACAAAGGAGAGCATCTAATTTATTTAAAATTGCCACATGCAATGAATACTTCATGCACTCACCAGAAACCTCGTGTCAATATGCCTGTCAACTCCCGGTTTCTACAGCCACCAACAGTCTGCCCGTATTCCTCCGGTTTTCTTTGAACTTACTTTTCCGTAATATCCGACCAATAGTTACAACAGTCTTATCGGGGGAAAATTTACAAAAGGACAGGTCAGTATTATCTTTCTCAGACAGTCTTTTTTTTGTGTTATGACCATCCACAGATAGTGTCCTTGCTCCCGGGATGCCAGCAACGACTGGGGGCGTGACCGGGAGTTCTCTCACACTCACAAGGTACAAGTACAAGGTGGCTCATTAGTTAACTCCAGCCAGCATGTACAGCAAATCTTTTTGCTGTATATTGCCATATAATCACAAACAAGCATCTTCTTGGAGAGAATGGGACAGGAAGGATGGGAAGGTGAATCAGGTCCTCCGGTATTGGAAAGACACAGCAGAAGGTCCCACCAGCCCAGAATACTCTTTTTAAAATAAAAAACTCCACTTACCTTAAACCAGGCTTACCCAACAACTTTTGACTGAGGCGTATTTTGTAGAAGATCAGGATCCAAATTCAGAGACCTGCTGCCAAAGAGAAGAACAGGCAGATATGCCAAGTTAAAACCTGCCTATACAACAATACAGTAGTACTGCTAAGCAAAAAGCTCACACATTGCTTACCAGAGGCTAAAATATTAGATGCCTTCAGCACAGCAGCGACCAACAAAAATGGATGCACAGAAAAAAAAGAGGAGGAGCTTACCAGAAAATACACAATGAAATAAAAGAAATTGTAGCAGGACTTGAATGCAAAAAACACTATATATGGATCCATAGAGATACTGGCCACATAACTGCACATGCATGTGCACCGTTTCCTACTTGTGGCTTCACCCTGGGTAACAGAGGTTCTCTGCTCCATGAGAGACACAAGTTGATTGGAATCCACTGAAGACAAAGGGCGACCAGCTCAAAGTCACAACCACTGCCCCACCACATAACGGGGCCTCTCTCCATACTCACTTTTTGTAGGAAGTAGTAAATGAAGAGCAATGGACCGCCAGGGAGTGTGAGACCTGGTGCCAGTCCATGGACCTAACAAAGCCAGACTAAGCCAGAAAATAAAAACTACATTCTGAAGAATGGAGGTGACCCATGCTTGGAGAACAGGAAACAAAAAGAAGACTGGTTTAGGGTAAGGAGGGGTAATTTATAGCTTTGGGAGGTGTTTCCTGTTTTGGAAGTAGAAGGGAGACTTAACCCTTGAGTGAACGCTGCCTCAAGGGACCAGGAATGTATGCTTATACAGTACTGTGCAAAAGTTTTAGGCAGGTGTGAAAAAATGCTGTAATGTAACAATGCTTTCAAAAACAGACATTAATAGTTTATTTTTATCAATTAACAAAATGCAAAGTGAGTGAACAGAAGAAAAAACTAAATCAAATCAATATTTGGTGTGACTACCCTTTACCTTCAAAGCAGCATCAATTCGTTTGGTACACTTGCACAAAGTCAGGGATTTTGTAGGCATATAGTTAAGTGTATCATTAAACAACTGTAACAAAGAGGTGCTAAAGATCATCAATTTAATATGCAGGTTGAAACACAATCATTAACTGAAAGAGAAACAGCTATGTAGGAGAAATAAAACAGGGTAAGGAATAGCCTAACTCAGCTAATAAGGTGAGGTTGCTGAAGATGGTTTAAAGTCAAAAATCATACACCATGGCAAGACTGAACTCAGCAATAAGATGCAAGGTAGTTTTACTGCATCAGCAAGGTCTCTCCCAAGCAGAAATTTCAAGGCAGACAGGGGTTTCCAGATGTGCTGTCCAAGCTCTTTTGAAGAAACACAAAGAAACGGGCAAAGCTGAAGATCGTTGACACAGTGGTTGTCCAAGGAAATGATGAAAAACACATCATGCTTACTTCCCTTCAGAATCGGAAGATGTCTAGCAGTACCATCAGCTCAAAATTGGCAGAAAACAGTGGGACCCTGGTACTCCCATCTACTGTTCAGGGAATTCTAGTCAGAAGTGGACTTCATGGAAGACCTGCGGCCAAAAAGCCATAACTCAGATGTGGAAACAAGGGCAAGCTACTCAATTATGCATGAAAACACAGGAACTGGGGTGCAGAAAAATGGCAGCAGGTGCTCTGGACTGATGAGTCAAAATTTGAAATATTTGAGCAGAAGGCAGTTTGTTCACTGAAGGCTGGAGAGCTGTACAAGAATCAGTGTCTGCAGGAAACAGTGAAGCACGGTGTACGTTCCTTGCAAGTTTAGGGCTGCATTTCTGAAAATGAAATTGGGGATTTGGTCAGAATTAATGGTCTCCTCAATGCTGAGAAGTAGAGGTAGATACTTATCCATCATGCAGTACCAACAGGGAGGCATCTGATTACCCCAGCAGCATGACAATATCTCCAAACATACAGCCAAAGTCATTAAGTACTATCTTCAGTATAAAGAAAAATAAGGGGTCCTGGAAATGATGGTATGGCCCCCATATCATCGAGTGTGTCTGGGATTACATGATGACAGAGAAGCAACAGAGGCTGCCTAAATCCACAGAAGAACTGTGGTTAGTTTCCCAAGATGTTTGGAACAACCTACCTACCGAGTTCCTTAACAAACTGACTACAAATGTACCTAGAAGAATTTATGCTGTTTTGAAGGCAAAGGGTCATCACACCAAATATTGATTTGATTTTGAGTTTTCTTCTGTTCACTCACTTTGCATTTTTGTTAATTGATAAAAATAAACTATTAACATGTCTATTTCTGAAAATGTTCTTACATAACAGCATTTTATCACACCTGCCTAAACTTTTTGCACAGTACTGTAGACTGGGAAGCAAAAAAAAATGAACAATTGTGGAGTGTCAGCTATGATGCCCCCCCAAAAAAAAATTGTCCAAATGAAGCAGGTATTATTAATCTGTATATTTCAGATGGATATAAAGTGTTCTTTTAAATGACTGTCTGTTACAGGGGGATACATAGTTCTTTTACCAAAAGCTCAGCAGCTCTAATAAAATCTAATTTTCTCATTGTGGAACTTCTTGTGTGAATAAAATACCAGCAATACATACCTCTGGAAGCTGTTCCCATGCCAAGTTCCATCACTCCTGACCGATCTCCACCATCTCCCAAGTGTGAATAAAATAATGAGGTATGTGCACCCACATACTCGCACAATCACCCACACCAGGATATAGTGTGGAGGAAGTCGTTGGAAAGGAGCCATTTTCAGTCAATTTCTTTTCACTGGGGGAAATTTCACACATCTATTTTGATGGTCTCCCCCATCTAACAGAGTATGAACCCAGGACCTTATGCAGATAGCTAAAGGAGTGCAATTCTGGGGCAAACTGTCTTCACCATAGGGACGAAATAAAACTTTCCATTGCTTTTATACACTGGAGACCTCTCTAGCCTTTAAGGGGTTAAAAGCCACATTTAAAGCAATGGGAGTGTGTGGAGTTTTTAACACTTGAGTTCCAGAGGCCTATCTAATACATTACAATGAAATGTGTTGATACCACTCCTGCACCAAAAGACTTAATTATCCCCTATGGTGCAGCTGGTGTGCTCAATAATTGCACATCTTTTGCATTCTGCATAAGGTCCCTAGAGTTTTTGAGGTTAGTTTTCCTTCTAGAATCCCAGGTCTCAATGATATGGCTCCTACATATTGGTGTAATAAATTAATTATCTCATTCCCATTCCTCTACTGGACCAGAGGTCTACCTTTAGAATTCTTATTGCACAGGTGTCAAGGCAAAAAATAATCAATAATGGATTACAGTTATTACAAAACATGCTATTCTTGAGGTCTGACTTACAAGAAGAGCAGCATGTGCCAGCATTTAGCGATGGGGAATCCTGGGCAACCCTCCCCCAAAAAATGTATTGTGTAAGGTCACATACATTGGGCTAAATTCCATTTCAGGTGTTATGCTTGGTTTTATCTCACAGATCCCTACTGAAAGGGACAGTATTTTTTTTCAGTTATGTAGAGTTTAAAATATTAATCAATACGCTCCAAACCCTATCTCTCAAACCACTATGGTTTGAGAGATATAGGGATTCAAAGTTACCCCCAACCTCCCCTTCTTCTGATGTCGGCGTCTAGCTGACAGCAGGAGATGCCGGTCTGGGGACAAGCAGGCGGCTCTGCAGCAGAGCCGAAATTGCATTAGAAACAGAATTCATTCATTGGAAAGGTCTACAAAGTGTGCTTGCAAACCAGACACACTTTTTAGACCTTTCCAATGAATTAATTCTTTAGCAATAACGCAATTCTCATGCTGTCAGCTTTACAGCTGACATCAGGAGAAGGGAAGGGAGGGGGGAACTTTGAATTCCTATATCTCTCAGACCATAGCGGTTTGAAAGATAGGGTTTGGAGCGTATTGATTAATATTTTAAACTACAAACCTGAAACTTTTTTTGGGGGGACATTACTGTCTCTTGGAGTATTTAGGGAAATGTATCAAACATGACCACATTTACATATGTTTAAGGAAGTGTTCCCTTGCAAAAATAATATGCTCTGTCAATTTTCTTTCTACATGGATTATGTCATCACTGCAACAAGAGCTTCTGGGATATGTGTCTGTGACACAATGGTTTTTTAAAAGAAATGAGAAGCCTCAAAGCCTTTTCCTTATCTATAATGAGTGTGAATGGCTTGTGTGTGATAATGAAGCTTTTAATCTTTGTCCTTCTACCACAACCTTAGCCTCTCTATATCACAAAACCCCAGCCAGTTTCCTTAAGATACTACAGATACTTTTGTTACAGAGAAGACATTACACATGCAGAATGAAATACAAAGCTTATTTTACAAGCTAAGTATTCATTCATTAAAGAAGGGAACTCTTCATTGGACATATAGGGTAACATCCTATAACCACCTAACACATTCATTTGAGGCTCTGCTTTCAAACTATTATCAGTGGTTTGGCATTTCATAATTAATGGGAGGCAAAAACATCCCAAGGAAGAAGAAACAAGCTGAACTGTGTGGCCCTGAAGAAATTCAGATAATGGTGAAAATACCAGAAACAAACTGTGCACTTCTTAAAGGAACACTAACACCTACAAATTTTTTATACTCTTAAAGGGATAGTAATGTCTATAGTAAAATTTAGCTCTGCGTCTTCTATATTGTTTTTATAACATGAAGAGCTATGTTTAATTACTTACAGTCCTGTAGTTAAAAAGATATTCAAGCTGAAATGATCCCCGTCCCACCTTTCTGGCTGCCTCCCCTTAGACCTGAAATCCAGTCATGGGACAGGACGAATGCAGTGAGGGAGGGCAGGATTTTCCTTTGCTTACTGAAGATTGTCCCTCAACACTCTCCATCCGGACCACGCTTACAGGCAACGTGTCAGGGAGGGGGGATCATTTCAGCTTGAATATCTTTTGAACTACAGAACTGTAAGTAATTAAACATAGCGCAGCATGTTATAAGAACAATATAGAAGACTCAGAGATAAACTTTAATATAGACATTACTATCCCTCTAAAGGGATAGTAATACTTTAATATTACTATTCCCCATATTGTAGCTATTTCAAAAAGAATTGAATTGCCCCCAGGTTCATCTCTTAAACCTTTATGGTTTGAGAGATAACCAAAAGCAAAGTTCCCCCTCCCTCCCCCTACCATGAAGTCAGCATTGTACTGATTGCTGGGATATCCGGTCTTATTTTCATCAGGCGGCTCTGCAGCAGAGCCAAGATTGGGTTAGTAAAAAAATAATTATTTCACTGAAACGGTCTTCTATGTGTGCTTACAAACCAAGCACATGTAAAAGACCCTTTCAGTAAAATATTTATTTTTTACTAACGCAATCTCGGCTCAGCTGCAGATCCGCAAGCCTGACGTATGACAGACTTCCCCTGCAGTCAGTACAACGCTGACTTCAGGGAAGGGGAAGGGAGGGGGGAACTTTGCGTTTTGTTATCTCTCAAACCATAAAGGTTTGAGAGATTAACCTGGGGGCAATTCAATTATTTTTGAAATAGCTGCAATATGACGAATAGTAATATTAAAGTATTATTATCCCTTTAAACACCATGTACATCATGCTAGCATCTGAACACATGTTCTGTTTGTTTCCTGAGACCTACAACCTTAAGCATGGCAGAAGGAGCAGACATTCCTTCTTTTTCGGGGCTCCCATTAATTGTCCAAGATTATCTGTAAATAGGCTGAGATAACATCATTTCTGAATACAGTAGCAGAGGGCACAAATCACAAGCAATTAACTGACTTTATCTCTGAACATAAACAGTACAAATAACATTAAATAAATGTTCTCTGAACGTAACAATTTACACATGCATTAAAAAGCAAGTTTAAGATTATATTTAGGGGTATAACACATGAATAATTATTTTTTTGCATATGCTAGCTGTAAGAAGTGATATTTAAAGTATATCAACCAATTTTCTGAAGCAACATAGGAGTGTCAGAGATGAACTCCCCATGTTGTATTAATTAAAATATTCTTTTTTTACATATAGGAGGTCTTGCTCCTTTAATGTTAATATGGTGTAATTTGTTTTTTATGTTTTTAGCCCCACTGAACCTCTTAATTCCCTAAACTTTGCTCTATTTTGCCTTGTCTGGATGTCTGCTTCTACTGGCCCTGTCATTTTTCTTTGCCCAGTTCTGTTCAGCATGTCCAGTCTGCTTTTATCTGACTTTTCTTCATTATGTGAATTTGTTTTGTTAGCCAGTCCTCTTCTTTGTCTTCTATCCTATTTTATCCTTTGTGCTTAGGTTTGACTTCCTGGCTACTGACCTTTGCCATGATCCCTTGACTACTAAACTGGGACTGGATTACATTATCAATGATAAACCTTATCACTGGTTTTAGCTCGCAGATTCCTTTTGAAGTCTATGGAAGATTTTGTGTATACAACCAGTAACAAAGTTAGCAGCTTCTATGGAATCCAGCTCTTGATCCTAACCTTGACTTGAACATTACACTAATTATCTACTCTTCTTCTTTTGCTACTAAGTCCATGCTGCCTTCCAGAATCAGGAGCTCAAATTCTGCTGTGGTTGATTACTTGTCAGATGATAACATGAGCTCCATCTTTGCCAACTTGTACCACTGACATTGTGTCCCAACCACATGCATTTGGAATAATGAGAGCTGTATATGTTCTGGCTGAGCTCCCTCCTGTATCACTCACAGACAGACATTAAAGGGATAGTAATACTTTAAATGTAAAAAAATATATGTTGTAGGGTTTATCCCCCTGCGTAAAACAAGGGTACTCCCACTGCACAGGCCACTGTGCAAATCTTGCTCTGGAACACAGTAAAGTTCCTGCATGCAGGACTTTAGTGCAGTCACATGAGCAACAGTCCCCCACATGAAATGCACCATAGTCCAGGATGTTACCTTTTACCCTGAACAACATATCTAATGCAGCATTGTTGTGCTGATGTCACACATGTGAAAGGGGCCTAACAGCTCTTTCATATGGGTAAATTAATACAGTAACTTTTTTGTAGCAAATTAAAATCTTGGGATGTCTTTATTGCTACAATGTAGCAAGGATGCCCCATATCTCTCTATATATAAAGCACTAGCCTGCGAAGCTCCCTGTGTGCGTAACCGCACATGCGCAGTAGAGACTGCAGGAACAATGCAGTAATGCACAGTAGAGACTGGCCCAACGCGCTGATCTGGAGCAGGGAGTTCTGGACGGCTCACCGCCTGTCTGTGCTCCTGGCTCTGGGGCAGCAGCTGAGGCTGCTGGATGGCACTTTAGCCAGTATATACAGGTGTTCATACTAGTCTAGCAATAAAAATGCAAGGAAAATAACACTACCTACAATAGTTTTGTTATTTCAATGAGATTCCATTGACATCAATACAACATATTTGTAGCTATAATATTGTACTGTCCAAAGAAAGTTGCAGCATTCTGCATAACATTTGTTTTTCACAATTTTCTGTTCTTGTGACAATGTCACCCATGTTAAAGGTGTCTTAAATTAAATTATTTTCTAATATATGTATAAAAGCCATTGATCCTGTTTCATCCAGCCATTGTTTGATCACATTTTTAGTGCAGCTTTTTATAAATGAGATGGATTAGTGTTCACCCCTCTACTCTTCAGAAAGCCTGTTATCTCTGACAATTTACACACTATCACTGGTGAGACACCTATTAATCTTGCTTAAAGGAACACTAAGGGCTGTATGTTCAAAGGGATAACATTAAAAAAATGTTGTATGAATGACAAAAAAAAGTAACTGTATGCATGAACAACATGTATGACAAAAAAATAGAAATGTCCATTGTGTACAAAATAAAACAAAAATTGTCACTGAAAGGGGTGGGGCAAGGGCATGGCTTAAATATCTGCCAGTGTCTTATAGTGGCAATGAAAATACGTTGGTTTCAACGAAAAAAAAAAATGATGTAAAAATGACAAAACTTTTACGTCAGTTAAAAAGTGTAGTAAAATGCAGAGATATGAATCTGGAATACGTTTGATATGAATCTGGAAAACGTTTTACGACATTTCCAGTCAGAAATTGTACTTCAAAGAAAAAGCAACATATTTTCTGTAACAAATGACATTCTTTGAAAATATATATGAAAACTACGAAAACGTACAATAAAATGACGTTAAAAACAACAATAGCTATTTTGCTACTTATTTGAACATACGGCCCTAAATCTTAAAAATAAATCTCCATTTACCTTACTCTGAATATCGTGGTGGCGAGTGAGGCAGTAATTATATTTTGTTTCTGGTCTCCAGGACCCCAAACACTTCCACTTGAGGTTTTCTTACCTTTCTAAATACTTCAGTGGAATAAAATGTTTTTCACCAACAGAGTCATGTCCTCCACAGTGGACATGATATCTAGGACTGATTAAAGATTAATACTTGGGAACCAATCCGTGTAGAATTAATTGAAAGTGGAGATTTAGCTTTTATGCCCAGATTAACCCTTTGAGTGCCAGAGGGGGGATCCAAAGCATTGTAAAGCAATGAGCTGAATACCCTTCTAGCACCCAAAAGGTTAAGGTAAAATGATATTATTCCTTTAAACAGGGGCATATTCTGAAAATATTTTATCATCTGCCAAAAAACTATTTTAGAACTAGATTAGAGTACAGGATCTCTTGGTATATATATTTCCCCATTTCATTTTAATTGTTATTCATAATTTAGCCACCCAACTGTCTCATTCCGCTGACTTGCAAGAATTTATTGGGTTGATGGCAAGTTGATTCATATCTGTTTATAAGGCCCACTGCTGATCAATCCTGGTTAAAGGATATTCATGCTTGAGAAAGGTGTATGCATGTGTGGGGCTGAGGGGAGATGCATTAAGTTGAAATACAGTGTCGAGTGATAAACTTTCCAATTATTCAGTTAGTTAATGGAGCTGATACATTAAGATATCTCAATTTGGAGAGACCATAGTGCATAGGCTAATGCAGGAATAGGAATGATTAGCGTACTAAAGAATTTATCTCACCTTTATCACCACATAACCCTCCAGGATTTGCAGGGCCGGATTCATGAATAGGGAAACTATGCATTGCCTAGAGTTCCAGATTTTCAGGGGTGCCTGGCAATGAAACTGTCATGCCCTCCTGCCCGCCCAAGCGCCCATCCACTTTTGGATATGATCATGCCCCCAGAAAAACAATGGTGCACCTGAGCTGTCTCTTGGTTTCTGTGCTGCCAGCTAGCTTACTTTACCTGATCTCCTGATACATGACCGTCACAACATCACGTCACATGATCAAATGCAACATAGAGCCCTACTCCCTTCAACACAGTGGATTTTGTATAGCTACTTATAGACAGCAGACACCAGCTACACATGTGGATTTTGCAGTATGTAGCTGTTAACAGGGTGCACAGCAGTAACAGACACAAATGTATTGGTGGTGGCAGCACCACCCCAACAGACATGTATGTAGGAATTATATGAACAACAGACATTCCCTTGTTTAAAATACTAAATAAAAAATAAATCTGAATATTTTTTTATTTTATTTTTACTGTGCTGAGACTGGGAGTGGGTTATATGTATCATAACCCCAGAAGTGTGCACACACAAGCATACACTCACACACCTGTTAAATTAGTCCTTCCACAGGGATAGTCTAGGACACCAAAGCTGGGGAGTTAACTATCCCCAAAATAAATAGTCAATTTCCTACACTCACATCACTGCATCTATAACAGTTATTTAACCCTTTGTTGCTTAGTTGGACATCATGATATTGTACAGCAATACATTAGAGCCCTTTAGACATCAGAGTGGCCAATATATATTAAAACAGTGTAGATTTAAATGAAAATATAAGGTGGTCAATGAAACTCATAAACCCCACTCCATAAATTGTAAGGTGGGAGAAATATATTTAATGTGGAGGATGAAAACTTCCTCCTTTTTCCCAGCTACTTTCACTGAAATACTTTGCATTAACATTCCTTTGCCTAAAGAAAATCCACTGCATTACAAGCAGAGAAACTCATCACTAAATAGTAAATATATACATTGCATGAAAAAGCACACACACCATTCTAAGCATCTCCAAACGTTTGCCATGTTTTGTAGGCTCAAAACCTGCCTTTATTTATCCTCCTACATCCTGGCCTTTGATGTGGAGGGTGCATACCAACTCCACGCTAGGCTTTTGGGAATGAAAGATACAGTAGTTTCAATAACCTCAGGAAGAATTAGGATTGCAGCTTTCATCCTTTGTGAAAAAAAAATGATGACCATTAGAATAAAATAATAAAGGAATAACATACTGCATAATGTACCACAGGTTAGCCCATCACATGCTACTAAAGATGTATATTACATCCAAGGGATTAAAAGATACTACAGTTTTGAGCAGTAGATTTGCTAACTGGTTCAGCTGCATAGAAAAAAAGAAATCCAAAATTAGAATGTTTTTGGCCTTAATTCAGTGATGTAAAGAGAAACAATTCTGAAGCAAGCTAACTGTACAGTAGAGGACAAATGTAAATATCCAGGGATATCAGCTAGGCTTTTAATGCATTGAACTCTATAAAGGTTTCCATAGCATAGCTTTCTCATGCATTTGACACCTCTCTAGCATTCAAGATTAGGGATGGCTGAAACTGGAAACATTCACCTCAAAATAGCAACGTGGAAAGAATGGCACTTTTCTGCTTCTGAAGGAATTCCCACAAAAAAAAATTACATTTTTCCACTTGCTTGTCCCACTGCACTGGTTTTCATAGAACTCTACATATTGACCCACAACCTTCTCCCTCAGTAGCCACAGAACCGAATGTTCTGACCACTCAGTCTTGTTCTACTGTCTGGGTTCAAAAACGTGCAGATCCCTAGTTGCTGCCAGAATACAACTCTTACCAGGCCCTGCCAACCCCCGCTGGAGGGAATTGAAGCGAGTTCTAGTGTGGCAGCAGCTGGAGGGCCTCACACTGATTACCACTGATGAAACCCTGATATTGTCCAATGTTAGTAATAATGCTATACATACTGACTCCCCAATGTCACACCTGCACAAATAGACAGAGGACTGGGCAATGTGAATGCCTCCAGATTACAACACAAGCCTTGGCTCAATGGTAGCTGCAGAACCACACATGCAGACCACCAGGCATTGTCCCATGGTAGTCATAAAACCACACATACTGATTCCCCAACTTTGTATGATTGCACTTGTAGCCACAGAACCCCACATACTGACCCCAGCCTTGTTCCACTGCACTGGTAACCATAGGGATAGGCAAAATAAAGTTCTGCAGCTTCTGCCAGACTACAACTCACATAATCCCCTGGCAGCCAACAGCTGGTGAGAATGTTTGCACTTGTTAGCTGGCAGCAGCTAGAGGGTTTCATGTTGTCCATCAATGCCAGAGAACCACACATATTGCCCGCCACCCAGTCTTGTTCTACTGCAATGGTAGATACAGAATCACACACATACTGACAACCAGCATTTTTCCACAGTAGCTGCAGAACCATATATAATGACCCCCACAGCCTTGTCTTGCTGCCCTGGTAGTCAGAGTGATCATCACATTAACATATATACATTTAGCTGTGTTCAAACTGGCAGACACACACTGGCAGACACAGACACAAACATACAAAGAATTAGAAAAAGTACACATTAATACAACTGACACTATGTTTGTCCCATAGTAGTTGGTACTATGAATGAGTGAGTGATAATACTTGATGTAGAATGCCTGTAATTTTAACTAGAAGAGACTCCAGAAAGCATATAGCACTCAGACATAATGTAGATTTAAGTGAGTTGCACTGTATAATTTAGTGCTCACTGCTAGATTTTTTGGTATTTGGTTGATCTTTGGTACCCATACCTTACAATTCCAAGGCTACATATCTAGTAAATGTTGTTTATGGTGTCTGTATATGTGCTGTCTATACCCCATCCCTACCTAAACATTTTCATCCACCTCTGGAAAATTGCCACATTACTGTGAATAATAAATCTAAAAATGGGTTTGGCCACAAAAGAGGGTGTAGTTAAGTGAGGGGCGTTTGGTTGGGGGTTGGGCAAAGGTGAGGCTAGGGGTGCCAGAGGAAGTAATGCTTAGGGGAGTTCGAGATGTAAAGCCTGCCCTGAGGATTTGTATTTAGTGGCCAGTTCACTTGTGTACAAACTTCCTTAAAACCCTGACCAATAAGGAATTCCTGAGAACTGCGTTAGAGAAACACCAGTGTACAATAAAAATGTTAGGACTCTTTGACAGAGGTGACACCAAAGTAGCAATGCTTCTTTGGTCATGTGACTGTGACTAATGTACTAACGGTGTGCAAAGAATCTGGAGCAGAATCATGAAAACATTGAAGTATTTTTTTCTACATATTATTTATAACACATATACACCTAGCAGATATATATTTACATATGGTATAGGAAGAAAGCTAATTCTAGGGTGAAAAAAATTGTTTTCATGAAAAGCACTTCATAATAAAACAGCAAAACCACATTAAATGGATGTGTAAAAGAAACCTGAAATTAGACTTTGTCATAAAGGTGAAAATAGACCAGTACTTAAGGAGTTAAAGGGCATTCCAAGTTAGTGAATTCTGACATTTAAAACTGTTACATGACAATCAGTGGATTAACTATAGGGAGCGTAGTTGTAGGGCCTAGAATCCAAGAAGACCCCCATCTGCCCCAGGGTCCAGCAGATTTTACTTATGCCAAATTGAAAATATTTTTGTGATATTGTGCCTATAAAAAATGCACCAGGGACCTCCAAAGACTAGTTACACCACTGATCTCAATGCAATCAAAATACACAATGCAAAGGGTTAAAGCAACCTTTTAAACACAAGAGCTTACAATCTAAATTAATAAGTTTAATCAGGCAGATTTAACCCTTTTAACATCAGAAGGGTGGCTACGGTATTGAAAAGCAATTAGTTGGGCATCCCTCCAGTGCTTAAGGGATTAACCACTTAAGTGATGGAGATGTGTGCAATGCATTGTACACTCCACTGGCACTCAGAGTGTTAAAATGCAGAGAATAGTGTTCTTTCCAGAAGGATATCTGTCATTGCTTAAAGACACAACCTTTCTATCCTGTTTATATTGTGAATTCTGCTGTGGCTTCTTTGTTGCTTTTTGTGTCTTCCTGTTAGTGTCTTGTGTGTGTCTGTACTTTTCCTGAAAATCTGAGGAGCAGTAAATCTTTCATACTGACAGTAACTACTTTCACACTACCAAACTCACACGAATCTTCACCATCCCTCCTCCCTCCCCAACCAACACAACTGATGCCTCATTCCCTGCTGGCAAGAAAACCATCTTTCGTTCACTATGGTTGTCAAAAAGAATCATACAGCCTGAGAATAATGCAAGCCTGTGGGAAAGCTTCTCCCATTCTCTCTCGCAGATCTCCTTATCAGAATTTATGTTGTTTTAGAGGGATGAGCCGGGAGGACACGCCTGCTGCCCGTGACAAGTTAGTAAGAGGAGGGTGAACTCTGCTTCCCTCCCACCATCCCTGTCTCTTTCTCGCTCCCTCCCCTTTCTCACTGTGTCTTTCTCATTCTCTGAAGGAGTACAGGCTTTGGAGTTTGTTCCCCTCTGTGTGAAGGAATCAATGTGGGAAGGCAGATTCTTGCACTGCACGGGGAAAGCTTTTGAAGGGAAATGCAACTTTTTCTGCGCTCTGTCCCATGGTGTGTGGCTTGGTGAGATGATTGCTGGTGTAAGGCTTTTCTTTTGCCAGGATCAGAGGGACTGCGCTGTGAGGTAGGCAATGCTTACACAGGGCAGACTAGCCCTTCACACCCAGGCTAATGGGTGGAAGTATTTAAAGTCATTGTGCACTTTGATCTTCCTTGTTAACACCTTGGGTACAAGAGAGGTCCCCTTTGCAATCTCTAACTTCCAGGGGGTTAAATAACACTAATTCAGCTGCAATATGTACTCTTAAGAATGTGGTAAAAGTTTGCTTGCTGTGTAATATTTTAAATTGTATTTTTTATCACACCATACAGACCATGCACCAACCCTTAAGTGTCTGATAATGCAATTGCATTTCGGGCCATTTGCAGAAGAATGAAAGTAGAGCAACTGTGGGGCAAATCAGATGCACATAGTGAAAAAATTCACACAGATTTAAATGGGGAGAGGAGATTTTAACTGCTAGAGTACTATCCAGTGCATACATGGTGTGTTTTAACCTCTTGAATGCTAGAGAGTACCCCAGCTTATAAAAAGGGCTTTTAAACTATTGAATGCTAGAAAAGTCCCCAATGCATAAACGTGGCTTTTAACGCTTTGCATTCCAGGAAGGTCTCCAACATATAAATGTTCTTTTTAACGCTTTGTATGCTAGAAAGATTTCCAACGGATAAATGGGCATTTTAACTTCTTGACTGCTAGAGAGGTCTCCAACGTCTTGACTTCTCTAGCATTCAAGAGGTTACTTGCCCTATTTAAATCAATGGCTATTTGTATTTATTCCCTATGGTGCAGTTGCTTTGCCTCAAATTGTATACGTTTCTTTTGCACATACGACCCTTAATGCTGCACCGTTTATTGCAATTGCATTTATTGCCCCTTTTTTGCCTTTATCATTTCTCTAGATGATTGCAGCCACCGGCCCGTTGTTTTCCTCTCCCAGCCCGTTTTGACTTGAAATGATCATGACAGAAGTCTTTCTCTCTGCTCTTTTGAATGTTACTCAAAGCACTTTGCTGGCAAATGGCTCATCTACTGGGAATGTCACAAAATGCTCCCTGACAAAGACAGGCTTTCAGTTCTACTACCTTCCAGCTGTCTATATAGTAGTCTGTATTACTGGATTTATTGGTAATAGTGTGGCTATATGGATGTTCATTTTTCACATGAAACCATGGAGCAGTATCTCAGTCTACATGTTTAACTTGGCACTTGCGGATTTTCTATATGTCCTTTCCCTCCCAGCACTGATATTTTATTATTTTAATAAAACAGACTGGATCTTTGGTGAAGCCATGTGCAAACTGCAAAGATTTATTTTCCATGTAAATCTTTATGGGAGCATCTTATTCTTGACCTGTATCAGTGTGCACAGATACACAGGGGTAGTGCATCCCCTCAAATCACTTGGGAGGCTGAAGAAGAAGAATTCCATCTACATCAGTGCACTTGTCTGGTTCATTGTTATAGCCGGTATTTCCCCTATCCTATTTTACTCTGGTACTAAAATGAGAAAAAATAAAACCATTACATGCTTTGACACCTCTTCTGATGAGTATTTAAGAAGCTACTTCATCTACAGCATGTGCACCACTGTCTTTGGATTCTGCATTCCCTTTATATTAATTCTGGGTTGTTACGGATTAATTGTCAAAGCTTTGATCTACAAAGATATGAACAATGCTCCTCTTAGAAAAAAGTCTATTTATCTGGTTATTATTGTCTTGACTGTTTTTGCTGTTTCCTACCTTCCTTTCCATGTGATGAAGAATCTGAATTTGAGAGCCAGATTGGATTTTCAGGCTCCGGAGATGTGCTTCTTCAATGACAGGGTATATGCCACTTACCAGGTGACTAGGGGTCTTGCTAGTCTGAATAGCTGTGTAGATCCCATTCTCTATTTCTTGGCAGGGGATACCTTTCGGAGGAAGCTATCCAGGGCAACTAGGAAAGCATCCAGGAGAAGTGAAGCGAATGTGCAGTCTAAAAGTGAAGAGATGACACTTAACATCTTATCAGAATACAAGCAGAATGGAGACACTAGCTTGTGAAGACAAAGAAGATGTATGGTATTGACCAAGAAATCCAATGGTTAGCACAATGGAATACATCTTGCATGATTATGGATGTTTCTTGTAATGGTTTTACGGGTAAAAGTAAATGGAAACACTAAAAAGCAGACAAGATCTACTGTACTTATCCTAGAGGAAGATGGAAGTTATCCTATATCAAAGACATTAGAATTGCAAGGTGGATTTAAAGGAACAAACAGGGTGTTCTAATCCCATGTGCTCTCTTTATCTAGAAAAGCTATACAATGGCAGTTTTATTTTTACAAATTATTCCAGAATCTACTGTGAATAAGGTTTAACCACATCTAATATGGTGAAGGAATGTATCTCAAAAAGTCGTAATGTGCTGTTTAAACATATTTTAAAAGTATTACTAAATTAGGTGGTTTTGTTTCTTGTGTTCTGCTTTTCTCTTAGTAATGTACATTTAAACTATTCTACTGGAAAGACATTAATTTTGAAACGGAGTATTCTTGCAATAGAGGTGTATGTGAAATAAAACAACTAGGGAACCAAGCTGGGGCTACCCACTTAACATTTTTGTCAATCTGTCATTTAGCTGTGTCAGTAAGAATTAGACAAATGTGGTGAAGCATTTTAGCCAAATTCCAATATACTTCATTGGAAGACTTTTTTTTTTATATTGTCTATCTTGAACAAAAGGTTATTTATGTACCTTTGTCAGTTTGATGTATGTAAGCACATGGGTACTAAATAATAGAACTATTTAATACGTCACCAGTCCGTGACAACTGTATTGCAAAAAGATACAAATATTTTTTAGAATGTTTTAATAAAATATAATAGTGTTATTGGAAAAGCTAAATTGCCCTTTGGATACTAATGTTTTATCTGTGGAAATAAATGCTACCTATTTAACTCCATATTCTTTATGAAAACAATATCTGTTTTATTACTAGATTAATTGCGAAATACTGTATAGTACTTTTCATTTTCTCGACTTGATTAATTAGGAAAAGAACATGCTCCATCAGGAGGGAAGTTTTTTTGTGTCTTAACGCTCTGAGTACCCCTCTGGCACTCAAAGGGTTAACATGGCTAGTGTACTAAGTAAAGCTGTAGCAAAACTGGTGACAAAACTGTGTTTTGATTGACATAAGGCTTTTAACCCTTTGAGTCCCAGAGGGGTATGCAGTGCATTGCAAAGCAATGTGTTGCATACCCTTCTGGCACACAAAGGGTTAACCGCTTGAATGCTAGATTGATATCCATCACATTCAAGAGCAATGTGTTGGGGACCTCGCTTGCATTCAAGGTTTAACCCTGTGAATGCCAGAGGGTTATGCAATGCATTGCAGATCAATGTGTTTTGTATCCCTCTGGCACTCATAGGGTTAAAAGCCCCATTTAGATCAATGGGAATTTGGAATGTTTTGTCTCCTAGTCTTGTGGTGAATTGGGTTTTCACCCAGGTCTGCTTAGTGCATCATCCTCATTCATTTTACCACTTATTGCTGATAAATACAAAATGTAGACAAAATAAATTTGAACCTGAGCTTAATGTGTCCTACAGCTCAGCATCTAACGTTACATTTTCTTGATGTGTGGCATGATATGTCAGGTATCTTGTCAATTGAATATGAAGGGATAATACGTGATTTACATGTTTAATGTACTGTGGATGTTTTGCATTAAGTATGTGTTTAATGCTACTGTGACAAATGTTTATTTTTGTACCATTATCTGTAATTTAATATAGTTCAGTAAATTGGTTTTATTTGTGATTAACAGTGCCATTTAATTGATTTGCCTATGGAGACAGTGTTACTTGACTTTTAAGCTTCTCAGGTTTTGTAACTGATATCAAATAGTAAATGCGTCTAAATGTGTTTTAACTTTCACAATAAAAAAGGGTTGTCTGTTTTTATAAGGCGCTGTGATGTGTGCATGTAGGTGTATGTATACCGCATGGTATTAGATGCTAGTTAGTCTGCAATGAAAAGGGAACATCAAAGCTACCACACGTGTGTCTGGTATTGTACTTAGCAATTTAAAACTGAAAGAGACCCAATAAAACTCTTAAATATTCTCTGCTGTTTTTATATTTTTAATAAAAAAAAAACAATGGCAAAGGAGTAGTATAATTATTTTTTCCTAGTATACATATATTTAACTCCTTGGATGTTAGTGATGTCTCAATGCATTGATTCACAATGCATTTGCGACATCTCTATAATACAACGGGTTAACATGTGCTCTAAAATATTGGATAAATTGCTGTACGTATCGTTAATGTGAGCCTGCAAACAATTTCCCTGTCCATATAAATACACATAGGACTGTATCTTTTACAAATGATTATTTGTGGTGAATTTTCTTTTCTCCATTTGCTTTAATAGCTGTCAAACAAATTTTAGCATCTGCTATCATTTGCTCACAATTTATATTAATGCAAGGTAGTTTATACATGCGTATGGCAATGGGAGAAAAGGTCGAACCACACACACTCATACCCTTACACACCCATACCCTTACACACAAACTCATACCCTTACACACACACACACACACACACACACTCTCCCACAGTCATCTTATGATTTTAATTTGTCTTACTGACAACATCTGCTCTGTGTAATGCAAGACTGATTACCATTCTTTTTGTTTCATTCACACCCTGGGAGCCAGGGAGGTCACTGTAAGATTGCAGTGCCTTGTATTGGAAATATCTCTGGCATCCAAGAGGTTAAAAGCACTATTTTGTGCAATTTCTCCTTCCTCATTATAACATAACTAATTTTGTAACCTCCATTAATGTGTTTCCAAACAAAGCATAATCATATGTATGATATTCTGATAGAATGCAAATGTGAAGGTATAGAATAGAGAATGTTAAAATATATTCAAAGCAACATGTTGCATCATTCTAGGCATTCAAAGGGTTAATGAAGATTGGCTTTGATACACAATGGGATGGTGTATGAATTCACCAGTTCAGCTACAGTGGCTTTAGTTAGTAAGACCAATGGGTGAGCCTCAAGAGATGCTCTCCAGCATATAAGCTCTGTAATGCATATCGGCAGACTCACTCCTCTGTTGTTAGGACTTTGATGCCATCCAGCCCATTATGAATGCCCCATAGAATGTTCATGGAAATGGCATTAAATCTCATTTTTTTTTTTTAAGACATTAGGTTAATGATTTGGGTGCCAGAGAGGTATTCACTGGTGTCAGATACTTCTCTGGCATTCAAAGGGGTATTAACTCTTTGAGTGCCAGAGGGGTTAAGCAACGCATTGCGTTGCATTCCCCTCTGGCACTCAAGGGGTTAAGCAAGATGTAGAGGAAAGGAACACCCTGAAACACCCATAGACTACTGCCCCAGTGTTCTCTCCTTGGCGCATGCAGCATTTATGGGAGGGATTTTGGTGTACATCGCTTAGTATATTATTGTTACGTGTAGGGTCGGAAAATACAGTCCAGCTCCTGATTGAAAATGTTGTACATTCACCACAGTGTAGCTGATATGCTAAGAACTGGAGTAATTCTGGAGTAAACCAACTGCATCATAGGGGACAAACAAAATTGCCCCAAATCCCCATTGATTCAGGATGGGCTTTTAGCCCCATGAATGCTAGCGAGGTCTTCGACACATTGCCTTATAACACATTGCAGACCTGTCTAGCATTGAGGGTTAAAGCCCCATTTAAATAAATAGGAATTGTTGTTTAGCCCCCTTGACGAGGATGGTTTGCCTCCAGATCATATCAGTACATCACATTACATGCTTTTTCTCCATAATTGATTGCATTTTTTCTCCAAAAATCTTAGTTTTCTCATATCTTAAATTATTTTGATCAAGAAATTCTACAAAGCATTTGCACACTAATCAGGTTGCCAATTTCAAAATATAGCCATTTACCTAAAAACAAACAGGATTATCTCACAAGGGATGCTTCCTACTGCACTGAACACATTTAACCCTTTGAGTTCCAGAGGGGTATGCAACACATTGCTTTGCAATGCGTTGCGTACCCCTCTGGCACTCAAGGGGTTTATTTGTTGTTCTCTGGCTTTTCATCCACTGTGAACACAACATTTGTGGGTGTCTTTTTTAATGCATAAGGGGATTGTGGGAAATTAAAAACATCAAGAAATTATTACAATAATGGAAAAATAATTACATACATTGTGTTACAAATAATGTTTTTATTATGATTATATCCTGCCCTTTGGTTACTTATTTCTCAATTTGTCTGCCCTTTGTATCCACAAGGTAATGTTCTGTTTACATTTTACACACAGTGCTGTTTTCTCCCTAGAATGTATCAGGAAAATAATACTTAGAGACGTAAGTAGCTCTTAAAGGGATAGTAATGATTCATAATAAAAGCAGCTCCAAATAATCTTCATAGTATTTAGACCTTGGAGAGTGTTATTTCAATTATGTCAGAGTTGTAGTTCAAGAGTAATTGAATGATAAAGTATCTACCTCCCGCCCCTTCTACTGATGTAACACTGCTCAGCTTAGAGCAGCAGGGAGTGTCCAGGTAGATTGCAGAGATGGACAATCTTCAATTTAAGAAAAGGGAAAAAGCTGAACAACCTGTCAAGGGGGGCAGGGTTTTCATTGTCCTCAGAGTAAGAATTTTGACCCTTGATGTGAGCTGTCTGGTCTATGGACTGGATTCAAACATCCAAGTAGAGGGGCTTACACTAGGTAAAAGGGGCGGGAGGGGGAAACTTTATCATTCAATTACTCTTGAACTACAACGCTCACAGTAATGAAATAACACCCTCTATGGCTCAAATACTATGAAGATTAATTGGGGCTTCTGTTTTTGTGAAACATTACTATCACTTTAAAGTAAACCTTTCACCCTAAGATAGGTTTAGTTAATTTTAAAGTGGAATAAACACTGCCAATATGTTGTACTAGCCATTTGTTTGTAATATAAGTCAATTTTGAGAAATTAACCTTAATTTGTTGGTGGCACAGTCTGGAACTTTATATTAAATTGTTTCTGTGCTGGGCCAGTATTATCACACAGTCTGTTATGACTGAATCTGTAGAGTGCCCAAAGCCCAGCCATTTCTAATATCACAGTGAGCAAAAAGTTTGGTCTCAAACAGAGCTAATGGGCATATTGAGCTGGGAATTACTATAAAATTCCTCACTGTGCCAACAAAACGTAAAGGTTAACTTCTTAAAACTGATTTATTTTACAGAAGAATGCTAGTACAACAAATATTCAAAATTTAATTATTTGTAAAACAAACTTGTCTTAGGGTGATGGGTCCAATTTAACTTGTTTGACAGAATTTCCTACATAGGTGTCCTTCAAATAGAAATTTTACACATCTATATTCTTTTTTGCCTCACAGGTTTGTTACAGTCTAGAGCTGGATAGAAACATTTTGTTATTTAAACTATAGGAATTTTCTTTATAGGGATTTTAATCTAGGCTGTTGAAGACAATTGCCAGTTGACAAGAGGTTTGAACCAAAATGAGTCTAAATTGGAGATTAGTAAATACACTAGACTGCTTTATGAATCATGTAAAACCATCAATTACCCTACCAGATAACAAGCTGCTATTTTCATGTTCAAAAGAAAAGTTCAGTATATAATAATTATTGATTTATTTCAGAACTGCACACATCCTCTCTATCCATTTCAAATAACCAATATGTAACAGCGTTTGTTGATTCTTGCATTTATCTTTCAGATCACTTAAAAGATTCCTAATTTATTATGATTGAAACTTGTCCAAACTCACATTTGAACAGTACCATTTTATATACATGTTCAAATCTTTATTTTTGTAATCTGTTCAGTCTGTACTTAATCTGCATTCTTTTATTTAAAGAGATAGTAATACTTCAAAATTACTATCCCTTATATTGAAGCCCTTTAAAAATTGAATTAAATGCCACCAGCGGCATCTCTTAAACCTTTATGGTTTGTGAGATAGCCACTTTTAAACTTCGCTCTCCCCTGCCTCTCCCTTGACGTCAGCATTCTTGCTGCAGCAGGGAAATCCCTTCTGTGAATCAAGCGGAGGCTCTTCAGCAGAGCCAGATCTCGTTATAGAAAAAACGATCCTTCACTAAAACAGTCTTCTACATGTGCTTGGTAACCAAGCACACGTAGAAGACCATTTTAGTGAAGGATCTTGTCTTCCATAATGAGATGTCGGCTCTGCTGAAGAGCCTCCTCCGGTCTCGGGACCGGATTTCCCTGCTGCAGCAAGAACGATGATGTCAGCGGAGAGGCAGGGGAGAGCGAAGTTTAAAAGTGGCTATCTCACAAACCATAAAGGTTTGAGAGATGCCGCTGGTGGCATTTAATTAAATTTTTAAAGGGCTTCAATATAAGAGATAGTAATTTTGAAGTATTACTATCCCTTTAATTATGGTAAATTTCATTATTGTATTTAAATCCAATGTCTGAATTTAGCTTAGATTCACTTACTTTTAACCTTGTTCTGTTGTATGCTATTTCAAATAGTATTTTAATTTATGGATTGTATTCATATTTTCATGTTGGGAAAATTGCCAGCTATGAAATAATGACTTTTTTTTTTATTCTCTGTACGTAGAGAAATCCACACTGTATTTTTTTATTTTGAGAATTTAGGACTATATTTAGCATTCAACTGAATCTCAACTTTTCTCATAATTGTCACACCTCGGTTTATATAGGTTATTTGTTATTTACACATTGATACCATATGTTTAAATAACTGACACTACATTTTTTTAAAGGTAGCCAAAGGTTGTGAAAATATAAAAATGAAAGCACTGGCTCTTGATAGACTTGCTTAGAGTTGAGCCTACAGCTTAACAGGGTGTTATATTAAAAGACTCTCTGTGTTTCTTTCATCATAAAGAAGTTATGATAGCGAGAAGTAAAGCTTATAAAATAACAAGTAAAGATGGTTGTGAAATCCCACAGTTAAGCCTCCTCACAGCAGGGGAATTGCTTGCATTTGCCCCCATTTCTGTCCTGCTGAAAAGAGAAATGACTAAACACTCACACACACTGTTCTCATTTTTGTTATATTTTAGAATTTGTTTCTTCCAGAACAATAATTTAAGATTTAACCATAACGTTCAGTGCAGCTGTAGTCTCCCTTAAAATAAATCCTGAAAAGTCCGTTTTATGGATTGCTGCGATAAGCACTCTCTTTCAATCCAGCCATCCATGAGTTGCCATCCTTTTTACAGTATTTGAACAAACATGCTTCTGCTCTCTTCAGCAAACTGTTCATTTCCTCCAATCTTTTTCAACATAGTGTTTAGACATGTCCTCATTTTCCCTGCAAAATCGTCACTTAATAGCTCAGATGCTGAAATGTGAATTTGTCCTCCACACTCTGATATGAGGTGTCACAATAGCAGAGAAATGATACGGTTCAATAAAGCTGCCCTCAATTATTGGTTCTTTCTAATCAATGTCCACAGTCTGAATCTGCCTCCAGAATGTAGTTACTAAAAATGTTAAATTGTCTAACTTTGTAATAAAATAGAGCTAAGTCTAAGGGCATTGTTATACTCCTCATTGTTATTTATTTAAAAAAAACACTATTTCTGATGAACAGTTGTGGAATCCTTAAAAAAAACTACTTAAGAAGTACAGATATGTCACGATAGTATTAGGTAACGTTGTACAGGCACAATCTGTCCTTTAATATCAAGTCCAATACTGGAAATGTTATACTAGAAAAGAGAGTGATATTCTTTCAAAGATAACCATAGGACAGTTATTCAGCATTTGGTCAGCTCTGAGAGGAAATTGTTGCAAGTGTATGTCTGCTTCCCTACTGATTGACTTGCTTATACTCTATGGTTGATAAACTCTCAATTTTTGCACTTAGTTTTTCATTTTTTGCACACTCTCATTAATAGGATGTGGATTATTTCTCTTCATTAATGTTTTAGTGTTATTTTAGCACTAGAATATAGCTCTTTAGGACTTATTGGCCTAGGCTTCTGTTTGAGGCCGATTTATTGCAGTCACTCATTGGGGCTATATGTCTTATATGAACCTAATTTACATATTGTTTACCTTTATGGTAATCATATGCTACATATTGTTTTGACTTGCAGGCTACACTGGCATTCCTCCCATTGTGTTTTTATTTGCTTTTATCATTGTTTGTGTAATTTTTTGTACAAATAAAGATTTATTGATTGTAATGTCTAATTGTCTGGGTTGAGTGCCTCAATCATAAGACTTTCTTTGTCGGGGGGGGGTTACTTTCTTGTTTCCCTGCTATTTATATTGTATATCCTTGAGTCTTAGAGAGGACAACAATATTTCACTGTCGTCCAATACAGGTTACTGGTAACTCTGGGAGGCGATCCGCCCCTTTAAGTAGGCAGGAACATTTCTCCAAATGTGTGCAGGGGGCGGAGCCTCCCCTCCCTCCTCAGCTGCTTCCCAGTCAGCTAACACCAGAATGATTTGTTCCTGGGCATGTACACACCAGGTGGAGAACATCTCTCTTCAGTTTTAGTCTTTTTATTGTTTTCTGTCAAATATGGAATACCACCATTAGGCGGGTTACTATGCCTGACAAATGCCCTCTCCAAAGTGGCTAGCTCAGTGTCCAGGGATTTTTGGTGGACCTTATGCCCTGATGGGGGAACAACTTGGTTTCAAGTACTTCCCTGGGGGATTATCCACTGAGGTAATCCTTTCTTTGCATGGTGTCCTGAAGACAGAAGACCTGCAGAAAGGTGAGCCACCCTTTGAGTCCCACAGTGTCCCTTAACTGGGCTTGTATTTGGGGAGTTCTCATTGCGCACTCCGGCACTCATTGGGTGTTTATGTGTATATATATATATATATATATATATATATATAATTGTTTATATGTGTATGTCTGTGAGTTTTTGGAGCAATCTATGTGGCACTTTAACCTTTTATCTGCTGGGTTAATTGTATTTTGAGAGTTTGGTTACACTTTCTTCATGCATTAGTGTTTTCTCTTCATGTACACGATTCCTGTGTGTTTTTAACCTTTTCTTTCTTGAGGTTCATGTCCTGTAATTTTATGTTCCGCGCCTTTAAGACGCGCTTTTACCGCATAGCCGCCATTGCTCCTTTACTCTCTATGGGCTTACACTGTGTGGGCCGTATCTCTGGAACCGCTTCACATAGCGACTTCAGAGTGGGCTCATTTTGTTTGTCTTCCCTTGCTCTTTAATCCAGTTTCATTTTCAAGTGTGTTGGGGGACATGGGGGGCTTTGGGCACTGCTTTGGGGTACTTTTTGAGAAAAACTACGTTTCCCATGAGCGCTCGTTTCGCACCTCTTTTCTGTTTGGCTCCCGTCGCGGCAGCCATTTTGTGACTTATTCTCAACGAGTATACTATGCAATGATTGGACTCCCTCCTCCGTTGATTAACCCTTCGCTTGCCAGATAAGTTTAGTTTTTAACATTTCTGGGGTGAATCTTTAATCTTTCACACTTCTATTGGGTGATTTCTGACAGTGGGTTATTTTTGACTCTGTGAGTATGTCTACACCACTGGAGCTTGGGACTAGACCTAAGACTAAAGAGGCTGGGGTATCAGTATCCTCCATTGCGTATTGCTCCTCCTTTCATTCAGGGCTGCCTAGGGAATTCTCTGGTCATTTATGCCCAGCATGCTCAGAGGGTCCTGACAGCAACCCAGGGCCTTCCAGCCATGCTATAGAGCCAGCTTGGGTTAAAGAGTTTAAGGCTGCAACTAGGGACCTCAGGTCCACTCTTCAACTCTTTCCCTCTCAGGTACAGGGAGCACTGCAGTTATGGCAGGCTCTCTCTGCTATCAGGACCTCCCTTCCTAAACCGCAGGGGGGCCCTGATGTGTCTGATTCTTCTGAGGAAGAATTGTTGCAAGATTCTGATGTTGAGGATGGTACAGTTATTGAGTCTTCCAGATCTGTTGGAGACCCCTTTGAATGTGACCCTGAACTCTCTGCTGAGGGCTTAATTAGAGCCGTTCTGACCACCCTCAACCTACCCTTAAGTCAAGAGGTTCCCTCTGACCCAACTGATGTGTTACAGAATCCGGCCAAAGCTGTTACTTGTTTTCCTCCTAATACTACCCTTGACCGTTTGGTTTCTGATGCTTGGAAAAATCCTGACAAGTCCTCTTCAGTCTCAAAAAAGTTTGCTAAATTTTATCCCTTTTCTGAGGCTGAACTGGCTAAGTGGGTTCATCCTCCCAAGGTGGATGCTCCTGTTTCTAGACTGTCTAAATTGACTGCTTTACCTGTATCTGATGCTTCTGCTTTACAGGATTGGACGGACAAAAAGTTGGAGGTTTGCCTCAAGTCTATTTTTGCCTCTATTGGCACTGCTATGTGACCGGCTTTTGCTGTGGCGTGGGTTAACCGGGCCATTGCGGTCTGGACTGAGCAACTCACCACAGCGGTCTGTCAGGACGTGCCAGTTTCAGAGCAGTTGTGCTTGCTTGCCAATATTTCTGAGGCTCAGAACTATGTTTCTGATGCTGCCTTTGATGCTGTCCGCATGATGGCTAGGGCCTCTACCTCTTCTGTGGTAGCCAGGCGTGCGCTTTGGCTTAAGATTTGGTCTGCTGACCTGCATCTAAGAAGATTTTGCTTTCTTTGCCTTTCCAGGGTACTTCCTTGTTTGGTTCTGAGCTCAAGGAACTAATTAGCGAGGCTACTGGGGGTAAGAATACCCTTTTGCCGGCTAAGCGTTACTGGTCCTTTCGTTCATTTCATACGGAGATGCGTTTGATGACCAAGACAGTTCCGTCCGATCCGCGTCCCTCCTTCAAGCCCAAGCAGTCCTGGAAGCCCAAGGTTGCCTCCAAGCCCAAGACTTCCAGGACTGCTTTGACATGACTCGCCAAACCCGGGACCACACCCTGCCGTGGGGGGACACCTCCACCTCTTTCGCAGGGTATGAGAGGAATCTGTGACGGACCCATGGGTTTTACAGATGGTCTTGGAGGGATACAAGATCCCTTTCTTTTCCCTTCCTCCCTTTCGTTTTCATCTCACTCGTTCTCCGCAAGATGCAGAGAAACTTCGTCTGTTCGACTATGCTATTCAGGATCTCTTGGACAAGGAGGTCCTGGAGCCAGTGCCTCCTGTGGACATGGTTTCGGGGTTTTACTCCAACCTATTTTGGATCTCAAGGATCTCAATTACTTTGTGGTGAAGACTCACTATCGTCAGGAATCTCTGCACATTGTGATTGCTGCCATGTCTCCAGGGGAGTTTCTTGCTTCTCTGGATCTTCAGGACGCGTATCTGCACATTCCTATTCACCTAGAGAGCAGGCAGTATCTGAGGTTTGCCTGCGCCAGAGGTCATTTTCAGTTTTCAGCTCTTCCGTTTGGACTGACAACTGCTCCCCAGGTTTGGGAGCGTTGATATCTGTCCTCCATCGGGATGGCATCAGAGTGACTCCGTACATGGACGACTTGCTATTGAAGGCGGAGTCTGCGGAATTCCTTCATCAGCAGGTCCAGACCTGCATTCAAGCCCTCAGTCATCACGGTTGGATTATGAATTTTGACAAGTCGGACTTGACTCCATCCCAGCGTCTCATTTTCCTGGGTCTGCTGTTCGACACTCAGAAGGGTATGGTGTTTCTCCCAGAGGAGGTGGCTCATCAAATTGCCCAACGAGTTTCAAAGATTCTGGCACTCGATCGGATTCCAGTCCCGAAGTTGTCTTCGCTGGTGGGGAAGTTCATCTCCACGATAGAGGCGGTGCCATTTGCGATGGCACACACCAGGGAACTTCAGAGGTTTGTGATCCAGACGTGCAGGGATTGATTGGATCATCTGAAGCTGTCAGTATCTCTGCCTCCTCATGTCGAGTTGAGCTTGGAGTGGTGGTTGGACCTTTCCCATCTCCTGAAGGGGAGATCCTTCAGGATCCCTTACTGGACCAAGGTCATGACGGACACCAGTCTCTCGGGCTGGGGTGCTGTCTTGGGTCGCTTCAGCGCTCAGGGGAAGTGGTCCTTGGAGGAGTCCCTGCTCCCCATCAACATTCTGGAACTTCGGGCGATTTTCCATGCTCTGCGCCATTGGGAATCTCAGCTGGAGGACTGTCCGGTCAAAGTGGAATCAGACAACGCCACCTCCGTGGCTTACATCAACAGACAGGGCGGGACAAGAAGTCTCGCCTCGTGGCTAGAGGTCAAGGCCATCCTGTTCCGGGGCGGAGGTTCACGTTCCCGCCATTTCTGCGGTGCACATTCCAGGCGTAGACAACGTCATGGCAGATTTCCTCAGTCATCACACACTCTACAGCGGAGAGTGGGAACTCCATCCGGAGGTGTTTCAGCTACTGACCCAGATGTGGGGCATACCTCTAGTGGATCTGATGGCAAGCAGGCACAACAGGAAGGTTCCGACATTCTGCTCCAGGTGGAGAGACTCGCTGGCTCTGGCGGTCGGCGCCATGTCGATTCCTTGGGCGTTGTCCCTAGCCTACATCTTCCCTCCCCTTCCAATGTTGATCAGGGTGATCCAGAAGCTGAAGGTGGAGCATTGTCTGGTCATCCTCATTGCTCCGAATTGGCCTCGTCAGTCCTGGTATCCAGACCTTCTGGCTCTGTCGGTGGCAGAGCCATTTCTTCTTCCATCTTGTCCAGATCTTCTGATTCAGGGGTACCTATATAAGGAGGACGTTCATCGTCTCCATTTGACGGCCTGGAGGTTGAATCCTCAATTTTGAAGAACAAGGGGTTCTCTTCTGCTGTGGTGTCTACCATGTTACGTGCTCGTAAGCCTGTTTCTTCCAAGATCTATCACTGGGTCTGGTTGACCTTTCTGTCTTTGTGTGCTGACAGGGACCTGTCTCACGATTTTCATCTTCCTACTGTCCTGGCCTTTTTGCAGGACGGTGTGGATAAGGGACTCAGTTTGAGTTCTCTTATGGTTCAGACTTTGGCGCTTTCTGTCTTTTTCCAGGAGCACATTGCTATCCTTCCTGATGTCAAGATCTTCTTCCAGGGCGTGGCCCATGTGCGTCCTGCTTTTCAGAGTCCGGCTCCTCAGTGGGACCTTAATCTGGTTTTGGGAGTTCTCCAGCGTCCTCCCTTTGAGTCCTTGGCTACTATTCCTTTACGTCTTTTGTCGTGGAAGATGGCTTTTCTTCTGGCTATTGTGTCAGTCCGCCGGGTGGTGGAGTTACAAGCTCTCTCCTGTAAACCACCCTATTTGGTGTTTTACAAGGACAAGGCGGTGCTTCGCACTTCTAAGGAGTTCTTACCTAAAGTGGTTTCTGAGTTCCACATTAATCAGGAGATTGTGGTGCCCTCTTTCTGCCCTAGCCCCTCTTCCGATAAGGAGAGGGATCTCCATTTGTTGGATGTTGTGCGTTGTCTCAAGTTCTATGTGTATCACACGGAATCCATCAGGAAGTCTGATGCTCTGTTCGTCATTCTGGAGGGTCCTAGGGCTGGGAGACCGGCATCCAAAGTGACTATTGCATCTTGGATTAAGTCTACTATTCGTAAGGCTTACGAATTGAGGAATAAGCATGTTCCCTTTTGGGTCACGGCTCATTTCACCGGGTCCATTGGTGCCTCTTGGGCTTACAAAAATCAAGCGTCTGCTGATCAGCTGTGCCGGGCGGCCACTTGGTCCTCTGTGCACACCTTCTCAAAGCACTACCGTGTGGATGTGCTGGCCTCGGCTGATGCCAGCTTTGGGAGGAAGGTCCTGGAGGCAGTTATGCCTGTCTAGGATCTTCTTCTTCTGAGGTTCTTAGTGCTTCCTTACTGTTGAGCCCTGTTGGCTCTAGTTCAGTGTGCTGTGTAACAGTTCCTGGGGTCTGTTTTTACCCCTAGTTGCTGTCCGTTGACACTTCTGTTTTGTTGGGATCTCTGTCTGGTAGGTTCATGGAGGTCCTGGTGACTTTGGGGGCCTTGCGCCTGGTCCTTGCCTCCTTCCCACCTCAGGGAAACTCAATGGTTGGACATCCCAGAGTTACCAGTAACCTGTATTGGACGACAGTGAAAAGAGGATTTTAGTCTTACCTGTTAAATCCTTTTCACTTAGTCCATACAGGTTACTGGTCTCCCACCCTGTCAAGAGACCATGCTTGGCTCTCCTGTGGCAAATTGTGGGAGTCCTTCGGGGCATGCTCACAGGAGTCTTCTTCTCTCCTATTTCTGGTCAGTTAGTAGGGTCTCAAATCATTCTGGTGTTAGCTGACTGGGAGGGGAGGCTCCGCCCCCTGCATACATTTGGAGAAATGTTCCTGCCTACTTAAAGGGGTGGATCGCCTCCCAGAGTTACCAGTAACCTGTATGGACTAAGTGAAAAGGATTTAACAGGTAAGACTAAAATCCTCTTTTTAGTGGTTGTGGCCCAGCTGATTTATGAAATCAGTGTTATCATATATATATATATAGATATATAGATATAATATACAGAAACCAGTGGTTGGAAGCACTCACTCTTCAAAGACAATTGCCCAGGTGCACAGTCCTCAAAGTGTAATAATATCAATAATAAATTGGGAGGCAGCACCAGTGGGTCTTGATTTGAAAAATATTTTATTCAAGCTAATGGGTCATAATACAGGTCAACGTTTCGATCCTTAATGTCTTGATAAAGATCCTGCAATAAGGATCGAAACATCGACCTGTATTATGACTCATTAGCTTGAATGAAATATTTTTCAAATCAAGACCCACTGGTGCTGCCTCCCAATTTATTATTAATTATATATATATATATATATATATATATATATATATATATATATATATATATATATATAATATAATGTTATTCAGCAATCACACATTGTAGTCTTTAATTTACTCACAAGACTTTCTGTGAAATAAAGTTTCATGCATTCTAAGGAATTCACTTGTTTCTACTAAAATCACATGGATATTACTCAGCAGTGCATGATGCATTGTTTAGTTATTATATAGTACTATATCTACCAAGAATCTCTCTTTAAATATTTATCTATTAAATACCTTTCTTTTGTTACAGTATGTGTTCTTGTTGAAAAAGTATGCTGTCAATTATGACTGATATGCTGTATACAGGTGTACACATGACAACCGCACGCTACCTAAATGAACTATGAAATAAAAAAAAAAAATACTGAATTTTACAAAGAATTTACACACATACTAGACACTTCAACATACCAAATGTTTGTGGATAGGGATTTCTCCATCTCTGCCTCTCTGCATTTATATATGTCATTAAAACAAACTGTAAAGTAATTCATTCTACAGGCAGCAATAAAAGAAACCTTAAATTCAAAACACAATATAAAAATGCACTAAATCAAGGAATCAGTTTGTTCGTTTTTTATTCTTGAGATTTGGCCAAATGTTAATTAATTGGAATCCTGTGTAATTTATTTTGAAAAGGGTGATGTTTTCTTGAAAGATAGGTAATTTAACCAAATCCTAAAACCATAACTTCACCAAATCCCTAGTTTTCTGAACGTAACATTTGTCATGCAGCCTGTGTTAATTACTGATGCAAAATAGATGTTCTTTGTCACCATGAAACACTCCAGCATAGTAAACACTTACTTGTAATACTTAAGCAGGTATAAAGTGAATTGCCTGAAAGATCCCCACCTTCCCTGACTAGCTCCAAGCATTCCAATGTGTTTACTCTCTTTATTTCAGGAGATTTGTCTGTGTGTATATGTGTGGGGAGAGGGGTATCATACAACCTCCATATTTATGCCACGGCTGTGGGGTGAAAATCAGTGTAACTTGTATGGTGTTCATAAAACTCCATATGTAATGATTTTTCCAAGGGGTAGGTGAAATTACTCCACTGCCACTACGTTTCCCTTGTTAAATAATAAAAGGATCTTACCTTAGACATACCTCCCTTCCAAAGGGGAAGTTGGATCATTCAAACCTTGCCCAAATGTTTGGAGGCTCACTATCTGTGCTCATCACATCCTGTGGACTGGGTTAATGGAATATCGAGCCACAATTCGTGTGCCAATGCCACATAGAGATATGTTAAGCTTCTCCTTCGCTCATGCAATAGAGTGTTTTCTTTGCTTTGATTGACCTGATTTTAGCCAACCACAGCTTAATCTACTGCCTGCCAATCACAATAAAAATATATAACAATCCCTCAACCATACCTGGAGAACATACGTTTTTAAAGTGATGAGAGAAGTTGAGTTTACAGGTTTTTTTATGGGGAAGAGGTGTGAAAAAATACTATGGGGCAATGTTTTCATCTACTCTTAACTACTTGTCATTGAAAAAAAAAAAATACACCATGATCTAAGTAATATTTAGATGCATAGTGTTTTTCTGGTACTATGGCTAATTCCTAGAAGAACTGAGCCCAATATTTCAATAAACACCTTTCTTCTGAATCTGATCACAAATATTAAAGAGAGCATCACCTGGAAATCCTGTTCCATGTCCTAAGGAGACCAGAAATACTAGTGCAGAAAATGTGCACTTTCCATAGAGCTAGGTCGTCAATTGTGCAGTCTGCACTTATAACGAAAATGCATCCTTCCTGATTTTGCTGGCTGACAAAAAATAAGGGTTTGTCAAGCCCCTTCCTCAGATGTCATTATCTCTACTCTCTTCCAACAAGCATCTGTACTGAAAGTAGAAACATAATAATCCTTCCTTTATTTTATATAGCGCACACAGATTCCGCAGCGCTTTACACTCATATTGGTTCCTGTCCCTATTGGGGCCTCACAATCTAAATTCACCTATCAGTATGTTTTTTGGAGTGTGGGAGGAAACCGGAGTACCCGGAGGAAACCCATGCAAACACAGTGAGAACATACAAACTCATTGCAGATGTTATCCTTGGTGGGATTTGAACCCAGGACCCCAGCGCTGCAAGGCAACAGTGCTAACCACTGTGCTGTCCTGCATGGACTGATATTGCTAATGTAGTATGTCCAGATGTCTGTGAAAGTCACCTACTGTAACATTCTGCACTAGTGTTGCAGGGCTACCTAGGACATGAAACTGTTTTTTTAACTCTTGTTTCTAGGGGATATACATACAGTACTGTGCAAAAGTCTTAGGCAGGTATGAAAAAATACCGTGAAATAAGACTGCTTTCAAAAATAGACATGTTAGTAGTTTATTTTTATAAATTAACAAAATGTTAGTGAGAGTACAGAAGAAAAATCTAAATCAAATCAATATTTGGTGTAACCACCCTTTGCCTTCAAAACGGTATAAATTTTTCTAGGTACACTTGCACACAGTTTTGTTAAGGATCTCGGCAGGTTCCAAACATCTTTGAGAACTAACTACAGTTCATCTGTGAATTTAGGCAGCCTCAATTGCCTCTCTCTCTTCATGCAATCCCAGACAGACTTGATGATGTTGAGATCAGGGCTCTGTGGGGGCCATACCATCAATTCCAGGACTCCTTGTTCTTCTTTAGACTGAAGATAGTTCTTAATGACTGTATGTGTGGTGTTGTTGTCATGCTGCCTCTCTAATGGTACTGCATGATGGATAAGTATCTGCCTGTACTTATCAGCATTGAGCAGACCATTAATTCTGACCAAATCCTGAAAACCATTTGAAAAAATGCAGTCCCAGACTTATAAGAAACCCCCACCATGCTTCACTGTTGCCTGCAGACATTCATCCTTGTACTGCTTTCCAACCCTTCGGCAAACAAACTGCCTTCTGCTACGGCCATATATTTAAAATTTTGACTTGTCAGTCTAGTATACCAGCTGCCCTTTTTTGCACCCCAGTTCCTGTGTTTTCGTGCATACTTGAGTTGCTTGGCCTTTTTTTATTTCGGAGGTACGACTTTTTGGCCACAAGTTTTCTATGAAGAGCACTTCTGACCAGACTTCTCTGAACAGTAGATGGGTGTACCAGGATCCCACTATTTTCTGCCAATTCTGAGCTGATTTGTCTTTCGTCTGCTGCTGCATCTGTGGTCCTCAATGTTGCCCATTTCTTTACGCTTCTTCAAAAGAGCTTGGACAGCAATTCTGGAAACCCCTCTCTGCCTTGAACTTTCTTCCTCGGAGAGACCTTTCTGATGCAGTATAACTACCTTGTGTCTTGTTGCTGTGCTCAGTTTTTTTTATGGTGTATGTCTTTTGACATTAAACTGTCTTCAGCAACCTCACCTTGTTAGCTGAGTTTGGCTGTTCCACACCCAGTTTTATTCCTCCTACACAGCTGTTTCTGTTTCAGTTAATTATTGTGTTTCATCCCACATATTAATTGATGGTCATTAGCACATGTTTGGTATAATTGTTTAATCATACACCTGACTAAATGCCTACAAAATCCCTGACTTTGTGGAAGTGAACCTAGAAGAATGTATGGTGTTTTGAAGGCAAAGGGTGATCACACCAAATATTGATTTGATTTAGATTTTTCTTCTGTTCACTCACTATGCATTTTGTTAATTTATAAAAATAAAAAATACTATTAACATGTCTATTTTTGAAAGTATTCTTATTTTACAGCATTTTTCATACCTGCTTAAGACTTTTGCACAGTACTGTGTGTATGTGTGTATATTATATAATGATCAATTGTTGGCCATGGGGAGTATGTAAGTCTATCTCTAACACAAGTGGCTGGACTGCAGGATATGCATTCCAGCTTATGGGCCCTGTAGTGCATTCTTGCAAACACATTCTGCCCTCTTTAGAATAATTTCCTCTATGCCTTGTTTAGGACATAGCATTAAACAAAGCATAGAGATAAGGAACACCCTGAAATGCCCTAGACTGCGTCATTGTCATCCCTTGTGTTACATTAGAGGTTTGGAATTCCAGAAAAGATAAAACATACACACAGTGGTAATGAAACTATAACTACAGTTTATTAAATATGCATTACAAAAGAGAACATAAAAGATGCTTGGCAAGTGCCGGAATTTTCATCAGTATGATAGAGCCCTCCATACGCCCCTGCAGCAACGATCTTTTAAACAGTTAAACAAACAGACTTGAGATCAGGTACGCTCTCCCGGTCTCAGATGGCTCTAAACTAGAATCGTGTTGATTATGGGGCAAATACAGACTACACCCTTAAAGGTATGCAGGGTATGTCTAACACTACGCATGCGTATTTACTCGGTTATATAACACTGAATGTTGCACTACCTGCCTCTCATAAACACTATGTAACTGAAAATGGCATTACCTGCCTCTCTGTTGTTTAGCTTGCTACATGAATGCAGAGCATTAACCCCCAACAAACCGTGTGGAGATCACCAAAAACCATCCCTTACACCTTGGTACAAGTATCTTTAATAGGAGAATTGTAAGGGTGAGTATCTTAGTAAATTGTCATTAAGCAGTTATATGGCCAGAAAATGTATCCCAGTTCCTGATTTATTATGGAATCATATTGTACTTTCACACAAACTATTATCAGAACTGTCCTAGAGCTAATCAGCTTTTCTTTTTTACCTGTTAACTTGTTTAGGTGGTACTTGAACAGTTTCAAAATTAGTAATGAATCTTCACCATCTTGTTGCAACTTAATGTTGATTTTGCAACTGATGTTTAACTATCGAAACATATTAATTAAAAAACAAGCTCATTAAACAATGAACAACACATATTGCTAATATATTCATAGTTAATAAGGTGCCACTAAAAGAATATAAAAGCTAAAATACAAGGGGGGAGAAGCACTATGAAATGATAAAGAGGCGATAATGCAGAGATGAGTTCACCAGTGATATCACCTCTCTAGTTCCTATGTTATTCTATATAGCCTATTCACTTAGATCGCCAAAGCTGGTACAATCTTAATGCATCTGCTCCTTAGAATAATATAAGAACTGGAGTAGTGATATCTCTGGTGAAGTCATCTCCACTTTATCACCTCATTATTGCACCTTAGTGCATAACCCCCAAGTTGTCTTTATAAGACATGTTGTTACATTCACATTCACACTGTTGTGGCTTTTGCAAAATCCAAGTATACGACATCTACAGCAATTCCCCTGTCCAAATTACTACTTACTCTTTCAAAAAATGCAAGTAAATTAGTCTGACATGATCTATTCTTCATGAAACCATGCTGATTCCTACTAATAATATTGTTTATCTTCACATAGTTCTGAATAGTGTCAGTTAGTAACCCTTCTAGTAACTGTGGAAGTCAAGCTCATAGTTTTATAATTTCCTGGTTTGGATCTTGCTCCCTTTTTAAACAATGGAACTACATCAGCTTTCCTCCAATCACAGGGTGCTATGCCTGATGAAAGTGAATCAATAAATATTAAGTGTAATGGTCTTGCTATTACTGAAATAAGTTCCTTAAGTACCCTTGGGTGTATACTGTCAGGTCCATGTGCTTTATTCACCATAACCCTCTCCAGTCTCTTTTGGACCTTGTCCTCAGCAAGCCATGTAAATAAAGGAGGAAATGTTGTCAGTTTGCCCATAGCCTGTGATTTCTGCATCCTTTGTATATACTGAAGCAAAGAATGTATTTAGGGTGTCAGCCATAGCCTTATCCTCAATAATCAATTAACCCTCTCAGTCCTAAGAGGACCAATATCAACCTTAACTTTTTTGTTATTGATATACTTGTAAAATTGTTCAGGGTTTTTCTTGCTCTCATTAGCAATATTTATATCATTTTCAATTTTAGCTAGCTTAATTGCTTGTTTGCAGATTTTATTACATTCATTATATTTTTAAATGATGTATCTGACCTGTTTGACTTAAAAACTTTAAAAGCCTGCTTTTTTATTTCTCATTTCTCTGCAAACCTCATTATTAAGCCACATTGGTTTCCCTTTATTCCTCTTGTGCTTATTCCCCAATGGTATAAATTGACGTGTATATTTGTCTAAGAGCATTTTAAATACTTTCCATGATTCTTGTGCATTTTTATCTTTGAAAATTACATCCCACTGAAAACTTTGCCTTTGGTTATCTCTCAAACCATAAAAGTTTGAGAGATGAACCTGGGGGCTATTAAATTATTTTACAAATATGTACAATATGGGGGATAGTAATAATAAAGTATTATTATCCCTTTAACCTTATCCCTCCTAAAAAGTGAATAACCCTCTAGATTGACTGCTAAGTCATATGTATCAACTAACCAGGTTTCAGACACACCAATCAGATCATACTGTTCATGTGTTGCAATCATTTCTAGTTCCCCCATCTTACCAGCCAGACTACGAGCATTTGCATGCATACATTTAATAATTTTGCCATTCTGAAAGATTTCCTTCTTTGTCAGCTGTATCTGCCTTTTATCAGGCTGCAACAATGGCAACTCCCTATTAGATGATCTAGCCCATTCCCCCTCTCTACCCCCATGCCCATTCTCTAATCCCATTTCCTAAATTATACTGCCTTCCCCATCCTGTGTTGCAGCACCCATGCATGTGCAACACATAATTTTATTCCTAAATATCTCAAGAACAGGTTATCATTTTCACTTTAAAAAAAGAGCTACCAGCTACCATCTGGTCTTGCTATGTTGCCTGCCCATTTCCATTTCAGGGGCTTTACTTTTTCAATGACATCATAGACCTTTGTTTGCTGACGAATCAATGTACACTTTTTCAGTTTCTTTTTGTTATGCTTAGAATTTGTTATTACATACTTCTCTATGTAACCTTAAGTTTTTGTATTTGGCATTCAGCATCCATGTATCACAGCCATACGTAAGGACTCAGAGGATGCATTGGTCAAAAACCTTTTGCTTGAGGCAGAGTGGTAAATTTGTCTTAAAGTTTTCCAGATGCTTGCCTTCCCAACTTTATTCAGCTCTTAGTTTCCATCATGGTGTTACCATCCAAGGTAAACATACTTGTCCACTTCTTCTAGTTCTTGTCCATCTACTGTGATTAATTATCCTTGGTATGGTAAATTTGTTAAACATGACTTTCATTTTGTTGATTTTTTTTTAATGCTATATTACAACCATGTATGAATGAGCACTCAAAAGGACTTGAAAAGGCTTGGTGAAATGCTAATGCCCACTCCTGTTAAAATCTCTGCAACAAGCCACACTTAAAACACTGAACTCTAGGCTTTGAAACATAGTTGGGGCCATTACAATCTTTCCAACAGGCTAACTCCATCATTTCCAACACACTTGGGACCGTGATTTTCTTTTCTACAAGAAGCCACACTCGAAACTGTGAACTGCACCACTGTTAAAAATACTGGGGCTGTTATTTTCACAGGAGTGGCCAAGGGAGCCAAACCACCTTGCCAAGCCATTTAAGTCGATTGTATTTTTTTAATTTCTATTCCTAACAAGATGTATTTCTTTTTTCCCCCATCAAACACACAAAGTCCAAAGCACCTGGCACAGAAGATCTATGCAAAGTCAGCCAGGAGCTTTCACTCGGGCTGCTGTACATATTAATGAGACCTATGAACTGTTTGGTCCATAACTGTTCTCTGTGACTTGACTAGGAGGGCAGGACAAAGCAGACTGTACCAGGCTCAGGAAAGTTACACAAAGTCATCCAAGTGCTTCACTAAAAAAAATGTTCTCCCCCCACCCCCAAGTCCAAAGCACTGGTGTCAGAAGAGCTATTCAAAGTCATCCACAAGCTTTCACTCAGGCCGCTTTATATATTAATGAGACCTCTGTGCTGAATGGCCCTCCAGCATTCTCTGTGGCATTGACTATGAAGGCAGCACAGAGCAGGCTCCAGAAAGAGTTATCTGCTGTTCCATGTAACCTGCTTGCAATCTGTTCTGACCTTCTTTCATAGTATACGCCACAGAGAGCACAGGTGGACCAATCAGCGCTGAGTCTCATTAATATGTAAAGTGGCCTGAGATAAAGCTCCCAGCTGACTTTGTGTAGCTTTGCTGAGCCTATTGCTTTGAACTGTGTATGGGGGGGAGGGGGTCGAGCAGAGAGCTTGGAACAGTGAAGCAAACCTTGCATGTCATACAGTGTACACAAGGTTTTGTGCATTCCACTGGACAGTGGAACAAAGCTAGCTGACACACTGTATTTATGAGTCTGTCACTATCACTGGAATAAGGGGCCTGTCACAGTCTATGTGTGCATTCTGTGGCTAGCAGTGGACCAAAGCTAGGAGGTCCGACAATGTGTGTGTGTTTCCTGTGACATCCAGTTGAATATCTCTCCCTCCTTCTACCTGTTTTTTGCATGGTCAAAGCCATGCTATTTTAGAGAGAGATAGAGAGAGAAAGTATATGGGTGGTGGAGCACTCATTTTATATCAATAACTTGCCTGGGTGCCAGCAGTCACAGGAGCATGAATAGAGATATGAAGAAAATGAATAGCACGCGCAGGACTTTTTGAAAGATGAAAGTGCAAATGTATTAGATTGTCTGACCCCTCATAAGGTTAGTGGCCAAGAAGTGGACGGTGATGCTCAGGATGACCTAATGATGACTGATGATGATGTATGTAACGTGAACCCAAGATGCCATGCTGTCCTGGGGCGTCATTCTGGGATTCTTCCTCCTGGATGCATCTACAAGTGGGTAGCCAGGCTGGTCTTCGTGAATCATAGCTCCTATGAATGGGGGTCAGAGGGGACCCTTTAAACCATACAGAAATGAAGGCAACAGGATGCTTCTTAGTTCCAAATGACTAACTCAGTTTACTGGGGAAACACAGGGACATTTATACATAAACTGTAAGAATACACAATAGGTCAGATACAAGAAGATGTCTTGGGTAAACTGAACAAAGACTGACAAAGCACCGGGTCCTGATGGTATACATCCAAGGGTTCTTAAGGAACTCAGTGCAGTGTTTGTTGGCAAAACCCCTATATTCACTTTTTAAAGATTCTCTCACCACAAGCTCAGTGCCACAAGATTGGCGAAGAGCCAATGTAGTGCTTCTATTTAAGAAGGGAACTGAAACAGAACCTGGAAACTATAGACCTGTGAGTTTAACCTCTTGTTACGGTTTTTATGACACTCAGACCAATAAGTGAAAATAAAACACACTTTATTAAAGTGAATAATGATACTCACGCCCTCTAGAGGCGGTAGGTAATATACAGATAATGTAAACTGAGAGAATACAAGGAAAATAGTATTATGGACATAAATGCAAGTCAGTATGCCCTAGGATGGTATAGGCCCCAAAGGGGTTAAAGTCCAAATATACTCAGTCTCAGATGTGGAAGTTTGACATGCCCTTGATGTTAAATAGGCTGTGCTGTACAGGCGAAGTTCATCAGGTGCAGAGGAACGAGCTGCCTTGCCAAGGTGGTAAATGATAAGCAGAATGGGTAACAACTTAGCCCCCACGGGCGTAGCTACAGGAACTGCTTTAGTATGTGCAAGTGCGAATAGCCCCTTAGGGCAATATGGAAATCGGCCTGCAATGCAAGAGCTAAGAGCCTCCTCAAGTGTAATCGAATGCAGTAATGCTAGAGCCAAAACCACTAGCCCCCTCGGGCTTAGTACCGAATAGCCAACACTGAACCTCTCTGCCAACACTCTGGGTATACGATCTCGTCGGTAACCAACACCGGAGAGCCTTTAGCGCCCAAACGGCCCAAGCTTCGTGAACACTCTGCAACGTAAGACTAGAGTTGCCGACGGAGAGCGGCCAACTCAGCAGCAGTATCACTTGTAACAAGGCTTGTACTGGAGATATAGAGAGTGAATATGAGGCAGCACTGCAAGAGTTAAAATGCACGTTTACTCGAGGCTTCAGCGCTACTGCAAGGCTCTGTAACGTTACTCGAGGCTACAACGCTACGGTCAGGCTCTGCAAGGAGAGGAAGGCCCACAGAATACACACAGCTCTGCACATGAACGAGACACAGCACTATCGAAGGAATCACCAGGCTAGGCAATGGCACACTCGTGGGCAGCAAGGACTGGAAAATGTCGCGACGGCGACAACTGGAACGCAGGTCACTGGAACAAGCTGGAAGTCGATCTTCGGAGCAGGAAGTCAGCCGGACCGGGTCATACACAGGCAGGAACGTCAGACTAGCCGGGTCAGGATCCAAGGGTGGTCCGCAGACGAGCCGAGTCATACACAGGCAGGAACACTGGAGAATAGTCAGGACAAGCCGAATCATACACAGGCAGGAACACTGGAGAATAGTCAGGACAAGCCGAATCATACACAGGCAGGAACACTGGAGAATAGTCAGGACAAGCCGAATCGGTACACAGGAACTCAGAACACAGGAACACAGCAAAAGCACTACTGGCTCAGGAACACCACGAAAGGGCAACTGACCAGAGAGATAGCCAGGTATAAAAAGGTCATAAGGAGGCGGGTCAAACTCAGTCAGCAAATCAGTGACATCCACAACAGAGAGTGACAGGAATCACAGGCACTGTGATACCTCTGTAGTGGGAAAACTGCTAGAAGGGATAATAAGGAACTATATTCAGGATTACAACACAAAAAATCATTAACAGGAATCAACATGGTTTTATGAAGAACAGATCATGCCAAACTAACCTTTTCAGCTTCTATGAGGAAGTAAACAGCAACCTTGATAATGGCAAGGCAGTTTATTTAGTATATCTAGATTTTGCAAAGTCATTTGATACAGTACCACACAGAAGTCTGGGGTATAAAATAAGGAAATCTGGGCTAGGGAACAGTGTGTGGTTGTAAATGGACAATTCTCCAATACAGTTAAAGTGGAGAGTAGAGTACATCTGGGTTCAGTATTAGGTCCGCTGCTTTTTGACATGTTTATAAATGACCTAGAAATAGATATAGAAAGCAAATTATCAATATTTGCAGATTACAATAAATTATGCAGGGTAATTAATCCAAAGATAATTGCTCTCTACAGAGGGATTTATATAAAATGGCAGATTGGGCAAACAAATAGAATATGAAGTTTAATGTGTGGAAGTGTAAAGTCATGCATTTGGGAGGAAATAATCCCAAGGCTACTTATAAACTTAATGGAATCATTTTAGGGGACTCGTTGCTAGAGAAAGACCTCGGTATCCTTGTCAACTACAAACTTGGAAACAGTGAGCAGTGTCAAATAGCAGTAGCAAAGGCAAACAAAATCCTGTCTTGCATAAAAAGAGGTATTGAAGCAAGAGTGGATAACCTTATTTTGTGATTGTACAAATCATTGTTCAGACCTCACCTTGAGTATGCAGTGCAGTTTTGGGATCCAGTTCTCAAAAAGGATATACTAGAACTAGAGAGGGTACAGCAAAGAACAACAAAATTAATTTAGGGAATGGAGGACTTGATGTATGAGGAACAACTAGACAAACTCGGTTTATTTACTCTAGAGAAAAGACGACTAAGAGGAGACCTTATCACATTGTACAAATATATGAGAGGTCAATACAAGGATCTCTGCTGTGAGCTATTTATTTCAAGGCTTGATCAGATGACCAAGGGACCCCCCTTGAGATTAGAGGAACTGAGGTTTAAACTTCAGCAGAGGAAGGGTTTTTTTACAGTGAGGTCTTTTAAATTGTGAAATTCTTTGCCCAAGGAGGTGGTTATGACAGATACATTGGATACATTCAAGAGAAGATTAGATACATTTCTTTCCAAAGAGAACATACAGCGTTATACAGTTTATTAGTAGGCAGATCAGGAAGGTCTGATAAAGACTAACTGTAACGGTTTTCAGTACACTCAGAGACAGGCAATTTGCTAAAACACAGTTTTATTGAATTAGCAGAATAAAGTAACCCTCGCGGGTCCAGTAATAGTACAATCGGAACTGACACAGGACAGGTTACTAAAACACAATAGCCCACACAGGTCCAGTATACATATATATCACAAGTAGTAAATATACTGACACAGGTCGGGAGCAGTTCATGTGATTCAGTGAGACACAAATGGTTAATGCTATTAGGCCAGGAGACTGGGGGGCCCTAATAGCGAGGCCCAGGAAGCACTCAAATGCTGATAAGTGCCAAAATATTGACTAGCCCAGAAAGGTTGAACGAGGCCCTGGAGGGAACACAGATTATAGTGATACTGCAACCGGAGGAACAACGGAATGCCCTGTATATACATACACTGCGACCCACGGTAACAGTACCGGACAATGATGTTGATACGCAAGGCTTGATGGCAACTGCCGGGTGACAGAGCCAACTGAGGCACCCAAGAGACCAATCTCGATAAGGTGGATAGACAAGCCAGCGTATGTATTGTCAATAGTAAAGCTCCTACCCGGGTGAGTACCGGAAGGCCCTGGTAATGGGCTCTTGGCTGTTAAACGGTAAACAGGAGTGGAGACTAACTGAGGCGCCCAGGACACCAACCCCAGTGACAATTGATAACAAGCCAAGCATATAGGGTGCAACGAGCTGAGCGTAACCCTGGGTATGGAGCAAGGAGGCAGCAAGGCACTAATGGGTCGCAGTCATGGAATGGTACAACCAACTGGGCCAGTACGCTTAAGGCAGAGCACAGTAGTAAATTACTACCGAACACGGTAGTACAACGGACTGGAGGCACAGGAGCAGGAACGGAAGCCACTATGGTCAATCACGGACAGGAACGTCAGCCAGGCCGGGTTGGTACACGGAGCAGGAACGTCAGTCAATCCAAGTCGATTCACGGAGCAAGAACGTCAGCCAGGTCAGGTCGGTACACGGAGCAGGAACGTCAGCCAATCCAAGTCGAATCACGGAGCAGGAACGTCAGCCAGGCCGGGACGGTACACGGAGCAGGAACGTCAGCCAATCCAAGTCGAATCACGGAGCAGGAACGTCAGCCAGGCTGGGTCGGTAAACGGAGCAGGAACAGGATCAGAGAGAGAGTAGTCAGGCAGTCCGGGTCATACACTGGAAATCACACAATAATGGCAGCAAGCACAGTAGCAACGGAAACACCACGAAAGGGCCCTGCATTAGTGACAGAGCACAGTACTTAAAGGCTACCACTGGGTGGAGCCATAACACTTAGCCAATAAGAAAGCATCAGGCATCTAGTGTCAAAATGTTGCCAGAATACATGGGCGCCGTGATACTAACTTATTTGGTAGCAGGAAAGCTAAAAAATTACTGAGGTATGAGGAGAAGGTTGAACTTAATGGACTTGTGTCTTTATTCAACCTAATTTACTATGTATGTAATACACAATGGGAGTGTAAACAACTTGTATAATGGGGTTGGTGGTGTAGGGGCACAAAACACAATGGGCACAGTGTTTGGGTGTAAACAGAGGTACAAAGGAACAGTAGACATTGTGAAGCCTTTAGCTAATTCAGTCTTGCCACTCAAATTCCTATTGGATAGGAACTGGAGTGGCAAGATTGAATTAGATAAAGAATCAACCAACCAATCAAAAGGTCGCATTCCTTCTCAATGCATTTCCTAACAACTTTTAACATGGGAGAGTAGGCAACCAATCTGGAAGTCACCTACTATGTACAGTGCAGTAGGAGGACAATCAGGAGGCTGCCTACTTTCAAACATGGGTGATGGGGAACTCTGAATGCCCAGACCTAGTTTAGGGCTGTCCATCCGCCCAGAGCTGGGACTTCACCCAGTGTCTTCCAATCTTTTATGTTTTTTCCCATGGCTCTTAAAAGAGGCCGTAGTAGGGGGCTACGGTCCGTTACAATGTAGATCTACAATATATTCCTTCACCAGCTTCATCTCCTTCAGATACAGTTGAAGTTAAGAGTAAGAGAGATGCTGGCATGGCCAGAAAGTTAGCTAAAAGGCAAATGGTCAATCTTCCACCACTGAAAAGGAGCACTGTGCCTGTCTATAAACTGAGAAAACCATTAGAAGCTCTGATACTGTACAAGCAAAGATGCCTAAAAATACACAGTCATCTGGTCAGTCATCATCAGCATCATCACTGCTTCCAGGTCCAAGCCCTGCCCAGCCACACACACTTGTATTGTCTAACCAGCAGCAACAACAACAACAAAACAGGTTATTAACATCCATAACCTTAGCTAAGATGAGTGCTTCTTCTGCTGCTGGAAGTGCTGTACCTTTGACACCTAGGAGGAACCACAGAATTGAATCAACATCTAGCCCTAGTAGTAGTAGCACGCCTCAGCAACCCCGTAGTCCATAAAGTCCACAGTATGGAGATACTTCACTCCAGATCAAAAAGCTAAGCATGTTCTATCTGGTGTCTGTGCAAAAAGCACACAATTAAGGTGGAAGCAGGCTCACATCTAGGCACCTCCTCAGTGAGATCCCATCTGAAGCACAACCACAGGTCTGACTGGGAGACACACCATGACCAGGTAAAAGCTGCCACAAAATCAGCAGCAAAAGCACTCCAAAAAGTTTCCAGGACTCTGGGGCAGATAAGAGAAGTAGTGATGTTATTGATGTGTCAGGGAGTGTGCCACTGCCATCAGTTAGTTAATTCCAAATAACAACTATGGCTCCTGCTAAAGAGGAGTTTGATGACTCATTGCTTACTGTAGGAGATAACAAGAGTCATAGACTGCCAACAAATGCTGCCTCTATTTCCACCACCTCCTCTAGTAATATTGTTAAAGCAATAAAGTTAAAGGGTTCTTCTACCATGCACTGCCAACCCACACTGACAGAGTTACAAGGAAGGAGTGCAAAACTTCACAAAAACAATCCCAAAGTACAGCTGTGGAATGGCAAGGTTGCCATGATGTTAACAGTGGACATGTTTCCATATTCCTTTGTAGAAAAGCGAGATTTCAGAGAACTGATGACATGTAGCTCCACATTAGCATATCCCAAGGAGTAGTTATTTTTCCAGGATGCTGTACCAGAATTGTACAAGCAGGTGGTTAGTGTGGTGGGTAAAGGGCTGGAAAGTGCATACAGCAAGAAAATCCACCTGACAACAGATATGTGGACAAGTGGGCAGAGCACAGACTATATAACTGTGACTGATCACTAGGTTTTCCTCCCTCCACCACCAGTAAGCAACATTAGCTTACAGTATCAGGTGACGTCCAGTAATCATGCCTCTGATTCTGGCAGTGTGATTAAAAGGCAGCAGAATAGCCCATACAATTGGCATGCCACCTTGTTCATGCAGAGTTTTGAGAGACAGTCCCAGAAAAACTGTAGACGTCTTAAGTAAACTAGAGCAGGGGATAGAGGAATGGCTTTTACCCTACTCCTTAAAAGCTGGTTGTGTGTCTGCTGATAATGGCTCCAGCGTAATTGCTACTTTGAGAATAGGTGATATGGTATATGTGCCCAGCTTTGCCCATGTGCTAAATTTAGTTATAACCAGATTTCTGGCCAAATCCAAAACCTTTAGAGAGATTTTTAATATGGCCCACAAAATCTGTGCCCATTTTAGCTGCTCTTAAAGTTAACGCAATGCTTTCTTTTCAATACAAGAGCGTAACCACCTGCCCCATCACCAGCTGTAAATGGAGGTCCCGAACAAGTGGAATGCCACACTGTACATGCTAGAGCGTTTGTACGAGCAGAGTAAGGCCATTTGTGAGTACACCATGCAAAACTGGAAAGCTTTGGAGGGAGCCTCTTTGTCACCTGGTCAATGGCAACAGATGTGTGATGTATGTGAGCTGCTTAAACCCTTAGAAGAGGCAACCATGCTGGTGAGTTGCATAGGGTCAGGAATTTATGAAATTCTACCATTGATATATTGCAGGAAAGATTATGAGCATGGCTGAAGAATCTTACCATAATGACAACATAGAGCTTATCATGGTCAGCATGCTTTTAACAAGATCTTCGCATAATGTCCATCTAAGGCAATGAGAAATACATTCGTGCCACTTTGCTGGACCCCACTTCAAACACAAAATTTCTGCCAAAGCGCCATTAGCAGTTTGTCACAATAAGGAGTCATGATGATCAGCAGCACCTTTCTGTGGAATCGGATTCTGCCAAGGAATTTAGAGATATGCTTATTGATCAAGTGGAAGGTTGCATTGAGGAGGATGAGAGGGAGAATGTTAGGGTACAAAAATAATCTAGATAGCATAGTGAAAAAGAAGGTAGCAAAGTATTTCAACCAGGAGCAATAGGAGAAGCTACATTATCAAACAAAACATGCCATTCTGAACACAGAGCAATTCATGCATGTCAGCAAGGTCAGCAAAATTCCAAAATTGGTGGTGGTGGCACTGGTGGTGACACATCTTTTTGGGACTTTCCCCCTGAGTATGGGTTGGTAACTGACACACAGGAACACCATGTAGCTCCTAGGAGTCATCTCCTTGCAGGTGACATGGTATCACGGTGCCCATGCTTTCTGTCAGTCTCTGTGTGATGCGCTCCTATTGGCTGAGGTATGTTTGGCCCGCCCAGTATGGCCTTTTTATACTGGGCTCTGGCACCTGTCTGGTGCCCTTTCGTGGTGTTCCTGTACCAGTGCTGACTTGAGTTGCTGTGTTCCCATGTACCGACTTGGCCCGTTAGACTACTCTGCTTCTGGTTCCTGCTCCGTGATTCGACCTGGTCTGGATGACGTTCCTGCTCTGTGACCTGACCCGGCTTGTCTGACATTCCTGCTCCGTGATTTGACCCGGCCTGGGTGACGTTCCTGCTCCGTGACCTGACCCGGCTTGTCTGACGTTCCTGCTCGTGATTCGGCCCGGCTCTCCTGTTCTGACTTCTGCTTTGACTAGGCCTACCTGGCAGAGTGTTCTGTGTTGCCTCTGTTACTGCTACGGCAGTGTACCTATTGCTGAGCATCCCGTTAACTCTTGCAGAGCGTACTGTTGCCTCCGTTACTGCTACGGCAGTGTACCTATTGCTGAGCCTTCCGTTAACTCTTGCAGAGCGTACTGTTGCCTCCGTTACTGCTATGGCAGTGTGCCATTGGCTGGGGCTCCCTTTAAACTCTTGCAGAACTTCACTGTTGCCTCCGTTACTGCTACAGCAGTGTGCCATTGGTTGAGTGATTTGACCTGACCTGGCTGACGTTCCTGCTCTGTGACCTGACCCGGCTTGTCTGACGTTCCTGCTCCGTGATCCAGCCCGGCTCTCCTGTTCCTGCTTCGTTGTGTCGCCTGGGCGACATTCTGACTTCCGCTTTGACTGGGCCTACCTGGCAGAGTGTTCTGTGTTGCCTCCGTTACTGCTACGGCAGTGTACCTATTGCTGAGCATCCCGCTAACTCTTGCAGAGCGTACTGTTGCCTCCGTTACTGCTACGGCAGTGTACCTATTGCTGAGCCTTCCGTTAACTCTTGCAGAGCATACTGTTGCCTCCGTTACTGCTATGGCAGTGTACCTATTGCTGAGCCTTCCGTTAACTCTTGCAGAGCTTACTGTTGCCTCCGTTACTGCTATGGAAGTGTGCCATTGGCTGGGCCTCCCGTTAAACTCTTGCAGAGCTTCACTGTTGCCTCCGTTACTGCTACAGCAGTGTGCCATTGGTTGAGCCTTCCGTTAACTCCTTGTTGCCTCCGTTACTGCTGCGACTGTACGCCATTTGCTGCGTTTCCATTCAGCTCTTGCAGAGAACCCTGTTGCCTCCATTACTGCTACGGCAATGTGCCATTGGCTGTGTTCCGTTCAACTCTTGCAGAGTACTGTTGCCTCCGTTACTGCTCCAGCTGGGTGCCATTGGCTCTATTCCGTTCAGCTCTTGCAGAGTATTATTGTGGCCTCAATTTACTGCTATGGCAGTGGGTATAAGTCTCAGCTCTGCTCCGGCAGATTACCAGTGCTCTGTGTCCATTCCAGCACTACAGTCTCCTATTCGCTGTTATTCCATCTTACTGGGCGTTACTGAGAACTCACCACAACAGAGACTGATTATATCTATTGGGACTTTAACTCATGCTGTGCTGCTGTTCTGGGTATTCACCCTATCATGCCTGACCTGTGACAGTATATGAACTCTCTCACTTCCTATTATACTGGGCCTGTGTAGGCATATGTATCTAAGTCCTGTATTGCACCTGTATAATTCTGCTGAGATACGCTATAGCCCGTTAAGGATAATTATCAACTATGTTTTATCCTAAACCACTGTGTCTGAGTGTTGAACAAACCGTTACACATGGTTTCTGTACACTTTCAGGATAGCTACATTCTAGGCAGAAACAATGACCCCCTTGGAGTACTGGAAAACAAAGCAGTGTGTGTGGCCAGCATTGACACATATTACAGTGGAAACCCTTAGTTCCCCTCCAGCAAGCATTGAGTCTGGCCAAGTTTTCAGTGCAGCCGAATAACAATAGGATGCGGCTATCAAGCAGCAATGCTGGGAGACTAACATTCTTAAAAACCAACATCTCATATCATCTGAGTATCAGATGAAACCACACATGACAGAGAAAGCTAGGCCAAATGTATTAACAGCAGCACAGATGAGAAGGAGGGAAAGAGATTTGAAGAAGGGTTGCTATCATCTGCCATACTTGGGACTGCTGTTATGACCAATAAGTAATGTGTATCAATAATCTGAGAAGAAATATAGCTTACATTTGACACAAACATGATAATGGTAAAAATATCCTATATAATAATTCACTAAAACGTATGTAACGACACAGTCATGCACAGTAGAGACTGCTGCGCGTGCTGCAGTCATGCGCAGTACAGCCTGCCCACAGCACAGCTGATACAGAGCTGGACGTTTCGAAGGAGTGTCCAGCTCTGTAGCAGCCGCGGCGCGGGCAATCTGTACTGCACATGACTGCCCCGCGACTGGCTGGCAGTGGCACTGTGCCCCCTGTAACGGGCTATTCAACTAGTATATAATATATATACATACATACATACACACAACAATCATACCAGGCCAATCCACCAACAATACCATACACATCATCCACATAGGATGTAGGTTGTACCTTTTTGGGTTTTTTTTTTTAATCTCTTGACATCATGATACCTTTTTGTCTTTCTTGAAAACAGAGGCTTTAAATAACTGATGTCATGTGTTGAACCCTTCTGAAATATGTGTCAGTGTTAATTAAGCAGGAAGTTAGTGTTTTGGGCAAATGACAATGGCCTGCTAACAATTTTTTCGAAGGATATGTTGCTGTAGGACTAACAACTTTGACTTTAAGCTACTTATTTCTCCATTTCAGGCCTCAGAAGAAGAAATATAGTGGTGGGAAATGTTGCAGCATAGGAAACAGGCAAAAAATGTGTGGTCAGTGGGGAAAATGAGAAAAAGATTTTTCACGAAAAGTCATGCGGAAATATTTATGATTCTTTTACCCACCCCTAATTATCACATTGTCTTAACTAAATAATTGTACATAATAAATAATATGTAAATGATGTACCACATCAATGTGAAACCTTTTATCTATATCAATAAACAAAACAATGTACACTTTAATAAATCTATATCTATCCACTAAAATATAAAATAGAAAAAAACCCTATAGCTAGATTTTAATCATCTGTTCTCTAAATATATTATTTTTAATTGTTCCACCAGTATCACAGAAATTATAAATGTAATATAAATCTTTTTTTCTTTTCTCTTTCATTATCCTCATATTTATGAATATACAACTTTAAAGGGATAGTAATGTTTCATAATAAAAACAGCTCTAATTAATCATCATAGTATTTGGACTTTGGAGAGTGTTATTTCAGTTCTGTCAGAGTTGTAGTTCAGGAGTAATTCAATGACAAAGTATCCCCCTCCCGCCCCTTTTACTGATGTAACACTGCTCAGCCAGAGCAGAAGGGAGGTGCCCAGGTAGATTGCACAGAGGGACAATCTTCAGTTAAGATAAGGGAAAAACCTGAAAAGCTTGTCAAGGGGGGCAGGGCTTTCATTGTTTTCATGTAAAGAAGATTGACCTCTGCTGTTATCTGTCTGGTCTTACAACCAGATTCACATCTGAGAAGAGATGGCTTACACTAGGTAAAAGGGGCGGGGAGGGGAATCTTTGCTTATGAATATATCTTAAACCATAAAGGTTTGAGAGATAAGACTTATATCGTTCTTCATGTTTTTTTAATACCTACAAAATAAAATAAAGTTAAAACGAAGTATTACTATCCCTTTAACGATAACCTATACTAGTCATTTAGGGAACAGGCCTTTTATTTCAACACACCAGAAAGAAACTACTATCTATTATCAGAATTAAAGCTGTAAAACAATATAAATAAAAGGGGATTTTTTTACGTAATTTTGATTCAAAATAGCCATAATGACAGCACCTAGACTTAAATGAGCATAGTCTAACAGAATTGACAAAAATATAAAGTATTTTATTCATGTCTGCATGTCCAGTGCCATGCACATCATTTAGTCCAATTTATTTTTACATAAGAAAAACAATGACATTCTAGAAGCTGTGCAATCTTCTTTGAGCGAAATTATAGCTTTACATAGTCCTCAGGTAACCAAGAGTATACGTTCAAAAATGAAAAGTCCACATATATGCTAAAGCAGGGACAAGCTTCAATATGATATTGCATAAAAAGGAGTGGTGGAAAAGTTTAGTGGTTTCTGCAGAATTGGAAACTTGCTTAGTTTTAGTTCTATATAACCACATGCTGACACAAGCAAAAATATAGGAACTTTGCTGGTTTGCAAACAAAGCAAATTCATCATTTCCATACCACATCAATAAACATTAATTATTTGGCAATGTATTTGCTCTATAGTTATTTGTGCTATCTCTTCAATTAGAACTACATACTGAAGAACAACATATTTGTACGTAAGTATGCTATGTTATTGAGCATCACGTAGCTAAATATTCATGTGCTTACAGTGGTGTGGTGGAACAAAGGCAAATGTGTTACACTTTTATTTACCAATATGGTAGGTTTCATCTGAACTCTAGAAACTTTGGAGCTCCTTATTACCATCACATAATTAATACATAGTTTCTCTAAGACAGTAGACCAGGTGCCATTTTATAAGAGCACTAATCGTATGTACAGATGCCATTTATGCTACTGCTGGAGCAGGTGTAAAAAAAAAGAATACTTTTGATGTCTATTTCCTCTTTGCCCAATTTATACACAAAGGAACAGCACTCTCAGAAATAACCCCCCCACACACATACACCGCAGCATATGAGAGACAAAGCAGCCTATAATTGCAACACACTTTATACACAGGAATGATTGATCATTTCTTTTTGTTCGACCAAGAGGAATTCAGAAAGCCAAAACAATGTATTCATCGTCCTCCACCAACTTGGTGGCAGGGCCAGATTTAAATTTCAGACTCCTCCCAAAAATTGGAACTCTAGACAGTTACCTACTCTTCCTATTGGGAAATCTGGCCCTGATTGAAGGTGTGTAGATTATTTATTTGGTGTATTTAATTACGCGCTTGATTGAAGGAATGGATATTGTATTTTATTAGAATGTGAGCTATAAGTGACAAATTTGGTTATGTGCATGTTCAGATTATGATTTTCCTGCATTTAACATTCCATACAATCATCATAATTTGTGATGCACACCCCTTGGGTTCTTAACAAAGTAAACAAAAGTAAACAGAATGCTATAACATCTGTTAGTGAAGTTTGGTGCCAACCAGTTTAGTAGACTTTGCTGTAGATCTGTTGAAAAACTGTGACTGCATCCAAATTAATATGGGAAAGAACATATTCTTCCTGGTCATTTGTATTTCAAAAACGCTCAGTGTATTTGTATCAGGTTTGAAGGATTTGTAGAGTCTGCTCGTGTAACCTGGATTCCAACATTGTAGTCAAATTTGTTATTTTTTCAAAAGTTAGAAGCATTTGAAAATCTGCAGTTAACATTGAACAGTACTTCAAAGTTTGATTATGGCAGTGCTACAGCACTACTTTTTCATATAATTCTAAACAGAGTTATGTATATAATCAAATACTACAGCGTGGTAGTACTGCCATAAATACAATTAAATCACCGCTTCTATGTGACATAATGTTTTTAAATGCTCATAACTTTTAAAGAGAATGGCAAATGTGGCAGAATTCCAGGTCTACATTGTAGAGCATAGCCTGAAACCCAGTCAGTTGTGATGGAGGCTAACACCAGTGGAGATCCTCTTAGCAGCATTGGCATTTAAACCATAACTGACAGCAAATCCAAATGCAATCAGATGTGTAATAAAGAGGCATTAATATCACATAGTGCTTACCTAACTCAAAAGAAACCATTCTCTTTTTTTTCTTTATGAATTAATGTTGTAAGGATTAGATCTGCAAATTAATACTTAATTAGAAATGATTCCAAACTCCTTCTACTGTATTCTTAATAAGTTAGGATGACTAAAAATCTCTGCCACTAGAGTGAAACATAAAAAACAGACTATCCCTCCTTCCGTTGTAATTCCCACACAAAGTAAAATGTCTCTGCTTTTTTCTTGCATTAGAATCAATGATAAGGATGTTAACTAAAGTCGGCAAATAGGAGCTGGAGATAATTGATTTAAGGAGTAACGATGGTAGTCAGTTGTTCTCTGGACAGATGGGGTGTGGAGAGTACGAGTGTAAAAAAAGGTGATCCTAAACATCTGAGACAGAGAGTGAAAGTGAAAACTATTAGAGAGACATTTTCAGAAGTCAACAACAAACAAGAAATCATTCCACACTTAGACAAGAATATGCAAACATATATTTGTGCTACTGTTGTGCTGTTGTCCTGCCTGTGCAAATAATTGCATACTGCAGGCACTTTGAGGTCAACAGCCCTGTCGTGTATCTTACAGTAAATATCAAAATAAGTATCATTAGGTTCACCAAATATAGTAGAGTATGGGGAAAATGACTAGGAGGAGAGCGTGGGTGTGTTGGTGGTAGTTAAGCTAAACTGACTGCAGCCATGGTAAATACTGATGATCCTCCTTCTCTGAAGTCTATACAGTGATATGAAAAGGTCCATCAGTTGTAGCACTAAGCCTTTTAACACTAAAGGTGAGTAGCAATATAGTGTTGTTGCCATATCAGAGGAGGATGTAGCAGTAGTGAGACCAACTCCTGCATCAGACAGTGACAGTAGTGACACCCCTCCACAAACTAGTGATCAGTATTCTAGTAAATCATCCTAAGCAGCAAGGTAAAAAGAAATGTTTTCATATTTAACCTCTTAAGGACTGGCTGCACATGCTCATGGACAGCACTTTAGGGCCACTTATTTTTTTTTTGTGCATCCGATTCAGGGCTCCCTGAATGGTGTGCAGCCATGCAGGAAGCCCTGAATTTCATGACATGCCAGGACCGTCATGGGTCCTTATGGCAAGTTTACCCATGACGGTCCTGGCACGTCATGTGTCCTAAAGGGGTTAAAACTTACTAGAATATGAGTAGAGGAGGAGGTGTCATGAAATGTTTCAGCAAATGGAAGATTAGTCTCATGAGCATTAAGGCACCAAGGAGTGAAGTCAGAGAAAGTGTAAGAAAACAAACTTAGAACTCATAGGAGTTACACAAAAAAACAGCAAGAAAACACTAGTTAGAAATATTTAGGCAACCACTCTCCCACTTAAAATTCCTCTTATAAATAATGCCACAGACATTACAGACAGTACCTTATTCCTGCTTTTTTTGTCTACCTATTTGCATTGAAATCAATGGAAGCAAAGGATTTCTGCCCAATACATGGCAATTTTCTGTTCTTTTCCCACTGGCATGTAAACGGATGCCAGGCTCTCACAGCATGTCATTCTGTGTTTGTGAGGGGAAGAAAGCAGGACATTTTTTAGCTAGAGAAGGCAAGCTAATAAAGGGGAGTTGAAGCTTAGTTTAGGGAGTCTTGTAGGAATAAAATCTGTTCTCTGCATTAGGGACAGGATGGCAGAAAGGAATTTGACCCCCAAATACACAAATTCAGTGTGACTGACTGGGAAGATACAGACAGCCGTGTTCCAAGTTCCTTCCTGATGTGGCTGTTATCTCTTTCGTACAGGAGTCTGGTACTGTGAGAAAGGAGCAAAGTTGTTTTACCAACATTTTGTGTGATCAAGTAGACACAGGCAGCTGTGATCCAAGTTCCTTTTTGATCTGGCTGTTATCTCTGTCAGGGAAGTCTGCAGGTGTCAGAAGAGAGCAAAGGAGAATTACCCCAAATACCCCAAAATTCAGTGTGACTGATTTAGAAGACACACGCAGCTGTGTTCCAGGTTTCTTCCAGATATGGTTGCTTACTCTGTCCTACAGGAGTCTAGGGGTGTGAGATGGGAGCAAAGGTGTTTTACCCCAAATATCCCAACATTTTGTGTGACTAAGTAAACACAGTAAGCTTTGATCCAAGTTCCATCCTGTCGTAGGGGAGTCCTGGGGGCGTAAGAAGAGAGCAAAGAAGAATTACCCCAAATGTGCTGAAATTCTAACTGACTGATTTTTCCTCTGTCCTTGGGGAGTCTGGGAAAAGAAGCAGTTGAACAAGGAGTATGTTTTTTTTGTTGACAGTGATAAAGATGGGGGATAGTTAATTTAAAAAAATAAAATTGATAGGTGCTAGAGACAGGGACCCTAATGTGATCTGTAACTGAGCCAGGCTGATACTAAATGAGACAGAGTATTTTGTAGGGCTCCAAGGCAATATTTTACACACATTCAGTCCTACTGTTTACAGTAAAAACACACACAGTAATTGAGAGATGTCCAGCGAACACACAAGGGGTAGGGTGAAAGGGTTAGGAGCAGTGTAGGGGCATGTGAGTTAAATGGTAGTCTAAAAACTGACTGAAACCATGATTTCTGCAGCATGTGCAATAAATAATGGCCATCCCTCTACTCCCGAGGAAGATATAGTTTTTCAAAGTCCCACCAAAAGTTCTACCAGAACCAGTATTATTAATAAACCATCTATACACACTGAAGATGACAACGAGCTACATTCCAGTGTTGATGGCATAGTGTAAGAAGGTGTAGCAGCTCATCCAACTGCTGCATCTGACAGTAAGACAAACAAGCACATAAACACCTGTCCTAAAAGTAGTAACGAACATCAGGAAAATCCCCCCAAGGGTAACAGTAAAAAGGAATAGTTTGAGACGTCTAAAAGCCGAGAGGAGTATAAAAGTAGTGGGGAAGAAGAGGCGGGCAATGCTGCGGATGGCCTTATGACTGATGATGATGATATAGATCTCAAATATATCCCTCCAGCATTATCCTCTTCTTCAGATACAGATGAATTTGAGGGAGAGATTATGACATATACAACAAAGAAAAAAAAAGAAACTACTATTAATGGCACTCTAAATTTCCCAAACAATAATAGAAAGAGGAGCAGATGCTACGTCCCATATGGAGAGAAAAATTCTAAATCATGTATAGATGGATACAATAATATCACTAAAAACACAAAATCTTTATTAATGACTGTTAAAAACATCTACATCATATTATAAAATCAAATAATATCCTAATGTGAGAAAATAATCCTAGTTATTGCAACACAGGAGAGCAATATCCCAGTATGTTAATATTCATATAAGGGATATGAGAACTATATATGGGTCAATGGGCACTTGGTACGCGTTGTAATATCACTATCTATAATATAGCTTGTAAGTATAATCTACTCGTTTTAATAAACGGAACTGTTATATCACATTAAAACAAAAGCTATATAGTTGGACAAGTGTGAATATAATTAAATTAATATCAGAGCGTATATATTCTAACTGGACTGATCAACGTTGACAGATTGTATAAGCAAACCGGTGTCTCAGGGATTATTGCATAGACAAACCACCTATTCAGCGGCACATGTCTGCATTATCTCAAACAGAGACTTATAAATATCCGCAGTTATATATACCATTCTTAATTATCAAACTGCCTTTATTTACTTAAAACAGCCCTATATATATCAACCACAGTAATTTGTTTAAAGTGTATAAAACACTCTCAGTCTCAGGTCAAGGTGACTCAATGGGTAAACTATGGCAGTTAAAGGAATCGCTGTACCTATAAAACGACCCTATATGCTGACCTTAGTACCTCTATATAAATGAGTCACCTACCGATGCAAACAGATCAATCACCCTGTCAAGTGAATCTAACGTGAGATTATAACTCATCAAAGACCAAATCACGGACAAGATATTTGATCCGTGACACTATCAGATAAATGTTAAATAGGATTTTAACTCTCCAAGTGCCACATCTAATAGACCCTATCTAGTTCCATTCCATCTCCATCCTATTTCATAGCGTCTAGGTCCCTCATATCTAATATTAAATTAATATTAATATTAGATATGAGGGACCTAGACGTAGCATGTGCTCCTCTTTCCATTGTTTGGGAAATTTAGAGTGCCATTAATAGTAGTTTCTTTTTTTCTTTGTTGTATCAGTATACTATACTACTAGGCACCTACACTTAATTTAGTGTTATAGTACCTTATTATTTTTTCTGGGGTGGTGCTTAAAAACATCTTTTGTAGAGATTATGACATAGCTAGAAAGTTTACAGAAAGACAAAGGCTCAAGCTTCCACTACTGAAAATGAGCGCTGTGCCTGTATGTAAAGTGTTTGAGAAAACAATTGGAAAGTCTGACCCTGGACAAGCAAAGATGACAAGAAGTACATATTCATCATCAGCATCATGGTTGATTCCAGGTCCAAGTTCCACTCAGCCAAACACACAAATAGTGTTGAGTAACCAGCAACAACACAGGTTATCAACAGCCATAGCTTTGATGAGTGCCTCTGTTGCTCTTGAAAGTGCAGCATCTGTGCCATCTAGTAGTATTATATATTTTTTAGCAACATAGTAAATTAGGTTGAATAAAGACACAAGTCCATCAAGTTCAACCTTCTCCTCATACCCCAGTAACTGAGAATTTTATAGCTTTCCTGCTACCCATTAAATTAGTCTTTATCAGACCGTCCTGATCATCTTACTGATTAACAGTATAACTCTGAATGTTCCCTTTTGAAAGAAATATATCTAATCTTGCCCAGTAGTAGTAGCAGCCTCTCAGGAACCCCACAGTCTATGAAGTCCACATTTTGAAGATACTTCACTCAGGATCCAAAAGCTAAACATGTTGCTACCTGTTGTCTGAGTAAGTAGCATGTGAGCAAGGGGAAGCAGACACTTAGACACCTCCTCAATGCATTTCCACCTGAGGCACAACCACTGGTCTGACTGGGAGACACACCATCAACTAGTCAGAGGTATCACAACTAGCAGCAGCAGATGTACTCCTAAATGTTCCCGTGGCTCTTGGGTACATAATTGATGTGTTAGAGAGTGTGCCAAGATTTTCTACTCCTGCTGCAGAGGATTATTACTCTGAGTTTGTTTTTGGAGAAGACAAAAGTTTGATTGCCTGAGGAAGTACCTGACAGGGATGAAACATGTTGGAGATTGGAGAAATAATTTTATCTGAGAGCATCATAAGACGAAGTAAAGTTGGGAGGGACGCCAGAGTTCATTGACCTGTTTATTTATCTCTGCCCTGAGGAACCAGTGATTATTTTTTTGGGTTCAGGCTTGTTAGAGGCACAAGCCCCAAGGAATCAGTGATAAGTTTTTTGGACTCTTTATTGTTAGAGGCACATGCCCTGTGGAATCAGTGATTTGTTGGTTTATTAGCAGCACAAACCCTGATGAATCAGTTATGATTGGTTGGACAAAGGTTTGTTAGAGATACAATGCCTGAGGAGTCAGTGATTTGTTGGACTCAGTTTGGTTAGAGGCACAAGCCCTGAGGAATCATTGATGATTTTATGGACTCAGACTTGTTTCAGGCACAAGCTCTAAGGAATCAGTGATGATTTTTTTTAGGACTCAGACTTGTTAGAGACACAAACCCTGTGGAATCAGTGATTTCTTGGACTCAGGATTGTTAGAGGCATAAGCCCTGAGGAAACAGTGATTTGTATAAACCAAATGCCTCTGTTGTCTCTATGACCCTTATAAATTCCACTAAGGACACGTGACAAATTGCAGTCTGAATAAAAATGATGACTCCTCTCACCACTAGCTTAGTGTATTCTGCTAGATGGAATTTCCTCAAATGCTGCTTGATTCCATACCTGCAGTTATACTCCACCATATTGCCATGTGTGGTCAGTGAACCACACAGTGTGCAATGGGTGGACACAAACTGCCACATCCTCGTATCTATAGAATCACTATCAACTGGTGGGGAGGTTGATCACCAGAAGACATTGCTACATCTTCCTGTGCCCAGACCCAAGCATCAGAAGCTGATGTCAAGCCAAGTGTTTGTTACCGTTAGTAAGCAAGACAAGGAGTCAGACGGTATAGTTAAAATCACCTTTATTAGGATAATAAACAATAGGCAACAAGTGAATATACTATGAGCAGAGGGTGACTGGAGAGGCTAGCGACTCTATCATAAATAGGAGCCTGCCGACAGGTCAACCACATCTACAGGAGACTAGGCCGAAGCCAACTGGTAGTCTCAGGGTAGTAGATGGAACACACAAAGAGCCTACAGTATCCCGTAATGTAGCAACAAGGGAGACTACTGACTCATGCCTGCAGTCAGTAAGGTCGAAGTCTGCCAGAGTCCCAGGTCTGCACCAGGATGGATGTCTGTGGTGAACGGAGTCACACAGCGGAGTGAACAGACAGAGCCACAGGTCAGCACCAGCTAGGATAGTCATACAAGCCAGGTTCATACACAGCGCTGTTAGTCATCCAGAGCCACAGGTCTGCACCAGATAGGCTGTCCAATAATAATAGGCTAAACTGGGAGGATAGTTGGACAGAGACCCAGGTCAGCACCAGGTTGGACAGTCAGAGAAACCAGGATCATACACAGAGCGGGTAGTCAGCCAGAGCCACAGGTCTGCACCAGATTGGATGTCTAAAGCCAAAGGAGCGCACAGGTAGAATGGTCAGACAGAGCCACAGGTCAGCACCAGAATGGATAGTCAGACAAGCTCGGTCATACACAGGATACAAGAGCAACAGGAACCGGAACTGCACTGAAAACACTGGAGAGAGATCCAGTTCCCTTTTAACAGGCAGACCAGGAAGTAGATGGGTGGAGCTATCAGCCCCAAACAGTATAAAACAGAGGCCTGCGACATATTGCAACCTCACACCCAAAAGAGATGCATGACCACAAGATGCGTCACAACACAGACCCCACTCCACGTCAATCTACAGAGCAGGTCCGGTTCACAAAAGGACATGGACTGCCGATGAGAACGCCAAGTGCGCCTAGGCCCAGTCCTCGGAATGGCGAATGGGATGACGTTGCCGTGACATTTCAGGCCATCGTATACCTGCATTAACCAACCAGGCGTTGCTGGATCAAAGGTAACTGTGACAGTGTTTCACTCACAATTGAAGTTTCAGGCTCAGGCTGGGTTTCTCTAGTCTTCTTCCTCTTAGATTTATGCTTCGAAACGTGGCACCCTTGGGGAGAGACAGGGAGTACAATAACAGTATCCCCTGAATTCTTTTGTGGGGGTTTGGCTTGAACATGCTTCACATAAATGTGATGGTGTCTGTATTTCATGTGTGTTATCAGGGTGGTTGTGCCAAGGTGCATACCCTCCTTTACCTTTTCACTGATTTAGTACATAAAGTGCACAGTTCCACCACTGATGACTGCACGGTGGCTGCCCCAAATGAAAAATAGTCCCACAACCATAACCTCAGGGGGGATGGGTGTCACAGTAACTCAGGCAATTAATCACACAACACAGTACGAGTAAGTTTAACCGGTTTATTGAAGAAAATAATAGTAGCAATAGAAATAATATGACTGATAATAAGAGCGAACATTTCCTCACCCTTGGGGAGACAGGCATAATGACAGTGTAGTCCACTACTCAAGCTGACACTGAACTGTAATTGGATAATATATAACACAGGTACTGAGCCAGACTTGCTCTCGCTTGGAATGCCAGAAATTGTAACGGAGAGTACCCGGATAACCTCCTGAGAGAGATGTCAGATGATAGTGCACAGTAACGTACAGCAAGGTACAGAACAAAAGCCACACACGGAGGTGCACTAGGAGGCTGCCAAATACGTAATTGCAGTAGCACAGTGCAAACCTAGAGAGAGACAGCAGGGAGCGCACAAAGGTAATGTACCAGGAGGCAACTGGTATAGCGAAATAGGTAACACTACAAGCCCTGGGATAATGGTATTGCACAGTGCGGAGGCAACAAACAACATAAGGAGAGTTGTACCGGCTAGGCAGTGCCCAGAGGCAAAGGAATCGCACAGTGTGGAGGCCACTAACAACACTACCGGCAGGGTAGCAGATGCACAGAATAGGTAAAGCGCGCCTACAGCTATACCTGAGGACAGTGGTAGTCAGACAGGAGTGAGAGTAGCACAGAGCGTAGGTCAGAAAAGCCACAATCAGAAACCGGATCGGGTACTCAGCCACAGCTGGGGTCAGCAGAGAGAGGGTAGTCGGACAAGCCAGAGTCATGCACAGATCAGTTAGTCAGATGGAGCCAAGGTCACACACCGGATCAGAGAGTCAGACAAGCCAAGGATTGAGAACCAGGAGATGTAGAATGTCAAACAAAGGTCAAAACAAGCAACACTGGAATGCGCACAGAAACACCAGGAAAGGGCGACTAAGCCCAGTTTGCGCCGCTGAGGGCGGGGCAATCTAGGCCACGCAGACAGGAAACTACAAAATAGCGAGCGTGGCATCAAAGACGCGCGCCCGCCAATAGTGGAAGATCAGAGGCTGCGTCCAGAACCCACCACCGGATAGCAGAGCAGGCAAGGAATCACGGGTACCGTGATAATGGGGAAATGTAGAGAAGAATGGCTTCTTTTTTCTTCTACACAATCCCTTTCACTGACTGGGGCAGAGGATGAGGCTTCTGCCTCAGAATCAGCATTATAACTAGAACCAGAAAAATTGCTATGAAGTGGCACCTGTCTTAGTCCTACATCACAACTATTCCTGGACCCCATTCCTACAGTAGCAACGCTGGCCTTTGGCACACTAGCATGCTCCTCATCAGCTTGCTGATCTTATAACTCATGAGCAGCAGGAATTACAGTACCAGCAAACTTCGCAATCTCACTGCTGGTAGTGGTGGTGGAGATGCTCATACCCATTTGCAAATACGTCTTCCATTTCTTCTCACTTTCTACAAAAAAAGCTTCTGTTGCCCTTATTTCACTATACAAATTGCTACAAAAATCACCTAACTCCCTCTCTATTTCTCTAACTGCGTAATTTTGTGCTTCACTTCCTGGAAACGTTATGTTTTTGGTACGAAAACGCTAACTACATGTAAATAAATGGGTGGAAACTTTGTAGCCCTTGAAAAAAATAGCAAAAACATTTTGGCGGTATACTAAAAAAGGCTAAGATTTTAAGGGGTTTGTTTAAGGAGGATTTCCCCAGAATGCCAAAGTCATTAAAAAGGTATGGTTATGGCAAAATGTATGGAGCAGCGAATTATAAACATAACAAAAAAGAGCATGTGCATAGATTCATCAGCAAATAAAGAAGACCTTACGGTAGATAGACTAGATTAATTTTGGAATGGATTCCACTCAATACTACATGCCCAAGAAATAGACTAAAGACAAGATGGATAGATGAAATTACCAAATTTGTTGGTATGCAGTGGTAACAAAAAAGCACAAGACCAAAGTTGTTGGAGACTTTCCGAGGAGGCCTTCATCCTGTAGTGACTGGCAACAGCTGAAGAAGATGATGATGATGATATATATATATATAATGGAATAATTTGAATGCTATAGATAAGCAAGGTAGAGCTCGCCTAGTTTTAATTAATATTTTCATGTATACCTCGAAGGCGATTCTAGTTATGCTGCAGAATTGTGCCTCCAATATGTTAATGTGAAGAAAGGTCACACTGAATCCAGATTGGCAAAGTTCAAATCTTCAAATGTTCTGGTGAAAGGGTACAGGAAAACAGCTCAAAAGCTACTTTGCAAAGTGAGGTTAGCACATCTTTGAGAAGAATAAATCCAAGAACTGGAAATAATGATGTGGTCATCCCTGAGGAAGGCTAATCCAGGAAAAGGAAACTATTATTTGGCCTTTTTATAACAGGAGTCACAGGACAAAGTAAGGAAATGGCAATGTAGCCATCTTTGATCAAGGACATCATATCCAACAACTATAACTTTGTTCCCCATATTTGCAAAGGTAATTAATTTTCAATGTATTCTGCATGTCTTGGAATGGTGACTTACAGCTGTATGTTTCCGAAGAGAAGGAGAATGCTTGCCCCCATCCTAACATCCCAATGCCATGGACAACCACTTTGGCTAAGATCTGTAAACCTAGAATATGAACAGCCACTGAATGTATGACTTCTCTGAGTGGGAACTGGCCGTAAAGGTTTGAGAGATGGGATTTGCGCCACATAATTTATTATTGGACATTAGTGTCCCTTTAAATGAAGCAGTGTGTCTGTTTATAAACTCTTTGAAAGATCAAGTGGAAAGTCTGGTCAAGTAAAGATGCCTACGAATACACAAGCATTTTGGTCATTATCATTAGCTTTTACGCTTCTATGTCTAACCACTTTTACTATTATTCATTAAGCAGAAACACAGATCAACATTGACAACTCTAATTACGATGCTTATGCTGCCATTCGAAATGAAGCATCACTGTAGTCAACTACTACTAATACTACTGAAATATATCTCTTTTAGTAGTAGTGATGATGTAATAAGTAGTAGCCCCTTAGACTCCTTCAGTTTAAGAAATCTATGATCCAAAAGCTACTCCTATTGGAGATGGGGGAAAACAGGATCATATCTTACCACATTTTAATTTGTAGTAGCAGTAGCAGTACAACTTAAAGTGCACGTACACAAGGGGTCATAATAATAGTGTTATAGAAGTCTAGTTAGTTGGGGAACATTTTTCTCAGTAACTACAACAACCATGTCTTCTACTGTGCGCATGCAAAGCAGAGTAGGGTTAGTCTGAGAATCCCCCCCAAATACCACATCCACTGTCACCATCTCCACCACCACTCTTCACGTTAAAGCAATTAAGTTATGCAGTTATATGTACCTTATTGTATTAGCAAGAAGAAAAAAACAGCAAAAAATAATTCAAAAAGGTGCTTAAGGAATGGCTTGTCAAAATGATGGTGGTCGATATGCTGCAGCATTGTTTTGTTGAAAGAGGTGTTAAAGGACTGATGTCATGTGTTGCATCTCACTGGCATTCCATGCCACAGTTACCGTTAAAAGAACAGCTGTTCCAGAATTCTAGCTTGCTGATACTGTGAGCAAAGGGATGAAATCATTACATTGCAAGAAAGTAAACTTGACTATGTTTTTTTATCCATATTGCTAAGAAGACATCAGTGTGAAGAGTGTAGAATCTTGAGACCTTATTTATCAAACTAAGGTGGTACAAGTGTGAGTCTACCCACCTGCACAATAGGGAACAAATAAATATTTCTATATACTTAAATGGGGCTTTTAACTAGGTATGGACACATTTTTCACCTCAAACTGAAAAAGTAAAAAAAATGGCTCTTCTCGTCTAGTGGGAAGTTCACAGCAAAAAGTGCAGATTTTCCTTTTTTTCTACCTTGCTCATTGCATTGTAAGACTGAATTTCCCCATCAAGTGGAAAGTTTCCATTCTATTCCTGCTGGGATAGTATAAAAGGGGTGTCAGATTCCCACCACATATCATTCTCTGTTTGCTGGAGAGAGATCAGCACAGTTTTTGAGCTAGAGAAGATAAACAAGTAATGTGGAGTTGGAGTTTAGTGAGTCTTTTAGGCACACAGTTTGTCCTCTTTGTTAGGGGGTTGTGTTAGGGGAGTATGGGGGACTCTGGGGTAGTTTGAAAGGAGATTTACCCCAAATCTTGTTTGACTGAGAAGAGATAGGCAGGCGATCCAGGTTCCTTCCTTAGCTAGCTGATACTTTGTGTTAGAGGAGTCTGGGGAGTGTGATGGGAGAAATGAGATTTACCCCAAATACCTCACAACTTTGTTTGACAGAGAATAGTCAGACAGGTTATCCGAGTCCTTCCTGGGCTGACTGATCCTCTGTGACTGACTGACTGACAGGTAGAATAATTTTCAGACTGACACTCAATAGACGAACAAGTAACACAGACACTGATGCCTACAAAGCTGCCAGAAGAGTAGGGGCCAGCATATTTAGTAAGGTCTATCATCATCTGTACTGAAAAAAAGTAAGACTGCAGTGACAGCGAGAAAGCAGCAGCTGAAATCATCTTTACGTTATCAACAGGCAAAGGGAGAAGAAGCAATTGCACAGGAACTGTTATTTTAAAAAAATTGTTTGATAGGTGACATGCATCCTGACTTGAGCTATGATCAAGGCAGACAGACCAGAAGTGACAGAGACTTGCTGTACATGATAGAGTATTTTGTAAATGGCAAGAAGACATCATATGCAATCCATTCTGTGGTATGTATTACTGTTAAAATCCATAAAACTTTGATAATGTCCAGCAAACTTGATAGTGGCAGGGGTAGGGGGAAGGGAGTAGCAGCAGTGCAAGATCATGCTAGTAAAATTGTAGTACAAAAACTAACTGCAGATATGGTTGCCACAGTGTGTACTAGACTTGTGCACGGCAAAAATTCAGAAATTAGCCTAACCAAATTGCACAAGTCTAGTGTGTACAATAAACTATTATAATTCTTCTGAGGGGGGATGCTTTGTCACCTGGTCATTAGCAACTACAATAGCAGGTATATGTTTTTGGGATCATTTTGGAGCATTTTCCAAAGGAGTGTCTTTTTCTTTGACAAATAGCCAATTCAGCAATCAGATTCTGACCCTCAGCCAGAACATTACTGAAAAATTGACAATCAAAAAATATTGTTATGCTGTAGATTGTCCCTTTGCATATAATTTTGGATAAAATGGAATTTAGGTCAGTATTTGGGATTCAACTGCATGCAGAGCATGCTTTTGTTTGATCATCTCTTTATAGCAGTACCAATCAAAGATTATGCTTTTTCTTGAATCAACTAAATATGCCTGCTCAATCTCACTCACTTTTTTCCCTATCCTCCCTTTCTCTGCCCCTCTACTCTATTGTGCTCACAAAATGATTGACTGTATGGAGAGATAAGAAGAAAGACATTTGTTCATAATGACACTGACATGGCACTATATATATATTTTGCTTCAGAAGTACCCAAATAGAGATCCATAGCACTGTTAATTTGCCTTTGTTGCCCATGGCTATCTACCACAGGTCATGAAGTTTATCCTTGAGTGTATTGGTCCTTGTATAAGCTGAGGGACTCTCAACAGCTTGATTCTCCACCAAGTTCTATTTTGATTAGATTAATAATTTGGCACTGAGGAGACTCATTGTCAAGGAGCAGTAAACTTTATTCTGTGAAAAATATACATTTTCATTTTTTAATTTCACATTTATTATGTTTGAACTTTATAATTTTAAACAAATTGTTAGCAACCAGCACTAGTGATGTCCAAAGGGCATTTTTATAATGTATAGCTTGAGGCACAGATTACAGCTTTCCATAGAAAGTGACACAAATAGTGCTACCTTGTGGCCAAAACAGAAAATAGCAGTTTAATTAAAAATGTTTAAAGAGGAAACTTAATTAGGGAACTAATGGATTTAAACTGTAATATAATATAGAGTGTTGGTAACCACTCTAGTCATGTGTTTTCACCAGTGTTGTTACTAATTCCTATATTTTTCTTCAATATATTTGTACAATATTCTAACCCCCCAACCCTCTGAACATCTGCAAAGCCTAGTATAGAAGGTGTCTAGGTGGTGGAGGTGATGGGAGAGACAAAAAGTAGCTTGTATAGGAACTGAAGTCCCACAGGTCATAGTCTCTTATGCACACAGTATAGTTATTTCAGCAGGTTTATTAAAATAAATAAAATGTGTTTCTGAATGAAAATTTAGTTTCAGCTGTAATAATGTATGAATTACAAATTTCACAGTATTCAAAACAAATTTACTGCTCCTTCATGGTTCCAATCTCTTGAACCCAGGCATGAGCAATAGGTGAGATGCATGTCTGGAAAGTAGAAAATGAACACTGTCATGCTCACAAGAACACAGAGCTTAGAAAGGGCTAGTCATTAAAGTTGTATTGTCACCTCGGTGGGAGCATCCATCTTGACAGGTTTTGCATTTTTTGTTTCAGTTTATTTGTCATTTTATGCAAATTGGATAGTACGGAACAGGAAGAGGCAGGAAGGAAAGAGGGCATTATAAAATATTGGTATATGGTTCGAATGCCAGCCAGTACACTATATAAAGTGGCAAAGAAATACATCTAAATATATCATAAACTATTGTTTTAAATAACAAATGACTAGCATTAATATAGGAGAGATTTAAGGCTATTTTGCTGTTATGTTAGTGTCAATTTAAGCAAAGAACATGCATTTCTTAGACTCATGCTTACATTTTCTTTTCTTTTGTGTAAAATATTAGGAAGAATGTACAAATCCTTTGTTGTTTGCCTCCAAATAATACAACTGCACTTCTGTGTATGCACGAGAGCATATGATCACTTTAGTGCATGCAGGACACACTCCAGCTTCATTAATCCTTAGAGTGCAAGAGTGGTATGCAACACGTTGCAAAGCAAGGCATTGCATACCCTCTGACTTCATATGGCTAAGGCTTTAATGTGAGCAATGTTAACACCTCCCCTATAGAAAATGCACAATAGCTGAGTAATGTTGCACCACGTCTCCCTGTACCTTGTTAAAATTAAACAAAGAGCAGGTTAAAGGAATGCTCCAAAACATACACTTTCCAGCTGGCCCTACCGTTGGAGCAAGGAGCTTACAGTGGACCATATGTAGCTTAAAGGGATAGTAATACTTAAAATGTAAAAAAAAATATGTTGTAGGATTTATCTCCCTGAGTAAAACAAGAGTACTCCCACTGCTGAATGGTGTTTCATTCAAAAGTTATTAATTTTCAAAGTTGAATTTTTTAGGTGCAATATCACAGTGGCCTGAAATTGTACAGAGGCGCTGTTGCTACACCATCCTATGGAGATTTATGGTCCCGGGACCAGAGCTGTCCATAGGATGGTGTAGCAACAGCACCACTGTACAATTTCAGGCCACTGTTATATTGCACCTAAAAAATTCAACTTTGAAAATTAATAACTTTTGAATGAAACACCTTTCAGCAGTGGGAGTACTCTTGTTTTACTCAGGGGGATAAACCCTACAACATATTGTTTTTTACATTTTAAGTATGACTATCCCTTTAAGTACTTTAGTAAACTGACATTAGGCAAGTATAGCACTAAGAAATCTGTCCCAGCACCTAGTGTAGCACAAAATCAAATTGGTAAATCCCCCCTTTTATCTTTAAGGAGACCATCAACATATCCTTTAGAGTTTGCCAGTTGTGGTATTCAAAGTAAACCATGTGTAATGCATAGAAGCTTTCAGTTCTGCATACTGTCATATTTCCATTAACCCTTTGAGTGCCAGAGGGTTATCCAATGCATTGCGAAGCTTATTGGCTGATAGAGATGTCACCAGTCAGTTGTGAAGCTGTGCACTGAAGACATCCCTAGCATCCAAGGGGCTAAAGAAACAAGTAGAATACTTAAGCAGCTTCAAATTAGTTATTAAATACAATTTTCAGCTGAAGCTGCATTGTGAATAAGGAGTTTAGAAAATATTAATCTGTTTTATGCATTATTACCTACCAAGCACATCCTTTTGTCATTTTCTTTCTAAAAAAAAAAGTCATATAAGTTAAAAAATATGCAGAGACAGAAAGAAATTCCCAAAAAGGATTAGAGAAGCTTGACCTAGATTACCCCGAGGACAGTTTTATAGCACCAGTATCGTCAGCCAATGAGACTAGGAATCAAGATGCTAATCATAGAGCCAAATGTTCTTCTGATTAGGATACATTGCACAGCTTGGCATCTGGATGCAGTTTCCAAATAGTGAATATACAAGACTCTTGATGCAGTTTTTTTTCTACTAGCTACAGCACCATAACACATGAATGGGACAGGGGAATAATCATTTTTACAGGGAGCTTTGCCAAAAAAGTAATGTTTAATTTCAGATAAAACTTCACTTGAAATTACTAAGGGCAAGTGCACTAGGTTGCCATAGAAATACATACATTTACAGGGGGGAATGCTGGAATCAGTATTCTATCCCTATTCCAGCCTAATATCAATGTACTAAGCTGCTTACTCCCCATATCCTTCCTTTAATGCTGTTTGTACAAAGGGGGAATAGTGGGGCAGTGTGTGGGCATTTTGGGGGATTCCATTCCTTAGGTTAATGTTTTAAACAAGGTGTAGAGGAACTGGTATAAATGTATTCCATTTCTCTAGACATGCTGATTATATAGGGATGGTGTGCAGTGCTTGCTGTCATTAAAGTCCTATGCTGGCACAGTGTGTCCACTGATATACAGCACAGTGATCATATGCTGTAGTGCATACCCTGAAGTATAGCCACCAGAGTGGCTGCATTGGAGAATTTTTAGATTCTTCCCACTGTAAGGCTGATGTTCTAAGGAAATTGTGTGCAGTTCCTGGAGCAGACTATCTGAACAACAGGCAAAACATTAAACTTCCCATATATTTAACATCATGAATGCTATAAAGGTCTCCAATGCATTGCAAATCAATGAGTTGGAGAACTCTCTAGCATTCCTTAACAGATTATGATTGCTGACAGCATTCACTGAGTCAAAAATGATCATCCACCCTATAATGCCCTCCATCATCGTGAACGAGCCTTAGCACAACTGCCCTGATATCACACATGAAAAAAAGAGACACTATGACATTTATGTCAAACATATTAAAGGCAATCACCCACCACAGAAATCAAGCACCACTGTTACTGAACCCCCTGCTCTCCAGAAAGGCAAAAAAAGGCAAAGCGGAGATCAAAGAGGAGGAAGAATAGAGAAACCCAGACAGAGACTGGAAGTTCCAGGATATGTGAAACAACTAGCTTGCCATCACCATCACATTCTTCCTCTAGGGTAACTACATCTTCTGCCAACCTCATTCATCGTTACCTCCCCCACCAAATGATAGCCACTCTGTTAATGTTACGATGTGGCAGTTCATCTCCACCCATTGCACACTGTGTGGTGCACTCAGGGCCGGATTTACCAATAGGCCGACTAGGCACTGGCCTAGGGTACCCAATTTTCTGGGGTGCCCGGCAGTGGCCCAGTCATGCCCACCAGCCTGCCCATTTTCAATTGCCCAGCCACTATATTTTATTTAAAAGCTGCGGCTATGTGGGTGCTGCTTGGTTTAGTAACTGTTGCCTGTGCCTCCTCCTCATTTGTGCCGCCTTCTCTGTGACTCACTAGCTACGTCTGCTCACTACTCGCAGCCTCCCAGTCCCTGCTGACCTGCCTGATATACTGAGTGCTGTGGAACTTGTGGCAGCAATGTTAGGGGCAGGCTGGGAAGAGGGGCAATTGCCCCCCTGGCTGGTCATAAATCTCTGCTGGTTGGCCGCAACCTCCTTTCAACTCCCGCTTGCTGCCATAGGAAGGCTGCCGGCCCAGAAACTTGTTTTTGAGTTTGTTGGGTAATGGGCTGCCTTAAATGCAGCACAGAAGCAGAGAAGTGTGGAGTTGACTGGAAAGAGACTTTGGTGGTGCGCGAGCGGTGGTCAGTTGCCTAGCAACTGATGCTTTCTTGTGCGGCAGACCAGCAGGGAAATCGAAATGATAGAAGGTGGCTGTGTGGCTTCTGTACGCAGCAAAGGTGCAGTGAGTGGCGCCAAGAGAGCACAGAGGTAATATGGACATAAATATGACATAGGTATAGAAGGTTTTTCTTTCTCTTCTTCTTTTGACATTATCTTGGCTACAAAATAGGAAGAAAAAGGGAATAATGGCAAATCAGGCTTTTATCACCCTAATTACCTCTATTCACCAAAAAAAGACTAGTTCAAAGGCCTTAATTACTGTAGCCTACTGATAAAGGGCATATGTTGTTTGTGTTTTTTAATAAATCATGAGGAAAGTGAAGTATTAACGCTTTGGATGCCAGGGAGGTGCACAACGCATTGTAAAGCAATGAGTTTTCCACCACCCTGGCACTCAAAGGGTTAATGATAATATTCCAGGCTACACTAATTAAGGACTTTGAACTAGTATTCTGTCAGTGAATAGAGGTAATTAGGGTGAAAAAGCCTGATTTTACATTATTCCCTTTTTTCTTCCTATATCTTCAATGTTACAAAATAAGATTTGCAAAGTCCAATGCAAAGTCATGATATAAAGGCCACCCCCAGCCATAACCTGTGTTTGATTAATAAAAAGGGTGTGCCAGTGTGTGAATGGAAGTGCTGGTGTATGCATGTGTGCCAACATGTTAATGTGTGTTCTAGTATATGCATGTGTGTATTTTAGTGTATGCATGTGTGTGAATATGTGTACTAGTATATGTATGTGTCTGCCAGGATGTGAATTTGTGTGCTAGTTTATGCATGTGTGGGACAGAGTGTGAATGTGTGTGCATCTGTGCCAATGTGCGAATGTGTGTTCTAGTGTATACATGTGTATGTGTCAGGGTGTGATTGTGTTTGCTAACGCATGCATGTGTGTTCTAGTGTATGCATGTATGTGCCAGGGTATGAATGTGTGTAAATGTGTGTTACTGTATTCATATATGTACCAGTATGTGAATGTGTGTGTGTTAGTGTATGAATATGTGTACCAGTGTGTGAATTTGTGCACTAGAGTGTGTCAGTGTGTGCATGTGTGTTAGTGTGTGCCAAGAAGAGGGAGGCAAATAGGAGAATAATTCATGCACAAGCTTAGCATACTATGGCATATTATGTGAGATTTAACTTTGTCATTTACTCAAAGTAAATATCTCTAGAACCCACATGCAAACAATGTTCTCACATTACTGATCATTGTTTGAACATTTAGGGAATGTTTATTTGTCCCCGTATTGCAGACATTTTCTCCAAAATTGCTCCAGTTCTTCTTAATGTAAGAATGATTTTAAAATCAGAATAAAGTCACTATTTTACATTTTTACTTTGAAGAATAACTCTAAAAATGGATTTGGCCACAAAGTGGGTGTGGTAAGATTAGGGGATGTAGTTAGGGGTCGGGTCAAGGGGGGGCTAAGGGCACCAGAGGGTACTGTGCCTAGGGGCACTTGAGATGTAAATCCGGTCGTGGGTGCACTGACCACACATGATAGTGTGGTGGAGGAGAATGGCAAACAGGGCATCTGAGGAGATTCCATCCTGCTGAATATGCTAAGATGGTGTCAGGAAGGGATCATCATTACTATTAAACTGTCAGCAAGTTGTCATGTCTCCTTAGTGGGGGCTGGACAAGGGATAGAGTGACAGTGGCAGTACTTGGTTTCTCGTGTCATGGTGTTTGGATACAGTTGTGCCCCCAGATGTATTTACCACACACACACACACTGTGCACATTGCAGTTGCTTATGAGAGGCACAGTTACTGCTCTCAAAGGTAAAAATTCTGTCTAATAACAACACAGACATGATTTTGGAGGAGGGGCAGTTGGTGAAGAATTATTGGCCAACTTCTTCTTTTCTCCACATATACTGGTGGCTACTTATTGTGCTGCTACTGCCTCAGACACATGGAGCTAGTTGTGGCAAGTAGAACCTTCATCATTCATCAAGCATGTTACTGCTGTTGTTGATCCCTTTCCCTTTCAGCTGCCTAATCATCCTGCTGCTTAAACAACTCAGCAGCAGCAAAAACAGCAGTCACAGGTTCCGCATCGACATCAAGGAATTTGACAATGGCCACTGGCCAACAGGACATCACCTGCTGGCACTAGGCCAGTAGAGCATTTTTTTCTCAGGGCTTGTGCTTTAAAAAAAAGTACAAAAAAACCCCATAGTCCTACAAAAAAAGAAACAAATTTTGGGGGTTTGTTTCTAACAAGCCTAAGTCCTACAAATCAATGTTTCTTCAGGGCTTGTGCCTCGATTAAGTCTAAATCCTACAAATCAATGTTTCCCCAGGGCTTGGGCCCCTAACAACAAATCATCCTCTATAAAATACTCTATCAAGTATCAGTCCATCCCAGTGGCAGCTTATGTCAGGGGGTTTCTGTCTCTATCACTTTACATACAAATTTCTTATTTTATTGTATTGATTTATTTTTGTATTAACTCTCCCCCAATACCAGTCAAGAACCCACTCCAAAACAAATTCCCTGTTCAACTGATTCATTCCCCAGACTCCACCCACCAACAGACCCCTCAGACCCCTTTTATACCATGTCTTATGGGGTTTTTATTTGTATTTAGGATTTATTTTTTATTAACTGCCCCCCAATCCCAGTAAACAACCCCCCTCAAAAAAAAAACATTCCCTGTTCTACTGATTCTTTCCCCAAACCCCACCAACACAGGCACCCTCATGCCCCTTTTATACTATGCCTTTGAGAAAAAAAAATTGCTATGTGTTGTGTATAAATTCAATGTTCACATTGATTTCAATGGAATTGGCTAGGGGGAAAAAAAAGTGGAAAATTGGCACTTTTCCCAGGAAATTATTCGCAAAGCTGGAAGCATCATAATTTGCTGATTTCAGTTTGAGGCAAAAAATTTTGCCCATCCCTAATGGACACTGAATGCCCACACCATACAAAAACTTTAGGTTACACAGAGAAGAATGAAACGTGGAATTCTGAACATAACAAAAAGGGACCGTAAAACACACACATTGATTTGTCAGCAAAGGACTATGTCATGATTTAAGGAGTAAAGCTCCTGAAGTAGCCACATAGCAATAAGACCTGAATGTAGATGGACCAATGAATTTTGGAATGGATTCCACTCTATAATAAACACCCTATGAGATGCTCAAAGACAATATGGTTAGATTAAATTACCAAATTTGTTGGTATATATTGGTAACAAAAAGCACAGGAAATTAGTTGTTGGAGGCTTACTGTGGAGGCCTTCATCCTACTGTGCTTCAACAATGGCAGAAGATGATTATTACATATATATTGTGACAAAAGTACTCTTAAATGTTTTGTACCTTCTGTCTTGGGATCAGCCTTCTAGGTTGCAGAGACACTAAACACACAGGAGGAGGATAATTCAAGTCTTTGCCTCTTTATTTGTCTCCAAGTGGTGAGACAGCAGCATCACAAACTGTCACGGTTTCCCAGAAACAAATCAAGTGTCAGTACGGTATAGTAAAACAATCTTTATTGAATAAATATAATTACAATAAATCACAGAACAATGAGTAAGTAAATCACAGAACAATGAGCAGAGGTCCTTCTAGTGGTCAACAACTCTATAAGAAATAGGAGTCTGCCAAAAGTTGGAACGCTCTTAAAGAGACCAGCAGAAGCCTATGGAGTCTCTATATAATGAAGGCCCAGCAGGAATCCCAGTAAGAGAGTAACTGACTCACGCCTACAGTCAACAGGTAGATCTGGGGATCTCCCTAAAGATGATGCAGTAAGGGAAAAGTACTGACTCAAGCCTGCAGTTAGTAAGGAGATGGCCGTCTCCTTTCTCAGAGGCACCAGAGCGATCCTGACTCACTCCTGCAGTCAGGGAGTAAGGTCTTAACCAGAGCCGCAGGTCTGCACCAGATTGAGTGTACTACACAATGGGAGCAAGCAGGAGAATAGTCAGACAGAGCCACAGGTCAACAGGTCAAAGTGCCATTTTTCTCTTGTTTTGCCTTTGAGATTAAAACTTTTGCCTATCCCTAGAGTATAGGACAGTCATATGGCCTGTGTGGGGGTAATTTCTCAGCCTTCTTACAGAACACGTCAGAGGAAGAAGGAACTCCTGGATTCAGTTTTCTCAGAACTCCAGTTACTACTGGTTTTGTAAATTTGGAGCCAGGGCAAGCCCAGGATTAGTGGAGTCTGAGGTGAAGAGATTACATCAAAGGAAGCATTCTTCTGATGAAGGGCACTTATTTGGATGAACACAGGTCTGGTAGATTGCGTGACCAGTCCAGATCACATATGGGACCTATCATTTGTGGTAGTACACACAGGAGATTTCTTAGGTACAAAAGAAATCTTGTGAAGGGTGACTTTTCAATAAAAAAAACATCAGTTCCTGAATACACAAAATCTTGAACAGAAACAGTCTTTATAGACCAAGACAAGGTCCAGTGTTGGACCATTGTGCTCTATACATCTGCAAGGCTGGTGAGGATGCTTAGTGAGGCTCCCTGTGACCTCACTAATCTTTGGCACTTTCCAGGCTTCTGTGGGCATGATAGGATAAGATGCCCAGGAGCAGTACAATGAAAACACAAAACATAATCCAGGTAAGTTTAATTAAATGTATTACTCAGTGAAGGGGGTAGTAGGGATAAAGTGACATATTACATGATTTCAAGAACATTTCTTGAGAGTTACAATTATTATAACATAAATGTGATTTTGTTTTGTGAGAATAGAAGTTTCACCATGTGACACTCAGATGATCATAGACTGCTGTTGCAGCACCCCTTCCATATAAAGAAATGGCCAGAAACATTTTCATACTCTAACATAAAATAAAATATAAATAAAAATAACATTTAAAAAGCTAATTTGCACTGTAAGAAATATGGCAATGTTTTATTTTTTTACTCGGATAGAGAAGCCCTATAATAAAAAAAAGTTTTTATGAAAAGTATGCCATCTTTTTAAGCATGTGCTTCTGTCGCAGTGCAGCTAGTCCACCAACAGTCCCAAGTTTTAATCCAATGGATGCTGGAATCAACTCCAGCATATAGTTTCTGAACATGCTGGAGATATCTCCAGAATCCAAGGGATTAAGAATATTCTTGCTTAGGCCTAGCCTTGCCCCATGATAGCAATGAAAATACACATAATGATCCCCAGCCTTGTCCACTGCATTGGTAACCATAGCACTGGCAACAGGAGATCCTCCAACTGCTGCCAGACTATAGTCTCCATTGTGCTTTGCTAGTCAATGGAATGATAAGAGTTGGTAGCAACTGGAGTAACTTACTTTGCCCACCACTGCCATAGAAATGTCCAGCTTTATCTCAGTGCACAGCCTTATCCCTGGTAACCATATAACACACAAATTGACCATCCAGACTCTATACCCTAATGCCCCACTACAACTTCCATTGTACCCTGCCAGCCAACAGCTGATAGGGATTGATAGAAGTTGTAGTCTGGTTGCAGCCTATTGTTGTCCACCACTGCTTTACTGATCCCAGCCTTGTCCCATTGTAGCCATAGAATTACACTCACACACACACACACACTGCTCCCAGCCTTGTCCTACTGAACTGGTAGCCATAAAACCACACATAACAACTCTGCAGCCTTGTGTCATGGTAACCACACTGCCAAACCATGTCCCACTACACTGGTACTGCCAGAACATGCATAATGAGTCGAACCACCAAGCAGGAACTTGAAAAGTTCCCCCAGGAAATCTCTTGGGGTTAGTGAAATGGCAGCAGTGTTAAGGGTTTTTAGGTGTGAATTGTTTTTACAAAAAGGGGCAAACTGCTGGTTTTCCTCTAAAATTGCTACAGAAAAAATGTTTTTACTTTTTGCCTATCCTTACTATTGACATGAGTGGCAATAAGATCTGAACAATTTCACAGATGAAAAACAAAATATTATTTTTTATTTTTATAGAGACAACCTATTCCTCAGAGCTGTACAGCTGTCTGATTGGGCTGTTAACAAAGGAAGCTGTCTCCCATGCATTGAGCCACTCAACACATTTTGCTGGAACTTAACTGTGTTCAAACAGGATCCAGGGAATTTGAAGCCGGGAAGAGTAGAGATGGGTAAAGAGATGCATTCTCTTTTTGTGGGAATTTTCATGAAATGTTGTCTACCTCATCATGTGTGTGAAATTTCCCAGCACATGATTATATGTAGGTTAGACAGGACAGACATTAAGAAAATGCAGGAATTCTCATAGATTCAGTGTGAACAAGGAAAAAAAAAGATATACCTGTAGGGGAACACTTTTATGCAAAAACTGGACACAGTGTCAAAGATCTCAGGGTAGCTGTACTGATAGGAAACTTTCAGACACAGAGAGACAGAAAGACCTGGAAGTATGAAGTGATGAATAGAGACCTAAACTGTGACAATGGATTCATGTTAAACTGTCCCACAAAATAAGCATCTATTAATGCATAAATTCAACGTACTTACCCATTTTTTACTGCAAATTATAATCATGAAATCCCAGAGTCATCAATGTGTATGATTATCTGCAGTATAATGTATGTCATGTTTTTTGTGGGTGTTTGTATTGTGGTGTTGATCACATCTTAAAGCCCAAGGGAAAATTATTTGTTGCTTAATCTAATGTTAGAATGACACATTCTGTATATTCAATGGTCCCTGTGGAGGAATATTCAGACAGACATCTGAGTCAATATTCCAACCCACCTCAATGTGGGAAAGTGCCTGATAATCCAGGCTGTGTTTTCAGAATCCAGTCCAGAGGCTAGATTCAGGCATCAGGTGCATGGGATGCACTGATTTAACAGTCTGCAGTAGCCAATTCACAGAGAGACTGCTGAGGGGAAGTGGAAGATAACCCGTTCTCCCAGGGCAAGGAGAGCCCTTGTTCGTTACCCTGTGCTTTGGAGGGTATTACCTGCCTTAAAGCTGTGCGAGTGCTGTGTGAGAGAGGTTTTCCAGAGTCTGGCTTAGCTGGGCCTGTCAGGGTGGATTAGTTAGTGGATGGTTTAAGTTGGTCAGCCAGGACCAGGATTTATAGGCCAGAGAGGGTTCAAATGGTAACTTTGCTTTTGTTTTATGATTTAATTTTTGTGGGATTTGATTTGTTAATAAACAGGCAAAATATAAGGAATAAATGGAGCTAGGTGCTAAAAACAATGGAACAAATATAAGATCAAGAGCAGCTGCAATCCTGTGGGTCCAATAGTGAAAAAGAACCAAAAGAATAAAAATAAAAGGAAAGAGAAACAAAGGAGAGCGTTCAACATCTAAATAATATTTACTATGATAAATAATAATAGTACAATGAATGACATTTTTTATGCTACCATTTTATAACATATAGGATCCTATATATTTATTTATATTTGTACTGTTATTATTTATCATAGTAAATATTATTTAGAAATTGAGAACTCTCTTTTGTTTCCCTTCCTTCCGCCCGGATTACACAAAAACAAAGGTAACTCTGAAGTAGAAACATGCACAGAACAGCCTCTGTCATCTGCTACCTGGTCCAGTGATGTCAACCCCTTAACAACGGCGTGCCATGCTATGACCGCCACGCGTTTTTTGCTTTAAGGACCGGTGGCAGTCATGGCATGTCACCTACAGGGAGTGAAATTGACCGCTCCAAGACTGGATCGGTCTCTCTCAGTCCCCAGCGCTGCATGCCAGTACTCATCACAGGTCACGTGTATCAGCACATCGGAATCTTCAAAGCAGTCCCAGCAAATGATAGTGAAATATATGACCGCCTGCTTAACCCAAAAATGAAACTGTGGCAGAAAAATGGTAAAAAGTCCTTATATTTTTATTAAAAATGTTTGTGCCACTAGATTAATTTTTGGACACCATTTTAAATATACATGAGGTATTTTTTTAACTATATCACCAGCGCATCTAAGCATTCTTTAACCTGTTGAGTGCCAGAGAGGTACCGTTGCATACTACTCAGGCATTCAATGGGTTAAACTATGTATAGATGTGCAGGTTATGTTCATATGTTTTATTCTGTCGGTCGGTACTCAATTTGGCCCTACTGGCTGTTTTACCGGACTTATTTAAATTGAGCCAATAATCTCTGCAATACCAATCTATCCATTGTAACAGAGTCTAATTGGAACTTGGCCCTGGTGGTCTCCTACAAATATCTTGACATGTAGCTTGACCCCATTCTCACTTTTGGTCTTCATATTGATAAATTAACATCCAAACTTTATCCCAAAATAGGTACTCTGTTTACAAACAAATCCTGTTTAATTCCCCTGGTAAGAAAATGTATTGTACAGATTGTAATGCCAGTCAGCATAGACTATGTGGACATAGTAAAAGATTATGCTCCACAAAACCATCTTACTAAACTTGACACTATGTATAACTCTTTATGCCGATTTTTCCTCCAATGTAATTATTCAAATCATCATTGTGATATATACGAGAAACTAAATTGGCTAACACACAGATTTAGATGTACCCTTCACCTCTCTTGCCTGGTTTATAACCACTTCTCTAGAAAACTACCAGACAACTTAAGCAGTATGCTCACTACAGCTCTCCATACTAACTATAACCTCTGCTCCACTGCTAACAACTGACTGAGTATACCAAACTACAAGAAAGAAGCCGGTCAATCTAACTTCTCCTCCAGAGCTTTGAAAGTCTGGAATAACCTGCCTGAAAAAAACAGATCTTCTCCCAGTCTAAAGTCCTTAAAAATAACTGTTACATGTATATCTGTGTGTGTATAGATCTATATATCTCTATCTATCTATCTATCTATCTATCACACACAATACAATACATGTACATGCAAATAAATACACACGCACAACATACACACACGCAATACACAAATGCAATACATATGCACAACACACACAGACAATACACACATGCACAATACATATGCAATACACATGCACAACACAAACAATAAACACACAACACACATGCCCACAGCACATACAGTCAACACACACACAAAAAACACACACACACACCACAAGACGCACAACACACAGACAATATAAATACACACACAACACACAAACACACACGCAATACACACATGCTCAAAAACACATACAATACACGCAATACACACATGCTCAAAAACACACACAATACACCACAACACACATGCGTAAAACACACATACAACACACAAACAATACAAACATGCAATAACGTGCACAATACACAGTCACATACAATGCACACACACGCACAACACACAGATGCAAAAGACATATGCACAACACAAACACATGCAACATACATATGCATGCCACCCACACAATAAACACACAACACACACGCACACAAAAACACACAGACCATACACACAATACACAAACACATGCAAAAAAACACACACTCGCACAACATACACTCATGCAATACACACACACATGCAAAATACACACAATACTCACATAATATACACACACACACACACACACATGCACAACAGATACATGCACATGACACACATGCACAACAGATACACATACACGACACACACACAACACACACACATGCACACAACACACACAATACACACATAATACACACATATGCACAAAACACACAATAAAAACATGCGCACACAACACAAACACACAACACAAGTGCAATACACAAACTCACAAAGTAATGCATACTACTACATGGACTTTTTTTTGGGGGGAAGAGGTTATATATTTTATTAACCTCACTGGCAAAACCGTGCCAATATTGCATATATATATATATATATATATATATATATATATATATATATATATATATATATATATATATATATAATGTTACATGTTTCTTAAACCATAGGTCATGTGGGGAGTCATTGATTACAAACAGACAGGGTGCATGCAAGCTTGAGGCCTAGTCCTTAACCCCTTAGGGACCCTTGACGTACCAGGACCGTCACGGTCCTTGAACTACTCAAGGACCGATGACGGTCCTGGTACGTCACGTACTTTTTACTTACAGCGCTCTACCGGGAGCGCTGTAAGTAAAAATAGGGCATGAAATAGACCGCTCCAAGATCGGAGCGATCTCTTTCAAGCCCCATAGTGATGCGCCGATACACGTGACAGGTCACGTGTACCGGCACGTCAAAGTGCCCCTATGCGGTCATTATGGGACGGAAATGTCCCGCGACCGCTGGTCGTTAAGGGGTTAAAGAGTGAGAAAAGAAAATAGGTAGTAGTGCAATAATCTTTGTGCATTACATAAGTGATGAAATAAGATAGATGAAAGGCTGCTAGGATGAGTAAGCGAGAAGTGCAAGAAACAGAGAGAAGGAAAGCTCACAGCGCCAACTCACAATAACATATTCATATAATAAATACAATTTTAATGTGAATATAAAAATAGATATATAGAAGGCAGGAAGGAATGAGAGGGTTCTCCAGTCCCCTAAACAACAGGCCAAAAACCCAAAGTGCACAGACAGAAAGACAAACCTGCACTCCTCTATATAAAGAACAAGTGTGTGCTGCAAGCAAAGAAAACAAGGGGTGGCAAGCTTACCCAAAACTTGGCCAATCTGTGAAACCAATTATTAACCCTTTGAGTGCCAGAGGGGTACGCAACGCATTGCAAAGCAATGCATTGCATACTCCTCTGGCACTCAAAGGGTTATATATGCCCAACACAGGGCACACACTTGTTCTTTATATAGAGGAGCATATATATATATACCAGGCGAAGGGGTTTGCAATTCTAAATACATATATTCTGTGAATTTCCCAGTATACTCTTTCATTAATTAACATGAATATTCCATTTAAAAGAACTTTGAAATAATATTTACTGTGTACCTTAATTTGGGGTAGAATATCTCAGTGACCACTCTGAATCAAATCTATGTGGATTGGTTCTCCAAAATGAATCTTTAAAAAAAAATCCATGCATTACATATCCCTCTGGCATGTACATGGTGGCATGTACACGATGCTTTGCTGTAGGGTACATAGATACCAAATATCTTCCACTGATGGCTTCCCAAGGAGTCCAGTAGCCATGCAAAAATGCTATTAAAGGATTAAAGGCTAATTTTGTAGAATGTAGTATTCCTTTAACCATAATAATATCTGATTGCTAGAAAGGTGCATTGGAAACCGTTTTACACTGAAGAGGTTAAAAAATATATACTGGGTTACTTTGTGTCTCTTATTAGAAAGAATAAACACATTCATATTTTATATAGTTGAATGATAGATATGTATTCATTGCATTGTTTAATAATATGATGAAGACTTCAATAGCGTTCATGGGTTAATGCAGATCATTTTTATTGTAGAATCTTGAATAGGTTAGAGAAAGAAGCTACAAGCATTTTTTTTATGACAAATGTATGCTATAATACCATTACCAGGGAGAAATCCATACAGATCGTGTCTCTGTACTTGTCACTCAATTTTCTACTGTAATAGTCTGGAGCTTTTGAAGACCCACATTCCACATTTATCTTTTATAGGAAGCTCTAAATTGAGAGCTCTATATACCTCCACATTTCTCAAGAAATCACCTACTACAGAACAGAAACTATTATCTGTAAAAGACAGACAGACCGTAAGAGAAAAGGTTTTGTTAACTAAAAGCAATATTCATGCCAGCTTAATACCTGCTCTCTGTCTAATTGGTTTTATTTGGTAAATAATAATAATAATAATAATAAAAAAAATAAAAACAATTGAAACATCCCAGTTTTCACAGATATAGCAAAATACATTATTTCACTGCGTTTAACATAAACCATGGTTAGATGGATGCCACAACACAGCAAATATGTTTCACACCCTTTGAATATCTAGGGGTTATTTGCTATCAAGAGAAAATGAAGGGGTTTTCTGTTGCCCAGAAAGCCTCCCCTCTCTAGCAGTCCTTTGCCGTATTAGATCAGAGAGAGACAAAGATTTATAAGCACAGTAATGAGAAATGCATGTTGCTGTTGATCTTATGTTTATGATAGGGATCTGGGAAAATTGCAGGCTCTCCAGCTCTTGTTAGTTTGCACATTCTATGATGGGAGTTATAGTACAACAGGTGGAGGTGTGTGAGTTGCCCACCCATGTCTTACACAAAGGTGACAGAAATAGCTTTTGAAGCCATAATTTCAAATATATTACAGTTATTAATATCAGTATTATTATTATTGCCTGATCTTTGTTTTTTATTTATTTTAGAACACAACATTCATGCAGAAATGTGAAGGGGGTCCACTCTAGTTCTCCTTTTAGATATCTGTCTCACAGACTACACAATTATCATCTTACATGGCAGTGCATGAGTTAATCATGTGTTTGGGACAAAGTGATAGAGGTGACAGACCACTTAGTTTGTTATAGGTGCAGAAGGGGTTACAGGATTAGCACAAGATTGTGCGTATTGTGTGTATGTGTTTGTGTTGAGTGTGTGTTTGTGTGTGTGTGTGTGTGTGTGTGTGTGTGTGTGTAAAAGAGAACCGTATTGATCTTCTACAGGCCAGTGCACTCAACACTCTAGATAAAGATGCTTTGAGGTTTTGTGGAAACAAATACAGTAGGGGCAAAGAGAGGCCAGTTTTTGTGAGCTGTACCTCCTTATTTCTTATATACTAAACTATAAACATTGAAAAGTGTCCTCTTTATGCCACTTTTACCAAGGGGTGGGTAATGGGAGGAGTTTATAGGTGTTATGCTGTTCCTCTGTGCCTTGTTTAATACCTTGTACTAACAAGGAGTAAAGGAAATTACTTAGAGTGAAATTCTCCCATGTTTCTGCACATGCTATATGGGAGGCAGAGCTGTGCCCAATATAAATATAATCACAGGTACAGGAACTGTATCTTCAGACTTACGAATTACTAATATGTGCAGCAAATGGGCTGCACTGGCTGATTCAGATGTTCTTGCCTTATTTTATTTTGCAGAAATATTTGTAGAAGGGAAATGCCTAATCCTAGGCTCACTGTTAGATGGATGTGGGTGAATAATGGAAGGGGTAGGACAGGTGTGGGCAACCAGAACCTCACCAACTATTGAGTACTACAATTCCTAATAAATTGCTTGGGATGATGGGAGTTGTAGTTCTCAAGAACTGGAGGCCCTCAGCTTAGCCACACCTGAGACAGAGCATTGTTCCCAATCTAGTCATAATCAACAAGTGCTAGAAAAGAAAACCAAAATATATTTTGGTTCCCTACCTATATAAAGCAGTATAGACTCTGGAATCCCTCAGATATGCCATTCTCCAATGTTGAGGAACAGTTTTTGGGTCTGAGTGCCCAATATAAAAAATACATGAAACAAACCTATTTGCACTATACTTTTATAGTGAATAATTGTAATATCATCGAATCAGTGTTTTGTACAATCAGTGTAAATTGAGCTTAACACTTCACAGTATGTTTTCTGCAATGCGACTAACTTAGTAATTAAACTTACAAGCTTGTACACTATTAAATGAGTAATGACGTGTCTTTGAGCAAAGGAGACTTTTCCTGCAATGACATTAACTTTTATACGCAAGATCAAATTTATGAAACTAAACTTGAGCAAATCTGAGGCAAAAGTGCTATATTGGGAGGTATTTAAGCTATTGATTTTTGTGTCAATTGCTCCTAATTGAGCACTTTGCCCCAGAATTGATTATTTTGCCTTGAAAAATATAGCTATTATGTAAGCTTGAGAAAAACATATCTTTTGCCAGAGGAGGATTTCAGTTCACAATACCTTTCCTGCAACATCACCAACTCTTCTACATTAATTGCGGCAAAGTTATAAATTGTGAGTAGTCTCCATAGATCCCAATGAAGTGTGTCTGCCTATTGCTACTATTTAGAACTACATTAGAGTCTGCATAGAGCTTAAAATTTTTTATTTACACAAAAAATGAGTGAAAACATGGCTTTGGACAAAAGAAGCTTTCACTTCCAAATATCTGAGTAGGTTCTCTCACTGATTCCCTTCCTCTGTTACATACTTAATATCAGCAGTGGCAGAGACAGAAATTAAAATATTGGGAGAAGCTAGGCACAAAGTAAAGCCCCACCTATTGTAGTTTTATCAGCTCTTGAATTGGCACGGTGTCAAAACTGATTAATTGTTTCTACCCCCATCCTTCCACTATGAATTGGGCATCAATCCCACTTCTATACTCTACCACAAAGCTGCCCAAAAGCTGGCCTGTCTCTTGTGCCTAGTCCTACCCCCCAGCTAAGTGTGCCAAGTATGGGCCATTTTAAGTTTTGCATCGCCCTCTCTTTCATCCCACAAATGAATTGGGAAACAAGCCCAGCAATGCCCTCCCTGTCAAACTGGTCCAATGGAACTGTCTGGGCTGCTTCCCTAATGTAGACTTCTCTGTTTGGTTTTAAGACCCACCAGCCTTCCCAGCTAAATGACCTATCTACTTCCAGCTCCATTTGTCTGACTGTGGGATTGCTCACTCTTTCTCTCCCCATAGACAGTGATCTCATGCTTCTCTTCATTGAGAGGGAGAGTACAGTGCCTGGTCCCATCCAGGCCCAATTTGTAAGCTGCAGTTACTGTCTGACAACAATTAATGAAGGAGGGGTGCAAGTCAAAGTGAAACTTGGATAGGATGGTTGAGTGTGCGACGGAGATCAACCTGCAAGTCTCTCAGTGATATTACATTACACTTTACTTTGGCTGCCCTGTGGCCAATATAATCTTAGCTGCTCTGACAATTAAATATCTAATATTTCTCTTGAAATGAGGTAGAAGTGTGAGACCCCCCCCCCCAAAGCTAAGGTCCCTGGCGTGCCTTGGGTACACCCAGGCAGTAAAAAGGTATTCTCTCCCCATTCTACAATAGTCCATACTATGTCTCCCACAAAACACACTACATGACTCCAAGGGAGAAGTGGATGGCTCCACATGGCTTATAATAGTAGGGAAAGAAACATGTTATAATGTGAGGGAATGAACACCCAGGGATCATTTGATAATAGGAAAGAAAAGGTCAGCAAATCCAGAGACTGTTGGTAAAGAGAGTGGGGCTCCATATCCCAGTGCACCTGCAGGCTCACTCCAACTCAGGAAAAATGTGAGATGGCAAAGGGGGGCTGAGCTGACTCCCTTGCCGAGTGCCACCATAAAGTCCTCTGAGTGCAAGTGGTAGCATCTGTGGCATAGGTTCTTCATCACTGGGCCATGAACAAATGAAAGAGTAGCTTGGAGGTTGTAGGTATATACACATTGATGTTGGTATTCATATAGAGGCAAATTTACATGGGCCCTAAAGAAATATTTTTCTTGACTTTAACAGCACCATGACCATGATAATTATTCCATCTTTAATATGCTTTAGAAAATGTTTCATTGAACTCATGTTTGCTTTAATATTTCGCTTTTTATTTATTCATGGAATTTGTCGTGTAGCATTTTCCTTTCAACCATTTTCATTTATATGCATATTAAAATACTGGTGAAGTATTTATTCTGTATCTATTATTTAATGTATCAAGTCTTTGTACATACATTTAAATAGTTAGACAATGCATTACTTGGTCATTGAACAACGTTAGGTATATGTAGGAAAGCACCTTGCAATATAAATATTTTGTAATGCTATAGCTACATATAAGACTAATTTTATTGTACTTTTCTATCTGTGTGTGTGTGTGTGTGTGTGTGTGCATGTGTGAATTCCCTGAAAAAGCATAACATGTTATCATATGTTGACATATGCCTGGATAAAGTGTATGGAACCTTTTACTCTACAGGTGTTAAGAAATGAGGAATATAACTCCCATCATGCCTAACCAGCCACTGAGTGGGGATGATAAGTGTTGCAGTCCTCAACAGTTAGAGTCAAACATTGCCTACTCCTAGACTAGATGGTCGTTTTCTCATATGCTGTGTGACCAGTCAACTTCTCACTGGTTTTATTGTGTTCAATTTGTCCAATGAACAGAATAAAAACAGTCCAAATGTAGCCCAACAACAGACACATGGGTTAAATAAAAGGGTGACATTTAAAAGTGCTGTAGGAAGAATACATACTGGAGATATATTTACACTAGTGACCAGCATCTAAAACTACAGTAAAATAATGGTTGTCCAAGGTGCACTGCTTTTCATTGCTATTAGCTTATACTTCAATCTGTTAAACAGGTGTGTGAATGTTAATATGAAGTGGATGGGTAAATGCTGAAATTAAGGTTATCCCATATACTGTTGTTTTATTGTTTGTGTGAGTGTGCCTTCATGGTATTGCTTTGTTCTACATTGTGCCTTAGCCAACCATGAACCACTATGTAGGTGTTTATATAACATACCAGGTTACACAGGCTGATGTTGTAGTTCAGCACCAAAGATGGCATATATACCATCCTGAATGTGCAGGGACCATGACACTGGGATGATTGAGTACAATGGAACTCAGACACTAAAAAATCTGCAGTTACTCCAAGATACGATTATCTCAGAGCACGTGAAGGACAATAATATATCTCCAGGGGCCACAGATAGATTGGCTAAAAGGAGGGGCTGGAATTTTGGTGGAGAAATAGTTTAGTCTGTGCTCAGCATCGAGATTGTCAGTGGTATACCTTTTGGGGTTTACTACTGAAGTGTTGCATGTGTTTTGCTGCGTCATTTGAAGTGTCACATTTAAAGTTGTGCGTCATAAAGTGAAGGCACATTCACCACTTCGTGCGCTAACTTGTCACAATATGGATGCAATAATGAAGCGATATGGGTGCAATATTGATGCATTATGGGTGCAATAGGGGTGCATTAAGGATGTAGTATGGGTGAAATATGGGTACATTAAGGACGCAATATGGGTGCAACCCAAATCCAACCCAAAACCCACCAAAACCAACCCAAATCTAACCAAAGACCTGCCAAATCCAACCAAAAACCCACCAAATCCAACCGAAATCCAACCGAAAACCAACCGAAAACCCAACCCAAATCCAAACAAAAACCAAACAAATCCAACCCAAAACCCACCAAAACCAACCCAAAACCCAACCCAAATCCAAACAAAAACCCACCAAATCCAACCCAAGACCCACCAAATCCAACCCAAATCCAACCCAAAACCCAACCAAAAACCAACCCAAATCCAAACAAAAACCTACCAAATCCAACCCAAGACCCACCAAAACCAACCCAAATCCAACCCAAAATCCAACCAAAAACCAACCCAAATCCCACCAAATCTAACCCAAAATCCACCAAAACTAACCCAAATCCAATCCAAAACCCACCAAATTCAACCCAAAAACCAACCCAAATCCAACCAAAAAAAACACCAAATATTGCACACAATTTGCGTCATTATTGCACTCATATTGCGTCAACATTGCACCCAATATGCGTCATTATTGCACCCATATTGCACCAATATTGAACCCATATTGCACCAATATTGCAGCCAATTTGCATCATTATTGCACCCATATTGCGTCAATATTGCACCCAATTTGCGTCATTATTGCACCCATATTGCACCAATATTGAACCCATATTGCACCCATATTGCACCAATATTGCACCCAATATGCGTCATTATTGCACCCATATTGCATCCATATTGCACCCATATTGCATCCATATTGCACCAATATTGCACCCAATTTGCATCATTATTGCACCCATATTGCACCAATATTGCACCCAATTTGCACCAATATTGCACCCATATTGCATTCATATTGCACCCATATTGCACTCATATTGCATCAATATTGCACCTATATTGCACCAATATTGCACCCAATTTGCGTCATTATTGCACCCATATTGCACCAATATTACACCAATATTGCACCAATATTGCACCCATATTGCATCCTTATTGCACCCCTATTGCACCCATAATGCGTCAATATTGCACCCAGATTGCGTCATTATTGCCCCATATTGTGACACATTAATGCACGAAATGGTGAATGAGCCATTCGGAGCGACGCAAAATGTAGAATGTGCGTCACTTTATGACGCAAAACTTTATATGCGACACTTCAAATGACGCGGCAAAACACGTGCATCATTTTATGATGCAAAACTTTACATGCAACACTTCAAATGGATACCCCTTTTGGCTGCCTATACTGATAGGAAACATTGTCTGTTTTCAGATTGGCAGAGTCATATCTCCCAGGGCAGTGTGCTTCTCCAGATCAATGGCCTGTACCTCTAAAGCCCAACATAGAGACCTAAGGAGCTGTATCTGGTTATAGCAGCTTAGTAAAATATAATTGCCATTTAATGTTCATCAAATCTTAAACTTCATTAGTAAAATATTAAAAAAAGTAAAAGTGAGAGTGTGTTGGATATAGAAAGGTTGTACTAAAACAGTTGACTGTGGCCATGGTTACTGAAGCTTTTGCAATACATGATGACGATCCTCTTCCTTTTGAGGAGACTGTATAAAGTGAAATGAAAAGCTCCTCCACCATTACTAGTACTAAACCTTAACAATATTAAAGATGAGTTGCATTCTAATGTTGTTGCCATAGCAGAAGAGGATTTATCAGTGAGGCCAGCTGTTGCATCAGGCAGTGACATTAACATCCATAACAAACTAGTAGTCAGTGTTCTATAATACCCCCCCCCCCCAAAAGGAAATTAAAATGAAACTTTTCAGACCTTAAAAATCTACAAGAACTTGAAAGTATTTGGGAGGAAGTGGATGATGATTCTTATGCTGATGATATTGACTTTATTGATAATTACAATGATGGCATTGTAGCTAAAAGGGAAATGCTCAATGTTCCACAACTGGAAAGCAGTAATATGTCTGTTTATAAACTCTTTTAGAGATCAACTGGGAAATCGGACTTTGGATTTGTAGACATGCCTTGAAATGCTCAAGCTTAATCTAACTCAACATCATCCTCAGAATCACAGCTTCCAAGTTCAACCACTACCCAGTCACACTCTCTGTTACTGACTGAACAGCAACATGGGTCAACATCTACAACTCTAGCTTTAAATGTTTTTGCTGCTGTTTGATGTGCAGCACTACTGTTACCTACTGCTAGTACTATTGTTAGACAATAATCAGACACTGTGCATCTACCACTCACCGGGGAGCACACACCTCTACTAGCATAAGTAAAAAGCCAAAATAACAATTATAAAATTAAAACATTGGTACCAATTTGTAAAGACTAAGAAATAAATGGATGGAAAGATGAAAATAAATATGAAATAAATAATAAATATAAATAAAAATAAAACTTGAGATCTGTTAGAAAGGGAAATGAAAAAAAAATAACAACAGATAATCAAAAAAATAATAAAAATGTATAAAGAAAGCTATAAAATGAATACACCCTACAAGTAACCAGTATGAATGAGAACTGTAATATCCAGCTGTCCTGTCCTGAAATGATCGGCAATGGAAAGTGATGGATAAATGAAATGCAAATGGGAAATGAAAGATGAATATGAAAAGAAATGCAGTCACTGGATGATGATATGAATACTCAATAAGCAGTTAGTATGGTGTCCAATGATATATATAAATACACTTATAACGGTCCTTAAAGTACCTTATAATAAAAATGAAAAAGAAATCCCAAATGGATGATACCGTGAAATAAAGGCAGTCTCTGCTCTAATTCTCTCAATGCAGAACGGGCATCGGCCCGAAAGGAAGGGGGACCTGTGGCTGTGGCCAGGATTAACGAATCTGTGTGTGTGGAATAGTGAATGCACCTAATGCAGGAAGTGTTATTGCAAACGAATTTATACATCTGTGTAGTGTTGTCGGAAAAAGGAAATTTTTATGCGCAATTCAAGAAGCGTTCAGTATACAGCTTCCTGGATTAGAACAAGTGCAAACTCTATCTTCTCACAAAAACGCCTTTAGCAGATGCGAACATTTCTTGCATCGCGCCATTTGTAACTTAGCAGCATAGGTATTGCAGAAGAAATTAACACTGCCCTAAGTGGCAAGGTTTTCACAGAAGTTTTATTGGCTTCAATGAAAAGGAAAAAAAAAGTGGAAAATAACCACCAAAGCAAACAAACAGAATTTTCCCCCATCTCTACTCCAATAGAAACCTGTTATTATTGACATCTGAAAAGAATATGCTTTTTTCCATGCATCATGTGATTGTTTTTCCTGCACTTTGATTAAAATATAAAACAAAATGCTAAAAATAAACAACTGGTTTAAATACTCATTTTATAGAATTGTTTTGCTCTTCACTAATCCTCAGCCATGACTCAATATATTATATTCATGTCAGAGCTCTGAGCAGCTAAGAATGAATTCCACCTTTCTTGTTGTGCTACATCACTATGTGTTTTTATTTCCTGACACAAATCTGTACTTTCACCAAACAGCAATTTCACTAACCTTATAGTGCACGTTTCTAGCCAAAGTTCTATTAATACCTTTTTAAACTTTTCTGAAACATCCTCTAAGAATCGCACAATTTATGGAGTGTGGCTGGAATTAAGTGATTATGCAAAAGAGTCTTGCCTGGGAGCTTTAAGTCAAACCCTGGCCTGGCCAGTGGTTCATTTTCATTAGGTTGAGCATGTATTCCACACGTTCTCAGCTTCTGTTACAAAGAGAATGCTTGGTATTTGCTTCACTTTTCATGCTTGAACAGTGATATCATTGTTACTGATATCTCTTTACGTTATGTGATAGAAACCTTTGAATGTTTACTTAAAGGAACTGTGACTTTCCTGGAATGCTTTATTTCAAAAGCTAGAAAGGGGGAATTCCCTGCATCAGGGGTAGTCAACCATTAGATCTCCAGCTGGTGGAGACTACATCTCCCATCATCCCCAACCAGCCATTGGCTGGTTGGGGATGATGGGAGTTGTAGTCCTCACCAACTGGATAACCAGGAGTTTACTCCTTAGAGTGACCAGTCATAACTCGTGCTACCTTTTAGTAATTTCTTCTCTGTGATCTTGGGCCTTAAAAATGCACCACAAAAAATCTTATTAAACTATTCTCAAGGGGTAATATAAAGTACAAATGATATAGTGACAAATATTGTGAATTTCAGAGACTTCTTTTTTTATTTGGCTATACACCCTTTAATACTTTATTTGTGTGTTTTTGATTAAAGGAACACTGTCACCTATCAATAACAGACACTTATTATCTTAAAGGAACACTAACACCAAAAAATTAAATAGGAAACTATAACTTTAAAAATCACTTACATACAGCTAATATATGTAAAAATTAATTATTTGTATGTTACATCCCTAAAATGTAACCCTAAACATGTTTTATAATGCATTTGTAAAATGTAATGTTCGGAGAGCATTTATTTAACTTGTTAATAAATGATGACATTGCAGTACCATCATGACAGTCTGTGCATTAAGGACTGGTGAGGGCCCTGGCACGACATTAATTTCGTTATTCAAAGTGCGCCTAAAGGAGAACTGTGATCAGGAAGGGAGTCTAAAACTGACTGCTCCGAGACCAGAACAGTCAGTTTCAACCTCCCCCACAGCAAGCTGGTACAAATACGAAGAAAAAAATGGCCTTGGTACTCCAGTACAGGCAACCAATTATCCTTAAGGGTTTAATGTTATTTGTATTGTTTATAATAGATGAAGTACTAAAGACAATTGGTTGAGAATATAGCCCACTGATCTTGTATTCCAAATGGCTGTTATTTTGTCTTTGCTCATTTACTGGTAATCCTGGACAATCATTTGGAGCCTAGGAGGCCTGAAAAATGGGAGCCATCAGAGATCATATATAAGACTATGTTATAGGCCTTAGAAAACAAATAGACAGTTATTTTATATTTAAGTGTATATAACCCCTGATTAATAATAATAATAATAATAATTAATATGGAGAGAAAATCTGGTGATATGAATTAATTCTGCATGGACTGAATTCTTCACATTAATTTGTTCTGGATTTAATTTCTATGGAGGGGGACATGATTCTTATTTGACTCCATGACTATAAACTCCTCCCACTGAAGAATTCCTAACAAGAATTCAGTGGGAATCATTGGAAGTCCTTGGGGTAGATTCACTAAGAGGTGATAAAGAGGTAATAAAGTAGAGATGACTTCTCCAGTTTTATCACTTCTCCAGTTTCTATGTTATTCTATGGAGCCTATGCACTAAGATTTCTTCAACTTTGGAGAGCTTAGTGAATAGGCTCCAAAGAATAACATAGGAATTGGAGAAGTGATAACATTGGAGAAGTCATCTTTATCACCGCTTAGTGAATCTCTCCCACTGAGTCCTGCAAAAAAAAAAAAAAAAGTAATCATGTCTGTCTCCATCTGCATGATATCTAACATTAATTAACAATTAATTTTTGGGAACCATGCCAAAATGAACTGATTCTTGTGACCTTTAGGATGTTCTGCCCAGATTAAGGTAAAATAGAGTTATCATAAATAGGTGTTAGTGTTACTTTAAATATGCATATTGAGTAGAATATTTAAAACAAATTCTACATGTATTTATCCTTTGAGTCCAGAGAGATGTGCAATACATTTATAAACCTCTGGCACTAGAAGGGTTACACATTTAAGTGCAGGAGAGGAGATCAATGCATTGCACAGCAATGCTTTTGCACACCCCACTGGCACTCAAGGATAACAAATGTATATGTTTTTATAGAATCTGCAGTTATTTTATCTAGAAATCAACTGCATATAACACTGTTCTCCCAAGGATTTGAAAATTATATCAGTATTAATCATTATGCTGCAATCAAAATTCCAGTGCTCTACTGTGTGCGTATTATGTGTGCCCATGTGGAGAAAGGACAGAATTTCAAGGTCATGTGAAACACTGGCTGCAATTCATCATTCTGGCTATAAATAGAAAACAAAGGTTCTTTAACACATGACACCTCTGTGGCAAAATTGTAATTAATGTAATTGAATTAGATGGTAAAATCAGATATTTGGTAAAATCTGAATAAGTAACACATTATGTTGCTACACTTTTCTTTTTATAAATAAGGAATATTAAAAATGGTTCAAAATATCACTTAAGACTTTCAGCAAAGGAAAATGTATACATTTTACTGAAAGGCAAGTAAAGCACTGCAAGTTTAAAAATTGATATAATTCCTTATTTAAATTCCATTAAAATGTCGGTTCAGGGTCCAACTTTTTAGTCCATCTTAGGACTTTCATCAGGGACAACTTACAGATTGTCTGCAGTGTTACATTATATAGATTCCCTTGATTCAATTTGCGCCGGTTCCGTCAGGTTGCCATAGCTACCGCTGACAACGATCCATAACGAAATGGATCATTCTAAAATTCATTATTTAAAATACAATAGTACTGACAGTTCAAATATAATGAACCGGTTGGAATGTGCTGTATAACCTAATACGAGCTATTTCATATATAATTGATTAAACTAAACTGCTCGTTTAGACCATTTGCTGGTAGGTGATAAATCCAATACATTTCACGTTTGGATAACCAACTCTATCACCCCCCAGTGGAGCCTGCCTTACCACTTCAAATGGGATACATTTTAGATCTCTGATACTATGTTTCTCTTTAATAAAATGTCTGGCTACTGGGGACCTATTGAGCTGTTGTTCTTAGGCGCTATTGTTTAAAGTGGATCTATCACATATAGATATCTAATGCTCGTTAGATAGAGCATTTAACGAAAAAGTTTAATGTGTTAGTCTTTTTTGGAAAAAAAACTTTATCTATGCAAAAATTCAAGTTTAAAAGGTGCCCACCAGCCTACTTCCGCTTGCCGCTGCGGCAAGCTGCTTGCTGCACAGAGGCTGCTCCTGTCCCACTACTCAGCATCCGCCGATGATGGAGGATGTCTGTCTCTAAGCTGGAGCAATCCCATTGGCTAGATATCGATCTCTGCCAATGTGTCATGGTTTTAGATGAACACTCAGAATGGTAAGGTTAAAATAACGTTATTAAAATAAAGTGCATACAATGGTGTAGGCTATATACCTACAACAGAACAGGAACGTAAATCTGGAGTACAGTTATAAGGTTTGCAGAAGACAGTAAGATACTGACACTACATAAAACAGTATCTGGCACGCCTGGTGAGGTAATGGGCAGTCCCAATCAGAGGCTAGGGTGCCAACACAGGAGGTACATGAATAGAACAGACTGACCCAGACGCCTGGGTACTGGAACCCGTACGGACAAGTGGAAGGAACTGGTGTCTACTGACAATAAGGAAAACTGGCAGAACTGGCAGGGAAATGAGTACACAGTCCTGTGATGGCAACGGGACTACAGTGGCAAGGAGCTCACAGTAGAGGACGGGTACAACCCAGACGCCTGGTGTGACGGAATGGTTGTCACCCAGAGAATGAAATGTGTCTGTTTTCAGTGATTGCCATTGTCTTAACGTGTTCGCATTCTTGAAACCTTAATGTCCCCTGTGTGTGCATGCATTAGAGAGGGTTGTCCAGTTACCAGCAGTGAATGGGTTGGTTAGTATGTAGGATGTACAGAGGAATGGTGCCATCCAGTCTAGTTAAACCCAGAGATTGTGCTATGAGATAGCCAGTGTTGGCCAGCATAGAGGGGGGGTAGGGCAAATCTGTGTGTAGAGTGTGTACCTTCCCCCTCTACATCAGGCCAAGCTGAACAGACCTGGTGCATGGTACCTGTGACATCACATCCTGTAGGGGGTGGGTAGAGAAAACCGGGGAGAGAGAAGGGAGTCAGAGAGAGAGTTAGGAGAATGTAGGAGCAGGAGAGATCCTCTCCCCAGCTTGGAGGGGGGTGGCCTGGGGCCAGTCTGGAGTTGGACTGGTCCAGGTGCTTTCTAAAGGCGTACTGAAGAAACTGGGACTGGTGAGTGCCCTCACCGGAAAAGTTAGAATGAGCAGGCACTGTAGGGCCAGGTCCCCTTTTCAGTTGTGGGCTGTGAGTCAAGGCGGCTTCAGACACAGAGAGAGTACCCTGATGTTCCTACCACAAGGATCTTAGGATGTCTTCCCCAACTCCTCTGCCAGGACTAAAAGATACAAGGAACCTTCATGTAATCCAGCAGCATGTGGAGTGGGCAGGATGCCTACTCTTGCCTTTAGTGGGACTATGAATAAGCTCCAGCATTAAGCTAAAATGGACTGTGAGTATTATTTGTAACCCCTGGCAATCTGTGCAACTAAGAAGAGAACAGCAGAAGTGCTTAGTTTTTATGTTTTACCCCTGTTTGTTTGCCTGTAATTGTTGTCCTATGTTTTGTGCCGTGACCTCTCTAATAAATGCAATTTATTATCTTTTTGTCTGGCTGGATAAATCTCTTAACCCTCAGCCTACCAATTAGTAATCCCTGTACCCCCCGTCACACCTGGGTACTGACCTGACTGTAGCGAGGCAACACTGACCAAGGCCCTAGCCCACTGGCAAGGAGCAACCGTGTAGAAGCAGGCCAACCCACAAAGGGTTTATGGATACCTAGGCAGCTGCTACTGGGAAAGCCTAATAAGCTAGGGGTGGATCGAGAATAGGTAAGTACAGGAACGCAACCAGTGTCTCTCAACCTGCAAGCTGGAAATGCAACGCTGGCTCTTGAGCCCAAGGCTCTGCAGTCAGAAACAGTAATGCACCAATACCTGGAAGCCCCCAGGTATATACAGGGTTAAATGACAACGCCCAAATTAACTGCAGCTCCCATAGGGAGTGAGCCCAGCGCTACTAGGGAGGCAGACACAGAGAGTGATCAAAGTAACACAGTACCGGTACTTCGATTGTACACACCACCGGATGGCAGTAGAGCAGCTTGTGCGCAAATCTCAGCCTTAGGTCGACAGAAACAGCGCCCCCCGGCGCACACCGAAAATAGCTGCAATGCTCAGGAAACCGGTGACCTCACGGGGTCACCCAGAGGCTCAGACTAGACACGGTAATCCCGTGGATGTGGATCCACGGCGGGCAACGGCCACAGCGTGTAAGGCAGCCTACCACGGTCAGTAACAGAGCGGGTTCTACAGCCAGGATACATCCAGCAATGGAGCATGTTCTCAGTCAGGAACTGTCAGTGATGGAGCGGGTGCTCAGCCAGGATACTATCAGCACCGGAGCAGGTTCTTCAGCCAGAAGGTCTCAGTAACAGAGCAGTTTCTCAGCCAGGATACGGTCAGCAATGGAGCGGGTTCTCAGCCAGGATTAATTTGTTTATTAATGACCTCCCAGAGGGCATAGGGAGCCATGTATCAGTGTTTGCTGATGACACAAAATTAAGTAAGGTAATAAAGTCTGAACTGGATGTGTCTTCATTACAAGAGGATTTGGACAAATTGAGTAACTGGGCAGGCAAATGGCAAATGAGATTCAATATAGACAAGTGTAAAGTTATGCATTTTGGGTATAATAATAAAAATGCAACATATAGTTTAAATGGTGTTTTTCTGGGGAAATCTACAAATGAAAAGGACTTGGGAGTAATGGTAGACAATAGACTTAGAAGTAGCATGCAGTGCCAGCTGGCAGCTGCAAAGGCCAATAAGATATTGGCATGTATTAAAACGGGTATTGACTCAAGGGAGGAAAATATAATTTACAGGTCCATGGTAATACCCCACCTAGAATATGCTGTTCAATTCTGGGCGCCCTTTCTGAAAAAGGACATTATGGAACTAGAGAGAGTGCAGAGGAGGGCTACAAAACTAGTAAGGGGAATGGAAATTTTTAGTTATGAAGAAAGGCTAGAAAAGTTAAACTTGTACACACTAGAGAAACGGCGTCTTAGAGGGGATATGCTAACACTATATAAACATGTTCAAGGCCCATATAAAGGGCTCTCCAAAGACCTGTTCATTAATAGAACAGTACACAGGACAAGGGACCACCCGCTTAGACTTGAGGAAAGGAGATTTAATCTACAACAGCGGAAGGGTTTCTTTACAGTAAGGACAATAAAGGTATGGAATTCACTTCCTGAGGAGGTGGTGCTATCAAATACATTAGATGCCTTTAAAAGGGGCCTGGATACTTATTTAAAAGAGCATAACATAGAGGGCTATGTATGTTAGTATTGGGATCAATATTTAGTTGGGGCTTGTTGATCCAGGGAGAAATCTGATTGCCATTTTGAATCAAGAAGGAATCAACCCCCCCCCCTTCAAGGCAGAATTTTAAATTGCTATATTGAGGGTTTTTTTTTTTTTTTGCCTTCTTTTGGATCAACGATGGTAAACAGGAATAGGAAAAGGGTTGAACTAGATGGACTGTTCTTATCCAGAATACAGTCAGCAATGGAGCGTAGCAGCAGGAACTCAGGAACAAACTCGTAGTCAGGCAGGCCAGGTCATACACGAATCAGCATAAATGCAGAATAGACTCAGGAACTCGTACACCATGAAAGGGCGCCTAAGGGAGGACATCCCATGGAATATAAAGTCAAGCCCTAGTGGTAGAAATAAAATCCAGCCAATCAGAGAACGGCAGTGAATAATAATGTCGCCGTTCAAAAAAGAAAAGCACGGGCACTGCGATACAATGAGATTGCTACAGCTTAGAAAAATAAAGCCTCCGTCATTGGAGGATGCTGGGTAGTGGGACTGAAACAGAGGCAGTGCTGCAAGCAGGAAGTAGGATGCTGGGCACGTTTTAAACTTTAATTTTTGCACAGATAATAGTTTTTTTTTTTTTAAATGACTAACATATTAAACTTTTTCACTAAATGCTCTATCTAATGAACATTAGAAATCTATATGTGATAGATCCCCTTTAAGCCTCGTGAGATCATTGATCGGTGCTCCCTCAATCCCTCTCTGAAGGGTCTGCTCGTTTTGCCTACATAAATCATGGGACACAGACTTATCAATAAATAGATCACATAAGCAGTAGTGCATATAATGTGATCTTTCACTTTAATATCAAAGCCAATTTTAGGTACCATATAATGTGACCTGATGATCATATGTGTGCAAGTTACACACCCTGTACATTTAAATACCCCGGCATTTTAATGGAATTTAAATAAAGAAGTATATCAATTTTTAAACTTGGAGTGCTCCACATGCCTTTCAGTAAAGTAACTTGATGTATTGAAGTTTTGAGCACCCACCGAAACCGGACTAGCATGTGCAGCAGTCTCTTTACAAAATATTTGTCTAAATTTTTCACAAAGCATAAGTCTGATACAAATGCATCATTTTACCAGTGCAAACAGAGCTAGATGTGATACATTATCTTTGTAGTAGCAGACTTGCTAAAGGGATAGTAACTCTTTATTTTAATTACATATTCTTCAAGTCTATAATATAAAAAGTCAAATTGTCTATAATCATTATTTTTTATCTTCATCTATTTATTTACACTTATGTTATGTCCAAGACATTGAGCTCCCTGAATCTGTTTGCAGAAAGTTTTCTGTCAAGGTCTATTAAAGCAGTGAGAGAGATAAAATAGATACATTGATGCAGAGTATAATATTGTATTGTATCACATTCTGCTTTGGTAATCAATTGATCAGAAAACTCTCTGGAAGCAGATATCCAGGGAGCTTACCATCAGAGACGTAGTAAGTGTAAAAAAAATAGAAAAAAATAAAAAGTACAGGCAATCTGACTTTACATATCATACCGCTGCACTATATGTATGGTCAAAATAAAATGTTAATGTTCCATAACCCCTTCACACTGAGTGACGGACCAGGACCATTGCACATTTCCATCCTTTAAGGATGGGTGATGGTTCAGACTCATTGTGACTTTCAAAATTGCAACGTGCCTGGAAGGCTGTGACTGACAGCTGCAGGACTGGAACAGTCAGTTTCAGCTTTTCCTCATTGAGTTGGTACATGTGATTGCTGCAACAGTGATTACATGTGCCTGTTGAGCCTCTCGTCCTCAAGGGTCTAAAATCCTCTCCACTTAGGGGTTAAATCAGAAATGCAAGGAAAAATCAAGCATAACACTGTCACTTTTACTTACATCGCAGTCAAGAAGGGGCATTAATAATTGTGCAGGGGTATTTGTAACGGTTTGTTCAACACTCAGACACAGTGGTTTAGGATAAAACACAGTTTTATTGAAAACACAATGATAATTACCCTTAACGGGCTATGGCGTATCTCAGTAGAAGTATACAGGTGTAATACAGGGCTTAGATACATATGCCTACACAGGCCAAGTATAGTAGGAAGCAAGAGAGTTCATATACTGACACAGGTCAGGCATGAGAGGGTGAATACCCAGAGTAGCAGCACAGCATGAGTTAAAGTCCCAAAGGTATAATCAGTCTCTGTTGTAGAGAAGTCTGTGGTGAGTTCTCTAGTAACGCCCAGTATGATGGAATAACAACGAGTAGGAGACTGTAGTGCTAGAATGGAGACAGAGCACTGGTAATCTGCCAGAGCAGAGCTGAGGCTTATAACCACTGCCGTAGCAGTAAACGGAGGCAACAATGATACTCTGCAAGAGCTGAACGGAATACGGCCAATGGCACCCTGCCGTAGCAGTAACGGAGTCAACAGTACTCTGCAAGAGCTGAACGGAACACAGCCAATGGCACACTGCCGTAGCAGTAATGGAGGCAACAAGGTTCTCTGCAAGAGCTGAACGGAAACACAGCCAATGGCTCACTGTCGCAGCAGTAACAGAGGCAACAAGGAGTACTGCAAGGGTTAACGGAAGGCTCAACCAATGGCACACTGCCGTAGCAGTAACGGAGGCAATGGTGAAGCTCTGTGAGAGTAACGGAAGGCCCAGCCAATAGCACTCTGCCGTAGCAGTAACGGAGACAACAGTGAAGCTCTGCAAGAGTTAACGGATAGCCCAGCCAATGGCACACAGTTGTAGCGGTAACGGAGGCAACAGTAAGCTCTGCAAGAGTTAACGGGAGGCCCAGCTAATGGCATACTGCCGTAGCAGTAACGGAGGCAACAGTATGCTCTGCAAGAGTTAACGGAGGCTCAGCAATATGTACAATGCTGTAGCAGTAACGGAGGCAACACAGAATACTCTGCCAGGTAGGCCCAGTCACAGCTGAAGTCAGAATGTCACCCAAGCAACACAACAAAGCAGGAACAGGAGAGCTGGGTCGGATCACGGAGCAGGAATGTCAGACAAGCCGGGTCAGGTCACGGAGCAGGAACGTCAGCCAGGCCTGGTCGAATCATGGAGCAGGAACGTCAGACAAGCCGGGTCAGATCACGGAGCAGGAACGTCAGCCAGGCCGGGTCGAATCACGGAGCAGGAACCAGAAGCAGAGTAGTCTAACGGGCCAAGTCGGTACACGGGAACACAGCAACTCAAGTAAGCACTGGTACAGGAACACCACGAAAGGGCACCAGACAGGTGCCAGAGCCCAGTATAAAAAGGCCATACTGGGCAGGCCAAACATAGCTCAGCCAATAGGAGTGCATCACACCGAGACTGACAGAAAGCACGGGCACCATGATAGTACAACTCAAGGGTTGTGCAAATATATGGTGGGTTGCTTACTAATCCTGGACTGGAATCTTATATATACTAGTGTAAAAGCCTGTGTACATGGGCAAAAGTCTGTGCGTTCGGGCAGTGTCTTCTGGGCATGACTGCATTGGACAAACATACATCTGGCCTGCGTTCGGGCAAACATACATCTGGCCTTTTATTATTGGCCTTTTAATACTTTTATTATTAGTGATATATATATATGTATATATATATATATATATATATATATATATATATATATATATATATATATATATACAGTACTGTGCAAAAGTCTTTGACAGGTGTGAAAAAATGCTGTAAAGTAAGAATGCTTTCAAAAATAGATATCTTAATAGTTTATATTTATCAATTAACAAAATGATAGTGAGCGAACAGAAGAAAAATCTAAATCAAATCAGAATATTTGGTGTTATCACCCTTTGCCTTCAAAACAGCATCAGTTCTTCTAGGTACACTTGCACACAGTTTGTTAAGGAACTTGGCAGGTAGGTTGTTCCAAACATCTTGGAGAAATACCCACAGTTCTTCTGTGGATTTAGGCAGCCTCAGTTGCTTCTCTCTCTTCATGTAATCCCAAAAGACTCAATGATGATGAGATCAGGGCTCTGATTTTTTCACAGTACTGTATATATATATATATATATATATATATACACAGGGCTTAAAATTTGAAGTCCTTTTCTACTAGCCAGACCTGAAAAGTTACTCGCCACTTCAAGTCATAACATACCAACCAGGGCTGAATTTCTACTCACCAGGGCTAAATTTTCACTCGCCATTGGCTAGTGGCGAGTGGAAATTTTGAGCCCTGTATATATATATATATATATATATATATATATATATATATATATATATATATATATATATATATATATATATTTGTGGACGGACCTCACGATATTCCCGTACAAGAGGCTGAAGTGTGCTCCTAGCCGCCGTAAACCAGGCCTGTTGAGAGGGCCTAATAGAGGAAAAAAAAAAAGGAGGGACCTCGTGAGGGAGGGGACTCGGCGCCCGAAGAAGCGTAGGTAACACGCTCCTGATTGCCGCTAAAGTATCTCCCGATCTGCCCACAATTCCAGGCTAACCAATAGCCTTATGATTTGTGGACAGACCTCATGATGTTCCCGTACAAGAGGCTGATGTGTGCTCCTAGCCGCCGTAAACCAGGCCTGTTGAGAGGGCAAAAATAAAGTATGACCACATACACAGTGAATCTTAACCTTTATTACATAATACAATAACTTGTTATTAAAGAGCTAAACAACGGAAAGCCTGTCTCATTTCAATGGCAGGGGATGATATGTAAGTCATATAACAGGCAGAAGCCCATCTTCCCAAACACTTAACGATATGGGCCGGTACTTTATGACGAGACGCCGAAGTGGCTGCCCCGATACGGAATGAGTGTCCTGAGAACCCCATAGGGTCCAGACCTAGCCTGGAGATGATAATCCTAACATATTTAATAAAATTGGACGTAGTGAGGGGTTTCCCGTAGAAAGGAAGTAAAGGGCTATCCCTAGGTTGTCCCTGAAGGGTGAGTAAATAAGCATCAAAATAAGTGACAGGGCACCAGGCATGAAAGTAGGATAGAAATGTATCTGAGTAGGTGGTTCTACTTGATTAGTTTTAGTGGACACCAAGTATAAAACATAATGATCTGAGATACGAATTAAATCAGATATAGATACAAACCTTCCTGAAGTACTGGACACAGTGATTTCCCCGGCCTCATGAACCCATAAAAGGCCAAACATATAGCAGCCAACAAAGTATTGTTGATCTCAATAGCAAATGGGCGAGTGTATAGGATTTGACGTATAGCTCTAAATAGTGTCCCATCAATAGGTAATCTAGTTTTGGCCTTATGATGTTGGGATTTCTTAATACCCCTTAAAGGGATAGTAATACTTCGTTTTAACTTTATTTTATTTTGTAGGCATTAAAAAAACATGAAGAATGATATAAGTCTTATCTCTCAAACCTTTATGGTTTATGAGATATTCACAAGCAAAGTTTCCCCCTCCCGCCCCTTTTACCTAGTGTAAGCCATCTCTTCTCAGATGTGGAATGCAGTCTATAGATCAGACAGATAACAGAAGGGGACACTTTTATTCCTATGAAAGCAATGAAATCCCTGCCCCCCTGACAAGCTTTTCAGGTTTTTCCCTTATCTTAATTGAAGATTGTCCCTCTCTGCATTCTACCTGGGCACCTCCCTTGTGCTCTAGCTGAACAGTGTGACATCAGTAAAAGGGGCGGGAGGGGGACACTTTGTCATTGAATTACTCTGGAACTACAACTCTGACAGAATTGAAATAACACTCTCCAAAGTCCAAATACTATGATGATTAATTAGAGCTGCTTTTATTATGAAACATTACTATCCCTTTAAGGCTAATTTAATAGGTTGACAAGACAGTAAGGATCGGTGGTGAAAATCTAACAAAATTAAAAAATGCTGAAGACCAACCACATATAACTTCATAGTATTAAAAGTTAAATGTAGGGAGAAATGGCAATAAGAAATAAATGCAAGAATCATGCTAATATCATACGGTCTGTTGGGCCTAAAAGAGCTAATAAACCTCTGGAATAAATTCCAAGCTCTAACATAGCTTCTCCTTGTGCTTGAAGCTAGGCCCTGATGTATCAGAACTTGTGCACCTCATAAATGTATCCCTAATCCATCCTCATGGATTCTAAATCCGGACATGGCACGGGGGCTGGATCCGCAGTGGGGTGCAGGCGAAGGAATTCCTGAAATTCCAAACGAGACAAGGCATCAGCTTGTGGACAAGACCTAATTGGGAAAAGTTCACAAATACCATAAAATCTCAGGTATAATACGCACCTGTGTATAATACGCAGGTGCAAATTATACCCAAGATTTTGGTTAAACGTGTAGTTCCTATGTACAATACGCACCCCCATCTGGAGGCAGCGGGCGGCATCCCTGCACTCACCGCCCGCTTCCTCTGTGCAGAAATACTCTATAAAAAAAATTAAATGCCCACCTTGATAACCAGGATTCCCCCTCTGTACTTATAAGCAGCCGTCAAACAGAGACAGCGGGCGGCATTCTTGCACTAGCCGCCCGCTTCTTCCTCTCCCCAAACTCTTCTGAGCAGCCCTGTCAGGACCTACCATACATTGAATGTATGGTAGGTCCTGACAGGGCTGCTCAGAGGAGTTCGGGGAGAGGAAGAAGCGGGCGGCTAGTGCAAGAATGCCGCCCGCTGTCTCTGTTTGACGGCTGCTTATAAGTACAGAGGGGGAATCCTGGTTATCAAGGTGGGCATTTAATTTTTTTTATACAGTATTTCTGCACAGAGGAAGCGGGCGGTGAGCGCAGGGATGCCGCCCGCTGCCTCCAGAGAGGTTGCTGGACTTACTATTTTACTCTATTTTTTTTTTACTTGTATATAATACGCACCCCCCACTTCACATAAGGTGAAATGGGGTAAAAATGTGCGTATTATACCCGAGATTTTACGGTAATAGCGAATTTATAGTATAGGGAAAGCCAAATCAATTTCCTCAGAAAGGACATAATAACAGGCGAAGGAGAGCGACCCTGACTAATCAAAGCCACGGTAGCCTCATCATTAGACCTAAAACGCACCGTTTTCCCTATCCACAGCTTACCCCAAACGGTGGCCGCAGCCATGATGGGGATTAACTTAAAGAGTAAAATTGTGTTTGAACTTGTGGAACCAATTAACCTCAGGGGGCCAGGCCTCAGCCAACCAATGATCACCATAAATAGCCGCAAACCCTCCTGAGACCGCTGCATCGGTGATGACCATGGGAGATGAGGCCAATGCCCGAGGCACAAACATAGAGCGACCATTCCATGTCCTGAAGAAACGAGCCCACATGCCCAAATCCAATTTGGTGGATGCGTCAAGAAGCACCAGACTTCCTGCCTGTGAATCCCCAGAGAGCAGAGTCAACAGATGTGCTATGAAAGAACGGTCTTGAGGAATAATCCTCATGGCAAAATTTAAGGTGCCAAGCAGGGACTGTAACTCTACCTTCTGACAGGACTCCCTGGCAGCGAAATCTGCTATCAAGCTCTGAACTAACAAGCGTTTATCCTGAGGTAGACTAGCTTCCATGCTGACTGTGTCAAGCTGGATACCCAAAAAACAAAGCCTAGTGACTGGCCCCATGGTTTTATTATGAGACAAGGGAATATTGAGGTTGGAAAACAGTTTATGAATTTCCACAAGGCCTGTCGGTTTACAATGGGCAGGTTCTATGATGAGAAAGTCATCCAAGTAATGAATCACGTGATGAACGTGATGTTCATTTAGCTACATCCAACACAGGGCATCTGCAAAGATATCGAACAACATGGGGCTACTTTTGGCCCCGAAGGTAAGACGTGTAGCAAAATAGTATAGCCCCTGCCACTTGATACCGTGCAGATTCCACAGTGATGGATGTAAAGGCAATAATTTAAAGGCATCAGCTATATCTGTCTTGTTCAACCAACAACCCCTTCCTGTCTGAATAATCATCTGAATAGCATCATCCACAGAGGAATAACGCAGAGAGAATTCCTCAGAGGGAATGAGCGAGTTGAGACTAGGAATGGCTATGGCATGAGGGGCTGATAAATCGTAAATCAAACGGGCTTTATTAGAAGATTTACTATGAGCCACCCCTATAGGGTTAATACGCCAATGGGAGAAAGGCGGAGTGACAAACGGCCCAATGACGTACCCCTTAGATACCTCTCTCTTGACTAGGTCATCAACAATGTCTGGCTCTTGTAAGGAGGACCGCAAGTTTTCGCATTCCAGTGTGCCACCTGGTAGAGTGACAATGCCGGAATGGAAACCCTCTGTGAAACCTTGGATCAAAAACTCCGCCAACCCCGTGGAGGGGTGAGACCCCAAGTATCTCTTGGTCTAGCTTCTCCCTTCGCTGAGGGTGAACCAAACAAATAACATCCCTATAAAGGCTAAAAGCCAACACAAATTCAGTAACCGACAATTTTTCCCTAACCTAGGATCCTTAGCTTTTAACACTACCGAAACCTGTTCACAAGAAAAAGCTTTGTTTTCCACGTAATCTTGTGAGGAAATCAACAAGGATACGAGGTTAATGTCTTTGCCTTCTATAATATCTTTCTTTAATTGGTCAGGGATGAAATGAGCAGGAGTAATGGCTGGAATAATACTCCCTGCTGAGGAGTACACAGGACCCTGGGGAATACCTGGGCTCCCTGTCTGGGCCACCTGATAGCTGGATGTAGAATTCCCCAGGCCATCCAACCTAGCATGGATAGAGGCCACCGATTCCGCTAATGTGGCTACCGAAGCCTGGAGATCCGCCAGGTCTGAAGTGGACTGAGAAATCGAGGGAGCCGAACTATGGCTAGTACTAAGTCTAGGAGTATTAGTAGGGGAGAAAAGGAGTTTAAATAATTCGGCTTTCCTGGCCGTGGCCGGGTAGGGAATACCCCTTGATTGCAGTTCCTTGACAATTTTAGCCACAGTCCATGACCTATATAAAGTAGGGGATTGTGCTTCCAACATCGGCCTAGGTGTGTCCTGCATTTCTGGAACTTCTGAGAAACCAGATGTGACGGACATGCTTGAAGATCCTGACCCCTGTAAAAAATGACAAGAGTGAAAAAGGCATAGACTTATCTGCTGTCGGTCTCCTGGATCTCTATCTTGCTAGAGAAGAAAAAGACAAGAAGAGAGGAACCTGACTAACTTGAACATGGAAGATGAGGCCCTTTCTATGAACACCGTGTCATTGCTGACTATGATTTGGGTCGCGGAGCGGTTGCCTAACCCGGTAGGTGGGGATCGAGGCTGACGGTGTGATAAGACCGTGAGGAGTTGCGCTAGCTATGCGTTGGACTGAGGGGAAATAAACTCGAGATTTCCTGGGGAACTAAACTACTCCTCCCTGCCCTAACTAAAAGACAGGGACCGACAGACTTCAGAAAAATAAAAAACCTAAACTCCTCATCTAGATTACGTAAATCACAGAGTTCATGCCAACCTTGCAAAATGTCACCGACTGAGAAACGATCAATGAGAGACCTTGAAGTCTGATGTTAACTTCACTTCCGAACCGAAGATCGAACCATGCAATATTTTAGCTGAAAAATATGAAGTGAAAATAACCGACTAAATGTACCTTACGCCGATCTAGTCTAACTGTGTCTATAGGCTAATGAATCCTGAAATGTATTGCAGCGCCACCAAGGAAGCTGTAGTGGCAAGCAACACCTCCCAGGATCCCCCATCCCAAGACAAGTGCCATCAGGGCAGGTGACTTAATCATAGTCCTACTCCTCCTACCGCCCCGACATGGAGGAAACCGCCCGAGCCATCATGGCGCATCGTAAAGACTACTGTTCACCATATGATAAAAAATGTTTCTGCTATCCGTACAGAATAAAGACACAAAAGATTATTTATGTAATAAGCAAAATACCCGCATATAGTAAACCATGAGAATATGTATACTAGCCTATTATCAATACTCTATTGATTGGAATAATAGATACATACCGTCTGTAAGAGAAAAAAAAAAACCCTTAAAGTTAGCTTAGTACAGTTAATTTCTGAAATATTTCTTACAATCATTATTTTTATTGATAATTCTGTGCTTGGCAATTTGTGTAGAAAAACATGTAAACAGAGTTCGCATTTTTTTTTTTGTTAGCTTCTGTCAAAGTATATAGTTTTATATGGTTACTGAGTTTGGGTTAGTTTTTCTTTATAAAACATGGAATGTGCATTTTGAGTTGATATTGTTGGAAATACCCTCTTGTGCAACTTTATTTAGGGGTCTGTGCAGACCAATGTGTGCACAGACTCCTATACATATTTGATGTTAGTGTTAGATGGAGGGTGCTGGACTTTTTAGAAATAATTATAACTAGTTTGAAAATTAAAGTTGTTTGAGATTTCGTGTACGATATTAGGAAAAGAAAAACAATTAAAGGATTTATATAGATACACACTAGAAATGATTTATTGATACTTTAAATAACCTACTGGAGATGTGTTTTCTAAATGATTACTTAATAGTCAAGTTTAATATGAGGTTTAATATAGATAATTGTGGACGGGCTAAACCTCCTGGGAGACAAAACTGCCAGTCATCGCTCCGACTGCTTTATAGATTTACTTCAGCATCAAAACAGGGACCTACAGTTCTGCCTCCAAAGAGGTTCTGTGGAATCTGAGATATTTTACTTAAACAAGGTGATGTTTACTAGTGGAAATTCCATCTCTGTCTAATGTGAAAGCTGCGGATTTTTGGAAGAATAAATATGCAAATAACCATCAAATAAACAAAACCTGACAACCTGTGCAAAAGTTTAGCATTTCATAGTAATCGATTTGAATGCAATAAAGATGCTGGGGGTGAATATAGTAAGTGTCTGTGGAGAGGCCTGTCTGCATGGGAGATCTTCATAGCAGACATCTCCAGCTAGCCATGCTCTATAATTGAAATGGCGCATTTAGCCAGGGGCTAGTGGACAGGGTGCATTTTGCAATAGCAGAAAAGCATGTCGATAGACGTCATTTGTTTTAAAGGCCTCCAGGAAATCTGGCAGTACAATACCAGACATTAACAAAAAAGGGGGGTATACCGCAGAGACCACAACTGGAATGAAATTGTAGTAAATCAGACAAAACGATAAGAACCAAACGGCACAGAAAATAGTCTTACTGTAACTACCGGATGAGCGTAGAGGCTACTCCGAAAGTGCTTGCAGCTGGATCCGAACGCCGGAAGGTGAAACGACCTTAACTGATGACGTGCCAAAGTGGAGGACAACTCGGCGCCCAAAGAAGCGTAGGTAACATGCTCCTGATTGCCTCCAAAGTATCTCCCGGTCCTCCCACAATTCCAGGCTAACCAATAGCCTTATGATATATATAAATAATTCTTCATGCATTTTGCTGCTGCCTTTTTCATTAAAGTCACGTTTTTGCTATTCTCTGAGTGCAGAGGTTTCTACTCTTTCTCTATCATCTTTGCCCATGTATTGTTCTTTGACATGAGTGCTAAATTGCTATATCCTATATAATAATTTGCTAACGATGTTTCTAGAAGCCGTCCTGCACAGTAAAGGCGGCTGCTCTCACTGCAGTCATGCGCAGTAGAGACTGCCCGTGCATAGGCTGATATGGAGCGGGGCGCTCCAAATTCAGACCAGAGCCCTCTCTGCGTACCTTCCTGGGACCGCTTGGTCCCAGGAAGGTGTGCAGAAAGGACCACGGTCTGAATTTGGAGCGCCCCGCTCCTTATCATCTGCGGCGTGTTCCGGCAGTCAGTACTGTGCATGACTGCAGCGCTGCCAGTGTTGGCCAGTATACACAGGCTTTAAAACTAGTATAAATATACAAAACCAAAGACAAGATGGGTTGATGAAATGACTAAATAAGTTGGTATACAGTGCAACAAAAAACCAAGAACAAAGTTGTTGGAAACTTGCTGAGGAGGCCTTCATCCTGCAATGCAACTATAACTCCTCAGATTGTGTTTTGAAAAGAAATGTGGCCAAAATAATTGTCCTCCCTTTCTTTATAACAACATGTATAATCCTCTAACAATTATCAAGATTTTAATTTGATCAAGCCCTAAATGCCTCTTTCATGGCATGTGCAGGATTCATGTTATGGAGATTTCTTTAGCACATATCAAAAAACAAGGGGCAGAAAAAATAAATGCAATGAGATCCCATACACACTGCATGACCCTTGGGGTAAGAGTTGCAAATTAGAGAATCTTCAGCAAAGTACATGGACATTAAACAGACACATCAACAAAACATTTTCCATTGCCTGTTTTACAATGGAATCATTTTAGTGCATACCCCCTTTTATTATTCTAGGAATGTATTTAACTCCTTTGGTCACTAGAAAGAACATCAAAGAACAGAGAAGCAATACACTGGAGGCGTTTTGTGTATCCAGTGGGTTAAATCCTTATCTGAAAACTTTGAAAAGTCAGTTCCATGGACAAATCCTATATGATAATTCACTAGGATGTTTGTCAGAAGCCGTCATGCACAGTAGAGACTGCCCGAACGCATAGAATGCTGGGAGTTCTGTGCTTTCGGGCAGTCTCTACAGAGCATGACTGCATCGGAGGAAGGACGCAGAGCAGGATAAGCCCCTTAACCCTTTGAGTGCCATCATACCCCTATGGCACTCAAAGGGTTAACATCACCCGGACCTTGGCCCTCGTACACAGGCTTTTACGCTAGTACTGAAGATATTAGACAGATGTGTATGTATGTATCAAAAGTCAAATTGTAACAACCAACTGTAGGGGTGTGTGAATACTATAAGGCATGGCACTTAACCCTTTAAATGACAATGGTAGCCAGTGCTTTGCAGTGCAATGTGTTGCATACATTTCTGACACTCAGTTTTAAAAGAGTAAACATAAGGTTAATTCAGTGTAACATAAAAAGGATATATGACATTTTTTTCTTGCACATAAATTGAAACAAGGAGGTCGGTCCATTAAATAGAAGTGAAGAAATTGTGGAGAACACCTACAGCACCATAGTGGACATTTGAACATGTCCCCTAATTCTCATTCATTTAAATTAGGATTTAAACCCCTGGAATGATACTGAGGTTTCCAATGCATTGCATTGGATTCAAGGGTTTAAAAGAATGATTTCAATTTTTGATTTTCCCCCTATGGTGCAGTTGGTTCACCCCAGAATTGCTCTAGTTCTCCTTAGTACATCAGCATCAGTGCCTCTAAGAATTAGTGTTTCTTAACCCCTTAAGGACCAGAGGGGTATGCATTGCATTACAAAACATCGGTTTGCACACAGCTTAAGGTGTTAATGTTGTTAACAAAATGATTTACTTTGGTAGTTGCCCTTTATGCAGTCAACTAGTATATTTGTTACTATATTTCTCACTGTATCTACATGTACCTGTATTTATTGAGCTATATTTTAGTCTGTCTTATTACCTTCACCTTTAGATAGAGTAATGTCACAGTTTACCATCCAGTTATTAACTACAACAGAGTTCAGAAGCAAAAAGTATATAGATCTGTTAATCAGTCATTCACCTAGGTAAGTCTTTTCATAAAGAAATGAGAAGACAGTATTTCGAATGTGTGTAATTCCCCTTGAAAACCATGTAAAGTGAAATGTGGGCTTTTGGATGTATATGATTGTGTACCATTGCTTCTACAAGATTTAAAACTGAGCTTTGTGTTGCAAGAGCTTATTTTAGGAAGAAAGACAGACAGGGCCAACTGCAGTCTGGATTCATCTGACGTTACTTTACATCACGGCTGTCAGACAAAGTGATCAGATTCCTATGGTATCCTGTGGAATTTCATTGGCATATTGAGTAAAGAAACTCTCTGCTTCTTAATGAGGCACCACAGAAAGTTATAAGAATTGAAAATATGTTTTTGACTGCTTGGACTGAAATCCAGTAATTCCTATGTGTATACAAATCAAGATTTGCCAAGTCTCTTAAGTGAGAGAAAGCACTCCATTTCCTTTATAAGGGCATGGTCAGCAATGCTAACATATTAATTATACTTACCCCTTGAACCCTTTCATCTAGAATAACAACAAATATGCATGCAGATGGATTTAACAAGGCCATAACATTTGTTACATATTAATAGCTTATATTAACAATGATATTCAACATATGATAAACATTATCAATATCCTCAACTACAAAAACCTAGTGCTTGCTAAACATTTAACAGCTCACAAAAATGTTTAAATTTAACGATCTGTGGAATTTTAGCTCAACAGCCTTAAACCAGAGTTTGGAGACTGAGCCTACTGCAGTAACGGGGGGGGGGGGGATGCACTAAAGGTTTAAGAGGGCTCATATTGTCAATGTCCTATCAAAGCAGTGTCAAAGGCTCATCGACAGCATGCACAATCATCCCCTCAGCATTGTATCATATTTCATACATGTGTACTCCCAAGGGAATAAGGCTGGGGGTCAGGCAGTATCAATGGGGATTTGTGGCTACCAGCTGCCCTCCAGCCTTGTTCCCTTGCCCACTAATAGGCACAGATAACCATGTACATTGTATGACTCCCCCCAGCATTGTTCTCTTGCCTACTGGTAACCACAAATCCCCATGGGCACTTCCTGAGCAAGGGAACAAGGCTGAGGGGTGTCAATCAGTGTTTGTAGGGCTAATACACTAAGGTGATGTTCCCCATGTTCCACCACAATCCCACAATAGTTATGTTCAAAATGCTGTCCCATGGGTAAAATTAAACATATAAGGCCCACACACAGTTGAAATTCACCATATGCTGCTCCCCAAGTAAAATTTGGGAAATGCTGCCTCTCCAGTAAAATTCAACATATGCTGCCCCATAAATTCGACATATGTTGCCCACGCACAATTAATACCTGATATATGCTGCTGCATTCTGCCCCACATGATGGCTCCATGTAAATTAAAAAAAAAAAAAAGTGTAGCATATCTAATATTGCACACTGTTCCATTTTAGATTGTTGTTGTTCAATAAAGTAAGACCTCGCGGGGGCATTGGGACCCCTCCTGATATCCCTCTGACACTGATCACCTATCAAATAGGATAGGTGATTAATGCGGTGAACAGGAAGGCATATTCCCCTACTATCTCCTACTCAAGCCAGCTTTCTATGAATGACTGGCTTGAGTAGGAGGATACTCAAGACCCATATGTTGAATTTTACTGGGGGGCAGCAAATGTTGAATTTTAACTGTAGGGTAGTATGTTGAACATTGTGGGTCAACACTGGGAACATCACCATTGTGAGTTAGCCTCACATAATCTGACTGATACCCCTCAGCCTTGTTCCTGCCAGGCAGTGCCCATGGGGATTTGTAGCTAACAATAGGCAAGGGAGCAAGGTTGGGGGGGTGGGTAAGACAGTATAAATGGGGATCTGCGGCGACCAGTGGGCAAGGGAAAAAGGCTGGAGGGCAGCTGGTTGTCTACCTGACCCTCAGCCTTGTTGGCTATGGAGTGCACATATGATACAGAGCTGAAAGGATGACTGTGTACTGCATGGTATACTTTTTTGAACCTTTGAGTGACAAAGGTTGAGCAATGGACATCCCTATGGCACTCAAAGGGTTAAGGGAGTGATTCTGTTTGTGGTGCCGAAAGTATCCTGTCCACTCTCCTACTGACCAACTGGGGCAGCAGAGAGAATGTTCTCTGACTTCAGGATTGTCGTGGTGCTGGTAAAGTGCAAGGGGGGGGGGGCATCCCTTCCGCATTGACAGCAGTTCTACAATCATGTATGCTAATGGGGACCTTCTCCTCCCTTCCTATTGCATTCCTAAGTTTTAGTGCATATGACGATGTGTGTCTTCATTGAAAAGTTGAAGTGCTTTGATAATCATATCGCCACAGCATCAACCTTTAGTGCATCTGGGCCCAGGTTTTTTACTATCAGCAAGCATGCCTACTCAGTGTGACAAAATGACCAAATCATTTCCAGAGGTCTACCCCTTGAAAACACCAACACGAACACTATCAACTTTAACAACTTTAAATAGAAAGTTTTTGCCCCTTCATTAACATGTTTTTCACCTTTTCGCTCTCAAAACAAGCCATTTCCCAGGAAGTGAAACTGAAACACAATACAAGCAGCTACAAAGAGAGAGAGGGGTTGCTAGGTGTTGTGCTGTGAAATTAATAGCAAATTTTGAGGCAGGAAAGGCTCATAGTGACTGCTATTATGATGAGCAAGTTTAATATCAATAAAATATCAATAATATGAATAAAAGGAGGACCTGGAAGGACTGTTATGAGTCCAGTCTGGGGAGGAGGAGGAAGTGACCATTACCACCAACATGAAAGGTCTGGATGCCTTGGTTACCCAGACCCAGTGCTGGCCAGTCCCCCTACATCACCCCTAAAGATCTTTGGGAAATGTATCTCATGGGAGGAAGAAGAGGGTAGTAGTGTGAGCAGGACAGGTCAGCTGCCTGTGCCTGCTGCCAGTGCTGAACCTGCTGCCAGTGTGTTTTGTAATTGTCAGGAGGGGGAAGGAGATAATACGCATAAAGTGTGACAGCAGGAGATCCTAAGTCACACTTGCCATCCCAAAGCAGTCCTACCACTAGCACTACTACTAATAATAAGGTGCAGCAGCTTGTACAGAGTGTTTAGATTGAAAGAGGGGGTGATCATTATATTACTTGTGACTGCGAGGAGGAAAACACAGAAACTGAAATTAATGCGGTTGGCGTTAGTAGTAGTAAAAGTGATGGATAAGCATCTGGGGGTGACTAGTGATAGGGGAGTGGTAGGGGAAGTAATGTTGAGCTTCCAGACTACCGGTCAAGGGTCCCCACACCATTCCCCTGACCCTGGGAGACCCCTTCCCCCCATGGCAGGTGCAACATGATCCTGAAGAAGTCAGAATTGTTCCCTAGCAGCAGTAACCCCACCAACAATAACAGGAATACAAATCAGCTGCCTGTGCCTGCTACTAGTGCTGCCAGTCTGCATTCTTCAGGTCAACAAGAAATGGCAAGTGTGACATTAGGGGACCCTCTGTCACATTTCTCATAACCTCCTCCAACAGGTGAGATGTCTGTAATAGAGCAACAGCAGCACAGAGGGACTGATGGGGGTGGTGATGATGATGATGGTGGAGAAGCTGGGGTGGAAGACACATTAATGGCAATTTTAGCCCAAATTGAGAAGGAAGGTGAGACAGGGTTGCAGATGGGCATCACCAGCAGCAGTGAGCTTTTGGAATTTGCAGAGTTTGCTACTGCTGTAATACCTGCTGCTGCTGAGCTGCAAGGGCAGCAGGATGCTGAGGATCAGGCTAGTTTGCCAAAGACCACCCTGGACACAGTGGGAATGGGGATCAACAAGTGATGCAGAACTAGGACAAGTTCCACTTGGTGCGGGACTAGCACAGGTTCCACTTGGCAGCAGCAATACTCCTGTCCCAGTTGCAGTGCTGATTCTGAGGCAGTTACAGAAACAGCAGCAACACCATCCTCTGCCCCAACCAGTGAAGAGGAATGCGGAGGAGAAGAAGAAAGAGGCAATTCTTCTCCACTTTCCCCTCCCCCTGAAGTCCAGGGTGTGGCCTATTTTTCTCTTGGGACAGGTACAGTGCAATCATCAGTGACAGTACTGTGCACAATTTGTGACAGGTCAGTGAAAAGAGGAAAGGAGGGAACGCTCCTTAGCACAACCGCCATGATAACACATATGAAACACAGACATCAGATTCATGACATTTATGTGAAACATTTTAAAGCCCACCACAGAAATAGGGCATCACTGTTTCTGTACCCCCTGACTCTCACCAAAGGCAACAAGAGGTGAGGCAGAGATCAAAGAGGAGGAAGAATAGACAAACCCAGGAAGAGCATGGAAGTTTGATGATGAGCAAAACAGCTAGCTCGTCATCACTTTCTTCCTCTTGGGTAATTACATCTTCTGCCAATCCACCTCATTCATCCTTACCTCTCCCACCAAATGAAAGCCACTATGTATATGTTAGGATGTGGCAGTTTGTGTCCACCCATTGCACACTGTGTGTTTGAGGAGAATCGCAACCAGGGCATAAAGCGGCATTTGAGGAGATTCCATTCCACAGAATATGCTGAGCAGGTCAGGGAGGGTTCACCATTACTATTAAACTGTAAGTTGTCATGTGTCCTTAGCAGGGAGTGGACAAGGGGCATAGTGACAGCAGCAGTACTTGGTTTGTAGTGGAGGGATTTCACATTGGGGACTCTAAGTGTCATGGTGTTTGGATAGAATTGTGCCAGGTGTTTGATTTGAGTCTATTCTAGTAACAACACACCCATTATTTTAGAGGAGGGGCAGGTAGAGAAGCATTATTGGCCAATGTCCTCTTTTCTCCACCTATACCTGAAGCGGTGGGGCATGTTGTGGAGCTGCTACTGCCTCAGGCACATCACTGGACCTAGTAGTGGCAAATAGAACTATGGCTATCATTACCAATATCACGGCTGTTGTTGATCTCCTTCCCTTTGAGCTGCCTAATCATCCTGCTGTTTAAACAAATCATCAGCAGCAGCAAGAACAGCAATTGCAAATTCCACTATTACATCAGGGCATTTCACAATGGGCAGTGGCCAGTGGCCAACACAACATGACCTGCTGGCCAGTAGGCCAGTAGGGCACTTGTTTCTGAGGTCTTGTTATTTAAAAAAAAAAAAAAATTCTAACAAGTCTAAGGGCTAGATTTAAAGGTAGGAGTTAACATAGCCGGTAGGGCCAAAGTGAATACTGGCTGTAAAACTAACATGTTTAACTCGGTATTTAAAGGCCCTACCAGCTAAAAGCCCAAAGGATGTTAAGCCACAAAAACAGTATTGTGGCTGAACGTCCTTTTGTGCGTTTAGTTCCCAAAATGCTGCTAAAAGCAGCGATATTGGGAACTGAACAGTAAAAACAATTAGCTATCGGTGTTTGACATACTGCCAATCACCGATCGTTAACTGATCCATGTTACACTTACCTGTCATCCACTGTCTTCTCTTCTATCTTCCACCTTCTATTCAGCCTTATGTCTTCTCTCTGTAAAATAAAAGAAGTTAATTAATACCAAGCATGAACGAAGACATTCCTGAACCCATTGAGTGGCAAAGGGCCATGCAAAGCTCACTTGAAATGCCCTCAGTGTGTTATGGGCATCGGCCCATACACAACTGAAGGGGAGCATTGTGGGACATTTGTGTCTCCGCTGCCGCCACCCTAGCGGCCGCTCCAAGCGGCAGAGACATGGATTTAATAAGCTAAGTCGTCATACTGGGCATTAATGGGTGGCATATATTTATGTCTATGTGGATCATTTTATTTATTGGCATGTTTATTTTTTGGGCATTACATGGAGGCATATCATTTGGGTATATTTATGGTGCACTACTATTGAACCCTTTGAGTGCCAGTGAGGTACGCAACGCAATGCTTTTCGATGTTGCTTTTCTTAGTCGGGTTAACCCTATGAATGCTGGCAGGGTAATTATACCCCACCGGCACTTATAGGGTTAATCCTACTAACTTTGTTTTAGGCACTTTGGATGTTTTGATGTGGCACTTTGGATGTATTGATGTGGGGCTTAGGGCCAGATATCAATATATCCACTGTGGACATTGTTTTTTTTTGCCAGTTAACAACTGCGTTAGTTGGCAAAAGACCCAATAAGGGGCTTTACGGCTAACAAAACTGGGTCTTAAGTTTTGTGTGGTAAGTGAATCTCGGATCTTTTCAGCTAACGCAGTCCTTTAAATGGCAAAATGGAGCGGTTTTGTTTGTTTTTTCGTTTTTTTTTTTTAATGGGCCAAAACACACATTGGTGTAGGGGCAGGCATACTGGATGAACTGCCGTTAGTAGTTCATTACATGGCCCTTTGTATGGCTAACAAAGTGTTAAAACACCCGTTGGTGTGTTTTGAGCTTAATGGCTGCCTTTAAATCTACCCCTTCAAATCAATGTTTCCTTAGGGCTTGTGCCAAACAAGCCTAAGCCCTACAAATCAATGTTTCCTTAGGGCTTGAACCAAACAAATGTTTGATTTCCTACAACAAATCAATGTTTCCTTAGGGCTTGGGCCTAACACAAGTCTAATTTCCTACAACTAATCAATGTTTCCTCAGGGCTTGTGTTATTAGAAATAAGTCTAAGTCTTACCAATCAATGTTTCATCTAAGTCCTACAAATCTTCCTCTACAAAGTACTCTATCCTGTCTAATATCAGTCTGCCCCTATCACAGCTTACATCAGGGGGTCCCTGTCTCTGTCATGTTATGTACCAATTTCTTATGTTATTTTTATTTTTTTTTATTAACTACCCCCCCAATACCAGTCAACAACCCACCAACTGATTATTTCCCCAGACTCCACCCATTAACAAAGGCACCCTCCTCAGGCCCATTTGATATGATTTCTTATAGTTTTTATTTGATTGAATTTAGTTTTTATTTTTTATTAACTGTGCCCCAAATCCCAGTAAACAATAACCTCCCCAAATAAAACCATTACTTGCTCAACTAATTCTTTCCCCACACTCCACCAACACAGGCACCCTCATACCCCTTTTATACTATGCCTTTGGGAAATAAAATAACATTTGCTATGTGTTGTGTGTAAATTCAATGTTCCCATTGATTTCAATGAAATGAGCTTTGCGAAAAAAGCATAAAAATGAAACTTTTCTCTGGAAATTTTTTCACCAAGCAGGAAGTGCCATTATTCTGATGATGATTAATGATAGGATGATTGTGTATGTTCAGCATACTGTTCAGTGTCAGGCTTTCCAGTTGATTTCTCAAACAGTGTAAAAAACAGCTCATTTTCATGGGTGAAAGACTGAGCCTTTACCTTTTAGCTAATATTCTGGCTATGTCATCATTAGGGATGGGCAAAAATTTTCACCTCAAACTGAAATCGTTGAATAATGGCACTTTCCACTTGGCGAAAAAATTCCTGCGAAAAGTGCAGTTTTTCCGCATTTTTCCTCCTTTTACACCCATTGAAATCAATGGGAATAAAAATATTTCTACACCACACAAAAGTTTTCTACAGCCATATAAAAGGCTGTCAGGCTCTCACAGCAGCCATTCTGTGTTTGTGAGATGAGAGAGAAGCATGTTTTTGAGCTAGAGGAGATAGGCAAATAAAGTGGAATTGAAGCTTTGTTTAGGGAGTAGTGTAGGGATGTGAGAGTAAAGTAGTTGTTCAAAAACTGACTGCAGAAATGGTTGCTGCAGAGTGTGCAATCAATGATGATGATCCCTCGACTCCAAGGGAGGATGCAGTTTGTCAAGGTCCCGCCAAAACTAGTTCCAGCACCACCAGTACCAGTAGAAATAAAGAACCATATAAGAAGAACACTGAAGACAACAACAAGTCACATTCAAGTGTTGATGATGCTGGAAATAGCATAATAGAGGAAGGTGTAGCAGCTGAACCACCTACTGCATCAGATAGTGAGACAACTAAGCACCAAAACACCTGTCCTCAAAGTAGTAGGGAACTTTGTTACAGTAAAAGTAAGAAGAAAGAAAAAGAAAGAAAAATAAGAAGAAATTGAGAGCGCCAAATGCTTAGAGGAATATAAGGGTAGTAAGTGGCATGCTGTGGAAACCTGACACCCCTTTTATATTAAATGGATAAAAGTATGGTTGCTACTCGCTGGCAATATTACACAATGGTCATAAAAGAATATGTGCATATAAATATGTTATCAAACCACTCACCCCGTGGTTACTTAGATGGTGAACCGGAGCTGCTCTCGTCAATCCCAGCAGGATCCAGCAAACGTGAAGGCACAGTACAAGAGCGCTCACGGCCCACCCGAGCCTCAGAGACCAAGATTTCAATCCATGAAAAAATAATGTTTATTCTTCAATTGATAAAATCAAAAACACATATACAGAAGCTGGGGACACTGTAAATCAAGGACAATCTGCCTAACGCGTTTCGTGAAACAAACGGTTCACTTAATCATAGGCTTGGATCAATGTGACACAATGAGCATTAAAAAAGGAAATAGAACCGGTTAATTATCCAATAGGCAAACAAGATCTAAATTCAAATAATTAACCCTCAACAACCCAAAGAAATATATCTCAATCGTTTTTTACAAATATAATGATTGGATAACCAACCTATCGATTCCCAAATACAACACAAAATATATAAAGTACATACATAAGCCTCTGAGAACAAAAAAAAGAAATGAAATAATTACAAATAAGCAAAAAAATCATATATAATAAGGATTAAATATCCGTACTAATGCATATCAGGAAAACCTCATAAGTATCCTTAAAATAAAATAAAAAACAAAAAACAACAAGAATTACCGCCTGATAAAGAGAGAGACATCATGCTCGGAATTCAAGCCTTTAGGGATACGGGTATCAAGTTGGAATATCCACTTTACTTCACAATAATTCAATAATGCCTCGATGTCTCCTCCCCTCTCAGGAGGCACTATCCTCTCTATACCCTGAAATGAGAACTTAGTCAGTTCTGCATTATTGCAATGTATAAAATGTCGGGCCACCGGTTTCGTGGCATCTCTATTTTTAATTGAAAGTACATGCTCACGAATGCGTTCCTTTAAAGATCTAATAGTTTTACCTACGTACTGTATTTCACACTGTAAGCATGTAATAAGATAAACTACATAAGTGGTCCGACAATTTATATACTGTTTAAGCCGATAGGTCTTCCCACAAGATGTACCAGAAAAAATGTCACCAACACGTACAAATTGGCAGGATAGACATCGTCTAGCCCCACACTTATACATTCCAACATAATTTAACCATGCTGGAGCTTTTTTCTGTCTGCTGCTGAAAAGACTCGGAGCCAATCTAGTAGCTAAAGTTGGAGCCTTCCTTGCTACAAATTTGCAACCCTTTGCAACTGTATCTTTTAGTCTGTCATCACCCTGTAGAACGGGTAAATACTTGTTGATAATATGTTTCACTTCATGAAACTCCCTACTGTATTCTGTAACAAAATAAAGTGCTCGATCCCTGTCCTTAGATATAGATTGAATGGATCCTCTCCTATTTAACAAATCCTTTCTATTAATATCAGCTGCTTTAGCTAAAGCTCGCTTCACCAAACCTCTGGGGTACCCCCTATCAAGAAATCTTTCTGCCAACTGATCTGATTGGGTCCAAAATTCAATCTCAGTAGAACAGTTCTTGCGAACTCGCAAGAACTGCCCAAAAGGGATACCCCTTATAACATGGCTAGGGTGACAAGACTTGGCATGCAGTAATGCATTCCCCGCACAGGGTTTCCTATATAAAGTGGAATGAATATTACTCCCCACTATAGATAATTTGAGATCAAGAAACACAATTTCTTTCTTCTGAAACTCTGAAGTGAATTTCAAATTAAATTCATTCCTATTAAGATAACTCACGAACTCGTTAAACTGAGACTCATTCCCCAACCACAAAAACAAAAGGTCATCTATGTATCTTCTGTATACCGCTATCTGTTGGCGGAATGCATTACCTGCACCATAAATATAAATCTCTTCAAACCAACCTACATACAGGTTGGCAAAAGATGGAGCAAACTTTGCGCCCATAGAGGTGCCTTGTTTCTGCAGGAAAAATACCCCGTCATACTTAAAAAAATTATGTTGCAAAAGGTATCTAACCGACCTAATCAAAAAATCCTTTAATTCCACTGAATAGGAACTATAATTATCTAAATGATACCAAATCGCTTGTATACCGTATTCAAGTGGTATAACGGTATACAAAGAAGTCACATCCATAGAGCCCCATGTTGTACCAGTTGGACCTGTGTAACCTTCCACTATTTCCAATAGGTGACCAGAATCCCTAGTATAGCTATGTAGGCGCATGACAAGTGGTTGGAGATAGATGTCTAGATAATCCGAGAGGTTTTCATTAAGGGAGGAGATACCTGAAACTATCGGGCGCCCAACCGGGGGTCTCTCTCTCTTATGAATCTTGGGTAGGTGGTGGAAAATGGGTGTGACCGGAGATCTAACTAATAGAAAATCAGAGACCTCCTCAGTCAAAACACCCAAATTTACACCCAACCTTACCAAGTCAAACAAAAGTTTAGAGTACACACCCGTGGGGTCCCTTGTAAGTTTCTCATAAGAGTCAGTATCACTAAGCTGTCTTAAAGACTCCCCATGATAAACCTCTGAATCCAGAACAACTACACATCCTCCCTTATCTGCATTCCGTATAACTATTGAGGAATCCGCAGACAAATCCTTCAGAGCTTTTATTTCTTGGGGTTTTAGATTATTAATTCTTTTATCAATATTACCCCTACATCGGGAATCATATAAAGATTTTAAATCTCTCTCAACAAGAGTTTGAAAAGTATCGATACTGGCACCCCTAGTATGTATCGGATAAAAATTGGAGGATCGCTTTAATCTCCCAATTTTTACGGACTCACTCCCAATAGTACACGTGACCAAAGGGAAGTTTTCTCTCAACAAACCCTCATGATCTAATAAAGTACACGCTTCCTGAAACTGTAAATTGTAACCTACATGAGGAGTACCAGCATCTCTCTCATTGTCTTTACAACAATTAACAGTATTTAAGCTCAAATGAGTATTCACAGCAGCAGACTCGTTATTATTTTGAACACCAAAATGTTTAATTAGGGTCAACTTCCTAACAAATGAATTAACATCCAATATAGTATTCAATAAATTAAATTGTTTAGTTGGGGAAAAACCCAAACCCTTGGAGAGAAGGGAAATCTCCGAGGCAGTCAAAATTCTAGATGATAAGTTTAGAACCTCCTGCCTCTGCCCCTGGGGCGTCTTCCATGACCTCCCCTTGCCAGACGTGCCTCTTCTCGTTGGTTTACGACGTGATCCGGTGTATGTGCCACATTCTGATTGCGAGGTACACGTCTTGGACCCCTTCCTCTCCAGAGGTTTTTTGCTTGTTGTCCACGACCAATAGCAGTCTCTCGTTCAGAAAACACTTCATTTGCTAAGGTGATTCTACCATTCTGTGAAGATGAAAAAGAGACGGCAGTATCTTGTTCTACATCCGAGACATCAGGTTCAGCACTAGAAAAACTGACCCTCTTTAACTCAGAACTAGAACAGAGTATAGATCTCCCTAAACTCCCACGGGAAGATCTCATTCTCCGTAATCTATTTTCTTTTGGCCATGTATACACCCTTGATTTCTCATAGTCATCCTTGTCTCTGCCGAATTTTTTTGACTTAAGAACTGTGATAGTAAATTCAAGTCGCTGTAACTTAGTCTTAATTTTTTTCTCAAATTCGACAGAGGCCGGACAGACATCACTGGAAGGAACTCTATCTCGGAATTTCCTTATCTCCTCTTTAACTGCTTTATAGGATCCTCTTTTATATTCAAGGATTAAATCCATAAGTCTAAGTGAGCAATCCGTCAAAGCAGCATTCCATTTAGACATAAAAGTATCATCGTCTTGTGCAAAGGTGGGGACTTTAGTTAATCTCAATCCTCTTGGGATCATTTTTAGAGAAACATATTTTTCTTAGGTCGTAATGTCCCACCATAGACGCAATTCCTTTTGCATCAAGACCTCAAGTTTATTCCTAATAATTTCATCCGTTAGAAATTCCTCACCAGTGTATAACGTATCCATAGAAAACACTTGTGAGGCTCTAGTCAAACGATCCACATAATTAAAATCTTCCTGGATCACACTGGACTCCTCTACATCTATTTGTGGAACAGTTAGTGTTTCCTCCATTGCTTCGTTATATGGTACAAATACGATATAAACTTAGGTCTCAAATGTAACCACGGATATTATCGCACAGCAGCCCTAATTTAAGGGGAGCTCACCATACATGCTGATTGGAAACAAATAGATGAAATGGATAAAAGTATGGTTGCTACTCGCTGGCAATATTACACAATGGTCATAAAAGAATATATGTATATAAATATGTTATCAAACCACTCACCCCGTGGTTACTTAGATGGTGAACCGGAGCTGCTCTCGTCAATCCCAGCAGGATCCAGCAAACGTGAAGGCACAGTACAAGAGCGCTCACGGCCCACCCGAGCCTCAGAGACCAAGATTTCAATCCATGAAAAAATAATGTTTATTCTTCAATTGATAAAATCAAAAACACATATACAGAAGCTGGGGACACTGTAAATCAAGGACAATCCGCCTAACGCGTTTCGTGAAACAAACGGTTCACTTAATCATAGGCTTGGATCAATGTGACACAATGAGCATTAAAAAAGGAAATAGAACCGGTTAATTATCCAATAGGCAAACAAGATCTAAATTCAAATAATTAACCCTCAACAACCCAAAGAAATATATCTCAATCGTTTTTTACAAATATAATGATTGGATAACCAACCTATCGATTCCCAAATACAACACAAAATATATAAAGTACATACATAAGCCTCTGAGAACAAAAAAAAGAAATGAAATAATTACAAATAAGCAAAAAAATCATATATAATAAGGATTAAACATCCGTACTAATGCATATCAGGAAAACCTCATAAGTATCCTTAAAATAAAATAAAAAACAAAAAAAAATAAAAAACAAAAAACAACAAGAATTACCGCCTGATAAAGAGAGAGACATCATGCTCGGAATTCAAGCCTTTAGGGATACGGGTATCAAGTTGGAATATCCACTTTACTTCACAATAATTCAATAATGCCTCGATGTCTCCTCCCCTCTCAGGAGGCACTATCCTCTCTATACCCTGAAATGAGAACTTAGTCAGTTCTGCATTATTGCAATGTATAAAATGTCGGGCCACCGGTTTCGTGGCATCTCTATTTTTAATTGAAAGTACATGCTCACGAATGCGTTCCTTTAAAGATCTAATAGTTTTACCTACGTACTGTATTTCACACTGTAAGCATGTAATAAGATAAACTACATAAGTGGTCCGACAATTTATATACTGTTTAAGCCGATAGGTCTTCCCACAAGATGTACCAGAAAAAATGTCACCAACACGTACAAATTGGCAGGATAGACATCGTCTAGCCCCACACTTATACATTCCAACATAATTTAACCATGCTGGAGCTTTTTTCTGTCTGCTGCTGAAAAGACTCGGAGCCAATCTAGTAGCTAAAGTTGGAGCCTTCCTTGCTACAAATTTGCAACCCTTTGCAACTGTATCTTTTAGTCTGTCATCACCCTGTAGAACGGGTAAATACTTGTTGATAATATGTTTCACTTCATGAAACTCCCTACTGTATTCTGTAACAAAATAAAGTGCTCGATCCCTGTCCTTAGATATAGATTGAATGGATCCTCTCCTATTTAACAAATCCTTTCTATTAATATCAGCTGCTTTAGCTAAAGCTCGCTTCACCAAACCTCTGGGGTACCCCCTATCAAGAAATCTTTCTGCCAACTGATCTGATTGGGTCCAAAATTCAATCTCAGTAGAACAGTTCTTGCGAACTCGCAAGAACTGCCCAAAAGGGATACCCCTTATAACATGGCTAGGGTGACAAGACTTGGCATGCAGTAATGCATTCCCCGCACAGGGTTTCCTATATAAAGTGGAATGAATATTACTCCCCACTATAGATAATTTGAGATCAAGAAACACAATTTCTTTCTTCTGAAACTCTGAAGTGAATTTCAAATTAAATTCATTCCTATTAAGATAACTCACGAACTCGTTAAATTGAGACTCATTCCCCAACCACAAAAACAAAAGGTCATCTATGTATCTTCTGTATACCGCTATCTGTTGGCGGAATGCATTACCTGCACCATAAATATAAATCTCTTCAAACCAACCTACATACAGGTTGGCAAAAGATGGAGCAAACTTTGCGCCCATAGAGGTGCCTTGTTTCTGCAGGAAAAATACCCCGTCATACTTAAAAAAATTATGTTGCAAAAGGTATCTAACCGACCTAATCAAAAAATCCTTTAATTCCACTGAATAGGAACTATAATTATCTAAATGATACCAAATCGCTTGTATACCGTATTCATGTGGTATAACGGTATACAAAGAAGTCACATCCATAGAGCCCCATGTTGTACCAGTTGGACCTGTGTAACCTTCCACTATTTCCAATAGGTGACCAGAATCCCTAGTATAGCTATGTAGGCGCATGACAAGTGGTTGGAGATAGATGTCTAGATAATCCGAGAGGTTTTCATTAAGGGAGGAGATACCTGAAACTATCGGGCGCCCAACCGGGGGTCTCTCTCTCTTATGAATCTTGGGTAGGTGGTGGAAAATGGGTGTGACCGGAGATCTAACTAATAGAAAATCAGAGACCTCCTCAGTCAAAACACCCAAATTTACACCCAACCTTACCAAGTCAAACAAAAGTTTAGAGTACACACCCGTGGGGTCCCTTGTAAGTTTCTCATAAGAGTCAGTATCACTAAGCTGTCTTAAAGACTCCCCATGATAAACCTCTGAATCCAGAACAACTACACATCCTCCCTTATCTGCATTCCGTATAACTATTGAGGAATCCGCAGACAAATCCTTCAGAGCTTTTATTTCTTGGGGTTTTAGATTATTAATTCTTTTATCAATATTACCCCTACATCGGGAATCATATAAAGATTTTAAATCTCTCTCAACAAGAGTTTGAAAAGTATCGATACTGGCACCCCTAGTATGTATCGGATAAAAATTGGAGGATCGCTTTAATCTCCCAATTTTTACGGACTCACTCCCAATAGTACACGTGACCAAAGGGAAGTTTTCTCTCAACAAACCCTCATGATCTAATAAAGTACACGCTTCCTGAAACTGTAAATTGTAACCTACATGAGGAGTACCAGCATCTCTCTCATTGTCTTTACAACAATTAACAGTATTTAAGCTCAAATGAGTATTCACAGCAGCAGACTCGTTATTATTTTGAACACCAAAATGTTTAATTAGGGTCAACTTCCTAACAAATGAATTAACATCCAATATAGTATTCAATAAATTAAATTGTTTAGTTGGGGAAAAACCCAAACCCTTGGAGAGAAGGGAAATCTCCGAGGCAGTCAAAATTCTAGATGATAAGTTTAGAACCTCCTGCCTCTGCCCCTGGGGCGTCTTCCATGACCTCCCCTTGCCAGACGTGCCTCTTCTCGTTGGTTTACGACGTGATCCGGTGTATGTGCCACATTCTGATTGCGAGGTACACGTCTTGGACCCCTTCCTCTCCAGAGGTTTTTTGCTTGTTGTCCACGACCAATAGCAGTCTCTCGTTCAGAAAACACTTCATTTGCTAAGGTGATTCTACCATTCTGTGAAGATGAAAAAGAGACGGCAGTATCTTGTTCTACATCCGAGACATCAGGTTCAGCACTAGAAAAACTGACCCTCTTTAACTCAGAACTAGAACGGAGTATAGATCTCCCTAAACTCCCACGGGAAGATCTCATTCTCCGTAATCTATTTTCTTTTGGCCATGTATACACCCTTGATTTCTCATAGTCATCCTTGTCTCTGCCGAATTTTTTTGACTTAAGAACTGTGATAGTAAATTCAAGTCGCTGTAACTTAGTCTTAATTTTTTTCTCAAATTCGACAGAGGCCGGACAGACATCACTGGAAGGAACTCTATCTCGGAATTTCCTTATCTCCTCTTTAACTGCTTTATAGGATCCTCTTTTATATTCAAGGATTAAATCCATAAGTCTAAGTGAGCAATCCGTCAAAGCAGCATTCCATTTAGACATAAAAGTATCATCGTCTTGTGCAAAGGTGGGGACTTTAGTTAATCTCAATCCTCTTGGGATCATTTTTAGAGAAACATATTTTTCTTAGGTCGTAATGTCCCACCATAGACGCAATTCCTTTTGCATCAAGACCTCAAGTTTATTCCTAATAATTTCATCCGTTAGAAATTCCTCACCAGTGTATAACGTATCCATAGAAAACACTTGTGAGGCTCTAGTCAAACGATCCACATAATTAAAATCTTCCTGGATCACACTGGACTCCTCTACATCTATTTGTGGAACAGTTAGTGTTTCCTCCATTGCTTCGTTATATGGTACAAATACGATATAAACTTAGGTCTCAAATGTAACCACGGATATTATCGCACAGCAGCCCTAATTTAAGGGGAGCTCACCATACATGCTGATTGGAAACAAATAGATGAAATGGATAAAAGTATGGTTGCTACTCGCTGGCAATATTACACAATGGTCATAAAAGAATATATGTATATAAATATGTTATCAAACCACTCACCCCGTGGTTACTTAGATGGTGAACCGGAGCTGCTCTCGTCAATCCCAGCAGGATCCAGCAAACGTGAAGGCACAGTACAAGAGCGCTCACGGCCCACCCGAGCCTCAGAGACCAAGATTTCAATCCATGAAAAAATAATGTTTATTCTTCAATTGATAAAATCAAAAACACATATACAGAAGCTGGGGACACTGTAAATCAAGGACAATCCGCCTAACGCGTTTCGTGAAACAAACGGTTCACTTAATCATAGGCTTGGATCAATGTGACACAATGAGCATTAAAAAAGGAAATAGAACCGGTTAATTATCCAATAGGCAAACAAGATCTAAATTCAAATAATTAACCCTCAACAACCCAAAGAAATATATCTCAATCGTTTTTTACAAATATAATGATTGGATAACCAACCTATCGATTCCCAAATACAACACAAAATATATAAAGTACATACATAAGCCTCTGAGAACAAAAAAAAGAAATGAAATAATTACAAATAAGCAAAAAAATCATATATAATAAGGATTAAATATCCGTACTAATGCATATCAGGAAAACCTCATAAGTATCCTTAAAATAAAATAAAAAACAAAAAACAACAAGAATTACCGCCTGATAAAGAGAGAGACATCATGCTCGGAATTCAAGCCTTTAGGGATACGGGTATCAAGTTGGAATATCCACTTTACTTCACAATAATTCAATAATGCCTCGATGTCTCCTCCCCTCTCAGGAGGCACTATCCTCTCTATACCCTGAAATGAGAACTTAGTCAGTTCTGCATTATTGCAATGTATAAAATGTCGGGCCACCGGTTTCGTGGCATCTCTATTTTTAATTGAAAGTACATGCTCACGAATGCGTTCCTTTAAAGATCTAATAGTTTTACCTACGTACTGTATTTCACACTGTAAGCATGTAATAAGATAAACTACATAAGTGGTCCGACAATTTATATACTGTTTAAGCCGATAGGTCTTCCCACAAGATGTACCAGAAAAAATGTCACCAACACGTACAAATTGGCAGGATAGACATCGTCTAGCCCCACACTTATACATTCCAACATAATTTAACCATGCTGGAGCTTTTTTCTGTCTGCTGCTGAAAAGACTCGGAGCCAATCTAGTAGCTAAAGTTGGAGCCTTCCTTGCTACAAATTTGCAACCCTTTGCAACTGTATCTTTTAGTCTGTCATCACCCTGTAGAACGGGTAAATACTTGTTGATAATATGTTTCACTTCATGAAACTCCCTACTGTATTCTGTAACAAAATAAAGTGCTCGATCCCTGTCCTTAGATATAGATTGAATGGATCCTCTCCTATTTAACAAATCCTTTCTATTAATATCAGCTGCTTTAGCTAAAGCTCGCTTCACCAAACCTCTGGGGTACCCCCTATCAAGAAATCTTTCTGCCAACTGATCTGATTGGGTCCAAAATTCAATCTCAGTAGAACAGTTCTTGCGAACTCGCAAGAACTGCCCAAAAGGGATACCCCTTATAACATGGCTAGGGTGACAAGACTTGGCATGCAGTAATGCATTCCCCGCACAGGGTTTCCTATATAAAGTGGAATGAATATTACTCCCCACTATAGATAATTTGAGATCAAGAAACACAGTTTCTTTCTTCTGAAACTCTGAAGTGAATTTCAAATTAAATTCATTCCTATTAAGATAACTCACGAACTCGTTAAATTGAGACTCATTCCCCAACCACAAAAACAAAAGGTCATCTATGTATCTTCTGTATACCGCTATCTGTTGGCGGAATGCATTACCTGCACCATAAATATAAATCTCTTCAAACCAACCTACATACAGGTTGGCAAAAGATGGAGCAAACTTTGCGCCCATAGAGGTGCCTTGTTTCTGCAGGAAAAATACCCCATCATACTTAAAAAAATTATGTTGCAAAAGGTATCTAACCGACCTAATCAAAAAATCCTTTAATTCCACTGAATAGGAACTATAATTATCTAAATGATACCAAATCGCTTGTATACCGTATTCATGTGGTATAACGGTATACAAAGAAGTCACATCCATAGAGCCCCATGTTGTACCAGTTGGACCTGTGTAACCTTCCACTATTTCCAATAGGTGACCAGAATCCCTAGTATAGCTATGTAGGCGCATGACAAGTGGTTGGAGATAGATGTCTAGATAATCCGAGAGGTTTTCATTAAGGGAGGAGATACCTGAAACTATCGGGCGCCCAACCGGGGGTCTCTCTCTCTTATGAATCTTGGGTAGGTGGTGGAAAATGGGTGTGACCGGAGATCTAACTAATAGAAAATCAGAGACCTCCTCAGTCAAAACACCCAAATTTACACCCAACCTTACCAAGTCAAACAAAAGTTTAGAGTACACACCCGTGGGGTCCCTTGTAAGTTTCTCATAAGAGTCAGTATCACTAAGCTGTCTTAAAGACTCCCCATGATAAACCTCTGAATCCAGAACAACTACACATCCTCCCTTATCTGCATTCCGTATAACTATTGAGGAATCCGCAGACAAATCCTTCAGAGCTTTTATTTCTTGGGGTTTTAGATTATTAATTCTTTTATCAATATTACCCCTACATCGGGAATCATATAAAGATTTTAAATCTCTCTCAACAAGAGTTTGAAAAGTATCGATACTGGCACCCCTAGTATGTATCGGATAAAAATTGGAGGATCGCTTTAATCTCCCAATTTTTACGGACTCACTCCCAATAGTACACGTGACCAAAGGGAAGTTTTCTCTCAACAAACCCTCATGATCTAATAAAGTACACGCTTCCTGAAACTGTAAATTGTAACCTACATGAGGAGTACCAGCATCTCTCTCATTGTCTTTACAACAATTAACAGTATTTAAGCTCAATTGAGTATTCGCAGCAGCAGACTCGTTATTATTTTGAACACCAAAATGTTTAATTAGGGTCAACTTCCTAACAAATGAATTAACATCCAATATAGTATTCAATAAATTAAAATGTTTAGTTGGGGAAAAACCCAAACCCTTGGAGAGAATTTAGAATTTAGAATTTTGAATTTAGATCTTGTTTGCCTATTGGATAATTAACCGGTTCTATTTCCTTTTTTAATGCTCATTGTGTCACATTGATCCAAGCCTATGATTAAGTGAACCGTTTGTTTCACGAAACGCGTTAGGCGGATTGTCCTTGATTTACAGTGTCCCCAGCTTCTGTATATGTGTTTTTGATTTTATCAATTGAAGAATAAACATTATTTTTTCATGGATTGAAATCTTGGTCTCTGAGGCTCGGGTGGGCCGTGAGCGCTCTTGTACTGTGCCTTCACCCCTTTTATATTATACCTGTGGGGTTGGGGAAATTCAGTGTTCCCATTGAGTTCAGTGCAATGAGCTAGGTGAAAAAAGTGGAAAATCAGTAATGGGAAGTGACATTTTTTTCCTGTTTCATTTTTGAGGTTAAAAGTTTTGCCAATTCCTAAAGAGAGGGAAGAGGGCTAATATATTAAGGGCTTTAATAAAGTTCAAGAAGAAACCAATTTTCAAAATTAAATTAATTCTAGAACAAGAGTGCATGACAGAAAATTGGAGGGTGGAAAAATAAGAGGGCATGTAAGAAAATATACTTAACATAAAGGGTGATATATAAATGGAATAGCCTTCCAGTAGAAGTGGTAGGGAGCTAAAACATTAAATGAATTTAAGAAATCTTGGAGCAGATACATGTCAATTGTAAGGATTAAATAAATATGACATTTTTAAATAAATAGGGAAAAAGGCAGGTTTGTTAGACCAATTGGCTTTTATTTGCTATAAAATATGTTTCTAAATGTTAACATACTGTAGAATATGTGCATGAACTACTATATTAGCTGTTTTGCAGAACCTATAAAACTTTCTAGACTTGCATAAAATGAATCTTATATAAGATTGAAATATATTAACTGTATGATTAAATAACAGACACTTCATATTCTTATACAAACTGCATTATCTGAATATGAAAAGGCTTATTCAAGGGCACAAAATTAATTGACCCAAGGTCTGCTCAATGCACATGATAATGAATCATGCTGTCTACCTCTTGACCCATCTACTAGGAAGCCAGCTGCATTTTTAACATAGCTGGAAAATGTATCCTCTTCATTTTCAGAATCTGTTTGCTGTTAACTGAATTGCCACCCTGGCTACATTCACAGCCTTTTGTTGGATTTCAAAAGTATACAAATTATGATTTTGTAACTCGAACAGAATGCAGTTAATTAAACCAAGGCACATGAGTGAAAAAATCAGTAGAATGTTCTGAATAATGCAAACATTAGGAGCCCCATGGCCATATCCTCTAGCCCCTCCACAAAAATGATATTACATAAAAACATATGAAATGTGCTTTATTATTATAAGTCTTAACTCTAAATAACAAACTTAAAAAAATAACTTTTATTGGTGGCTTTGGCTGCATCAGCAGTTGTTTATGGGAGCCTATGGGGATGTGGTAGGGCTTGGGAGGTAAAGGAAAGGAATCAGAGAACTCAGTGACTGTCCTTGTCTAATATCACCCTTCAGGTGATGTCATGTGGCCATGTTTGTTCCAAGCAACAGTGTATAAGAAGAAAGCAAATCTAGTGTGTTTTGGCAGGAGGGTGAGGCTGGGGCTTCATATAAAATGGGTGACATCCTAGAAGAACAGGGCCACCCTCCAAACAGACACCAATTATACAAGGGCTGTAAACTCACTCATGCTGAAGCACAGGATCAGAGCTTCCGGAGGTGGGCAAATTAAGCTTTCTCATCTCCAGCAAGCACTGACACATAACAAGTAATAAATAAATGATCACTAGTGATGAGCGAGCACCCCAATGCTCGGGTGTTCGGGTGCTCTGACGAGCTCCCCCGGAGGCTCGAGTGCTCGACCGAGCACCCGAGCCCCATTGAAGTCAATGGGAGGACTCGAGCATTACACCAGGCACCCCCTGCTCTGATGAGGGGAGGGTGCCTGGTCCATAGGAAAAGGGCAGAAAAGGATGGAAACACCACAGAAATGGTTCAGGGACAGCATAGGGAGGATGTCTGGATGCATCTTGGACTCCAACATCGCTGCTGGGAACGATCTTTCGCCCGTAGTACGCCATTTTTACAGACTGACCGTAAAACACACAAAAAGGAAAATAAAAACGACTTTAGGCGAAAAATTGTTACCAAACAGTATTTGCTGTATATTTATTTGTATATCATCTGCAAATTCTCCCAAAAATTTCCTCGATTTTTCTGAACTGAGGCCATGATTAAGAGGGAAACGTGCGCAGAGGCAAATTCTCCCAAAAATTTCCTAGATTTTTCTGAACTGAGGCCATGATTAAGAGGGAAACGTGCGCAAAGGCAAATTCTCCCAAAAATTTCCTCGATTTTTCTGAACTGGGGCCATGATTAAGAGGGAAACGTGCGCTGAGCCGACCATCTAAAACATTATGGGTGAGGGTCTGCTGCGGAGCTGACCATCCTAAACATTATATGCGAAGGCCCGCTAGTGAGCTGACGCTATAAAACATTATATGAGAGGGCCCGCTAGAGAGCTGACCCAATAAAACATTATATGAGAAGGCCCGCTGGTGAGCTGACCTATATAAAAATTGTCAAACAGGGCCCGCTGGTGAGCTGGCCCTATATAAAAATTATATCACAGGGCATATGGAAGAGGAGGAGGAGGATGAGAAGATTAAGAGTCAACCATATACCCGTTTTTTGGGTAGAAGGGGTGAATGGGAATACAGAGTATTCCCATCATTGTAAATAACATATATAAAGTGACTTTATGTTCCCCCGGGGCTTTCCTCCAGTGGAGTGGAGAAGTCAGGGGAAATCCAGGCCTTGTTCATTTTTATAAGTGTCAACCTATCAGCATTGTCGGTGGAAAGGCGGATACGCTTATCTGTTATGATGCCACCAGCAGCACTAAATACCCGCTCAGACAGAACGCTGGCGGCAGGGCAGGCCAGCACCTCCAAGGCGTAGAGTGCCAGTTCATACCACGTGTCCAGCTTGGACACCCAGTAGTTGTAAGGCACAGAGGGATCATTGAGGACGCTGACACGGTCTGCTACGTACTCCTTCACCATCTTCCAAAACTTTTCCCTCCTTGTGACACTAGGCTGCGCATCAGGGTGAGGGTGCTGGCGGGGTGTCATGAAGGTGTCCCATGCCTTGGAGAGTGTTGCCCTGCCTTTGTCGGAACTGCTGTGTGCTCCCCTTTTCTCCCCTTCTCGGTTGGCCAAGGTAGCACGTACTCTGCCGCCAGCGTTGTCAGATGGAAAATTTTGGAGCAATTTTTCAACAAGAACCTTCTGGTATTGCACCATTTTGCTTGTCCTCTCCACCAGAGGAATGAGAGATGAGAAATTCTCTTTGTAGCGGGGGTCCAGAAGGGTGAACACCCAGTAATCCGTGTTGTCTAAAATGCGTATAACGCGTGGGTCACGGGAAAGGCAGCCTAACATAAAGTCAGCCATGTGTGCCAGAGTACCAACAGGCAAGATTTCGCTGTCCTCACCAGGAGGATGACTCTCAATCTCCTCATCCTCTTCCTCCTCTTCTGCCCACCCACGCTGAAGAGATGGAACTAAAGTTCCATGGCTACCCTCTGTAGCGGAGGCAACCGTGTCTTCCTCCTCCTCCTCCGCCTCCTCCAATTGTCGCTGAGAAGACGAAGTGAGGGTGCTCTGGCTATCACCTTGTGTAAGCTCTTCCTCCCGCATTTCCACCTCTTCCACATGCAAAGCGTCAGTTTTAATTGTGAGCAGCGAGCGTTTCAGTAGACACAGAAGTGGGATGGTTACACTGATAATAGCGTTATCGCCGCTCACCATCTGTGTCAATTCCTCAAAATTGCGTAAAACCTCACAGAGGTCTGACATCCATTCCCACTCCTCACTTCTGATTACAGGAAGTTGAACGGAGAGGCGACGACCGTGTAACAGCTGGTACTCCACTACTGCCCTCTGCTGCTCACAAAGCCGGGCCAACATGTGGAAGGTGGAGTTCCAGCACGTGCTCACGTCACACAGCAGCCGGTGAGCTGGCAATTGTAAGCGCTGCTGCAGCTTCAACAGGCCGGCCGAAGCTGTAGATGACTTACAGAAATGTGCACACAAGCGGCGCACCTTGGTCAAGAGATCATGCACATTGGGGTAGGTTTTTAGAAATCGCTGAACCACTAAATTAAATACATTCGCGAGGCATGGTACGTGTGTGAGCTTGCTGAGCTCCAAAGCCGCCACCAAGTTACGCCCATTATCACACACAACCATGCCTGGTTGCAGGTTGAGTGGCGAGAGCCACTGCTCGGTCTGGTGACTAATCCCCTGCAACAGCTCTGAGGCCGTGTGCTGTTTGTCCCCAAGGCAGATCAGCTTCAGCACGGCCTGTTGACGCTTCCCCACTGCAGTGCTACACTGCTTCCAGCTACTGGCTGATGGGGGAGTTGTGCTGCGTGTAGAGAATTCGGAGGTGGAAACGGAGGAGGAGGAGCCAATAACGTAGGTGCTGGCGGAAACCCTGATGGAGGTAGGGCCCGCAATCCTCGGCGTGGGTAGCACCCGTGCCATCCCAGGGTCCGAGTCGCTCCCAGCCTCCACGACATTCACCCAGTGTGCCGTCAGGGAAATGTAGCGTCCCTGGCCACAAGCACTTGTCCATGTGTCAGTCGTTAAGTGGACCTTCCCAGTAACTGCGTTGGTCAGGGCACGGGTGATGTTACGGGACACATGGTGGTGTAATGCGGGGATGGCACACCGGGAAAAGTAGTGGCGGCTGGGGACCGCGTACCGTGGGACAGCTGCTGCCATCAGGCTGCGGAAGGACTCAGTGTCCACAAGCCTAAATGGCAGCATTTTGATGGCCAGTAATTTGGAAAGGTGTGAGGTTAGTGCTATGGCCTGTGGGTGGGTGGCTGGGTATTTTCGCTTGCGCTCAAATGCCTGGGGTAACGACATTTGGACGCTGTGCTGGGACAGGGAAGTGGATGTGGTCGCTGATGGTGCTTCAGATGGTACAGGTGCAGGGCGGGAGGTATGCGGGCCTGCGCCTTCGACAGGCGATTGGCCGGCACCGAAAACAGGGGAAGAGGAGGCAGTGGTGTGGCCTGCAGACACAGATGGGCGATCCAGGCGTTCCTCCCACTTATTACGGTGCTTGGATGCCATGTGTCGGATCATGCTGGTGGTGGTGATGTTTCTAGTGTTCATGCCTCGGCTCATTCTGGTGTGGCACAGGTTGCAAACTACAATTCTTTTGTCGTCCGCACTTTCCTTAAAAAAACGCCATACCGCGGAACACCTACCCCTTGGCAAGGGAGATTTACGCAAGGGGGTGCTCCGTGGAACATTTGCGGGCCGGTTTGGTGCGGTCCGCCTTCTTTCTGTAGCCACACCACTGCCTCTTCCAGCCTGTTGCGGTGCTGCAGATGGCTCACCCTCAGGACTGCTGTCATCGCTCGGCTCTACACCTTCCCAGGTGGGGTCAGTCACCTCATCGTCCACCAAGTCCTCCTCCACTTCCTCACTCTGATCATCCTCCTCATGTCTTGATCCCACCACATACTCAGTCATTGAGAACTGTATAACATCCTCCTCAACAAGGTCTTGAGACAGTAATAGTGGTTGATTTAATGGCAACTGTGTCTCATCATCATCATCATCCACTACTTCCTTTGACCTTAAATGCCGTTCACATCTGTCATCTTCTTGTGATTGGGTACCCTCTAGAGGTTGTGAATCAGGGCATAAGATGTCATGTTCCTCTGCAAGCGTGCTTGGAGAGAGGGTCAAATGAAGGATTGGTGATGAGACGAGCTCCTCACTATATCCCAGTGTGGGATCACTTCTTTGACCAGACCGTCTATGGTGGGAGGAAGGATGATCAGAGTGAGGATTATGTTGACCAGACTCTTGGCTACTGAGAGTGGACTTGGTGGAAGACAGGGTGGTGCTTAACCGACTGGAAGCAGTATCAGCTGAAATCCAACCGACCACCTGTTCGCAGTGGTCGGACCTCGAGAGTGATGCCCTGCGACGCCCTGTAAAATGAGACATGAAGCTAGGTATGGTGGATGTCTTTCTTTCTTGTGCTCTGGCACCAGGCACAGTTTCTCCGCGTCCTGACCCGCGCCCTGAACTATCAGGATCACGTCCACTTCCCCGTCCCTTTTTACCCGCCTTCTTCATCTTACACGGAATATGTGACTTTGATATTTGAGTTTGAAGACTTAACAGTATTTCTTCCTATTCTGCAACTGTGCAGAGTACACAGAATATGCTGCTAAACTGCGGCGAAGCACACTGAATGGAATATGTGACTTTGATATTTGAGTTTGAAGACTTAACAGTATTTCTTCCTATTCTGCAACTGTGCAGAGTACACAGAATATGCTGCTAAACTGCGGTGACGCACACTGAATGGAATATGTGACTTTGATATTTTAGTTTGAAGACTTAACAGTATTTCTTCCAATTCTGCAACTCTGCACAGTACACAGAATGTGCTGCTAAACTGCGGCGAAGCACACTGAATGGAATATGTGACTTTGATATTTGAGTTTGAAGACTTAACAGTATTTCTTCCTATTCTGCAACTGTGCAGAGTACACAGAATATGCTGCTAAACTGCGGTGACGCACACTGAATGGAATATGTGACTTTGATATTTGAGTTTGAAGACTTAACAGTATTTCTTCCTATTCTGCAACTGTGCAGAGTACACAGAATATGCTGCTAAACTGCGGTGACGTACACTGAATGGAATATGTGACTTTGATATTTGAGTTTGAAGACTTAACAGTATTTCTTCCTATTCTGCAACTGTGCAGAGTACACAGAATATGCTGCTAAACTGCGGTGACGCACACTGAATGGAATATGTGACTTTGATATTTGAGTTTGAAGACTTAACAGTATTTCTTCCTATTCTGCAACTGTGCAGAGTACACAGAATATGCTGCTAAACTGCGGTGACGCACACTGAATGGAATATGTGACTTTGATATTTGAGTTTGAAGACTTAACAGTATTTCTTCCTATTCTGCAACTGTGCAGAGTACACAGAATATGCTGCTAAACTGTGGTGACGCACACTGAATGGAATATGTGACTTTGATATTTGAGTTTGAAGACTTAACAGTATTTCTTCCTATTCTGCAACTCTGCACAGTACACAGAATGTGCTGCTAAACTGCGGCGAAGCACACTGAATGGAATATGTGACTTTGATATTTTAGTTTGAAGACTTAACAGTATTTCTTCCTATTCTGCAACTGTGCAGAGTACACAGAATATGCTGCTAAACTGCGGTGACGCACACTGAATGGAATATGTGACTTTGATATTTTAGTTTGAAGACTTAACAGTATTTCTTCCTATTCTGCAACTCTGCACAGTACACAGAATGTGCTGCTAAACTGCGGCGAAGCACACTGAATGGAATATGTGACTTTGATATTTGAGTTTGAAGACTTAACAGTATTTCTTCCTATTCTGCAACTGTGCAGAGTACACAGAATATGCTGCTAAACTGCGGTGACGCACACTGAATGGAATATGTGACTTTGATATTTGAGTTTGAAGACTTAACAGTATTTCTTCCTATTCTGCAACTGTGCAGAGTACACAGAATATGCTGCTAAACTGCGGTGACGCACACTGAATGGAATATGTGACTTTGATATTTGAGTTTGAAGACTTAACAGTATTTCTTCCTATTCTGCAACTGTGCAGAGTACACAGAATATGCTGCTAAACTGCGGTGACGCACACTGAATGGAATATGTGACTTTGATATTTTAGTTTGAAGACTTAACAGTATTTCTTCCTATTCTGCAACTGTGCAGAGTACACAGAATATGCTGCTAAACTGCGGCGAAGCACACTGAATGGAATATGTGACTTTGATATTTGAGTTTGAAGACTTAACAGTATTTCTTCCTATTCTGCAACTGTGCAGAGTACACAGAATATGCTGCTAAACTGCGGTGACGCACACTGAATGGAATATGTGACTTTGATATTTGAGTTTGAAGACTTAACAGTATTTCTTCCTATTCTGCAACTCTGCACAGTACACAGAATGTGCTGCTAAACTGCGGCGAAGCACACTGAATGGAATATGTGACTTTGATATTTTAGTTTGAAGACTTAACAGTATTTCTTCCTATTCTGCAACTGTGCAGAGTACACAGAATATGCTGCTAAACTGCGGTGACGCACACTGAATGGAATATGTGACTTTGATATTTTAGTTTGAAGACTTAACAGTATTTCTTCCTATTCTGCAACTCTGCACAGTACACAGAATGTGCTGCTAAACTGCGGCGAAGCACACTGAATGGAATATGTGACTTTGATATTTGAGTTTGAAGACTTAACAGTATTTCTTCCTATTCTGCAACTGTGCAGAGTACACAGAATATGCTGCTAAACTGCGGTGACGCACACTGAATGGAATATGTGACTTTGATATTTGAGTTTGAAGACTTAACAGTATTTCTTCCTATTCTGCAACTGTGCAGAGTACACAGAATATGCTGCTAAACTGCGGTGACGCACACTGAATGGAATATGTGACTTTGATATTTGAGTTTGAAGACTTAACAGTATTTCTTCCTATTCTGCAACTGTGCAGAGTACACAGAATATGCTGCTAAACTGCGGTGACGCACACTGAATGGAATATGTGACTTTGATATTAGAGTTTGAAGACTTAACAGTATTTCTTCCTATTCTGCAACTGTGCAGAGTACACAGAATATGCTGCTAAACTGCGGTGACGCACACTGAATGGAATATGTGACTTTGATATTTGAGTTTGAAGACTTAACAGTATTTCTTCCTATTCTGCAACTGTGCAGAGTACACAGAATATGCTGCTAAACTGCGGCGAAGCACACTGAATGGAATATGTGACTTTGATATTTGAGTTTGAAGACTTAACAGTATTTCTTCCTATTCTGCAACTGTGCAGAGTACACAGAATATGCTGCTAAACTGTGGTGACGCACACTGAATGGAATATGTGACTTTGATATTTGAGTTTGAAGACTTAACAGTATTTCTTCCTATTCTGCAACTCTGCACAGTACACAGAATGTGCTGCTAAACTGCGGCGAAGCACACTGAATGGAATATGTGACTTTGATATTTTAGTTTGAAGACTTAACAGAATGTGCTCTAATCTGCAACTTTGCACACTAAACAGAATGTGCTCTAATCTGCAACTTTGCACACTAAACAGAATGTGCTCTAATCTGCAACTTTGCACACTAAACAGAATATATGAAATTTTTTTTGTTTTTGTTTTTTTCCCCCCACACACAGTAGTCCTAAAAAGGACTTTTGGTTCTTTTTTTTCACAAATTTGCTTGTCTTCTCCCTACACTGACTTTCCCTTCCTATCCTCATCTCTCCCTGGCTAAGACTGAGCCGAACTCGCTGGTCAGGTGCTATACAGCACCAGACCACGGGTTCTGGCCAGCCAATCAGTGTAATGCCAGCAGCCAACATGGCTGCTGGCATTACACTGATGTCAGAACTTCCCTGCACGTTTATTGGCTGCGCAGCAGCCGCAAAACGTGCGGGGAGGAGACCCGAACATGGCGGGCGAGCACATGCGGTACTCGTACGAGTACCGCCATGTGCCGAGCAGAGCGATGCTCGAGCCGATCCGAGCATCGGCCGAGCATGCTCGCTCAACACTAATGACCACTGCTTGTAAGAAAGGTATGGTATTAAAGCTCTCATACTGAAACATGTTGTGTAGGGGTCAGTGTCTCTTAAAAACATCCAGTCCCACATACCTTCTTGTGACATACACAGAACTCTAGACTAAGGATGGGAACAAGCCCTTTGAAAAAAAATGCCCTTCTGGCCTAGTGCCAGCAGGTCATGTCATGTTGGCCATTGTCAAATGCCCTGATCATGTTGGCCATTGTCAAATGCCCTGATGTAGATGCTGAATTTGCGACTGCTGTTCTTGCTGCTGCTGCATCCGCGTTGTTTAAGCACAGGATGATTAGGCAGCTCAAAGAGAATGGGATCAACAACAGAAGTAACATGGGTTATGGATGATGTAGGTTCCACTTGCCACAACTATCTCCAGTGATGCGTTTGAGGCACCATAACTAGCCACCCAGTATATGTGGTGAAAATAATAAGTTGGCCAATAATTCTTCTCCACCTGCCCCTCCTCCAAAATCATGGGTGTGTTGTTATTAGAATATAAATGTTTCCCTTGAGAGAAGGGACTATGCCTCTATTAAGCAAATGCAATGCGTGTGTGTGTGGTAAACAACACCTGGCATAACTCTATCCAAACACCATGGCACCAGAAACAAAGTACTGCTGTGGTCACTATGCCCCTTGTCTACACCCCGCTAAGGACTCACGACAACTTGTTGACAGTTTAATAGAAATGATTAACCCTCCCTGCCACCATCTTAGCATATTCTGTGGGATGGAATCTCATCAGATGTTGTTTGAGGCTTTGTTTGTGATTCTCCTCCATCACACTGCCATGTGTGCTCAGTGCAAAACACAGTGTGCAATGGGTGGACACGAACTGCCACATCCTAACATCTACAGAGTTGCTATCATTTGGAGGGGGAGGTAACGATGAATAAGGTGGATTGGCAGAAGATGTAGTTACCCTAGAGGAAGAAGGTGATGGTGAGGTAGTTGCTTCGCTTGTCATCAAACTTCCAGCCTCTGGCTGTGTTTCTTTATTTCTCCTCCTCTTTGATCCCCGCCTCAACTCTTGTTACCTTTCTGGAGTGTCAGGGGGTACAGCAACAGATGTGCTCGATTTTTGTGTTGGGTGCTTGGCTTTAAAGGGATAGTAATACTTTGTTTTATCTTTATTTTATTTTGTAGGTATTAAAAAAACATGAAGAACGATATAAGTCTTATCTCTCAAACCTTTATGGTTTGAGAGATATTCACAAGCAAAGTTTCCCCTCCCGCCCCTTTTACCTAGTGTAAGCCATCTCTTCTCAGATGTGGAATCCAGTCCATAGACCAGACAGATAACAGCAGGGGACAATCTTCTTCCTATGAGAACAATGAAAGCCCTGCCCCCCTTGACAAGTTTTTCAGGTTTTTCCCTTATCTTAATTGAAGATTGTCCCTCTCTGCAGTCTACCTGGGCACCTCCCTTCTGATCTGTCTGAACAGTGTTACATCAGTAAAAGGGGCAGGAGGGGAATACTTTGTTATTGAATTACTCTTGAATTACAACTCTGACAGAATTGAAATAACACTCTCCAAAGTCCAAATACTATGATAATTAAAGCTGCTTTTATTATGAAAACAAAAACAAGAAGAAAAAAGGGCGCTCCTAGTGCAATATGTAGCAAATATAGGACCTCCACCAGTACACCACTTCACTCACAATTTGAAAGACCACTAATAGTGATCAGCATATACTTATGAGGGACTCCGACTGCCCTCACTCAGTCCAACAAACGATGGATGCTGCGTCTTAGGAATTCCCACAATCTTCTGGGATCCTTGAAATAAAAGAAACACATGAACAGAAAGAGCGCAAACCACCTCACATACCCTTTGGACCGTCAAATTTGATGAATACTCACACTCTTTGAAATGGAGTAGCTGGTGAACAGTATGACCAGCTCAAGCAAATGGGGAAACATAGACTGCCCCGATTCAGTCACCTCTGTACTCAAAAAAACTGGATCCTTTGTCTTATAGAAAAATAAAATTTATTAAAATTCAATAGCCTAATATTAAAATAGCATCCTGCATATAGCTACTATATTAGCCTAATAAGGATTTTCGGGTTACAACCCTTTTTCAAATGTATAGGCAAAAAAATATTTTCAATATAGGTAATCTGCTGAAAAGCAAAAATAAAATCAAAAATCAAAAAATTGTGTGCAGTGCCGTTGTTGATGACTGCACTATTCCTTCCTCAAGAGAAAAATAAGCCCACATCCATGACTTTAGGTTGAGGGAGAAGTTGGGGAAGAATGGCCTCTTTCTTCTTCTCCTCCACCTTCCCCTTCACTGTCTGGGGCAGAGGATGATGCTGCTACTGTTGCTGCTACTGCTTCAGAATCAGCACTACAACTAGGACCAAAAGTATTGCTGCTACTGGCAAATGAAACCTGTCCTAGTCCTGCATCACTAGTTGACACCATTCCCACTGTGTCCATGGTAATCTGTGGCACACTAGCCTGCTTCTCAGTATCCTGCTTCCCTTGCATGAATTAGAGCAGTTACAAAAGCATTTTGGCTCTAGAGCTATGATTGGAAATGATATTGTTTCCTCTACTGTAGAATATTTGATTTAGTCATATATCATCCTACACATATTATGCAGAGAAACTAAGTAAACCAGTTAAGTTGGGACACCACAGTTAGTATTTTAGACCTATGCTTATTGGTTTTAGGTTATGTAAAGAGATCCTGAAATACGTGGTTGAGGTAATATCTAGTGTTGTAAAAGAGTTGGTTACTCTGTTTCATTAGATAAAATACTAATATCCTTGTAGGCCCAAGGCAGCTGTAACTGGAGGGTGTCTATGATTGTGGTATATGGTTTTGAACAGGTATTGTTCTGTATCAAGACTGCTGAATCTATCATCGTGTTTTATTGCATTTTAGCTCAATAAGTTTATTTTTGTGTGTTATTTCTATAATTAGTGTATAATACATGTTTATATTTTATTTACCAACTGTGTTATCACTGATATAATTTAATTATATGTTTATATTATAGCCTTGTACAAACTACTTGAGAGGGACTAATTTTATGAACGGTTATTGGTCATCTTTAGTGACATCTACTCATTCATAATTCAGAAACCCTGACAGGGGACTGGCCAGCATTGGTTCTGTAGTAGTTACTTCCTCCTTCTCAGACTCAGTGGACACATAAGGGTCCTTCCAGTTTCTCCTTTTATTAGTTTTAAACTTTCTTATAGTGATAGCAGTCACTGTGAGCCTCTCCTGCCTCAATTTTGCTTCAAGATCACAGCAGAAAAGCACAGCACATCTACCTCGCTCTGTAGCTGCTTCTATTATGTTTCACTTCCTGGAATATGTCATGTTTTTATAGCGAAAAGGAGATAAGCACATAAATCAATGGGTGGAACCTTTCTAGCCATTGAAAAAATGGATAAGAATTTTTGTCAATGGATGAAAAATGAGAAGATTTTAATCACTTTTTTCTAAAGCGGATTTTCCCTTGAAAAAGCAAGCAACAATGTAGTTTTCATTGATTTTTTCACAGCAACACGACAGGACATTTTGCCCACCCCTATAAGCATGTATGAACTACAAGATTTTTGTGGTCAGTGGCTATCAAAGATAAACTGTGTATCCCAGTAAGTGGTGAAGACTGACATATATGGCTAGATTTAAAGGCAGCTGACTCTCAAAAAAACAAGTGCTGGCATTTTTTCAAGCACTGTAAGTGATTTAATGACCTGTGCTATGAAAAAATGCTGGCAAAAACACCCCTGCCAGACACTAAATTTAGATGAGTTTTGGCCCACTGAAATTAAGAAAAATTCTACAAGTTGCAATTTAATGGACTGCGTTAGCCCTAAAGTTCCGATAAGGGACTCACTTTAGCGCATAAAATTTAAGACCTAGCTTTGTTTTGTTTTTTTACTAAAGTCCCTTATCAGACTTTAGTCCCCAGTGGATGTATTGATACAGAGCCCTAAGTCCCACATCAATACATCCAAAGTACCTAAAAGGTATCCAATGTTAGTAGAATTAACCATATGAGTGGCAGAGGGGTTTAACTACCCATTAAAAGTAACACTTACCATTAACAGGGCTCAAAATTTCCACTCACCGCTAGCCAATGGCGAGTGAAAATTTAGCCCTGGCGAGTAGAAATTCAGCCCTGGTGGGTATACTATGGCTTGCAGTGGCAAGTAACTTTTCAGGTCTGGCTAGTAGCAAAGGACTTCAAATTTTAAGCCCTGCCATTAATCTTGATGTCCAGCGGAGTCCTCAGCATCCTGATCATCTTCTGTCTTTCTTTCTTGTATCTTTTCTTCATCCTTCTTTTTCTAACTGTAAAAAAATACATAATATTAATATGTTTGCTGAAATATCGCAGACAATAATACATCGCTTAAGCTACTGAGTGCCAGAGGGGTACGCAACACATTGCAAAGCATTGTATTGCGGACCTCTCTGGGCCTGAAAGCGTTAAACAATGTATTAGTGCCCGGTTCCATAGAAATATGCCACCATTATTTTAGGTCCAAAAATAAGCCATGATAGTAGGTCAAAGTTGCGCCATTATAATATGTCCCAAAATGAAATAATAAAACACTTAGCTTATTAATCTGTCTCTGCCTCTGTGTGTGGCTGCAAAGAAGGTGGCAGTGGAGACATTACTATGTGCCACAGCCCCCCCCATTCTGTCCCCCACTGAGGGAATTTGAACAGAGACTGCCTTTCTATAATGGCAGTCTCTGTTCTAATTCCCTTACAGCCATTGGCTGCAATCAGTTTAAAGTACAGCTGCTTAAATCTGATTGGCTTGGATTTGCTTAAGCACATCTCAGCCAATGGCTGTGAGAGAATTTGAACAGAGATTGCCCATATATAAAGGCAGTCTCTGTTCAGATTTCCTCAGTATGGAAAAGGCATTGGCCCGTGAGGGACAGGACGGAGGGGGGGCTGTGGCACACAGTACTGTCTCCACTGCCACCACCTCTGCGGCTGCACAAAGTGACGGAGACTGATTAACAAGCTAACTGTTTTATTATTTCATTTTGGGACATATTATATTGGAACAACTTTGACCTAATATAATGGTTTAACTTTGACCTACTATAATGGCTTACTTGAACCTAAAATAATGACGGCATATTTCTACAGAACCAGACAGTAAAACATCGTTTTACCCTTTGAGCCCCAAAGAAGTCCGCAATGTTTACGATATTTCTGCAAACTTATATTATTATTTTTTTTACAGCTAGAAGAGAGAAGGATGAAGAGAAGAAAGACAATACAAGAAAGAAGAGAAAACGATATAGAATGAATAAAGAAGAAGACAGACAGTGGATGTAAGTTTAACACATATAAGTTAACGATCAGTGCTTGGCAGTAGGGATGGGCAAAAATGTTTGCCTCAAACTGAAATTGGAGAATAATGGCACTTTCCGCTTGGCGAATAATTTCCTCAAAAAGTGCAGTTTTTCTGCTTTTTCCTGCCTTTTCTGCCCATTGAAATCAATGGGAAGAAAAATATTTCTCCAGCACACTAAAGTTTTCTACAGCCATATAAAAGACTGTCAGGCTCTCGCAGCAGCCATTCTGTGTTTGTGAGAGGAGAAAGCAGCATGTTTTTGAGCTAGAGGAGATAGGCAAATAAAGGGGAATTGAAGCTTAGATTAGGGAGTCATTTAGGTAGGACATTTGTTGTCTGTATTATGGGAGTCTGGGGGCACTCTAGGGGATATGAAGGGAGGAAGGAGGTTGACCCCCAAATACCATGTCACTGACTGGCAAGACACAGGCAGCTAGGGACCTATTTGCTTTCTAATATTGCTGTTATTGTATCTGTGCTGGGTGGGGAAGTCCGAGGAAAGACGTTGTTGATTTTGTTTTTCAGTTATAATTTTCTTGGACAGACTTTGATAAGAAAACAGGGTGGACTTCTTAAAAAACAAATAAAAAAAATAAAAAGAAAATAAAAGATAAAAAAGAATAAAAAACTAAATATCTTAGGTGACAGTGACAGACAGCTGACTGGGCTTAGGCAAGGCATAATACAGTTGCATCAGTTGTGTTGTGTACCGTACAGTAAAAAAACACAGTGTAGTTGCATAATGTCCAGCAAATGCACAAGGGGAAGGGGGAGGGGTGGAGCAGTGCAGGGATGTGAGAGTAAAGCAGTAGTTCAAAAACTGACTGCAGCAATGGTTGCTGCAGCGTGTGCAATCAATGATGATGATCCCTCTACTCCAAAGGAGGATGCAGTTTATCAAGGTCCCAGCAAAACTAGTTCCAGCACCCCCCATGCCAGTAGACATAAAGAACCATATTTGAAGAACACTGAAGACGACAACAAGTGGCATTCAAGTGTTGATGACGTTGGCAATAGTATAATAGAGGAAGGTGTAGCAGCTGAACCGCCTGCTGCATCAGATAGTGAGACAAACAAGCACCAAACCACCCATTGTAGGGAACTTTGTAACAGTAAAAGTAAAAATAAATTGTTTGAGACTTCCAAAAGCTTAGAGGAGTATAAGGGTAGTGGGGAAGAATTGTCAGGTGATGCTGCTGCTGCTGAGGATGACCTAATGATGACTGATGATGATGCAGATCTAGAATATATCCCTCCAGCATCCTTCCCTTGTTCAGGTACAGATGAAGTTGAGAGTGAGGATGGTGAAAGGGCTATGAGGTTAGCAGAAAGTCAAAGGCTGAATCTTCCACCACTTTTAAGGAGCACTGTGCCTGTCTATAAACTGTTTAAGAAAGCCATTGGAAAGTCTGACCCTGGACAAGCACAGATGTCAAAAAGCAAACAGTCACCCTATCAGTCATCATCAGCATCATCGCCACTTCAAAGTCCAAGTCCCACTCAGCCACAAGCACACCTGTTTTGGAGTACCCAGCAACAGCAACAAGGGTTAACATCCACAGTGTTAGATATGACAAGTACCTCTGGTGTTGCTGCTGTAAGTGCTGCATCTTTTACACCTAGTAGTAGTGGCAGTAGAATTACATCAGCATCTAGCTCCAGTAGTAGTAGTAGTAGCAGAAACCACACATGACAGACAAAGCCAAGACAAATATATTAACAGCAGAACGGATGTGAAGAAGGGTTGCCACCATCTACCCCACTTGGGACCACTGCTATGACTGATAAGTAATATGTGTCAATAATCTGAGAAGGAGGATAGAGTATGACAATGGTAAAAATACATACACAAATCACACCATGACAGTCACCCCCACCACCACTACAATACCTATCTATCACATTGTAGGTTGTACTTTATTTTTTTTATTACATGATATCATCATGAATATGTGTCAGTCACTTTAGCAATAAAGTGTTGTGGGCAAAGGATAAATGCATTCTGCATGCCAACACATTTTTCAAGCCATATTTTGCTGTAGGACTCACAACTTTCAGCCACTTATTTCTAAACTTCAGCCCTCAGAAGAAGTAATATTACAGTGGGAAATGTAGTAGGAAATATAGGCGAAAAATGCGTTAACATAGGTGGAAAATTAGTTAAAATTGGAAGAGCGAAAAATTGGCATGATTTCCCGAAAAGTCATGCAGGAAATTTTTTATACTCTTCTCCCACCCCTGCTTGGCAGTATGTCAGGCACCGACAGTTAGCTTTTTTACTGTGAAGTTCCCTATATTGCTGCTATTGAGCAGCGTTTTGGGAACCTAACGCACAAAACGGATGTTTGGCCACAAGACCATTTCTGTCGCCCAACATCTGCTTTTAGCTGGCAGGGCCTTTAAATACCGACTTAAACATTTGATTATGTCATCAATACTCACTTTTGGCTCTACCACATATTTTTGCGCACTGCTTTAAATCGAGCCTATAGTATAGATTGCGTAGTATAGTATAGATTGCTTGTGCAGGACAAGAAGGGATTACAGTCCATATTTGGATCACAGTCCACTTCAGTTCACAAATTGACTACCACAGTTTTATAAACATTTAGGCTGGTTTCAAATGCAGGAGATAAATGTTACCTCCCGTTTTATCAAAAATGTTCCTACTGAATTCTCTAGGAATACCTGGAGATAAAAGCAGAGATAAAATTAGCACCTGCATTTAATAATAAAGGATCAAGGGCTGAATTCAAATGCGGGAGATAAACGTTACCTCCTATTTTATTCAAATGCAGGAGATAAATGTTACCTCCTATTTTATTCAAATGCAGGAGATAAATGTTCCTGTTGAAGTCTATGGAGAAACGTAGAGATAAAAGCAGAGTTAAAATTATCATCTGCATTTGAATCCAGCCCCGAACCTACAAAATCTGAAGTTGATGTTTATTACTCAAATTAATCTTGTGAAAATGCTTCCAAGTTGTGCCTTAAAATAGTTATTTTTCACTTGACACATTTCAATAAAACAATGGGGCCCCCACGTCAGGTATATGTGGAGAAAAGAAGACTCTCTAACATCACACATTCTGCTCTACTACTTAAATCAGAGATTGGCAACTTACACCCATGCAGATGTTATCAGACTATAGTTCCTATCATGGAACTGTAGTCCAGCAAAAGGTGCAGGTTTACTATCATTAAAGGACATATATTCTTTTTACCAAGTCCTCCTATGGCAGCAGACTTAGCAAAAAGCCTGGGGATGCATTGTGTAGCCAGAAAATGGTTTCTATCTGCCATTAGGTGGATTGGGGTGCCAGAAACTGACCCAACCTCTAACTCATAAGTATGTAGCTCTTTTCAAGGAGCCTTCATAAACCTTTTTTGTTGGGCTTTCAAGCCAGATGCAGAGGGTCTATGATGACTGTACAATGCAGGACAAGAGACTGAACTATGAATATACTTGCAGTTCAGTTGCATCTCATGGGACCAATGAGGGAGACCTGTTTGTCTCTTTTCAGACTCCCATTCTGCTAAGCCAGAGCTCACAATGAAGACCTAGCTTCAGTGGCAGGTCTTCCCTAAGAGGAGATGACTGATGATAGGGCACCATCTAAAAGATAGTTGCCCTTTGACCTAATGGAATGCCCTGAAATGCAGATACACTCCCATGTAATCCTCACATTGTAGCAAGTGATATGAAGAGAAGAAATGCCAGTGTTTATAGCTTACTACATAGGTGTTAGGCAGGCTCCTGCTCCTATTTAATGTTAGCAGAGCCTTCTTAAAGAGCTTATATAAATGTGTGGTTTTACCAAACCTTATACAGGACACAAATAAAAGAGAAATAGAAAATCATGCTAGATAAAGTAATTATTTGCCATTGCATATTTTATGATAAATAGTGTAACAGTTTCCCAAATGTATCCCAAAGACTACTTCTAGACAAAACTTAACAAGCTCTAGCTACCATAGAAATAATATTCTAATAATTGCATACATGTGTAATCATCAGGAGAGCAGCAAGAACTGTACCTTGGCTACATACACAGAACGTAAAAAAAATCTTCACATAAAATCCTGACCTTTACCTATAAATAACCTGTGACTTACTACAGATAATAATATAACATGTTTATGGCCAAAACCTCAAGGCACCTTAGACTGGGCAAATTCCTATCTGACTTTTTGTTTATATTTTTTCATGAGCTTTTATTATTTCAATAATGTCCTCATGAATGTCTGATTCAGGAAGCTAAAAACAATTAATTCTGGGGTGAACACATTGCAACAAAGGGGACAAATAAAACATTTCCCAAATTCCACTGATTTACTAAATGAGGGTTTCAACCCTTTAACCTCTCTAGCACTCAGTGGGTTAAAAGCCTTATTTAACTCAGTGGAAATTGTATTTGTCCCCATAGTTGCAGCTGTTTTTTCCCAGAATTCCTCTGTAGGTACCTGCATATGGCCCTCACTTTATGAGGTCTACTACTTTATCATACCTCTCAAGTGTCCCTCTTTAAGAGGAACAGTCCGTCTTTTAGACCCAAATCCCTCTGTCCCTCTTTCCACCCTGATGTCTCTCTTTTTAGGAAATCAGATTGTGTGGTGTGTATATAAGTGTATCATATTGATCTACAACAATAAATCTCATATTATTGTTTGTTTAAATGTCAGTATATGTGTTCATAAATTAGCCTGTGTGAATAAAATACCTATAAGTAATTTATTAGGTTACAGAAGGAGGTGTCAAAAGGTAGTGAAATAGCCTAAAAATTCTCGGTAATGCCTCGCGCCCAGCAACACTCGCTAGAACACAAGTGTCCCTCTTTGAAATGTTGGGAGGTATGCTTTATTAACACATCAGTGAAGGTTTGTAAAACTTAGTACAGTACAAAACACAGCATAGTTATCAGTTTACTTTACTAAAGGGAAATTATACCCTAGAAAGTTTGTTTAAATTAAGGATCAGCAACCTGTGGCCCCCCGACTACTAAGGACCACAATTCCCATCATCTCCAGCAAGCTGTTGGGCCTACCCTGGTTTAATCTCCTGCATGCTAGAGATTTCTCCAGTACATTGCTTTGGGCCTGTCTTGCATCCAAGGGTTAACAGACTGACTTACATAGCTAAGCATCTGTATGAAGCAGTCTAAATATATTTTACATTATATCTGCAATTTCCTGTACATAGATATCTCTATCAAGGTATACATCTAGGGCACATATCCCAACAGTGAACAATGGGCTTCCATAGTCCTGAACAGAAATAAAATGCAAATAAACTGTAGCTATAACTGACTACAATATGAAGGACTTCAACATTTTGTTGCCCCCTTTAAGGGTTACATATTTTTGCACACTCTTGTCCTTACAGAATTAAAAAGAGTGAGGTAATTCCTAAGGTAAATTTCCTCTTTAAGATGCTTTGCTTGTCAAGGGGTAATTGTAACTATGAAGAGGTAGAATATATTCTCATATAGGTTTATGTAAATGCAAATAATCAGAAATGACAGTGTTGTATTTGATTATAGATGCCCCATAGCTGCTGATTATAGAGAGCATGTATCTTAATTCCTGTTTGTGGGTATTAACAGTAAACACACTGTTAAAAATAAATAAATTAATTAATAAATAAAACCCAGCTTTTATGCTGACTATCTTCGTAGCTCTGAGGCACTCCAAGGCATACACATTTTACCACTGTTTCCCAAGAACACCCTTGAGGCATGCTTTAGTATTATTTAGCGATTTCTAAAGAAAATAAGCCAGACTCCTTAAGGATGATGTACTCAGGAGAAGTGGAACAAATGTGGACCAGACTAAACTCATCATAGTTTCCTCTTAGTAGATAGTCTTGTTGTGTATCTCCTATAGCCCACTTTTGAGTGCTAGAGGTGTGGGCAACACATTGCTTTGCAATGCGTTGCATAACCTTCTGGCATGCAATGGTCGTATTGTCAAAGTTGAAATTGTGTATATCTGTTATCGTATTATACTATACTGATATGGATAAGTACATGTTTTATCTTAAGTGGACAGTATACATAGCTATAAACTTACTTAAATAGGCCATACAGTTTGGACTTGTATATTTCTGGTTTACCTACCAATATATGCACTTAAATTAGGTAAGGAATTTATGAATCCAGTGGCACAACTCATTTTCTGCACTTTAACATAGACTTAATACTCAGACCCCTAGAATTCTGGGTATATACTAGTATACTTCAGGGGTGCCCAATAGGTTGATTGTAATCAATCAGTAGATTACTAAGTGCTTACTGGCAGACTGGAAGAAAATTCATGCTGAGTGGTGTCTGCCATTCATTCCAACACTAAAGGAGTTAATATGGTCACAGTAATTTAAAACAACCAAAAAACCACATTGATTTAAATGGGGCTTTAACCTCTTCAGTGTTTGATAAGGCACTGGAGACCTTTATAGGATTCAAAAGCTTAACTCTTTGAGCACCAGATGGGTCTGTGCAATGTGTTGTGGACCACTATGGCACTCAAAGGGTTAAAAGTCCATTTGAAATCAATGGAACATTTTGAAAGTTTTATTTGTCCCTTACGGTACAGTTGGTTTTCCACATAATTGCTTGTTTCTAACAGCTGTTTTACAGTAATGTGCATGTTATTTTGTTCCAGTTTTATTCTGTATAGATAGAGAATATAACCATACATTGGTTGTGCAACATGTTTGAATGTGATGACAATGGACTGTGGATGCATACTGATAAGGTATTAAGATCCTGTTAGGATGACCAAAAGAAAATAGATTGCATACCACAAAAGTGATTAATAATAAAATGGTTAATAAGAACAGTGTGATTTCTAGGGGAATTACAATGCGCCATAGCAAAAAGTTAAAAATCCCATAGATTTAAGTAGGGATTTTACCCACAGAATTGTAAGGAGGTCAATAATGCATTACTTTTCATTACACTGAAGAGCTATCCAGCATTCAAGTGGTTAAAAGTCCCATTTAAATCCATGTGAAGTTTTTCAAATGATATTCATTCCCTATGGTGAAGTTGGTTTGATCCAAAATTCTTCCAGTTAAATCCATCTCTGTGAGAAGTCCGTATGAGTGGTGGATATAAGAGCTTTGTACTTACCCACCCCCAATACACTCATATACAAACAGCCCATAGGATAAGGATACAGGCTACAGTTGTAAAAATGTACTTCTGCTGTTAATGGTTTGCCTTTTTAGCCAATAAGAAAGCCAAAAAAGTGATCATATAGTATCCATATTAACCCCTTAATGCAATGGACAACCTGCTGGTCTTTAAGGGGTTAAAAACAAACAAAAAATAAGTTTCACTTACTTTCATAAATCAGTCACAACACATTCCTGTCTGGGTGACTCACATGTAAAGTGAATTTCACCAGGAAGGTCTCCTCCCTTTTGCTCCCCCGAATTCCTATTCTCTCACATCATGCTCTAGAACGCTTTCCCTGTCCCAAGCTCTGGTCACTCTCTCTCCCATCCTTCAGACCCTTCTCTGTCCCAAGCTCTAATGCCATTCTCCGCCCCATGCCCCAGACTCTTCTCTATCCCAAGCACAGGTGCCACTCTTTGTCCCATGCTCCAGTTCACTCTCTCTCTCTCTCTCTCTGTCCCATGCTCTGGTCCCTCTCTGTCCCATAATCCAGACATCTCTTTGTCCCATAAAAGTATATAAAAAAAAAGAAAAACTACTTAGCAGGAACTCTTACTCATCCCATAATTATGTTGTAAAGATTCCCTTTGACATAGTAGGGTGTTGACAGAGGAAGTGTTTGTGGGTTAAAACTTAACTTTCATTAAAAACATTCATAAAATCACTTTGGACTTTATATGCACCAATGTGAAATGAAAAATGCGGAAGGGGTCACTTATGCACTGCCAAATATAAATTTCACTATTATGTACTAAAATATTATAGCACAGATAGTATAGGAGACACTTCAAAATCGCCTTTAAATGTGAACTCAGAAAAACACCAGCATATTAAAGGGATGGTCACTTTTAAAGGGATAGTAATATTTCATAATAAAATCAGCTCTAATTAATCATCATAGTGTTTGGACTTTGGAGAGTGTTATTTCAATTCAGTCAGAGTTGTAGTTCAACAGTAATTCACTGACAAAGTATCCCTCTCCCATCCCTTTTACTGATGTAACACTGCTCAGCTCAGATCAGAAGGGAGGTGCCCAGGTAGATTGCAGAGAGGGACAATCTTCAATTAAGATAAGGGAAAAAGCTGAAAAACTTGTCAAGGGGGGCAGGGCTTTCATTGTTCTCATAGGAAGAATACTGTCCCCTGCTGTTATCTGTCTGGTCTATGGACTGCATTCCACATTTGAGAAGAGATGGCTTACACTAGGTAAAAGGGGCGGGAGGGGAAACTTTGCTTGTGAATATCTCTCAAACCATAAAGGTTTGAGAGATAAGACATACATACAAATAAAATAAATATAAAAAGAAGTATTAATATTCCTTTAAACAACAACTGATTACATGTACTGTTTAAGATGTTCACACTGATCAATCAGAGCAAAGTTGTAACATTCTCACAAATAAATACAATAAACTGCTACATTATGTTGTAATAGTATCAGTGAGCAGAAAAGAACAGAATGGGTATGGTATCTCATGACCTTTCTAGGTAAATAGCTGGTGTATAGTGAAGCTGATAAAAACAGTATCAAGGTCTGCTACTATTAATGATCTGCAGATATCAAAATTCCCACCTAGAGCATTCTAGTCTTATGACAACTGACTAAAGATCATCAAATATGTTGCACAGAGTACATAAGGACCTCTAACACTAAATAATCACATTCTCAATGCCTAACACATTTTGCCAGTATTGTAGGTTTCTTTGGAGCCCTCTCAACTTGGCAAGGACATTGAGAATATCTTGGTGTGGGGCTGCCCATGGATACAGAACTTGCTGTGCCTTTGGCTTGCCACTCAGCCCGGGCCTGGTGACATTTGCATTTCTTCCCTTGCTCCACTGGAGGTCCTTGTCAGTTGGTAGTGGACCAACTGGTAGTGTATTCAAGGTGTGGAGGCAGGTCGCGTCACCTTCAGACAGGGTCTACTGACACTTGATGATATGGCTTGGTAGGCAGCTTACAGTAAGTTTCCCTTTATGGCACCATGGAAGTAGGAGCTGATGGTAGGCCTTCATGGGCTCTGCTCTCTCTGGGGGTTGAGGACATTCCAAGGGTATAGTTGGTGCTGCTTGCCTGGTGAGCTAGTACTCTTTTGGAGCCGCACTTCTGATTTCACAGGGTTTTGCAGGAGTGACAGCGTGTCTGGTCTCTGCAGACAAGGAGCAGCATGGATGCACTGGAGTTTCCCCTTCACCCTAGCCCCTCTTTCTTTCTCTAGGAAATGTGGTGGGTGTCCAGTTGGGCATCACTACTTCCCACTGCTTATATAGCAGGTGGTGTGCTGCAGTCCTGATGCCTCATGCGGCATGCATGGTGGTTTTGTTTTTGCATCCTTCAGCTTGTTCCAGGTCCAGGGTTCAGGATGGTGTTTCAGTTGTCCAGCTGGCAGCTCATGCTTGGTTTAGTAAGTACCTCTTTCTCGTGCTAGCAGGGGCACCTCTTATTTATCACTCTATTGGTAGCTGTAATCAGTGCTCAGGACGTCCTTTAAAATAAGAGAATATGTGCTTTATCCTTCCCCAGTGAGTTACTTAATCTCACACTGATGAGGATCATCGTTAACGAGTGGCTGTAGTGCTTAGGGTTCACTGGGGCAGAGTTGGATTGATCATGTTACATGTGGTACCACTGCTCATTCTCTTGGGGGGGGATTGGATAGTTGTATAGAAGGTCTGGGGTTTACCAAAGTGTTCGGTTTATGGGTCAGTGTATGGGTAGGTACTCTATGTTCCCACATGATGTCTCTGTTGACACACATGTATGGTGATGGGTGTGTATGTGTTTTGTGAGAAGTATTTGGATGAGGAGCATGGGAGTCTTGGATTTTTCCCTAGGATCCTCACTCTGGGAGGTATTCTGTTCCTGCCCCCCCTTTTTTTTCTTATTTTTATTTCCGGGTCTACTGTTGTGGGATCTTGGGTTTCATAGCTACTGTGGCTGGAGGGAGTTCCTTTATTGGGTGGTTTGTAGTCAATTTGGCTTCCATGATTTTGTGTGCAATCAGGCCTGGGGTGTTGCTCTCTGGACGTATTCTAGGGACTGCTTACTGGTTGGATTTCTGGGCGCCTTGTGTGGCTGGATGATTTGGTAGTTCTTGGGGTGCTGTGCACTAAGGTGATTTATTCATTTGTCTTATGGCAAACAGTTACATTACCTGGTTCACTGGGGGTGTACATATATATGTATATCTATGAATGGCCCCATATACTGTACTCAGTGCCTTACAATAGTTCCATTAAATGAACTGGGATGAAATAAGTGTCACATTCATAAGTGCATTGGTAGAGGGGTCCTTGCCTCAAGAAGCTCACAATCTATATGGATAGTAGGAGATGGTCAACAGGTGTGAGGAAGTGCTGTGGGCTCCAGTGCTGATGTTGCTGAAGGGTAGCACAAGGGGGCTAGTGTTTCAGAAGATCATAGTAGGTAAAGGATGTAGCTCAGTGAGTTGATGCACCAGCTTTAGACTCTGTTTACACCTATGGGTACAGGTTCCATCAATGTCAGCTCAGCCTATCACTCACCTCTGGTGGATAATGAGCATTCTCAGGACATACTTGACAACAAGAGATGATCCCTGTGTATTCTTATTTCGTACCATATTCTCATTAATTGATTATAGAAGGGGACAGCAGTTCATTTTGGGACCTATATCGGATGTCTAAGGATGATGTTTGCAGGCTCAGCTTGAGGAGAGTTAGGTGATTTGTGCATCTGAGCCTGTATTTGTTTGTTTATGCTGTTAGATGTATGTGGATGGCTGTATACTTATGTCTATTGAGTATTCCTTGTTTGGCACAGGACTGTGGGGCAGCTGCCAGGCCCTACTGCATTCAGTTTTCGAATAAGTTTATGTGCTTCTAATTGACATTGAACTTCGTAATCAACAGCTAAAAAAAAAAGAAATATATATATATTTTTTTAATATATATATAGAGCACTTTACATTGATCGATTGATTCCTCGGGCTGAAGCCCTTTGGAAGTTATGCCACAGATTTAGGTTGCAGGTGAGACATTACTCACTGAAGCCAGAATGGATGGCGAGTGGGGTAATTTGGGAAGTCAGTTACAAGAAGTGGAAGGATATTGGTATTTTAGCATAAGCCTGGGCAATTTGGCTATGCTTATTTTAACCACTGTTCATTGGCAACTTTGCAAGCACTGTCAATTGTGATAATTATTATCTATTATTAACATAAAATAAAGCTGTGTCCTGTTCCCCCCAACTCTTGTGTTCTTGTTTATTTTGAGGACATACCCTGTACCTTTGACATGAAGATGTGAAATCTTTAACACAGGCACAAGGTCAAAATTCCTAAGGGTCATTAGGATTTTTTGGCCATAGTAAAGTTAGAGGGGTTACTACTATTAGGAAGTGTTAGTTCCCCTTTAAAGTATTAACAACAGTGGCACCTATACGCAGCAAAACAATCATATTCTCTGTGCATATCAGATAATGAAGCCACTGGAGCACGGAGCTAACATTCAGGACAGAAAATGAGCAAAAGCATTTGGATTTCTCTAACAAATGCATTGGTGATTTCTCTAACATTCAAGGGGTTACTTTGGCACTGAAAGGGTTAATATTCTGGTGTTCTAATATATAGTCAGATGCAGCACATATCAACCATTCCTGAAGAAAGCACAAACCATCCTTATTTGCAAAGTCCAAAATCTACAATTCTGATAGAAGAAAATAACATATTAACCCCTTCAGTGCCAGAGGGGTACATTGCTCTGCAATGTGTTGTGTACCCCTCTGGCACTGAAGGGGTTAATGGGCATTTACTGATTATTTGTTTTTTTTATCATTGAAAAATAATTGAAAGCCACTGGACATTAATGCTAAAAATCAATGAGAGGTGACATGCCTGCAATTTCCTGCAAGCCTGCAAAACAGTGCGTGCTTACTCATCTTGCTGCTGGAGGTGCTCCCATCCTATATAGAGCCATGGATTAAGAGCTGTGCTGGTAACTAAACAGTTACACATTTTACATTACATTTAAATTAGGATGCATGCTTTCAACACATCTGCTCGTTATTTATATGAGTCTGAAACAGATAAAAATACCTGTGAGTGTAAAGTCAGATGACACCCAGAAGATATTGCTAGAAGCAGCACAAACCAAAAAAAAAAAAAAAAAAAATTACAGCAAATGTCTGATCACCCAGAAAAATATTTGGCATGACAACAGCACAGTTGTTAGTTTTGCTTGCTTAGGAGAATGTTTAACAATCCTGGAGGGGATTTAAAGATAAGTATCAGTGTAAACTAGCTTTGAAAGGATACTAAAGTCCAATGTGTGATTTGCTTGTGTTTATACAGTACATTATGTCTCATACAGCAAAAGCACAGAAGATATGGTCACTTAAAAAAGCATTTAAAATCCAAGCATCCCATTACAATACATCAGTAAGAATGTTGCTTGCTGATTGTACAAAGGACAAAATCATTTTAGGTCTGCTTAGTAATGCTGACATGCTAGGAATAACTGGTGGAATGCTGAGGCAAACCAACTGCACCATAGGGGACAACTAAATCATCCAATTGATTTAAATGATGCTTCTTTAACCCACTGCATGCTAGAGAATTCTCCAGTGCATTACTTTATAATGAATCGGAGACTTATGTAGCATTCAAGGGATAAGCCTCTGAGGGCTCGATTTAAAGGCAGCCGTTAGTAAAAAAAATCACTAACGGGTGCGTTAAGTGTGATGTTGAAATTCAAAGATCCGTCTAAAGAACAGCTAACGGCAGTTGCAGAATCCTAACGGCCGATACACTTACGTGCATTCAGACGCATGGAACACCATACCCCAGAGCTATTCAAAGGCTTGCGGTACTGATAACGGCTGAAAAAAAGACACACCTAACGGCTAAAGGTTAAGACCCACTTTTCTCACACGTTAGACACTTAACGGCCAAAACAAAACACCCGTTACATAGGAAAATACACAAAATGCTTACCGCACAACCATGTAAATGGGAAAATTAACCCGTGCAATGCCAAAACAACACAAAAACATGCACACACAACACAAATCACTCCACACACAACAACAACCAACACCACAGGGACAACGACACACAAAAACATAACAACACAGCATGGCACGGAACAATGGGGGTTATCACAGAAAGCGGACACCTGCAAATACAAGCTCACCTGGGCAACATCAACACGCAATCTGCACCCCACAACTGCACGCCCGCAAATGGCACACACAGAACAAGCACAACACACCACATCTTATAACACACACACCTGCAAACACTTACATGGACAAAAACAACACACCATTGGTTAGCACTCACCTCATCACCACACCTACACAACGCCCTAGCAAGTACTTAAAGGGACAACTCAACACACTCACTTGTGGTTTGTTTTCCACTCAGGGAGGGAGATAGAGAGAGAGAGGTAGAGAGAGGTAGAGAGAGAGAGAGAGAGAGACAGATAGCGACAGATAGAGAGAGCAAACAGTATGTTGGGTTACATATTGTTGCGAAGACTGCGGAGAAGGCGTGCAAGGGAGAGAGCTAGGGAACATCAGCAACCTCCAAGCACGCCTCATCAACAGCCTTCACCTGTTGCAAGTGAGGAGGCTCTGTCTCAGCAGCCACACAGGAGTCCATCCCCACATGGAGGGCAGAGGATGTATAGACGACCACCAAGGCCCAGGGTATACCGCCCAAGGGTCACCCTCTTTGGAATGACTGATGATGAGGTCATTGATCGCTACAGGTTGAGGCCTGACAGCATCATTGCCTTGTATGAGGTCATCAAGGAGCAGGTGGATCCCATCTACATCCACAACCATGCCCTAACTGGCCTGCAGAAACTACTCTGTGCCATACACTTCATGGCAAGCGGGGCCTTCCAGTCCACTGAGGTTACGCATCTGGCATGTCACAGGCCACATTCTCCAGAGTGCTGGCCCAGGTCCTGCCAGCCCTCAAAAGCAAGGCCAGTACCTATATACATTTTCCCACCACCAACATGGACTGGATACACATCAAGCAGGCCTTTTACGCAAGGGGAGGCATGCCCAGGGTCATGGGTGCTATAGATTGCACCCATGTCCGGATTAAGGCCCCAGCACGTGACGCACAGCTATTCATCAACAGGAAGAACTTCCACTCCATCATCGTGCAGATGGTGTGTGACAGCAACATGAGGATCATGAATGTCTGTGCAAAATATCCTGGCAGCTCACATGATGCATACATTCTACAAAACTCCTCAGTACACAGAGATTTTGAGAATGGAACCTTTACAGGGGGATGGCTAGTGGGTGAGTTCACAAAACAAAATCACACCACATACACAGGCGTACACACCACGCTGCTCAGCATGCACCTGACCCACAGCTACTACGTCCACCACACAAAACATCCCTGTCTCACCATGTCACTCACATTACACAGGTGATGCTGGCTATGGATGCAAGTCCTGGCTACTGACCCCTCTGGCCAATCCCCAAACACATGCCCAGGAAAGGTACAACCAGGCTCATGCCAGAATGAGGAATGCCTTTGAGCGAACATTTGGCCTCCTCAAGTCAAGATTCCGATGTCTGGACCACTCTGGGGGAGCACTGCAGTATGCACCGGCTAAGGTGTGTGACATCATTGTGGCGTGTGTAATACTGCACAACATCGCAGTGGACACCAGGCTGCTGGAGCACATCCTGGACCCCCCATACAGGAAGTGGCCATGGACATCGGGCATGTGGAGGAGACCATGAGAGGGGCACAGATCAGAGACAGGCTCATCACGGAACACTTCACCTGTGAGTATAACACACGCATGCAAACAATCCATGCAAGTCCCCCATCAGTCCTGTGACACTAACCACACTGCACATTTTGTTCTGTCTCACCCCACAGGAACAGTGACACAGTACTGCACTGGCAGTGGACGTGGCAAATTGTGTGTGTGGACTCAAAAACCATCCTCCATTCCACTCTCCACGTTGACATACAGACCACAAGGATATCACGCACACCCCCAGGAGAAACAAGGTACAACATATTACCCATGTTCATCACCTTACATGGCTTGATTGACAGCAACTAACTGGATATGCCATGATTATAGCCTGAACAACCATGCTAGCCCAGTAGCGAAAGAGTATTATCTAATGATATGCATTGGATAATACTCAGGCACATCAGGGGTTAAAGGGACATTAGACTCAATATGGGACCTGTACTGTGCTACAGCTGAGAAGAGCAGCACAGGGGTGGATGTACAGTGGTATTGTCACACAATGTAGAGGTCATGAGACGTAGATCAGATTACCAGGGACTCCATGCTGACCTGTGAGTGTGCAGACATATGTGCCCCTGATACGAATACACACATCAACAAATGTGTCCTAACACTTCCATGGAACAAATGACATTGAGCTGCCACTGTCACTTTCACAGTGGCAGCACAATGTCATTACTTCCATGGAGCTCTCAGAACACTTGTTAATGTGTGTATACATGTCAGGGGCACATATCCATAGGGCTGGTGCACATGTCCTTAGTTACCCACAGAATTGGTTACAGATGAGTACACAACACATTGTCAAGCAATGGTTTGTGTACTCACCTGTAACTGTGAAAACTGAGGGGATTAAAAGACTAAATTGTTGTTGCTTGATGATCAGTTCAGGTCTACTGCTCCAAATCCTGTCCTCTTGTCGCACAGGCATCCGTAACATGATCCATCCTTGAACTGAAGATCTTCCATGTGACTGGATTGATGTCTTGACAACACCTTCATGAACATCACCCCTTGCTGTTTATGGTGATGTTGTTGGTGATGCAAAGTTTGACCTGAGGTTCACACAAACCTCTACTGGAACATTCTCATATAGACACAGAAAACACTAATTCTTGAGTGTTTTAACCTGTACAGTTAGGATGCTCAGCTACAGAGTTGTCAAACCTTGTGGACAACACATGAGCAGGGCAGCAGTGTTACTGAAGTATTACGATTTAGTTTCAAAGTACATTTAGTGTTCTCATACAGGTGTTCAATGCATATAGGCAATACACACACAAAACACATGTACATTCTAATGTACTTTGAGACACAATAAAGATGAACCATCACCATTCTATCTGTGTCTGTAGGAGGATGTATTTGAGAACACATTTGTCAATGTGTTACCACACCCAGGGTAGAGTATCCCCCCATACATGGAAAGGCATCACCCACATCACAGGAGTCCACCACTTGTTTGCCAGTGAGTGGACTCTGTGATGTATCCATGCAAACAGATGATGGTGGCAGTGATGCACCAATGTGTTGTGGGAGTGATGAAGAGGTGATACAGGGGACATACTTCCACAGTGAATACCTGTCCACAGTATCTGTATTGCTCAGTATAATCCATGTTCTGAGATTTTGCTCCACTTTGACATGTGTTATCACTGGTGAAGTCTGTTACACCCTTAGGGAAACAGAAACTCAATTTACTGGAGACCCCAATGCTCACCCCAGGATATCAATGTGTGTGCTACACATTGAAATCCTAGGTTAAAAACATTGGCTTCCCCAGTAAGTCAGTTGCACAATGAGTGTGTGAATCCAAGACAATATGGATACATGTCCCATTTATCTATCCTGCTTATAATGTCCCTGCTAAGTCGCAGAGCTGTTTGTCTGGTTATCCCATTAACCCACTGAGTGCAAGAGTGGTCCCCAACGCATTTCTTTACAATGCGTTGCCTACCACTCTGGCACTCAAAGGGTTAAACACAACATATGATGTACACAAATGTTCAGTGTTGTACAATTTGTTGTGCTAAGGGGTATGTTTTGTTGTTCAAATTCAACACACAACACCACCATATAACACAGTGGTGTAATATGGCTCCAGGGATGTATTACAAGTTGAATTTGTACAACGGTGTGTTTGTGAACCCATGTTGTAGCATCCCACTAACATTTCACCCAGGCAGAGGTTGTGTTCACTGCATTGTATGGCAATGCATTGGAGACAACCCTGCCACCCAATCCATAACTGAAGACACAACAGATCAGACAGGAATACAAAAAAAAAGTTTTTTTTATTGAGGGGAAAGTTGACAGGTTGGGCCTTTCATTTTTTCCTTTTTGGGTGGGGGGCCTTAGCCTGGGTGCCAGAGGTGGATGCCCTTGTTGAACTCCTGGTAATCCTCTGCCCCCTAGGTGTGGCTTCAGGGGTAACACTGGAGGGGGTGGTGGTTGCACTAGACCCCTCAGTGGAATGCAAGTTCTCCCTCTCCATCCTCAGGTTCTCCCTGCGGTTTATCTCCCTCAACTCCACAAGGACCTGTGTTAACATGTCCATCACACCAGTCCTGAGCTGCTGGAGTAGTGTGTTCCCCCTGGCCACCTCCGACTCCAAGCCTTGGATCCTGCTCTCCAATTGTGCAATGTTCCTTCTGGATTGCCTCCTGCTCCTTGTAATGTTGTTGTCAGTACTCCTGCTCGACCGGAGTAGTCTCCTCTGCAGGGCCATACACTCCGCCTCCATCCCTGTGAGGCGTGCGGTGCTGGAGGTGGATGTGGCCGGTGTCACTGGTGCTGCTGTTTCCTCTGCTGCTGAGGGTGCTGAGTCTTCTGCTGCTGAGGGTGCTGTTTCCTCTGCTGCTAAGGGTGCTGTTTCCTCTGCTGCTGAGGGTGCTGTTTGCTCTGGTGCTGCTGGAGGTGCTGTTTGCTCTGGTGCTGAGGGTGCTGTTTGCTCTGGTGCTGCTGGAGGTGCTGTGGCTGCTGTGACAGCTGTTGGAGTGGCTGGTGCAGATGATGGGCATATGCCCACCACATCTAGTGACTCCGAGCTGCCCAATGATGTGTGTGCTGGTGGAGGTGTGAAAATGTCCCTGGGTACGGGGTGCTGGGGCTCACCAATCAGGCCCAGGTGGGGGTAGTCCAGTGGCCATGGGTCATATGGTGGCCACTGATAGGTGCTTGGACCCCACCTGGGATCATACCTTGGGGCATGCTTTGGAGCCATCCAGGAGGGTGGGTTTAACTGGGAGGCATATGGCCCATATTGGGTGGTGGCCACTGTCCCTGGCACCCATTGCCTCCCTGGCGGTGGTGGTGCTGCTGATGGAGGGTAGTAGCTGGTGGAGGTGGCTGGATGGGTCCACCTCTCCTCCTGTTGCATCCAGCCACTGTACTGGGGAGGTGCAGCTTGTGGTGGTCCAGTTTGAAGGGGTGCAGCCTGTGGTGGTCCAGCTTGAAGGGGTGCAGCCTGTGGTGGTCCAGCTTGAAGGGGTGCAGTAGGTGGTGGTGCAGCCTGTGTTGGAGGGGATGGTGATGGTGGGTAAGGTGACCACCGGCTTGTCCCCTCCTCTGTGTCCTCCTCACTGGGGGGTGACATTGCCTCCTACACTGTCTCCCGCTGGGCTTGAGGGCCGTAAGCTGTGTGGTGAAATAAGATGTTGTGATTAGTGACCTTAGCCATATGTTTGTGGAGACAGTTATACTTTGATATGTGGTGAAGAAAATTATATGTGTTTGGGTTAATCCCCCTGGGTAAACAAGGGTACACCCACTGCTGAAAGGTGTTGTTTGAGTTATTATAGGTGAAGGTTTCTTTTTGAGGTGCAATATCACAGTGGGCCGAAATAGTACAGTGGGGCTGTTGCAACACCCTCCCATGTAGATATCTGGTCCCTGTACCAGAGTTGTCCACATGATTGTGTAGTAACAGCACCACTGTACAATTTCAGGCCACTGGGGTATTGCCCCTGACATATCCATTTCTGAGCTGTGATGCCTTTTCAATCAACACACCTTTCAACAGTAGGAATACCATTGTTTAACTCGGGGGAGGGGGGTGAATCCAACAACATATATTTATCTTCACAACTTGTAGGGATGGCTATCCCTCCAGGGGGATGGCAAAGGTTAAGTCCACCTTGATGTCAGATTGTAGACATTGTGAAAACAGATGTTGTTCGCTGTTAGTCCTATCCCTCCTACCCTCATGGTTGTTCAGATATTGCTCTATGTGACAGATGGAGATTTCAGTCATTATTTGTCCACACGAGGGCTTTTCAGCAGAGCCCAAATCGCCCCATTTAGAGAACAATGCTTAATTGGAATGGTGTACAGAGTGTGCCTGGTTTGCAAGCACACTCTGTGGACCATTCCAAAGAGGTATTTATCTTGAAATGTTGCGACTTTGGCTCTGCTGAAGAGCCTCCGTGTGGTCAAATGATAGATATCTCCACCTGTCACATAGAGCAATATCTGTGTAACCATGAGTGTTGGAGGGATGGGACTTAGATCAAGACACATCTGTTAACGATGGCAATGATATGACATCTTGATGACATTACCCATTGCTATCCCATTACAGTGACACACAAGTAGAAATGGTCATATATGTATGTGGATATGTACCCTTCATATGGATACAGTAATATCCTTCCAAGATGTGAAGCCAGAGAGCAGTTCAGTAGGTGTGATTGTCGTACTGGCTATACATGTGCACCCATCCAACAAGACATTGTATTGATATGATGGATATGAACATACCTCGTATATCCCATCTACGTAGAGTGTGATATACTATGTATGTGTATTTGGATGGTAGCAATGTAGGTTGATTTGTGATGGGTGCACACATCTGGCCAGTAAGGCAATCACATCCAGTGAAGTGATCTCTGTGTTCACATCGTGTTGTAACATATTTCGTAACATTTGAATCCTAAGGGCAACAATCCAGCCAGTAGTGATGGATATCTTTGATTGAGGCCTGTTTTTTCTCTGTGTATGAGCCCATCCATCCTTCTGTGTGAGGCAACCGTACTCAATCCTAGAAATCCATGGCCTGTTGGTGACCAAGGTATAATGATGTTTGCTATTTGTTTCCCATGTGTATCCTGCAAAGAGCGGCTGGTGTACCATCCATCCATGGCATCAGCACCCCTGTGGATCCATGTGGGAATCAGATATGGGATATGTCATTTCAAGTCAGAGTAAATGATTGCAGCCACAACACCAATGCCTACTTTTTCCAGCTTGAAATCTGTGGAATAGTTTTCGGCCTGTGTGTTGCACCTACAAGCATTTATTCTGTGTGACACTGTGATGTGTGACCTGATGCCCCCTTTTTGTGATTCAGTAAGCGGTGATGTTGAACTGATGGGGTGAACATGATGGTGACTTCTCCAGTGATCTCCTTTCCCCATTTCCAGTGTTTTCCATGGAGTCTGTACAATGGGACCTTATAAACTTGATTCTTGTTGTTGCATGTTCTCCATGGACTAACACTGGTATTGGTGAAGTGAGGGTGTGTGAGGGTTACTTTGTGTCCACCATCTGTTTGTCACCGCTTAGTGAATGTCCCCTGTGTAGCATGTGATCGTTGTCCTATTGACTTGTTTGTTGTCTGGTTAACCCCTTGAGTACCAGAGGGGTTGCCAATGCATTGTTGATTGATGCATTGATGATCCCTCTAGCACTCAAGGGGTTAGGGTGGGGGTGGGGACATGGGTGACATTGTGTGTGAACAGTGACGATATTTAACAGACGACATTTTGAACATAACGGTTTGTGTATTGTGTGTGACAAGCACAGCGACAGGAGGGTTGAAGTAGGACTTTGACAGGTTTGTCCTAAGTTGGACGTTGCCATTTGTCCAGGTGTTGTGTCCTTTTTTAACCCTCATGGTGCTGTGTTGGTGCAGTTGTATGGCTGAGTGATGGACATGTGTTGAGGTGTGACTGTGTGTGCAGCTGGTGTTGGTTGCTGTAGTGTGTTGTTCTGTAGTGTTGCACTTACTGGTAGTGTGGAGGCTCCTCTCATCCCCAGTGTCAGTTCCTCCAATGACCCCCTCGATCAGGGTCGGGGACATGGTCTGCCGCACCATCTCCTCCCAAGCCGCAGAAGGTGATAGGGACTGCTGGTCCAACTCCAGTGCCTCGGGCGTGCTTGGCGAGCTCTGTCATCTTGTTTTTGACGACCCTCCGGCAGTCACCCCATCTCTTTTTTATGGACTCCACGTCCCGCCTGCATGGAGCCACCACGTTGACCCGGCTGCATATCTGGTTCCAGGCTGCTTTCCTCCTCGTTGACAGGCCAGGGACCTTCGCTGTCGGGTGGAGAACACTCTGCCTCTCCAGGACAGCTTCCACGAGAGCCGTGTTCTCCTCCTCTGTGTATTTGGGGTCCCTGATCCTGCCCTCGTCAGCTCCGGCATGGGAGGATTCAGAGCCGGAGTGCCCTGCCTGGTCTGACCCTGCCTGTGTGGGGTGCTCCCCAGCAACTACCCCTCGTCCCACTGCAGGTTCTGTCCCTGTCCTGCGTGTGCCTGCTCTTGTGGGTCGGGTCCCCCTCCGCCCTGAAGATCTCCCTCTGCCATCCCTGCTCTGCTGAGGGATCCCCTCCTGAGCTTCCTCCTCCTCCACTACTCTCCCCATCCCTTTCTCCTGTCCTCCTTTCCTGGCCATCACTCACCCAGTCACACCCAGGCACTCCCACAGGCCCTCACAGACACACTCGATCCACTCACTCTCTGTCACACACTTTCACTCCCAGATTCACACTGTCAAAATAAAAAGTAAAATGTGTAAGGTGTTATAAAATAAAAGGACTATGTGTATTATGTGTATGTGTTTGTGTTTGTATGTGTGTATGTAATATGTGCAAAGGTGTGCTATGTGTCGTATTATGTGCAATGGTCTCCTCTCTCCAAACTGCAAAACTCCTCTACCTCCAATGAACGCGCCTCTCTCCCTCTCTCTAATCACTATCCTCCGCTCCTGGGTCCTGATATCTGGCTCTGAAGAACTCGATAACAGACAGTGTGTGTCGGTTATTTTTGGGTATATATAGGTGTATTTGAAGTTATTTGATACATTGGGGCTTTGTGATTGACTGTGTGTTTGAATTTGTTTTGGCATCAATCATGGTTGCTAGACAACGGCAGCCGTTATGTTAGATGTTGTTTTGAGCACTGTTATCGTGTTATTTGGCTGCCCGTTGTGCATTAACATGAGCGACAACGGCTTTTGTGTTACGTGTTTTGTGTGTGCCTACGCTCGATAGCTATTCTCGTAGAGTAGCTATTGAATCTGCCGTAACTCCTGTATTATTTGCGAGCAATGTGCCTTTTTCACTTAGCGGCTGGTTTAACGTCTGCCTTTAAATCTAGCCCTGAGTGCTCAAAGGGCACTCAATGGGTTACAGGAATGGGATTTTTTTATTTGTCTCCGATGTTGGTTTGCTCCATTTCATCTTAAAGGATAGTAACACTTAGTAACATAGTAACATAGTAAATTAGGATGAATAAAGACACAAGTCCATCAAGTTCAACCTTCTCCTCATACCCCAGTAACTGAGAATTTTATAGCTTTCCTGCTACCAATTAAATTAGTCTTTATCAGACCTTCCTGATCTGCCTACTGATAAACAGCATAACTGTATATGTTCCCTTTTGAAAGAAATGTATCTAATCTTCTCTTAAATGTATCCATTGTATCTGCCATAACCACCTCCCTGGGCAATGAATTCCACAATTTAACAGACCTTACCGTAAAAAAACCCTTCCTCTGCTGAAGTTTAAACCTCCTTTCCTCTAATCTTAATAGTAAACTTAATAGTACAAAGCCACATATTGTATTGTATTGTGAGCAAAGCAAGGGTAAGCCTACTTCTTAGAGGTGTTTTATCCAAATTTTATAGCAGCTCAACTTGAAATTTTAGGTGCAGTATTCCAATGGTGTGAAATCGTACAGTGGTGCTATTACTACACCATCCTATGGCGGTTTATGGACAATGGACCCCAGCTGTCCATAGGATGGTGTAGAAAAGGCACCACTGTAAACGTTCAGAACATTAAGAAACTGCACCTAAAAAAATCAAGTTTGAGCTGCACTAACATTTGAATAAAACACCTTTCAGCAGTGGGAGAACCCTTTTTTTACTTAGAGAGATAAACCCTGTAATGAACATTTTTTACATATTTTGCTAGTATAATTTAGTACTTTTTTATTTGCCTCCTATGTTAGTTTGCTCCATTTCAACTTAATACATCAGCCTCAATTACTCATACCAGTGCTGATGAAAGCATTCTTTTGAGAATGCATGATGATGATTTCACTCTAAATCAGGCACTTGCACTCAGAAGAGGGCAAGGTGGAAGTCTGTGGGTGTTTCTGGGTGTTCCATTTCAGTATGCATTGTTTAACACAAAGTATTAGAGTAATTGGTGCGACTTTATATTATTTCCCTGTGCACACTTTGCTGCAGATATAAGGGGCTTGCTGGCCTTAACCGCCATAAGAACCAGAGGGGTGTGTAACACATTGCAAAGTAATGTGTTGCACATCTCTGGTCCTTAAGGGTTTAAAGTCATAATGATAATGGACACTGTCTGATGGTAATCACTTCTGCACCCATTCGCTGTATTGGATAATGTGAAGGATTGCTTTTTGGAGTTAGAGTTTGATACCAGTTATGTTGCTCTGGTGAATTTGTACAGTCCCTCCCATGATATGGGAACTCATAATGACTTAAACTATAACAGTGTGTTTCATATGGCAAAAAAGGAGGATCTTTTTAAAAGTTTTAAAGAAATAAAGCAAAAATAAGTCCATATAATGTTCCATATCATATAGCCCAAATTATAATTTGTGACAAGTCTTCAAATTGAATCTTAATTCATTGAGGTTGAGATAAAGTATTTTGTAAAGGGCAAGATATCACATACATTCAGTTCTGTTGTATACTTCACTGTAAAAATATACACACTAATTTAATAATGTCAAACAAGCATACTAGAGGCTGAGAGATGGAGTAGGAATAGAGCAGGGACGTGTTAGTAAAGTGGTAGTCCGAAAAATGACTACTGGTTGATGCGGTGTGTGCAAAAAATGATAATGCCCATAAGTTCTCAAGATTGGCATCAAATATTAAAGAACTCTCTCTCTTGCTCTAAAACCTCAATTATAAATCAAACTAACTATAAAATTATCGCTAGATTGTATAAAACACCAGATATCATGCATTTGATGTATCCTTCCACTGACCCAATTTGTTGGAGATGTGACAGGTAGGGATGAGCGAAAGTTGTAGCCCTGTTCCCGCAAGAATTTTTGCGAAAACCATGTTGAAATCTGCTTTAAAACTAAAGCTTAAAATTTTTGCATCTTTCACCCACTGGCCAAAATCTTTCGCCATTTGTTCAATTTTTGCATCTTTCGCCCACTGGCCAAAATCTTTCGCCATTTGTTCAATGTTTCTACCTATTGATTTACATTGTTTTCACACTTCCGTTATGAAAACATGACCTTTTCGCTGAAGGCAGACACAATAGAAGTAGTTACAGAGCACGATAGACATGCTGTGCTGTTTTGCTGTGATATTTTGCAAAAATTGAGGCAGAAGAGGCTCATAGTGACTGCTATCACTATGGGCAGGGTGAAAAATAATCAGTGGAGAAGCTGGAAGTACCCTTATGTGTCTGCTGAGTCTGAGGAGGAGGAAGGGACCACTACTGAACCAATGCTGTCCGGTCCCCTAAGTCACCCCAAGGGATCTTGGGGAATTTAATGGGAAGGGAGAGAGAGAAGGGAAGGGAGGGAGAAAAGGGAATGGGAAGGGAGGATGAAAAGGGTAGTACTAGTGACAGCAGGACAGGTCAGCTGCCTGTGCCTGCTGCTAAACGTGCTGCCTCTGCTGACAACGTTGCTGCCCCTGTTGAAACCAGTGCTGTGCCTGCTGGCAGTGCTGAACCTTCTGTCACCGGTGTTGAAGCTGCTGCCACCAGTGCTGAAGCTGCTAGTGTGTCTTGTATTACTCAGGAAGTGGGAAGGAGAAAATGATGCCAAGTGTGACAGCAAGGGACCCTCTGTCACATTGCTCGTCACCTCCTCCAAGCAGCAGTGAGATGTCTGTTATAGAGCAGCAACACGCAGGGACTAGTGGTGGTGGTGGTGTTGGAGAAGCTGGGGTGGAAGAGACATTGATGGCCTTTTTATCAGAAACTGAGAAGGAATGGGAGACAAGGATGCAAATCTGGAATTTGTGGAATTGCAACTGTTCTAATTCCTGCTGCTGCTGAGATGCAAGGGCAGTAGGATTCTGAGGAGCAAGCTAGTGTGCCACAGACCACCATGGACACAGTGGGAATGGGGTCAACAAGTGATGTGGGACTAGGACAGGTTCCACTTTCTAGTGCCAGAAATACTCCTGGTCCTAGTTGCAATGCTAAATCTATGGCAGTAGCAGCAACATTATCCGCTGCCACAGAATGTGAAGGGGAATGTGGAGGACAAGAAGAAAGAGCCCATTCTTCTTCACTTGTTCCATATCCCTCCCCCCAGAAGTCATGGGTGTGGGACTATTATTCTCTTCTGGCAGGCACAGTGCAGTCATCATCAACAGTGGTGCAGTGCAAAATTTGTGACAAGTTAGTAAAAAGGGGAAAGGAGGGAACACACCTTGGCACAACCTCCCTGATAACACACATGAAACACAGATACTATGACATTTATGTCAAACATGTTAAAGCCAAACACTTATTACAGAAATCTAGCACCTCTGTTACTGTACACGCTGATTCTCCAGAAAGGCAGCAAGAGGCGAGGTGAAGAGCAAAGAGAAGGAAGAACAAAGAAACCCAGACAGACACTGGACGTTTCATGTCGAGCGAAACAACTAGCTTGCCATCAACATCACCTTCTTCCTCTAGGGTAACAAGTACATCTCCTGCCAGTCCATCTCGTTCATTGTTACCTCCCCTGCCAAATGATAGCCACTCTGTTAATGTTAGGATATGGCAGTTTGTCTCTACCCATTGCACACTGTGTGGTGCACTGACCACACATGCCAGTGTGGTGGAGGAGAATCAATACCAGGTCATCAGGTGGCATCTGATGAGATTCCATCCCACAGCATATGCTAGGATTATGGCAGGGAGGGTTCATCATTACTATTAAACTGTCAGCAAGTTGTCATGTGTCAGTAGCGGGGTCTGGACAAGGGGTATAGTGACAGTGGCAGTACTTGGGTTCTAGTGTCATGGTGTTTGGAAACAGTTGTTGCTGATGGGAGCCACAGTTCCTGCTTTCAAGGGAAAAAAATATATTCTAATAACAACACACCCATGATTTTGGAGGCAGGTAGAAAAGATTTAATGGGCAACTTCTTTTCTCCACATAGACTGGGGGCTACTTATTCTGCTGCTACTGCCTCAGACACATCACTGGAGCCATTTGTGGCATGTGGAACCTTCATCATCCATCTTCCATGTTACTGCTATTGTTGATCCCATTCCCTTTCAGCTGCCTAATCATCCTGCTGCTTAAACAACTTAGCAGCAGCAGTACGAACAGCAGTTGCAACTGAGGACTCAGGAGGACATTTGACAGTGGCCACTAGCCAACATGGCCTGCTGGCATTAGGCCAATAGGACATTTTTATTTTTTTTCGGGTTTGTGTATTAAAAAACAAAACAAAACAAAAAAAAACATAGTCCTACAAAAACATTAACAATTTTTTTAGGGTTTGTTTCTAAGAAGCCTAAGTCCTACAGATCAATGTTTCCTTAGGGCTTGTGCCAAACAAGCTTAAGTCCTACAAATCAATGTTTCTTCAGGGCTTGGGCCTCTAATAAGTCTAAGTCCAACAAAGGCTTCTAAAAACAAATCAAACAAATCATCTTCTACAAAATTCTCTATCAAGTCAAGTATCAGTCCACCCCAGTGGCAGCTTATATCAGGGGGTTCCTGTCTCTATCACTTTACATACAAATGTCTTCTTTTATTTTATTGATTTATTTTTTATTAACTGTCCTCCCAATAGCAGTCAAGAACACCCCCCCCCAAAACAAATTCCCTGTTCAAATGATTAATTCATTCACCAACACAGGCACCCTCCTCAGACCCCTTTATACCATGTCTTATGGTTTTTATTTTATTTAATTTAGGATTTCTTTTTTATTAAGTGCACCCCAATCTCAGTAAACATCCCCCCCAAAATCATCCCCTGTTCAACCGATTCTTTCCCTACACCCCAGCAACACAGGCACCCACATGCCCCTTTTATACTGTGCCTTTGGGAAATAAAATAATATTTGCTATGTGTTGTGTGTAACTTCTGTGTTCTCATTGATTTCAATGTAATGAGCTAGGCGAAAAAAGCGGAAAATCTGCACTTTTCGCAGGAAATGTTTCGCCAAGCGGAAAGTGTCATTTTTCGCCGATTTCAGTTTCAGGCAGAAATTTTTTCCCATCCCTAGTGGCAGGGACAGGGGAACTATGTTCCATATTTGGTGGTCCAGCCCTTTGATCATATCCTTTTGGCATCTAGTATACACTCTGACTAGCAAGATTATTGGCATCAATATGCCGATGCAACCTATATATCTTTTACTTAATATAACTCTTAAAAATCTACAAGGCCAACCATATTCTAAACTGCTATTTATAAATTTAATGAATTCAGCCAAACAATGCATTCCATCTTTATGGAAATCACAACAATCCCCATCTGTAATATCATGGAAAAGAAGAATATCCCATACAATGCTCTTGGAAAATGTAATTTTGAGAACTTTCCAGCCACTAGTTAAATGGATGTGGTGGAATGAAGGTGGGGACTTGTTGGGGCAGTGGTGGGCCCATTTTGAATAAAAAAAAGGTGTTGGGGGTCATCACGAATCAAATGCAATTTTGGGGATGGAAGGTGAGCAACAGAAGGGTATAGTGAGTTGCTGAATTACCCACTATAGAGGAGGGAAAAGCGGAGGGCAGGAGAGTTACACTGCCCAATAATACTGGAGAAGTGCATTTAGGTCATAATGTACAGTCAGCAAATTGACAGGTAAGTAGAAGGAGATCATATTGAAGATGCTTCGTAGTAGAGCAGTAACAAATGCTGGGCAGCTTCACACTGTGGGCACATAATATATATGAAATACATTGAAGCATAAAAGACATCAGAGCCCTGGGACTTGGTGTGAGAGTGTGGAAAGTCTCGGCCTGAATCAGAAAGTGATGGAGTCAGGGAAACTTGTTGTCACCACCCGGATGGTAGGGACCAGTGTGGTACTGGCACTGGTACAGAAGCTTGGGAGCGTTGCTAAGGAGTGAAGCTAGAGATTGGTTATGGCATGCCAAGTACTCCTGTGTTTCAGCCAAAGCTGAGTTAGAGGTGCTGGTTGTGAAACCAGATTGTTCCACCCCAGCGGAGCCAGGGTGCAACCAGGATAGGAGTACATTGGGAACCATACAGAACCAGGCCAGCTGGACAGGCTGGAAGTAGATTGGAGGGGCTTCAGGAACAGAGGACAAATACAAGATAGGAATGGAGCCAGTTCACAGTCAGGAACTGGAGATTCAGAGTGGTGTGGAGCAAACCAAGGGTCAGAGCCAGGGACTGGAGATTCAGAGTGGTGTGGAGCAACCCAAGGGTCAGAGCCAGGGACTGGAGATTCAGAGTGGTCTGGAGTAAGCTAAGGGTCAGATCCAGGGACTGGAGATTCAGAGTGGTCAGGAACAGGCTGTGGTCAGAACCAGGGGCTGGAGAGTCAGAGCGGTCAGGAGCAAGCTGTGGTCAGAAACAGGAGGAAAAAACTGTAAGCCAAAGTCAGGAGATGCTAATTGAGCCTGGGGTTGCCAGTTCAAATAGGAGGACATAGCCAATAGGAGTGGAAGAGGAGGGGGGTTTGCATGGGAGCCCTGTGGGATTTGCGGAGGCTCAGTGAATGACATATGGAGCCAGGCGCAGACGCCAAAAGAAAGACAGAGGCATCCTGCGCATGCGTTACCGGCCAGCCTCATGCAACCCGGAAGAAACAACCTGCCGCAAGTGTGAAGCAGCTGGCAAGCGGGTAAGGAGAGGTGACACTTGTAGGGAATCCAGGGGACATAGATTCCTGAGATGGGAGGAAAATTCAGGTCCATGCCTTGGATTAATATTGGGTGGATGCACTGGAGGTGGTTAAGAGATGCCCAGTGTAGCACAGAAAATTAGGACTTCATCAGGATTTGTAGCGTGTTCGGCCACAATGAATATGTCTTCCTCTAAGATATATACTCTTTGGTTGAGTTGCTGGAAATCTGTTTTTATGGAGGTAAGTTCTTCTGTTTGTCAGGATTTCACCTCCTCAATAATATTTTTAGATCTTCCTTTATCAGGATGCCTGATAAAATGACTTAATGGTCTTCCTTAGTGATTACGGTAGCCATCTCTGTGGTGAGAGGAGAGACATTGTTGAAGGGAACTCCACTCTTCCACTATCTGATGGATATCCGTGGTGGAGGTTAAGGTAAGAGACAATACATTGGTGGAGATGGATGGAGAGTGTATTGGCACCCAAAAGAGGATATCAACTCAGTTACTGTAAGCTGTAGAGACTGTGTTTTCTGAAGCTAACCCAAGTCTATCCTATAGAGTACTGTAAAAATACAACTGCAGTAATTCTTTGGAGAGAAATAGAAGTGTGACACTATCTGCAAGTACAGAGGCAAACAGCGGAGCTAGTATTTTTGCAGAGGTAGTGAGTGTGGGTCTGTGTGAGTGACTTGTACACAGTGACTGTGAAAGATGGGCACAATTAAAAATATAATAAAATAAAAACTTTGACTGAAACTGACTGTAATAGGGATCTATTTCACTATGCCAGAAACATGTAACTAAACCTCATTGTTTATTAGTCCCAAGTTATTTATTGTTAATGGTTGGGATTTGATGTGCAGACTTTCTTTTTGTTTACTTCGTAGCAGTGGAGGTTACAGACTTGGGTGGTCAGTAAAGTTGAGTATTTATCCTGGATACTCTGGATCAGGGAGAAGTAAGGAATACATGGCTGAAACAGGTGGAGATTGTGAATTTAGCAGGGTGGGTTTCCTGGGAACCACACATCAGTAGACTAGTAAGGCAAGTGAATTCACTCTTGAAGTGGCTGAAATGAGAACCACCAGCCATCTTCTCTCAGGAATCCCCCGCATAAATACAGCCAAAACGTGTATTGAGGAGGGTAATAAAAGAACAGCCTTTATAGATGAACAACACTGCTTTTACAGAAAGATCGCAATCCAAATGAGGGCTCAAACAGTCTTGTCACAAGATCACAATCCAAATGAGGCCTTGGAATGGTCTTTCACAGTTGACCAATCAGAGAAAACCCCAGGAAACCAATTAGAGACTGTTATTTAATATCCATTCTGAGTGCCATGTTGATGAAGTAAGCACAACAATCGACAATAAAAATTGCAATCATTCCTTTGTTGTTTCAGCAAAGCTGTTAGCTGAGTACATAGGGAAACACAAACAAATCACCAAATTTTAATACAGGCACACTCAACACAGGAGACATAATAAGAGGGATATAGCAGCAGGAAATAGACTGCAAGTTTAACATTTATTTAATGGGCACTATTGTTCCACACTGCCAACACAAATTGCAGTGCAATACGGCACACTATTACATCATACTATGCAATATACATCACAATTGGCTGTGTTTGAAATTATTAGTCTTTATTTATCTAGCACCAACTTATTTCGCAGAGCTGTACAATAGGGAATAGATATACAGAGATATTAAATAGTACCAATGGAACATGGAAATTAAAAGGATCAGAGGGCTCTGCTCGTGAGAGCTTACAGTCTAGAAGAATGTAGGTGGGATACAGAAGGATTATGTTTTATGGGTTGTAGAAAGAGGTGCTTTTGAGTGCAATGGTCCAGGCAAGTGGTGGTTCTGTTTGGGAAAAAAATAATATGTGAACAATGAGGACGATTTTTCTCTTTTTTCTCAAAAAATTTTCTCCTTTTCTCCAGTGTAAATTTTCCTCATTTTTGCCTATTCCAACACATTTTTCTCCAATTCAACACATTTTTCTCCCATTCAACACCTTTTTTGCCTATGTTTCTTATGGTGCAATATTTCCCAGCACAATTGTACTTCTTATGAGGGCTGGCATGGAGAAATAAGTAGCTGGAAGTCAAAGATGTGTCCTACAGTAACATATACCTTGAAAAATGTGTTAGCATACAGAGTGCATTTGTTCTTTGCCCACAATACTTACTTCCTGCTTAAGTGGCACTGGCACATATTCATGATTAGTCAAGTGATAAAAAAAATAAAGTGCAATCTACAATGTGGGAAATGTGTATTGTAGTGGTGGTGGGGGACTGGCGTGGTGTGATTGGTGGGACCTTGACAAACTGCATCCACCCCGGGAGGAGAGGGATCATCATAATTTATTGCACATGCTGTAGCAGCCATTGCTGCAGTCAGTTTTTCAACTACCACTTTACTCCCACATCCCTGCATTGCTCCACCTTTTCCCCTCCCGCTTCTGCATTTGCTAGACATTACTTAACTACTCTGTGTGTTTTTACTCTCTACAGTACTCAGCTGATGGAGTGTGATATTTTGCCTTGGCCCTCAACGAAATTCTCAATGTGGTCTGCTTTCTATCAAGTTTGCCTTGCCACCTAATATATTTATTTGTTTAATTATTTATGTAATAATTTTTTCATTTTTTACTTTTATTTTTTTTTATTTATTTATTTTTTAAGTTGTTCATCCTATCTTATCACAATCAGTCCAAAATATATATAGATATAACTAAAAAACAAAGCCAACAACTTCTGAATGCAACAGAGTATTGCATTAGACAAGTCAGCAAGGGTAAAAGAAAAAGAAAACCACTGTGATACTCAGCAGAAGTGGCAAATGTAGTAAAGGAGAAAAAAGAAGCATTTAAGAAATATAAGCAGACACAGAAGGAAGTAGATAGGTATCGGTACAAGACTAGGCTGAAGGAGGCCAAATGCATTATTAGATGTGCCAAAGCACAGACAGAGATTGCTCAGTCAATAAAAAGGGGGATAAAACATTTTTTAGATATATAAGTGAAAGGAGGAAAATGAAATAAGGAATAGTTAGACTGAAAAGAAAAAATGGAATCTATGTAAATGAGAATAAAGGGCTAGCTGACTGTCTCAATGAATATTTCCGTTCAGTTTTTACAGAGGAAGATACATCAATGGGACTAGATGGGATACACCCAAAGTTATTAAAAGAACTTAAGTGTGTTCTGGCAAAACCTTTAACAGAATTATTCAATAAGTCACTAACGACAGGAATAGTTCCAGAAGATTGGAAATTAGCAAATGTAGTACCTCTTCACAAAAAAGGTAGCAGGGAAGAGTCTGGTAACTACAGACCAGTAAGTCTTACATCAGTAGTGGGAAAATTAACAGAGACTATGTCAAAGGAAAGAATTGTTGAATATTTGAATTTAAATGGTTTGCAAGATACCAAGCAGCATGGGTTTACAGCAGGGAGATCTTGTCAAACGAACCTCATAGATTATTTTGACTGGGTAACTAAAATAATCGACCAAAGGGGAGCAGTACATATAGCTTATCTAGATTTCAGTAAAGCATTTGACACTGTCCCTCATAGAAGACTCATAAATAAACTGCAGTGTTTGGGTCTGGATGCAAAAATAGTTAAATGGATAAGACAATGGCTGAGTGACAGGAGAGAGAGGGTGGTAGTCAATGGAGAATATTCAGACGAAAGGAGTGTTACTAGTGGAGTACCTCAGGGATCTGTACTGGGACCCATTCTTTTTAACTCTTTGAGTGCCATAGTGGTACAGAATCCATTGCAATGCGTTCTGTACCAGTCTGGCACTCAAAGGGTTAATATTTTTATTAGTGATATTGCAAAAGGTCTTCAAGGTAAGGTATGCCAAGATCTGCAATAAGGAAGACATTCCAGGGGAATAAGCCAAATGACAAATGATTTAGGTAAATTAGAAGAATGATCAAGAGTGTGGCAGATGCAGTATAACGTTGATAAATGTAAAATAATGCACTTGGGACATAAAAATCCAAAGGAAAAATATAATATTAAGGGTACTGTACTGTCAGAGACAACAGAGGAGTCATTATCTCAAATGACTTAAGGTAGGCAGGCAATGTAATAAAGCAGTGGGGAATGCAAGCAGGGTACTGGGTTGTATAGCTAGGGGCATTAGTAGCAGAAAAAGGGAAGTGATCATGTCACGCTACAGATCTCTAGTTAGGCCTCACCTAGAGTATTGTGTATGGTACTGGAGACCCCATCTCCAGAAGGATTTAGATACTCTAGAGAAAATTCAAAGAAGGGCTACTAAAATGGTGACTGGTATACAGTAAAAGAAACATCAGGATAGACTAAAGGATCTGAACATGTATAGCTTGGAGGAGAGAAGAGAGAGAGGGGATATGATTGAAACATTCAAATACATGAAGGGATTCAACAAAGTGCAGGATGGAAGTATATTTCAAAGGAGTAAAAATGTTAGCACAAGAGGCCATAGTCTAAAAATAGAGGGACACAGGTTTAATGTAAGAAAGTTTTACTTCACTGAAAGGTAGTAGATAAGTGGAATAGCCTACCAGCAGAAGTGGTAGAATTTAATATCGTGACACAATTTTAGCATGTATGGGATAGGCATAAGGCTGTCCTCAACTTAAGAAAAGATCAAGAACCAAAAAAGGTTTGAGGTTTTTACTGTAGGAAAATGGGCAGATTAGATGGGCCAAAATGGTTCTTATCTGCCGTCAAATTCTATGTTTCTCCAGACTTCCCCAGCACACAGAAAAAAAAAGTAAAATCAGCAAGAAATTTGGACCCCAGCTGCCTTTGTCTTGCCAGTCAGTTACAGCAAATTTTGGTGTATTTGGGGTCAACCTCCTTCCTCCTTTCTCTCTCTCTCAGAGTGCCCCCAGACTCCCCTAATACAGAGAACAAATATCCTACCTAAAAGACTCCATAAACTAGCTTCAATCCCCCTTTATTTGCCTATCTTCTCTAGCTCAAAAACTTGCTACTTTCTCCACTCACAAACACAGAGTGGCTGCTGTGAGAGCCTGAAACCCTTGTATATGGCTGGAGAAAAAATTCTTCACATTGATTTCAATGCATTGAGTTAGATGAAAAAGCAGAAACTTTTCACCAAGAGGAAAGTTCCATTTTTCACCAATTTTGATTTGAGGAGAAAGTTTTCGCCTACCCCTACCTAAACAGGAGGGAAGGGGAGAGGTCTGGGGAGGAAGGATGTTAAGACAGGAAGGGAGAGCTCCACAGATCTGCCAAAACGAAAGACAACCAGTCATGAAAGGTTTGGTTAAAAACATCATAAAAATAAAAAATTCTCCTTACAAAATAACTAGGGTGGTGTAAGAGTCAGTCCATAAGCACAACCCACCTTGAGTTTTTGACTGTGGTTAGTTTCTGACCTCTGACTTTGTCTGCTCCTTTGGCGTTAATTTTCCAGTTACCTTGCCTGACTCTTCGACTTCTACAGCTTGATGTACAACCTACAATGTGGCAGATGTGTATGGTAGTGGTGGTGGGGGACTGGCATGGTGTGATTGATGGGACTTTGACAAACTGCATCCACCCCGGGAGGAGAGGCATCATCATCATTTATTGCACATGCTGCAGCAACCATTGCTGCAGTCAGTTTTTGTACTACCACTTCCCTGCACTGCTCCACCTTCCCCTCCTGCTTGTGCATTTGCTAGACATTACTCAACTACTGTGTGGTGAAGAAAAATGTTTCTTCCCATTGATTTCAATGCAATGAGCTAGGCATAAAAAGCAGGAAAACAGCACTTTTCATTGGAACTTTTTTACAAAGCAGCAAGTGACACTTTTTGCCAATTTTAGTTTGAAAAATACCTACTGGTGACACAGTGTGTGTACTGGTTGGTAGCCATTTTTGCCCCTCCAGCTATTTTAACCTCCACAATTGAATCGAGGCCTATGTGAGTCTGGTGGTTGCTGTAATACATGTGTTAACAAATGCATTATCATTTCTATCAGGCTAATGATTAATGCAAGGAAAGGAAACTCATTATATATAAATGCATGTAACTATAGGTTTCTGTTTACAAAAAGAAAAAAAACAATTATGCCATTCCTAGATGTATTAATGATGAGCCAATAATACATTGCTTTGCAGTGAAACCTTTCACCTCATATGTATTTTATTAATTATTATTGGTAACTCTCTAATTATAATTGCAGTAATATGTCTTTATCACATCACACATTTAAACCACTCCCCCTCTGTGCCTAACATGTTAGTTACAAATAAATAAGAGATAGTTATAAAAACCTGTTACTGAACCATCTCTTGCTCATGTAGTTAAATAAGCTCAGTCTGATCACATACCTCCAATCTGCTGTGTGGCTTGCAACACTTGTGCATAATAATAGCTTATTTGCATTCAGCCAGTTTTAATATGCTAGAGAAAACGGCAAGCTTTAACAACATATTATGTGCAATGTTCTTCAGCCTCAAGTAATGCAGAATAATGAATATATACTTCATAGGAATTGTATTTAAACAGTAGGACACATACATTTTTATAATGCTACACAAACATATATTTCAACAAATGCTTTACACTTTTTGATAACCCTGTTAACTTAACCCCTTGGATGCTAGAAAGATTTTCAATGCCCTATGGCCTGTCCCATTTTATAAGGTAATACATTAAGGGCTCTTCCCAAATGTTTGCGCTAAAAATGACAGTAGGGCAAAATGGATACCGACTGACAAAAAGAAATTGTCTTGGTTGGTGTTCAAATGTCCTACCGGGTAAAAGCACAACAGACATTAGGCCACAAAAATGGTCTTGGTGGTAAACGTCCGTTTTGTGCGTTAAGTTCCCAAAAGCTGCTAAATAACGGCAGTATTGGGAACTTAACAGGAAAAAATCTAACGATCGGTGCCTGACATACTGCCAAGCACCAATTGTTAACTTACATGTGTTACACTTACCTGTCATTCACTGTCCTTCTCCTTCTGTCTTCTCTTCTTTCTTCTGTCTTCTGCCTTCCCTTCAGGACTGGTGCAAGGATTTTTGCCACCCTAGGCAAAACCTAATTTTGCCGCCCATTTGGCTCCGCCCCTTGTGTTCCACCCCTTTATACCCCGCCTACTTATATATTACAATATTCATGATTGTCCTCTCTCTGTCCGCTGGGCCAGTCTGCCCCTGGTCTGGAGATGCCTGTAAGAGATGCCCCCCCAGCTCCACTTTGCCCCCCTATCAGCTCCACTTTGCCCCCTATCAGCTCCACTATGCCCCCTCAGCTCCAACACATACACATACATACACATAGTCTTTTTTTTTTCATCACACCTTACACATTTTAAACTTTATTTTTACAGTGTGAATCCGTGAGTGAAAGTGTGTGACAGAGAGTGAGTGGGATCGAGTGTGTCTGTGAGGGCGTGTGAGAGTGCCTGGGTGTGAATGGGTGAATGATCGCCAGGAGAGGAGGACAGGAGAGAGGGATGGGGAGACTAGTGGAGGAGGAGGAGGAAGGTCAGGAGGGGATCCCTCAGCAGAGCAGGGGTGGGAGAGGGAGATCTGCAGGGCGGAGGGGGACCAGGCCCACAAGAACAGGCACACAAAGAAGAAGAGGGACAGATCCTGCAGTGGGATGAGGGGTAGTGCCTGGGGACCACCACACACAGGCAGGGGCAGAGCAGGCAGGACACTCCGGGTCTGACTCCTCGCATGCTGGAGCAGAGGGGGACAGGGTCAGGGATCCCCGATATACCGAGGAAGAAAACACGGCCCTCGTGGAGGCTCTGCTGGAGAGGGAGAGTGTCCTCTTCCCGGGGGAGAGACTCCCTGGCCTGGCTGCGAGGAGGAGAGCTGCCTGGAGCCAAATCTGCAGCCGAGTTAATGCGGTGGCCACCTGCAGACGGCAGGTGGACTCAATCAAGAAGAGATGGGGCGACTGCAAAAGGCAGGTGAAGAAGAAGATGGGGGATGCCGCCCTGCACGCCCGAGCCACCGGAGGTGGGCCACCTGTCCCCATCACCTTCAGCGCATGGGAGGAGAGGCTGCGGCAGACACTGTCATCTACCCTCATTGAGGGGGTCCCTGGAGGATCAGACACTGGGGATGAGAGGAGCCTCCACACCACTGGTAAGTGCATCACCCCAAAACCACACACCACCTCAAACCACACACCCATCACAAACAAGCACTCACATCCCAACATCTGCCCTTCATTCATCCACACAACTGCAACAACACAGCACCCTGAGGGTTTAAACAGGACGCAAGACAAGGACAAATGTCAAGGCTCAACAAGCCCAAAACCTGTCCAACTCCCTGGTTAACCCTCATGTTGCTGTGCTGATCACACACAATACACACAAACCATGCTCAGAAAAGTGTTGTATGTCAAACATCACAATTGTTGTCACACAGTGTTACCCATGTTCCCACAGGGAATCCAGCACATAACCCCATGAGTGCTAGAGGGATCATCAATGCATCGATCACCAATGCTTTGGCAACCCCTCTGGTACTCAAAGGGTTAACCAGACAGCAAACACATGTCGATAGGTTAACAATTACATGACACATAGGGGACATTCACTAAGCGGTGAAAAAGAGCTGATGTAGAGAATTTGACACTTACATACCCTCAGGTGTCCGCTTTGTGTGATAACCTCCATTGTTCCGTGCCATGTTGTGCTGGTGTTTTTTTGTGTGTCGTTGTCCCTGTGGTGTTGGTTGTTGTTGTGTGTGTAGTGATTTGTGTTGTGTGTGCATGTTTTTGTGTTGTTTTGGCATTGCACGGGTTAATTTTCCCATTTGCATGGTTGTGCGGTAAGCATTTTGTGTATTTTCCTATGTAATGGGTGTTTTGTTTTGCCCGTTAAGTGTCTAACGTGTGAGAAAAGTGGGTCTTAACTTTTAGCCGTTAGGTGTGTCTTTTTTTCAGCAGTTATCAGTACCGCAAGCCTTTGAATAGCTCTGGGGTATGTTTTTCCATGCGTCTGAATGCACGTAAGTGTATCGGCCGTAAGGATTCTGCAACTGCCGTTAGCTGTTCTTTAGACGGATCTTTGAATTGCAACATGACACTTAACGCACCCCGTTACTAACGGCAGCCTTTAAATCTAGCCCCTAGTCTCTATGTATATAGTGTAGTGGAGTCCCAGCGCTTGCCTATGCATGTGAGGTATTTGTGAAGCTCCAGGACACTGTCAGGGGCAGGCTTGGCAGTGGGACAGTTGCTCATACTCTGGATTGAATGGCTGCTGCCTCCAGGGCTAGAATTCTTTAACCCTTTGAGTGCCAGAGTGGTGGCAGCGCATTACATACCCCGCTGGCACTCAAATGGTTAAATGTAAGATGAGTCACAATGCATCACTCTAACATGCAAGGGATTAATTTATGGTGTGTCTCCCCTCCGTAGAACTGAATTTCTCCTATAATCTTCAAACTGTACTTAGCGTCTACCGGATAGTCAGTTCTAGCAATATTTTGATAAATGTGTCACTTCCAGGGAGATGAAAGGAAGTGACTCATCAGTAAGACACATGAAATGGAGACTCTCCAGTTGGTGCTCATGACAGAAGTCTGGGGAGAGTGAGAGGGAGACACGGCAGAGGCCAAAGATGATTCATTTTTACATTCACTAGGAGGAGAGAATTTTGTTGCACAAATGCTTTAAATCTGCTCCATGAAAGACAATGCTATGGAGCAGATTTAAATCACTGGTGTCCACAAAAAAACAGAATGTAGAAATAAAGGATGCATTAAATCACATGCTGTTTACTCACTTATTCAACCTCTCTTTGTCAACCGGCACCTTCCCATCCTCTTTCAAACATGCACTAATCACTCCCATTCTAAAAAACACACTCCCTGGACCCAAACTCACTGTCAAATTACCGGCCAATTCCCTACTCCCGTTCACCTCCAAGCTTCTCGAGCGCCTTGCATATAACCGGCTCACTAAATTCCTCTGCTCCCATTCCCTGCTAGATCCCTTGCAATCCAGATTCCGCCCTCATCACTCCACTGAGACTGCCCTCACTAAAGTGGCCGATGACTTGCTCTCAGCCAAGTCAAAAAGGCCACTACTCCCTACTCATTCTTTTGGACCTGTCAGCTGCCTTTGACACAGTTGATCACCCACTCCTCCTCCAAGCCCTCCACTCCCTAGGTCTCTGCGACACTGCACTCTCCTGGTTGTCATCTTATCTCTGCAACCGCTCCTTCAGTGTTTCCTACTCTGGCTCCACTTCCCCAACCCTTCCCACTGTCTGTTGGGGTGCCTCAAGGATCAGTACTGGGACCCTTGCTCTTCTCAATCTACACTGCTTCCCTTGGAAAACTAATAAACTCCTTTGGGTTTCACCATCATCTCTATGCCGATGACACCCAAATATATCTTTCCTCCCCAGACCTCTCCCCTTCCCTCCTGTCCCGAGTGTCTGACTGTCTGTCTGCTGTGTCTTCCTGGATGTCCTCCCATCAACTCAAACTTAACCTTGGCAAAACTGAACTAATTCTCTTCCCTCCATCTACAACCAGCCTTATCCCAAATATTACCCTCACCGTTAACAACACTTCCATCACACCAAACCCTACAGCACGCTGCCTGGGGGTCACATTTGACTCTGCCCTATCCTTCATTCCTCACATCCAGTCAATCTCCAACTCATGCCACCTCCACCTCCGCAACATCTCTAGAATCTGACCCTTTCTCACAGAAGACACTACCAAAATTGTAATCCAAACACTCATCATGTCCGGTCTTGACTACTGTAACTCTTTACTAATTGGCCTGCCTCTCACCCGACTAACCCCGCTACAGTCCATAATGAACTCTGCTGCAAGACTAATCTACCTCACTCATCGCTTCTCTAACACCACACCCCTCTGTCAGTCCCTACACTGGCTCCCATTAGCATACAGAGTAAAATTAAAAACTCTGGTACTAACTTATAGAGCCATCACTAACACCGCACCCCCCTATATTTCATCTCTCATTTCCAAATATACTCCCGCCCGCCATCTTCGCTCTGCACATGACCTTCTGCTCTCCAAAGCTCTTATCACATCCTCCCACTCCTGCCTACAGGACTTCTCCCGTGCCGCACCTGAGCTGTGGAATTCCCTCCCCCACTCCCCCAGACTCTCCCTCAGCCTTCAAATCTTCAGACGCTCCCTGAAGACTCACCTCTTCAGGGAGGCCTATGAACTGCCTCCATAAACATCATCACCAAGATTCACCCCTTGCACGGACTACTGCACGCAACGGCACTTCTCACACCCACCCACTGACTGGCAGTACATGTGGCAGGAGGCACTTAAACGCAATAGCACTTACTCCTTCTGTATCAAACCTACCTTCCTCTAGACTGTAAGCTCTCACGAGCAGGGCCCTCTGATCCTCCTGTTCTCCACATCTGATTGTACTATTTAATACCTCTGTATGTCTATTCCCAATTGTACAGCACTGCGGAATTAGTTGGCGCTATATAAATAAAGATTAATAATAATAATAATAATAATAATATTACATACAAACACAGAGACATTATTTTGCAAAGCAATGTGGAGAATCCTGGAGAGCAGGCTGTGAACGTTTTGCAGGGAAAGGGCAACATGTGGTTCTTAATTTCCCCAGTATGAATTTGTTATTTTATTTTAACTAAAGTTAAAGACAATATATTTAATGTGATTATTAGATTGTAAGCAAAACTGACTCACATGCATTCTATCACACACACAGAGTCTAACACACGCAGTGAGGCTGGAGTACTAAGAAATGGAGCAAACAACTGCACCATTGGCAACAAATAGAAATTTTCAAAAATACCCATAGATTAAAACAAGGTTCCTAAACCCTTGAATGCTATAAAGGTCTCCAGCATGTTTTCAGAATCCAAAGGACACCTCTTTAGCATTCAAGAGGTTAAAAGACACTTGCAGAGCAATAGGAATTTGTATTTGTTCTGTACAGGACAGTTGATTTGTCTCAGAATTGCTCAATTTTTACTTAGTATATCATCTTCTGTGTGTATGTGTGTGTGTAGATGTGTATGTGGGTGTGTAGATGTGTATGTGTGTGTGTAGATGTGTATGTGCGTGTGTAGATGTGTATGTGTGTGTGTAGATGTGTATGTGGGTGTGTAGATGTGTATGTGGGTGTGTGTTTATGACAGCAGGTTCCTGAGATGTAAATCTGGCCCTGCTCTTTGGCAGAAATTTGAAAATGATGTTTTTAAAGCAGGGTCCAGCAAAGTTCCAATAATGTATTCCTCATTGCTGTTAATGGACACTAGAGTTATTATTATTATTAAATTCCCTTGATCAGCTGATGCAGGTCTGTGTTGACATTATGGGAAGATTCCTCAGCCATGCTCCTCAGTTTTTTAAAGCAGTAGATATATATATATATATATATATATATATATATATATATATATATATATATATATATATTTGCCATTGCCCAAATTACAAAGATGCTCCCTCCAAATCCTTCCAGGTTTGCATTGTGTCTCACTAATGGCCTTATTCTGCTAGTACAAATGCTCTAACGTACAAAGTGGTATTTTTTCCAGGTCGGGACCTCTATTTTCAGCTGGTGATGGGGCAGGTTGTTATCTGCAGACAAAATCAACTTTTAAGGAGCAGCGTACAATCCATCCCTCTATCACCTGCTCTAGTTTACATCTACGGTTTTGTGGGGCTGTTTCTTAAAACTGCATGTACATGGTGGCGTGCCAAAGCTATGGACTATCCAGTAGCTGCTGTTGCCGTTAATCACACTGCCAGAACCAGGGGCAAGATTACTAACTGTTACCTGATGTTGTAAGCTAGTGGTGTTGCCCACTGGTGGTGGTGAAAGAGAAACACATATAATCTGTGCTCTGCCCACTTGTCCACATATCTGTTGCCAGGTAGATTTCCTTGCTGTATGAGCTTTCCAGCTCTTTGCTCAACACACTAACCAACTTCTTGTACAATTCTTGCACTGTAATACTGGAAAAATAACTGTAGCTTGGGTTATTCTAGTGAGGAGCTACACATAACATCAATTTTCTAAAATCTTGCCCTTTCAAGAAAAGAATACAGCAGCATGTCCTCTGCCAACATTTTGGCAACCTTGCTATTCCATAGGCATACTTTTTGTGAAGTTTCGACTCCTTCTCAAGAACTTAGTAAGTGTGGGTTGGCAGTACATGACAGAAGAACCCTGTAACTTGGTATTTTAACAACATTATTGGAGGAGATGGTACAGTTGGAGTCAGCATTTGTGGGCAGTTTATGACTCTTGCCATCGCCTACAGCAAACTCAGAGTCTTCATACTCCTCTGCAGCAGGAGCCATAGGTGCTGTTTGGAGTAAACTAACTTTACATCAATAACATCAGTACTTCTATTATCTCAGAGCCCCAGGAATGGTTTGTAGTGCCTCTGTTGTTGCTGTTAGTTGTGGCACCTCTGACATGTTGAAAGTGTGTATCCCAAATCAGACTTGTGGTTTTGCTTTAGGTAGAATCTCAATGACGAGGTGGCAGGTGTGAGCCTGCTTTCCCCTGCTCATGTGCTTTTTATACAGAAAACAGATAGCAACATACTTGCTTTGCTTTTGGATTATGTGTGAAGTATGTCTATATTGTGGGCTTCATAGACTGTGGGGTTCCTGAGGGGCTGCTACTACTACTGGGGCTAGATGTTTATGCAATTGTACTTCTACTGGGTTTCAAAGGTGCAGAACTTCCAACAGCATCAGAGTTCTCATCATAGCTAAAGTTGTGGATGTTAAAAGACTGTGTTGTTGCTGTTGCTTACACAACACTAGTGTTTGTTGTTGAGTAAGGCTTGGACTTGGAAGCAGTGACAATGCTGATGATGACTGACAAAATGACTGTGTATTTTGGGCAACATTGCTTGTATCTGAAAAAAGGGGAGGATGCTGGAGGGATATATTCTAGATCTACATCATCATCATCATCATCAGTCATCTTAATATCATCCTCTGCATTGCTCTCCGCTTCTTGCCACTACCTTTATATTCCTCTAGGCTTTTCGAGGTCTCAAACAATTTATTTTTACTTTTACTTATACAATGTTCACTACTACTTTGAGGACAGATGTTTTGTGCTTGCTTGTCTCACTGTCAGATGCAGCAGTTGCTGCTATACCTTCTTCCACTATGCCATGAACACTAGAATACGACTCGACTTCAGTGTTCTTACATAGTTTTTTAATAATACCAGTGCAGTTGGTGGAACCTTGACAAACTGCATCTTCATCCAGAGCAGAGGGATCACTATCATTTATTGAATATGCTTCATCAACTCTTGTATGGATTATAGTGCATTGTGAGCATTGTAGGAGTGCCTAAAATGGGCACATATTTTCCTGCTGATATTCAGCATCTCTCTGAGGGTTTTGGATTCTTTGACGAATCTAGTCACAACTAAATTTAGGACATGGGCATATCAGAGTACATGCACCATAATATCTATTCTCAAGGCAGATATTATGTTGGACCCAAAACCAGTTTTCAAGGAATGGGGTACAAACCATTCTTCTGTCAACTGCTCTAATTAATTTAACACAACTATGACTTTGTGGGATTGTCCCTCAAAACTCTGCATGCACAAATCGGTGTGCAGCTCTTTGCCTACCACACTAACCACCTGCTTGTACAATTCTGGCACAGCTGTCCTTGAAAAATAGCTGTGTCATGGGATTTTCATATGTGGTACAAGACATCAGTTCTTTAACCCTATGAGTGCCAGAGGGATACGCAGCACATGGAGTAGTAATGTGTTGTGTACCTCTCTGCGCTCAGAGGGTTAAAATGTCAGATTTATACAAAAGTATAAGGTGGCATGTCAATTGCCAACGTCTTAGCAACTTTGCCATTCCACATGTGTACTTTGGGATTATTTTTGTGAAGTTTTTGACTCTTTACCATGAACTCTGATGGTGTGGGTTGGCAGTACATGGCAGAAAAACTGTCTAACCTTATTGATTTTACAGCATAACTTGTTGAGGTGGTGGGGGTGGCACAGGTATGTGTGGGCAGCCTATGACTCTTGTTATGTTCTACAACTGAGAGTCATACACCTCCACAGCAGGAGTCATAGGTGTTATTTAAATGGATACAATCTTGGTACACTCTCTGTTACATCATCATTAGTTCTATTATGTGTCCCAGATCCCCAGGAACATTTAGTAGTACTTCTGCTAGTTGTGGGACCTCTGACATGTTGATGATGTGTCTACCAATCAGACCTGTGGATGTGCTTCAAGTGAGGAGATACCCAGGTGTGAGCCTGTATTCCTCCTGTTCACATGCTTCTTACACAGACAACATATAGCAACATATTTAGCAGTTGAGCTCATAGATTGAGGGGCTTGCGAAGGGCTACTACTACTACTGGGTCTAGATGTTGCTGCAGTTGTACTAGGTGTCAAAGGTGCTTCACTTGCAACAGCAGCAGAGACAATCAAAATAGATAAGGTCATGGATGTTGAAAAATTGTGTTGCTGCTGGTTACTCAGCACTAATGTGGCTGAATGGGGGTTGGCTTCGTAGTAGTAACAATGCTGATGATGACTGCCATGTTTATATATATTTTTGCCATCTTTTCTAAACAGACACAGTGCTCCCTTTCAGTGGTAGAAGATTGAGCCCTTGCCTTTCAACTAATTTTCTGGCGTTGTCATTAGTGATGAGCGAGCATGCTCGGCCGAAGCTCGGTTCGGCTCGAGCATCGCTCTGCTCGGCACATGGCGGTACTCGTACGAGTACCGCATGTGCTCGCCCGCCATGTTCGGGTCTCCTCCCCGCACGTTTCTCGGCTGCTGTGCAGCCAATAAACGTGCGGGGAGGCTCTGACATCAGTGTAATGCCAGCAGCCATGTTGGCTGCTGGCATTACACTGATTGGCTGGCCAGAACCCGTGATCGGGTGCTGTATAGCACCTGACCAGCGAGTTCGGCTCAGTCTTAGCCAGGGAGAGATGAGGATAGGAAGGGAAAGTCAGTGTAGGGAGAAGAAAAGTGTGTTTGAACAACAAAAAGACCCAAAAGTCCTTTTTAGGACTATTGTGTGTGGGGGCAGCAGTTATATTTTGTTTTGGGGGGCAGAGTTTAAAAAAAAAAGTCACATATTCCGTTCACTGTGCCTAGCTGCAGATTAGCAGCACATTCTGTTTAGTGTGCAAAGTTGCAGATTAGCAGCACATTCTGTTTAGTGTGCAAAGTTGCAGATTAGCAGCACATTCTTTTTAGTGTGCAAAGTTGCAGATTAGCAGCACATTCTGTTTAGTGTGCAAAGTTGCAGATTAGCAGCACATTCTGTTTAGTGTGCAAAGTTGCAGATTAGCAGCACATTCTGTTTAGTGTGCAAAGTGTAAAAAATAAAAGTCACATATTCCGTTCACTGTGCCTAGCCGCAGATAAGCAGCACATTCTGTTTAGTGTGCAAAGTTGCAGATTAGCAGCACATTCTGTTTAGTGTGCAAAGTGTAAAAAATAAAAGTGACTTATTCCGTTCACTGTGCCTAGCCGCAGATAAGCAGCACATTCTGTTTAGTGTGGAAAGTTGCAGATTAGCAGCACATTCTGTTTAGTGTGCAAAGTGTAAAAAATAAAAGTCACATATTCCATTCACTGTGCCTAGCCGCAGATAAGCAGCACATTCTGTTTAGTGTGCAAAGTTGCAGATTAGCAGCACATTCTGTTTAGTGTGCAAAGTGTAAAAAATAAAAGTCACTTATTCCGTTCACTGTGCCTAGCCGCAGATAAGCAGCACATTCTGTTTAGTGTGCAAAGTTGCAGATTAGCAGCACATTCTGTTTAGTGTGCAAAGTGTAAAAAATAAAAGTCACATATTCCATTCACTGTGCCTAGCCGCAGATAAGCAGCACATTCTGTTTAGTGTGCAAAGTTGCAGATTAGCAGCACATTCTGTTTAGTGTGGAAAGTTGCAGATTAGCAGCACATTCTGTTTAGTGTGCAAAGTGTAAAAAATAAAAGTCACATATTCCATTCACTGTGCCTAGCCGCAGATAAGCAGCACATTCTGTTTAGTGTGCAAAGTTGCAGATTAGCAGCACATTCTGTTTAGTGTGGAAAGTTGCAGATTAGCAGCACATTCTGTTTAGTGTGCAAAGTGTAAAAAATAAAAGTCACATATTCCATTCACTGTGCCTAGCCGCAGATAAGCAGCACATTCTGTTTAGTGTGCAAAGTTGCAGATTAGCAGCACATTCTGTTTAGTGTGCAAAGTTGCAGATTAGCAGCACATTCTGTTTAGTGTGCGAAGTGTAAAAAATAAAAGTCACATATTCCGTTCACTGTGCCTAGCCGCAGATAAGCAGCACATTCTGTTTAGTGTGCAAAGTTGCAGATTAGCAGCACATTCTGTTAGTGTGCAAAGTGTAAAAAATAAAAGTCACATATTCTGTTCACTGTGCCTAGCCGCAGATAAGCAGCACATTCTGTTTAGTGTGCAAAGTTGCAGATTAGCAGCACATATTCCGTGTAATATGAAGAAGGCAGGTAAAAAGGGACGGGGAAGTGGACGTGATCCTGATAGTTCAGGGCGCTGGTCAGGACGCGTAGAAACTGTGCCTGGTGCCAGAGCACAAGAAAGAAAGACATCCACCATACCTAGCTTCATGTCTCAGTTTACAGGGCGTCGCAGGACATCACTCTCGAGGTCAGACCACTGCGAACAGGTGGTCGGTTGGATTTCAGCTGATACTGCTTCCAGTCGGTTAAGCACCACCCTGTCTTCCACCAAGTCCACTCTCAGTAGCCAAGAGTCTGGTCAACATAATCCTCACCCTGATCATCCTTCCTCCCACCATAGAGGGTCTGGCCAAAGAAGTGATCCCACACTGGGATATAGTGAGGAGCTCGTCTCATCACCAATCCTTCATTTGAACCTCTCTCCAAGCACGCTTGCAGAGGAACATGACATCTTGTGCCCTGATTCACAACCTCTAGAGGGTACCCAATCACAAGAAGATGACAGAGGGGAACGGCATTTAAGGTCAAAGGAAGTGGATGATGATGATGAGACACAGTTGCCAGCAAATCAACCACTATTACTGTCTCAAGACCTTGATGAGGAGGATGATACACAGTTGTCAATGACTGAGTATGTGCTGGGATCAAGAAATGAGGAGGATGATCAGAGTGAGGAAGTGGAGGAGGACTTGGTGGACGATGAGGTGACTGACCCCACCTGGGAAGGTGGAGAGCCGAGCGATGACAGCAGTCCTGAGGGTGAGCCATCTGCAGCACCGCAACAGGCTGGAAGAGGCAGTGGTGTGGCTAAAGAAAGAAGGCGGACCGCACCAAACCGGCCCGCAAATGTTCCACGGAGCACCCCCTTGCGTAAATCTCCCTTGCCAAGGGCTAGGTGTTCCGCGGTATGGCGTTTTTTTAAGGAAAGTGCGGACGACAAAAAAATTGTAGTTTGCAACCTGTGCCACACCAGAATGAGCCGAGGCATGAACACTAGAAACCTCACCACCACCAGCATGATCCGACACATGGCATCCAAGCACCGTAATAAGTGGGAGGAACGCCCGGATCGCCAATCTGTGTCTGCAGGCCACACCACTGCCTCCTCTTCCCCTGTTTTCGGTGCCGGCCAATCGCCTGTCGAAGGCGCAGGCCCGCATACCTCCCGCCCTGCACCTGTACCATCTGAAGCACCATCAGCGACCACATCCACTTCCCTGTCCCAGCGCAGCGTCCAAATGTCGTTACCCCAGGCATTTGAGCGCAAGCGAAAATACCCAGCCACCCACCCACAGGCCATAGCACTAACCTCACACCTTTCCAAATTACTGGCCATCGAAATGCTGCCATTTAGGCTTGTGGACACTGAGTCCTTCCGCAGCCTGATGGCAGCAGCTGTCCCTCGGTACGCAGTCCCCAGCCGCCACTACTTTTCCCGGTGTGCCGTCCCCGCCTTACACCACCATGTGTCCCGTAACATCACCCGTGCCCTGACCAACGCAGTTACTGGGAAGGTCCACTTAACGACTGACACATGGACAAGTGCTTGTGGCCAGGGACGCTACATTTCCCTGACGGCACACTGGGTGAATGTCGTGGAGGCTGGGAGCGACTCGGACCCTGGGTTGGCACAGGTGCTACCCACGCCGAGGATTGCGGGCCCTACCTCCATCAGGGTTTCCGCCAGCACCTACGTTATTGGCTCCTCCTCCTCCGTTTCCACCTCCGAATTCTCTGCGCGCAGCGCCACTCACCCATCAGCCGGTAGCTGGAAGCAGTGTAGCACTGCAGTGGGGAAGCGTCAACAGGCCGTGCTGAAGCTGATCTGCCTTGGGGACAAACAGCACACGGCCTCAGAGCTGTTGCAGGGGATTAGTCACCAGACCGAGCAGTGGCTCTCGCCACTCAACCTGCAACCAGGCATGGTTGTGTGTGATAATGGGCGTAACTTGGTGGCGGCTTTGGAGCTCGGCAAGCTCACACACGTACCATGCCTAGCGCATGTATTTAATTTAGTGGTTCAGCGATTTCTAAAAACCTACCGCAATTTGCATGATCTCTTGACCAAGGTGCGCCGCGTGTGTGCACATTTCCGTAAGTCATCAACAGCTTCAGCCGGCCTGTTGAAGCTGCAGCAGCGCTTACAATTGCCAGCTCACCGGCTGCTGTGTGACGTGAGCACGCGCTGGAACTCCACCTTCCACATGCTGGTCCGGCTTTGTGAGCAGCAGAGGGCAGTAGTGGAGTACCAGCTGTTACACGGTCGTCGCCTCTCCGTTCAACTTCCTCTAATCAGAAGTGAGGAGTGGGAATGGATGTCAGACCTCTGTGAGGTTTTACGCAATTTTGAGGAATCGACACAGATGGTGAGCGGCGATAACGCTATTATCAGTGTAACCATCCCACTTCTGTGTCTACTGAAACGCTCGCTGCTCACAATTAAAACCGACGCTTTGCATGTGGAAGAGGTGGAAATGCGGGAGGAAGAGCTTACACAAGGTGATAGCCAGAGCACCCTCACTTCATCTTCTCAGCGACAATTGGAGGAGGCGGAGGAGGAGGAGGAGGAGGAGGAAGACACGGTTGCCTCCCCTACAGAGGGTAGCCATGGAACTTTAGTTCCATCTCTTCAGCATGGGTGGGCAGAAGAGGAGGAAGAGGATGAGGAGATTGAGAGTCATCCTCCTGGTGAGGACAGCGAAATCTTGCCTGTTGGTACTCTGGCACACATGGCTGACTTTATGTTAGGCTGCCTTTCCCGTGACCCACGCGTTATACGCATTTTAGACAACACGGATTACTGGGTGTTCACCCTTCTGGACCCCCGCTACAAAGAGAATTTCTCATCTCTCATTCCTCCGGTGGAGAGGACAAGCAAAATGGTGCAATACCAGAAGGTTCTTGTCGAAAAATTGCTCCAAAATTTTCCATCTGACAATGCTGGCGGCAGAGTACGTGCTACCTTGGCCAACCGAGAAGGGGAGAAAAGGGGAGCACACAGCAGTTCCGACAAAGGCAGGGCAACACTCTCCAAGGCGTGGGACACCTTCATGACACCCCGCCAGCACCCTCACCCTGATGCGCAGCCTAGTGTCACAAGGAGGGAAAAGTTTTGGAAGATGGTGAAGGAGTACATAGCAGACCGTGTCAGCGTCCTCAATGATCCCTCTGTGCCTTACAACTACTGGGTGTCCAAGCTGGACACGTGGTATGAACTGGCGCTCTACGCCTTGGAGGTGCTGGCCTGCCCTGCCGCCAGCGTTCTGTCTGAGCGGGTATTTAGTGCTGCTGGTGGCATCATAACAGATAAGCGTATCCGCCTTTCCACCGAAAATGCTGATAGGTTGACACTTATAAAAATGAACAAGGCCTGGATTTCCCCTGACTTCTCCACTCCACTGGAGGAAAGCCCCGGGTGAACATAAAGTCACTTTATATATGTTATTTACAATGATGGGAATACTCTGTATTCCCATTCACCCCTTCCACCCAAAAAATGGGTATATGGTTGACTCTCTTCCATATACCCTGGGATATAATTTTTATATAGGGCCAGCTCACCAGCGGGCCCTGTGATATAATTTTTATATAGGGCCAGCTCACCAGCGGGCGCTGTTTGACAATTTTTGTATAGGTCAGCTCACCAGCGGGCCTTCTCATATAATGTTTTATTGGGTCAGCTCTCTAGCGGGCCCTCTCATATAATGTTTTATAGCGTCAGCTCACTAGCTGGCCTTCGCATATAATGTTTAGGATGGTCAGCTCCGCAGCAGACCCTCACCCATAATGTTTTAGATGGTCGGCTCAGCGCACGTTTCCCTCTTAATCATGGCCCCAGTTCAGAAAAATCGATGAAATTTTTTGCAGAATTTGCCTCTGCGCACGTTTCCCTCTTAATCATGGCCCCAGTTCAGAAAAATCGATGAAATTTTTTGCAGAATTTGCCTCTGCGCACGTTTCCCTCTTAATCATGGCCCCAGTTCCGAAAAATCGGTGAAATTTTTTGCAGAATTTGCCTCTGCGCACGTTTCCCTCTTAATCATGGCCCCAGTTCCGAAAAATCGATGACATTTTTTGCAGAATTTGCCTCTGCGCACGTTTCCCTCTTAATCATGGCCCCAGTTCAGAAAAATCGAGGAAATTTTTTGCAGAATTTGCCTCTGCGCACGTTTCCCTCCTAATCATGGCCCCAGTTCCGAAAAATCGATGAAATTTTTTGCAGAATTTGCAGATGATATACAAGTAAATATACAGCAAATACTGTTTGGTAACAATTTTTCGCCTAAAGTCGTTTTTATCTTCCTTTTTGTGTGTTTTACGGTCAGTCTGTAAAAATGGCGTACTACGGGCGAAACATCGTTCCCAGCAGCGACGTTGGAGTCCAAGATGCATCCAGACATCCTCCCTATGCTGTCCCTGAACCATTTCTGTGGTGTTTCCATCATTTTCTTCCCTTTTCCTATGGACCAGGCACCCTCCACTCATCAGAGCAGGGGGTGCCTGGTGTAATGCTCGAGTCCTCCCATTGACTTCAATGGGGCTCGGGTGCTCGGCCGAGCACTCGAGCCTCCGGGGGTGCTCGGCCAGAGCACCCGAACACCCGAGCATTGGGGTGCTCGATCATCACTAGTTGTCATCATATCTCACTCTTATCTCCATCCATATCTGAAAAAGAGTAAGATAATGGAGGGAAATAATCTAGATCAACATCATCATCAATAATTAAGTCATTCTCATCATTGCCCATCTTTTTTCCCCCCACTATATTTATATACTTTTATATTGCTCTAGACTTTTTTTGCAGTCTCAAACAATTTCTTTTTACTTTTCCCCTTAGAGGAATTCTCTAAGAGGCAGCAGTTGGTTGAACTCATAAATATTTTCCCATTGTGTAATCAGCAGTAGATTGTCTTGAGTATTTTTAGATTGTTTATTAATATTACTGGTGGTGATGGAATTTTTTATGGGACTTTGACAAACATATCTACAGCCTCTGGTGACCACATTATTCGTTATCTGAAGGACACTAAACATGTCCTACAGGAGTTAAATAATGTACAGTGGGAATCTGGTTACTCCTGGCTGAGCTGTGATGTCAGCTCACTTTATTCATTTATCCTCCATAAGCGGAGTATTGGTGCAGTATGTTATCTGTGAAATGCAGTGTTATATATGGCCTGCTTGTGATCTGGGGCTCTGGGGTGGACAGGATTGGTTTTGTTCAATATTTTAATGATAATACTATTAATTTAATGTCCACTTTGGAAGACCAGGTAACCAGAATTTACTTTTTGGATCTGACTTTGTCCGTTAATGCTCTTTTGATGGCAGACAGCTGATATCCACCACACGTCATTAGGGGGATTCCTTTTGGACAGTTTATCCATCTAAGGTGGAACTGTTCATCAGATAGTCTCTTTAAAATACAGGCTATAAGAGGTTGCAAGAGAGAAGGTATCCAACTTAGATGTTAGATTGAGCTCTGAAGTTATCCAGACAGCACAGTAGGAGTAAAATACTGGCAGCAAACCCCAAGAGAGAGAATAGCACAGTTATGGGTATTGTGCATGGTGGGGTCACACTCAGCACTCCCTATAGTGTGAATTTTATCAGATTAAGAAGATTCTGTTTAAACATATTCCTATGCTTAATGCAGAGGAAAAATGTCAGAGGGTTGTCTCTGAAGTGATTAAATTCATTGACAGGAAAACATGTACCCTTGGCAACTTGGTTTCTTCTAGTCTTTAGGTGAAAAAAAAAGAACTCTAGTATCAAGACTTGGCTGTCAACGGTGGGGGTGTACAGATGTGGCAGTGCTAGATGTGGACTTTGTTCGATAGTGGAAGTTTCCAAACAATTCAAATGTTGTGTGACAGGCAGGCTTTTACAACATGAGGACTTATAAACTGCACCACTAGGAATATCATTTAATGGGTCATATGCAAAGAATGTCAGATCCAATATCAGGTTATATCCCCTGACTTGTTCTGTGATGATGGTGCAGCTAATTTCTAAGGAATACTGCCTTCTCTACCTCTCAGAGACACAAAATTAAATGCTCTGGGAACCTGGAACCCCTTTTATATTATCCTTGTGGGGAAAAAAGGGAAAGTTGCCATGTGGGGGGAAATTCAGTCTTACCATTGATTTCAATGCAATAAGCTAGGCGGGAAAAAAAGGAAAATCTACACTTTTTCACAAATAATTTCCTGCTTGGCATGAACTGCCATTTTTCATCTGTTCTGCTTTTGAGAACAAATATTTGTACAAACAATAGTCCCAAGCACCATAACAGAAGATAAAAAACATTAATCCTGTCAGGAAAGCAACATTTACTTTTCCTTGAGATTGGCATAGTTGCTTTCTTAATTTAGAAAGCCTAAAATGCTCTCTTGCATGTGATTGCATTGAATATTATGTTTGATCTTGTTCTGTGTCAAATCTCCTACACACAGTATGACTTGCTGGCAATATGTAAGCAGAGAAAACAACTTAAATATAATTCAGTTGGTTCTATGCTATTTGGAAATTAAATTCCATTATAAGTTGTTCAGTGGGACTGTTCCTGTAACATGGTAGAATGCATTTTATATTATTGTGTTTCCATTAAAAACCTGACAGCTTTATAATCCCACAGTGATGATTCAGTCCTCTGAATAAATGTACTACTGACATGACAGCTGCTTAACATGGCTAAATAAATACATTCATTCAAATAAACCTTCATTGTGTGCAGTGGTATATGCCTTCCAGTACATTTAGTTAATACCAAAATGTACACATATGTCATTGACAAAACAGGTTATAATGCCACATTTTAAATAACAATTCTTATCAAAACCGGCATCCACCATGCTGAGTCTGTCAGGCTGAAGTCTGAAAGGAAATTGCACTATTAAAAGTTTTCTTGAATACATTCTCTGGAGACTAATGGGTCAGTTGTTAAGAGGCTGTAAAAATCATATCTGGATTTAAAGTATGACACTGAAAAGTTTAGAGTGTGCTGAATGCAACACCTTCACCAACAGGAGGGAGGTCATAAAATGTCAGCATCTCAGTGTCCATTTTATTATCAGAGCCCTGTGCCCTCATGTGTAAATCAGTTATTTTTTTCAGTTATTTTTTCATATGCTTGTTAAGACGTGTGTGTTGTGGTTCCCTAATGGTCTGGCAGTGTTGCTCACCCAAGTTTAAGTCTTTGTTACAGCATCACATTTTGGATTTGTGTTTTTTCTAGTTCTCCTGGTGGGTGAAACATGTATCCTCCAGCTGCTGTGTTGATGTGTTCCCCCATTAATGTGTGTTGATGGAGTTGCTTTGTCCGTGTGTAGTACTGTCATTGTTTCAACTTAGTTGTCATGGTTGTGTCAACAGTGCAAGTGGGTTTTTTGAGGTCATGGGGTTATTGCACATGTGATCTACATAGATAACATGTGCAATAACATGGTCTCAAATCAACCATGTACATGCCACCAGTTTTTGTTTGTTCAACTATCATATGTGTGATGACCCCTGTGAACCTGTGGAGCATGACCCTGATGTAGTGTGTTCATCCTCTGTTAACCCTTTGATTGCCAGAGTAGTACCCAATGCAATGTAAAGCACTGCATTGTATATCTCCCCTAGCACTCAATGGGTTAAGTGCTGACCTCCCTGTGGCTACATGTGTAACACTGTTCAAGAAAATAACAGATGTTAGTATTACAATGTGATGGCAATCATTGTTTGGCCTGCTTACGTACACGTTTCGGTTTTGGATATAAAACATTATCTCTTTGTTTGAACCCTATCAGCTCTGTGTTGGGAAGCTGAATGCTGGCCATGTGTTTAGCTGGCACTGAGTTGTGCTATACTAGCTAAGAGACTTTGTGTGGTGGACAGTTATGGACATATTGACTTACCAGGAGTCTGGAGGGTGCTGTCATCTCCTGTGTCACAGCCGCTTTGGACTCCCTTAACAGCAGTTGTGGAGAAGTTCTGTCGGAGCATCTCCTCCAAGGCATTGAAGGTGGTGCTTGCTGGTGGACCACCTCCCGTGCCTCTCTCATGCATGGCCAGCGTCAGCGCGTCTTGATGGAGTCTGTGGTATGCTTACATTTGGACACCACGTTGATTGCAATCTGGGCCTGACACCCGGCGAGCTTCTTCTTAGCACCAATCATTCTGTCCTTTTCTTTGATGAACGGTATGTGCTCCCTGTTGTGGATGCTCTGCACCAGGGCCATGTTCTCCTCATAGGAGTATATGGGGTCCTGCAGTCTGTCCTCCAATCCAGTTTGGGATTTATCAGAACTGTGTCAGGCAGTCTGGCGGTCAGGCCTTGCCTACACTATCTTTGGATGTGTATGTTCCTGTTGCACATCCCTCCTGTTCCTACTGGCATGTTGGTCCCTATCCGCTGTGTACCTGCCCATTGCTGGGTACCCCTCCACCCAGCTGTTCTCCCTCTCCCCCTCCTTCCCTGACCAGGAATCCCCTGGTGTCTTTCCTCCACTTCTGCACCTCTCCCCATCCCTCCAGCCTCCACTCCTCTCCCTGCCATCTTCCTATCACTCTCCTATCTCCCTCACACTGCAACTCACATCCAGTCACCTACCTACTCTTTTACCTTGCCTTACTGAGTCGAGCCTCTAGGGGAATAAAACATTGTGGCTGATGTAGTAAGAAAGTGAAGAAAGCCAACCTTACCATAGAGAAAATAGAAATTCTCGTTGATTGACTGAAATGGGTCCTTGAACCTCCTCACACACTAGAGAGGTCTCCAGTGAATTGCTTCACAATGAAATGGTAATCTCTTTGAGTACCAGAAGGGGATCTAACACACTTGATCACTCTGGGATGAGCACCTCACTTAACTCCAATATTTCCTCTATCTTAGCCATCTCTGACACAGACATTCTTGTTAACTCTTACAACTCAGTCCTATCCTCTGCTATTGATTCCTTTGCCCCACTGAAACCACAGTGGAGTCATCAAGTCAATCCACGATCCTGGCTCAACTCCCACACCCGCTTCCTATGTTCTTGCACTTGTTCTGCTGAACGTCTTTGGAGGAAACCATGCTCACATGCAGATTTCATCTACTTTAAACTTATGCTGTCCTGCCTGTATTCTGCTTTATCAAAAGCTAAACAAGAATACTACACCATACTAATCCACAACAACAAATCTAACTCGCGAAGTCTCGTTGCAGTCTTTGACTCCTTGCTCCATCCTGCCACTGCTTCCTTTCACCCCATACATTCACCGCAAGCTTTTGCAGAGCACTTCAAGCACAAGGTGGAATTTATTCAAAAACAGATTCCTACTATTCCATTTGCCTCTGAACTCTCTCTCTCTCCCCCCAAACCCCGCTCATCATACTTCAATAGTTTTACTCCGATAACAGAGGAAGAAGTTTCTCAGCTTCTCCTATCTACCCACCTCACTACCTGCTCCTTGGACCCTTTGCCCTCCCACTTACTCAAACCACTTGCACCAGTCCTTACACCTATATTAACACACATCTTCAACACCTCCTCTCCACAGGCACTTACCTTCTTCCTTTAAACAGGCACAAATTAAACCCCTGCTTAAAAATACTAACCTTGACCCCTCCTGTCTCTCTAACTATCGACCTGTCTCCCTTCTACCTCTTGCCTCAAAACTCTTAGAACACCTTGTCTTCTCCCAAATAACCAAATTCCTCAACTCTAACTGTCTTTTGGGCCCTATGCAGTCTGGTTTCTGGTGCGGTCACTCAATCGAGGCAGCTCTCTGCAGGGTGGCTTATGATCTCCAGACTGCAAAAGCCAAAGGATTGTTTTCTATACTTATACTACTTGATTTATCCTCTGCCTTCGACACAGTTAACCATTCTCTGCTCACTCAAATTCTCCACAGTCTTGGCCTCCGAAATCAAGCTGCTTCATGGCTCTCCTCCTATCTCTCACAACGTTCCTTTTTTGTGTCCTCTAGCAATAGCACCTCCTCCACAATCCCTCTGTCTGTGGGGGTGCCTCAAGGCTCCGTTCTGGGTCCTCTGCTTTTCTCACTTTACACCCTTTCATTGGGTGAACTTATTAGTTCGTTTGGCTTCAAATACCATCTATATGCTAATGATACCCAAATTTACATCCCCACTCCTGATCTTTCACTTCAAATCCAGCTGCAAATTACAGACTGCCTTTTGGTCATTTCCTCCTGGATGGCACAATGTCAGCTGAAGATAAACATGGGCAAAACTGAACTGCTAATTTTCCCACCAAGACCTTGCCCAACACCTAGCTTCACCATTACAGTTGATGGAATTGATATTGATCCGGTCAGCTCAGCACGCTGCCTTGGGGCCATATTTGATTCCTCTCTTTCCTTCTCCCCTCACATTAACTCTGTGACTAGATCATCTCATATGTTTCTCTGCAACATTGCTAAAATCTGCCCGTTTCTCTCCCAACAAACTACTAAAACTCTTATACATGCCCACATTCTGTCCCACTTAGACTATTGCAATATCCTACTAACTGGCCTCCCTGCTACTCATCTTTCACCTATGCAATCTGTTTTAAACTCAGCTGCACGAATCACCAAACTCTCCCCAAAAACTGAACCTGCCCACATAATTCTCAGACATCTGTCATTTATTACCGATTCAGCAGCGCATAAATTACAAAGTCCTTCTTCTTACCTTTAAAGCTCTCCACACTGCTACTCCTCCTTACATCTCTTCCCTCATCTCCTATTATGTTCCTGGCTGCTTCCTTCGCTCAGCACACAATGCACTTCTTGTTGCACCATCCACACCCTCTGCCCTCTCCCGTCGCAAACCTTTCTCGCTTTCTGCTCCATACCTATGGAACTCCATACCCCTCTCCCTGCATCTTGAAAAATCCCCCTCTGTCTATAAGTCTAACCTGATATCTTATCTTCTGGAGCACTAGGACCATGCACTGCCTTTGGTCAAACTCAGCACTTGTAACCTCAACACTTGACACCCTCTTACCCCATTGTATGTCTCCTTTTACCCATTTAGACTGTAAGCTCCTCAGGGCAGGGACCTCTCTCCCATTGTTTCTATGAATGTCACACTTATTTCATCCCCTCCTATTTATTGTAACATATTTATATTGTAAGGCGCTGCGTACACTGTGTGGCGCCATATAAATAAAGATACACATACATACATACATACTTTGAGACTCAAAATATTTTAATTATGTGTTTGTTCATTATGGTGCAGTTGGTTTGCTCCAAAATTGCACCACTTTTTCATAGTACATCCACCTCAGTGTACTCTCCAGTTAGGGCCTTAATCCTCAAGCTAAAGGGGTGCAATTGTGCATTAAATCACCTTTACCACATTGATTTAAATGGTGCTTTAAACCCATTGAATGCTAGGGAAATGTCAAACACATCTCCCAAGCATTCAAGGGCTAAAAGTGCCTCTTAAATCAATAGGATTTTCTTTTCCACCTGATGATGCAGTTGGCTGGCTCCAGAACTGTACTACTATGACTCTTTTGAGTGCCAGAGGGGTATGCAACACATTGAAAAGCAATGCGTGCATACCCCTGTGACACTTGAAGGTGAATAAAGCCCTTATGTTCATTCAAATTTACTGCACAAATGATTGACACCTATACAAAAGCAGAGACATCCCAAAAACCTACACTCTCTCAGCCATCTAGCAGCCTGATGGAAATTTCCTATGATTAAGTAAGAGTTATTTATTGCAGTACTTGTATGAAGATAGTATATTTTGCTTTGCTTTTCCTTTGTTATTTGCACCACCAAACAATCTTCTTATGTTATTTTATTATTATTATTATTATTATTATTATTATTATTATTACATGTTATATTATACCTGTGAGTGCTTCTTCAGAATTAAATATTTGTGATTGTCAGTGAGACTGATGTGTTAAAATGAACTGGAACAATTCTGGGGCAAAAAGTCTGTTCATAAGGAAGAAATAAAAATTCCCATTGAGTTAAAGGCATCCTTTAACCCATTGAATGCTAGAGTGGTCTACAACGGTTCACTTTTAAAAGGTTGCATGCAAAAGAGTGTGACCACTTCACTCACTAACTGTGTCGCCTGGTTAAAAATGGAGACATGAGAATCTCGCACTGCATGACAGTGCAAGATTGTCATGTCACCTACAGAACGTCGCATAGAATAATTCTAGAGCCAGTCATTGGGTCTTCCTATATCTGATGCATAAAAACTCAATGTTGGACTGCAGGAGTTAAGACATGGGAACATTTCACTTACTAGTAAGCCACAGCGGCTTAAGTAAGTGAAATGTTCCCATGTCTTAACTCCTGCATTGAGTTATTATGCAGCAGATATAGGGAGACCCAGTGACCGGCTCTAGAATTATTCTATGCAAGGTTCTGTAGGCGACATGACAATCTTGCACTGTCATGCAGGGCGAGATTCTCATGTTGCCATTTTTAACCAGGTGACATAGTGGGTAAAGTGGTCTCATGGTCTTTTGCGTGCAACCTTTTAAAAGGATACTGTCTACAACACAATTCCGCTTCAAGAGACTTGTACCTTTTCAACCTCATCAACAAACAGCATATGCAGCAAGTATATGGGTTATCATAAAATAATTCACTGGGAGAGAATTACATTAAAAAATAGGCTATGGAGGTGTGATGTTGATGCTCTGTGTAAATCACTGCTCCTTTTTCGAGGGCTGAGCACTGTTTGCTTCTAAATATAGGAGTTGATTAAAATTATGTTTCTAACCTCTTGAATTCTAAAGAGGACTACATTGCTATGAGAAATTATGTGCTGGAGACCTTCCTAGCATTCACAGGTTTTAAAGCCACATTTAAATCAATGGGAAATTAGCACATTTTTATTTGAGCCCTATGGTATAGATGGTTTGCTCCAGAATAGCTCCAATTCCTCTTAGTATATCAGCTTCAGTAAATCTAAGATCAGAAAATGCTATTGCTATTTTAAACATGTGTATGCTAGGCAGGCCCCCAAGGCACTGCAATTATTTAAGGTCATTACCACAAAACTGGTTTGGGACCTAAACAAGTTGGAGTCAACATACTACATGCATCTGTTTTTTATGTCTCCAGCTATATCAGTCTGGAGTGAAATAGGATCTTGTCTCTATTATGAGCCCATGACTTCATTCATTTTTTTCAGTTTAAAAATACGTTCAGTTGTAGCAAAAATTAAATGCTAGAGTTTCACTTTGACTCTGAACTTCCATTTTAGTTTTCAGTGATATTAACTCTCCCATTGCCAGTTGCTCTGCATTCTGATCTATGTGAGGCAGCCAGATTCAACCCATGGGTTACATATGTGGCCCCCCAAGTCCACTAAAAAGGCTGCACATAAAGTTGAATGTTTTAAACATGGGTTGTAAAAGGTAGATTATAGACATGTGCGAATTCATTCGGAGACATTCGGATTTCGTCGAAAATGGGGGCATTCGGAGACATTCGGCCAATCCGAAACTCAAGGGTCATTCGGAAAAAATGATCCGACTCCGAACAGCCCAGGTCCGAAATTCGTCGAAACTTTCGGAAGTTTCGGCAATCGACACATTTCCAAAATTTTTGACTACTTTGACCAGGACTTTTTTGTACTTCCTGTGCGCGCTCAATTACTTTCCCTCCATAATTTTCCCTCCATGTCTCTAGTCCAATTCCATTCTCCGTTTCATGCACTACTTCCCTCTTTTGTCTGTATTCCAATAGCCTTCTTCGTTTCATGATGGGGGTTGGACTAATGACACAGTCACACAGACAGACAGCCTGCATTTCCTCATTGCATTGTTGGAGCTCAGAGAGAGAAGAGATTAGAGAGTGTACAGTTGTTGTGTAGGCAGGCAGGTAGCATTAGGCTAGGCATAGGTAGGCAGCCAGCATTAGTTCCAGTTATTGCCACTGCAAGAGCAAGTAATATTTGTTCCTGTGCAAAATATAAAAAAATATTAGGTATTTGTTCGAATACAGGGCCGGCCCTTACATGAGTCCCAGTGGGTCCATGGACCCAGGCGGCACTTTGACAGAGGCGGCAATTTGCCGTCCCATAGCATGTTTATTTTGTGCTCTTCCACCAGTTCTGTGTTGCAGGGTGTCCCATCAGTGTGACTGTCAGCAGCCGGGCAGCCCTATGCTCACTCAGTGGCGATGCCTGCTGGCTGCTTCAGTGACGTGAATTATGTGATAGTGAAACATTATGCCTATTTTGTATTGTTTATCGCCCACCTAAAGTCAAGACTTGAGTAAATAGGTCTACCGTCCCAGATTTGCTAGAGAGGTTTTACAAATACAGGAGGGTGCCCCCTGTACGAAATGAGTCTAAACATTTGGGATCCATAGTATGAGTGCACAACAGTGCATGATGTGTCCTGAACAGGATTGCTGTGAGGTGTCTCCACCCAGAAGGTGCTGGCCGGGCTGAGCTTCAACATTGTGACGAGTGACCAACTAAGAGCACCGTGCCAGACTTAATCTGCAGCCATAGCATCACCCCCTCCTACTCTCCGGGTCCCGCTGACTGGCAATAACAGGTGAGTCACTAAGAGATCTGAAGCCTTTCTGGAAGTCCTTTCACTTGGAAAGGGGCTAGGTATTACTTGGGGGAGTTGCCTCGTGTGTAAATAATTTCTAGGTGGGAGATGAATGTGCATCACTTATGTGTTTCCTAACAGTAGTTAGAATACAACTCCCATCATCCCCTGATTATGACGTTGGGAAATGCCCAGCAATTACCATAGAGCCCTGTATTGCACACTCACGGAAAACGGTAATATTGCTATACTAAGACAATGCTGTGGACCCCTCTTCAGAATAGATGTCAAGCATTTTTTTTTATTTCTCTCCTGTGTTGCAGTTTGTTCACAATAGAATGTCTCAATTTTTCTTTTTAACACATTACATCTATCACATTACAATCAATGATGTTTATTCTTGATGTAGTATGAAACACTACAATGTATATACACATAAAGTTATCTGATATGAGGGGAAATCAGGATAGGAAAACGAGAGAGAGGAATTTGGGTACTAAAGAGGGACAGTAGGTTAGGAGGCTGGTACCAGAAAATGAAACCTTAATCTTTACCCATGTACTAACATAGAATGTGACATGTAGTTTGTCCATGTTCGAGTCGACCACTTATGTTGAGTAGGATGTGACAGGCATGGGTTTTCGATGTTCGAGCATATGCTATATTGAAGGACAGGCATGGGGTTTCGATGTTCGAACATATGCTATATTGAAGGACAGGCATGGGGTTTCGATGTTCGAACATGCTAAATTAAATGACAGGCATGGGTTCTCGATGTTCGACGTTTGCATTGTGACTGGAATCCCATGCTGGAGTAGAGGTGACATGCACAGACTGGCAATGTACGACAATGTCCGTTTTTGGGATGGGTCTTTTTCTAAATGCACACCCTGTCTGCAAAGAATGATAGCAGCGTGCACGGAGGCGCACTGCTATAATTTAACCCATGTTAAATTCGGCCGAATAATTCGGAATGGATCAGAATTTCGTCCGAATCGAATAGGCCCGGTCCGAAATTAGGATCATCCGAATTAGAAAAACAAAATGTGTTCGAATTTTACCGAAAATTTTGCCCGTGCACAAGTCTAGTAGATTAATCCCTTGGGTGATAGAGAGCTCTCCAAAGAATTCTGAAGCAATGAACTGAAAATGTCTAGCACACAAGAGACTAAGCTAGAACAGGATCCGTGTAACAAAAGTATGCTCTGAGGCAGAAGAGAGGATGTGTGTTTTGGGGGATGAAAATTATTGTTTTGGGGAGTAAACTGACCTGATTTTTTTAATTCAATTAGAGAACTTTTTTATGGCTGACACCAAACTGTAAAGCTTGCAATAACTGATCCTCAGTGTAACTAATCCTTGATGATGCTTACAATCTATTTAACTGTCTCACAGTTTACAGTGCAGACTGTAAAGGCAGAAATACTGAGGAAAAATAGTCAGAATTTAAATGTAGGTTGCAGAAATGTACCCAACAATATATACCATTGGGGAACAAATGCAAAAGAAATAAATCACAGCCCATATGGTTAACTACACATGTAAATAAGGAAGTGGCAAGAAAAAAAAACATTTAAACTATTTAAGTCTGAAGGGACTGAACATTATTTTTTAAAATACAGGGAGTTCAACAAAGACTGCAAAAAGGCAATTAGGTTAGCAAAAATAGATAATAAAACTCGAATTGCAAGGGAGAGCAAGACTAATCCCAAAAAGTTTTTCAGATATATAAATGGCAAAAAACTTAAAAGGGAGTGCATTGGACCTTTCAACAATGAGTTGGGTGAGTTGATTAGAGAAGATGAGGGAAAGCCTGATGTTATAAACACTTTATTTGCATTAGTATATACAAGGGAACATGGGATGGTAGAAGAGCCTCATCATCAAGTAACAAATAAAACAATACAATTATCAGCTATTGGGTTAACACAAAAAAGGTAATAGGAAGACTGAACAAAATGAAGACTGACAAAGCACTGGGTCCTGATTGTATACATCCAAGGGTTATTCAGGAATTCTGTGTAGTGTTAGCAAGACCCCCTATATTTATTCTTTAAAGATTCTCTAACCACAGGCTCAGTGCCACAAGATTGGTGAAGAGCCATTGTAGTGCCTCTATTTAAGAAGGGACCTAAAACATAACCTGGAATTTCAGACCTGTGAGTTTGACCTCTGTAGTGGGAAAACTGCTAGAAGGGATAATAAGGCACTATATTCAAGATTACAGCACAAAAATAATATCATTAGCAGGAATCAACATGGTTTTATGAGTCATAGATCATTAGAAACACAAGTTTTTATGCAACTATTCTCTCCTCTCCTCCCACTGCCCCCAGGCCCTCTCCCTCGCCCCCAGGTGATTGGCCACCCTCCCCCCCAAACTAATATTTTCATCTTCTATGAAGAAGTAAGTAGCAACCTAGATAATGTTAAGGCAGTTGATGTACTAAATCTAGATTTTGCAAAGGCATTTGATATGGTGCTGCACAGAAGGTTGGGGTATAAAATAAGGAAATTGGGGCTAGGGGATAGAAAACTGGTTGAAGGATAGGGAACAGTGTGTGGTTGTAAATGGACAATACTCCAATACAGTTAAAGTTGAGAGTGGAGTACCTAAGGGTTCGATATTTGGTCCACTGCTTTTTGACATGTTTATAAATGACCTGGAAATAAATATAGAAAGCAAAATATCAATATTTGTAGATGACACTAAATTATGAAGGGTAATTAATTCATAATGGGATATTTGCTCTCTAGAGAGGGATTGACATAAAATGGCAGATTGGGCAAACAAATGGAATATTATCACAGTCTCCCTTAGAGCCTAAGTCTTTCTGTTCTTCCTACCTCTGTATGGCCGCAGGCCGTCACGGCCTCCGGTCACTTCCTCATTGCTGGCATCAGGTAACAGGCACCAGCACGGACGCCTGTTTATGGGCCTATTCTGGGTGGCCTAAATGGGTCCTACCTCCTTCTGCTCCTTTATAAACCTCCTTGGGCCTGGGAGTCATTGCTCTTATGTGGTGTTCATGTTAGTTACTCTTGTGCTCCGTTGTGACCTGTGCTTATCTGAGAATCCGCTCTGTGTATGACCCTGGTTTGTCTGACCACCCACATCAGTTCTGACCTGTGGCTCTGGCTGACTAACTCGCTCCTTGTTAACCCCGGCTTGTCTGACTACCCACATCGGTTCTGACCTGTGGTTCTGGCTGACTCACTCACTCCGTGTAGTCCCCGGTTTGTCTGTCCTCCGGCTCCGGCTCCTATCTTTCTCCGTGTATCCCCAGCTTGTCTAACCTATGGCTCTGGCTAAGTACTTGCTCTGTACGCTCCTAGCCTGCCTGACCATTAGCCTCTGTGTCTCGTGGCTCTGCCCAACTCTCGCTCCCTGTTGCCTTTAGTCTCTGGTACCTTGCGGTAGTGCAGTGCAATGCACAGTGTGCAGCTCTGGGTAGGAGCTTGGGCCCTATCATCTGGTGGTCTGGGGTTGTGTGGGATATTATCATCGCTATATCTCCTATATTATTATCACTGTATATTCTAATAAAGGTGGTTATATTTTATTATTGTGTCTGTCCTTCTTTGCCTGATTACCATGACAAATATGAGGTTTAATGTGGGAAAGTGTAAAGCCATGTATTTGGGAAAAAAAAAATCCCAATGCTATTTATGAACTTAATGGAATCATTTTAGGGGACTCGTTGCTAGAGAAAGACCTGGGTATCCTTTTGACATTTTACAAATCATTGGTAAGACCTCACCTTGAATATGCAGTACAGTTTTGGGCACCAGTCCTGAAAAAGGATATACTAGAACTGGAGAGGGTACAGTGAAGAGCAACAAAATTAATTAAGGGACTTGACTTATGAGGAACGACTAGACAAACTTGGTTTATTTACTCCAGAGAAAATACATTGAAGAGGAGATCTTATCACATTGTACAAGTATATGAGAAGTCAGTACAAGGATCTCTGTGGTGAGCTATTCATTCCAATGCCTGATCAGGTGACCAGGGGGCACCCCTTGAGATTAGAGGAAAGGAGCTTTAGACCTCAGCAGAGGAAGGTTTTTTTTACAGTAGGGTCTGTTAAATTATGGAATTCCTTGCCCAAGGAGGTGGTTATGGCAGATACAATGGATACATTTAAGAGAAGATTAGATACATTTCTTGCAAAAGGGAACACACAGGGTTATACTGAATATTAGTAGGCAAATCAGGAAGGTCTGATAAATGACTAGAGTATGGAGTAGCAGGATAGCTATACAATTCTCATGTCACTAGAGTATGAGGCAAAGGTTAAACTTGATGGACTTGTGTCTTTATTCAACATAATTTACCATGTTACTTTAACTGGGCCACAAATGCTTACACTCAACAGGCAAGCTGAACCACACAGCTTGTACTCTATAAAACTGATATAACTATATATATATCTGTGAGAGAAAGTACACATCTGCCTCTGGCATCTCATTGTGATAGGCTATCAGAGGCAGTAACAGCAATTAGTAAGGTGACTAGCCAATTACTGACACCCACTACATATTTTCTATGAATAATAAAATGTTCAGATGACACGAATAATGTCTACTAGTCCTTGACTTAAGCAGTCAACCATAAGTTGGATAGACACTCAAGGGACATTTCCATAGACTGTAGACAGAGATCATGGGACTGTCCCCTGAAAATGGGGAATCTGGTCACCCTGTTGTATAGGAAAAATGCCTCAATCTCCTACTGGGGGCCACTGGAGAAGCCAGTGAGAGCAACATGATGCCCCAGGGCAACTGTCACCCAACAATGGGATAGAAAAGGTTAAATAAATTCAGTATGTAATAGTTCATCTCTTAAATTGTAACTAAGATGCATTATCAGGTCTTTTACTTCTCTTTAGAATACAGTATCGACGTTCTTATAATAATGTCATATCACAATGCATGTGAAGTAATCCAATGGAGGGCACATTACAATATACAGCGGATTGGAACAGAGGATATTTGAGTCAACTATTATTTTGAAATAGTGTAGGAAAACTTATAGTACTCAAAAACTAGGTCATTCTTGTCAAATAAAAAACGTGAGACATCTAAGAATTTGATAATGCTTAATTTTTTGTCTGCTTGCACTATACTGTAATCTTACTTGGACAGCAGTGCTAATGTAATGTGTTCTGTCCAAGCACTGGAATGCTTCTTAACCTTGAAGTGTCATCGGTCCCCTCCTTTACTTGCAATATTTAAATCTCTACTATAATATAGCAGTTGACACCATTAAAATTTACTCTCTTTGGATACTAGAGACCAACACACTGGTCACAATGCAAGTGAGCTGTCTTTAGCATTCAATGACTTAATGCAATATATTCCATAACCCTCTGGCACTCAAAGGGTTAAATATAAGTAATGACTAACATCAATTTAAAACACATGTACTGTGATCAAAATGCTTATATTTATGATGTCAAAACTAAATGGTCCAGGAACAAGAACTGAGCTCAACCATGACTAAAGGTTAACTAGTTTACTGGAGGGGTGTGTCTTTAAGCATTCAATTGGGGTAAAACGCAAAGTACAAAACTGAAAAATCCTTTTTGTAGAATACATATTTCAGAATTCACAAAAATACAAAATTCAGATGGATATTTGCAGAAAATCATGCTTATCTCTAGCCACAACCTGACAACTTCATCTGAGTCTGATTAGCCACGTAGGCAACCTGAACTATTGCCTAGAGTCAGTAGCAATGTGTGGGTCCAGTTCCTTATATCAACATCAATATTAATAAATCTACCCTCAGCACTCAAGCCCTCTGCTTGAGTTTGGTTCTGCTTTCTCTTTCACTCCCCAAATACAATCACTCAAGAAATCTCTGACATCCTACTCCGGAACATCTCTATAATAAGATATTTTCTTACACAGGACACTACTAATACTTTAGGCTGATCCCTCATCATGTTTTAGTCTGACTATTGCAACTGCCATACTAACAGGACATAAAGTGGACATGAAGGACAGAGGGGAGTTAGTCGGCAGAACCAATACAGAAATACCAGCCAGGAACAGATATCGTAGTAAAAGGAGTGAATCCAAAGCTACTTACTAGTTGCAAAGTGGAACAGGATGCTGTGGAGCCATGGGGTGCTGCTGAGAGAAGTTTGAGAGCAACGCTGGGAAGAATAGCCAGTGAGTGGAGTCAACTGCAATTGTGACCTTGCTGCAGCTAAAAGCCATGGAAAACATTGCTGACCAAAATTCTGAATAGCCAGGACCAGTTGAGCCAGACCTGGACTGGGATGATCGCAATCACTTGTTGATGGAAAGCAGTAGCACCAGCAAAAGGCTCACACAGGTGATAAAAAGGACTAGTAGCTTACAAACAAACCAAGGTTGCATGATACAAATCAGCATACAAAATCAAGTCTGGAATGAAGCTGAGCACAAGACAGGTGGCAAACAAGCTTGGTAAGAACTCACAAATTAAGGTTATACATACACTGAATATGGGAAACGGATTATCGTAAACAGTCTGTAGTATTAAAAAATAAATTTAGAAATAAAGGATACCCAGAGGAATTGGTAGAGGCTACATATATAGAGGTAGGGAAACAGGATAGAAATAAAATGTTAAATCATTCAAATAATAATGGGGAGAAACTGGAGGTGCAGGATAGTAAAATTAAAAAAGGGAACCCTACTTTTGTCACTAGATATAGCAGTGAACACTATAAAATCAAACGTGTTTTGAAAAAACATTGGTCATTTTAATGCAAGACCCGTTATTGAAAACAGAGATTACACTTACTCCATCAGTAAACTTTACTGTGAATAGAAGTCTAAAAAATGTATTCTCACAAAATAAGCCACAGGTGAAACAAACCAAAATAACAGGAAACAGCTTTTTGAATTATAAGGGTATGTATGAATGTGGAGCAAAAAAAGTGTATCACATGTCAGTTTATAGCTCACGGACATAGTCAGTTTGAGGATAGTCACGACAATATTCTATATAATAATTCGCTAATGTATGTTTGTCAGAAGCTGGCATGCACAGTACAGATGGCACTTATTGCACTTTTAGTTTCAGTGTGTTATTCCAGTCACTTTATATAATTGCTGTTTACCCCATTTCTGTTTGGGGGATTGGCCCCCTGGAGACCATGGACATACATAGTGCCAGGCAGCAATGGCCGCGCTGCAGTCATGCGCAGTACAGATTGCCCGCGCCTCGCCTTATAACGGAGCAGGGTGGTCTGAATTCAGACTGTAGTCCTCTCTGCGCACCTTCAGTGCGCAGAGAGGACTACAGTCTGAATTCGGAGTGCCCTGCTCAGTTATCAGCCACGGCATGGGCAGTCTGTACTCTTCATGACTGCAGCACGCACAGCTGTCTGTACTGCGCATGACAGCTTCTGACAAACATACATTAGCAAATTATTATATAGGATGATTGTCACTGGGTTCCTGGTGGTGCATGCGGCGGGCCACTTGCTGCATGTCGGGTGCCCCTTGGGGGCTCGAGGGGTTATTGTCTGTATTATTTTACAAGCCCTACATGATGGAGACCATGAGGTTGTGGTGTTTATTGTTTATTGAGATTTTTAATTTGGATCCTGGATACACACTGGACATTAGTGTCAATTGATTCTTCACAAGTGGTAGGTAAGGTGGGGGGGGACTTTTTGTAAGATGGCCTTTTTTTGGTCCATAGATATAGTTGGATGTATTTCATTGGTAGTTGTATAGCTGGTCATATATGGGACAGCAATACAATATCTGTACTGTATATGGTCCTCTTGTATACTGGTGGGTAGGGGTTTCACTTTATAATGCCTTCATATGAAGGGTTAACCCCTAAGATAGCAAGGGGTATAAAATAGGGATACTACTATATATAATATGCATTCATAATAATAGAAAAGGGATATACTTGTATATTCTATCTTGGTGGTGTGTTTATAAAAGAATAATTTTCTTTTTGGAAAAAATAAAAATTATTTCTAAAAAACAGAAAAAAATTTCCTTATTTAACAAATTTATGATGGATAGCCACCAGCCTGTGATGCATTATTGGGGTGCTCTAAGAAGCTTATAATAATTAGTCTTATGATTAGTGTTTATTTAATTTTATTTTATATTTATTTTTATTTCTAATTTTGCTTTAAGTATCATTTTTTTATTTTATAATAATTTTAAATTCCTGGCTTCTCAATAACATCCAAGTATATGTGTGTATATTATGGATGTTAGAGGGAGGGCTAGGGTTAAGTCCTTAAAATTAGAATGTCTGTGAGAGCTAGCAATTAGTGCATTATAGGTTGACTGCTACACAGTGGCCTCTTATAGGTAGATCAGTTAGAAGGTTGTGTTTTAAAAGGAAATAGAAACAATAACAGTTATTTTCAAATCTCCTTGAAAAAGTACTATACAGTACGATATGCGTCGGAGGGAGAGATTACTAGGAGACCTGATTACTGTATTTGTAATCCAAAACATACTGAATACAAAGGAACATTATCCAAAGGGAAAAGAGCTTCAACCCCTCAAGGAATGGAGGAGAGCTTTGCCTGCGAATAGTGACCTGAAAAGTTATTTCCACAGACTACCCGTCATCATTACCTGAAGAGCATATTGTTTATCAAAAAGGGGCAGATCAGGAGCAGAGAAGCCCAGTGGTTTGGGAACTGGCAATTTACTGGCAACAGCTGGGAATTGTACCCTGTAGAAAATCAGCCCGGGAGGAAAAATAAAAGAGCTGAGGTGTTCCCCACATATGGATACATACACATTGCTGAAGCGGAGGGTGAGTAACAGCTAAATTGTGGACACAAAGAGGCCAAAAAGGACAGGAAAGCCATTGTGTTGATACAAAATAACAACATATAATTCCTCATATTTGGGACAGTGTTCAGTACATCATATCAGTTTGGAAACATGATCACTGATGTCAGATACGGTCTCCAGTAAAACATTGTTTTTAATGTATTTTTTAAAATGATTATACACATCTAAAAGTGTTTTTTATACATTATGGTAGTTTGATGCATGTTTATCACTGATTGTAATAAATGGTTAATTTTAGTTGTGTTCATTTTGGGCTCCTTGCTTTCTCCCCACTTGTACACAGTGTCTGTGGAGAGAGTATATTTCCACACATTCATTTTATTGTGTGGAATTTTGACTGTCCGCTAGACCCCATGAGATTGGCAAGTTTGAATACCTTATACACGGAACACACTATCCGTTGCTGGTGGGAAGGTTTGCGCTTGCAGTTAATCAATTAATAAACTATCATATTATAGTTCTCATAACAGCATATAGCGCTTTTCCATTTTTTCCTTTTCTGTTTTTTTTATGGTTGGGTTTCCCATGACCAAGGGAATAGTAGCGGCTTTTATTTGATTAGGACTTGTCTATACCCATACATACAGGGAATGCTAGCTCCATTTTACTGCCTAGGGTGTACTGTTTACATTGAATACGTCAGTCAAGCACTGGAACCCTAGTCACTTAGACATTATACACGTGCACTGAAGTGCCTGTCAGTAGGGATGGGAGAAAGAACCTATTTTATTCCCATGAGAAATTCTGTGAAAACCACAGGATTGCCAGCTTTTTCGCTTGAAAATCCACCCTCAACAAACTGCTTAAAATGTTCTCCTGTTTTTGCCTACACTAAAAATGTTTTTGCAATTTTTTCAATAGCTACAAACTTCCCGCCCATTTACTACATATGCTTTGCGTTGTCTTGCCAAAAACGTGACGTTTCCAGGAAGTGAAACAGAAAACAAAGCAGCTAGAGGGGGTGCTAGGTGATTTTCTAGTTAATTATTTAGCAAAATAAAGGCAGCAGAGGCTCATAGTGTATGCTATCACACTGTGACACTATGAGCACATGGATGAAAAAGAAACCGAGGAGATGGAAGGACTGTGATGTATCCAGTGAGTCAGAGGAAGAGGAGGAAGTGACCACCACGAGCATGGAAGGGTTTGGGAGCTCTGATTCCCCAAATCTAATGATGCCCTCCATCGTCACTTGGGATCTGGGGGAAAATTGTGAGGGAGGCTGAACTGGGTAGCAGTATGAGCGGCACAGGTAAGCTGCCTTGTGATACTCAGGAAGAGGAGGAGATGATGGCAAGTGTGACAACAGGGGACTAGTGTTGAGCGAGCGTGCTCGGCCGATGCTCGGATCGGCTCGAGCATCGTTCTGCTCGGCACATGGCGGTACTCGTCGAGTACCGCCATGTGCTCGCCCGCCATGTTCGGGTGGCGGGGATCTGTGCCGGAAGAGGCACAGATCCGAAGACGCTCCGCTGGACCACCAGGGACTGGAGGTACGGGGGCATTGCGGAGATGAAGGGGGCATTGCGGAGATGAAGGGGAACATTGTGGAAGAGGGGCATAGACTCTATGCCCCTCTTCCACAATGTCCCCCTTCATCTCCTCTATGGCATAGAGGAGATGAAGGGGGACATTGTGGAAGAGGGGCATAGTGGAGATGAAGGGGCACATTGTGGAAGAGGGGCATAGCGGAGATGAAGGGGGACATTGTGGAAGAGGGGCATAGCGGAGATGAAGGGGGCATAGCGGAGATGAAGGGGGACATTGCGGAGATGAAGGGGGCATTTGGAGATGAAGGGGGCATAGCGGAGATGAAGGGGGGCATTGACCAGGCACCCTCCCCTCATCAGAGCAGGGGGTGCCTGGTGAAATGCTCGTGTCGCCCCATGCTTTTCAATGGGGCTCGGGTGCTCGGCCGAGCACTCGAGCCTCAGGGGGTGCTCGGTCAGAGCACCCGAGCACCCGAGCATCGGGGTGCTCGCTCAACACTACAGGGGACCCTAAGTTACAATTTTTTACAAAAGCAGTCCCACTACTACCACTCAGCAGCTAGAAAATGGTGGGGGTGAGTAGGGGTGGTCGAAAGGTCCTGTTGTGTGAAAAAATCTGTGAAAACCATATTGTTGTCCTCTTTTTATTGGGAAAATCCACTTTAAAACCAGTAATTCAAATCTTCACATTTTTCACCCATTGGCAACATTTTTTTGCCATTTTTTCAATGGCTAAAAAGTTTCCACCCATTGATTTGTGTGTTTTTCACCTTTTTGCTGTAAAAACATGACGTATTCCAGGAAGTGAAACACAATAGAAGCAGCTACTGAGCGAGGTAAATGTGCTGTGCAGTTCTACTGTGATCTTCAAGCAAAATTGAGGGAAGAGAGGCTCACAGTGACTGCTATCACTATGAGCAAGTATAAAACTATTAAAAGGAGGAACTGGTAGGACCCTTATGTGTTCACTGAGTCTGAGGAAGCAGAAGTGACCAATACAGAACTAATGCTGGCCAAACCCCCAAAATCACCCATAGGGAAATTGGGAAAAATTTATATCAAGGGAGGAAGAAGAGGGTAGTAGTGAAAGGACAGGTCAGCTGCCTGTGCCTGTTGCCAGATGTTCTGCACCTGTTGCCACCATTGCTGTGCCTGCTGTCGGGCATGCTGCCCCTTCTGCCACCAATGCTGTGCCTGCTGTCACGTGTGCTAGCCCTGCTGCCACCAGTGCTGTGCTTGTTGTCAGTGCTGCCCCTGCTGTCACCAGTACTGGTCCTGCTGCCAGTGCTGCCACTGCTAGCACCGGTACTATGCCTGCTGTCATACATGCTGCCACCAGTACCGTGCCTGCTTTCTGACATGCTGCTCCTGCTGCCACCAGTGCTGTGCCTGCTGCCAGTGTTCCCCTGCTGCCACCATTGCTGTGCCTTCTTCCAGTGCTGAACCTGCTGCCAGGGTGTCTTGTAATACTCAGGAGGTGGGGAGGTGGGGAAGGATAACATGATACCAAATGTGACAGCAGGGGGCCCTAATTCACACTTGCCATCCCAAATCAGTCCCACCAGTGCTAGTATTACTGCTGCTAAGAAGGTCCAGCAGCTTGTTAGTGTTAGGAGTGAAGGAGGGGGGAATCATATGACTAGTGACTGCGAGGGGGAAGACTCAGGGGCTGAAATTTATGTGGTTGGTGTTAGTGGCAGTAGTAACAGTGATGGTGACGCAGCTGATGGGACTAGCATTAGTGGAGGGAGTGCTAGGGGAAGCAATTGAGAGCGTCCATACTAACAGTCAAGGGAGCCCACACCATTCCCTTTACCCAGGGAGTCCTGTTCTCCACATCATTGTGCAGGTGGAACATGATCTTGAAGAAGGCAGAACTGCGATCTAGCAGCAAAAATACCACCACCACCACCAGGAGCACAGATCAGCTGCCTGTACCTTCTGCTAGTGTTGCCAGTCTGTCTTCTTCAGGTTACCAAGAAATGGCAAGTGTGACATTAGTGGACCCTCTGTCACATTTCTTGTCACTTCCTCCAGCCAACAGTGAGATTCCTGTAATAGAGCAGCAGAAGCAACAGCACCATGGAGGGACTAGTGGTGGTGGTGATGATGGTGGAGAAGCTGGGGTGGAGGAGACATTGATGGCCAACAGTTAGTTAAGGCCAAATAACACCTATAGCTCCTGCTTCAGTGGAGTATGATGACTCTGGCTTTGCTGTAGGTGATAGCAAGAGTCATAGACTGCCTACACATGCTGCCTCTACCTCCACCAGGTCCTCTAGTCATGTTGTTAAAGCAATAAAGTTCCAGGGTTCTTCTGCCATGTCCTGCCAACAAACCCTGACTAAGTGCCTGGGATGGAGTCAAAAACTTCACAAAAACAATCCCAATGTACACCTGTGGAATGGCAAGGTTTCCAAGATGTTGGCAATGGACATGCTGCCATATTCTTTTGTAGAAAACCAAAGTTTCAGACAACTGATGTCATGTGTAGCTCAATACTGGAATATCCCAAGCCGCAGTTATTTTTCCCAGATGGCTGTACCTGAATTGTACAAGCAGCTGGTTAATGTGGTGGGTAAAGGGCTGAAAAGTACTTATGGCAAGAAAATCCCCCTGACAACAGATATGTGAAGGGGCAGAGCACAGACTACATGACTGTGACTGCTCACTGGGTTTCCCTCCCACCACCAACAGTGGGCAACTCTAGCTTACATACACCTACACTTACACTAGCTTATAGCATCAGGTGACAGCCAGTAATCGTGCTTCTGGTTCTGGCAGTGTGATTAAAATGCAGCAGCAGCAGGATAGCCCATACCATTGACACGTCACCTTGTGCATGCAGAGTTTTAAGAAATAGTCCCACAAAGCTGTAGATGTTTTAAGTAAGCTTAAGTAGGTGATAGAGGAATGGCTTGTGCCCCACTCCTTAAAAGCTGGTTTTGTGTCTATTAATAATTCTCTAACATAATCGCTGCTTTGAGAATAGGTGATATGGTGCATGTGCCCTGCTTTGACCATGTGCTAAATTTAGTTGTGAGCAGATTCCTGGCAGAGTTCGAAACCCTCAGAGAGATGCTTACTATTGCCTGCAATTAGATAGGTCCAGAACTCAGGCATATTGTGAATAGGTATAAGTGCAATGATTCTGTAAGTTTATTATTTATGCTAAGCATGCTACTTTAAAGCTACTTTAAACCCACAATTCCTAAACAAAGGGTAAATAGCATGTGAAATCTTGAAAAATCAAACCTCTCATACACATAATCCAATAATTGTGAAAAACAATATCCAGTGTATAACAAATGAATATCTTGAAGTGAGTCTATAGTAATATAAAAAAAACAATGTATACGTGGAAAGTATCAAATCTTAAAAAAGATCTCTGTACTCATATTCATGAGATATGAATGATGGATTGTCAAAGAGGGTAAAAAATTACAGGGAAGTGGACAATATGAAGAATGCAGAGATGATGGGATGAGCTCAGAAGACATATGTAAACAAAAACAAATGAAAACATAGCTTAATGTGCTATATAGAATTTGGCAAAACTATGTTTCTATACTTTTACAGATTATGTAAAAAAGTCCATAAACTCAAAATGCCTAATAAACCTATTAATTCAAAGCTTGATAGAAATATAATACAATCTATATACCCATGAACAAAGATGGTAACACACACGAGTTAGGGTGTACGCTTGAATGGTAGAAGACCAGACAAGATACAGCAAATATGCAGATATTTAAATTGCCCAACTCAGAAAACCACTCTCTGGACTCATATATATCCCTTATGCTTTCAACCTCCCACAAAAATGGAAATAAATAATGTAATAGTACAACTTAATACTATACAGTACTCACAGTTGTAATTCCCAAGAGGAGGCTAACCAACCCATGTTTGTAGCTTATGAGAGTAATTAGCAACAGCCCTCACTCTGTTCAAATTATAACTCCTGGATTTAGTTTTTTTCTTTGGACAAATACCATGCATGTAAAAATGAACAGGGATGTTTAGCTCTAAGGTACTGCCCAATGGCAAATAATATCTCAATCAAGTATAAAACATAAATACTTTAAAAAAAAATAACTTTGAAAATTATTGTAGATACTATAAAATAAAACACTGGTTAACCTACAATATTTAAAAGGATAGCAATGTTTCATAATAAAAGCAACTCCAATTAATTTTCATAGTATATGGGCTATGGAGAGGGTTATTTCAATACTGTCAGAGTTGCTGTTCAAGAGTAATTGAATGATAAAGTATCCCCCTCCCGCCCATTTTACTGATGTAACTGCTCAGCTCTGAGAAGCAGGGTGGTGTCCATGTGGATTGCAGAGATGTACTATCTTTAATTAAGATAAGGGAAAAACCTGTCAATGGGTGCATGGGACAGTTACCTAGTTCCAACTACGCTGCCAACGAGGTGTCCATATGTCGCAGTCGCTTCCTCCCAAACATCGCTGACTATGCTTGGTTTGAGCACCGCTGGCGGCACCATTGGCCGCCGATGTCCTCTTGCCAGCTGGATTTGGTGCTCGTTTTGATGCTGGTGTGGGCTGCTGGTTTGATGCATTGCGGCGGAATGCGTCATTTACGGGCGCAAATCGGCAGAATGACGCAGACCCCTGTTTCGTGCTGCTTGGCTGTAATCTCCTCCCATCCACTTCCTGGGCTTGGCTTTAAGAGGGAACTGAGCCAATTCTCAGTCGCCCTTGCGTTGTTGTTCTACACAGTTGGGTTTCCTTGGGCTCTGTGTATGACCTGGCTTGTCTGACCATCCATCCTGGTGCTGACCTGTGGCTCTGTCTGACTATTTGCCTGCCTACTCCTTGTACATAGCGGACACCCAATCTGGTACAGACCTGTGGTTCTGGCTGACTAACTACTCTGTGTATGACCCGGCTTGTCTGACCATCCATTCTGGTGCTGACCTGTGGGTCTGTCTGACTATTCTCATGTCTACTCATAGTAGACACCCAGTCTGGTGCGGACCTGTGGCTCTGGTTAAGACTAAAGTTCAATTTAATTTTCCTTGGAACTGACGGAAGGCGTGCATCTGACTACTCCTTGGAACTGGCGGCAGGCATGCGTCAGTCTTTCATTGTTCTCACAGTAAGAAGATTGTCCCTTGCTGTGAGCTGTCTGGTCAAGTGACCAGATTCCACATCTGAGGGGAGGTGGCTTACACTAGGTTAAAGGGGTGGGAGGGGGAAACTTTATCATTCAATTGCTCTTGAACTACAATTCTGACAGTATTGAAATAACACTCTCTATGGCTCAAATACTATGATGATTAATTGGAGCTGCTGTTTTGTGAAGCATTACTATCCCTTTAAAAAAAGTTTTACAGTACTATTTTTTTGTTACAAATCCATCCTGGTGAAATAACCAATAGGTTATGATATTATACACCAGAGATATTATACACCACTGGGCATTACCTTGGAGTAACAACATCTCTGTTGTTTTTAAATGTATAACTTTGGTATTTGTCCAAAGAAACAACTTAACTCCAGGAATCCAGTGTTATAAGTTGGAGCGAGTGAGTGCAGTTGTTAATTACCCTCACAAGCTACAAACCTGGGTTGAGTACCAGATATGATTACTTTATACTGTTATGTTATTTATGTCCATATTTTGTTGGAGGTTGAAACCATAAGGAATATACAAGTCCAAATAGTGGTTTACTGAGTGGGGGCAGTTTATATATGACACATATGCGCTGTAACTTTTCTGGTTTTCTACCAGTCAATTGTACACCCTAACACGTGAGTGTTATCATCTTAGTTCATGCGTATTTGTAATATATCATCCTTCTCAAAAGCTTTGAATTAAAACAACATATATACCATCTCCATTACAGATTTATCAGATTTTATGTTTATATACTTTTTTTTATATAATCTGTTATAGTGTATAAATATTTGTTTTGCTATATTGTATATAGCAAATGATGCTATTTTTTATTTATTTTTGTTTAGATATGTCTTCTGAGCTCATCCCATCATCTCTGCATTCTTCTGGTCCACTTGCACTTCATTTTTCACCCTCTTTGACCATCTATCAATCGTATATCACAAGCATGAATACAGAGATCTTTTTTAAAATGTGATAGTTTCCATGAACACATTGTTTGTTACATTATTATAGACTCACTTCAAGATATGCAGTTTTTATACACTGGATATTGTTTTTCACAGTTATTGGTTTATGTGTATGAGTGGTTTGATGTTTCAAGCTTTATTTTAAGATCTTTATTTATTAGCACTTAACCACAATATTTATTTTTTCACAAACCTAGACAGGTGTCATGTCAGTGATATGACATATAATTGCATTTGAAGTCCTTATATACAGGAAGTTGCAGATAGAATGCAAAAACGCTCACACACACATTTAAATGTATATACTGTAATGTACAAAAGGTGTGTGAAAAAAGCTGTTAAGTAAGAATGCTTTCAAAAATAGACATGTTAATAGTTTATTTTTAGCAATTAACAAAATGCATAGTGAGTGAACAGAAGAAAAATCTCAATCAATATTTGGTATGACAACCCTTTGCCTTCAAGACAGCATCAATTTTTCTAGGTACACTTGCACACAGTTTGTTAAAGAATTCGGTAGGTAGGTTGTTCCAAACATCTTGGAGAACTAACCACAGAATTTTGGTGGATTTAGGCAGCATCGGTTGCTTCTCTCTCTCGATTTGATCCCAGACAGTCTCAATGATGCTGAGATTGGGGCTCTGTGTGGGCCATACCATCACTTCCAGGACTCCTTGTTCTTTATACTGAACATAGTTCTTAATAACTGTATGTTTGGGGTTGTTGTCATTCTTCAGAATAAATTTGGGGCCAGTCAGATGCCTCCCTGATGGTATTGCATGATGGATAAGTATCTGTACTTCTCAGCATTGAGGAGACCATTAATACTGACCAAATCCCCAATTCCATGTGCATAAATGCAGCAGCAAACTTGCAAGGAAACTCCACCATGCGTTACTGTTGTCTGCAGACACTCATTCTTGTATCACTCTCTAGCCCTTAGGTGAACAAACTTCCTCATGTTAAACACAAATATTTCAAGTTTTTGACTCATCAGTCCAGAGCACCTGCTGCCATTTTTCTGTCACCCAGTTCCTGTGTTTTTGTACATAGTTGATTCGCTTGGCCTTGTTTCCTCGTTGGAGGTATGGCTTTTTGGCTGCAAGTCTTTCATGAAGACCACTTCTGACCAGACTTCTCTGGACAGTAGATGTGTGTACCAGGATCCCACTGTTTTCTGGCAATTCTGAGCTGCTGGACATCTTCTGATTGTGAAGGGAAGTAAGTATGATGTGTCTTTCATCTGCTACACTAAGTTTCCTTGGCCGACCACGGTGTCTATGGTCCTCAACGATGCCTGTTTCTTTGTGCTTCCTCAAAAGATTTTGGACAGCACATCTGGAAACACCTGTCTGCCTTGAAATTTCTGACTTAGATGTTACAGTTTTACTACTACTAGGTGTCAAAGGTCTTGCACTACCAACATCATCAGAAGCACTTACATATCTAGGGTTGTGGATGTTGATAAACTGTGTTGCTGATTACTCAACAATAGTTTGTGCAGCTGGGTTGGACTTGGAAGCTGACAGGATGATTCCGTATTATTTGGCATTAATACGGAACAAATATGTTTATATACAAGCATGATGTTCCTTTTCAGTGGTGGAAGCCTTTGCCTTTCAGCTAATTTTCTGGCCATGTCACCATCTCGCTCACTCTCAACTCTATCTGTATCAGCAACATCATCTTCATAATTAGGTAATTACCAGAATTGCTGCCTCTTCAATCCCACTATTTTTATATTGTCTATTTTTGTAGTCTTAAACCATTTCTTTTTACTTCTACATTTAAAGAGGGATTTTCAGAACATTTGCTGCTACTTTAGGACAAGTATTGTACTTTTTACTCTCACTGTCAGGATCAGCAGTTGGTTGAACTGCTGCACCCTCCTCTGCTATGCCATCAACACTAGAATGTAACTCATTGTTTTCTTCAGTGTTCTTAATTGTTTATTAATATTATGGTTCATTATTATTTATTGCACATGTTGCAGACAAGCTTTGGACTTCCACTTGACTAACAGATCCCCGCACCACTCCTACATTTTTCCCCCTATCACTGCCTCTAATATGTTTGCTGGACATTGTCAAAGCGGCATAGATTTTAACAATAAAGTACACAGAACTATTTGTGTGTGATATCTTGCCCTTGACAAAATACTGTCTCATATAAATTTCTGTCTCCACTATCTGTCACAGTTGGCTTCAATCACAGCTCACATCAGAGTCCTGCCTGTCTCTATAACCTATCAGTCTTTTTTTTCTTGTTAGTAAAGTGTTCCTATCTGTCGCTATCTACAAAAAATAACACTCACACTTCCTGCTAGTTCAATTGCTTCTCCCCTTTTTTGCCTATCTGCCTGTTGTTAGTGTCACAAAGATATCAGCAGCTGCATTCTCTCTCTACCAATGTGAATGCAGTCTTAATTTGTACAGTACAGGATGAGGACAGGATGTAATCAATAATATGTTGGCTCCAGTTCTTCTGGGTGTTGTAAAACCGATTGTCAGTTGTACTTGTCTGTGTCTTTGGTGCCAGTCTGCAAATGATTCTGTTGGTCAGACACATAAGCTCAGTCAGCTCAGGAAGGAACTTATATCATCTGCCTGTCTCAGCCAAATAACATATTTGGTTATTTTGGGTAAATCTGTCTCTCTTCACACTCCCACAGAGTCCCCAGACTTCCCAAACACAGAACAAATTCCCCCTACAATAAACTCCAAGTCCAATGTGTTTGCCTTTCATCTCTAGCTCAAGAAAATATGGTGCTTTCCATATCACATACACAGAGACCCCTTTTATACTATAGCAGCAAAAATGCCATGGGGGGATTCATTCTTATCATTGATTTCAAACATGTCGAAAAAGCAAAAAATCAGCATTGAGGGAAGTGGCATTTTTGCCTCTCTAAAAAAGTTATATTGTCCTTCATTTTCTACTGAATAAAATAAGGTACTTGTACTACTGGGGAATGATTAAGTCAAAAGTTATTAAAGCAAACTTGCATTTTTTGTTAGTGTGAGTTCAAGATTTTTTTGCAACCTGGTGTCACTATTGCTATTACTGCTTGTGAAAAGCTGCACTTTTACAGAAACAAACTTTTCATAGATTTATGTAACAACAGAGCCACCTGGCAGAAAAATAACTTAAGCTACCAGAAAAATGCCAAGTTATCCATGTAATAACTTTTGAAAGAAGGTGTGACCAGATGGAGTAATTTAAAACTATAACATTTTAAATATTGATCACTGTTTTGTACATTGTGTGACATTTGATAATAGTGTGTGGTGTTATACTGTAAGTCCTGTAAAGGGATATGGCAGTTGTGAACCAAAGTGCAGAGTGGGCTGTTAAGCCCAGCACTCTTGCTTGTTTAAAGTATACTCCATGTTTGTGTGCTAAGGAATGTTTGGAATGTGGATTGACTCCTGGTGTGCTTCATTGACCAATCAGAGGAGGTTATTATGGACCAGTTAAAATGTTCCTTTTTCAAGCACTAATTGTATTCTTATCTTGATAAGAGTGTCTGGAAGTGTATATAAGCAGTGTGTTTTATCAATAAAGACTGGTTTGTTCAGCCTCCTTAATACAAGCCTTGGCTGTATTTCTGGAGGGGGCTTGGGCTGGGGATTCTCTTCCTATCCACTGCAAGAGTGAATTCACTTGCCTCTCCTGTATACTGGTGTAGGGCCTCTGGAAACCCCACCTAGGGTTATGCAGCTAAATTCACTAGCTCTGCCAGTCTGCCAGAGGGCAGCATCCAGTTGTTCCTGCCTGAGTATCCAGGACCTCCAGATGTCAGTAAGTAGCAGGGCTCCAGCCAGCCATGGAAGAGCGGCAGCGGTGGTTCAGGAACCGATGACCCCAAATGGGTCTGGTAAATCATGGTACCATCACAGAAGGATCTCCCAGCACTGAGATTCCACTTGTTTGAAGCAATGGGAAATTCCCTGCAACATGTATATTTTCATAAGTATTCTTTGCTGCCCCTTTAATGCAACTTTAAATTTTGCATTCCTCTTCAAGTTTGTGAATTGTTAAACACACTACTTTCAGTTTGTATATCTCCATTCTGTATGAATATTTGTCACCCCTGAACTTTGAAAACAAATCACAAAGCCTTCTTTTCTCTCATTCTTTAACCAGGAAACAAATATCCCTTTTGTCTATAAAAATTAGTTTCTTGTGCTGGTCCTCTAGGCTCCTGAGGGACTTCATGTGAAATAGCCACAGTCACGAAGAAGGTTGTACCTTTAATTGAGACTTAATGATCTGCACACTGCACACTGTTCTTCTGTTGCCAATGTAAAATTCTGTTGGTTAAATAGCTTTTTAAATTATTCTTTTTCTTATCACTGTCTGCCATGCAGCTGACTTTCAGATTACAGATTATCTTAAAAGAAACATAGAATGGAAGCTGCAACATTTGCCACAAGGGATTGTCTAATCTATTCAAACACATAAATGATCCCAGACTGTGTGAGAAAAAAGGATTTGTTAAAGAGTAAAGATAGTACAGATAACATATGTCTACAAATACCACCCCCCAAAAAAATTCTGTTTGTATATTTTGCAGAATTAAGCTACAGGAAGGTTTTCAGACCTAAACAGTCTAGTTGAAATTATGTAAAAACTTTTGAAACAAATAGAAAACTTTAGTAAAAGGTCAGTCTATTTGCATATCCTGTAATACATTAAAATGTATAGACACAACATCCTTTGAAATGTTCTATTCCATATAACAAGGAGTATTACAATGACAGTGTTTAATATTTGTGTAAGGGTATAAATGTCATCATAATGAAAAGAATGTTGGATCATGAGTTGGTAGTGAAAGAGAGATGGCATTTTCAGAAGTAAATCAGTCACTTTTGAAAATGTGTCATAAAGAATTAAAAACAGCTGTAAGATGTAGTTGATGAATATTTCCCTTAAAATTTCTGAATTAAACATTTTATTTTATTGCAATTAAAATGTAAAATTTTCAAAGTAATAAAACAATTGTTTTACCAGTTAAAGGGTCAATAATGTGCCATAAAAATGGTTATAGTTTTGTAGAGGTTAAAAAAATTAAACTATACGCCAAACCATAGTGAGCTCCTCCCTCCCCTTCTCCTGACGTCAGAGCTGTGCTGACGGCAGGAGATCCAGGTCCGGGGACCAGCCGGTGGCTCTGCAGCAGAGCCGAAATCACATTACTGGAAAATAATTACTTTATTGGAAAGGTCTACAAAGTGTGCCTGGTATGCTAGCACACATTGTAGACCGTTCCAATGAAGTAATTATTTTTAAATAACATGATTTTGGTTCTGCTGAAGAGCCTCCTCAAGTCGGCTGACTTGAATCTCCTGCTGTCAGCTTTACAGATGACATCAGGAGAAGGAGAGGGAGGGGGGAACTTTGAAAGTGAATATCTCTCAAACCATAGCGGTTTGAGAGATAGGATTTGTGGCATATAGTTTAATTTTTTTAACCTCTACTAAACTATGAACATTTTTTATGGGACATTACTGTCCATTTAACATCATACTACTGCTTCCCATTCCTATCTGCCAACCTTACTCCAAGTTAGACCATTTTCATTTTTTGAAAAAAAAGTGATGTCTAAAAGAAGATTTTTTTAAACACCTTATGACATGGATGTAGATTAAACCACATCAATGTTTGATTATGTTTATGTTTTTCCTTTTGACAGAGAGACCCAGTTGAATGCAAAAAAATGATGGTGATATTTCTTAGAATCAATCAACCATAACGTAAGAAATTTTAGAAACTAATTGCAGACACATTTTTTTGAACATTTTGCCCCATATCTTTGTTGTGATCCAATACCAAAAACGTGTGTGCCTTTATTTTAAACTGGAGGAAATGTACAATTCTGCCAAAGCAGCTTCACTGGCAGTAGACTCCAACTCATGGAGCTGCACTCTGGTGCATGCCCCAGACTAGTAGTTCTCAATCTTTTCTTGCTGAAGGCAGCCCTAACTTGTGGTCTTGAATTTTCAGGACTTCCATAACTTTTTATATGACATTTGTCAGAGGAGTAATGAAAGTTATAAATAAATAATATATAGTCATTCTCAGTTCTCACAATCAGAATAACCAAAATAAGGATATTTTACATAACAATCTCCAGAAATATACATTTTAAAGTCAGCATTAAATTTTTGTCAAAGGCTTTATAAGAAACTAGGGGCACCCTAAGTAGATGTCCATGGTTCCCTGGAGTTCATGATAGATTTATGAATATCAACATACTACTCCATTTAACACTTTAATGCGAGCAAGACCTGAATGCATTTCCAATCTAGTCCTTGTTAGTACATGATGTTAAACAAGGCAGAGAGGAACAAAATGGCCAAAATACCTATATGGTTGCCCACTGGCCTCACCTTGGTGCAAATGGTGCAATTTTCAGAGTAGGTAGTTTAGTGGGGGTATCCTTTTCAAATGTTGCCCAGTATTGGGCGACTGAGTAAACGGAGCATTAAATATGTTGCAGGGTCGGAAAAGGCAACATGAGAATCCTGCATCAAAAGGGCAAGAGTGTCATGTCACAGGCTTAAGCGTCGCTCAGTTGAGTGCCCGCAGCAGAAGGAGGAGATTCTCATAAACATACCATCAGAACAGGGGGTGAACAAAGGCAGGTGTCTGAGGATATTACTTCACCTCTCTTTCCCCTCAATGTCCACGGCTCATAATAGTAAAAAAATCATACATAACACCAAGGCACGCAATTCACTTCTACAGTATGCGCACGTATGTATATACATCTGGACAGCTTGTAGAAGTTAAATATTGTGCAAGCAGCTGGGGTGTATATACATACATGCACATACTGTAGGGGTGAACTGCTCGCCTTGGTGATACGTATTTTTTTTTTTTTTTTTACTATTATGAGCCGCGGACACTGAGGGGAAGGAGAGCGGAAGTAATATCCTCGGACAGCTGCCTGTTTTCACCCACTGTTCTGCCTTGATGGTATGTTAATGAGACTCTCCTCCTTCTGATGGGGAATCTCATACGAGCAACGCTTAAGACCGCGACATGACAATCTAGCCCTTTTGATGCAGGCAAGATTCTCATGTATGCCTTTTTCAAGCTGGCGACACATTTAATGCACCTTTTATTCGGCCGCCCAGTACTGGGCGAAATTTTGACAGTGAACCATTCAGTGGTATGTCTAATGCCATTTTACTAATAAACCTGTTACTGCAGTATGGTATTAGTATATCACCCCAAAGAATCTGGTGTATTATAAACTGAAACAAATCAACTGCACCATAGGTGACTAATAATTTCCAAAATGCCATTGATCTAAACAGGAGCAATACCTTAGGAATAAGTGGCTATTAATTTAATAGCATAATTTACATAGGTAGATGACCTTCATATAGCAGTAAGGTATAGCTATCTATTTTATTTATTTATTTTGCATTATATCTGAAGTTTCCTTTAAATAATAATCTGTTCCAGGCTTCAGTAGATTGCCTAAAATGGATAGGATTCATACCTTTTTAAATATATATTTTTTTGGGTGCATAAACCCCAAAATATTATATAAACCTACTTTTCATATTCATCCTGCCCCTTTCTATTACGTCAGTGAGAGACCCCTCAGATCCAAAAGCCAGTCGCTTGAATGGGCAGATTATGATGAGGGACAATACTTTGTCTATCAGTTTAAGGAATTCCCTGCTCCCTTGACAAAGCAGAGCAAGGTTGCCTTATACTGACACAATATTGTCACTCTTTGTGATCCATCTGGACTGGCTTTTGGGTCTGCCTGATGTAACTGAAAGGGGCTATGCCTTATACAAATTACAAGGAACAATCGTACACAGATTTTTTTTTTTTTTTTACGTTAATATTTCTTTAATTGGTTTGGGACATTTACATTTTTTTTGATGATAATGTTCCTTTAAGGCTGTGATGCTCTGGAATTTGTTTGCTTTGATAAAAATGTTCTGCTGGTTCCAAGCAATGGTTTAATGCTCAGTTGTTATATGTTTAGGTATACTGTTCTGCTGGTCTCATGTTATTGGGTGAAGTTCTATTAGTCTCATGCAGTGATACATTATTCAATTCACTGGTCTTGTGTATTAGTGTGTTGTTCTTCTGGTGTCATGTAGTGTAAAATGGTCTTATAGCAAGTTAAAGAGGTGTAATTCTGGAACAAACCAACTGCATTAAATAGCTGAAATGAAAATTCTGCAGATTTCCATTGAAGTAAATGTCTTTTAACCCTTTGAATTCTAGAGGTTTCCAATGCTTTGATGGTTGCCCTAATGGAAATGTAGAAATCAATCTGCTTGTACTGATGAGGAAGTGAATTGTCCAGGAATCAGGGATGATGTGAGGAAGTATAAATGTATAAGAAAGTAATTTGTAACAGTAAATAAGGATCATTAGCAAAACATTTTGTTGTTTTAACTCAGGCAGAAACAAGCATTTCTTATCTACCCTCTACTTCTGTGTTTCTATGACTCCTGTATACACATCAATGTGTCTTCTTTTCCATTCATCATCAGAGCATATTGTAACCAAAATAGATAAGGCTAAGTCAGCAAGTGTGTCTAAAACATGCAGTACACTGTTGAGCACTGTGAAAACGACAAGTGTACATGTTAGTATTCTTTTAATGATGAAATTCAGATTTTAAATGAAAATAACATTTGTACTTATGCATTTATTCATTTATCAGCAGAAATGATTGCAGAGTTACCATACAGTAATGTAATGGGATCTGATTTAAGATAAATTATAACATATGGGAGGTCCTGCCCCAAGGCACTTATTTACTGTGACAATTTATCCAGAATGTCTTCTAACCTGTTTGGGCAGGTTTTCATTTCACTGGTATAATTCTACATTCACATTCGTAACTGGGAACTTTTGAAATGAGTTCATCTTGTGATTTTTGAAATATTAACCCTCCAGAGAAAGTAGATTCTTGGTGCAATGTCAATGTTTGTTGTAACCAAGATATGATCCAGTCAGTCCTTAAAGGGATAGTAATGTTTCATAATAAAAGCAGCTCTAATTAATCATCATAGTATTTGGACTTTGGAGAGTGTTATTTCAATTCTGTCAGAGTTGTAGTTCCAGAGTCATTCAGTGACAAAGTGTCCCCCTCCCGCCCCTTTTACTGATGTCACACTGTTCAGCTAGAGCAGAAGGGAGGTGCCCAGGTAGACTGCAGAGAGGGACAATCTTCAATTAAGATAAGGGAAAAACCTGAAAAGCTTGTCAAGGGGGGCAGGGATTTCATAGTTCTCATAGGAATAAGAGTGTCCCCTTCTGTTATCTGTCTGGTCTATAGACTACATCTGAGAAGAGACTGCTTACACTAGGTAAAAGGGGCGGAAGGGGGGAACTTTGCTTGTGAATATCTCATAAACCATAAAGGTTTGAGAGATAAGACATATCATTCTTCATGTTTTTTAATGCCTACAAAATAAAATAAAGTTAAAACGAAGTATTACTATCCCTTTAAGGAATCTTAACATGCTACAATTCTGAGAAATCACTTTTTATACACTCAGAAGACAAGAAGGACTTCTCTTTCTGCCTTTTTGGTAGAAATTAAATAAGCAGTAAATTGTTGTAAATTATATAATAGGTCTTTCTCACCCTGAGAATTTAGCCCTTCAGTTTCAGGGTCAAACCCTGGCAGTTCCCAGGTATGTTCATATTTTAAACACCTATACTTACTACCCATATGTTTTTCTAGGTTAGCAATATATATAATTTTAAAGGATACATTTACCCTAGGAATAAGTTCTTTTTAACATCATTAACAGATTAGTTCACCTAGACGGGTGTCCGTAACCAGGTTTATCTACTTTTTGTTTATATCTTCAATTTCTTGTATACAGTGATATCTATTCAAACAGACTCTAAGGCATAACTCCTCACAACAAACAATATACTGTAATAGACCTAAATGGATCATAAGGGAAAAATATGTTATCAGTTTCCAAACAAGCAATATGCAGTGAATTACAAGTGATAAAAAATAACTACAAAATAGTATAAAGAAAATAGTATAAGGATATTATGGATTCCTGTTTGAAGAACACCTACCTGGGTATTATTTATGTATTCCTAGTGCATAGTTCCCTTTCAAAAGTCTTCATTCCACAAACTGACCAAAGTAGGAAAACCCCTATGTTTTTCCTCAGCTGTAAGAAAAATATATACAATGCAGCAGTCCTAGGGGATAAATAACATCCAAGCAAAGTGATGACATAAAGTCTAAAGAAAAGATCTACAGCTGTATATATCCTTTAGTATACAGTAAATGGCCTCTCATCAAGCAATGAGAGTGGCCTTGGTAAACCATTATGGTAGTAGTAGTGCTAACCCAGATATATATGTAGTTTGAGATATTTCATATTGCCTGGAGCTTCAGAGCATAATATCCATGAGTAAAGAACCCTGGAGTTTCTTCAACATTAATATTGCTCTCTTCCAGAAAAGTCAATGCAGCAACAGAACTGTGATTATGAATCTAAACTACAGGAACATGAGGACTGCCCATCAGCAGTATGGGAAGCAATATCCACTTTCTATATTCTCCATAATAGGAGTTATAAAAATTCCTAATCTCCTGGGGAAGATGAACTAAAGGTAGATGTAATGGCAAGGCGCGTCTGGAAATTTGTGGAAATCCACAGCAACAATCTAACCCTCACCATCCTTCTGCAGTATTGTTCCATCCTTCTTCCACAGCTTCCTCTCACAAAAATAGGTTCCTTTTCTTACATCAGTCTCTGAACTCTCCACAAATCACCTTCATCATATTTTAACCATTTTACTCCAGTAACAGAGGCAGAGGTTTCTCAGCTTCTTCTATTCACCCACCTCACCACCTGCTTCTTGAACCCTATGCCTTCCCACTTATTTAAACCACTTGCACCAGTCCTTACACCTATATTAACACATATTTTCAACACCTCCTCTCCACAGACACCTTCCCTTCTTCATTCAAACAGGCACAAGTCAAACCCCTACTCAAGAAGGCTAACCTTGACCCCTCCTGTCTCTCTATTGACCTGTCTCCCTTCTAACTCTTTCTTCAAAACTCTTAGAACACCTTGTCGTCTCCCAAATAACCAAGTCTTTTGGACCCTTTGCAATCTGGATTCCGGTGTGGATACTCTGAGACTGAGACAGCTCTCTTTAGAGTGGCTAATGATCTATAGACTGCAAAATCCAAAGGCCATTTCTCTATACTACTTGACTTATCCACTGCCTTTGATACAGTTAACCATTTTATTCTTGCTAAGATTCTCCACAATCTTGGTTTCCGCTCTCCTCCCATCTCTCACAATATTCTTTTTTTGTGCCTTCTGGTAATAACATCTCCACTACAGTCCCTCTGTCTTTGGGGTGCCTCAAGGATCCAATCTGGATCCGCTACTTTTATCCCTCTACACCCTTTCATTCGGTGAGCTTATTAATTTATTTGCCTTCCTGTAACATCTGTATGCTTATGATACCCAAATTTAAATGTCCACTCCTGATCTTTGACCGTAAATTCAGTTGCAAATTTCAAACTGCCCCTTGGTCATATCCTTCTGAATGGCCTACCATCATCTAAAGATAAATATATCCAAAACCGAATTTCTCATTTTTCCCTCCAAGATCTCTCCCAACACCCAGCTTTACCATTACCATTGACATGTATCCTGCCAGCTCAGCACGCTGCCTAGGGGCCATATTTGATTCTTCCTTTTCCTTCATATTAACCTGCTGGCTAGAGCCTGTAGCTTCTTCCTCCACAACATTGGTAAAATCCATCTGTTCCTGTCCCCAAAAAACTACTAAAACTCTTGTGCATGCCCTCATTCTTTCCCACTTACACTATTGCAATGTCCAACTAAATGGCCTCTGGCTTCCCATCTTTCTACTATGCAATCTGTTGTAAGTTTATCTGCACAAATCACCACACTCTCCCCAAAAATTAACCTGCTTACATCACTCTTAGACACCTGTCATGGCTCCCAATTCAGTAATGTATCACAAAGTCCTTCATCTTATCTTTAAAGCTCTCCACACTACTGCCCCTCCCCATTACATCTCTTGCCTCATCTCCGCTTATGTTCCTGGCTGCCTCCTTCGTTCAGCACATAATGCCCTTCTTGTTAAACCATACATATCCTCTGCCCTCTCCGGTCTCAAACCTTTTTCATTTTCTGCGCCTTACCTATGGAACTCTATATCTCTCTCCCTTCGTCTAGAACCATCTCCTTTGTCTATAGGTCTACCCTAAAATCCTATCATCTAGAGCACTAGAGCCATGCACTGCCTTTTGACAAGCTCAACACATGACACCCTTATACCCGGTTGTCTATCTCCTATTATGTATATAGACTTTAAGCTCATTGGAGCAGGGACCTCTCTCCTGTTGTTTCTATGACTACAAAACTTATTTTATATGCCCTTTTATTTATTGTAACATACTTCTGTTGTAAGGTTCTGTGTAAATTGTGTGGCACAATATAATAACATCGTTGATGAGTCTGATAAAGTCTTGCAGCCATCAAGTCCAGCACTTGCTAAATCACCCTGTTGATCCAAAACACCTATTAGAAACATAGAAACATAGAAACATAGAAGATTGACGGCAGAAAAAGACCACCTGGTCCATCTAGTCTGCCCTTTAGTATTCCTTTATTGTTATCTTAGGATAGATACATGTTTATCCCAGGCATGTTTAAACTGTGTTACTGTGGATTTATCAACCACCTCTGCTGGAAGTTTGTTCCAAGTTTCTACTACTCTTTCAGTGAAATAATATTTTCTAATGTTTTTCTTGATTTTTCCTCCAACTAGCCTCAGATTGTGCCCCCTTGTTCTTGTATTCAGATTCTTATTAATCACACTTCCCTCCTGAACCTTGTTCAGTCCTTTAACATATTTAAAGGTTTCAATCATGTCCCCCCTTTCTCTTCTTTCCTCCAGACTATACATATTTAGATCTCTGAGTCGTTCTTGATAAGTTCTATGCTTTAGACCTTCCACCATTTTTGTAGCTCTTCTTTGAACCCGCTCAATTTTAGTTATATCCTTTTGCAGATGAGGCCTCCAGAACTGTACACAGTATTCCAGATGTGGTCTCACTAGAGCTCTATACAGAGGGATCACAATCTCCCTCTTCCTGCTTGTTATACCTCTAGCTATGCAGCCAAGCATACGATTTGCTTTCCCCACCGCCTGGTTGCATTGGTTACTCATCTTGAGGCTGTCAGAGATGACCACCCCCAAATACTTCTCTTCTGAAGTCTTTGCTACCACAGAACTGCCAATACGATAGTCAGATTGAGGGTTTCTTTTCCCCAAGTGCATTATTTTACATTTGGAAACATTGAACTGAAGTTTCCATTGTTTTGACCACTTATCTAATAGTGCCAAATCATTCTCCATATTACAGACACCTCCTGGAACATCAACCCTATTACACACTTTTGTGTCATCAGCAAACAAGCAAACCTTCCCTGCCAAGCCTTCCCTTATGTCACTTACAAATATGTTGAACAGAACAGGGCCCAGAACAGATCCTTGTGGCACTCCACTTGTAACCAGTCTCTGCTCAGAATACACTCCATTAACAACAACCCTCTGGTTTCTGTCCTTCAGCCAACTGCAGATCCACTGAACTATCCAGGGGTTAAGTCCAATTCTTGATAATTTATCTATCAGCTCTTTATGGGGAACTGTATCGAAAGCTTTACTGAAATCCAGGTAGGCGATATCCACAGCACCACCTTCATCCAGCACTTTAGTTACATAGTCAAAGAAATCAATGAGATTAGTCTGACAGGATCGGCCCTCAGTGAAGCCATGCTGGTTTGGGTCCATCAGGTTGTTTTTTGTTAGATGGTCAATTATCTTCTTCTTTAGAAGAGTCTCCATCATTTTTACCACTACAGATGTCAGGCTGACTGGCCTGTAGTTACTAGCTTCTTCTTTACTACCCTTCTTGTGAATGGGTACAACATTGGCCATTCTCCAATCATCAGGAACTTCTCCCGTAAGAAGGGACTGGTTATACAGATTAGTCAGGGGGCCAACTATGACAGATCGGAGTTCTTTAAGAACTCTAGGGTGGATTCCATCCGGACCCATCGCTTTATTTGACTTTAGCCGGACAAGTTCCTCTAGAACATCGGCCTCTGAAAACACTGGGGCTAAAATTATACAACTAGAGGCAATGCTGTGTTCAGCCATTTTCTGATTATGAGGGCCGCTGTCTGAAAAAAATGAGCAGAAGTAGTTATTCAGATGGTCAGCGACCGCCTTTTCCTCTTCTATATACTGATTTTTTCCGTTGTTAATTTTTGTAATCCCGCAGTTTTTCTTCTTCCTGTCACTGATATATCTGAAGAAGGTTTTATTCCCCTTCTTAACAGATTTGGCCATTTCTTCCTCTTTTGAGGCTTTAGCAGCATTTATCATCTGTTTAGTCTTCTTCTGTATAGTTTTATACCCTTCTCTGTCCGCTTCACTTCCAGTCTCTTTATATCTCTTATAGGCAGACTTTTTATCTTTCACTATAGCTCTTACCTCTCTAGTAAACCATAGTGGATTTCTCTTTCTTTTCCTCTTGCTAATTTGTCTAACATGTAATCTTGTTGCCTTTAAGAGGACTTCTTTGAGTGTCTTCCACTGAGTACTCACTCTCGGTGTTTTATCCCACCCATTAAAGCCAATTAAGCCTCAAGTGGGTAAAAAAAACTCCTTCATGACTCCAAATGGCTGTCAGACATTTCCCTGGATCAACATCCTATCTGCTTTGAAGCCAACTGTCATAATTCTCAATATTGTTCTGTGCTAAATTGTTATCCATTATTTATTTTGAAAGCAGTTACAGTATCTGTAAGCACAGCAAATAATTTCATACCCTTACTGCCCTTACTTAAAAAAACCCCTGCCTTCATTTTAGTTGAATGCACCTTTCCTTAGTCTTAATGGATGACTTCTTATTTCTAGCTCAGCTACTTGAGCAAATACTTAATTAGAGTTCTTTGTATTGACCTTGAATATATTTGAAAATGGTAATCATATCACCCCTTAGATGTCTCTTTTCTAATGTAACTCAGTTTGGCTAGTCACAGATACTCTAATCCCTTTACCAGTTTTGTTACATGTCTCTGCACGTTTTCCAGTTCAATAATGTATTTTTTACAAACTGGTGCCCAAAACGGTACTCCATATTCTAGATGAGGCCTTACCAGGGATTTATACAGAGGTAGAATTATATTTGTCCTGTGCATCTATACCCCATACCCCTTTTTATGCAGGATAGTACCCTATTTGCTCTTGCAACAGCTGAGTGACTCTGCACACTGCTGTGAAGTGTATCATCTATCAGTACTCCTAAATCTTTCTCTAATGAGGATTACCCGCGTAGTTAGCCATTTAGTGTATATGTAGCATGCTTGTTTCTACAGTCCAAATGCATAAGCTTACATTTATCTACACTAAATGTCATCATCTGCCACTTTTCTGCCCATTCATTCAGTTTATCTAAATCAATCTGCAGAGAAAAAACATCCTATTCTGTATGTATTTCCTTACACAGCTTAGTGTCATCAGCAAAGATTGAGAAATTACCTTCATTTCCCACATCTAGATCAATAATACACAAATTAAAAAGCATTGGGCCAGGTTAGAACTGAACCCTGTGACACCCCACTTTTTTAACTTTAGACCAACTTGAAGGGTTCCATTTAAAATCTCTCATTTAACCAGTTCTGTATCCATGCACAGATATCTCCTCCCAAGCCAAATCCTTTTAATTTATGCGGTAACCTGTTGTGAGGCACCATATTAAAGGTTTCTGCAAAATCCAAGTATTCTACATCAACAGCAATGTCCTTGTCCAAATTACTACCTACATTCATAAAATGTAAGTAAATTAGTTTGACATGATCTAGTCTTCATAAAACCATGCTGGCTCCTACTAATGATAATGCTGGTCTTCACATGGTTCTGAATACTGTTAGTAACCCTTCTAATATCTTACCCACTATGGAAGTCAAGCTAACAGGTCTATTATTTCTTGATTTGGATCTTGCCTCCTTTTTGGACATTGGTACTACATTACTTTTTCCTCCAATCACAAGGAACTATGCCTGATGAAAATTATTCAATAAATATTAAATCTTGCTATTATTGAAGTATCCTTAAGTATCCTTAGGTAGAGGTACTTTATTGACTATAATCCTTTCCAGCCTCTTTTGGACTTTGTCCTCAGTAAGCCATGTATATGATGGAGGAAATTCTGTGGTTTTGTATATACAGAAGAAAATAATGTGTTTAAGGTGTCAGTCATAGCCTTATCCTTATCCTCACTAAATAATTCACTTTTCTCAGCCTTAAGAGGACTAATATCAACCTTAATATTTTTGTTATTTACATAAATACATTATATTTATTTTTTAAATACATCTCTCATTTTCAGTTTTAGCTAGCCTAATTGCTTTTTTGCAGATGTTATTACATTCTTTATATTTTTTAAGTGATGCATCTAACCCTTCTTACTTAAATACTTTAAAAGCCCGCTTCTAGTTCTCATTTCCCTGCAAACCTGTTTATTAAGCCACATTGGTATTAATTTGCTCCTCTTGTACTTATTCTCCAATTATATCTATTGAAATTTAGATTTATCTAAGAGCATATTAAACAAATTTCACGATTCTTGTGGATTTTTTGAAGATTACATCACACTTTAATACTGCTTTTAGCATTGTAAAATAGCCTTTTTAAAACTAATGTTTTTGTTAAACCCTTGCTTAAAATTTTCAAAGTTTACCATATTGTGGTCACTGCTGACTAAATGTTCCTTTTCCTGTATACTGTTTATCATGTGAGAATTGTTTGAGAGCACTAGGTCAAGCAAGGCCTCTTTTCTAGTTGGCTTCTCTACTAGCCTAGCTGGGACATGATATTGACATTAATCATACTTAAAAAATTATTTTCCTTTGTTGTGCTGGAAGTCATATTTCGCCAGTCAATTTCAGGATAGTTGAAATCTCCTATTAAGATTACATTTCCTGACCAAGAAACCTTTGCTGTTTGCAGTTGGGCTTCTTCAATCTCCTCAACATTATGTAACTTGGAGCAAATCTCCATTAACATTTTTTTATTTCGTATACACCCACTGTGTATTTCAACCCACAAGGCCTTTACATTCTCACTGGACCCTTCATTAACGTCTTCCCTTATACTTGGTTTTAAGGGATGCTTTACATATAGGCATACCCCATCCCCTTTTATTAACCCTATACCTTCTATAAAGTGAATAATCCTCTAGATTGACTGCCAAGTCATATGTGTCATCTAACTTGTCATACATTGCAATTAGTTATAGTCCCCACATCTTACCAGCCAGGGTGCAAAAATTTACATGTATATATATATATAAATACCGTAAAATCTCAGGTATAATACACACAAGTGTATAATACGCAGGTGCATAGTATACCCAAGATTTTCGGAGAAAACAAGAGTGCCTATGTATAATACGCACCCTTGTTTTCCCATGCCAGACAAAAAAAAATCCCATTGCCACCGGTTTCCTCCCTCCCTCCTGGCTTACCCATCTCCTCTTCCGAAGTGCCTCCGTTTGTTTCAGCCTGACAGGGTGCCAGCGGGCGGCATGCTTGCTTCCAGCATGGCCCTGTCAGGACCTCTCCTTTGCAGCCAGTGGGTAATGTTTTGTGAGGACTGCAAGGTCCTTGCAGGGGAATACCATGAATCCTAAATGCATAATGCGCTTAGGAATTATGGTATTCCCCTGTGAGGACCTTGCAGTCCTCGCAAGACATTGCTCATTCCTTTGCCCGCTGGCATCCTGTCAGGCTGAAGCAAATGGAGGCACTTCAGAAGAGGAGATGGGTAAGCCGGGAGGGAGGGAGGAAACCGGTGGCAATGGGTTTTTTTTTTTTTTATAAAATTTATGCCTCGCATATAATACGCACCCCCCACTTCACATAAGGTGAAGAGGGGTAAAATTGTGCGTATTATATGCGAGATTTTACGGTATATATATATATATATATATATATATATATATATATATATATACAAAAACACATACTCAGAGATTAGAAAATGGTCATTCAGCTAAATTCCATTCTTCAAAGAGATTGCTGAAGAATACTTGCAACTTCTTAAACCTAGCAAAGGTATGATGAAAGCATGGCTATGTTGGCATATCTGAGGTAAAATCACAGGGATGAGATGTTGAAAACACCTTTGTGCATATCACAAGATAGATTTGGATGCGGTATGCTACCATGACAAACTAGACCCTTAACGAACCTTAGTGAATTTCCCCCAGTTCCCTCAAGAACCATCATCCTTGCTGTAACTATCATACCAGGACCTAGGTTCTCTAAACCAAGTTGGTACAAGATTAATTTTACTGTAGATGGCTCCCCTGCCTGATTATAGGGCATCATGTACTGTTCACTGCAGAGTATTTCCTTTCTGGCAGTGTAAAATTCATCTCCAATTTGTGTTTAGCTGGTCTACTGATCCTATACATGATTATTTGTTTCCTAGGTCCTTACAAAGATACTATACTATCCAGAAGACTGGCAGTATAGGGGAATTTCACGCATGCTACCAATGAAGTTGGTGCTGTTGTAAACAAAAATGTCTACCACTGAACTCACAGAACAGTGCAGAAGGGTGCCTAAAAGTATGGGGAAATTACTGTCAGAGTTGTGAAGATCAGAAACATTGCTTCTATTAGCATGTTTTAAACAACATAGGAAACTTCATATAGTCATAATTCTAATGGAAACTATTGCTTTCCAATTTGTGAATCATCATCTTTTTAGAAATGGAGGTTTTCCCATAATAAAATCATTATGGAAGGCAGTGAGTGTTTCCAGTGACTATCACAATTGTAAGAATATTCCAGGTGCAGAATCTGTTAAAACCTCAGTGTTGCAGGTTTTAGTCCTGGCAGCCTCAATTTAGCCTTTTGTCCTTCTGAGGTAGATAAAATGAGTACCAATATATACTCATTCTCCCTTGAGAATTACTTAAGAAGAAATTATCAGCTTTATGGCTAATTAGGTAATACAGGTTTAAACCATTTTCAAATCACATTGTGACTGTCCAGTAGACACTTAAAGGGATAGTAATGTTTCATAATAAAAGCAGCTCTAATTAATCATCATAGTATTTGGACTTTGGAGAGTGTTATTTCAATTCTGTCAGAGTTGTAGTTCAAGAGTAATTCAAGGACAAAGTATCCCCCTCCTGCCCCTTTTACTGATGTAACACTGCTCAGCCAGAGCAGAAGGGAGGTACCCAGGTAGATTGCAGAGAGGGAAAATCTTCAATTAAGATAAGGGAAAAACCGGAAAAGTTTGTCAAGGGGGGCAGGGTTTTCATTGTTCTCATATGAAGAAGCTTGTCTCCTGCTGTTATCTGTCTGGTCTATGGACTGCATTCCACATCTGAGAAGAGATGGCTTACACTAGGAAAAAGGGGTGGGAGGGGGGAAACTTTGCTTGTGAATATCTCTAAAACCATAAAGGTTTGAGAGATAGGACATATCGTTCTTCAAGTTTTTTTAATGCCTACAAAATAAAATAAAGATAAAATGAAGTATAACTATCCCTTTAAGGAGGTTATATATGATTTTACACTAAACTTCCCTATGAAGGACACATCCTTCTGAGTACACAACCTTCAGCACTCCAGCTGTTGGAACAACAGCTACCATCAGCCCAGCTTCCCATTGGTTGGTTGGGGGTGATGGGAATTGCAGTCTCTAACAGCTGGAATGCCAAAGGTCATTTAGCAGTATGTTCAATAAATTAAAGGCAACTTATGCCTTTAACTTGGGGTGGGCAAACTTTGGCAATCCAGCTACTGAAGAGCAAATTTTCTATGGCTGAGAAAGACTGGAGTTATTGTCCCTCACAGATGGGGAGCCAAAGATTTTTCACATCTTCTCTTTAGTTCCCCTTTATCTCAACAGTACAGGTTTCTAGTATCTCCTCAACTGAAAACGAGCAGCTTTGAAATTATCAGCAATTATTAATCATGTGAGAATACATTTAAAAGAGCACAAAACTTTATTATATATAGCCAAGTTTTACTCTCAAGCTGATGCAGAGTATCAACCCTGCAAACCTACTATACATAAGGTAATTGCTTCACTCTAGATCACTTCATCCTAGAAAAACATGCAGAAGGATTTTTGAATTACTTAGAAATACATTCTATTAATTGGCTACCTAAATGATATTAGGTTGATAGCATAAAAAATATTTTCGAACCAGCTGCCTAGTCCTTTCTGCCTTATTTACTCAATCTACCCTTGGCACATTTCACATTCCTGTTGCCATATGTTCTATCTCTCTCCTACTCGCTCCCACGAACAATCAGTTTAAGCATTAATGTTGGTATCAGATGTATCCCTTTTTAACATGGAGTTGAATTTCTGAACTTTTTACAGTTTTCCCAAATGATATATGTTTCTGCCAGAAGGTTGTATTCATATTTAACTGCATTAATCTATAAAGGGTTAAAGTTAATGTCTTCCTGAAGCTGCCATGCTTTGGAAATAGTATCTTGCATTTTAGCTTAAAGTAACACCAACAACAGCTAACTGTAATATCCTACTTTCCTTAAAAAGGGCAGAAAATAATAATGTCCTTTACAAATGTGGGTCATATGAGAAAGAAGAGGTGGAGAGATGCTTATGCAGAGAAATCTACAAGCAGCAGCAGTAGAAGTTGCAGTAATGGGAGTCCACTTGCACACAAGATAGTGCTGCCACCATTCCACAACATCCCCAGGGATCTGGGATACTTTTTTAAAAATTACATTGTTAGGTGTGGCTGTGTCCAGTAGCAGCACAATACTTGAGCCAGCTGCTGCTGTGATTGTGATGAGTGTGACAGTAGGTCACATTTGTTATACCAGCTGAGGAAGATGAGACTGGTGGTGGTGATTACTCTCAGGATGGTGAAAAAGACACTGTGAGAGCTTCCTTGGTATGAGCTAATGAATAGCAGGAGAGAAGGGGTATCAACACCACCATTAGTGACATCATGGTGTTTGTTCATTTATTTCCTGTTGCTTAGTCATCTGAGTTTGAACATCATATAGGACTTGGTTTCTTCTTTTAGCACCAGTGCTGAGGCAGCAGCAGCACCACAAGCCATTTCAGATGCATCCTGTGTCAAGGTTTACAGTCAACAACAGTCTTACGAGCATGGATGTTGGAGTGGGATTATGTTTTGTTGGAGGCAGGAACTGTGGAACTGTCTTCAACTGCAATGTATACAAGTCTGTGAAGAGAAGGGAAGAAGGGGGTCACATCTTGGTACATCTGTCAATATAAAGCACATATGGTACATGTTAAACATGTTGAAATGTAACGTGGAACTGTCCATCATAAAAAATAGATCAAATGCTGCTGTCACTCTGCCTGTTGTCCATCTTCAACATCAACAACGTGTCTCAAAATTCCACAAAATAATCATTAAAGTCCCCCCCCCCAAGAACAGTGACAACAATTACATCTTTATCTTGTGCAAGGAGCAAGGTCAGGATAACCCCCCTCACAGTCCTCCATGGCACATTGCCAGTGCAACCAGCAAGCAGTGAATCTGTAGATGCAATAATATTGCAATTTTAATCAACATTGTACATTGTCTGGTGCAATAATAACCTCAAATGTTTCAGTGACCACTATAATTCTTGAGATAAGGGAGTTTTTGTACACACTGACCACCCTGCAGAATATGCTAGGCTCATAGCAGGGAGGGAGACACAGGAAGGGAGGGCTCAACAGAACGACCATTAATGTAAAGCCAGCAAAGTATTAAAAGTCAAAAGCTCTTTATTCAAAAGTTCATATTAAAATCAAAGCGGGAACAAAGGAAACAGGAAAAAAAGGATTTTTAACTCCACACAATCTGCCTTACATGTTTTGTGATTAGTGACCTATAATCACGAAGTGAGTAAGGAGGTATCACGGTGCCCATGATTGCTGACTTCCGCTGTCAGTCAGGTGTGTGTACTCTCCATTGGCCACCTGTCTTTTTCCCACCCAGTATTGCCTTTATAGACTGGGCTGAGGCACCCTTTGGTTGCCCTTTCCTGGTGTCTCTATGTCAGCAGTCACCTGTCTTGTACCTATTCCTTGGGCTGGTTTCTCTCTGCTACCAGTGTCAGCGTTGCTCCAGTAGTCAGTGCCTCTCCTGCGTGGTTCCTGCCTCCGTTCCAGATCCAGTTGAGCTGTCGTTCCTGCTTCCGTTCCTGATCCCGTGCTGCTGTTGTTCCTGCTCCGTTCCTGACCTGCTTGGCGGTGCTGCCGTTCCTGTGGTGGTCCTGGCTTGCCTGCTGTTGCTGCTTGTCATCCGTCTGGCTGCTGGGTCACTGGGACAACATTCTGATCACTGGTTACTCCATGTTCACCGGTTGCTGATTCCGTTTGTATAGAACCAGTTGGGCGATACGTTTATCCAGTATGCGGTACTGGTTTACTTCACATTCACCGGTTGCTGATTCCGTTTGTATAGAACCGGTTGGGCGATACGTTTATCCAGCACGTGGTACTGGTTTACTCCAACTTCACCGGTTGCTGGTTCCGCTTGTATAGAACCGGTTGGGCGTTACGATTATCCAGTACACGGTACTGGTTTACTCCACTGATACCGGCTGTTGTATCCTCTAGTATAGAGCCAGCTGATCGCTATTGTCGTCCAGTACACGGTACTGGTTTACTCCACCAATCACTGGCTGCTGATTCCGCTAGTATAGAGCCGGTTGAGCGCTATTGTTGTCCAGTACACGGCACTGGTTACTCCACCATTCACCTGTTGCTACTTCCGCTAGTATAGAGCCGGTTGAGTGCTATTGCATCCAGCACACGGTACTGGTTTACTCCACATTCACCGGCTGCAGAGTCCGCTAATATAGAGCCGGTTGAGCACTATTGTTGTCCAGTATGCGGTACTGGTTTACTCCACATTCACTGGTTGCTAATCCCGTTAGTGTGAACCAGTTGGGCTATACTTTTGTCCTGCACATGGTACTGGTTTGCTCCACATTCACCGGTTGCTGCTGTCTCCGTTATTGCACCAGTTTGGTCTCCCTGGTTGGGAGACTGGTTTGCTCCACTGTTCCATCTTATGCTGTTGCTCCATCTATTCAGCATTAGTGTAGCTGTCCTTTTGTCCTCCTGGCTGCCTTGTCCGGTATATTGGCAAGGCCGGTAGAGCCTGTCTCCATCCCTTGTGCCATCCTTCAGGCTGCCTTGCCTGGTACATTGGCAAGGCCGGTAGAGCCACATTCAGACTCTTGTGTAAACCTCCTGGTTGCCTTGCCCGGTACATTGGCAAGGCTGGTAGAGCCACATTTAGATGGTTCTGTACACCTCCAGGCTGTCTTGCCCGGTATATTGGCAAGGCTGGTAGAGCCACAATCAGCTTGTCGTGTAAACCTCCAGGCTGCCTTGCCCGGTATATTGGCAAGGCCGGTAGAGCCATATTCAGATTGTCGTTTTACCCCTTTAGGCTGCCTTGCCCGGTATATTGGCAAGGCTGGTAGAGCCACAATCAGCTTGTCATGTAAACCTCCAGGCTGCCTTGCCCAGTATATTGGCAAGGCCGGTAGAGCCATATTCAGATTGTCGTTTTACCCCTTTAGGCTGCCTTGCCCGGTATATTGGCAAGGCCGGTAGAGCCTCCCATGTGTGTCTTGCAATAACTACTGATTGAACCTATTGTGTACTTGTGATTAATGTGTGTTCAGGACCCGTGAGGGTTCCCATTAAACTTTTCAATAAAGTTTGATTTTTATCTTACTCTGTGTCTGAGAGTCATAACAAATAGTGACAGGAGGATTGTGTGAAGTTAAATATCCTTTTTCTCCTGTTTCCTTTGTTCCAGCTTTGACTTTAATATGAACTTTTGAATAAAGAGCTTTTGACTTTTACAACTTAGCTGGCTTTACATTGAGCGCTACCTTCCAGTGTCTTCATGTTTGCTGAAACCATGGCTATGGTTTTTGGGGGGTGCACCAGAGTGTCCTGAGGGCCCAGTGAGTGTACTATATTGCTTCTTTATTACTAATGTATATGTCATATGTTACATTATTTGTGAGTAACTAATAGCAGCGGCAGGCCTCTTTTGTACTTTTTTTGAGTATTAATGACCCATGGGAAATGTCTCTTCTCTGTTGTTGTATCTTGTGGAATGAATGAGGGCCGCAGTGATTGATAGCACTCGTTTTTGTGGGGCATGTTTAACACTGTAAAAATAAACATCAGGTGTTTATGTTGGATGTGCTTATTGAAAGCAGACATGCCATTAGTGATCCCTGTCCATCCCCTTCCTTACAACCTTTCCAAATACACACTGTGCACATTGCAATTGTTGAAAACTGCATAGTCCCTCCTTGCTCCCAATTAAAAATATTCACACACCCATGATTTTGGGGAAGTAGAGGATAAGAAAGATTGTGGTGACTGGACAACCTTTGCCCAAATGCTCCTGAAATAGTAGTGGCTTATTGTAGTTCTGTGTGCCATAGCAACTAATAGAAATAACCAACATCTACTGTGCCATGTCACTATGGGGTTTGGTTCCAACACCACAGTCTTTGAGGATGATGATCCAAGCCCCACTCCAACCCCCACTTGCACCACTACTACTATCCATGGGCATGGTGGATACACCAGCCTGATACTCTGATGTGACATTTGATACTCAGATGACTCATAAGCAGTAGGAACTAAATTACCAATGACTATAATGTCACTGGTGTTGGGCATGTAACTTTTCTTGTGATCGTTTACCTGGCCTTGCTATAAGCCTGGAAACATTCTTTCAAGATTTGCCTTGCTATAAAAATATCAAGGCTTGCCTTTTCATATAAGCCTCCTAACAATATATTTCAAGGACAGTCTTGCTGTATAAACCTGCTAAAAAAAATTCAAATTTCTTGCTTTGCTGAATGATCTCCATGATAATTATTTTCAAGGCTTGCCTTGCTGTGTAAGCCAGGTAGCAGTATCATGTTTGGTTCCAATATAACCTTTCATTATTATTTGTAAATTATTTATCAATGTCCTTAGCACTGGTCCAAACTGTCATAGATGGTGGTAGCTGTTCACCCCCTCCTCCTCTTCCTTAGTGCTGCCTTGCTACAACTGTCTTATCTGTTTGTATGGCTTCTGCTACAGTACTTAATGCATCTATAGTATAAGATGCTGATTCATTATACAGACATGCCTACCAATACTTCTGCTGGACAGATGTGTCCTAATGTCATTAACCCCTTAGTGATGAGGGATTATTACACCATAGGACAAAAGCAATTTTGGCCTTCTTAGTATACTCTTATTCAACCTTATTTTCTCTCTAATTAATTTAGTCTACCCACACATATTATATGCCCTTTTATTAAGGACAAGTAGGGGTTTCTTTTGATGCTACATTTATATGGATAACCCATCATTTAATTTGATAATAATATAAAAAAGTGGAAAAATTGGAACATAACTCAAAAATTGTATAGGTTTTCCTGTGATAAATTGTGCTCTTTTGGTTATTTTTTTACAGGGACTGAATTAAAGGTAGGAAAGGTAGTTCATACCATCCAATTGTCCCTATTTAGTGGGGTACTGGCCCTCCAAAGGGAAAATCCCTATGCTTCTCTCTCTCACTCTGGTGTTCCTCTGTATATGAGATCAGACTGTATGGGTTGTACATAAGTGATCACATCAGTTCACAGTAATAAAACTCATATTAAAGTTTGATTAAACTTCAGTATATGTGTTTATAATTTAGTCTGAGTAAATTAAATACATTGTGCTTGCTCTAAATTATAGATCCTGTTACACAAAAAGGGAGCAAACTGTCATGAAACTTTTTTCATTTTCATTTTCCCTCCCAAGTCCTGTTCCCATTACCTCAAAAGTGTCTTGTTTTTGGCCATTTGGGGCACTGGAAGCTCTGTTCTCTGATTCCCTCACCTTCATGATCACAATGAAGAAGAGAGAGGCAAAGAACACTGACAAAGGCAATATATATTTTACATTGCTTTTGTCATGTGGCTTCACAGCCACGTGTTCTCTGTAGCAGTGATCACATATACTGATCCATCGAGGAAAAGCTAAAACTGACTGCTTCATACAAGTGTACCCAATAGTGCTTATTATCTTAGTGACAATCGAATATATGGAAAATCAATAATTCTCACAAAGGGAGTGGTTGTGATAGGGTATATACTCACCACCAACAACAAAGGCCTACAATGGTATTAACCCATCTCTGCTCAGGTACTCTCAGTTAAAGGTTAGGAAATCTCACAAAGTGTGGCTGTTTAGTATATAAACAATGTTTAATATCCAATAAAGTCAATTTGACATCACAACAATATAAAAACTGTTATACAATATAAAATACTTATAAAAATAAGGCAGGCTAAGTATTAGTAGTTTCCTGACTGCTTCCTCAAATACATCTTAGCCCAAACTACACAGAAGACCACTGTTGTGGGGGCAGTTATAAAATCCCTCCTGCACAGATCAGTTAACACATGTGTTTTAAGCTGAACACTCATTGGATGAGTATATTACTTGAAGTGGCGAAGGGCTGGTGGGAACACTTGCATGAAACTCTATTGCACCAGAAGCGCCTTCTCTCTTTTACAAACTTTATTGTGTTCACACAGGAACACAACAAAGATGTAGGAAGGAAGGTCTGTGTGGTGGCCTATGAGGCCAGCAGAAAACCTTTCACATGAACATTCATGGAGGTTACGATGCCCTGTGCAACCTCCAATCAATGACTAATCCACATTGGCAGCAGTCATTAATATTGCCTGGTGCTCACATAGACCAACGATCAGACACACAGCTCTTGCATTCAGCTCGGCAGTAGAATTAAAGAAGACATGATTGAAAGATCACAGGTGACACCATTACTGCAGGGGCTCTGTTGCCCATGAGAAAGAGCCCCAAGTAGAAGTTATTTAATGCTTTTTTCTATCACTTCCTATCTAATAATATTCTTGCCTCACTAGTAATACCCATGGCACATCAGTACTACCACCAGTACTAGGGTGTGAGAGTGGAATGAGTTGTGATTGAGAATAACAGAGGGTCACATCTGATATTGACTTAATTTGTGTCACAAAAGAGGCAGGGCTTAACTGTGGACGAGGGCAGGGCTTAACAGGGTGTGCAATAAAGTGGGCAGGAAGTGGGTGGGAAGTGATAAGTGGGCAGAACACGGTGGGAAGAAGAAGTGGGAGGAAGAGGGTGGGAAGGAGGAAAAGTGGTAAGAAACTTACAACTTCTACCGGAGAATCAATCTCTGTTCTTGGAGACCCGGTATTCCACTGCAAAAGCTGTAGTCTCTAGGGCAAATTCGTATAGTTCCCAGGTATGTATTTTGCCTATCTCTGCTATAGCACCTGTCCAGATTCAAGATAGTTCCATGAAAAATCATACAAGCTGGAAATCATGGCATTTGGTATAGGATGGATATCCACAAAGGTTGCTGCTTTTTTCAGTAAAGATTCTAGTCCTTATAGAGGAGCAATTTTGGAGCAAATCAACTGCACCACAGGGATCGAATACAACTTCCTATTACTTTAAATGGGACTTTTTAACCCCTTGAATGTTAGAAAGGTCTCCATTGTATTGCCTTGCAATGAATTGGAGACCTGTCTAGCATTCAATGGGTTAAGCTCCCCATTTAAAGAGTAACTACCAACCCATCAAAAATTTCCCTCCAACAATTACCCAACTGGCGACACGCAGACATCACTATGCATAGATGTCTGTGCTGTTTCTTGACTGTCAGTCCCAGGACCAGCAGAATTTCTCCATAAGGAGGTAATAATTCTGGCGACTAGTACTATTGAGCAACTAGTCGCAAGATGGGTAATTCTTGGGGTGGAAACTTTTGGTGGGGTGGTAGTTCCACTTTAAATGTGTTATAAATAGGGCCCTAAGTCATGTCAAGGCATGAGTTGGCCCTTGCAGGGCCCTGGTATGTATAATTTGTTTAATTTCTGTATTTTATTGTACCTTTTAAAGTGTTAGCTAAATTAGCTGAGTAGATAACATCTCCAGAGCAGGATGTAGGGCTACCATAAAACGTATTGGAAGATCTGCTCTGATGGAGGTCATCCAGGGGACACCCAAAGATTATGAAATAGGGAGAACATGTATATATACTGTAAAATGGTTCATTACAAATATATATTCAGAATGCCCAGGTTTTATCCTTTTGGTGAATACAAACATGCCAGGGGGAGGTGTTCCTGCTATGAGTTACAAGCCACTTTGCAACCAGTTAGACCCAGCATGTTCAGTGTCCAGATATTCACACAGATATGAGGAATATGATTATTATAACATTATAGAGGTGTGCTGTGGGTTGCATGTTTGGGAAGCCTTATGATTTTTCAGGTAGAACTCAGCAGTAAGATCCCTGACAGGTCTGATTGAGTGGGCCGTAAACTGTCAGGCCAAACCCCTGAGCCCCCAGGCAACACCCATGGGGTTTGGCCTCTTAGAAGGAACTGTGGAAAGTATTTAATATGGGTTTTTTTTAATAAAACAGTGAATTTCTTTGTAAAAACTGAAGGGGGATATACCATTGAAGTTCCAGCAAGGACTCTTAAAATATCGGTAATTGTATTTAAGGATTTGTTGTGTTTCTCCCATTTTATTTTATGGACTGTTTTGCTTATGTGTAATCTTTATTTATGTATGTCCTTTATTTCTGTATTTTTGTAACCAGCACTGTGAAGCCTTTTTTCAGATTAAATGTTCAATTAATCAGCTTTTGTCTCTGTTCTCTAATATGAACTCACTACTCTGAAGGAATCTCAGTTAGAACACACTACTAAAGGTTTAAGTCTAAATGCTTGATTATTAAGGCGATTTTATACTCTAATTCTGCTGTTTTTGGGTAACCTAAATGCCCAAATATAAAGTCTTGGCGGTGGCAGCAAATTGTAGTACTGGGGTGATAGCGCAGGAGGGATATCAGGGGTTAATTTGGTGGTTGCTATGAATAGTAACAGGTAACCAGGGGTCTGGTATTGCTAACCCTTTCACTTCCACACTCTCCCCACTGTCTCAGCAGGGCCTATAGCCTTCACTTGTGACACCCTGTGACACCCACTTTGTTACTGTCCAAAATTAGATAATATTAATGATAAAAATCATCCAGCATATATGAAAATAACAACGTCACAGTTCAATAAGATGAAAAATGGTAATTCTGAAGAAAACCAATGTAGCAGGGGACAAATAGAAGTCTCCCAAAATTCCTATTGATTTAAATGCAGTTTTAACCCCTTCAGTGCTACAGTGCTCTTCAAAGCTACATTCAACAAGTTAAAATCCCATTAAAAGTAAAACTTCCCATTAATCCTGATGTCCAGCAGAGTCCTCAGCATCCTGGTCAGCTATTGCCTGTCTTCTTTCTTCTGTTTTGTATCTTCTTTCTTCTCTTCTGTCTTCTTGTCTTCTGCTGTAAATAAGAGTATTAATACAAGTTTTGCTGATATATTCTGCACACTAATACATAATATACCGGAATAAAATACTTCAATTTTTATCTGTCTCCATCGCTGTGCTTGGCAGCAGGAATGGTGGCGGAGGCGGAGACAGTAATGTGTGGCACAGTCCCCTGTCCCTTCCCTCATCGGCCAATGCCCATTCCACACTGAGGGAATTTGAACAGAGACTGCCTTTATATATGGTCAGGGTCCTTTCAAATTCCCTCACAGCCATTGGCTGTGATGTGGTTATGTACATCCCAGCTAATCAGTTTTAAGCACAGCCACTCGAAGCTGAATGTCTGGGATGTGCGTAAGCCAATGGCTGTGAGGGAATATGTACAGAGACTGCCCATATAAAAGAAGTCTCTGTTCATATTCCCTCATTGTGAGACTGTCCATATAAAAGAAGTCTCTGTTCATATTCCCTCAGTGTGGAACAGACATCAGCCCATGAGGGAAAGGATGGAGGGACTGTGCCACACATTACTGTCTCCGCCGCCACCCTTGCAGCCGCACACAGCGGTGGAGACAGATTAAAAAAGCTAAGTATTTTATTATCACATTTCAGAATATTTATTTTGACCAAGTTGGAAACAGTGTAATAACTGGAGGCATATAATCAACCGAACAGTAATACATAATTTAAACCCTTGAGCCCCAGAGAGGTATGCAATGCATTGCTTTGCAATGCGTTGCGTACCCTTCTGGCACTCAAGGGGTTAAACTATGTATTAGTTTGCAGGATATAGCAGCAAAACATGTATTAATACTCTTGTTTTTTCTTTACAGCAGAAGACAGAAGAGACAAAAGAAGATACAAGACAGAAGGAAGAAGAGAAGACAGAATGACGACAGAAGAAGACAGAAAGTGGATAACAAGTAAGTTTAAAGGGGAACTTTTACCCTTAAGACACTCTGTCTTACTTTATTAGTGTACCCCAATGATGTATGGGTTGTTTTTTCTTTTGTAAAAAAAAAATGTATGCCTTAAGCAATATTACATATTCAAACTCTGAATTGTAGGCTACTTATTCAGTACATTGATGGGAGCTTGCTGGTTCCAATATGCTATGAAGAGGAGCATGAACACGCTCACAGGGAGAGCTGGGAGGAGAAATTGGGATGTGGGGATGTCCAGCAGAGTGGTGCTGAAGAAGCCTTGTGCGGCAGAAGGTGGAAGTGTTTGCAACAACTTGAACTTTAATATGTAATATCTCTTAAGGTATACAATAAAAAAAAAAAAACATGCCAACCCATACATCATTGTGGTACACTAATAAAATAAGATACAGTGTCTTGGGGGTGAAAGTTCCCCTTTAACAGACATAAATTAATGATCAGTGCTTGACAGTATGTCAGGCACCGATAGTTAGCTTTTTTACTTTGAAGTTCCTAATATTGCCGCTATTTAGCGGCGTTTTGGGAACTTAATGCACAAAATGGACATTTCGCTACAAGACATTTTCTGTGGCCTTGTATCCTTTGTGCATTTAGCCAGTAGGACAATTGAATACTGACTTAGGCATTTTTTTTGTCAGTCAGTATCCATTTTGCCCTACTGGGTTTTTTAGGTCAAGTTATTGACTCGAGTCCTATGAGTCTATACAAGGAAAATATAAAAGGATAAAAATGACTGAAGGGTGAAGTAATTTAAGATGACAGGTGACCCTGCCTTCTTCCCCTGTGTCCTGGGCTGCTGCCACTAGGCTGCTGCCACCACCTCTCCTGGTGAGTGGGATTAAAGCAAAAAGTGGGGGCATAGAGGGTTCAGTCTTAGAGTTCTCCTTGAAGTATTGGTATGTGGTCTCCCAGCGCAACTTAGCCATAGAAGGTTATGGTTTGTGGAGAACCCTGGCTGCACGGTGAGTTCCAGCTGCAAGGTTGGGCTAGTGCAAGTGAGGCACTCAGGTAAATCGGAGGATTTGGGGAGGTGTCTGTGTCAGGTGTCAGGATTCACATGCCCTCACAGAAGGATAAATATGATAAGTAGGTCAAACCCAATTTTAATAAAATTATTACCTTTTTATTTGCCAACCTACATTGTATCTTGAATGTTTATTAAAAAATTTGATATAATTAAGGATTGTATTAAAGTTGGGTGCATTCAATTTTTTGGGGAACAGGTGGGAGGTGATGTGCTGCCTTCTTAAGAGTACAACGTTTTATACAAATGGGATCAAAATTCACACTTAAAAGATGTTACAGAGCATAGTCCAATGCAATGGAGATATTTCTAGACTCGCAGGGATTAAAGGGTCAATAATTTTTTGTAATAAAACACTATCTTCTTGGGTTTTTCCTGCTGAGTAAAACAAGGGCACTTCCACTGCTGGTGGTTTTATTAAAAAGTCATGACCATTTAAACTGTCATGAAGTGAACTTATTCTTATCACATTCTGTGGTTAACTAATGTCATTGACTCACCTCTCCCATGGAATCTAATCACATAACTTGCTGTGTACTGTCTGGATACTAGAGGGCACTGTTAATTTTAAAAAATGGAAACACATATTCCTCAGCAATGGTAGTACACTTTATATATTATATATATTTATGAGCCATTTGGACTTATTATCAAGAATAAATAGAACATATAATTGATTGACATTTATACACCTTAAATTTGTTCAAATATGTACGTGTACTGTTTGAAGATGCAGTACAAATACAGTACTTAAAATGTGCAGAAATGTAGCCCTCAGACCAAAATAATTGGCGGGGAAGAAATATGTCCGCAACCTTGCACCACAGTAGACATAGTGCCACACTTACTGACTTCCAGCCTTATGCCATTGCACTGGTAGCCACTAAACCACACAAATTGAGGCCAAGCCTTTGCCCACAGTAGTCATAGAATCACATATTCTGACCAGTTATCCTTGTCAAACTGCACTTCCATTATTCTTTGGAGGGTAATGAATGGAGTTGTAGTCTGACAGCAGCTGTACTGCCTCATGTGCTCACCACTGTTTACTGACCCCCAGCTGTGTCTCACCATGGGCATAGGACCACATTTACTGACCCAGCCTTGCCCCACTTGCCTGGTAGCCACAGAACCCCACTGTCTGACCTCCCATACTTTTCTACTGCACTGGTAGTAATAGGTATACACACACTACCCCCCCCCCACACACACACACACTTGTCCCACTGCACTTGTAGCCATATAAACACATATACTGTTCTCCAAGTCCCAGCCTTGTCCCGCTTCACTGGTATAGCCAGAACTACACATACTGAGTTTTACCACCCCAATAGGAACTGGAAAAGGTCCTGCCTGAAAATTATTGGGGTTAGAGAAAAGACAAAAAGTAGGGGGTTTCTAGGTGTGTAAATTGTAGATTTTCTTAAAAAAAGTCTAGCGTGAAAAATGGGACTTTTATCCAATCCATAAAAGTATAAAGATGAGACCTACTAGATATAGATCTAAAAGCATCCAAACGCAAAACTTCCTGTGTATTGTGCATTATCCAAAAACCAAAGGAAATGATACAATGGTGATACATTTGGATTACAGTCAGGCATATATCTTTCCTCCAATAGCAATGATCCCCAGGATTCTGGTAAAGATCAAGAAAGAAAAGGCACATGTCCTTTGGATAGCTCCAGCATGGCCCACATCATGCATTATATTACACAATGGAGCTTTATACACGACCAGTATCTTTTCCTGAGAAGATGCTGGCTTCAGGTGCAAGGTTCTGAAAACAGCAACTCTATAATATATCCCCCCCCCCCCCGTGTTTTTTGGACTATTTTGGGATTTCCCCAAGGTCCTTTTGTCCCCTATTAGATGCAAGAGAAATTCTGGTGCAAACTAAATACATTTTCTGAAAATTCTTGCTAATTTATTTGGAGATTTTAATCCTGGCTGTAAAAACTGCAGAGGTCTCCAATGTATTGTTTCAAAATGTCTGTGAGATCTCTCTAACATACAAGGGGTTAAAAATCCAGTTAAATCAATGGACATTTTTATTTGTCTCCTACGATGCAGTTGGCTTACCAAATAATTGCTCAAGTCCTTATTACATCAGCCTCACTTCTATGTTTTATTACTCTATCCTGTGGGTTAAGCAGTTGAATATTTAAGACTAATAACTGTTTGCACAGATCATTTCTTCTATGCAATATACTGACTGACCCTTCAGCATAAAACAGAAAAAATGAGATGACATGTATAAAACAATATTCTTATTTTAAAATTCAACCTGTTGTGTTACAATATTAATAATATAAGAGGATTATATTTCCTATGCTGTTTGAGGGCTGGTTTTTCAATATCAAGTTCTATAAGACCATATTATATGTATGTGAAAACTGGAAAATGTACTCTCACATATGCCCATTAACCAGGAATTACACTGAGAAATAGCAATGAGCTAAAAGAATAGCCTCAAGCAATTCAATAAAAATGATTGTCAGCTTCTCACAGCGTGTTTTTTTCTTTCACGGGAAGTAGATAAAGGACAATCCTTTCTGGGCGACACATAATGCTGAAGTTAAGGCACATGCATGATATTTTTTATAGCTCATTGTTCCTTCTGTAAGAAACTTTTGTGTAAGACTTGCAGTAATTTTACATTTTGTAAGACTGTAAACATGCTATATTTCAGGTACTCCCCATACTCACAATGATGTTTCTTATTTGCTTTAATTAAACATTCTGAAGCCATTTGGTATATCACAGATGGAACTGAGGCTATTTGTCAATTTATTTCTCAACCTCTCCGTCACACAGTTCTTTAGTTCCTACTTACTGATACTAAAGGGATAAATTAATCTTTGTCAGAAGTTAATGGGCACCGTGTGACCATCTTTTAGACAAGGATGTTCCCATCCTGAGTTAACAGGTATTAGGGGGCACCTTTACCTGAAACAGTAGTATTTGGTAGGTAAAGGGGGTGTCATATTCATATCAGATTCACAGTTCTGCTCAGGATTTGAAATGCTGTATAGGAGAGTCTTCCTGTTCCATTGATACCAAGTAGGTTGGGGGGTTGTACATGGAAAGCCAAGAAACGCCACCTAGAAAATCCATTAGATCACACTAACTATAAAGCACAACCACAGCATCACATAGGGAATTCTGGATATCTTAGCTGCTTCCAGCCAGTCAGTGTGTGTGTATCTTAGACTTCTGGCACGCTGTGATCATTTAACCAATGATGTGCCAGGACCAAAATCTGTGACGGTCCTGGCACGCCATTGGACGATAACAGGTTAACTGAGTTGTAATTAGTGTTTTATATCCTACTGTTTTTTTCAGGGACAACACTTTCTCTAGAATACAAGGGGTTCAATGCCGTTTTTAAATCTATGGAAATGTAAGTTTTCTTTCATATAGTGCAGTTATTTTGTTGCAGAATTACATGTTTGCCTTAATAATTGAACATTGACAATAATAAAAAGCTAAAATGTTGAGCACTTGAGTAGTAGTTTTTGCAAGTTTGAGTGAGTGCCACTCAAAGGGTTAACACACTAGTCCTTAAAGGGATAAAGGAAAGGATCCCACTCCTGCCCCATTCCCTGCATCACTGAGCCTCTCTGTCTGGTCCAGATGGAGATCGGCAAGGGACAATCTTCAGTAAGCAACAGAAAAAGCCTGCCCTTCCTTCATCAAGAGGGGCAGGGTTTTCCTTGCTGCATCTGTCCGGTCCAACATCTGGATTACAGATCTAAGGGGAGGCATCCAGAAGGGGCAGGAGGAGGATCCTTTGGCCTTGAACAGAATTTGAACTACAAAGTAAGTAACTATATAGTGTGCAACATGTTAAAAAATTGTAAATAATACTCAGAGCTAAAGTTGAGCATTACTACCCCTTTAAAGCTCTATGATTACCATGTACAGTGGGCAGAGTTTGTGTCCTGTGGTCCTTCTAGTAGCTGTCTTGTCTGCCTCCTGGACATGACATCAAGAAGCATTGCTAAAGCAAACTGTAATTTGCTCCAAATCCGATTGTCTTTCATTGACACATGCTGCCCATATAATGTAAATTTGCAGAGGGAAAATATAAATGAGAAAATCTAGATGTTTTTTGAAGAGCAGATGAGTAATGCTTCCAAATAAATATTGGTAAATGCACTTATATGAAGATTGCTTACAGTACCATTTAGATCAACTCAAATTTTTTCTCTCTCTCACTAATTTAATATGACTGACAAATTGATCTGCATGCACAGTTAATGTTGTTTTCAAATCTAAAATCAAAGATTTTTTTTTAATTCTAACTTGGTCTGGCCTCTCTTTCGTGTTTAACTAACATGATATACACAAACGAAGCCCTCTGATTGTGTGAGATGAAGATTCATACTTTTGTGTGTCTGAAATTTGGAAATCAGGTTAAACTGACAGTGTATTGTGACTATTTTCCATATGTTAGATTTCTTTCTTAGCTTAAACCAAGGGTAGACAACCTTTGGCTCTACAGCTGTCAGAGACAACAATTCCCATCATCATGGTTGACAGCTCATCCCTTTAAATAGGGATGCATAGGGAAAACACATGCTGTATTGCTAATTGAGAAGCATTACATCCCACTAATAATCACTGTAGCTCACATAAGCTAAACTACAATTGGTGCAGGAGGTATAAAGCACCAGGGCCCAAACAAATCTCGGGACCATTTTAAATGCTGGCAGAAACTATTCACGATTTTTAGAAATTTGCAATGTGTTGAGGGCCCAAAAGTGTTTTTTTCCAAGTCCTCAATCACTAGATACACCATTCCTGCAGCATGCATATTTATTATATGTTTTAAAGGCATGTTCTGGCAACCCGACCCATTATTAACCTCAAATAGCCATTGCTTTATAAGACAGCCCTGACAATGGTATATCTTTAAAGGGATAGTAATACTTAAAATGTAAAAAAAAATATGTTGTAGGGTTTATCCCCCTGAGTAAAACAAGGGTACTCCCACTGCTGAAAGGTGTTTCATTCAAAAGTTATTAATTTTCAAAGTTGAATTTTTTAGGTGCAATATCACAGTGGCCTGAAATTCTACAGTGGTGCTGTTGCTACACCATCCTATGGACAGCTCTGGTCAGTTGACCATAAATCTCCATAGGATGGTGTAGCAACAGCGCCACTGTACAATTTCAGGCCACTGTGATATTGCACCTAAAAAATTCTACTTTGAAAATTAATAACTTTTGAATGAAACACCTCTCAGCAGTGGGAGTGCCCTTGTTTTACTCAGGGGAATAAACCCTACAACATATTTTTTTTTACATTTTAAGTATTACTATCCCTTTAAAAAATGTATTTCATTAAACCTTGAAATTATTTTATTAATTTCAAATGCACAGCTAAATGAATATGCTGAAGTAATTTACAAGGTGTAAAAGTCATGTAAATATGTAAATAAGGAGGTATGATCGTGTCTAAGCAAGTATGAACAAGGACTTAAATGACAACTGTGATTTAGAAAAGCATGGGTCTTCAATTTTATTTGTGTCAAGTGTTGTCACTTGGGAAATAGCTGAGCATTCCTACCTAGGGGGCAGATTTTGTTCTGTATATCCACAGGTTTCTAGGGTTGAACAGACTATACATGAATTAATATGTTTATTTATCTAGCACCACAAGTGTACGCAGCGCTTTGCAATTTAAGGATTTAAACAATACAGGGTTACAGATCCTTTGTAGAGTGAAACATTGGGTGGGAGATCCCTGCCCGAAAGCTTACATATATATATATATATATATATATATATATATATATATATATATATATATATATGTGTGTGTGTATTGCATTATAGCATCCATTGGTCATGAACGTTTTGTTGATTTGTATTTACACATTTTTTTTATTATATTTAATTCTCCTTTTTATTATTTTATTTAGTATTTGTTTTTTCTTGGATATTTTTATATCTGTTCTCTCTCTCTTAGTCTCTCTCTCTTTATATACATATATATATATATATATATATGTATAAAAAATATGCATATGTATATTTTAACCCTTTGAGTATCAGAGGGATGTATCCAATGACTCTCTTGCACTCATCTGGTTAATGTGGATTTATTTTAATGGGTTTCTAATTTTCTTTTGATTTTCTCTCAGAGGCAAATGCATTAACCCTCTGAGTGCCAGGTGGGTGCGCAACACATTGCTTTGCAATGCATTGCATACGCCTCTGGCATTCAAAGGGTTAATAAAACTTGAAATTCTGGGGCAAACCCACTGAACCATAGACAAGCAAAAGTTCACATATTTCTGTTGTCCTCAGTGGGACTTTTAATCCCTTGAATGTTCAAGAGATCTCCATGGAATTGTTGTGCAATGCACTGAAGACCTATCTAGCATTCAAGGGGTTAAAGTGCTTATTTAAATCAATGATCATTTGTAGTTGTGTCATAAGTTGCGGTTGGTTTGCCCCAAAATTGTTCCAGTTGTTTTTAGTGAACCAGCATCACTGTTCTCTGAGATGTGAAACATCTTTGACTCACCTTTGCACTTCCTGTTTTTTGACCCACAGCTTCAGGATTCTATATGCATGTAAAGGAAAGTAATTCTGTACTGAACAATGACACAACAAGCACACACATACACAATGACACACTTCTTAAAGTCAGTTACATCCTATATAATTATAATATAAAATAATATGACATGATATGTTTATTCTGATGTACAACTAATACTGCACCCCTAGAGACAAATATAAATTTCCATTGATTAAAATGGGGCTTTCTATAGTAGTTTGGGCATTCCTTGTTTGTCCTCTTAGTGCTGTTGCTATGCTCCAGCATTGCTCCGGGGTGCAGATGCACTTAGGGGTGATAAAGAGGTGATAAAGTGATGATAACTTCTGCAGTGATATCACTTCTCCAATTCTTGTGTTATTCTATGAAGCCTATGCGCTAAGGTAACATCCACATGATAAATCTTAGCACATAGGATCCATAGAATAACATAAGAATTGGAGAAGTGATATACTGGAGAAGTAATTTCTACATAGTGTATTAACCATACTAAGTCCCAGTCCCATATTACTTTGTAATTGTAGTGCCTGCAGCATTGGGAGGTAAAGAAAAGCCCTATGACCACAAGGAGCTGACATGGGAACCAATGTAGACTTCCGTGACCAAACAAGCTCTCAGGCTGCCCTTTCTCAGATATTACTGCTTTCTGAGTCATTGCTCTCTGATCTAAGTTTTTATGAAGTGTAAATATGCACAAAGGAAAGGACCATTTGACTCACTATCTATTTTCTGGTTTCCTTTCTTAATTGTGTGCCAAAAAATAAGATAATTACAATTTATATTCTTGGGAAATTCACATCATGCATTTCAAAGGTTTACTAACAAACTGTAAATATTTGTATTTTACTTCTTATCACGGTAGAAGATAAAAAGTAAAGGAAGCTTCTCTTCTGCTATAATAGTCAAGTACAAATTAATTTAGGAAGGATTACAATTACATTTATTTAGAAAATGTTTTACCAGGAAGAATACATTGTCCTGGATAGTTTCAGTAAAGGGTTGCATATTTACACAAATTGAGAAACATTATATATTACATCTTATTATATATACATCCTATATTATAATTCGCCAAGTATGTTTGTCAGAAGCTGTCATGCCCAGTAGAGACTGCGCGCGTTGTGGCTGAAACAGAGCAGGGGGCTCCGAATTCAGACAGGAGTCCTCTCTTCTGGTCTGAATTCGGAGCGCCCCACTCCATATCAGCCACTCCACGTTCGGGCAGTCAGTACTGCGCATGACTGCAGCTCCGCCAGTGTTGGGCCATGTATACGGGCTTTAAAACTAGTACACATATAAATATACATAATGAATATTAAAATTATATACAGTTACACACTGTATACATATAATTGAATACAGAATATAATGTTAAATTATTATACTGCTATAACTCATGTATATCTATGATTCTTCTCAATCCTGTGCTATGTTCATTATTACTGCTGCATGGATACCCTAATATTCCCATCCAGTTGAATGAACCTTACGTTATTAGACTTAAAAATTGTTTTCTCCCAAAAGCTAGAGCATTATAGAGTACAATTACAAATTAATAGTTTTTGAAAAAAAAAAAATGAAACAATTCCTATTACAATTAATATTCAAAATAACTATTTTTATATAGTAATTTGTGTTTATAAAATTATGTGTGAATATTCTGAATACTACTAGATAATTCATAGAATTTTTTTAGCCCTTTGTATCGGAACCCTGATGCTACTGATGTAATGGCGATAAGGGGAGATTTTATGCTGCAGATTCTCACCAACAAAGGCAACTGTATAGATAAATACATATGTTCTCCAAATATCATGATATCTTAATACACCTATTTGTAATCTCTCCAGATAAAAAGATAATAATAAACACAGGTTAGAATAGTCACTATGAGACAAAAAATAAGAGCAGGTTGCATACCTCAATATTAATGTACACATAACACAGTGAATATAATATTATCACAAAAATAATTTTAAAAAAATGTCAAACCACAATAGAAAAGCAATAGAAATCAATTTGCAGCAATTACCACAGGACTTAACATATTAAAAGAATATTTCAATAAGGTTTCATTAAAATCTTAGTGATAATGAAAGGCAACACCAAGGAAATTTGAAAATTAGACTCCTCATCGGGTGTAGATGAACCTCATTGTCAAAAATACTAAAATACAGCATGACCTTCCCAAAAAGGTCAACCGAGATATAAGAGTTTATAACTTTGAGATTAGCCACACTCCAAAATAGACAAACCTAAGCATTTTTAAGAATATGTAAAACTTTTGGGGGCAGATTCACTAAGCAGTGATAAAGAGGTGATAAAGTGGAGATGACTTTTCCAGTGATATCACTTCTCCAATTCCTATGTTATTCTATGGAGCCTATGCACTAAGATCTCTAAAGTTAAAGAAATCTTAGTGCATAGGGTCTATAGAATAACATAGGAATTGGAGAAGTGATATCATTGGAGAAGTCATCTCCACTTTATCATCTCTTTATCACCGCTTAGTGAATCTCGCCCCTGGAGTAGTAGTTACTCAACATCTCTACCTCCAAAAATATGGAGGCAAAGAAGTTCAGTTCCAAAGAACCCCAGAACTTAAAGGGATAGTAATACCTAAAATGTAAAAAAAAATATGTTGTAGGGTTTACCCCCCTGAGTAAAACAAGGGTACTCCCACTGCTGAAAGGCGTTTCATTCAAAACTTATTAATTTTCAAAGTTGAATTTTTAGGTGCAATATCACAGTGGCCTGAAATTTTACAGTGGCGCTGTTGCTACACCATCCTATGGAGATTTATGGTCCTGAGATCAGAGCTGTCTATAGGATAGGATCGTGTAGCAACAGCGCCACTGTACAATTTCAGGCCACTGTGATATTGCACCTAAAAAATTCAACTTTGAAAATGAATAACTTTTGAATGAAACACCTTTCAGCAGTGGGAGTACCCTTCTTTTACTCATGGGGATAAACCCTACAACATATTTTTTTTTACATTTTAGGTATTACTATCCCTTTAAGTTTAATTTATATCCAAATGGACAATATCTAGAAAATAAAAAGCACATGGACCCAAGTATCTGGTTCTACACCCTGTACACTAAAGGAAATAATAGCACAATAACCTGTCTTGAAATGAGAGGCCACATTTGAACAAAACTCCAAACTGTGGATATGAACTTCTTGTGGTTTTACCCACATATTGGATATTACATGTTGTGCGCGTAAGAAGATAGATGACACCTCTTGTTGTGCATTTAACATAGTCTCTGAAGAAATAAATATAAATATTGATGTCCACATTCACAAAGGATACTCCCACATCTGTATGCTCCTTTAATAGATAACCAATGGTTACTTTATTTAGTCTTATTCATAACAAACAGACTCGGAGATAGCATAGTGGAGATTGTCAGAGCTTTTGTTGAAGCAAATCTAAAACCCAGAGGAAATAACACCTTGCAAACTTTCATCAACTTTCAGTATAGGTAGAAGTTTCTTGAGTATTTTCATAAAAGCATCAAATTCTACACTATATGGGGTGGAAAAGATCATCATATCAGCATTTTAACTGATGCTCTCAATGTCATTTTTATCTTGAGTAATATTATACTTCAATAGAGAAATATTACACTTCAATAGATCATCCCTACCTCTGCTTCTAGCCCTCTTCAATGTCTGATCTAGCATCCAGAGTGAATAGCCTCTCTGAAGGAATCTACAATAAAGCTTTCTTCCTTGTCTCAAAATATTCATCAGTGGAACAGTATCATCATAATCAAAGAAACTATCCCACAGATATCTCCAAGACAGTAGTCTCAGGAGACAACTATCAGCCCTGCAAAGGCTATTACCAGAGGTAGATTTATGGTACACATCTGTAACAATCTCACAATTTTACTCAAGGTAAAAATGACATTGAGAGTGTCATTAAGAAAACTCCAGTTAAAACTGCTTTAGATTTGTTTTGAGAAAAGCTCTGACAATCTTCACTATGCTATCTCCAAGTCTGTTCATTATAAATAAGACTAAACAAAATAACTATTAAACTATAATATCTATTAAAGGAACATAAAGATGTGGGAGTATGTGTCATGGATGTTATAAACATCAATATTTCTAAAACTTTTGTTTCTTCAGAGATTTTGAAGGGATATGAGATGAGAGGCCATGTTAATTGTGCAACAAGAGGTGTCATCTATCTTCTCACGTATACAACATGTAATATCCAGTATGGTGGTAAAACCACAAGAAGTTTAAGAGAAAGGATGAATGAACATTTCAGTGATATCTGCAGTTTGGATTTTGTCCAAATGTGGTCTCTCATTTCAAGACATGTTGTTTTGATATCAATTCCATTAGTGTACAGGGTGTAGAGTGAGTTTTCTTGGTTTTCCAGGAAGACAGCCTTGCTGAGTGGTTATCTTTGAGTTGAGAGCTAGACATCCCAAGGGTCTGAACAAAGAATACAATATAACCTGCTATGTATAATAAATTAGGTGCTGTTGTAGTTTAAGTACTCTTGAGGATCCATATTTTTTTATTATCTGGATATTGCGCATTTGGATAAAAACTAACCTAAAGTTCTGGGGTTCTTTGGAACTCCACTTCTTTGCCCCCATATTGTTGGAGGTAGAGATGTGGAGTAACTAGTACTCCAGGGGGGAGATTCACTAAGCGGTGATGAAGAGTTGATAAAGTGGAGATTACTTTTCTCTACTTCTCACTTCTCCAATTCCTATGTTATTCTATGGAGCCTATACACTAAGATTTCTTAAAATTTGGAGATCTTGGTGAATAGACTACATAGACTAACATAGGAATTGGAGAAGTGATAAACTGAAAAAGTCATCTCCACTTTATCACCTCCTTATCACCTCTTTATCACCGCTTAGTGAATCTCCCCCCAGAAGTTTTACATATTCTTAAATATACTTAGGTTTGTCTATTTTGGAATGTGGCTAATCATTTTGGTTGAACCTCTTGGGCTGGTCATGCTTTATTTCAGCATTTTAGTATTTCTGCCAATGAGATACATCTATAACTTTTTAATGATGGGCCTCATTTTCAAATTTGTTTGTTGCCTTTTTTATTTTCACTAAGATTGTAACTAAACCTTATTGAAATATTCTTTTGAGGGGGGCAGAGTTAGCGCAGAAACAAGATGGCCATGTTTGAGTAGAGCTCTCCATATCAGGACCTGATTAAGCTTCTTTCACTGTCGTCCAATACAGGTCACTGGTACCATGGGATGTGTAGTCCCCTTTAATAGGCAGGAACAATTATGCAAATAATTTGCAAGGGGCGGAGCCTCCCCTCTTACTTAAGCCACCTGCTGGCCAGAGCCACCCATATTGATTTGTTCCTGGTGTGCTTGCACACCAGGCAGAGAACAGCTATGCTTCTTAGAGTTTTATTATTTTTTTCTTCAAATATGGAATACCACCATTAGGAGGGTGACCATGGCTGTGAATGCCCTCACCCGAAGTGGCTAGTGCAGCTTCCAGGGATTTCTGTGGACCTATACCTGATGAGGGGACAGCTTGTGTTAAGCAGCTCCCCTGTTGGGGAAATTACCTCTGGTTCTTTCCCTCCCTATCATGGTCACCTGAAGACAGAAGTCTGCGAGAAAGGTGAGTCACCCATTGAGTGCTGAAGGTCCACTTGTCCCCACAGTGTCCCTTTGATGGGCTTGTATTTGGGAGTTTTAACACACTCCAGCACTCATAGGGTGTTTTTATTGCATTATCACTATTTATGCAATTTCTGTGTTATTCTCTGAGTTTTGGAGCATTGGGTATTCATTTATTTATGTTTCTCATGTATTTCATGCTTGTTTGGGCACTTTTTACTGTTTTACTAAACTTTATTAAAAATGGTGTTCCGCGCCTTTAAACGCGGCTTTTTCCCGCTCAGCAGCAGAGCTCCTTTACTCTCTATGGGAATTCACAGTTTGGGACATATCTCTGAAACCGCTTGTCACAGCAACTTCAGAGTGGGCTCATTTTAATGCTAGGCTCCTGCTCTATCATCCGGTTGGTGTTTTATTAACGTAGGGGGTTCAGGGGGGCTTCGGGCACTGTTTGGGGTACTTGCATAGGGAAAACTACATTTCCCATGAGCGCTTAGCTCGCGCTCGTTTCTGATTGGCTGTCATGACGGCCGCCATTTTGTGGTACTTTTCCAAGGCGAGTACACTACGCAGGGACCGAGCCTTCTCTCTCCTCACCAGATTAACCCTTCGCTGGCCAGATAAGTCCGTTTTTAGACCTTTTCTGGGGTGAAACTTTAATCTTTAACACTTTTCTGGGTGATAGTGTTTGTTGTGGGGTATATTGACGCTGTGAGCATGTCTACTTCACTGGAGCTAGGGGCTAGACCCAAGACTAAGGAGGCTGGGGGGTCTTCTACCCCCATGGCGTTTTGCTCCTCTTGCCACATTGGGCTGGATTGCGGTAATGTGGGGGATCTATGCCCTAACTGTACTGATAAAGATAGCAACCCTGGGCTTCCCAGCCACGCTATTGAGCCATCTTGGGTGAGGGAGTTTAAAGCTGCCACTAGGGATCTCAGATCCACGCTTCAACTCTTTCCCTCTCAGGTACAGGGGGCTCTCCAGGTCTGGCAGACCCCCTCTACTATCAGGACCTCCCTGCCTAAGCCACAAGGAGCTCCTGATATCACTGATTCTTCTGAAGAAGAACTTTTACAGGATTCTGATGCTGAGGAACGTACTGTTATTGAATCTAACAGGTCCATTGGGGACCCCTATGAGTGTGACCCTGAAGTTTCGGCTGAGGGTCTGATCAGAGCGGTTCTGAATACGCTCAACCTTCCTCTGACTCAGGAATCCACTTATGATCCTACTGATGTTTTTCAGAAAAAGCCATCTAAACCTGTTGTTTGTTTTCCAACTAACCCTACTCTTGCCCGTCTGGTTTCTGAGGCATGGAAGAATCCTGATAGATCTTCCTCTGTCTCCAAAAAGTTTGCCAAACTTTACCCTTTTCCCGAAGCGGAACTGGCAAAATGGGTTCATCCTCCCAAGGTGGATGCTCCTGTGTCTAGACTATCCAAATCTACTGCTTTGGCTGTCTCAGATGCCTCTGCCTTGCAGGACTGGACGGATAAGAAATTAGAGCTCTCTCTTAAATCTATTTTTGCCTCTATTGGCACTGCCATGCGACCCACCTTTGCTGTGGCATGGGTTAATAGGGCTATTGCAGCCTGGACTGAACGACTGACTGAAGCGGTTCGCCAGGATGCGCCTGTATCTGAACAGTTGCAGCTGCTTGCTAATATCACTGAAGCTCAGAACTATGTTGCTGATGCTGCTTTTGATGCTGTGCGCATGATGGCGAGGGCCTCCACTTCTTCTGTGGTGGCTAGACGCGCTCTTTGGCTGAAAATTTGGTCTGCTGATACAGCCTCTAAGAAAGCCTTGCTTTCCTTGCCCTTTCAGGGGAATTTGCTCTTTGGCTCTGAGCTCAAAGAAATGATCAGTGAGGCTACTGGCGGTAAAAGTACTCTTCTACCCTCAGTCTTTAAGAAAAAGTTTCCAGCCAAACGCAATCGGTCCTTTCGTTCCTTTCAGACTGAGACACGCTCCTCGGCCCAAACGGGTCCTCCCACTACGCGCTCCTCCTCCAAGCCCAAACAGTCCTGGAAGCCCAAAGTTGCCTCCAAGGCCAAGACCTCCAAGACTGCTTCGGCATGACTCGCCGAACCCGGGTCCGCATCCGGCTGTAGGCGGTCGTCTCCGCATCTTTCGCCGGACTTGGGAGGAGTCAGTGGCGGACCCATGGGTTCTTCAGGTGGTGTCAGAGGGATACAGGATCCCTTTCTCTTCCCTTCCTCCTTTTCGGTTCCATTTTACTCGTCCTTCTCAGGAACCCTCAAAAAGGCGTCTGTTCGACGACGCTATTCAGGATCTCTTGGACAAAGAGGTCCTGGAGGCGGTTCCGCAGGGGGACACAGGTTCAGGATTTTATTCCAACCTGTTTGTGGTAGCCAAAAAGGACGGAGGAGCCCGTCCCATCTTGGATCTCAAAGATCTCAATGCCTATGTGGTGACTTCCCACTTCCGCCAGGAGTCCCTGCGCTCTGTGATTGCGGCAATGTCTCCAGGGGAGTTTCTTGCCTCCCTGGACCTTCAGGATGCTTATCTTCACATCCCTATTCATCCAGAGAGCAGGAAGTATCTCAGGATTGCCTGCCACAGGGGACACTTTCAATTTACAGCGCTCCCCTTTGGACTGACTACAGCTCCTCAAGTCTTCCAGCGGGTGCTGGGCTCCTTGATAGCGGTGCTCCATCAGGATGGGATCAGAGTGACACCCTACATGGACGATCTCCTACTGAAGGCCTCCTCAGCGGAGCTTCTCCACCAGCAGTTGCAGAGGTGCATGCACACCCTGAACCGTCACGGATGGATCCTGAATCTGGACAAGTCGGACTTGATTCCTTCTCAGAGGCTTCTGTTCCTGGGTCTCCTGTTCGACACTCGCCAATGCATGGTGTTTCTTCCAGAGGACGTGGCTCACCAGATAGCTGTCAGAGTGGCTGGGATTCTGGACATGGACGAAATTCCAGTTCCGAAGTTGTCGTCCTTAGTGGGGAAGTTCATTTCCACGATAGAAGCAGTACCATTTGCCATGGCCCACTCCAGGGATCTTCAGAGATTTGTGATCCAGACGTGCAGGAATCATCCAGATCATCAACATCTGTCTGTTTCTCTTCCTCCTCATGTCGAGTCGAGTCTGCACTGGTGGTTAGATCTCTCTCATCTCTTGAAAGGGAAATCCTTTCTAGTTCCTCTTTGGACCACAGTCACAACGGATGCCAGCCTTCGGGGCTGGGGTGCAGTCTGGGGTCGCTTCAGTGCTCAGGGGAAATGGGGTCTGGAGGAATCCATGCTCTCCATCAATGTTCTGGAACTTCGAGCTGTCCGGCTGGCCCTGAGGCACTGGGAGTCTCAATTGACCGGTCTTCCAGTCAGAGTAGAGTCCGACAACGCCACGGCGGTGGCTTACATCAACAGACAAGGCGGTACAAGAAGCGGTTCCGCCTGGTGGGAAGTCAAGGATATTTTGTCTTGGGCAGAAGATCACGTGCCTGTCATCTCTGCAGTTCATATTCCAGGCGTGGACAACGTCATGGCAGACTTCCTCAGTCGTCACACCGTCGACAGCGGAGAATGGGCTCTTCACCCAGAGGTGTTTCACATGCTCACTCAACGGTGGGGGATGCCAGTGGTGGATCTGATGGCTACCAGACACAACAGGAAGGTTCCGGTGTTTTGCTCCCGTCTGAGGGACTCCCTTGCTCTAGCGGTGGATGCCTTGTCGATCCCTTGGGACTTCTCCCTGGCTTACATCTTCCCCCCTCTTCCTCTATTGATCAGAGTTATTCAGAAGTTGAAGAGAGAACGTTGTCCTGTCATCCTGATTGCTCCAAACTGGCCTCGCCAGTCCTGGTTTCCGGAATTGATGGCCATGTCAGTGAAGGATCCAATCCCACTTCCAGCCCGTCCGGACCTGCTTCTTCAGGGGTATCTGTGGAAAGAGGATGTTCACTCTCTCCGTTTGATGGCATGGCGGTTGAATCCTCGATTCTAGCTAAGAAAGGCTTTTCTCCTTCTGTGGTGTCGACGATGCTCAGTGCTCGTAAGCCTGTGTCTTCCAAGATCTATCATCGCATTTGGTCAACTTTCGTGACATGGTGCTCTGACAAGAAGTTGTCTCTTGACTTCCATCTTCCCACTGTCCTGGCCTTCTTGCAGGACGGTGTGGATAAGGGGCTCAGTCTGAGTTCCCTCAAAGTTCAGACCTCTGCCTTGTCTGTGTTTTTCCAGGAACGGTTGCTGTCCTTCCTGATGTGAAAGTCTTTTTCCAGGGTGTGACTCATGTTCGACCTGCCTTTAAGAGTCCTGCTCCCCAGTGGGATCTCAATTTGGTGCTGGGAGTTCTACAGCGACCACCGTTTGAATCCTTGGCTTCCATTACATTACGTCTTGTGACTTGGAAGATGGCCTTCCTCTTGGCTGTGGTGTCAGTGCGCCGGGTAGCAGAGTTACAGGCCTTGTCTTGTAAACCTCCTTACCTGGTGTTCCACAAGGATAAGGCTGTGCTTCGCACTACCAAGGAATTCTTACCCAAGGTTGTGTCTGAGTTTCACATCAATCAGGAGATTGTGGTTCCCTCTTTCTGCCCTAATCCTTCATCTGACAAGGAAAGAGATCTCCATTTGTTGGATGTGGTGCGTTGCCTCAAGTTTTATGTTCACCGCACCGAATCTATCAGGAAGTCTGACGCTCTATTCGTCATTCCTGAGGGGCCTAGGGCAGGAAGACCGGCTTCCAAAGTTACCATTGCCTCTTGGATTAAGGCTACCATCCGTGAAGCCTATAAGTTGAGGAATAAGCATGTTCCCTTCAGGGTGACTGCCCATTCCACCAGATCTATTGGGGCCTCCTGGGCCTACAAGAATCAAGCTTCTGCTGATCAACTGTGCAGAGCGGCCACTTGGTCCTCTGTGCACACTTTTTCTAAGCACTACCGAGTTGATGTACTGGCATCGGCTGATGCCAGCTTTGGACGGAAGGTCCTGGAGGCAGTCTTGCCTGTGTAGGTCTTCCGCTCTGTGATCCTTAGTGCTTCCTTACTGTTGAGCCCGGTTGGCTCGTGTTCCGTGTGCTGTGTTAAGTTCAGGGATTGTTCCCTTGGTTGGTGTCCGTTGACACTTACAGTTTGGGCTATGTTATCAACTGGTTAACAGTTCTAGTGACTTGGGCCTTGCGCCTGGTCCTTGCCTTACTTCCCGCCTCTGGATCAGCTCAATGTTTGTACATCCCATGGTACCAGTGACCTGTATTGGACGACAGTGAAAATAGGATTTTAGTCTTACCTGTTAAATCCTTTTCACTTAGTCCATACAGGTCACTGGTCTCCCACCCTGTCAAGGGACCAGTCTTGGCTCTCCTGTGGCATTTAGTGGGAGACCGTTCGGGCATGCTCACAGGAGTCTTTCTTTTTGCTTACCTGGGGTCAGTTTAGGGTCTCAAATCAATATGGGTGGCTCTGGCCAGCAGGTGGCTTAAGTAAGAGGGGAGGCTCCGCCCCTTGCAAATTATTTGCATAATTGTTCCTGCCTATTAAAGGGGACTACACATCCCATGGTACCAGTGACCTGTATGGACTAAGTGAAAAGGATTTAACAGGTAAGACTAAAATCCTATTATCTCCATTTTAGGAGTAGCTGTCTGGACATCTACCTACTGTTTTTTTTCCTTCTAATGACTGGCTCCAGGAAGAGAGGGCAAATGTGGCCCAGTCTAAAGAAAATATCTGATTATATGCCTGCTAAACAGAGGGGTGGGCCTCAAGAGTTGACGCCACTGAAGATGCAGTAGCCTAACAGATTTCTGGAGTTATTGGTTGACCAAGATAGTGCTGCCTCACCATCTAGGTTTGCTCCTGACCCACTCACCAATGAGGATAAGGAGAATGTATGTGAGATGGCTGAAAAAATCGCCTGCACTTACCAGAGACGATTTGGCGCCTTTCCTGACCAAGGACAACATGAAAAATGTAATGGTGGAAATGGTTGCAGATATTAAATCCATAGTAAAGGCAGAAATTTCTGAGCTGAAAAAAGATCTTGCTCAGTTGGGCCAGAGAATTCATATTTTGGAAGATGAAAGTGAGACCTTGTGGTCCCAATTACATAATTTGGAGCAGTATGAACTACAACAAGAAGATACCATAGAACATCTGTCATCCCGTTTGGACTATTTGGACAATCATTCTAGATGGTGTAACATCCATCTTAAGGATTTCCCCTGAAACTGTACCCCCTAAGGATCTGTTGCACTCAGTGCAAATGTTATTTGCAGAGATTCTGGGTGAGATTGATGGATCCACTCTGAAGACTGACAGGGCTCATCATGCCTTAAGACCTCAAGGTCCTCCAGGTTCTAAACCTCGAGATGTGATTATCTGCATGCACAATTTTGTAGACAAAGTCTGCATTATGGCTAAGGCAAGATCGACAGAGAATTTTACATTTGCTACTATTTAATGATCTCTCTCAGATAACCTTGCAGAAAAGGTGGACTCTTAGGCCCCTATCACGGTGCCCGTTCTCAAGACTGCAGGCAGCAGCATTATTATTCCTGATTCACTGCCTCTCTCTTATTGGTCTTGTGATCCTGACTCCACCCAGGCCCAGCCTTTATATACTCTGTCATGTCTATTCTGAGGCGCCCTTTCGTGGTGTACCTGTTCCTGACATTAGTTCCTGTTTTGCTCTGATTGTGTATGACCTGGCCTGCCTGACAATGTTCCTGCGTATCCTGTGTTGCTGGTTCCATTGCTGACTGATCTGGCTGAGAACCCACTCCGTTGCTGACTGATCTGGCTGAGAACCCACTCCGTTGCTGACTGATCTGTCTGAGAACCCACTTCGATGCTGACAGATCTGGCTGAGAACCCGATCCGTTGCTGACTGATCTGGCTGAGAACCCATTCCGTTGCTAACTGATCTGGCTGAGAACCAGCTCTGTTACTGACTGAACTAGCTGAGGACCTGCTACATTGCTGATGGTATCTGACTGAGAACCCGCTCCGTTGCTAACTGATCTGGCTGAGAACCTGCTACGTTGCTGACAGTATCTGGCTGAGAACCCGCTCCGTTGCTAACTGTGCCTGGCCGAACCAACTCGGTTGCCTCTGTCTGGCTAGCATTCCACTCTGCTGCCTTCCTGTTGCACTTGTCTGTAGTAGCGCCGTGTGGCGATTTCATTCTCTTGCCGACTTCCTGAATAACCTCCGCAGTAAGCTATAGCCACTTACTGAATAACTGCCGCAGGCAGTGTGCACATGCGAAGTACCGGTTCAGTGCGGTATAGCACTGACTGAGTTACTCTGATCTCCATCTGTGTCCTCCTCCACTTTCATAGCTGGGCTTATTCCCTGTGGGAGTTGCAGTATTCACTCTGGGCGTTACCTCTAGACCCTTTCAGTGCCTAGATCCTCTAGGCAGGGTCAGTGCTCCATTCTCTCCTGCAGAAGCCTCAAGGCTCATGAGCCAGCTGTTGTGTTACATCACACTTTGCAAGTGTGCGGGGACACTAGTTGCCTTCGTGTAATGTGTCTCGATCCACCCCTAGCGTTCTAGGGTTTTCCTACCAGAAGCAGTTGCCTTGGTCTTTCTGTGACCCTAGTCCCTAGGGTCAGTGTGGCCTCATTACAACTGGGTTCAGTGTCTCCCTGGCGTCTGGGTCTCGTGCTAGTTACCTAGTACTGGACTGTCAGAGACTTTGTCCTGGGGGACCATACAGGGTTAATTCTAATTGTAGAAATTAGCTGAAATTCTGTTTAAAATGTGTTCATATTATCTCATGTTAAAATATTCAGAGGCCTCTATGAGGGAAAAATACCTAAATTACATTTATGGTGATAAAATGGGTTTTGCCAGACATTCTTAGTGTCTTATCTTATGAGAAAAACACTCCCCTATGAGAACGTCTAGGAAAATGACAAATTTATATGACGTTTCATGCCCTCTTACATACATCATTGATGACATAAAAGCTGATTATATGTAAGAAATTAAGTGGAGTAAGAGCTCCACCTAGAGTCTTGAGAGCATTATGACTGGTATTATCCACATTCCTTGAATAATTAGGGATATATTAATATCCAATCAGGGCAGACCGGTGATGTCACGGTATAATGAGATGGATCTTTGTCCAATCATTGGAAAAAGGTGGGGAAAAATTTGTCAATATAATGCAAATACTCTTAATTAAGGGGTCTCTTGGTGACTTCCTGAATAAGAACTCCTGGGTGATTCCTGACAAAGAAGGCTTTACTGATTAAATTCCTGATCCTGCCTTCTCACAGAGAAATACAAAGAAACTTTGATTGGTAACTATATCATTTATTCATTTAGATTCATTTCATCCAGAATTTCATAATTTTTCTTCTGTTTGAAGAAACTTAGTTTTATAATTGTCTTAAGTGGACTGGCCAACCATTTGGGATAATTTATAATAAGCTAGATTTAGCTATTACATTCTGGAAGTAATAGAATCTATATATATTATTTATTTATTATATTTTTGCCAATCAGTGTAATACAGTATATAGCGTGGGTTATCTATATTAGCTAATATAAATCTTGGTATTCCTAGAGTAATATTTTGTGGTTCTGGGAAGATTATAATAGTTAATATTTGATATAGGATATTCTTTGAATCCAGTTATTAACCCTTTAACCGCTATTTGTCTGCTGTTAGTGGTGTTTTCTTTGGAATTCTCTGTATATGTGCCAGGCTTATATTTTGTAATTGAAGGTATTCACTTTTAATAGACAAAATAACTTCTGGGTGTGGCATCTATTTTAAACGTGTGGATTAACCCTTGAAGTGCCTATAGGTTTTATATATATTGCTGTAGTCAAAATTATGATAAATTGTCGCATGAAGTAATTTTAAGTAGATTATTTGTGTGATTTGGATTGACTATATTAATTGCAATTTATATATTTTATTCAGAGGTATTCAATATTGAATTCAGTAGATAATTAAATTATAGTGATTTAAATCTGGGATTTTATTCCAGTTATTCCCTAAATTTAATTATTATTGATATATGATACGAGGAATTATTTAATTCATCTCACAATACCCCTTACATCATAATTGGCATAGTCTATACAGTTTCTGGGGCAGAGGTATTAAGAGACCCTGCAGACAACTGTATTATATTAATTGTAACAATCAATTAACTTATTCTATGCTGCTGAATGCAATTATTGTTATTATACCTCTGAATATACCTATATTTGTGGTTAACCCTTGCACCGCTGGTAATCTTTATGATAAATAGTGTGGTTTGATTTTCTATGTACCTATTATAATTGCTAGTCACTTATATATTTCATTGTTGCTGATATTTGTATATATATTGTATTTTAATAAAATATATATATTTTTGCACAAATATGAAGGATTGATTCTTGTGATCAATTCGTTACTGTGAAGTAGCGTGTCAATACATATTAAAGATAAAGTTCTCGAATTATTTTATTGTCAATTGCCTATTTAAGTGAAGAAATCCAACCTGAGTGGTTCTCTGTTTTAACCCTTTGGATACCTTCATATAAATAGACTGACAGGACTCCTAGTCTTCTAGGGCCCTGCCGCCAGCACTTGGGTTGCATAGCCTCCTCTAGCCCCTAGTCCGCTAGGGTTTGGTTGCCTATTGTCTCGTGTGCCTCCAGTCATTTGGGTTCAAGTTCAGAACTCTCTCCAGCCAGCTGTTGCCTCCATCTCTTCCTATATCTCAAGAGACTGGCTTGTTATTCAATATATGTTCTGTTACTGTGGGCTTGTGGGCCTAACTTATTGTATGTACTTTATTCTAATAAAGTCATTTTAACCTTATCAGTCGGGTCTGAGTGTTCATCAAAAACCGTGACAGTACGAAAAGGCCAATAACCTCAGACAGTTCTGGTGAAGGAAGCTCCGTGAATATCCATTGGGGAATGGATATGTATGAACAACATCTCACTCAGTTATCAGTGGCGGTGCGGAAAGGACCGCACACTTGGACAGACCTGCTCAAACCTCGGTCAGGCACCGACGGTCCAAACTTCCCGTGCGAACCCGCAATGGAAAGGGCTATCTGCTACCGCGCCACTGCCGTTAAGATATGATGGAGAACCTACCCTATGCAGGGGTTTCCTCAATCAGCTCAAAATTTTTCTTAAACTATCTCCTCAAGCCTTTCCAACTGAGAGAAGTAAGATTGGATTTATGATCTCGCTGTTGACAGGCAGAGCCTTAGCTTGGGCAAACCCTATTTGGGAGACGGCGAAACCAATTACTGCCAATTTCAATGAATTTGTGAGGGCCTTTCGTAGTGTGTTCGAAGTTCCTGGGTGCAACATCTCGGCTGCTAAGCAAATCATGAGTATCAATCATGAGGGCAATCGAACAGTCACGGATTACTCTATTGAATTCCGCACTTTGGCAGCCGAGGTGGGATGGAACAATGAGGCCCTTGTTGCTGCATTCGCACAGGTTCTCAGTGACTAAATCAAAGATGAGATAGCGGCCCGTAAATTGCCTGACTCCCTAGACAAATTCATTAAATTTGTGAATCTTATCGATAGTCGGATCAGAGAGTGGACGCAAAATAGAGACCCCAAACCAAGGCCTCCTACAGGGCAGTGGCACAAGAATAAACTCCCACCCTTGCCTCCCTATCACGGTCCCCGTGATTCCCTGTCAATCTCTGACTGTGTACATTTGCATTGGAGGAGTCTGATTGGCCCGCCCAGGATGTGCCTTTATATGCTGGGGTTTGGGCACTTGTCAGTTGCCCTTTCGTGGTGTTCAACTTGCTGCGCCTAGTTGCTGATCTCCATTGTCTCCCGTGTACCGACCCGGCTAGTCTGACTCTCCTCCTGTTCCTGCTCTGTGATCTGACCTGGCTCTGGCTGAAGACCCTGCTCCGTGATTTGACCCGGCTCTGGCTGAAGACCCTGCTCCGTGATCTGACCCGGCTCTGGCTGAAGACCCTGCTCCATGATCTGACCTGGCTCTGGCTGACGACCCTGCTCCGTGATTCGACCCGGTTCTGGCTCCTGATCCTGCTCCGTGATTGATCCGCTCTCCGGTGGTGTTCCTGCGACTCTGTCAACCGGTTCCGGCTATCGCTCCTGTCCCGTTGCTGCTCCAGTGTCCTCCGGTCGCTCTGGCGACATTCTGAACTGTTCTCTGCTTCCTCTCGCTCATTTGGCTGTAGCCGAGGTTGCCTGCCTTGTACTCGCTGAGCATTGCTCTTTCAAATGTAGCAGATTAACCCTTGCACTGCCTGTAGTCTCCGATTACGTGCCACTTGTTAATTGCCAAGCTCCTGTCGATTCTCTGAGCCGTTACACTTTGAGTCTCCTCCTTACGCTATACCAGTCCTTGCAGAGCTCCGCTTGTCCGGTGTTTGGGGTGCACCGTGATCACGCCGGTTGGCGCTGGCAGTCCGTTCGCTCTTGCTAAAAGGATTCTGAGCGACACCGGAAGGGTGTCTGGGCCGTATCTCTTTTGCTTAAAGTGCACAGTTCCAGCTGCACTACTTGGTGCATCGGCTCTTCTTAAGCTTGGGCAACTACTTATTACTGTGGCCTTCCAAGGGCTTGCATATTTTCAGTGGCACACGCAGGGTTACTCACTACTCAGTCTGGGCAATTCCTATTCTGGTTACATCAGATTGGCAGTATCATTCCTCCTAGCCCACGGTGGTGGTACTGGCTCAGCTTAGAGCAGCAGGGGCTCATCCTGCTTCTGTCTAGAGAGTGATACAACGCTGATCCAGTGTTCCTGTTCTACATCTAGAGACTGTTTTCAGAGACTGATATATCTCCCGGGCGTTGGCCAATCTAGCCTGAGCCTTACCAGTTGCTCATGTTAACCCTCTGAGTAGCTACAGTCTGTAGCTATATTTTACCTCTGTTTATATTGCCCATTCTTGTCTGTAATTATCAGCATTGTTCTTACCTTTACTGGCCCCTAGGGGCGCTGTTTATCATTCTGTTTCAATAAACTGTGTTTTTACTTTACAACCTGGTCTGAGTGTCAGAAAAACCGTAACACTCCCTCTCCTCCCGCGCCTCCTGGGCATGCCAAACCTGTTGAGCCTATGCAGGTGGCTAACAAGGGAGGAACGGTCCTTTCACTGTAAAAATGGTTTGTGCATTTACTGTGGTAAAGGAGGACACTTGCTGCACAATTGTCCAATACGGCCGGAAAACGCACGCACCTAGGTTTCCTTAGGGGACAGGTCCTAGGTGGTGTTCAGCAGTCCCCAGACGATGTTCCCTCCAAACTGGTGGTTGATGTGGTAATTTCCTGCTCCAGCTTCTCCTTTACTGCATCTGCCCTGATAGACTCTGGAGCAGCGGGATATTTTATGGACAAGGAGTTTGCCGCATTACACAATATTGCTTTGGTCGAGCTGGTTAAGCAAAGGCCCTGTCTGAGGTGGAGGGCACGTTCCTCCTTAGTTACTTTGGTGAACCCTAACTGCATCGGTTCACAATTCTACTGTTTACGTTCAGGAGGCATGGGAGGTGAGGGAGGGATGGGTGGGAAGTTTTGATTTGCCTGCCCAAAATTTCTGGCCCACTGCTTGCGGTCTTTAGCTGCGATACGCTCCCTGATGCGGGAATCAATCAGAATGGAAAATTCAATTAATTTGTCCAAATCACTCAGCAATTCTCTAGCTGCCGTTTCGTCTTTAATGCGGTTGTTCAATCCCTGTGCGAAGGCTGCCACCAACGCCTCATTGTTCCATCCTACCTCTGCTGCCAGTGTACGGAATTCGATGGCATAATCCGCAACCGCGGCTCTTCCTGGAACCTCAAACACTCTCTGAAATGCACACAAGAACTCATTGAAACTCTTGGTACATGGTTTGGCTGATTCCAACAAGGGGTTAGCCCACGCCAATGCTCTGCCCGTCAGTAAAGAAATCATAAATCCCACCTTACTTCAGTCGCTAGGAAAGGCTTGTGGAGTTAGTTCCAAGAAGATTCCTAACTGATTAATAAACCTTCTACACAGGTTGGGTTCACCATCATATCTCAGAGGTAGTGGAGCGGCAGCGGTTAAACCTCTGTTAAAGCAACCCATAGTCATGGACTGAGCTCCCGGTGTCATAGCGGGGGGGACCACTGGGGCTTGTACTGGTTTGTCCAAATGAGTGGTACGTTCCAAAATCATTTGTACAGCTAGTGCCAACTGATCCATATGCTGCTCATGTAAATCCATCCTTCAATGGATATTTTGTGCATTACCCTCACCAGTACCGTCTGAGGGCATGGCCCTTTCGTACTGTTACGGTTTAGAGACTTTCAGACACTGGAGGTTTGGTAAAATACAGTTTTATTAAACAAGCAATGATCATGTGACCCTCTCGGTCCAGTACATACAATTTGTAATCCAGACATAGGAGAGGTACAGGAGTAATATAACCACAGATAAGTCCAGAATGTACAGAAGTATATCACAGACGCAGGTCAGGTCACAGAGATAGGAATAACCCACTCAGGCCCAGCAGGTACCCAATGTACTGTACTGCCACAGGTCAGGTTATACGGAGCGCAACAACCCACTCAGACCCAGCAGGTACCTAAGGTACTGTACTGGCACAGGTCAGGTTACAGTTCGTGTGAAGCTGTGCCACAGTAAGCACTAATGTCAAGATCAGGAACGCCAACAGGCACCAATAGTGCCACCAATAACGGAGGCTCTCTACGCAGGGAGTAGCCAAGGTAGATCGCCCTTAGGTGACTAAAAGGAGGCCTCACGTCACCATATGGAGAGACAGACAACAAAGCAAATTAGGCCCGGACCAGAGACTAGTGGACAAACCTTCGCAGCCTTAGGAAGGCTACAAACTGAAGGGTGTACAGGCAGTACAGTGCACTGCACTGTAACAAGGAAACCCGGTACTGACAATAGTGAGTCTCGGGAATGCTCCCGGATGACAGAGCAGAGCTATGACCCTGAGTGCTGTAGCACCAAACCGTATGGTAGCCGAACGCCCAGACCTGGACCGTGGGTCTTAGAAACAGAGGCTAACTGAGGGGCCCAGTAGCCACCCAACCTCGGTAAGAGTAACAAGCAGGTCAAGCGTACCGGGTGCAATACCACACCTAACACCGTCGTGAAAGGATAACAGCGCAAATATCTGCAGGGTCGAGAGCAGTGCTACCTGAGATGGTAAGGAGGCACAGTGACTGACAGGGACAGTCACGGTACGGAGGATGGACCTCCGAATGGCAGGCAACCGGTTCAGTGGTACCGGGAGGTACACAGAGCAGGAGCAACAGCAAAGCCAGTTCGTTACACAGAGCAGGAACGTCAGTAGAGCCAGGTCGGTACACGGAGCAGGAACATCAGCCAGGCCAAGTCGGTACACAAAGCAGGAACGTCAGTAGAGCCGTATCGGTACACGGAGCAGGAACGTCAGCCAAGCCGAGTCAGTACACAGAGCAGGAACGTAGATCAGGCAGAATAGTCAGGCAGTCCGGGTCATACACTCCTCTAAGTCCGCAGGTCATATCGGTCGTGACCAACTGATTTGGTCCATATCTCTGCTCTTCTCGTGGTCTAGCCTAAGAATGGACTGCTCTGCCTTCGTAGCAGCTTGCACCACCTGTGCTCACAACAATGCTCCCAGGCATCTCCCCATCGGCCTGCTTCAACCAGTACCTAATAGTGAACGTCCTTGGTCTCATGTATCTATAGATTTCATGGTTGAGCTGCCGGTATCCAAGGGACATATGGTCATTCTTATGATTGTTGACAGGTTCTCCAAGATGGCCCACTTTGTACCCCTGAGAGGCCTTCCATCTTCCAAGGAGCTGGCCAAAATATTTTCCAGGGAGGTATTCAGAAACAAGTCTACCTGGTGGTTTGAACTTCCATGGAGCTGGTCTGTCAGATCATGTCTGAGTCATAAATATGAGTAAAATCATTTGTGAGGAATACGAAACTCCTCATGTAACTGTGTGTATGACTTAATGTTGTCCTAAACAGTTATCCCATACACTGTCCATGCCTGTCCAAAGTACAGTTTTCTCAGATGTAGTAGACCTGCCTGTACCCTGATGGGGGTATCTGGATCAAAATCATCATACCACGTCAACACCTGTATCCTTAACCAAACAGAGCAAATCTCTTTGGTGGCAGGTACATGGTCCATACTTACCCCAGGTCCCACAACAACAAGGTGTTACCTCCAATAGGACTCATCAATAGCAGGAAACGAGTGTGAGGTCTTGGGTGTTAAGTAAGCTGCCAAGTAATATTTATAAAAATTGGTAAGTGCTATGCCCTCCTCCGATTTGGGATGCTTGAGAATCACCAAACTGATCTGTGCCTTCATTTCCAACCACAAGAAGTTAGTCAAAATTATGACAATAGTTTTAAAGTACCCTTTTGGGATTGTTATTAGAGCACTTTGAAATACATATAGGAACTAGGGAAGAAAAAAAATCTTGACCAGGTTCGATCTCCCCAGCAGATTAAGTGGGAGTTCCATCCACACCTGAGTTTTATCCCTAAACACCAATATAATGGGGTCCAGATTATCCACCAGGAAATTGGCCGTGGTACCTGACACCTGAAAACACAGGTTATGTGGTTTGAATAATTCTACTAATGAATATGACTACAGAACTGCGAGTGCTCCTGTTTCCTTTTGATTGTCTACATTGTTGTTACAGAGGAGGAGCGCTGTTTTCAATGAGCACCTTTAAGTTTTGAAACTTTGTTGCTTGTTTCTTTCCTATTGCCACAGTTGGGTCAAAGTCTAGCGTGTAGTACCAGATCTCTATTTTCTATCGTCCCCACTCACCATTGGCAAATCCAAAAACTTACTCTCATCCCGGTGCAGGTCCAGGAATAGCATGTGAGACTTAGACCAATTGTTAACCAGTCCCGAGTAAGTGCTAAAGTGGTTCACCTCCTGTAGCATTGTCGCCAGAGATACATCAGAGTCACCCAGAAACAAAAGCATATCATCGGTGTATAGAGCAATTTTCTCCTCATCCCCCCCCTTGTTACAAAGCCACAAATGTCTTTGTTCACTCATATTCTTGTCACTAGAGGTTTGACAGCCAAGGCAAACAATCCCGAAGAGAGTGGGCATCCCTGTTGGTACCCCTACAAAGCGTGAAAAGTTCTGATCTAGAAAACTCAGTCAGCAGTCTTGCTCTCTGGGAGGCATAGAGTAACCAAATCCATGCAACAAAAGTTTCACCAGTACCAAATCGATGCAGCGTACGCCACAAGAATCCCCACTCAATAGAATCAAACACTTTGGTTGTATCTAATGATGCAATTCTTTCAGTGACCAGCATTGGCATGTCGGGTCTACAAATGATGGGTAAGTCTTCTGAGATTATGTAAGGTTGATTTGCCTGGCAAAAATCCCATTTGATCCGGGTGAACAAGTGTTGTAATGACAGAGGTCCGTCTTTTGGCAAGGATCTTGACCAAGATTTTTGCATCTACAGATAGTAATGATATTGGGCGGTAGGATCCACATTGGCGGTGGTCCTTGCTGGGTTTGGTCAGGACTATGATATTGGCCTCATTAAGTGATGGAGGCAGCCTAGAAGCATGTAGGGAGTCGAAAAAGGTAAGTAGCAGTTGTGGACCGGGAATGTCCCTGTATGTTTTATACCATTCTGATGGTAATCCATCATCTCCCGGGGCTTTGTTGTTAGGAAGTAGGGATGGTCGAAAGTTGTCACGTGTTCCCGCAGGAAATTTCACGAAAACCACTTTGTTATCCGCTTTTTCGTGGGAAAATCCGCTTTAAAATTTTCGCATCTTTCGCCAAAATCTTTCACCATTTTTTCAATGCCTAAAAAGTTTTCACCCATTGATTTACATTGTTTTCGCACTTCCTCTATAAAAACGTGACGGTTTCACTGAAGGCAGACACAATAGAAGCAGCTACAGAGCGAGATAGACGTGCTGTGCTGTTCTCTTGTGATATTTAGCACAAATTGAGGCAGGAGAGGCTCATAGTGACTCCTATCACTATGAGCAGCAAAAAGAGGAACTGGAAGGATCCTTATTATGTGTCCACTGAGTCTGAGGAGGAGGATGAAGTGACTAGCAGTACTCAACCAATGCAGTCCAGTCTCCGTAAATCACACCAAGGGATCTTGGGGAATTGAATAAGAAGAGAGGGAGAAAAGGGAATGGGAAGGAAGGGAGAAAAGGGAAGGAAGGGAGAAAAAGAAAGGAAGGGATAAAAGGGAATGGAAGGGAAGGGATAAAAGGATAGTGAGATCAGGACAAGTCGGCTGCCTGTGCCTGCTGCAAGACGTGCTGCCCCTGCTGCCAGTGCCACCATTTCTGTTCCTGCAGCCACTAGTGTTGTACCTGTTGCCAGACATGCTGCCCCTGCTGCCAGTGCCACCATTTCTGATCCTGCAGCCACTAGTGTTGTACCTGTTGCCAGAGATGCTGCCCCTGCTGCCAGTGCCACAATTTCTGTAACTGAAGCCACTAGTCTTTTACCTGTTGCCAGACGTGTTACCCCTGCTGCCAGTGCCAGCATTTCTGATCCTGCAGCCACTAGTGCTGTACCTGTTGCCAAGCGAGCTTCCCCTGCTGCCAGTGCCAGCATTTCTGTTCCTGCAGCCACTAGTGTTGTACCTGTTGCCAGACATGCTGCCCCTGCTGCCAGTGCCACCATTTCTGATCCTGCAGCCATTAGTGTTGTACCTGTTGCCAGATGTGCTGTCCCTGCTGCCAGTGCCATCATTTCTGTAAATGCAGCCACTAGTTTTGTACCTGTTGCTAGTACTGAACCTGCTGCCAGTGCTGGACCTGCTGCCACCAATGCTTTGCCTGCTGCTAGTGTTTCTTGTAGTACTCAGGGGGGAACGAGAAAATGATGCCACATGTGACAGCAAGGGACCCTAAATCACACTTGACATTCCCAAGCAGTCCTGCCACTGCTAGTACTACTGTTACTAAGGTCCAGCAGCTTGTTAGCCTTAGGAGTGAAGGAGGGAGTAATCAACAATATCCTGATATTACTAGTGACTGTGAGACTGAGGAGGAAGACTCTGCAGCTGAACTTGATGTGGTTGGTGTTAGTAATAGCAGTAATGGTGAAGCAGCCGGAGTGGTAGGGAAAACATTTTATAGCATCCAGACTAGCGGTCAAGGGAGCCCACACCATTCTCCTGACCCTGAGACTGGGAGTCCTCCCCTTCTCTTCAATACAGTGTCCTGGTAGAACATGAACCTGAAGAGGCCAGAACTGGTGTTGGGAGAGGAGAGCAGGCTGAGAATTAATACCACCACCAGCAGGAGCACAGATCAGCTGCCTGTGCCTGCTGCTATTTCTGCTAGTGCTACTCTGCTTTCTTCTTCAGGTCAAAATGCAATGACAAGTGTGACATTAGGGGACCCTCTGTCACATTGCTCATCACCTCCTCCAATCTCTTCTCCAATAGAGAAGCAGCAGCAACAACAGCATGTAAGGACTAGTGTGGTGGGGGTGGTGATGCTGCTGAAAAAGCTGGGGTGGAAGAGACATTGATGATCTTTTTAGCAGAAACTGAGAAGGAATGGGAGACAGGAATGAGGATGGGCATCACCACCACCACTAGCAAGGACATCTTGGAATTAGAGGAATTTGCAACTGCTATAATTCATTCTGATGCTGAGATGCAAGGGCAGCAGGATTCTGAGGAGCAGGTTAGTGTGCCACAGACCACCATGGGGTCAACAAGTGATGCGGAACTAGTACAGGTTCCACTTTCCAGCAGTAGCAATACTCCTGATCCTAGTTGCAGTGCTGACCTTGAGGCAGTAGCAGCAACAGCAGCAACATAATCCGCTGCCACAGACAATAAAGGGGAATATGGAGGACAAGAAGAAAGAGGCCATTCTTCTCCACCTTTCCCCTTCCCTCTGAAGTCATCATGGGTATGGGACTATTTTTCTGTTGGGGCAGGCACAGTACAGTCATCAGCAAAGGCACTGTACGTAATTTGTGACAAGTCAGTGAAAAGAGGAAAGGAGGGAACACACCTTGGCACAAGTGTCCTCATATTACACATGAAACACAGACACCATGACATTTACTCCAAACATGTTAAAGCCAAACACCCACCACAGAAATCAAGCAATGCTTTTGCTGTCCCTGACTCACCAGAAAGGCAACAAGAGGTGAGGTGGAGAGGAGGAGGAATAGAACAACCCAGGCAGAGACTGGAAGTTCCAGGACGAGTGAAACAACTAGCTCGCCAACACCTTCTACATCTTCTGCCAATCCTCCTCATTCATTACCTCCTCCACCAAATGACAGCCACTCTGTTGATGTTAGGATGTGGCAGTTCATCTCTACCCATTGTACACTGTGTGGTGCACTGACCAGACATACCAGTGTGGTGGAGGAGAATCGCAATCAGTGCATCAAGCGGCATCTGAGGAGATTTCATCTGCAGAATATGCTAAGATGGTGGCAGGGAGGGTTCATCACTACTATTAAACTGTTAGCAAGTTGTCATGTGTCCTTAGCTGATATGGAAAAGAGGTACAGTGACAGCGGCAGTACTTGGTTTTGGGTGTCATGGTGTTTGGATACAGTTGTGCCCCCAGATGTTATTTACCACACACATACTGTGCACATTGCAGTTGCTGAGTAGACCCACTGATCCTAACACCATAACCCAAATACTGCTGCTGCCACTTCAGCCCTTGACCAGACCTGCTAAGGACATATGACAACTTGCTGACAGTTTAATAGTAATGATAAACCCTCTCTGCCTCCATCTTAGCATATTCTGCTGGATGGAATCTCCTCAGATGCCACTTGATGTCCTGCTTGTGATTCTCCTTCACCACACTGCCATGTTTGGTCAGTGCACCACACAGTGTGCAATAAGTGGAAACGAGCCGCCACATCCTAACATTAACAGAGTGGCTATCATTTGGCGGGGGAGGTAATTATGAATGAGGTGGATTGGCAGAAGATGTAGTTATCCTAGACGGTGTTGGCAGGTTAGTTGTTTAACTTGTCATGGAACTTCCAGTCTCTGCTTGGGTTTCTCTATTCTTCCTCCTTTTTGATCGCCACTTTACCTCTTGTTGCCTTTCTGGAGAGTCAGGGGGGATTTCTGTGGTGGGTGTTTGGCTTTAACATGTTTGACATAAATGTCGTGGTGTCTGTTTTTCATGTGTGATATCAGGGCAGTTGCGCTAAGGCTCATTCACGCTTTTCCCCTTCTCACTGACTTGTCACAAATTGTGCACAGTGCCATTGGTGATGACTGCACTGTGCCTGCCCCAAGAGAAAAATAGTCCCACACACATGACTTCAGGGGGGATAGGGAACAGGTGGAGAAGAATGGCCTATTTCTTCTTTTCCTCCACATTCCCCTTCACTGTCTGTGGCAGCGGATGATGTTGCTGCTCTTGCTGCTACTGTCTCAGAATCAGCACTGCAACTAGGACCAGGAGTATTGCTGCTGCTGGCAAGAACCTGTTCTTGTCCCATGTCACTTGTTGGCACAATTTCTACTGTGTCCATGGTGCTCTGAGGCACACTAGCTTGCTCCTCCTGATGCAGCAGGAATTAGAGCAGTTACAATTTCCAAAAGCTCACTGCCGCTGGTGGTGGGGATGCCCATCCTCATCCCTGTCTCCCATTCTGTCTCAGTTTCTGCTAAAATTGCCATCAATGTCTCTTTCATCCCAGCTTCTCCACTGTCATCATCACCACTACCACCACCACTAGTCCCTACGTGTTGCTGCTGCTCTATTACAGACATCTCACTGCTGGTTGAAAGAGGTGACGAGTAATGTGACAGATGGCCCCCTAATATCACACTTGCCATTTCTTGGTGACCTGAAGAAGGCAGACTGGCAGCAGTAGCAGCAGGCACAGACAGCTGATCTGTGCCCCTGGTGGTGGTATTATTATTTCTGCGCCTGCTATCCACCAATAGTTCTGGATTCTTCAGGATCATGTAACACTTGGACACTGTTGTGAAGGGAAGAGGACTCCCAGGGCCAGAGAGCTCTCCAGCTTACAAGAGAGGCTGGATCCAGACACTACATGAGAGGGGAAGAAGAGGAAGAGTGACAGACTGTGGTGCAGAGCTGGATCATGTTCCACCTGGACACTCTAGTGAAGTGGATGGGTCTCCCAGGGCCAGAGGAATAGTGTGGGCTCCCTTGACCGCTAGCCTGGATGCTCTCAAATGCTTCCCCTACCACTCCCCTAACACGAGTCCCACCGACTGCTTCACCACTACTGCTACTACTACTACTACTAACACCAACCACATAAAGTTCAGCCCCAGAGCCTTCCTCCTCACAGTCACTATTAATATGAGGATATTGATTACCCCTCCTTCAATCCTAACACTAACAAGCTGATGGACCTTAGTAGTAGTAGTACTAGCACTGACGGTACTGCTTGGGGATGGCAAGTGTGACTTAGGGTCCCCTGCTGTCACACTTGGTATCATCTTCTCCTTCCTCCCCTCTTGAACATTACAGCACAGGTTCAGTACTGGCAGCAGGCACAGCACTGGTGGCAGAAGGGGCAGCCCATTTGACAGCAGGCACAGCACTCGTGGCAGCAGTGGTAGCACATCTGACATCTTCTCCCACCCCTCCTGAGAATTACAAGACACATTAGCAGCAAGTTCAGCACTGGTGGCAACAGGTTCAGCACTGGCAGCAGGCACAGCACTGGTAGCAGCTGGGGCAGCATGTCTGACAGAAGGCACAGTATTGGTGGCAAAAGGTTCAGCAATAGCAGCAGGCACAACACTGGTTGCAGCAAGGGCAGCACATCTGACAGAATTCACAGTAGTGGTGGCAGAAGATTCAGCAATGGCAGCAGGGGCAGCACTGGCAGCAGGCACACAACTAGTGGCAGCAGGCGCAGCACGTCTGACAGCAGGCACAGAATTAGTGGCAGCAGGGGCAGCATGTCTGGCTGCAGGCACAGCAATGGTGGTAGCAGTAGCATGGGCAGCATGTCTGACAGCAACACAGAACTAGTGGAAGCAGGGGCAGCATGTCTGGCAGAAGGTACAGCAATGGTGGCAGCAGGGGCAGCACGTCTTGAAGCAGGCACAGGCAGCTGATCTGTCCTGCTCTCACTGCTACCTCTTCTTTCTCCCTTGACATTAATTTCCCCAAAATCCCTAAGGGTGATTTAGGTGAGACTGGCCAGCATTAGTTCTGTAGTGCTCACTTCCTCCTCCTTGTCAGACTCAGTGGACACATAAGGACCCTTCAAGTTCCTCCTTTTATTAGTTTTAATCTTCATCATAGTGATAGCTGTCACTATGAGCCACTCTTGCCTCAATTTTTCAAAAAGATCACAGCAGAACAGCACAATACATCTATCTCGTTATGTGGCTGCTTCTATTGTTTTCCACTTCCTGGAATAGGTCACGTTTTTATAGTGAAAAGGTGATAAGCACGTAGATCAATGGGCAGAAACTTTCTAGTCATTGAAAAAATGGTGGGAGAAAAAAGAAGATTTCAATTGCTGTTTTTAAAATGGATTTTCACACAAAAAAGTGGACAACAATGTGGTTTTCCCAGGATTTCTCGTGGGAACACGGCAAGAGCGTTCACCCATCTGTATTAAGCAGGAAGGATGAATGAAACTTCTAGTACTTAAACCTTAGAGTTCCATACAGGTATGCAATGCATGAGCAAAGAGCAGAGTTTAAAGTTCTATGGTCCTGTTAGCAACTGGCATGTTTGCCCCCATTATTATTATTATTATTCTTTATTTATATAGCGCCAACAAATTCCGCAGCACTGTACAATTGGGAATAGACATACAGAGGTATTAAATAGTACAGTCAGATGTGGAGAACAGGAGGATCAGAGGGCCCTGCTCGTGAGAGCTTACAGTCTGAACACAATATTACTTCCTGAACAAAGGAACAAGGCCATTAGGCTTTTCTAGAAAGTTTGAGAGTATTTTAGGAGGTGTTAGTTCCCCTTTAAGTTAGAAATAATTGTTTATTTGGAAAAAGAAATAAATGGCAAAACTGCCATATGTCAGGAATGTAACACATGCTCATGTGCCTTCATTAATTAAAATAGCATTGTGACTCAATTCTATTGCATGTTAAATCTGGGTCTACAAGATATATAGTAAGCAGATGCCTGTGAAAGACATTTGATTTCTAAGGTACACTGTGTACTTCTTAAGCTAAATGCCATTACAGAATGATATAAAAGTAATCATCCTCAGGGACAGTTTATCAGTCCCAGTCTCCACCTTACATCGATCTGCGTGGACGCAAGTGTTCCATAAAGTATCAATGTGATTCTTGGGCTAAATGCTGAGGCCTCAAGGAGAGTGTTGATTCCCCAAAGGGCCATATGCACACAGTAAGGTGGACCAATTCTGGGGCAAATGCATTATAGGGAACAAATAAAAATTCCTGAAAGTGCCATTGATTTAAATGAGAAATGTAACCCACTGAATGTTAGAGTAGTTTCCAACACATTGCAAAGCAATGAACTGAGGACATCTCTAGTATTCAACAGGTTAATTGTCCCAATTAAATCGATTAGAATCTTATTGTTCCCTATAGTAATTAAAACTGACTGTCAATAAAAAACTTGATTAAAATATGCAATGACAGTCAACCACAAAAGGTGAATGTATGAATTTGCCAGTACAGCCACATAGATATTGCACTTAAGGGTATGCATCACATGAGCACTGTAGTGCATGCCGGGAGACACACACACGGCCAGTGTAGGACCTTAATGCCAGGAAGCTCCGGGAATTGGTATAATACTCCATTTCTTCTTCTCCTTGGTTAGTACATTGATCTAAGCAAGGTATAGAGTAAAGACCACTGAGAAAGCCAGCAGACTGCGCCTTTGTACTTCCCTTGGTGCAAGTAGTATTACAGGAGCAGTAAACTTTTATCATGAAAAACAATATATTGCAGAGGGTTTCCTGTTAAGTAAAACAGTGGTATCCTCACTGCCTAGCAATGCAACTTTTTAAATTATTATCTTTAAATATGACAAACACAAACATAACTTTTTGCACTGATATTTTAAAACATAATTTTATTACATGTAGCCCAAAGTATGTTGTCTACGTTTTCTGTTGATGTTGTCTTAAACTGTACTGTGGATTGTGTCATGTGACTGCCCTGGAAATTTTCTTTCTGATTCTAGTATGGCATTGGTCTTCCTGATTCTAGTATGACCATGGACTTCCTGGTTCTAGTATGGTATTGGTCTTCCTGTTCTAGTATGTCCTTGGTGTTCATGGTTCTACTATGACCATGGTCTTCTTGGCTCTAGTCTGACATTGACCTTCCTGGTTCTAGTATGACCTTAGTCTTACTGTTTCTAGTATGACATTCATCTTCCTGGTTCTAGTATGACATTGGTCTTCCCATTTCTCATAAATAACAAGGGGTTAGTTAAAAAGGAAAACACAGGGTCAGATGCACAAACAAAAATAGAGACATTCTGGAGCAAATAAAAGGAGCAATTTAATAATCCAAAAAGGTACAATTCTTGCAAAACCAATTGCATAGGGAAAAAAGAAAACCCCTATTGATTTTAAATGTATTTTTAACTCCATAAATACTAGAGAAGTCCCCAGTGCCATGCAAAGCATGGTTAAAAGCCCAATTTAAATCAATGGGAATTTTAGGAATGTTTTCTTGCTCCCTTTGGCTCAATTGGTTTGTCCCAGAATTGTCCCTTTCTGTCTTCAAGAACTGCACCTTATCTGTATAATATGGAACAAATAACAGTTCCCAATGATTAAAATGGGGATCTTAACCCCTAGGCTAAAGTAATCTGCAATTAATAGCTTCCAGTGCATTGGGGACACGTTTGTATTCATTTGGATTTGGGACAGCTGGTGCATCTGAATTACCCCAGAATTGCACTATAATTTGTGCATATAGACCACGTTCTTTGTCTTCTACTGAGCATCCATTCATTTGCTCGATGTAAGTATTTTTTTCTTGTCATTTGTAAATACCAATCCTCCAAATTTCCTTACAAAATGCTTTTCATTGCTAGAGGTCCTTTTAGAAATCAGGTCAGTCAGGGAAAAACAGGCAGAGCTAATTTAACGGAACAGACAATTTCCACAGTATTGATTTTTTATTTTTGCATGATGTCTAGGCTGCCAATTTCAGTCAAAACACAGGGATTGCAGACCTGAACTGACAGCTGAAACATTTGTAGAAAAATGCTAGTAGCCGATTACAGTCAGACAGCACAATTAAACCCTGCAGAGTCTCAGAGACAAACAGTGACAAACTAATTTTTTCAATTCAGCTGTATCAGATGTAAAAGTCAAAATCATAATGATGTTATTTCTTAGGTAACTATAATAATTAGTACTGGATATCATGTCCATTGAGGCAGTCTACCACTACCACTGTAGACATCTGAAGAAGTCTTCAGTAGGAGGAGTTTGGAGTTCTGCAACAACAAAAAAATCATTTTGGCATCTATGGACATAATAAGTACTACATAAAGATGAACTTTGGAGTACAAGTTCATGCAAAATTGATAAGGATTTTCTGCAAGGCGGATTATAAATGGAGGTTTATTATATATCAAAATATCTATCTATATCTGTCGATCAATATCACTCCCACTGGTCAATTCCTTATCATGAACAGAATGCTTGCCTGCATCAATGAAGCCCAGAATTATGCCATTCGGGAGCATATACTCATGGCAGGTTCACCCAAGGTGGACAGATCAAAGCTAAGACACCAGGCTAAATCGATCTAAAATCTGCCAACCTGCACTTGACCAGCATGGCAGATTATGGTCCATTCCCTCAGCATGGTTGTACAACAAAAACAATGGCCCGCATTCCCCGGAATCTTGTGAGCTACTTCCTAAGGCAGTGGAAAGAACAGCTCAATGGCAGAAGGTGCTAAGAATCATTGGGTTCTACCAGGCTGCATTTGTTCTTTAGATATTGGGGGCTAGATTCTATTTCAGGTGATAAATGTTAACACCCGCTTTTTCAAAAATGTTCCTATTGAAGTCTATGGGGAAACCTGGAGATAAAAGCAGAGATAAAATTAGCACCTGCAGTAGAATCCAGCCCTGGAATGCTTAACATTTGATCTACGAGTACAATTTAGGTTCACGCTTGGAGGAACTTGTACAAGAACTAAATTACATCAGCTGGGACATCACCAGCTTATATGAGACTTGTAAAGATTTAACCAATTTAGAAGCTGGACACTGGCTGAACTGTAAAGGAAGCAATGATGGATGATGTGGATGAAATGGATTCTTGATTAACAAAAGACTGACAGACTCAGTTGTAAAAGAAGAAAGTATTTCAGAAAGAATTGCTTCCTGTGTTATCAAACTAAACATAAGAGAGGAAGCTACATGCTATTGGCCTTGATGACATTGGAGTTATTCCAGTTGAACATTGTGGAGAAATGTGTATTGTAGATACATAACCTTCTAATATCAATGGAATCCAGGAAAATGCACCACATGTTTTTCAATGTTCCAAGTGAAACAAAATGAGCAAAACTGATTACCAGGTAAAAGATCTCCAAACATTACATATGGCCAAAGAAGGACATGTTTATTTTAGGTGGTGTCTCTGGGGTGGGTGTGGCTAGAGGGTGGGGCATTACTGAGACATTTTAGGTTATTTCATTACATATTGGGTAACTGAATAAAGGATTTAGTACAAGAGGTCAAAGTGGAACAGAGAGATTTGGGTCTCAATGAGGGAATGTCCCTCCTAAAGCGGAACACTTGGGAGGTATGACATAATGAGAAAATTCCAGTTCCATCAGTATTGATTCTGTTGCTTTTCCAGTAGATATGGACAGAAGTGACAAGCTCAAAAGTATTTTTTTTCTCATGTTAGGTATTAGGAAATGATCACATGAAGAAATCAAATAATTCCAAAGTCCAAAATATAACATAAGATTTACAGGCCGGCTTGTTGCTCAGACATAGCAAACAGATCATTATAGATATATAATATTAATGTTTTAACCCTTTGAGTGCCAGAGGGGTGAGCAATGCATTGCTTTGCAATGTGTTGCATATCACTCTGGCACTTAAAGGGTTAATAGAAGTACATACTGTATGTATTTTCACAAGATTCCATTTATATGTCCCTTTTGAAAATGACAACTGCAGGGTACGCTAATTTAAAGGCATAAAAATCTAAAAAATATTCTCTCCAAGATTGTTATTGACATCCTATAGAGGGATTGATACTATTCCCAGCAGTAAAAATAAAAACTGGCAATTGTGGTTTGAAGACACAGTTCAACATTGTATCACCCATGTTTTAAATATCCAACATGCGGTAAATCAGAACAACGGACGACCAAAAAAAAGTCAGTTCAGACCAACGGAAAGCAAGTAGCATTCTACAATATGCGGCCAATGATCTCATCCATTAAATGGAAACATTTTCTGTCAGTAATCCTGTGCCTCCAAGCTGAGGTGTAGAAACCATACCTGATAAAAACCATCACTGGCTGGAAGAAAGCGGGTTAGAATCCCCATGCATGATTCCTAAGCCATAAACAAAGGGTGAACTACTAAGTTAACCCCTAAAACCACAGCCAAACACACCTGAAACATGAGCCAAGTGCCCCTACGTTCAGCACAGCTAACAGCAACACAAGAACCCCCTGAATACCAAAGGGGTGTGCAAAACATCAGGAAACAATTCCTTGCACACCTCCTGCTCTGCAAGAGATAAAGCACAGGCCAAAAAAACACATATCTACACAATTATGGTATGCAGTGGGAGGGAGATGCAACAATGTCATGTCCTGCACCTGCTCAAACCATAGTCGCTCAGAACAGGTAACACACAATCAGCAGTCAGCTCACTCTGATGAGGCCCCAGTTACCATTGGTCAATTCTGCCTTTTAGTATCATCCTGCCCTCCTCCACCTGCTTATTTCAGTGATATCTTGTTATTGCTGTTATCTGGCCTGTTTCATGTTCCAGAGACCATTCAGAACTCCAAATAATCCACCCTAGTTACACAGCTTACAATGATTTACCTCAGCAGCTGTGTCCCTGCTGCATCCATTACCACATCCAGGCAGTGATCAACATTCCCCAGCTCCATCTTCCACTACCTCTGATGCAGTGGCAGTGGATTCAGGGGCTTGTGAGGGGCAGGGAGCCCATGGAACTCACTAATGAGGGTGGCCATCCACCTGTAGGTGTAGGGCCAGATGCACCAGATGGTGAACCACTGAGATTACCTTCTCCTGGTAGGGGAGCAGGTGAAGCACCTGTGTTGCCTATCCTAGACATTCCACATCCACAGGTGCCAGAGGGACCTGTGGTCAAACCCAGGAGAAGAAGACAACCACAAAACCCCAGAGTATACTGGAGCAGGGTCACACTGTTCGGCATGAGGGAGTACGAGGTCATCAACTGTTACAGGTTGACCTCACAGAGTATCATTAATTTATATGAGGTCATAAAAGATTACATCTACCCCATTGCAAATGGGAACCATGCCCTAACTGGCATGGAGAAGCTGCTGTGTTTCATCCATTTAATGTAATCTGTAGGGGTGAGAAAAAAGTGTGAAAAATTTCCTGCATGACTTTTCGCAAAAACTTGCCGATTTTCCGTTTTTCCAGCGAAGAATTTTTCCTTTCCGCCTATGCAAAAATATCCTAATTTTCACCTATTTTAACAAATTTTTCCCCTATCTTAATACACTTTTGCCTATATTTCCTATAGCTACTACATTTACAACTGTAATATTACTTCTTCTGAGGGCTGAAGTTTAGAAATAAGTGTCTGAAAGTCAAAGTCCTACAGAAACATATACCTTGAAAAATGTGTTGGAATGCAGAATGCATTTGTCCTTTGCCCACAAACACTAACATCCTGCTTAAGTGACACTGGCAAATATTCAGGATGATATCAAGTAATAAGAAAAATTAAAGAACAACCTACAATGTGGCAGATGTGTATGGTAGTGGTGGTGGTGAGGGACTGGCATGGTGTGATTTGTGTATGTATATTGTTTTTACCACTGTAATACGCTATCCTCCTCAGGTTATTAACACACATTACTTGTAGGTCATAGCAGTGGTCCCAAGTAGAGTAGATGGAGGCAACACTTCTTCACATCCCTCCTCCACCACCTCATCTGAGCTCCTGCTAATATATTTAGCTCTTTATTCTTTTTTTTCTTCTTTTTTTTTAAGTTGTCCATTCTGTTGTCTTAGCACAGTCTGTCAAAAAAAAATTATAACTGAAAAACAAAATCAACAACGTCTTTCCCCAGACTCCCCACCCAGAACAGAGACAATAACAGCAAGATCAGCAAGCAAATAGGTTCCTAGCTGCCTTTGTCTTGCCAGTCAGTCACATGGAATTTTGGAGAATTTGGGGTCAACCTCCTTCCTCCCTACTTCTTCCCAGAGTGCCCCACTGACTCTCCTAACAGAACCAATTGCCTACGTAAAAGATTCCGTAAACTAAACTTAAAGTCCCCTCTCTCTCTTCTCTAGCTCAAAAAACGTACTAATGTCTCCTCTCACAAACACAAAAAGGCATGCTTTGAGAGCCTGATAGCCTTTTATATGGCTATAGAAAACTTTTTTGTGGTGGAGAAATATTTTTCTTCCCATTGATTTCAATGGACAAAAAATGCAGGAAAACGATGAAAAATGGCACATTTTGTGGGAAATTATTCGGCAAGTGGAAAGTGCCATTATTCGCCGATTTCAGTGAGGCAAACTTTTCACCCATCCCTAGTAATCTCAATCCACCATGTCTCTGGAATATCCCAGGCTCCATGTCAGTGGAGGGCTGGCCTGGGGGGCAGGGGGGCAACTGCTCCCTGGGCTGGTCATATGTATGGGCTGGTAGGCCACTGCACCTCATTAAATCTCCCGATGCTCCTTTAAATGGAGCTACATTAGTGATACCACAGAGCTTACAAATGAAATGGAGTTACATAAATGATACCACAGAGGTACAATCTAAATGGAGCTAAACTAGTAGCATAAACCATTTCCCTTATAAGCTCTCTAGTATCACTAGGTAAGCTTTACTTAAATTGTAAGCTTTGTAGTAGCGCACGAGTGTAGCCCCATTTCAACTGTAAGCTATGTGGTATTACTTGACTTAAGTTACAACATTAATGCCAATTTTAACCCCTTAAGGACCAGCGGTCCCAGGGTGTGTGGTACTTTAAGGACCAGATTGGAAAGTTTGATGTGCCGTCCCACGTGACTGATCAATTTCAGTCCCTGCTATTACTCACAGCGCTCCTGCGCTCCTGCCAGGACCGTCACTGGTCCTTAAGTGCTGGATAGCCATGACGGTCTTGGCACGTCACTGGACACAAAGGGGTTAAAATCAATGAAAGGGGGTGGGCTGGAACAGTGGGCTCAAACAATAATAGAAATGGGCCACTTGAATGTATTTGCCGCCCTGGGCCACAAGTTAACTGTAATGGTTAGTTTGACTCATAGACACAGAGATTGGATAAAAACACAGTTTTATTGAATACAATAATACAATAAGAACCCTCACAGGTCCTGTAATATACAAAGTATAGTACAGACACACGACAGGTAATATTTATGCCCACACAGGTCTAGCACAAATATAGGAGACAAACAGTTTATGCTGACACGGGTCAGGCAGAAGAGTAGGTTCCCAGGTTTCAGCAATGTAGGAGTTAAAGTTCATCAAGGATGGTAAACAGTCCCATATGTGAAAGTACTGAACCGATTCTTAAACACGCCAAAGTCTGCATCCACTGAGATTTACCAGTACACTGAAGTAAAAGGAGCGCTACCGGTGCATTCACGGAGGCAACACTTGCAACCGGTTTGACAGAGTGGAGCGTAAGCCAAAGGCAATGTACCAGAGCAATCACAGAGGCAGCACTTGCAGCCGGTTTGACAGAATGGAGCGTAAGACAATGGCAATATACCGGTGCAATCATGGAGGCAATATTTGCAACCGGTTTGACAGAGTCGACCGTAAGCCAATGGCAATGTACCGGAGCAATCATGGAGGCAACACTTGCAACCGGTTTGACTGAGTGGAGCGTAAGCCAAAGGCAATATACCGGAGAAATAACGGAGGCAACACTTTCAGCTGGTTTGACAGAATGGAGCGTAAGCCAATGGCAATATACCGGTGCAATCACAGAGGCAACACTTGCAACCAGTTAACAGAGTCAAGCATAAGCCAATGGCAATGTACCGGAGCAATCACGGAGGCAACACTTGCAACCGGTTTGACTGAGTGGAGCGTAGCCAATGGCAATGTACCGGTGCAATCACGGAGGCAACACTTTGCAGCCGGATTGACAGAAACGGAGGACTAGGCCAGAGGCATACTGGGACAACACTTGGCAGAGGTGCCAGACAAATCAAGGCACTGGAAATCAGAATGTCACCGAGGCGACAAGGACCAGGATAGCAGGAACAGAGATCAGCCGAGTCGGTGCACAGGAACAGGAACGTCAGCCAGGCCGGATCAGAACACAGGAGCAGGAACGTCAGCCAGTCCGGGTCTGTACAAAGGAGCAGGAACGTCAGCCAGGCCGGGTCGATACACAGGAGCGGACACTGAAGAATAGTCAGGCAATCCGGGTCGGTACACAGGTGCAGGAACTGGAGAGTAGTCAGGCAAGCCAAGTTGGTACACTGGAAACTCCTTGAGCAAAAGTAGCACTGGTACAGGAACACCACGAAAGGGCAATGTGTGGGTGCAGGAGCCCAGTATATAAAGGCCATACTGGGCGGGCTTAACACAGGGCAACCAATGAGAACCTAACATAGGATAACTAACAGAAAAATATAAACAAGGGATCACGGCCACCGTGATATTAACAAGCCCTTCCCCTGCTCCATGTTCCTGAGTTTTAGTTGAGATGTTGTTAGCTCTGAAAAGGAAGACCAGGAAGTACATTCACTTTTAACCACCTCTGAGGTGCAGTGGCAGACATTTAAGCAGGATTTCTATAGTAGGGGAGGCATACCAAGAATGATGGGGGCTTTCAAATGCACTCATGTTCGCTTGAGAGCTCTTTCTCATAAGGCACATCTGTTCAATTCTGTACAATTCCTTGACCACTTCGCTTCCTGGCTCCCTCATTTCATGTCCTCTGACGTCCCCACTCTCATCCTGGGAGACTTCAACATCCCTGTTGATAAACATAACACCCCCCCTGCCATCAAACTCCTTTCTTTAACAGCCTCCTTTGGCCTATCACAATGGACCTGCACTCCCACACACAGTGATGGTCACTCTTTTGACTTGGTCTTCACTAACTTCTGCTCGGTCCCTAATTTTTCTAATGCTCCCTATCCCCTCTCTGACCACCACCTCCTCACTGGAAACCTCATCATACCACGTAAACCCATCCCTTCCACCGGGATCAAGAGCATGCAGAGAAATCTGCATACGCTTGACCTCCAACAATTTTCTGCTTCCCTGCAACCTCTTCTCAACCCCATCCTCACACTTGCTTGCCCAGAACAAACTACTACTCTCTACCAGAGCATTCTCACAAAAGCCCTTGACACAGCTGCACCTGGAACTCCACAACACCCCCGCACAACCCCACTACAACCCTGGCACACAAGACAAAAGCAATACCTCCAAAGGTGTTCACGCACTGCCGAAAGGCACTGGAGGAAATCGCACTGCACAGCTGACTTCATACACTACAAATTCATTCTACGTTCTTATAGCTCTGCACTCTCCCTGGCCAAACAGTCATACTTCTCCTCTCTAATTTCTAATCTTTCTTCAAACCTAAAATGCCTTTTTTCAACCTTCAAGTCACTTCTACTCCCAACAATGCAAACCCCTGCCACCAACTTCTCCGCCCAAGATCTCGCCACCCACTTCAAGGACAAGATCGACTCCATCAGACATGACATCTCATCACTTCCACTCCCAGCCAGCCTAGATTCCCCCACCCCCCACACACACACTCACTACGCTTCTTCTCACCAGTCACAGAGGACGAAGTTTCTCTTCTCCTCACTCGCTCAAACCTAACCACATGCCCTCTTGACCCAATCCCATCTCAACTCACTCAAGAACTTTCACCTCTACTAATGCCACCCCTTACTCACTTATTCAACCTCTCTCTATCAACTGGCACCTTCCCATCCTCTTTCAAACATGCACTAATCATGCCCATTCTAAAGAAACCGTCCCTGGACCCAAACTCACTGTCAAACTACCGGCCCATTTCCCTACTCCCGTTTTCCTCCAAACTCCTTGAGCGTCTCGCATATAACCAGCTCACTAAATTCCTCTGCTCCCATTCCCTGCTAGACCCCTTGCAATCTGGATTCCGTCCTCATCACTCCACCGAGATTGCCCTCACTAAAGTGGCCAATGACTTGCTCTCTGCCAAGTCAAAAGGCCACTACTCCCTACTCATTCTCTTGGACCTGTCAGTGTAACGGTTTTTAAAGACACTCAGACTAGCTGGTAAAATAAAACACAGTTTTATTAAAGGAAAATAAAGAAAAAAGATCGCCCTCTACAGGCAACACTAAATAATAGCGAAATATATACAGATATGCCCCCACAGGCCCAGTATACAGAAACAGAGTTATCACATATACTGTCTCAGGACAGGCACACAGTAGAGAAATAAATCAAGGGTTAAATGCAATAATTAGTCAGTCTCTGTTGTGGTGTTTGGCATGCCCAAGATGGTGATGGAGCAGCTATAGGTGTAGATGGAGTAACACCTAAAGTTCGAAAGGCTGGGAAGCTGCTAGGCAGTACTAGACCAGAGTTAGAACCAGCAGAAAAGTTGCACAGAATAGCCCCCACGGGTGTAGCAACGGATACAACTTAATCTGCAAGTGCGTGAGTCAGTAGCTCCCACGGGCGTAACAACGGTAGTAGCTTGCACTGCAAGAGCTTGCAAATAGCCCCCATGGGCGTTATAACGGAGACCAACTGCACAGGGATGGTTTGAGCCAATAGCCCCCACGGGCGTGTACCGGAGACAACCTGCAAGAGCTTGAGCCAGTAGCCCCCACGGGCGTAACAACGGAGACCACAATACACTGCAAACGATGAAGCTAATAGCCTCCCACAGGCGTATACCGGAGATCACCCTTTGCTGCAATAGCTTGAGCCAATAGTCCCCACGGGCGTAAACCGGAGAACCCAGAGTTTGCATAAGAGCCAATAGTGCCTCACCGGGCGCGTTAACAAACTCGACTGCTCTGCGGTTGACAGGGTAAGCCGCCGACCAGAGCAGGCATATACGCGGCCGGCTCAGCAGAAGTAGCGATATACTAGCATAGGCTCGGTATAGTGTGAGAAGGCTCAGCTAAGGAGGCGGCAGCACGGCAAGGGTTAAATTGCAGCTTTAAGGATCGAAGGCTCGGTATTAGAGGAGTAGCTCTGCAAGTATAAAGGAGGCTCAGTAACAGAAGCACAGCTCTGCAAGTGAGCACGGAGACTCAGCACTGGAGACTAAACACTGCAAGAGTTAAGGAGGTTACACAGTCAGCCTGGTAGGCAGGCACAGCGGAAGTCAGAATGTCGCTGCGGCGACAACAGGAGCAGGTAGCAGGAACAAAGCAGGTCACTGGAACAAGCCAGTTCAGGTCACGGAGCAGGAAGTCAGCCAGGCCGGATCAGATCACGGAGGTGGTTCTCAGACAAGCCGGGTCAATCATGAGCAGGAACGTCAGCCAAGCAGGGTCAGATCACGGAGGTGGTTCTCAGACAAGCCGGATCAATCACGAGCAGGAACACAGGAGCGTAGTCAGAACAGGCCAAATCGGTACACAGGAATCAGGAACACAGGAACACAGCAACAGCAACACTGGCTCTGAAACACCATGAAAGGGCACCTGACAGGTGTCACGGCCAGGCATAAAAAGGTCACCAGGGGCGGGCCAAACCGACTCAGCAAATCAGAGCACACCACAAGCGAGAGTGACAGAGGAGGATCACAGGCACTGTGATAGTCAGCTGCCTTTGACACAGTAGATCACCCACTCCTCCTCCTCCAAGCCCTCCACTCTCTAGGTCTCTGTGACACTGCCCTCTCTTGGTTTTCATCATATCTCAGCAACTGCTCCTTCAGTGTGTCCTACTCTGGCTCCACCTCCCCACCCCTCCCACTGTCTGTTGGAGTGCCTCAAGGCTCAGTCCTGGGCCCCTTGCTCTTCTCAATTTACACTGCATCCCTGGGTAAACTAATAAACTCCTTTGGGTTTCACCATCATCTCTATGCTGATGACACTCAAATCTATCTTTCCTCCCCCGACCTCTCCCCCTCCCTCCTGTCCCAGGTATCTGACTGTCTGTCCGCTGTGTTTTCCTGGATGTCCTCCCGTCAACTAAAACTTAACCTTGGCAAAACCGAACTAATTATCTTCCCTCCCTCTCCTAACAGTCCTACTCCAGATATTACCCTCACTGTCAACAACACTATCATCAAACCAACCCGTACAGCATGTTGCCTGGGGGTCACATTTGACTCTGCCCTATCATTTATTCCTCACATCTAGTCAATCTCCAAATCATGCCGCCTCCACCTCCGCAACATCTCTAGAATCCGACCCTTCCTTAACGAAGACACTACTAAAATTCTAATCCAAACACTCATCATGTCCCGTCTTGACTACTGTAACTCACCACTAACTGGCCTTCCTCTTGCCTGCCTAACCCCACTACAGTCCATAATGAACTTAGCAGCACAACTAATCTACCTAACCAACCTCTTCTCCAACACCAGTCCCCTCTGCCAGTCCCTACACTGGCTCCCATTAGCACACAGAATTAAATTCAAAATCCTGGTGCTCACCTATAGAGCCCTTACTAACACCTCACCCCCTATATCTCATCTCTCATTTCCAAATACACTCCCACTCGCCATCTTCGTTCTGCACAGGACCTTCTCCTCTCCACATCTCTCATTACATCCTCCCACTCCCACCTACAGGACTTCTCCCGTGCTGCACCCAAGCTCTGGAATTCCCTACCCCGCCCCATCAGACTTTCCCCTAGCCTTCAGAACTCACCTCTTCAGGGAAGCCTATCAACTACCTCCATAAATATTATCACCAAGAACCAACCATTCCCTGGAACACTACACTACACACTACACTCACTAGCACTTCTCTCTCCCACCCACTGACCGGCAGCTCATGTGGCAGGAGGCACTTACACCCAATAGCACTTACACATTCTGTGTCCTACTCACCTTCCTCTAGACTGTAAGCTCTCACGAGCAGGGCCCTCTGATCCTTCTGTTCTCCACATATGATCTGTACTATTTAATATCTCTGTATGTCTATCCCCTATTGTAAAGCGCTGCGGAATAAGTTGGCTCTATATAAATAAAGATTATTATTATTATTATTCATAAATAGGAAGCATTTCCAATTCCAAATCAATATCTAGATGGTCTGTGATGCCAACCTGAGAATCACACGTGTGTGTATCCTTCCCTGGGAGTACCCAAGATTCCTACATACTCAGGCAATCCTACGTCTTCCGTGACTTCAAGGGTGGGACTCTAACAGGAGGATGGCTGCTGGGTAATTAACAACCTGAACACAAACATCATATACATGAGGTTCTTGTGTCACATTCTCATTTCACTTCCCTCTATCTCCCAGGGGATTCAGGATATGGCTGCAGATGGTAGCTCCTCACACCTGTTGCTCATCCCCAGACACCAGCACAGCAAAGGTTCAATGAGGCTCACATCAGGATGAGGAATGGGATAGAATGAACCTTTTGGCCTCCTAAAAACAAGGTTAAGTTGCCTCAACAAATTGTCACAGTACCTTGTAGATCCGCAGCTTCTGGCGATGCTCACAATGAAGCTCCGGAATCATTTCTACGAATGGTTGGATGCATCAATACTAGATTCGTCATCTGCAGGTGCAAGGCTTCAGAATGCTGCAGGCCTCTGTTTTATGTGTTTGAGGCCTGTAGTCTCCTCCTACCTACTTCCTCCCACTGAGCTGCTCCTCCTTCCTACTTCCTGAGGAGGGGTTTAAAGGGCAGACTGAGTCCTTACGTTGTTGTTCTGAGCAGTTCATTTATTTGGTATTCCTGATTCCTGTGTATGACACGGCTTGTCTGTCCATCCATTCTGGTGTTGATCTGTGGCTCTGTCTGACCATTCTCCTTGTGCATTCCGATTTGGCTTAGACATCCTTTCTGGTGCAAACCTGTGGCTCTGGCTGACTACTCACTCCATGTATGACCTGACTTGTCTAACTACCCACTCTGGTGTTGACCTGGGGCTCTGTCCACTACGCATCCAGCATACCAGCGCTTCAGTGGATATCCTATTTGGTGCAAATCTGTGGCTCTGACTGACTACCTGCTCCGTGTATGACCTGGCTTGTCTGACTATCCTGTCTGGTGCTTACTAGAGGGCTCTGTCTGTTTACTCCGTGTGTTGGTCCCGTTCCACAGACATCCTTCCTACTACTGACCTGTGCTCTATCAGACTCCTAGCTATTGACTACAGGCGTGAGTCAGTAGTCTCAGTGGTTGCATACGTTATTGAGACTCCTCTCCTAGACTGACTACAGGTTGAGTCAGTGCTACCTCTGGGCATTGCCTTTTACCAAGAGACTCCAGTGGGCTGAGGCCTAGTCTCAGACAGTGTGGTGGATCTATTGTAAGACTGCTATTTCTGATACAGTGCTTGTGTCTTTGATCACCCTCTGTGTGTTATTTGTTATTTGCATTACTGTTTATATATTTCTAATAAAGGTGATCTTAACTATACCGTCTGACTCCTTGTCTTGCTTGCCAACCGTAACACAAATCAGGTGGAGCCCTCCAGTATGCCCCCTCTAGAGTGTGTGAAATCTCCCTTGCATGTGCCATTTTTCACAATATTGCTGTTGACACCAGCTTATTAGGGGATATCCATCAAGATCCCATTGTGGAGGTCCCAGTTCCACAGCCACTGGAGGATGATACTCATACAGGTGCTGAATCAAGGAACAGAGTTATTCATCAATTCCTTGCCTGTTAGTATCATGTATGTATCCCCACAAGCTTCACACAATATTTCACCAATGTGGGTAAACACATAATCACAATATACCATGTTTTGTCTCAATCCACAGGATGCTGATCTCTTGCTTGACTCCTGACACTGCATCTGAATGGAGGCATAGTTAATATAACTTCCTGAATTCCCTTGCAGAGCTGTTACCTCCTCACCCTCTGCCCTGGAACATGCATGATGGACATAGCCTTAGTGAAATGAAGGATCCACATGCCATGCTGGGATGTCACCAGGTGAGTCTTTAACCCTTTGTTTGCAAGGCAATGCGTTGCGTACCCCTCTGGCACTCAAAGGGTTAATGCCAGCTGACATGTATGATATCATACAGCGTGTTTGGCCTGCAAAATCACACACATCACATAGCCATCTGTGAATCATGCAATATCCCACAGCTTTTTCATTTTGTTACCTTCCAGAGCTACACATTGCTTCAACCAGCACAGGACCAGGTGGATGCAGAAGACTAAAATACTGTGTCCTCTTGGTTGACTGTTATTAAAACCTCTACTGTACTTGTGAACATGTCATGTTGTGTGAAGCATAACAGCTACCCACCATGTTATTAACCCTTTGAATGCCAGAAAGGTACACAAAACATTCCTCTGTAATGCTTTGCATACCCCTCTGAGGATTAAGCAACCAGCTACACTACAAGGGAGACATCCACCATCCCACATCTTTCAGAAATCTGTTTTCCAACCTGTTGAATGGTACATACGTCTGAAAAACAATGGTATGGAAAGTGTTTCATAACAATCTACCATTAAAGGTGTTAGACCTTATGTTCTGATGAAATGGAATATCCCCATGTCCCATGTTGTACACTGACAATGATGATGATGTGGTGTAATGTTTTCACAACCTGGCCTCAATACACCCCAATAGTGCATTTGTCTGGATCTCATCACATGCTGTGGAATCACTCATTGTTCCATTCCCATGAATGATATGTTATCTTTGATGATGGCATCAACACATATGCCATACTGAAGAGATTGAGACCACAAGCACTGCTGGGGATGTTCGAGAATGGGTTGTGGAAACACTGTTTCAGTGATTGGTACCTGATGTGACCTGTAGGTGTGTTTGTGTGCATATGTCCCAATTGTCAGTTGGCATGCAGATTGCCATTCTGACAGCTGGTTCCTTTGTGTTGTTGTCCTGCTAGTGATCTGATGTGTGTAACATGATTATGCATGTAATCATGTCCAGCTACTAAACTGGTAGCGCATCAGCCGGTGTTGAACCACAGCTTACATGAGACTCATCCAGCCTCTGTGTTCCCCAGGTTGATGAGTTGAATGTCAGAAACAGTTGAGGATTGTTTGTTGCATCATTTCAAGACACATGAACACCAAAGGACTGAGAAGTGCCAGGGTGGTTTCCAATGTATTGCTTTGCAATTAGTTGGATACCCCTCTGTCACTGACAGTCTGAAGTCTGAGGAAGAAACATAGACACTATGGTTCCATGAATGGAATGTTTATTTTTGAAACACATCTTAATCTTTTCTCTTCTTGGTAGTGGGGACAGAGGGGGCAGAGGGGACAGGCCTCACAAACTCTCTAGTAACTCTTGAGTGGATCGTTGTTTGTGCTGGTGTAACCTTAGAGGATGATGGTGTTGAGTTAGATTGTTGTAGGACCAACATTTGTGCCTGTATCCTATTGTGGTCACATAGCTCAGTAACCACTTGGCCAAAAAAGTCAGCCATCACACCCCTCAACTGTCATATCTCATCTGTCAGCATTGATAGATGTTGCTCTACAGTATGTTGGTGATGCACAGTCATCCTATTGCTGCTCCTGGATTCTCTGTTCCTCCACCTCTGGATTCTTAGATACTTCCTATCTAGGGCCTGTTCATCCTCATCTGCTGCAGTCAGGAGGGGAGGCAGATGATGCATCCACAAAAGATTGTTGTGCATCCCCATCAGGCTCCACAGGTGGATCAGGAAGTTTCATGGGGGTGCAACAGGCTCAATGGGGGGGGGGGTGATAGGCTCCATGGGTGGGCATCAGGCTCAATAGGAGGTGTAACCATAAGGGGGCAGCAGGCTCCATAAGAGAGGCAGCAAAATCAGGTAGATGGTGTTTGGCACCATCCACATCAATGGTCTCTAGTGGTTCCGTCACATTCGCTTCTTCCTGTCTTGCAGGGGAGAATCGTGCTTGAGGCCTCTGTGGCTCACCCACAATACCGAGGTATTGATAGTCCAGGGGCTGTGGCTCTCTCTCTCCATTCGCTGAGCTGGAGGTTGACCATCCCAAGGGTGGTATGGCAGCATTCCTCCATACTGCTGTGTTTGCAGCCAGCTGATACCTGCAGGTTCCAGTGGTGGGCCAAAGGACCTGTATGGCTGTTTCCCCATCATCCATTCATGTTGCACAGGTGGTGGTGGTAGCCAGTGGTTAGCAGCAGGCACCATCCATTGCTCTGCTTGCTTTGGTTGTAGCCACAGCTGGGATCCTCTGCTGGTACTGAGGATGTGGCATCCAGCTGCCCCCTTCCTGTGGGTCTTCTGTGCTGGGTGCTGTTTGAGTCTGTGGCTCCTCCACAGGATCCTGACTCTCAGGCACAATGGACACTGTAAGTTAAGGATAATTGTTGTTAATTAGTTGCATGGGCAGTGACAACATGCTCTAATGTAACATTCATCATGGGGAGCTGTACCCTATGCTGGACAATGACAGCAATGTCATGTGGCCATGCACCTGATGTTGCGTTCTATCTCTCACATGTTAGATATCATGGGGGATTGGACATCCTCTAAGAACAGGGAAGATGGGCTTCTAACGTCATAACATGCATGATCTTAGAAAGATGCCATGACAGGGAATTTTGAAATCATTGTTCATACACTTGAGTGGGCAATCCTGCCTTTCCAGCTGTTGTGAACCACTTAAAGGGATAGTAATGTTTCATAATAAAATCAGCTCTTATTAATCTTCATAGTATTTGGGCCTTGGAGATTGTTATTTCAATTATGTCCAAGAGTAATTGAATGATAAAGTATCCCCCTCCCGCCCCTTTTACTGATGTAACACTGCTCAGCTCAGAGCAGCAGGGAGGAGCCCATGTAGATTGCAGAGAGGGACAATCTTCAATTAAGATAAGGGAAAAAGCTGAAAAACCTGTCAAGGGGGGCAGGGTTTTCATTGTTCTCACAGTAAGAATGTTGACCCTTGATGTGAGCTGTCTGGTCAAGCAACCAGATTCCACATCTGAGGTGAGCAATATTACACTAGGTAAAAGGGGCGGGAGGGGGATACTTTATCATGAACTACAACTCTGACAGTGTTGAAATAACACTCTCTATGGTTCAAATACTATGAAGATTAATCAGAGCTGCTGTTTTTGTGAAACATTACTATCCCTTTAAAACATCAAAATCAACCATTCTTTTTGTGTTGAAGATTATGGTGTCCACAACAACTGGAAGGAACTAATTAGCCTATGCCTGTCATGATAGAATGTTATCTCTGCAGATGATACATCTCTGTAGATGTCTGAGGGTTTCATCATGCTGAGTGAAATGTGTGCTCCCACTGTTGTTTTTGTTGTTTGCCAGGGTCAAATCATTACACTCAGCATTGTGATCCTTAGCTACATCTTGTGCGTATTTGGATGCGGAACTACATAGTTCATTTACACATATCAGTCATTACACATGTGTCTGTCACTACATGATGGGTATCAACATCTGAGATGAGCATGTATGAGCAACTCAGCAATGAGGGGGTTAACATATTGCTCCATCCCTTTGTGTGCCAGAGGGGTACACAACTCATGGCAGGTTTTGTATACCCCCTCTGGCACTCAGGGGAATGCATTGAACAAAGCTGTATGGTCTATTACCTTAGTGAAGACAGGCGAACATTTACAGTAAGGTTTTACCATGAACATAGGGTTTCTCACATGCATAACACACATATATGGTACTACTGCTTTGACAACATATTTAACAGGGTGTATTTGAGTTTGAGTACAATATGTTTTGCTTTCCAGGTGCCTGGAGAGTGCTGTCATCTCTTGTGTCACAGCCACCCTGGACACCCTCAGCTGACGTCGTTGACAGGTTCTGCCCAAGCAGCTCCTCCCAGTCACTGAATGTGATAGTCAATAGTGGGCCACCACCTGTTGCTTGTGCATGTGCTGCAAGTTCACCTATTTTACTCTTGACTTTCCCCTTGCAGTCTGTCCTGTGCTTTTTGATGCCATCCACTGTTCGCAGGGACCTTGAGACTGCATTGACTGCCTCCTCCACCTCACGTCGTGCCTACTTTCTACGGTAACCTATTCCACTTCTCCTCTCAGTGGTGAAGAGAATGTTCTCCCTTCCCAGGATCCCACTCACCATGGCCAAATTCTCCTCATACGTGTGAATGGGTCCTCTGAGTCTTCCCCACTCCACTGGAGTCTCAGCTTGCTGGGATGTTTGAGGTCCTGCCTGTGCTGGCCCTCACTGTGTGTCCCTCCCCAACACCAATACCTCAACCCATTGCCATCTCAGCCACTGACTGGCGTGTATCTGCCACTTGGTAGGTACCTCTCCTCACAACAGCTCTCCCTCTCCATCTCCTTCCCTGCCAGGGGATGTCCTGCACTCTTTCCTCCTCTCTGTCTGCTCTCTCCATCCATCCAGCCTCAACTCCTCTTCCTGCCATCTCTCCTCTACTCTGCACCTTCCTCACACCCACTCAGGGCCGGCGCTACCATTAAGGCAGCACAGGCAGCTGCCTTAGGGCGCCGCATCGGAGGGGCGCCGAAAAGGGAGAAGCTGAGAATTTCTTTTTTTTTAAACTATATCTGCTGCGAGGGAGCGCTCATTTACACGACCAAGCGCTCCCTCCCGGCATCTATGGGACGCTCACAACACAGAGCGACCCAGGCTCTGTAGTAATACAGAGCGCTGGGAGATGACATCATCTCCCAGCGCTCTGCATTACTGAGAACAGCGCTGGGAGGCTGAGCTCTGTGCCGAAGGAGGCACAGAGCTCTCTTAGAGCTATACCACCAGGGACTCAAAGTAGGGAGCATTGTGGAGATGAAGGGGCATAAAGGAAGGAGCAATGTGGAGCTGAGGGGGCATTATGGAAGGGGCAGATGAAGGGGCATTATGGAAGGGCAGTGTGGAGATGAAGGGGCATAAAGGAAGGAGCAATGTGGAGCTGAGGGGGCATTATGGAAGGGGCAGATGAAGGGGCATTATGGAAGGGCAGTGTGGAGATGAAGAGGCATAAAGGAAGGAGCAATGTGGAGCTGAAGGGGCATTATGGAAGGGGCAGATGAAGGGGCATTATGGAAGGGCAATGTGGAGATGAAGGGGCATAAAGGAAGGAGCAATGTGGAGCTGAAGGGGCATTATGGAAGGGGCAGATGAAGGGGCATTATGGAAGGTACAATGTGGAGATGAAGGAGCATTGTGGAAGGTGCAATGTGGAGATGAAGGAGCATTGTGGAAGGTGCAATGTGGAGATGAAGGGGCATTGTGGAAGGTGCAATGTGGAGATGAAGGGGCATTGTGGAAGGTGCAATGTGGAGTTGAAGGGGCATTGTGGAAGGGGCATTGTGGAGATGAAGGAGCATTGTGGAAGGTGCAATGTGGAGATGAAGGGACATTGTGGAAGGTGCAATGTGGAGATGAAGGAGCATTGTGGAAGGTGCAATGTGGAGATGAAGGGGCATTGTGGAAGGTGCAATGTGGAGATGAAGGGAGCATTGTGGAGGTGAATATGTGGGCGGGGCAGAGGACTGTGGTAAGGTCAGGGGGGGCAGGTGGATTGTGTCGGGGGGGGCATCAAAATGCACCTTCGCCTGTGTATTCAAAAATCCTTGCACCGGCCCTGCACCCACTCACTGTAAAACACTCAAGCAGGCACTCACGAGATATGGAGGGTATTCCATCGTAATAGATTTTTCTGAATTGACTTCAGGAGCGGCAAGTAGTTTAGAGAGTAAACTAGATGTGTATGGCTTGGAATGAAGGTTCCTAGATATTTGATCAAGAAGTTTGACCAACGGAAAGGGAAAAGGTTGAGAGTGCCATCTTATTATATACTTATAGGTGCACTGATAGCGCGTCTGATTTCTTGATGTTAATTTTAAAGTGTGAGAGTTCAGAAAATGTGTCTAGTTCTGACATAAAAGCTGGGATTGAGGTCATGGGGTCAACAGTGGTTAGTAATATATCATCAGCAAAGATAGACAGCTTGTAGGTGTGGCCTGTTATGGGAATCCCTTTGATAGCAGTGTTGAGGCGTATTTGTTGAGCAAGCACCTACAACATTAAGGTAAATAAGATGGGAGATAGTGGGCAACCCTGACATCTACCATTAGTGATTGAGAAGTTATTGGAGAGGTGGCCATTAACTTTCACTTTCGCGTAAGGATTAGTGTATAAAGCCATAATTTTCCAATGTGTGAAACATAATCAACCCTATCGAATTCCTTTTCTGCATCTGTGGTAAGGAATAGAACTGTTGTGCCATGAGACTCAATATAGTGAAGAATATTCAATTATTTTGTAGTATTATCCCATGGTTCGTGACGGGGTGTGAAGCCTGCTTGATCCAAATGGATCAGTGACGAGAGAATCGGATGAAGCCTATTAGCAAGAATTTTTGCATATAGCTTAAGACATAAGTTGAGCAAAGCAAAGGGCCTATATCGCGAGCATATGATATGGGCTTCCGTCAGAGATGGGTGTTGAGCGATTTCACTAGGTAGGGCTGAAAACACTCTGGTGAGTAGAGGTACTAATAGAGTACTAAACATTTATAATGTCTGAGAGAACCCATCTGGACTAGGGCTATTTCTAGTAGGTAGTTGTCTGACTGCTGAGGAAATTTCCTATTCTGAAATCAGACATTCCAGGGACTTAGCTACAGGGTCCTCAATTTTAGTGAGGTCGGTATTACAAAGATAAGTTTGAATTTTATGCTGGCGCGATAAGTTTTGTCCATTGTTCAGATATCACTCCTTGGGAACATACAGGCAAGATTCATGGGTTTTTGGGGGTATATATACATTTTTGGGACTTTTTTTGATAGTTTGCTGGATTTGGATTGGCTGAGGATTGGAATCGCATCAAGAACAGTGTGCCATAAATGTCTCTAAAGAATTGATCTACAAATAATCAAAAAGCTCTCTGGAATATAAAGAGTTAAGGCACATTATTGTTACATTGCAAAAGACTAGCCCAGAGTATTCCATAAGAAGAAAGAAGATATTTCATGATTATGCAACATTTTTTTCTCATGCTGACTGAACCTTTCTAATCCTGATCACTAATGAGGCTGATTATCATGATTGTAAAGCACTTGAAAGGCTTTTTCTTCGCAGTACCGTTGTGACAAAATCAAGTGGATTATGAGATTACATTCTCCCAGAGGTAATCATTGTTTGATTATAATGCAAACATATTTAATTATCCTAGAACTTGTCTGACTTCACTACTAAGTTGCATAATAATACAAAGATATAACCCAGAAACCCTCTGAGTGCCAGAGCAGTATCGTACAGCTCTCTGGTGTTCAAAGTGTGAATAAGGTATGTATTACATTTGGACATAATATTCATTTTTGTGAAGTCAAATAACAACTAAAATAACATGAATGCACAAAATATGCTCCTTACATTTACTGGGGCTAGCCTGATGCTGATATACTATGAAAGTGGAGCAATTCTGCTGCAAGCCAACTGCACACTGGAAACTAATAAAAATGTTCCAACTTCCAGCTGATTCAAATTAAACTTTTAACCCATTGATTACTATAGAGATCTCCAGAATCTCTATAGCAATCAAGGAATTAAAATTCAACTATCGTGTTAAAATGAATCATTATATGTTAGAGTGTATGATTAATGAATCCTAAGAATGCAAAAAATGTGTTTTATTTGCTGAAGTTATTGATTATGGAATGTGTGTTTCAACAATGTGCAGCTGTTTTACTGCTACCTGAGGATAGTCTAAACCAAGTGTAAGGTTATGACTAAAAGATATAGTTCCTGTGCAGCTTTGGATGAACCTCCAGGCAATCAGGGCCGAGATACACTAAGGTTTGAAGAGGTCTTCGGTCATAATGGCGATATCCTGTTGAAGGCATTGACAGTATGAACTAAAGTGTCTTCAATATCATATCTGTCCAGATCGGCATCAATTCGACATGCCTTCAACAGGTTTAAAAATTTGCACTTATCACATCGACAATGGCTTATTCCGATATGGAAATGCAGCATAATGAGGAATTTCCACATGGAAATGGAGGATAATATAGGAATAATGGGCACTCCCAGGTTATGCTGAGAATACATGCATGATCTTACAGATCCCCATATGGTTTTGGTAGATCTCCTCATCCTCATGGATTGGGGGGGGACAAATTGGCACATGGGCATAGTCAGTGGCTCCTAGTACTTTGGGTAGTCCAACTAATCCAAAAAATGATATTGACTGCCTGCCAGCCAGCTCTGTCCTTTGGAAAACACATAAATGGCATGGCTGCGGGATGTGAGGGAGGGTCAATTTGATTAAATCATACAGCTGTATGATAGCTGCACAATGATTAATTATTTCATCTTAACGCATACAATCCAGTATGGTGTTCTGGAGGAAGACTCTTGGTCTGCATACTCTCCTGGCTTTAGGAGCTGCATGAGCAACAGGGACTGCCTCTCCTGTCTCTCTCTGTACAGATGCAAAAGTGTACATTTGTGTCTAATCCTGCTGCTCCAGTTCCTACATGAGCACGTACAATGTTGTTAAAAAAGGCTCCATGTATACAAAAGTGAGTAGATGAATCGTGCAAGATCAACTCCCTGTTTATCTCACCACTTCTGTGTTATTAGTTGATGGAAATGGACTTGAATCATGACAGTGTTCATATGTGTGATTTGCTTTATGAAGACCTGGCTCAAATGCGAGGATGGGAAACGTGAATCTCAGCAAATTATTTGATTACCCTTATCATGACCAGCTAATACGTGTGGAGATGTATAGGAAACAATGGCACAGAAGACTACATCACCTACTGCACCTAGGCGAACTGGATTCAACAGGATCGCCACTCATCCCCTGACTAGAGTACATCGACACTTAGAGCATGCAGCAAACAGACATATCAACGTATGAGTTTGCCCTCATAAATACAATAATAACTAATTTTGCATTGCTCCACCATGTATTCTGGATTTGAGTCTGGTGCACTTTGTAGTGGTTGGCTTGTTGGTAAGTTAATTCCTCCCCCGACACACACACTGACACACAGAGTTTTCCCAGTGTTACCTCTCCCTGTTCACATGTGGGTAACGGTGTTCCAAAATATATGTTATCCCATGTTCACACATATCAGATAATTGTAATGTTTCAGTTAAACTTAGTGGTTCTCAGCCAGGGTGCTGTGGCACTATGGAGTGCCATTGACATAAGTTCGGTGTGACCCTGTTTCATAGGAACAATTTAGATAAAATGGAAATGTTGAGTTAACAATGCATATATTTTGAAATTGGGAATAGCGTACATATATCCACATTTTTGTCCCCGTCATGAGGCCTGTGAGAAAGATCCATGAAATGCTGTGGTTGCCTGGAAAATCCCATTGTGTGTTAGAAGAGTCTTGAGGCCCCAAAACATTGAGAACCACTGTTTCAGCCCTTTGATTGCCAGAAAGGTGAGCAACACAATGCCTTGGCTACCTCTCTGGCACTCAAAAGGTTAAAGTGGTTAAGGGTTTGGACAATACAGGGTGACAAGTGCTTAGGAAAATTAAACATTGGAAATGGGGTCCATGTTCCAAAGCTTACAATCTAAAGTGGGGAAGAGAGACATGCAGAGAATGTAAAGGTTAAGTACATGTTGCTGGTGGTGCGACTGGCAGTGGCATATTCCAGACACACTGTAGTTAACTTCATGACCGACTGACACCTCTTTAAGTGAATTGAGGATTTAGCATGATATCAGTACACTAATTTAGACATGTACTGCTGTGGAGCAGAATAATACACTAATATATCCAGCACAGACTGATCGGATATGAGGGTATATCAGAGAAGTAAGGAGAGACAGAGGGATTTGGGTCTCAAAGAGGGACAGTCCCTCCTAAGGTCACTTGAAAGGTATGCCTATGCTAGGGCAGGAGACTGGTAGGGTAAAGTTGTTACACTGAAGCACGTATATAAAAGCATATAAGCGGATACAATGAAAGGTATAACATATGTAATCCACGTAAATATTCATGTCATCTAGATACAAAATAAAGTGCATCAAATCACACCGGTACTTGCAGTGCCGGGAATAGTCATACATGCAGCTTTATGGTAAAGGAATGCAACATGACTTTGACAAAGTTCATGGTAATAAGCCAGATTGACAAGGCAATCCAACATGTCTTCGACAAGGGGACCACTCCCCCGAGTACATTGCTAAGTTTAGTGCATATGGCGATGTGTGTCTACATCGAAAGGTGAAGTGCTTTACATACATAGACAAAATCATATCACCACAGCTTCGACCTTTAGTGCATTTGCCCCCAGGAGTGGATATAGGGCATGCTTGGATGGATATGGAAAGTACACTACTTTTGTGATGGAGCATAGAGAAAATAAGATAAGCCTTTCTTTTTAATGAATAATGTGTTTTTTTTTCCCCACCACCCTTTTCAGTTAATATATTTTTTTTGTTGACGTTTTGTAAAAGAAGTAAATAAAAACATAAACAAAAACATATTAATGATCTGTATTAAATGTTTTACAAATTAGATTTTAAATTCTTATAATATTTATATGTATACCTATAAATGTATGCAGTTTAGACACATCACTCATTGTAATATGCATATACAGGGCTTTTTTTTATGGGGGCTCACATGGATACTCAGTTCAAGCATCTCTTTCATTAGAAATAAAATAATACAATGGGGGTAGGAATGGGCAGAAATTTTCACCTCAAACTGAAATCAGTGAATAATGGCACTTTCTGCTTGCAAATAATTTCCCACGAAAATTGAAATTTTTCCGCTTTTTTCTGCCTTTTTAGCCCATTGATATCAATGGGAAGAAATATATTTCTCCACCACACAAAAGTTTTCTACAGCCATATAAAAGGCTGTTAGGTTCTCACAGCATTCCATTTTGTGTTTGTGAGAGGAGAGAGCAGCACCTTGTTTGAGATAGAGAAGACAGAGAGGGGAATTGAAGTTTAGTTTAGGGAATCTTTCAGGTAGGACATTTGTTCTGTTAGGAGAGTCAGTGGGACACTCTGGGGAGAAGAAGGGGAGAAGGAGGTTGACCCCAACTACTCCAAAATTCCATGTGACTGACTGGCAAGACAAAGGCAGCTAGGGATCTATTTGTTTGCTCATCTTGCTGTTATTGTCTCTGTGCTGGGTGGAGAAGTCTGGGGAAAGAAGCTGTTGATTTTGTTTTTCAGTTATAATTTTTTTTGGACAGACTGTGATAAGACAACAGGGTGGACAATTAAAAAAATGTAAAAAATAAATAAAAAGGAATAAAGAATTAAATATATCAGGTGACAGTGACAGACAGCTGACTGGGCTTAGGCAAGGCATCATACAGCTCCATAAGTTGTGTTGTGTACCATACAGTAAAAAATTCACAGTGTAGTTGCGTAATGTCCAGCAAATGCACAAGGGGAAGGGGGAGGGGTGGAGCAGTGCAGGGATGTGAGAGTAAAGTAGTAGTTCAAAAACTGACTGCAGCAATGGTTGCTGCAGCGTGTGCAATCAATGATGTTGATCCCTCTACTCCAAGGGAGGATGCAGTTTGTCAAGGTCCCTGCAAAACTAGCTCCAGCACCAGTAGAAATAATTAATCATATAAGAAGAACACTGAAGATGACAACAAGGCTGGGGTATAAAATAAGGAAATTGGGGTTAGGAGATGACCTTTGCAGTTGGATAGAAAACTCGTTGAATGACAGGGAACAGTGTGTGGTTGTAAATGGACAATTTTCCAGTACAACTAAAGTGGAGAGTGGAGTACCTCAGGGTTCAAAACTGGGTCAACTACTTTTTAACATGTTTATAAATGACCTAGACATAGATATAGAAGATGACACGAAATTATGCAGGGTAATTAATTCAGAACAGGATAATTGCTCTCTACAGAGGGATTTATATAAAATGGCAGATTGGGCAAACAAATGGAATATGAAGTGTAATGTGGGGAAGTGTAAAGTCATGCATTTGGGAGGAAATAATCCCAAGGCTACTTATAAACTTAATGGAATCATCTTAGGGGACTTGTTGCTAGAGAAAGACCTGTGTATCATTGTCAACTACAAACTTGGAAACCGTGACCAGTGTCAAACAGCAGTAGCAAAGGCAAACAAAATCCTGTCTTGCATAAAAAGAGGTATTGAAGCAAGAGTGGATAATATTTTGCCATTGTACAAATCTCTGGTAAGACCTCACCTTGAGTATGCAGTGCAGTTTTGGGCACCAGTTCTGAAAAAGGATATACTAGAGTGTACAGCGAACAGCAACAAAATTAATTAAGGGAATGGAGGACTTGACGTATGAGGAACGACTAAACAAACTTGGTTTATTTAATCTAGAGAAAAGACGACTAAGAGGAGACCTTATCACATTGTACAAATATATGAGAGGTCAATACAAGGATCTCTGCGGTGAGCTATTTATTCCAAGGCCTGATCAGATGACCAGGGGACACCACTTGAGATTAGTGGAAAGGAGGTTTAGACGTCAGCAGAGGAAGGGTTTTTTTTACAGTGAGGTCTGTTAAATTGTGGAATTCTTTGCCCAAGGAGGTGGTTATGACAGATACAATTGATACACTCAAGAGAAGATTAGATACATTTCTTTCCAAAGGGAACATACAGAGTTATACTGTTTAGTAGGCAGATCAGGAAGGTCTGATAAAGATTAACTTATTTGGTAGCAGGAAAGCTATAAAATTACTGGGGTATGAAGAGAAGGTTGAACTTAATGGACTTGTGTCTTTATTCAACCTAATTTACTATGTTACTATGTTACTACGTTTCTATGTAACAAGTCGCATTCCCATGTTGATGATGCCGTCAATAGCATAATAGAGGAAGGTGTAACAGCTGAACTGCTTGCTGCATCAGATAGTGAGACAAACAAGCACCTAAACGCCCATCCTCAAAATAGTAGGGGACTCTGTTACAGTACAGGTGATGCTGATGCTCCTGAAGATGACCTAATGATGACTGATGATGATACAGATCTAGAATATATCCCTCCAGCATCCTTCTCTTGTTTAGAAATATATGAAGTTGAGAGTGAGGATTATGACAGGGCTATAAGGTTAGTAGAAAGTCAAAGGCTGAATCTTCCACCACTGTGCCTGTCTATAAACTGTTTGTGAAAGCCATTGGAAAGTCTGACCCTGGACAAGCACAGATGTCAAAAAGCACACAGTCACCCTCTCAGTCATCATCAGCATCATCACATCTTCAAAGTCCAAGTACCACTCAGCCACACACACCTGTTTTGAGTACCCAGCAACAGCAACACAGGTTAACATCCACAATGTTAGTTACAATGAGTGACTCTGATGCTGCTGCTGTAAGCGCTGCACCTTGGTCACCTAGTAGTAGTGGCAGTAGAATTGCATCAACATCTAACCCCAGTAGTAGAAGCAGCAACACCACCTCAGTAACCCCTCATTCCATGAAGTCCACAGAATGGAGATACTTCACTCAGGATCCTCAAGCTAAGCATGTTACTATCTGTTGTCTGGGTAAAAAGCACATGAGCAAGGGGAAAGCAGGCTCACACCTAGGCACCTCCTCTATGAGATCCCACCTGAAGTACAACCACAGGTCTGACTGGGAGACACACAATCAGCAGGCCAAAGGTGCCACAACTAGCAGCAGCAGAAGCACTTTAAAAAGTTCCCAGGGCTCTAGGGCAGAAAAAAGTAAGGAAGTTATTTATGTGTCAGTGAGTGTGCTACTGCTATGAGCGACAAGTAATGTATGTCCATAATCTGAGGAGGATAGTGATTTGATGCAAGCATAACAATAGTAAAAAGTATATACATACACAAATCACAATACACATCTGCTACATTGTAGGTTGTATTTTTTCTTTTTATGACTTGACATCATCATGAATATGTGCCAATGTCACTTAAATGGATAGTAATGTCAGAAAAAAGTAATAACTATATGGTAGATACAATTAAAAGAGAACCCAAAACCAAACCAAATCTGCGCTCCTCCATATAAGCTATCCAAGTGTGAACCCTGTATAGTGCATATTGTATACCACTTTCTTAAAATTTGGGGTCTCTGTTGCATAGTTTGGCCAAAGTATGTTTAAGCCCGCCTGCCACGTCAAGGCTCCCCAATATAGGCGAGTACCTAACTTCACACAATCATCCTATCTAAGTTAAAAACATCCCTGACGAAGCATTTCTTGTGAGCTGAGATTTCTTGTACATAACGCATTGGGCATATTTTAAAAACATTTAGAAACATCTTCATGTTAGGACTCACCTTCAGTGACCCATAGAGAGTGAGTAGCAGAGGCCAGGAGGACTGGAGCTCCATTAGTCCCCCCTATAAGCCCCATCCACCCACTCCCACAAGTCACATGGGGTTTCATTACTGCCTTAAAGGCAATGAGCCAAACAGCCCAAACATTAGGCCAACACCATGCCTTTAAACCCCTCTGCAAGTGGCAACAACTCTATAAAAACATATTTAAGTGTTAAACATTTATTAATCTTAAAGTATAAAGTGAAGAGCAGCTTGAATAAGAGAGAAAGTGTGCAAAAACAAAAGGAACGAAAAAAATCCAGAGCGCTAATTCACATTAATTTATACATTTAGTCTTCAGATATAAATTGAGTACCCAAGTGAATAAATACAGATAGCAGCAAGAAATGAGGGAGTTCTCCAAGCTCCCCAAGATTAGGCCTAAGCCCAAACAGAAACCCAAAACCAAACCAAATCTGCGCTCCTCCATATAAGCTATCCAAGTGTGAACCCTGTATAGTGCATATTGTATACCACTTTCTTAAAATTTGGGGTCTCTGTTGCATAGTTTGGCCAAAGTATGTTTAAGCCCGCCTGCCACGTCAAGGCTCCCCAATATAGGCGAGTACCTAACTTCACACAATCATCCTATCTTTGGCCAAACTATGCAACAGAGACCCCAAATTTTAAGAAAGTGGTATACAATATGCACTATACAGGGTTCACACTTGGATAGCTTATATGGAGGAGCGCAGATTTGGTTTGGTTTTGGGTTTCTGTTTGGGCTTAGGCCTAATCTTGGGGAGCTTGGAGAACTCCCTCATTTCTTGCTGCTATCTGTATTTATTCACTTGGGTACTCAATTTATATCTGAAGACTAAATGTATAAATTAATGTGAATTAGCGCTCTGGATTTTTTTCGTTCCTTTTGTTTTTGCACACTTTCTCTCTTATTCAAGCTGCTCTTCACTTTATACTTTAAGATTAATAAATGTTTAACACTTAAATATGTTTTTATAGAGTTGTTGCCACTTGCAGAGGGGTTTAAAGGCATGGTGTTGGCCTAATGTTTGAGCTGTTTGGCTCATTGCCTTTAAGGCAGTAATGAAACCCCATGTGACTTGTGGGAGTGGGTGGATGGGGCTTATAGGGGGGACTAATGGAGCTCCAGTCCTCCTGGCCTCTGCTACTCACTCTCTATGGGTCACTGAAGGTGAGTCCTAACATGAAGATGTTTCTAAATGTTTTTAAAATATGCCCAATGCGTTATGTACAAGAAATCTCAGCTCACAAGAAATGCTTCGTCAGGGATGTTTTTAACTTAGATAGGATGATTGTGTGAAGTTAGGTACTCGCCTATATTGGGGAGCCTTGACGTGGCAGGCGGGCTTAAACATACTTTGGCCAAACTATGCAACAGAGACCCCAAATTTTAAGAAAGTGGTATACAATATGCACTATACAGGGTTCACACTTGGATAGCTTATATGGAGGAGCGCAGATTTGGTTTGGTTTTGGGTTTTTGTTTGGGCTTAGGCCTAATCTTGGGGAGCTTGGAGAACTCCCTCATTTCTTGCTGCTATCTGTATTTATTCACTTGGGTACTCAATTTATATCTGAAGACTAAATGTATAAATTAATGTGAATTAGCGCTCTGGATTTTTTTCGTTCCTTTTGTTTTTGCACAATTAAAAGAGAATATTTGCACTTCTTCGTATCTCTTAAACCATTATGGTTTGAGAGATATAGGAAACTAAAGTTCTCTGCTCCCTCCCCTTTCTGCTTGACAAGCTGTAAAGCTGTCAGAAGCAGATTCTGGTCGCTTGACCAGACGCGGCTCTTCAGCAGCACTGATATAACGATATCTGAAGATAAATACTTCATCAGAATGGTCTACATCATGTGCTTGCAAGCCAGGCACACGTTGTAGACCATCCTAATGAAGTATTCATCCCTATGTTGGTGCTGCTAAAGAGCCGCCTTCTGATCCAGGAACCAGAATCTGCTTCTGACAGCTTTACAGCTCATCAAGCAGAAAGGGAAGGGAGAGGAGAACTTTATTTTCCTATATCTCTCAAACCATAACGGTTTGAGAGATACAAATAAGTGCAAGTACTCTCTTTTAATTGTATCTACCATATAGTTAATACTTTTTTTGACATTACTATCCCTTTAAGAAGGAAGTTAGTGTGGTGGCCAAAGGACAAATGCATGCTGCATGCTAACACATTTTTCAAGGCATATGTTGCTGTAGGACTCAAAACTTTGACTTTTAGACACTTATTTCTAAACTACAGCCCTCAGAAGAAATAATATTACAGTGGGTAATGTAGTAGCTATAGGAAATATAGGTGAAAGATGTGTTAAAATAGGCTAAAGGGAGGACATTTTTGCATAGGAGGAAAGTCGAAAACTTTAGCGGAAAAAGCAAAAAAATCGGCAAGTTTTCGTGAAAAGTCTTAAGGGAAATTTTTCATACTTTTCACCCCCCCCCAAATGGGGGTTATGCACTAAGAAGAGATGATAAAGTGGAGATAACTTCTCCATTGTTAGAACTTCTCCAGTTCCTATGTTATTCTATAGAGCCTATGCACTAAGATCTTCTAAAAGTTCGAGAAATTTTAGTGCATTGGCTCCACAGAATAACATAGGACTTGCAGAAGTGATAGCACTGGAGAACTCATCTCCACTTTATCACCTCTTCATCACACCTTAGTGCATCTTTACCACTATCCTATATCAGTGACTCCCTTCAGCTTGCGGACTACAACTCCCATCATCCCCCACCAAGAGATTATGGGAATGATGCCCAGGAATGCCCTATATAGCCCCTCCCTCAAAAAAAAAAAAAAAAAAATCAGAGTACTGGCACTTCTTTTTCCAGAAACATATCTTTATTTATGTGCATACCTTTCTTAATATAGAGTTATATACAGTACATTTTATCTAATACATTTTTAATAATTTCAGTATTACATTTTCAAAGGCATAAGACAATAAATCATCTCAGTTCAGTAAGCTCAAATCGAGCTTAGTAAAGATAGTAGAACCTTTGAGGTGGTCAAACAGCTCAGTAATCAATGGTATGGGATACACATTCTTTACCATCAGTTTGTTTAAGCCCTGATAATCAATACAAGGGCTTCATTCTCCGTCCTTCTTTTTTACAAAAAAAAAAAATCCAGCACCCGCAGGGGATGAAGATTTCCGAACGATGCCCCTCTCCAAGGCATCAGCCACATACTCTTCCATGACCATAGTCTCCTCGACAGATAGAGGATACATACGACCCTGCGGAGGGGTAGACCCAGGCAGAAGCTCAATCGTACAATCATACGGTCTATGAGGAGGTAATGCTCCGGCCTGGACTTTGTTAAATACCTTGAAAACTGCGAATACACCTCCGGTAGGCCTTGAGACTCGGCACAGGCAAGTCTGATGGCATGTGAAAGACACAACTCCTCACAGTGAGTCCCCCAGGACAATATCTCACACGTGCTCCAGTCAATTTTAGGGTTATGTTTTTTTAACCATGGGAACCCTAATATAATAGCATAGTGCAGGGAGTTTCCTTATGCAGGGCTCCCACGCTTAGGGTAAGTGGGGCCGTCTCGTGGGTAATATGTGCTGGCAGCAGGGGTCTTCCATCAATAGCTTCAACCATCAAAGGAGTGTCACGAGGCAGTAAATGAATCCAAAACGCTCAGCAAATGCGGCATCCACAAAATAACCTACCGCACCAGAGTCTATAAGAGCAGGCACAGGAATAGATTGTTTGGCCCAAGATAGGACTATGTCCAGCAAGGGTTTAGCCTGAGAGGCTTCGGCGGACTGTGAGATGCCACCTAAGATCTGTCCCCAACAGGATCTTTTGGTGCGACAGTCTCTCGGACGTACTGGGCATGATTTCATGAAGTGACCATTCTTTCCGCAGTACAGACATAGTCCCTCCCTCCACCTATGGGCCTTCTCTGCTGCAGAGAGTCAGGTAGACCCCAACTGCATAGGTTCACCACCCATAGTGTCGGAACCAGGAGGCATGGGAGGTGAGGGAGGACAGGGTGGGCAAGAAAAGCTGTAGGACATTCTGGTAGGATGCCTCCGCTGGGGCTTCTTAAATGATGGTTTCTCCCGGACCCGTGTATCTATGAGGATGACAAAGGATATTGTCTCATCCAGACTATTAGGTAGGTCACGAGCAGCAATCTCGTCCTTCATGTAATCGCAAAGCCCTTGGGAGAATGCAGTTATCAGGGCCTCATTGTTCCCCCTACTTCGGCTGCTAGGGTTTGAAACTTGATCGCGTATTCCTCCACCACATGGTTACCCTGGCAGATAGTCATCAGATGTTTGGAATCCAAGGTCCCACGACCTGGCACATCAAAAATGCTTCTAAATGAGGCCACAAATTGAGTAAAATCATATATTATGGGTTTCTCCATCTCCCATAATGGATTTGCCCAAGCCAATGCCTTGCCAGCCAGGAGAGAAATCATAAGTCCAACCCTATTGCGCTCAGTAGGGAAGGCATGAGGAAGCATCTCGAGGTATATGCCCAACTGATTACGGAATCTGCGACATAACTCAAGTTCCCCACAATAGCGTTGTGGGAGTGAAGCGGATCCAGTTAACCTGGCCAGTCCTGCATCAAAAATGGCAGCAGCTGTATGTGCCAAAGGAGAAACTGGGGTGGCTACCTGCTGCGGGTTATAGTCTTCCCAATGAGTGGTTCTTACAAGCAGGGTCTGCAAGGAAGGTACCTGACAACTTATCAATACGTTGATCCTGATCCTGCATTCTGTCAAATATTCTCTGTAAAAGAGGATCACTATCATCGTCTGTTGTCATGACCCTTACATACTGTTACGGTTGGCAAGCAAAACCAGGAGTCAAACGGTATAGTTAACAGAACCTGTATTATGAGAATAATGACAGTAATGCAATATATAAATAAACACACAGTGGGTGATTGAAATGGCAAGCACTATATCAGGAATAGCAGTCTTCCAATCTCTGCACCACACTGTCCGAGACTAGGCCCCAGCCCACTGGAGTCTCATGGTAAGGTAACGCCCAATAAATACTGACTCAGCCTGCAGTCAGTAGCTAGGAGTCTGCTAGAGCCCCAGGTCAGTACTAGGAAGGATGTCTGAATAATGGAACCAACAGACTGAGCGAACAGACAGAGCCTTCTAGTAAGCACCAGATAGGATAGTCACATAAGCCAAAGTCATACACGGAGCGGGTAGTCAGCCAGAGCCACAGGTTTGCACCAGAAAGGATATCCACTGAAGAGATGGAATGCTGGATGTGCAATGGATAGAACCACAGATCAATACCAGAGTGGGTAGTCAGACAAGCCTAGGTCATACACGGAAATCAGGAATACTAGAAAATGAACTGCTCAGAACAACAACGTAAGGGTGACTGAGTCAGGACTCAGTCTGCCCTTTAAACCCCTCCACAGGAAGTAGGTAGTAGGAGCAGCAAAAGGGAGGAAGTAGGTAGGAGGAGACTACAGGAAACAAACACACATAAAACAGAGACCTGCAGCATGCTTGAAGCCTCTTGCCTGCAGATGACGCGTGGAAAGATGCCAAGCATCGCTGAAGTGGCAGCACTGGAAACAAGGTACTGTAACATTTGTTGTGCTTTGCAGGTGCTGCTTTCTCCTTACTTTGTGTACCTAAAACCATTTTACCAATTGGCATTCAAATGAATTAGTCTGGAGATCGTATTTTTGGATGCCATTATCTTTGAAAATTCCCAGAAAATTCAGGAAAGTTTGGTTCTGTACAAAATATAGTGAATATTACACTGAGTGAATATTACACTGATATATCTAGGCTTCTTGAGCTAAGATGACTCACTCAAGTGGATAAAGCATATGAGATGAGGAAAGCAATTCTGTAAGGTCAGTAGTCATTCAAACCTTCTAGTTTCTCAAATGACAAAACGTGTTGTGAGAATGTGAAGGGTTTGTCAAAATATATTTTTTAACTAGATAACTAAGCTTCCAGGTTCACTCATGTAAGTATTTTAGTGGGGTGAATGTACTAATCAGCCAACTCAGTTACAGTTGGTCCACTTTAGGGCAGCACGCTAGAGCACATTATCAGTGAACATTCCAGTGGATACACAGCACCATTGTGAAGTCTTTAAAGTCAACTAATCCTTTACACCTGCTTTGTATCTTTTGCAGGAAAATGCCATAAAGGCACACCAGTTTCCCCTGTATCTTGTTAGTATATCACTACAGGTGCAGAGCAAAGGAATTCACCGAAATGGGGCTGTACAATGAAAGCCCTACTAGTTTAGCAGATTGACACTTATCTTATGATCATTTCACTGTAACCCCTTGGATGCTAAATATGCATCTTATATAACATCTTAGGGTTTAAAGATTTGGCCATAAGTGTTAAACAATTCACACTAATTAGGATTAGAATGAGATCAGAGCTAAGGACCTGGTCCATATTTATAAAAGCAAACTGGATTTATTCTGGGGTAAACCAACTTCGCCATAGGGAACAAATAAAAATTCCTATATTCTCATGCACTTGAATAGAGCGTTTTAACCCCTTGAATGCTATAGAGGTCTCCAATGCATCCTTTCTAGAATTCAAGGGGGTTAAAAGCCCAGTTTAAAATAGCATTAATTTTTATTTGTCTCCTATGGTACAGTTGGTATTTTCCAGAATAACTCAATTTTGCTTTTATAAATATGGGCTCTTATTTATAAAGGTAGAGAAATGCAATGGTGGAGCAAACAAACTGTGCTATATGAGAGGTGGAATAGTGATGGGTGAAACATTTTGCCACAAACTGAAATCGGTGAAGAATGGCACTTTGTGAATACTTTCCCGTGAAAAGTGCAGATTTTCCTCTATTTTTGCCTAGCTCATTCCATTGAAATCAATGTAAACATTGAATTCACACACAATACATAACAAATATTATTTTATTTCACAAAGGCGTAGTATAAAAAAGGCATGAGGGTGCCTTTGTTGGTGGGGTGTGGAGAAAGAATTAGTTGAACAGGGATTTTTTTTTGAGGGGGTTGTTTACAGGTATTGGGGGCATTTAATAAAAATAAATCCACAATACAATTAAAACATAAGACATGGTATAAAAGGGGTCTGAGGGGTTTGTTGGTGGGTGGAGTCTAGGGAATGAATAGTTGAACAGGGAATTTGTTTGGGGGGGTTCTTGACTGGTATTGAGGGGATAGTTTATAAAAAAAATATATTAATAAATAAAATAAGACATTTGTATTTAAAGTGATAGAGACAGTAACCCCCTGACATAAGCTGACACTGGAGTGAACTGATACTTGACTTGATAGAGTATTTTGTAGAGGATGGTTTGTTAGATTTGTTGTTAGAGGCCCAATCCCTGAGGTAACATTGATTTGTAGGACTTAGACTTATTAGAGGCACAAGCCCTGAAGAAACATTGCTTTCTTGGATTTAAAGTGATAATAATACTTAACATTCATTAGATTTAGTTCTGTAGATACTTAAAAAATAAATTAATTGCACCATTTCTGATCTCCCAAACCTTTATGGTTTGGGAGATATCAGTCTGCAAAGTTCCCCCTTCCCTCGCCTTGTGCTGATGTCAGCTTTTGAAGTTACAGATGGAGATCGCAGTCCATAGACTGTCCTGCTGCTCTACAGCAGAGCCGTGATCGTGGTAGTTACAAAGAAATACTTCATTTGAACGGTCTACAATGTGTGCTTGCAAACCAGGCACACTTTGTAGACCATTCAAATGAAGTATTTCTTTGTAACTACTGTGATCACTGCTCTGCTAAAGAGCCTCAGGACAGTCTATGTCTATGGACTGCAATCTACTTCTGTAACTTTGAAAGCTGATGTCAGCTGCTCTATTACAGACATCACACTGCTGCTTGGAGGTGGTGACGAGCATTGTGACAGAGGGTCCCCTAATGTCACACTTGGCATTCCTTGGTGAGCTGTAGAAGGCAGACTGGCAGCACTAGCAGCAGGCACAGGCAGCTGATCTGTGCTTCTTCTGGTGGTGATGGTATTAATTCTGTGCCTGCTCTTCCCCAACACCAGTTCTGGCCTCTTCAGGATCATGTTGCACTTGGACACTGTAGTGAAGAGAAGGGGACTCCCAGTGCCAGAGGAATGGTGTGAGATCCCTTGACCGCTAGTTTGAACATTCTCAAAGGCAAAAACCACATAAATCAATGGGCTGAAAATTTCTAGCCATTGAAAAAATGGCGAAGAATTCTGGCCAATGGGCGAAAACAGCAAATATTTTAATCTCTGGTTTAAAAGATAGTAATACTTGTTTTATATAAGCTTTAATATTGTAATTATTAAATAAATAAAGAAAAGCATCCAATTCTTTTTTCTATTATTTTCATAGTTTTAGTGTACTCTGGATCGAAAGTTTACCATTTCTGCCCCTTTTATCTACATCATCGCTGTAGCTCACAAACTTTGATTCTGGTCTGAGAACTGGATGGCTTGTCTGGAGTGCCGAAATAGCAGTGTTTACAAAGCAAATCTTCATGGCAACGGTCAAAGTGTGCCTGGTTTGAGGCAGTAGACCGTTGTCATGAACATTTGCTGTGTATCCACTGCTATCTTGGCTTTCCAGACGAGCCATCCAGACCCCAGGCCAGAATCCAAGTTTGTCAGCTAGAGCGCTGATGTATCTAAGGGGAAGGAGGGGTAAACGTTCAATCCAGAGTACACAAACTGTGAAAATTATTGAAAAAAGACTTGGATGCTTTTCTGTATTTATTTAATGTTTACAATATTAAAGCTTATATAAAACAAGTATTACTATCCCTTTAAACCCTTGAATGCTAGAGAAGCATTTTCTGGAGACTTCTCTAGCATTCAACAGATTAAGGGCCAGATTTAAAGGTAAGCGATAGCCAAAAAACACACCGTTAGGTGTTTTGTAAGTGCAGTAAGCCATTTAAAGGTCCGACTTATGAACAGCTAACGGCAGTTGTCATATCATTACGGACGATAATCTTACGTGCATTGAGACTCATGCAACAAGGCTCTCCAAAGCCATTTAAAGGAGTGCACTACTGCTAATGACAGAAAAACCGATACATTTAACAGACAAAAGTTAAGACCCAGTTTTGTTACCCGTAAAACACGTAACAGCCAAAGTATGCCAATGGCAAAATTAAGCCTTGCAAAGTCAAAATAACACACAAACCATGTCCATGCATACCCCCATGAGAACCAAGGTACAACACATTACTAGTGATGAGCGAGCATGCTCGGCCGAAGCTCGGTTCGGCTCGAGCATCGCTATGCTCGGCACATGGCGGTACTCGTACGAGTACCGCATGTGCTCGCCCGCCATGTTCGGGTCTCCTCCCCGCACGTTTCACAGCTGCTGCACAGCCAATAAACGTGCGGAGAGGCTCTGACATCAGTGTAATGCCAGCAGCCATGTTGGCTGCTGGCATTACACTGATTGGCTGGCCAGAACCCGTGATCGGGTGCTGTATAGCACCCGACGCGCGAGTTCGGCTCATTCTTAGCCAGGGAGAGATGCGCTTAGGCAGGGAAAGTCAGTGTAGGGAGAATAAAATTGTTGAAACTCTTTCAAGACCCAAAAGTCCTTTTTAGGACTGTTGTGTGTGGGGGCAGCATTTATATTTTGTTTGGGGGGGCACACAATTTCCTTTTTTTTGTGGGGGGGATATATGTAAGGTGACATATAATACTAGATGCACAGGAAGTCAGTGTAGGGAGAATAAAATTGTTGAAACTCTTTCAAGACCCAAAAGTCCTTTTTAGGACTGTTGTGTGTGGGGGCAGCATTTAATTTTTTTTGGGGGTGGCAGAATTTCATTTTTTTGTGGGGGGGGACATGTTCTAAGGTGACATTGTACTAGGTGCACAGGGACAAATATTTCACAGTGCAGTGACAAGCTGACATATTCTGTTAGGTGCACAGGGCCAATGATTTTACAACGCAGCGACAAAAAGGGCCATTTTAAACGTGTGCCTAGCCATAGATTATTGTCACATTCTGTTTAGTGTGCAAATTCACAAATTAACGTCACATATTCCGTTCACTGTGCCTAGCCGCAGATTAGCGTCACATTCTGTTTCGTGTGCCTAGCCGCAGATTAGCGTCACATATTGTTTAGTGTGCCTAGCCGCAGATTAACGTCACATATTGTTTAGTGTGCCTAGCCGCAGATTAGCGTCACATATTGTTTAGTGTGCCTAGCCGCAGATTAACGTCACATATTGTTTAGTGTGCCTAGCCGCAGATTAGCGTCACATATTGTTTAGTGTGCCTAGCCGCAGATTAGCGTCACATTCTGTTTCGTGTGCCTAGCCGCAGATTACCGGCATATATTCCGTTTAATATGAAGAAGGCGGGTAAAAAGGGACGGGGAAGTGGACGTGATCCTGATAGTTCAGGGAGCGGGTCAGGACGCGTAGAAACTGTGCCTGGTGCCAGAGCACAAGAAAGAAAGACATCCACCATACCTAGCTTCATGTCTCAGTTTACAGGGCGTCGCAGGACATCACTCTCGAGGTCAGACCACTGCGAACAGGTGGTCGGTTGGATTTCAGCTGATACTGCTTCCAGTCGGTTAAGCACCACCCTGTCTTCCACCAAGTCCACTCTCACTAGCCAAGAGTCTGGTCAACATAATCCTCACCCTGATCATCCTTCCTCCCACCATAGAGGGTCTGGCCAAAGAAGTGATCCCACACTGGGATATAGTGAGGAGCTCGTCTCATCACCAATCCTTGATTTGAACCTCTCTCCAAGCACGCTTGCAGAGGAACATGAGATCTTGTGCCCTGATTCACAACCTCTAGAGGGTACCCAATCACAAGAAGATGACAGAGGGGAACGGCATTTAAGGTCAAAGGAAGTGGATGATGATGATGAGACACAGTTGCCATCAAATCAACCACAATTACTGTCTCAAGACCTTTATGAGGAGGATGATACACAGTTGTCAATGACTGAGGATGTGGTGGGATCAAGAAATGAGGAGGATGATCAGAGTGAGGAAGTGGAGGAGGACTTGGTGGACGATGAGGTCACTGACCCCACCTGGGAAGGTGGAAAGCCGAGCGATGACAGCAGTCCTGAGGGTGAGCCATCTGCAGCACCGCAACAGGCTGTAAAAGGCAGTGGTGTGGCTAAAGAAAGAAGGCGGACCGCACAAAATCGGCCCGCAAATGTTCCACGGAGCACCCCCTTGCGTAAATCTCCCTTGCCAAGGGCTAGGTGTTCCGCGGTATGGCGTTTTTTTAAGGAAAGTGCGGACGACAAAAGAATTGTAGTTTGCAACCTGTGCCACACCAGAATGAGCCGAGGCATGAACACTAGCAACCTCACCACCACCAGCATGATCCGACACATGGCATCCAAGCACCGTAATAAGTGGGAGGAACGCCCGGATCGCCAATCTGTGTCTGCAGGCCACACCACTGCCTCCTCTTCCCCTGTTTTCGGTGCCGGCCAATCGCCTGTCGAAGGCGCAGGCCCGCATACCTCCCGCCCTGCACCTGTACCATCTGAAGCACCATCTGCGACCACATCCACTTCCCTGTCCCAGCGCAGCGTCCAAATGTCGTTACCCCAGGCATTTGAGCGCAAGCGAAAATACCCAGCCACCCACCCACAGGCCATAGCACTAACCTCACACCTTTCCAAATTACTGGCCATCGAAATGCTGCCATTTAGGCTTGTGGACACTGAGTCCTTCCGCAGCCTGATGGCAGCAGCTGTCCCTCGGTACGCAGTCCCCAGCCGCCACTACTTTTCCCGGTGTGCCGTCCCCGCCTTACACCACCATGTGTCCCTTAACATCACCCGTGCCCTGACCAACGCAGTTACTGGGAAGGTCCACTTAACGACTGACACATGGACAAGTGCTTGTGGCCAGGGACGCTACATTTCCCTGACGGCACACTGAGTGAATGTCGTGGAGGCTGGGAGCGACTCGGACCCTGGGATGGCACAGGTGCTACCCACGCCGAGGATTGCGGGCCCTACCTCCATCAGGGTTTCCGCCAGCACCTACGTTATTGGCTCCTCCTCCTCCGTTTCCACCTCCGAATTCTCTGCGCGCAGCGCCACTCACCCATCAGCTGGTAGCTGGAAGCAGTGTAGCACTGCAGTGGGGAAGCGTCAACAGGCCGTGCTGAAGCTGATCTGCCTTGGGGACAAACAGCACACGGCCTCAGAGCTGTTGCAGGGGATTAGTCACCAGACCGAGCAGTGGCTCTCGCCACTCAACCTGCAACCAGGCATGGTTGTGTGTGATAATGGGCGTAACTTGGTGGCGGCTTTGGAGCTCGGCAAGCTCACACACGTACCATGCCTAGCGCATGTATTTAATTTAGTGGTTCAGCGATTTCTAAAAACCTACCCCAATTTGCATGATCTCTTGACGAAGGTGCGCCGCCTGTGTGCACATTTCCGTAAGTCATCTACAGCTTCAGCCGGCCTGTTGACGCTTCAGCAGCGCTTACAATTGCCAGCTCACCGGCTGCTGTGTGACGTGAGCACGCGCTGGAACTCCACCTTCCACATGTTGGCCCGGCTTTGTGAGCAGCAGAGGGCAGTAGTGGAGTACCAGCTGTTACACGGTCGTCGCCTCTCCGTTCAACTTCCTGTAATCAGAAGTGAGGAGTGGGAATGGATGTCAGACCTCTGTGAGGTTTTACGCAATTTTGAGGAATCGACACAGATGGTGAGCGGCGATAACGCTATTATCAGTGTAACCATCCCACTTCTGTGTCTACTGAAACGCTCGCTGCTCACAATTAAAACCGACGTTTTGCATGTGGAAGAGGTGAAAATGGGGGAGGAAGAGCTTACACAAGGTGATAGCCAGAGCACCCTCACTTCGTCTTCTCAGCGACAATTGGAGGAGGCGGAGGAGGAGGAGGAAGACACGGTTGCCTCCGCTACAGAGGGTAGCCATGGAACTTTATTTCCATCTCTTCAGCGTGGGTAGGCAGAAGAGGAGGAAGAGGATGAGGAGATTGAGAGTCATCCTCCTGGTGAGGACAGCGAAATCTTGCCTGTTGGTACTCTGGCACACATGGCTGACTTTATGTTAGGCTGCCTTTCCCGTGACCCACGCGTTATACGCATTTTAGACAACACGGATTACTGGGTGTTCACCCTTCTGGACCCCCGCTACAAAGAGAATTTCTCATCTCTCATTCCTCCGGTGGAGAGGACAAGCAAAATGGTGCAATACCAGAAGGTTCTTGTCGAAAAATTGCTCCAAAATTTTCCATCTGACAACGCTGGCGGCAGAGTACGTGCTACCTTGGCCAACCGAGAAGGGGAGAAAAGGGGAGCACACAGCAGTTCCGACAAAGGCAGGGCAACACTCTCCAAGGCGTGGGACACCTTCATGACACCCCGCCAGCACCCTCACCCTGATGCGCGGCCTAGTGTCACAAGGAGGGAAAAGTTTTGGAAGATGGTGAAGGAGTACGTAGCAGACCGTGTCAGCGTCCTCACTGATCCCTCTGTGCCTTACAACTACTGGGTGTCCAAGCTGGACACGTGGTATGAACTGGCACTCTACGCCTTGGAGGTGCTGGCCTGCCCTGCCGCCAGCGTTCTGTCTGAGCGGGTATTTAGTGCTGCTGGTGGCATCATAACAGATAAGCGTATCCGCCTTTCCACCGAAAATGCTGATAGGTTGACACTTATAAAAATGAACAAGGCCTGGATTTCCCCTGACTTCTCCACTCCACTGGAGGAAAGCCCCGGGTGAACATAAAGTCACTTTAGATATGTTATTTACAATGATGGGAATACTCTGTATTCCCATTCACCCCTTCCACCCAAAAAACGGGTATATGGTTGACTCTTAATCTTCTCATCCTCCTCCTCCTCTTCCATATGCCCTGTGATATAATTTTTATATAGGGCCAGCTCACCAGCGGGCCCTGTGATATAATTTTTATATAGGGCCAGCTCACCAGCGGGCCCTGTTTGACAATTTTTGTATAGGTCAGCTCACCAGCGGGCCTTCTCATATAATGTTTTATTGGGTCAGCTCTCTAGCGGGCCCTCTCATATAATGTTTTATAGCGTCAGCTCACTAGCGGGCCTTCGCATATAATGTTTAGGATGGTCAGCTCCGCAGCAGACCCTCACCCATAATGTTTTAGATGGTCGGCTCAGCAGCAGACCCTCATTCCTAATGTTTTAGATGGTCAGCTTAGCGGCATGCCCTCGCCCCTAATGTTTTAGAGGGTCACCAGCAGGCCATTAATCCTAATTTTTCAAGGGTGTGTATGATGCCCTCCTTTATGTGTAATAAAGGGTGTATTGGAGTGACATTTCAGTCTAATTTTTGGCAGCCCTTTCACTTAGTGCATAGGCTTTATGAGTGTTGGACCACTACCTGAACTATTGTACCACAATGTGAATGAGGCCCTCCATTTTGTGATATACAGGTTGTATCGGAGTGCCTCAGGTCCTCCCATTGAATTAAATAGGGCTGGGGTGTTCGACAGAGCAGAAGGTAGTTCTTGGCTTCATCCACTAAGTCACTTCGTCACTTTTACTCAATGGATCAGACCCCACTGTTCCGACTATAAATTTTGGACTTAACAAGGGCAAACGGACATGTTGTAAAACCTGTGGTAGCTGCGGCCTCCGTTCCTGAATGCTGTACCTTACCCGGGCCATAACCACGTTGAACACCTGCTTTACGCTGCGCACGTTTCCCTCTTAATCATGGCCCCAGTTCCGAAAAATCGATGAAATTTTTTGCAGAATTTGCAGATGATATGCAAGTAAATATACAGCAAATACTGTTTGGTAACAATTTTTCGCCTAAAATCGTTTTTATCTTCCTTTTTGTGTGTTTTACGGTCAGTCTGTAAAAATGGCGTTCTATGGGCGAAACATCGTTCCCAGCAGCGACGTTGGAGTCCAAGATGCATCCAGACATCCTCCCTATGCTGTCCCTGAACCATTTCTGTGGTGTTTCCATCATTTTCTGACCTTTTCCTATGAACCAGGCACCCTCCCCTCATCAGAGCAGGGGGTGCCTGGTGTAATGCTCGAGTCCTCCCATTGACTTCAATGGGGCTCGGGTGCTCGGCCGAGCACTCGAGCCTCCGGGGGCGCTCGGCCAGAGCACCCGAACACCCGAGCATCGGGGTGCTCGATCATCACTACACATTACCCATATTCAACATATTCCAGGGCTCGACTGACAGCAACTAACTTGATTTGCCATGATCATAGCCATAGCAACCATGCTAAACTTGTAGAGAAAGAGCGTTATTCAATGCAATGCATTGGATAGCACTCTGTCACATCAGGAGTTAAAGGGCTATTGGAATGAACATGGGACCTGTAGTTTGGTATAGCTGAAAAGAGCAGCAGAGGGATGGATCTACAGTGGTAGTGTGTTACACAACATAGAAATCATGAAATATGGGTCAGATCAGTGTATGTGTGTGTGTGTGTGTGTGTGAGTGTGTGTGTGTGCAGCACTCTGACATTGGCAGCCCCAATTTCTTTGTTTCATGGAGCTCTAATGACATATTTGGTTTTGTGCGGATTTATGTCAGGGGTACATATCCCTATGGCTGGTTGACATCCCCCCTTTTTTCCCCATAATGGATTACAGACGAGTAGAGAACACATTAAAAAGCAATGGTTTGTGTACTCCCCTGTAACGGCAAATATTAAGAGGATAATTATGTTGTAGCTGTTACATGACAATCAGTTCGAGCGTGTTGTTACAAATCATGTTGTCATGTCCCACAGGCATCCATAACATGATCCATCCTGGAAGAGAGTATTTTCCATGCTGTACTGAAGCCTTGACAACACGTCAATGAAGCTCATCACTTGTTGCTTTCAAGTGCTTGTGTTGGTGATGCAATGTTTCACCTGATGTTCACAGCAACCTCTACTGGAACATTCACATATCCACCAAAAGACCCAAATATAGCTGTTGACTAACATCCGGGTATCAAACCTATACGGTAAGAATGTTCATCCTCAGAGTTATAATACCTTGTGGACAACACATTAGCAGTTCCATTGTGTTTCTACAGTATCCTTTTCATAGTTTATATTTTCCCTTTGGGTGCTCATATAAGTGTTCATATAGGGAATATACAAACACATGTATGTTTTAATGTAGTGTAATACCCATTAAAGAAGAATCATCGCTATTCAATATGTGCCTGTTAAATACACATTTGGATTAGACTTTTCTCAATGTGGAATAATACTCATGGCTAGAGTATCCCTCATACATCAAAAGGCATGACCTACATCACATAAATTTACTAGTTGTTTGACCATGAGTGGACTTTGTGATGTACTCATGCAAGGACATGATAGCATTGATTCACTAATGTGTGTTGTGAGTGATAAAGAGGTTATACAGGTGACATTACTTCCCCAGTGATCCCATGTCCACAGTTTCCATGTTGATCAATGTAAACAATGTTCTGTGATTGCTTTGGTTTGACATATTTCAGTACAAAGGCTACATTAACAAACAAACAAAGTGGAGAAGTGATATCACTGGAGAAGTCTATTTCAATCTTAGTAAAACATTTTACACAACTTACTGGATAACAAATGATCACCCTAAGATTTCAATGTGTAGCACACACATTGAAATCTTAGGGTGATCATTGGGTTATACAGTAAGTTAGTTTCACAATCAGAATGTGAACCACAGCCTATTTGCCTTGATGTTCTATCTATCTTGCATGTTACTTAGCGAAGTCTAATAACTGTATGGATAACCCCTGTAAAACAATTGATGCAACTGAATATTCACAGTGTTGCACCTGTTGTTATGTTATAAGGGGGAGGTGCCAGTTGTTCAAATTCAGCCATCTCGGCAATACAACATTGTCATGTTGTTGGATAAAGTGGTGGATTGTAAGTTGGATTTGAACAACATTGTGTATGGTGTGTGTGCTAACCCATGTTAAAACATTCTACAACCATGTAACCTGCTGGTGGTGTACCAGCCTGGTGTCCACGGGTGGACTAGCAGCAGCATTGCTGTTCACTGCCAGCCTTACTGCTGGCCTCTCTATTGCAAGCGTGCGTCACGGACGTTGCGCTGGCTGTTTTGTATCTTTGGCACTGATTGGCCGATTGAAGTCCCGCCTTCTCAGTTGGCCTTATATGTGGCCGGTAGACTGAGCTTCAGTGCCCTTTCGTGGTATACCAATGCATTAGCCTACTGTATTCTGTGCTCTGTTGTAACCCTTGCCTGGCTGTTGACTCCGCTCCGTGTATGAAACTTGGCCTTGTCTGATTACCCGATCCATGCATGAACCTTGGCCTAGCCTGACTACCCGCTCCTTGTATGAACCTTGGCCTTGTCTGACTACCCACTCCGTGTATGAACCTTGGCTTTGCCTGACTACCAGACCTGTATATAACCCTTGGCGTTATCTGACTACTCGCTCCTAGCTAGTCCTGGGCCTTGTCTGTATATCCACTCCATTGTACCCCGGCCTTGTCTGACTACCTCTCCGCGTGGTCTTGGGTAAGTCTGTTGCCTCCTAGGTATTGCCATCATTCTGGGTATTCCGTGGGCATTGACCTTGGACCCTAGCATTCTAGGATATTGCTCTCCTTCCCTGGACCCTAGCATTCTAGGGATCTGTGTAAGCCTCCTATTAGCCACCTTTGATCGGTCTCTGGTTGGCCGTGTTCACTCTCCTGTAGAGAACTATAGGCTAGGTTCTCTTCCATCTGCTTACCTTTCTGAGTAGTGCAAGCTAGGTTAGTGTTCAGCCTTTGGGTAGTGGGTTGTAGCGCTGTCCTCATTCCTGACCCCGGGTAGGGTTGGGGATGTGCTTGATTTCTATTTTACCTTAATAAAGTGGTGTTGATCTTACTGTACCTATCTTGTGTTCTTATATACCTGAGCTACCGTGACACCTGGGCAGAAGTTGTGTTCACTGTATTGCTTTGTAATGCATTGGAGACATCCATGACACTTAATCTATCAGTAACCACAAACCTTCTCAGACAGGATTAAAATGCTAAATATTTTTCTTTTTGGGGGAAAAATAACAAGTTTGGCTCTTTATTTTTTCTTTTTTTGGGGGGGACCTTTGACTGAATGCTAGAAGTGGATGCCCTGGCTGACTGCCTAGTCTCCCTTGGAACTCTTGGTGTTTGTTATGGGGTCACACTGGAGGGAGAGGTGGGAACCCTCTGTAGACCACTGCTCCCTCTACATGTGCAGGTTCTCCTTGCAATTCAGTTCCCTTAGTTTGACCAGCAGCTGCCCCTTCATGTCCATCATGCTGATTCTGTACTGGTGCAGCTCGGCGGTCAGTACAGTATTTTCTGCCTCCAGAACATGAAGGGTGCCTGTGTTCCTCAGGGAATCCCGTTGCAACCTCCTGAGGTATCTGTTGGTCTTCTGGGATTCCATGAACCTCCTCTTCTGTAGTACCAGGCACTCCCTCTCCATCCCCCTGCTGTGTGCACTGCTGGAGGAGGATGTGCCTGGTGATGCTGCCTCACCTAGTTCCTCCTGTTGTTTTGGCGGAGAGACTGGTGCTGGTGGGGTGGCTGGTGTTGGTGAGGTGGCTGCTGCTGGTGGGGTGGCTGCTGCTGGTGGGGTGGCTGCTGCTGGTGGAGAGGCTGATGCTGGTGGAGAGGCTACTGCAGATGAAGGCTGTGTCCCCACCACATCCAAGGCCATTGATCTCCCTGGGGGTGCTGGTAGTGGGGTGAACTCGTCCCTTGGTTGAGGGCGCTGGGGCTCCCCAATCAGGCCCAGGTGTTCATATTCCAGAGGCATGGGTCATACCATGGCCACTGGTAGCTGCTTGCATCCTACCTGGGTTCATGTTGGGGAACCATCCAGGAGAGTAACTCCATCTGTTGGGTGGGACCATATGCACATTGTTGAGGGGTTGGCACTGTCCTGAGCATCCAGTGCCTTCCTGGTGGTTGTGGGGGTACTGCTGCAGGGTAATATCGTCTGGAGGTGGACAGCTGCATCCAACTCTCCTGGTGCATCCAGTAACCATAGGGGGTGGTTCAGTATTCCAGTGGAGCTGGTGCAGTTGGTGGAGCAACTGGTGCAGCTGGTGGTATAGCAGGTGGTGCAGCTGGTGGAGCTGATGGGGATGGTGAGTATGGTGACCACTTGCTGGTCCCCTCCTCTTGCTCCCTAGTGCAAACTTCTCACCAGGGGTTGTGTCTGCATTCTCCTGCTCCATTGCATCCTGCTGTGCTGCAGTCCTGTATGCTGAGGGTGGAGTCTCTGAGTGTCATAATAGTATCCTATGCTTTGCATTGAGATGCATGGAATACCACCCTGGCAATCACAAACTGATGAACTTGACAAGATCCTGTACATGAGGTCTGTCCAAGTTCAGTCCTCAAGGCCACCAATAAGGTCAGTAGTGAAGGATTTCTCTGATTAAGGCCTGTTGTTGTTTTTATCAGTCGCTCCATCTTTCTGAGTGACCCAGCCATGCTCAATCAGAAATATCCATCAGTCATGACCTGTTGGTGAGCCACCTACAGTTGTTGATGTTTGGTGCCCATGTGTGTCCTGCAAATATGTATGATATGACAGTTCAAGTGAGAGCAAATTATTGCATACACAGCACAAAGGCTTACTTGCTTCACCCTTAATTCAACAGTGTTGGTTATTTTGAGGCCCGTGTGTTGCACAAACACCCAGTTAGTCTCAGTGGCACTGTGATGTGTGACCTGATCCATCTTTATTGAGATTCAGTGAGCAGTGATGAAAACCTGATGAAGTGGAGGTGAAGTGGAAATGATGACTTCTCCAGTGATATCATTTCTATATTTACCGTGTTTTTCTATGGAGTCTATACATTGAGAACTTAAAAACTTGAAACATGTTATTGAATGTCTCCATAGACTAACATGGGAATTGGTGAAGTGATGGTATGGAAGGGTTAACTTCACTCCATCATCTCGTTTTCACCACTTAGAGAATGCCCCTGTGGAGAATTTAATTGTAAGCCTGTTGACTTGTCTTTGTTGTCGGTTAATCCTTTGAGTGCCGGAGGGGTTGCCAAAGCATTGTTGATGATCCCTCTAGCACTCAAGGGGTTATGTGCTGGCTTCTCCGTGGGTACATGGGTGACATTGTGGAGGAACAGTAATGATCTTTAACAGACAACATTTTGTGAAGCATGGGTTGTGTGGATTGTGTCTGATTAGCACACTAACTAGGACTGGGACTTGGAAAGGTTTGGGCCTGGTCGAACCTTCCCATTTGTGCTTGTATTGTGTCCTAGTTTTAACCCTCAGGGTGCTGTGTTGGTGCAGTTATGTGGATCAATGATGGGCATGTGTTGAGGTGTGACTGTGTTTGTTGTGTGATGGTTGTGTCGGTTGATGTGGTGTGTGATTATTTGATGATGCGCTTACCAGTAGTGTGGAGGCTCCTTTCTTCTTCAGTGTCCGATCCTCCAGGGACCCCCTCAACACCCGTGGCTGACAGGTTCTGCTGCAGCATCTCCTCCCAGCTGCTGAAGGTGATGTGGGCAGGAGGACCACCTCCTGTGCCTTGGGCATACAGGACAACCTCCCCCATCTTGTTTTTGACCACTCTCTTGCAGTCACCCCATCTTTTCTTAAAGGAGTCCATGTTCCTTCTGCAGGTGGTCACTGCATTCACCCTGCTTCAGACCCAACTCCAAGCGGCCTTCATCCTCGCAGCCAGTCCAGAGACCCTCTCCATTGGAAAGAGTATGCTCTCCCTCTCTTGAATAGCCTCCATGAGGGCCCTGTTCTCCTTGTCAGTGTACAAAGGATCCCTGAGCATCTCCTCCTCAGCTCCGGCCTGTGAGGTGTCAGAGCTGTGGTCGAAATGTTCTGCCTGGGCTGCACCTGAATGTGTAGGGTGCTCCCTGAGAGGTACCCCTGTCCCACTGACATTTCTGTCCCTGCCCGACATGTGCCTCTTCCAAGACGTGTCTCCCTCCAACTCGTAATTCTCCCTCTCCCACTCCTACTCCTACTACCAGGGATGCCCTCCTGACCTTCGTCCTCTTCCACTACTCTCTCCATCCCTCTCGCCTGTCCTCCTCTCCTCAACATCACGCACCCACTCACACATAGGCACTCACACAGGCCCTCACAGGCACACTCAATCCCAGTCACCCTCTGTCACTATCTGTCACTCACTGATTCAGACTGTCAAAAAAATATATAAATATGTGTGGTGTATAATAAACCAAAAAAGTATGTGTGTATGTTTGTGTTTGTATGGGTGTTAGGAATATGTGCAAAAGAGTGATATGTATATATTTAAGTGCAAATCTTTCCAAATTCCTTCTACCTTGCTCTTCTGTACATGCCTCTCTCTCTATCTCTCTTGCTTTATCACTAGCCTACGCTCCTGGGTTCTGTGCTCTAGCTCAACAAAACTCAAAACACAGACAAGGTGTGACCGTCATTTTTAGGTATATATAAGTGTATTTGAACATATTTTATACTTTTGGGTCTTAGGATTGTCTATGGGTTTGAAATTGTTTGTGCATCAATCAGGGTTGCTAGTCAACATCGGCCATTATGTTACAGCTTGACTTAAGGCGTGTTTTATCGGCTGATTAGGATGCATGGTAATGTGAAAAAAGGTGCAACACAGGTTTTTGCGTTACATGTTTTTGTTGTGCCTACACTCGTCAGCTATTCTTGTAGACTACATGTTGGATACAATGTAAATCATGTATTATTTGCTGTCTATGTGCCTTTTTTACTTAGCCATGGTTTTAGCGTAAACCATTAAATCTGGCCCTAATTAAAATCAATGGGAATTTACAGACTTTTCATTCTCCCCATCACTCAGAGGCTGGTACAAGATACTTGGTTTTGAGATGAGACAGTTAATCAATCACTAACATTCATGATCTTGCCTACACTTCTTCTACTGTAATAACCATTATTTGTTCAGATACAATTATGTAAATATATTTCAAACACCTTCACCTGTATGTGGCTTAATCTGTGCTAATGATGTCTGAATAAATATGTCTCACTCTGTATCAGTTTGTTCCTGCTTATCTTTATGCGCATTGGCACAGTATTTCAGAAAAGTTTTCCTATTAAGATAAGAAAGGACAAAAAAGTATTCAGCAGCTGATGGAATGTCACTATCCAATGTGTGTGACATATTCGGACACAGAGTTCACATCTCTTTGTAAAAAATGTTTCACTGATCATAGAAATATTTTGCAAAACACAGTATGCCATTATTCTCCCCCCCAAAACACATATAATCTTGTTACTATATATATATTGCATCATACCACTAAATGCTACCATCAGATTATAGAATTCTAGTATATGCCCTCTTAACCCCTCCACTGGGAAGACACAATGGGCCAGCTTTAATAAAGAGCTGAGCCTGTTGAGTCTATTTTGGACCATTATCTCTCAATGACTTCACTCATGCTATATATTTCTTGGGTGTTAGAGAGGGTATTAAAGGCCATATATTAATTGTTTCTAAGGATGCAGTTAGTAAAAATCCCAGTGATTAATGCATAGCTCCTATTAATTATTTGGTTTTAAGGGGTGAAAACTGACCTCTTGGCTGAAACAAAACTCTGAAGTATGTAACTTTCAGCCACAAACTTGGCAGTTGCATGAGAGGGTTTATTGGGACCTCCATCACTCAAGACAGGAAACTGTCTGTGCAGTGGGTTCAGTCTCTTACCATGGAGCATTATATATATATATATATATATATATATATATATATATATATAGAGAGAGAGAGAGAGAGAAAACATAACATTACAAAAGACCCAAAATGCATTGACCTGCCAGAACTATTATTCAGATGAGGACTTACTAAGTGAGCAAGAACAGAGGAAAAATAAGATACATTTTGGAAGACGCAACTAGAAACACCTTGAGAGAGATGCACTAGGGCTTGAAAAAGACATAAAGCAGAGATAACTTCTCCGTTAATATCAGTTCTCCAGTACCTATGTTATTCTATTGAGCCTATGCACTATGAGCTCAAAAGTTGGAGAAATATTAATGCATTGGCTCCATCGAATAACATGGAGAAGTGATATCACTGGAGAAGTCATCTCCACTTTATCACCTCTTAATCACTCCTTAGTGCATCTCCCCCTATTGTCTATACATGCATAGGAGAAGCAGAAGAGGCTTCTGTGAGCATCTCCATGGGGATTATGCTCACATGTGATAAAGAAGCGATAAAGTGGAGATGACTTATCCAGTGATATCATTTTTCCAGTTCCTATATTATTCTATAGAGCCTATTCACTAAGATCTCCAAGTGGAAAATATGTTAGGGCTTTGGCTCCATAAATTAACATAGGAACTGGAAAAGTGATATCACTGGAGAAGTCACCTCCGCTTTATCACCTCTTTATCACCCCAAGACATCGCACAGCACTGCTGACCGTAATGATATTGGATTTCTCTTTTGAGGATACTTATGTGTATCATAAAAATCGCTCTAATGTAAGCATATAGTCAACAGTGAGAAGGTTCATTCATATTTCTTAATTTTTATTTACCCTTTTACCGTTAGACCAGCTTATAGATACATTATCTTTATGTGATCTCATATTGTACCTTCTCTAAATCCGCCTAGAATATATTGCTATCTATGTGACTGTATCCAAGATCTATCTTCCATACATTTTGCTCCCTTAGGTCTTTTCCCCCCATTTAAATGTATTTTTATCTCTTATATTTTTTTATTTGCATTGCTTTTACTTCATTTTTATTTTATTGTGCTACTTAACATATTACACTTAGTAGTGTGCTGTCTCTCTCCTTTTCTGTCTACATGTTATATACATCAAAGGATTCAATGGGGGTTATGCACTAAGGCATGATAAAGAGTTGATAATGTTGAGATTACGTCTCCAGTGAGATGTCTTCTCCAGTTCCTATGTTGTTCTATGGAATTTATGAACTAAGATCTCTCTCATTTGAAAAATCATAATGCATGGACTCTATATAATAACCTAGGATTTGGAGAGTTTATCACACTGGAGTGTTTAAATTATCTTTATCATACCTTAGAGTATAAGCTACCCCATCCAATTTCTTTAATTTTGTCAAGGTATGTATAAGTGTTACTTATATATCTATGAATGTCACAACATTGATTTCATTTAACCCTTTCGATGCTAGAACGGAAATCAATGCATTGTAAAACACTGAAAGGATTAAAAGGTAAACTACGTTTTAGCATCATTGTTCTTATATATAGCACTTCTGTAATTTTGTATTGACTGTTTAAAGGGCAACTATCATGTAAATAGTACCCTAACAGCAGATCTAATCCCCTGGAGTCAGACCTGTCATTGAAACTGTTGTTGCATTGTTAGCCAAGGCAGACTAACCGGGAGCAGAACAGGGGTCCGAACATAGACCTCTGATGATCTCTCACTGAGCCAATGAGAAGAAACTGAACCGCAAGACTGAAGTTTATCAATTCAGCCTTGTTAGGCTGCATGTACAGCCCCATAGGCTCTAGTGAAGGACTTCCAAGATCAACTGTTAGGAGTTACAGGTGCTATGCTCTCAAGCCACAAAATTTGGTGTCATGATCCAAATACTTCCAGGTTGCATTTCAGCCTGATACAAACTAAATGGCTGATTGGGGCTGCACCGTGCACCACAGAATTTTTTCTAAGTCTGATCCCACTAGTAAAACAGAATAATTGAGTTTTAACCATCCCCTCTTAAAATAAGCTTCTTTTTATCTCAAAGCCTTTTCAGTTTCCACTTGTCATAATATGTGGATATTCTGAATAATCATTCTGTAAGTAACAACATTTTAATAACACTGCGGATTAACTGCTAGCATTTAACAATCAGTTAATTAACTTCCTATGTAAATCAAGTGAATGTGTTAACAGCAGTGGAAAAGGGTAAGACAATAAAGTTTATTTTTCTGTTAGTAGAACTGAACAAAATAATATGTTCAAAGTAAATACATTGTGGGGGCCTTGAAAGTGTGAAAATGATCATTATTTTTTCAAAATTTTAAATGTCATTGTACTTTCACTATGTATGAGTTACTTTTTCTGTCTTAGTTCAGACATTCTGCCTTCTGAAATATACATCTGCTCACTTTGCAAGAGTGACTAATAATTCTGTTTTAATTTGTGTATTCTTTTAAACCCATGTTTAGTCATTTATTTTATTAATTACAATTAGTGGATACATTGCAGGAACACTAACACCTCCTAAAAATAAAAATTGACTTATTTTAAGCTGTGCAGAAAATCCAAATTGCCATTATGAAGTAACTCTGTGTGGATTAGTTCTCCAAAATGAAGCTTTAAAGGGATAGTAACACTTAATATATATATATATATATATATATATATATATTGGGCAGGGCCGGATTTACATCTCAGGTGCCCCTAGGCACAACACCCTCTGGCGCCCCTAGCCCCACCCTGGCCACTCCCCTCACTTAGTCACACCCCTCCATTAACCACACCCTCTTGTGGTCACACCCATTTTTAGATTTTTTTTTTTTATTCTTCACAGTACTGAGGCAATATAGTGATAAAATGTAACACTACACTATCCCTGCAGCAGAAAAGGAAAACAAACAAAAGGAGTTGCAGTCTACACCTTATAAATTACCATATGCACTATATATAGTGTACATACAATATATTCACATAAATGGAATAACCCAGCATATGGACAAATAATTCACATACATAACTCTTATGTTTACATGGGATAAAACTGAATCTGATGTTCATGGGCGATTGGGCGTGATTGTACACAGTCAGAGGGAACATATGCCATAATGCCACATTAAAGTGCATTTTCATTGTACAGACAACACACACCATACACTGCAGGAAGATCACCTGTATTTTTTCATGTGGTGATGTAATCCACTGACCACTATACAATCTTCCTACCGTGTATGGTGTGTGTTTGCACAATCAAAATGCCCTGTAATGTGGCATTATCACTGGCAGCATTATGGCTTATGTTCACTCTGACTGTGTACAATCACGCCCAATCACCCATGAACATCAGATTTAGTTTTATCCCATGTAGAGTTATGTATGTATGTGAATTATTTGGCCACATAGATAGTGCATCTATTTGGGGTATGCTCACACATAAAAACCTTTTGTAGAAGAATGGAGGAACTATATTATATTGCGATGATTCATGTCACAAATAGTAGCTCAAATTATGGCCAAAACATACCAGCCTGATGCTGCACTTGAGGTTGTTGGGGGGGGGGGGGCTACAACGTGCCCCCCGTCCGTCAACAACTGTTGTGGCCTGTGCTGTTGTCTGTACCTCATATAAAAAAATGTGTGAAAAGAAAGAAGGTTGTGGTAGATTAAATTCAAAGGTAACCAAAGTCCATAGTTACCATTGTATGTGTATATATATATATATATATATATATATATATATATATATATATATATATATATATGTGTGTGTGTAAAATAACAAACAAAATAAGTATCTTGTAATACCTTTTTTATTGGACTAACAGAATTTTGGATTGACAAGCTTTCGGGAGAACCTCCCTTTCTCAAGTCTAAAGCATTTCTGACTACTTGAGAAAGGGAGGTTCTCCCGAAAGCGCATATATATATATATATATATATATATATATATATATATATATATACCACTAACATTACTGTCCCTGGAGTGCAACTACTGCTGCAACCACCCCAATGCCAAATAAAGAGATCCACCCATCTCCAGACAATAAAAAACATGGACAAAGGTACTTTTCAAACTCATGTTCAATGGAATAGAGATTTATTAATCTTTTGAATGCCTGAGGAGTACACATGCATTTCAAAAGCAATGCTCTGGCACTCAAAGAGTTAAAACATTAAAATCAGGCTCATTTGTTAGAGCAAAAAAACATACCTGGGATAGATCTGGAAATAACCAATGTCTGTTATAAGTAAAGGAGTCCAACAGAGGAGCAGAAAATGATGCTCTAATATAAATTAATGATTTGAGGAGTAGTCATATCCCTACACTAAGGCTGCTGATTCCCCCACAGCACCCTGCTTTGTGTAATCTGATCCCCAGCAGGTGTTTGTCTTATTGTTTAAGCCCTTCAGGATCGGGGTGTGAAAAACGCATTGTAATGCAAATCGTTTCACACCTATCTGGTATTTAAGGGTTTTAAAGTTATTCAACAGAAAAAAAAAATGATTTCCTCATCCAGGCTCTTGTTTCTAAGTGTTTATCTCCATGCAGGCACTCAAAGAGTAATGTATTTGAATCGGACTTACTGTCAGTGAGCACAGACAGAACGCACTGTCACCTCCAGCTACTCACAGCAGATAGAAGTGTTTCACAGGCACAGCCGCATATACAAGGCAACTAATGGGATCGGGAATACAGTAAACTACTCTCTGTACAAGAGCCTGAGCCCTCAAGGGCGAGCGAGAACAGACGCAGCTGCACACAGCATAAGAGAAGTGTCAGTACAGTACTGTGTGGCGCGGCATTATTATTATGCACCCTGGGACGCAATTCTGGGCGTGACAAGGCCATTGCCAGGCGCCCCTGAAAATCAGGCGCCCTAGGCAAGTGCCTTGTCTGCCTATTGGCAAATCCGGCCCTGATATTGGGTTTATCTTCCTGAGTATAACAAGGGTACTGCTGAGAGATGTTTTATTGAAGTTATTCTGCTTCAAACTTTAATTTATTTAGGTGCACTATCTCAATAGCCTGAGATTATGGCCATAAACAGTGCCACTGCAAAATTTCAGGTCAGTGAGGTACTGCACCTAAAGTAGGAGGTGTCTGGATTTCTTTAATCCAGTAAAAGGAATCATGTTTGCATCTATGGACATGATGTGCAGTGTTAATTAAATATAGAATTTGGAGAACCAGTCCCCAAATAATTAATTCAAAGTGGCTGGACATTATGATGCTCACAATACGATAAGTGGTTTTTTGTTTTAAAGATCAACTATAATCAGATATTAATACTATCAGCAGATATGCTCCCCTGGGAGCACATCTGATGATTAAGCTGGAGCTGCATCAACAGGGGAGCCAAACAGGGGTCTAAAATAGATGTTCATCCCAGTGTATCTATGCTGTATTGAGCGAGGTAGTTTCTTGAACGCCTGGAGCAGCAGGTCTCTTTGGACTGAACATGCAACCAAGGAGCTTGTAGCTGAGAGACACAGACATTCCCAGCTGTTCCAGCTGAGGTGGTTAATTCCCTGGTTCTCTGAATGGTTTATTGGAATGGTTTTAGAGCTGCACATAATTCCCATTGGAACAGGCTTAGTCAAATGTGGTAATTTCCCTTTAAGGAAGTGTTAGTGTTCCTTTAAATTAATTGTAAGTGTGCATGTTTTACAGCCTAAGGAACTTATTCGTCAATTGCAAACTAACTGAATCATACAAATGGGTGTAGCTACAGGGGGAACAGAGGGATTGATTGTTATGGGGCCTGGTACCCAAGGATTGCCTTCAACCCCACGGCCCAATAGGTTGTAGGTATGCCCCTGGGAGAGTATTTGTGTGTTAGTGGGCCCAAAGAAATGTTTCTACCAGGACCCTACAGTGACTATTTATGTGACTGGTCATAGGGTTGAAATGAAACTTCCACAAAGTCCCATTGTTTTAAATAAGTCTATCCATTTTCTCTAGTTAGTTTTTTTCTCCTATTAGGGATTCAGCACACCTGATCATATATTACCATTTTTTGGTTTGGAATATGCGGATATTGTTGACTGTGGATATGTCTACCTCTCCTACCACTACACTAGCTACACCAATAGTGTTTACTTATAGTGATTTAGATGCTTGTAGATTCAGCTGGCTGCTTGAGAAAGGCTGAATGTGCCTCAAACACTATGCCTAGGATTGGTTGGTGGACTTACAAATTACTGATTAAGAATCGGTTGGTGGATTTAGAAATTATTAATTACATCTGTGATTTAGCCACCAGTTGGGAACACTTTGATTATTCTCCCCTTTAGATCTCTTTTGGGACATTCCACTGAACTATGGTATATTGGTCCTTAGAAGACATATGTTTGGGACTCTGTTTTTATATGTATTTTTGTGATTTTGTCACATTGGGGCTATGTCTATTGTATTGGTAGGAGGAGATGATGTAGACACTGTTAACGTTATCCTCACACCTTATTAACAAAGGTTTTACATTTATCTAGAGTCAGTGGTGGAGAGTCATTATTGTTATTATTATTATACATACAGTTAATGTTAACATCTTCTAACATTTTAAAGTGGACCTGTCATGTTGTGTCAGATCTGTGACAAATGCACATCTCTAATATATGCTTAGATGTCTTTGCCATCACAGTGTGAGGGGATGTGCATTTGCCAAGCGATGCAGCACATTCTCTTTCCCCGCCTTTCACCCATTTACCCTCCTCCCACCCTTCCCTGTCACACATCACCCATTTGATCATTAATATTATAGACTTACTACTTTTGGATGAATAAACGGTTTTGTATACTTGTATGGGTGCTGTGAGCTGGTTGGGTGGTGAATGTTTGCTGTGGGGGACTATGCAGATAACATATGGGTGTTATATGGTTTACTGGATAATATGTAGTTGTTTCATGGGTGACCCATGGGTGTTGTGCATCTAATTGGTATCTAATATGGTTGCTCTATGTGAAATGGGTGTTGTGTGCTTGGTAGGTATTACAGTTGAGTGATGTTGTGTGGGTAAGTCACAGTGTGTATGGAAGTGTATTTTTTATACTGTTGTCCAGTCATATCAGCACAGAAGTGAGTGTTTACATGAGGTGGCTCTGCCCTCACATGTACACTAGAAGTTGAGGAGAGTTTCTTCTCTGTGACATAGTCTGGCTCCTACATTTTTGGTCTGGCTCCTTCAGTCAAATCAAATTTGCCAAGTTCTGTTTTAAGGGCTAACAAGTCTGGTAAAGATTGGTAACAAATGCGCCAAACTGTAGCAGCTTAGTTACTTTCCACATTTATTTTGAGTGACTTTAGAACCCTTGTACCAAAGGATAAAAATGCTGGTGAGGAGTATGTATTATTTAGGTATGAACATTTTTTTGTGATAATGTTCCTTTAATGGGCAACTACTTCTGCCATACAAGGTCAAATTGAGAGGCGTTTGCCCCTATCAGATAAAAGAGACACAAAGCTTTAAAGGGATAGTAATACTTCATTTTAACTTTATTTTATTTTGTAGGCATTAAAAAAACATGAAGAATGATATGTCTTATCTCTGAAACCTTTATGGTTTAAGAGATATTCACAAACAAAGTATCCCCCCCCCTGTTCAACCAAATCAGAAGGGAGATGCCCAGGTAGACTGCAGAGAGGGACAATCTTCAATTAAGATAATGGAAAAAGCTGAAAAACTTGTCAAGGGGGGAAGGGCTTTCATTGTTTTCATACAAAGAAAATTGTCCCCTTCTGTTATCTGTACTGTCATACAACCTGATCCACATCTGAGAAGAGATTGTTTACACTAGGTAAAAGGGGCGGGGAGGGGAACTTTGCTTGTGAATATCTCATAAACCATAAAGGTTTGAGAAATAAGACTTATATCATTCTTCATGTTTTTTTAATGCCTACAAAATAAAATAAAGTTAAAACGAAGTATTACTATCCCTTTAAATCCCCAATATGCAATGTATCCTGCTGTTGTGCATATGTTAGGCAACCACATTGCTAGACGCATACATTAACCCTATGCTAAATACCTCTCTGGTACTCAAAGGATTAAATAAAGCAAGTTTAGTATTACATTTTAGGGATTTAGCAGAAAATAAAATATTTAACACATGCTATCTGTAAATCTGTGATACGACTAATTATTTGACCCATTTTACTTTTTAGGTGTTAGAATTTCCTTTAATATATATTTTTTCTCTCCTATTTCACTATCTACTTCCCCACCCGTCTTCATTCCCAAGGAAAGAATAGCACACTATATTAAATGCTAGCCTCTCATACTCATTATGCAACATTACCTTGAATGCCACATTTCTCAATATCTCTAATGTCTCAAGCTTCAACTATGTTTGCCATTTTTGTGCAATAACACATGTTATTTCTGGATCCTAGGGCTGTAACCAGTGAGCTAAAGAGATACAATACTGGAGAAAATCAGCTACACCAGAGGGACGAAATTAAAATTCCCTATGATTTCATTGAGGTTTTTTGCCAGAGTGTTATCCAATGTATTGTGAAGCAATGCATTGGATACCCCTCTGGCACTCAAAGGTTTAACTCCTTGAATGCTAAAGAGGCCTCCAATGCAATGCTTTGCAATGCATCAAATACCTCTCCAGCAGTAAAGGAGTTAAATTATTGGGAACTTTTGGAATTATTTTTTGTCACCTATGGTGCAGTTGGTTTGCTCCACAATTGTACCTGAATGTGTCTGCTGGTGTCTAACCCCATGGGGTTGAGTCCCCATTAGAAGAAAACATTAAAATCAATTAAATACAATTAAAGGGATAGTAATGTTTCATAATAAAAGCAGTTCTAATTAATCATCATAGTATTTGGACTTTGGAGAGTGTTATTTCAATTCTGTCAGAGTTGTAGTTCTAGAGTAATTCAATGACAAAGTGTCCCCCTCCTGTCCCTTTTACTGATGTAACACTGCTCAGCCAGAGCAGAAGGGAGGTGCCCAGGTAGATTGCAGAGAGGGACAATCTTCAATTAAGATAAGGGAAAAACCTGAAAAACTTGTCAAGGGGGGCAGGGCTTTCATTGTTCTCATAGGAAGAAGATTGTCCCCTGCTGTTATCTGTCTGGTCTATGGACTGCATTCCACATATGAGAAGAGATGGCTTACACTAGGTAAAAGGGGCGGGAGGGGAAACTTTGCTTGTGAATATCTCTCAAACCATAAAGGTTTGAGAGATAAGACTTATATTGTTCTTCATGTTTTTTAATGCCACAAAATAAAGATAACAAAGTATTACTATCCCTTTAAGCAAAAGGTGTAAAGTATAACATGATGTTGTCATTATCATCTACTGAGGATATATTGCTATTTACTTATACCATTGGATCATAGCTTGTGTACCCTCATTCTTTGGTAGATCAGTTAATTTAATTTAGCAGATATTATGCAAAAGAAAGAACACCCACTGTATTGTCCTGTAAAATAATTCTCTGTTTGGCTGGCCAATTCCTTCAGTTCTGCTGCAAGCTATTTTTTAAGTAGCTTCTCTTGGCATCTAGCTTTCAAGACAGCAGATTTTAAAAGCCAGTTACTTTTACAGCATAGCTCTAATGTCTGGAAATAAAGATAAGAAATGTAATTGAATACTTCACAAGGAACAAAGAAGGGGGACAAAATGACAACATGTAGACCCTGGAATATCCTCTTTATCTAAGGGGAAAATATAGGTTTGTGTTACTTATCACTCACTTACCACACAGAAATGGAATTTGCAGATATTCTCTAGTTCTTAAGCACTTTAGAAGGAAACCAAATTGAGGCATGTACTAGATTTCAGTCAAGATAGTATTTACTTGTCATATAGAAACATTTTTAATCAAAAAGATTAAATGCAAACCTGACAAACATTATATTTCTCTATCAATCATTTTTTGGGGGATAGGGAAATGTCTGTGTATTTAAGCTTAGAATCATTACCGTTACACAAAAACAAGATACCAGCTAAAGAAGTGCAATTCCTTCTGTTACAAAAGGAAAATAAAAGCTTCAAGAACATTTTTGTGAGATTAGATTGATTACACCACCTGTGACATGTTGTAATTAAATTAAAGAAAACAAGATAAAGATGTGTTTAACTAGATTAAATATTCATTCAATATACTTAAAAAGGTCTGAATTCCTGTTACTGGCTCTTTTCCTAGGGTGATTAATATAATATATATCTATACACAAGTCGTTCTGGTTCAAGGATCATGTCTAAAAATAAAATCTGCTAATATAAAGCAGATTTAAGGGGACATAAATTAAACTCAAATTTTGATTGACATCTATTATGCCAAGCTGAGAGAATATATTTCCATGATGTTGGATAAATTAAATAATTGTAATGAGACCGCAATCCTCCAACCTTATAACCTGGCCCAGTATTACTCCAACAGGTTACAGTAAAAGATAATACCATAAGACCAGTCACTGAAACACATTGCCTTGGAGTGAAAATTCATTCTGATCTCTTATTATTCCATCATATTCATGCTGCTGATAATTCTTGCTGCTTTTTTGTATATAACTTAGCCAAAGAACACATATTCCTCTACATCTGAAACTCTAATACAAACACTCATTCTATTTTGCATCAGTTACTGCCATTTTTATATCTCTGGGCTTTCTGCCTCATTTCAATCCACATGTAATGCTACAGAGTAAGGTATCTTTCTCTCTCCAAGATTAGTCTCTGCCTGTCAGTACCTCAGCAGATCCCGGTACCGCACCGGAAGAATGTGTCATCCTCTCCTGGTCTCATCCTTTCTTCTGCACAGGTGCCGATGTCCCGACGCATAGCCCACACACTAGATGCATCCAGCAACGTTGCTGCCCTTCGATGATGTCGCTAGGGGTTTATAAGGAGCACTTTGTAATGGAACTTAGTCCGTTACTGGAGCCCTTGTCTGGCCATAAGACTGTTTAGCCAAGAAACACCAGAGACTGTGGACATTTTGCCCTGGTCAGACTCTGCTTTGGGCCCTGTCGTACGAACTGGTCAGCCATTACCCTGGATAAAAAGACTTGTGCCCTACTTTATGTGAAAAGGCAGAAGAGTCAAACAGAACTTTGTGCACAGTACTGCCCTGTGCTAGGGGAGTCAAACATTCACATTCATAAATGAGAGACTGGCTAAAAACCTGTGTTCATAGAGTGTGTTTAATGTACTGTCGAATATTCTATGTTTTAATGTATTGTTGTGGTCGAGGGCTTACACACTCACTGACTACCACCAGCGCCGTGTGCAATCGAACGTTTGGCGGTGGGAGGCAAGAGGCGAAAGCTGGTCACTCGAATCCCTGGAGTAGGCATGCAAATATCTTCCATCTTCCATAGCCTAAGCTGGGGAACCGTAGGCAGCTCAGGGATTGGTCAAGGTTTGAGCAGGGCATTCAAAGTAGTCAAACAAAGGCTCCAACCTTGGGCCACTGTCCCTAAGATGTATATTGTAGCCACTCCAGCCACTGACTATGTTGTACTCTAGTAAGACCCCCTGCTGTGTGGTAATTCATTCAAGCCCTCAAGTCTTTGTGTCTATTGTCTGAGTTCATCAACCCTTTTGTATTTGAAATGTAATCATGTCTGAGTAATTATATTTGTTAGACCATTTGTTAGGATGGACTCCTACTTAGGTAAGTCCTTCTGTTACACACAGTAATTATATAGATACACCTGACTGTGATATGATGGACTTCTACCTAGGTAAGACCTTCTGTTACACACAGTAATTATATATAGCTTAGACTAACATTAGTGACATTGTGGCTACAGCTGAGAAGTGGAATTAGCAAGAAATGTGTTTGGGAAGTGAGTCTACAATAAAGATATAACAGTCAGTTGATTTAAATACACAAATTATTCACCTTGAAAGTGGTTCAACACAAGTATAGTGTGGAAGAAATCACATGATTATATGCTTTTTACTAATCTGATTTGTACAATATGATCTTCCGTCTGACTAGACTAATCTCAGATAAATAAAAATGGAATTGCTGCTCTTTTGACACTTCAGTGCACTACATTCTGAGCTGTATTTTACTCAATAAAGGACGTGTAACACATAAACCGTCCTTCATCCTAGTGTGTATAAGAAGGATTACAAAGGAATTTATTCCTCTTTCACATCAATCTATCTAATAAGGGGTGTCCATATAGGAGTGTGTATATATATATATATATATATATATATATATATATATATATATCCTTTATTATAAAACTAAATATTAGTCTTGTGAAGACTATAAGAATATGCTCTTTTTGATCCACTCCTATGCTAGATCTAAATGAAAAATCAGTAGGCATTTATATCTCTATGAGAATTTTATGGTAATGCATGAATAAATAAGACACTAATTAGTACTTCTTTCTCGTTATTCTTTTCATACCCTATACGCCCATTTAGTGGACAATGTTCCACTTTTAACTTCACTTGTAGGTTCTCCAATTGTAGGAGACCTTTCTTGTTGGTTACCGGGAGAATCAACAGAGAAGGTCTGCTACTTTGCCCGCTTTATTCCTTCTAGTAGCCGGGAAAGTTAGCAGAGACCTCTCCATCTGCAAGTCGGGAGAATTAATAGAGAAGGTCTGCTGCTTTGCCCGCTTTATTTCCTTTGGCAGTCGGGAAAGTTAGCAGAGACCTCTCTTTCTGCTTGTGATTTCCGAGTAAAGAAGTTTGATACTATACGGAGAAACAGAGGAGCAACATTATAGACGGGAGATTTTGACATTCCATCTGCCCGCAGCACCTCTGATTGTTACACTGTATCTTTTACCTGGATATACTTACTGCAATTTTTCGGATCACCGTCACTTATTAGCAACAATCAGGACAATTTTATTTTTGCCACTGTGAAATATTCATATCCTATTATCAAGGACAGAGAACGGACTAACTCCATCTGGGTGGTAAGACCGGTAATACCGGTATAACATTGTGCCTGATTGAGGTCATTGTATTGATATCTATTTTTATATATTTGTATATTGATACTTTGTATGTGTATACTTTTTATTTTTATAAGGGTACCCTTAACATAGTTTTAGATTGTTGTATTATTAAATATTGCATATTCTTACTACAAGCGCTCTTCCTGTTTTTCACCTAGGTGAATTTTAGCTTTTCTTGTACATTTAAAATACATGTACTATTAAACGTTAAAGTTTAATACTGACTCTATATTTGTGAGGGCTTTCAGTGCAGAACTGGTCTTTCTCAGCACTCGAAGGGTTGAATCTATATGATAGAGAACCTTTTGGAGAAGCTGATTCTCTTTTCTTATCTGTTAATTAGTTTTTTAAGACTTGCTGCACTACTTACACTTTTTGACACCAAAGTATTTGAGTTATCGAAAATAAAAGTGGACACATATAAAAATCAACCCAGTGGCATAAACAGATCACTATTCCTTCCACTTTTCCCTCTCTTCTCCCTCATATGGGTTTTCTCCAGTAGAGAATCATACTCACTTGTTCGGTTAATTCACCTGAGACAGGGCTGGCTGGGCTTTTGAGGAATATGGCCTCCAATCCTCCAGCTCCTGCACAGCACTGCTCCTCCTTCTGCCAGGCAATGAGGCAACTTCACTGATCTGCTCCATGAACATCCACTAGCTACATTGCCACGCCGCCGTCATGCACACTTGACAACCAATGAGAGAGGAGAATCCTGCAAAAATCTCCTCTCTCAATGGCTGCAGTGCATTTGCAACAAGTTGAATAGGTACAGGATGGCAAGACGCATCACATCTTAGGTAATGCCATCCGTACCTTGCTTCCATTTTTTGTTTAAGGGGCCAGCGTCAGTACCATTATTGTATACTACTGAATTGAGGCTGAAATTAGAGTGGCCACGACATTCAGGGTTACCCGCAGGGCCACAACATTCGGGGCTGCCCACAGCCACATTCGGGGCTTCAGCCCCCTTAGCCCTTCCCCCAGCGATGCCCCTGACTCCAAATAATGCTGTCACAGAATTCCTTGCTTTCAGGATGGATGACAGTGCTGGCATATCAAGGGGTAATGATCACAGCTTGCCACTGGGTTCTCTGTGATCATGACAAGGCGGCTGTAACTGACTTCTCCAGGACTGGAACAGACAGTTTCAGCTGTTCCCAGGTGGTTCCGGACATGTTATCTCTGCTACAGTGATCATATATGCAAATGGAGCCAAATGGCAAAGGCAATGTTTGTAAGACAATTTTATAAACATATATACTAAAGTTTAAAAAAAAAAAACGTGAGTTTTATTGCTCTGGAGCAATGTGATACACTTACACACACAAACTACCCCTTCTGACCTCCTAAACAGTGAGACACCATAATAGGAAAAAGGGACATAGGGATTTGGGACAGTCTCTCCTAAAAAGGGACACATGGGAGGTATGACTGACCGTTCATACTTTTTATCCAGTTCCTGTTAAAAAAAATGCACATATTTCAAATCATTACAGGGACAACCTATACAGTGATTTTTTTTCCAAGTTTGTATATTATAAAATTAAATGAGTGGTTATACCTAGAAATATGGCATCAAAAGAAAGCCATGCTCATTCTTAAAAACACAGTACAAAATCTGTGCGGGTCTATTAACCCTTTCAGTGGCAGAGGGGCACACAATGCATTGATTTGCAATGCATTGCATACCCCTCTGACACTGAAAGGGTTAAAGAAATTAGAGCCAAAATATGGTTGATCAAATACATACTAAAAAGGCTACAATTGCTCTTTTTCTCTAGTGTAAAAAAGCCCTTGTCACCTAGAGTTTAACACCTTAAGGACCCATGACGGTCCAGGACCATCATGGCTTGATTTCTGTTAAGGACCATCATCATGGATTTCCGGGCTTCCCGCGCAGCTGCATGCCATTCTAGGAGTCTGGAATCTGATCCAGCAAAATAAAAAAATGGTCCGTGGTCCTTAAGTGACGGTCGCGTGTGTGCGCGGCTGGTCCTTAAGGGGTTAAAGCTCTGGGTCTTGTTGCCATCTTGGGGCATGAAATGAAACTACTAATACTGGTGTAGTTGGGCTACTCTATGCACGTATAAGGTTGTAGCGTTTGCAGAAGACTCAGGTCTTTTTGAAACTTAGCTCATCTTTTGTATCATATAATGTTACCTGAGAGCAGGGCTGTATTTGTTCTGAAAGTGGTTTTATAGCTCTTTAAATAATTATAATATAAAACAAGTTAGTAATGAGTTATTACATTGTCGAATTTAGCTACATAGCTCTGTACCTACACACTTTGTACTAGAATGTCATCATTTCATAGACATTCATAATTGGATGTGCTCTAACAGCATATTAAAAGTGATTTTTCCAGTCCACCTCACCATATCCTGTCTATAATGTTGCATAGTACAGACAAATAATGTTATATAATTTGTCACACGAAAAGTAAGCAACATGGCATAGTGATCCTTTTTTTTTGTTACTAATTACTAAGATAAAAATCTCCCGACAATCATCATTGTCATGGCAACAGATCAGTCCAATCATTATTTCCATGTACTGTGTCAATACCAATTAGAGATGAAAAAAGTAGATGAATAACATTAAAATGATAAAACTGCATCATCCGTATTCATTTTGATCTTGACTTGAGAATGTAACTGTTATATGTAAAACCCAGATATTTGCATTCTTACATATTGAAATATGTTATTGGGTTGTTTTTTTCAAAGAAACACAAACAAGCTTGCTCTGTTACATTGCAGTAATTTCTGTTTGCAGCTGTGTCAAATGGAAGCTTCTTGGCAATCAATCTTCTTAACTCTGGTACAGATTGTTAGATTTGGAGCATTACACATCTCAGATCTGGCACAGAACACATAAAGAACTATTTTGCACCTTATTTTCTCCTAAGTAGCACCACCGTCAACAAGGCAGCTGGAAGTACTTTGAATCAATGATGCTGTCAGAACTGTGAAATACCTCTTGCAGCAGTGGACAATGTTTAGCCCTCAAGTGGTTAGAGACTTCTGCTCCAGTCATTCCCAACCAGCCATTTGGGAGCATTAAAGGGATAGTAATACTTTATTATTACTATCCCCCATATTGTAAATATTTGCAAAATAATTTAATAGCCTCCAGGTTCATATTTCATACCATTATGGTTTGAGAGATAACCAAAGGCAAAGTTCCCCCCTCCCTCCCCCTTCCCTGAAGTCAGCGTTGTACTGACTGCAGGGGAAGTCTGTCGTACAACAGGATTATGGCTCTGCAGCAGAGCTGAGATCGCATTAGTGAAAAATAATTATTTCACTGAAATGGTCTTCTACATGTGCTTGGCTTGCAAGCACACATAGAAGACCATTTCAGTGAAATAATTCTTTTTCACTAACGCAATTGCGGCTCTGCTGCAGAGCCGCCTGATAAAAGTCAGACCAGATATCCCTGCAGTCAGTACAACGCTGACTTCAGGGGAGGGAGGGTGGAACTTTGCCTTCAGTTATTTCTCAAAACATAAAGGTTTGAGAGATGAACCTGGGGGCTATTAAATTATTTTGCAAATATCTACAATATGGGGAATAGTAATAATAAAGTATTACTATCCCTTTAAAATTATATTGAGAAGGAAAAAGAGGTGTTCAGCAACACTTATTTTCGAACTGCATAATGGGATCTTACATGAGTTTGTTGCATTTAGGATACAAAAGGCTAATATTAACATTAGAGGAGATGTGGATCTCCTCCTACAAAAAGAAAAAATGTGGATCAAATGGAGCTGAATTTTAATCTGCAATTAATAAGAGCTCGATAATGAAAATATGTTTAATAAAATTTATTTGATACGTATTTGGTTTAAAATGGAGGCAATCCTTTAAAGGGGAACTATCACACCTATACAACACTGGCTAAAAACTAACTTTATAGAGTGACTAGCTGGAATAGTATTGTATTTTTTTTTTTTAAATTGTTGTTTTGCCGAAATTAAAAGTTTAAACATGATCCTGTGCCTTCCTTTCAGACAGACTGCAGGTACAGCTCTGCACCACAGTGTGTCACTCTTCCTCTGCTCCCTTCTCATGTAGTGTCTGTATCCAGCCTCTCTTGTAAACTGGAGAGCTCTCTGGCCCTGGGAGTCCCTTTCCTTTCACAACAGTGTCCAAGTGGTACATGATCCTGAAGAATCCAGAACTGTTGGTGGATAGCAGGTGCAGAAATAATAATACCACCACCATCACCAGAAGCACAGATCAGCTGCCTGTGTCTGCTGCTACAGCTACCAGTCTTCCTTCTTCATGTCACCAAGAAATGGTAAGTGTGACATTAGGGGACCCTCTGTCACATTTTTTCATCTCCTCCTCCAACCAGCAGTGAGATGTCTGTAATAGAGCAGCAGCACATAGGGACTAGTGGTGGGGGTGATGATGAGGGTGGAGAAGCTGGGGTGGAAGAGACATTGATGGTCTTTTTAGCCCAAACTGAGAAGAATTGGAAGACAGGGATGTGGATGGGCATCACCACCACCAGCAGTGAACTTTTGGAATTTTTGGAATTTGCAGCTGCTCTAATTCCTGCTGCTGAATTGCAAGGGCAGTAGGATGCTGAGGAGCAAGCTAGTGTGCCACAGAACACCGTGGACACAGTGGGAATGGGGTCAAAAAGTGATGCGTGACTAGGGCAGGTTCCACTTGACAGTGGCAGCAATACTCCTGGTCCTAGTTGCAGTGCTGATTCTGATGTAGTAGCAGCAACAGCAACAACAGAATCAGCTGCCATAGACAGTGAAGGGGAAAGTGGAGGATAAGAAGAAAGAGGCCATTCTTCTCCACCTGTTCCCTATCCCTATCCCCTGAAGTCATGGGTGTGGGACTATTTTTCTCTTGGGGTAGACACAGTGCAGTCATCACCAAAGGCACTGTGTACAATTTGTGACAAGTCAGTGAGTAGAGTAAAAGAGGGAAAACACCTTGGCACAACCGCCCTGATAACACACATGAAACACAGACACCATGACATTTATGCCAAACATGTTAAAGCCAAATACCCACCACACAAATCAAGCACCGCTGTTGCTGTACCTCCTGACTCTCCAGAAAGGCAACAAAAGGCAAGGCGGAGATTAAAGAGGAGAAAGAAAAGAGCAACCCAGGAAGAGGCCGTAAGTTTGATAATGAGCAAAACAACTAACTCACCATCACCTGTTTGCTCCAGGGTAACTACATCTTCTGCCAATCCACCTTGTTCATAGTTACCTCCCCCACCAAATGATAGCCATTCTATAGAGGTTAGGATGTGGCAGTTCGTGTCCACTCATTGCACACTGTGTGATGCACTGACCACACATGGCAGTAAGGTGGAGGAGAATCATGAGCAGGGCCTCAAGTGTCATCTGAGGAGATTCCTGCAGAATATGCTAAGATGGTGGCAGGGAGGGTTCATAATTACTATTAAACTGTCAGAAAGTTGTCATGTGTCTTTAGCAGGGTCTGGACAAGGGGCATAGTGACAGCCACAATACTTGGTTTCTGGTGTCATGATGTTTGGATAGAGTTGTGCCAGGTGTTATTTACCACACATACTGTGCACATTGCAGTTGCTGATGAGAGGCACAGTTCCTGCTCTCAAAGGAAAAAATTATATTGTCATAACAACACACCCATAATTTTGGAGGAGAGGCAGGTGGAGAAGAATTATTAGCCAGCTTCTTTTTTTCTCCAGATATTCCTGAAGTGGTAGGGGCTAGTTATGGTGCTGCTACTGCCTCAGGTATATCACTGGAGCTAGTTGTGGCAAGTGGAACCTTCATCGTCCATCACCCATGTTACTGCTGTTGCTGATACCGTTCCCTTTGAGATGCCTAATTGTCCTGCTGCTTAAACAACTCAGCAGCAGCAGCAGCAAGAGCAGCAGTAACTACATCAGGGCATTTGACAATGACCAATGGCCATTGGCCAACACGACATGACCTGCTGGCACTAAGCCAGTAGGGCTTTTTTTTTCTCAGGGCTTGTGGTTTAAGAAGAAAACATAGGCCTACAATAAAATAAACAATTTTGGGGGGTTTGTTTCTAACATGCCTAAATCCTACAAATTAATGTTTCTTTAGGGCTTGTGCCAAACAAGTCTAAATCCTACAAATCAATGTTTCCTTAGGGCTTTGGCCTCAAACAGCAAATCTTAAAAATCATCCTCTACAAAATACTCTGTCACGTCAAGTATCAGTCTACCCCAGTGGCAGCTTATGTCAGGGGGTCCCTGTCTATATCACGTTACATCCAAATTTCTTATTTTATTGTTATTTTTTTAGTTAACTATCCCCCCCTATACCAGTCAACAACCCCCCAAAACAAATTCCCTGTTCAGCGTATTCTTTCCCCAGACTCCCCCCACCAACACAGGCACCCTCCTCAGACCCCTTTTATAGTATGTCTTATGGGGTTTTTAATCGTATTTAGGATTCATTTTTTATTACCTGCCCCCAATCCCAGTAAACCACCCTCCCAAAAAAATATTCCCTGTTAACTGATTCTTTCCCCACACCCCACCAACAAAGGCACCCTCATGCCCCTTTTATACTATGCCTTTGGGAAATAAAATAACATTTGCTATGTGTTGTGTATAACTTCTATGTTCCCATTGATTTAAAAGGAATGAGCTAGGCGAAAAAATGGAAAAACTGAACTTTTCTATGGAAATTCTTCGCCAAGCGGGAAGTGCCATTATTCACCGATTTTTGTTTGAGGTGAAAATTTTCACCCATTCCTACTAAGGACCCCATACAGGGTGAAGTCAGCTGCACTCTAACAGGTGTTGGTTCCCTCAGCTCCCAGATGGCTATTTGCTATTAGGGAATACTTTGAGTTGTATGCCACAAAAGTGGGGCAGCCAGTATCTGCATACACCTCTGTTTTTGGCGTTTAATACATATGGTCTGTTTTTAAGAAAACAACATGGCGGAATGCTGCATACATCCATTTTGGCATTGCTATGAATGCATCATAAACATATGTCACCTAGATTCCATTGCAGTCGATAACTTTATCAAGGGTTGTATCTACAATTTATTCCATGTATTTCAAAGGGACTCTATGAACTGTTACCAGTGATCACACCTGTCAATTCAGATGTAATCTAGGCCACAAGTGTTAAAAAAAAGAGAGAGACCAATGATCAAGGACTATATTCAGTACAGTGGAGCAATTCACAAACATGACAGCTGCAGCATAGGATGAATAAGAACACTCAAAGTTTAAATTATTGCTAGCAGGTAATCACTAGAATGTTACAGATAGATCTACATTATGCAAGTGGCTGTGAAGCAGTTGACATTGCTAAGGAAGACAATGGTTCTGATGACATGCCCCATACTTTATTACTCTACATAGCTCTGCATATGATGTAATTAGAGCAGATAGGCAAGCTTCTCCACTGCTTCAAGATGTTCCTTCTGGGATTCTGGTGCCAGCTGCTGCATTTATTCCAGATTTCTTTGTGCCCTTGATGGTAACTGCTTTGATGTCTGTCTGGGGTCGCAAGGTAGTCAGGAAGTGTGTGCTGTGCTATTGCTGACATTTTCTGTGTTAGCTCCTACCTGAGGTAATTAACTTCATATCTCAGCACTGACATTGTCACCTGAATCTGCTCACAGTGACACCAGTGATTGGTTGTTTTCTTGTGGATGTTCCTGTTAAACAGTCTGAGGGTTCAATACATTATGCACATCATTTCATTGCTCTGTTCTTCGATGTGCATCATTCCTGTGGGTCTGAGCCCTACCACCCCCGCTCGCATCCTGCAGTGAATTCACCCACCTTCTTCCTCACCTCTGACACTCACCCTAGGAAAAGGAGCTCTCCCACTGGAATCTCAGAGCTGCTATTATGCTACAGCAGGATTGGAAGTGGTGGGTCCTGGAGTGCTGGCACAGCAATCGTTAGATATGGTGGAGGATTCCATTAAATATCTGGGCGTTAAGATTTCACCAAAACTAGACTCCTTATCTGACATAAATATTAACCCACTCATATCAAACCTCTTAAAAGAAGCCCTCAGATGGTGCCACCTTCACACTTCATGGATAGGGAGGATTAACACAGTGAAAATGGTTATACTTCCCAAGCTGATATTCCTCTTCTCCACACTGCCGATACACATCCCTAGTAAGTATGTCAAAGCATTGAACACTATCATAAATGCTTTTATCTGGATGAACAAGACAACTAGGTTGAGACGAGACATTCTGACTAGACCTATCGCAGTGGGTGGCTTAGTTTTACCAGACATCTTCGATTATTTCAGAGCATTTGCTCTTGCTAAAGTATTTGATTTTACCTATGACCCGCCATTGCAATGGGTCAAATCTCTCACTCCTTATCTAGGTACCCAGGATCCTCTCCAGACATTACTTGCCAAGGAGACAACTCGTCCTCCCTTAGGGAAGACACATTTAGTATACGGTCATATCCTCTCAATTGCGGAGGACACCTGCAACGCCCCTGATATTTCCCCCTCCCCCTCTCCATTGAAATTGGTCTTTGGCAACCCAGATTTTCCCTTTGGTAAAAATTGCGCCTTCTTTCATGAACTCTGACAGCGCAACTTAGATACATTAGGAGTTCTCAGTGAACCTGCCTCCCCACCATCTCTTGCAAGTTTGAAAAAAACATTGGCATTTCCCTCTATTCATTTGGGTTGCCTTCTTCAAATTCATTACTGGGTACACAGTGAATGGAGAGATAGTTTTAGTAATAGGATTTTGACAGCTTTTGAAAAACAGCTCCTAAAGAAATTTGAATCTTTCCATACCCTGTCATTCTCCTATACTATACTTCAACCCAAATCTGACCAAAGTATATTTCATGAGACAATGGGAAAATGAGCTCTCTATCACTCTAGACACATCCAATTGGTTCCGTATTCTAAAGGACAACTTCAGATTTGCAAGGGACATAGCCTCTAGGGAACTAAATTATAAACTTTTCACTAGGTGACACTTAACACCGGCAAGCCTGGAACACTTTTCTTCCGTGTATTCTTCCATATGCTGGAGATGTAATGCTGAAGTAGGTACACCCTCCCATATTTGGTGGTACTGTCCAATCCTTTCTGGGAACAAATTCTGCATAAAATCAACTCAAAGCTCCACTTAAAGCTCCCAAATGACCCTCTCCTCTGTTTATTTTTCTATACACAACACCTCCCCTTTACACTCCCTATGACACGCAAAACTCTCCTTTCATACAAAGAAACATAGAATCAGACGGCAGATAAGAACCATTCGGCCCATCTAGTCTGCCCATTTTCCTACTGTAATAAACTCAAACCTTTTTTGGTCCTTGGTCTTTTCTTAAGTTAAGGACAGCTTTATGCCTATCCAATGCATGCTTAAATTCTGTCACTGTATTAACTTCTACCACTTCTGCTGGTAGGCTATTCCACTACTACCCTCTCAGTGAAGTAAAACTTTCTTACATTACGTCTAAACCTCTGTCCCTCTAGTTTTAGACTATGACCTCTTGTCCTAACATTTTTACTCCTTTGAAATGTACTTCCATCCTGCACTATGTTTCTATCATATTTCCTCTCTTTCTTCTCTCCTCCAAGCTATACATGTTCAGATCCTTTAGTCTATCCTGATATGTCTTTTCCACACAATGCTGCGTGTTCAATTTGTAAGGTCAGACATGAATACTCAGTGTTGAGAAGCTACGGTAGCTTTAATGGCTTACAGTGGTGGATATAGTGAATGACTGGGTGAAAAATAATGTTTTGGCCCTCAGTTCACTTTCAGCAAATGAAACCCCCTAATCAGTTTCTATTTTTAGAAATCAGTGGGCCTCTAAAGGTGAATGGGCTCCGATATTCTGCACCTGATATACCAATGGTAGTTCAGCCCCTGAGGGATTAGCCCAGTGTGAACCTAAGATGTGAGTGCATGACATCTTATGAAGTTAGGGTAAACGTGAGTAATCTCTTTTGGAAGGAAGGAAACAGGTGTGGTTATTAATTCACCCCTCTGATGCTGGAGTGATCACAAACACATTGCACAGCAATGCTTTTGGAGGCCTCATTAGCCGTCAGGGAGCCAAGGAACTCAGTACTTTTTACCTTGCCCAAAATCCCACAATGGCACAGCCCTCGATAGGAGTGTTTACATCAGTGCACATGTATGGATGCATTTGTACATATAGATGCACAAGACTAGTGGTAAGTATCTAGGTTTACAATGAGCTGAGCCAACCCTTGAGCAGGCATGAGTAAAAATTGATTTCTCTCCTTGCTCTTTGGTACCCAGTATATTTATATATAAATAGCCTATGTGTGGTTGCAGATGAGCAGATTGTCCAATAAGGAAAAGACCACTGGATATCTGCCAGAGGAGTTAACAACAGGCCTACTTCTTCAAGACCGACCCTAAGTCCAAGATGTATTCTGGATTTTTTTTTCCAGTCTGTGTAAGTGGGAGATTGTTTAAAGACTGTAGTTAGTGCTCCCAATGTGATTGTTATTGGCATGTTTAAGTAGGAGGGCAATAAATCAGATATCCGCTGCTCTGAAGTCTCCAAAACTAATAAAAGCTCTAACCTGTAATTGTCATGGGACCTATGTTCAAAAGAAAAGTTAAATAATTCTGGGGCAAAACAACTGTAGCAAATAAAAAATCTAACTTATTTAAATTGTGTTTTTAACCTCTTAATGACCCATGACGGTCCTGGCACTTCATGCCCATTGTGTGCCAGGACCGTCATGGATTTCAGGGATTCCCGCGCGGCTGCATGCCATTTGGGGAGCCCTGCATTGGATCGCCCTCGCCAAAAAAAAAGGTCTGTGGTCCTTAAGTGCCGGCCATGAGCAGCCAGTCTTTAAGGGGTTAAACCCTTGAATGTTTTAAAAGAATTATTTTGCAGTGCACTGGAGACCTCTCTTGAATTCAAGGGGTAAAAGCCCAAAATAAATTAATGTATGGTGCAGTTGTTTTGCTCCAAAGCTACTCCACTTTTTTTAACACAGAACTCTATATGTTAGGGTTACCATATGTCTGGGTTTTCTAGGACATGCTCTTTTTGAGTGTTTAAGAGTCTGTCCAGTTGGAAATTTAAAGCAGACTGTAATGTCTTAGATTTCCTTGTTGGGCAGAGCATTAAATGTTGTGGATTTACTTGTAGGACCGAGCAGGTGAACTTTATTTCATATCTTCCTTCACTTGAGAAACAATGCAATGTTTGACTGAATAAGCAGAAAATGCCACTATACAGGTCTGTTGTTCAGAAAATGCAGAGAGAATGACTCTCTTTAAATTTCGGCCTAGTATAAATATAGGACTTTTTAGCCACTGATACTGACTTCATAAATTAATTGTAGCAGCTAATTTGCACAGCACTCTCCTAGTGTCGGCTTATTATATATACCCTTAAGACTCTTCTTACTGCTGCTGGCTCCCAATCCATGGTAAAGGGTTTGTGTGACTCATACAGGAATAAACATGCAGACACTTCCAGTGTCTTAAATTAGCATATTATTTATAGACACATTTGCAATGTATTGCTCACCATCTGGCATTCAAAGGAATAAATCCTGTTGCTATACCAAATTTTCCTTTATTTTGTAAGTTCAGATATGGTAACCCTACATGTTCCCAAAACTTGTGCTCTATATATGCCCTGTTTTATTTTATTTTGTTTACTTCTAGCTATTTTGATCAATCTAACTACTCCCAATTGACTCGTTATGACTTGCATTTCACTGCAGTATACATTGAGAATGCCATGTATATCCAAAGCACATTACAAACAAGCACAGTCCCATTTCATGAGCGGTGCTTCAAAGCATTCTTGTTTTCTATGTTTTAAATAAAGAGGATGTTTATTGTATACAACTCACTGTTTTGTACTGTACAAAATAAAGCATCTGTCTTCACCATAAGTAATTAAATCAAGATTAGTCTGAAAAAAAATCCAGTAGAAGTCTAAAGCAAATGCCTATGTAGCAGTCTTGCTATACCCATGCTATCAGGGCCCACAAACAGGCCAGGATTTGAGGATTTCCTTGTTGGAGAACAAATGAGTTAATCAAATTGACTGAACTTCTGTTCAAGACACCTGTGTTCTAGTAAGGAATTTCATAAGTCTTGATCTGTTAGTCAGCCCTGAGGATATGGGTTGAGTACCACTGGTCTAGAATGAAATAACTTTTATACAATATAAAATGTGTGCTTTATGAAACTGGTATTAATAAAATGTATTTTAATTATAAGTACTCTGTAATGCTGAAGAAAATTCATTTTAGCTGCATAGAACACTGAGTAATGATTTTCTGTCAATGTATAGTCCACTTCATAATATTTTTCAGTCAATTAAAATGCTCTGCCAGTCCTTGTACATTATAATGTTTTATAAACAACTTCCAAATTTTGTATATAAAAAGATGAAATAGCCTTAATGTTAACAGCTCCTAATAATACAAAGAACCACAACTAGGAGGAGAGCACCCACATAAAAAATAAGTGTAGATAAAACACTATGTAATGTTTGGGAGAGATACCCATAGAGTGGTACTCATTTTAAAGGGATAATAATGTTTAAAAATAAAAGCAGCTCCAATTAATCTTCATAGTATTTGGGCCATGGAGAGTGTTATTTCCAATACTGTCAGAGTTGTATCTCAAGAGTAATCAAATGATAATATCCCCCTCCCCACCCCTTTTACTGATGTAACATTGCTCACCTCAGAGCAGTAGGGTGGTGTCCAAATGGATCGCAGAGAGGGACAATCTTCAATTAACATAAGGGAAAAACTTGAAAAACCTGTCAAAGGGGGCAGGGCTTTCATTGTTCTCACAGTAAGAAGATTGTCCCTTGCTGTGACCTGTCTGGTCTGAAGACCAGATTCCGCATCTGAGGGGAGGTGGCTTACACTAGGTAAAATAGGCAGGAGGGGGGAAACTTTATCATTCAATTACTCTTGAACTACAACTCTCATAGTATTGAAATAACACTCTCTATCATTCAAATACTATGAAGATTAATTGAAGCTGCTGTTTTTGTGAAACATTACTATCTCTTTAAGTAGTAAGACTGGCTGGTAATTCCCAACAGCCTATCTGAAAGCACATGAGGAACTTGTGTTGATGATCCTCCTAGTAAACAGACCCAACAGATAGGCACCACTGATTTCTTAATTTACCTTGAGTCATAATAAATGAGCAACAGAATCAAAATAATAGTATAAAAACCATATTTATTTATTAAAAATAACATACAAAAATAGAAAAATTAAAAATAAAAAAAATGTTTCATGTACCCTGACCATTTGGTCTGCTCAATCAACTAGTACTTAAAGTGAACCTAGCACCTTAAATTTTTTTAAATATTTGAAAACTTAATTAAAAACTGCCTATGTGTCATGTTTAGCAGATGTCTAGTTTGGGAGTAGGGATGGGTGAAAATTTTCACCTCAAAGGAGGAGAAAAATGATACTTTTTGTCAAGCATTAAATGTTTTGCGAAAAGTGCAGATTGCAGGGTTTTTTTTGCATAGCCCTTGGCATTGAGTGCAATGGTCAAAGGAATGGCAAAGACAATGCTTTACAATACACTGGTCACTTCCCTGGCATTCTAAGATCTATGGGTCCCGCAATATGGGACATATAAATCTCCCCCTAATTTCCATTGTTATTAATGAGGCTTTCAACTCCTTAAGTGCTAGAGAGGTCACTAACATATTGCAAAGCCCCTTTGGTAGAACTGGTTTGTTCCAGGACAACACCAGTTTTCTTTTGAAGATAAAACCTACATTGTGAATTCCAGGCAATTTAGCTAAAAAAAAAAAAAAAAAAAAAACACTTTTAGGGCTGGTACCTCAAAAGTCCTTCTCAGGACTTGTAAGTAATTTATTACATTTTATTGAAGACAGAGTACATTCAAGTACGTATATGAAAAGAGAAACCATGTCCATACAGTTATTAAATTTGTTTAATAGGGGCTAAAAAAAACTTCTGCAAGAGAAGAGGGTAAAAACGTTAACTGAGGAAAATGAGAGAGGGGGAGAGGGAATGTCCTATAGTGCAACTGGCCATGAATAAAGCAGTCCTGGGATGGGATCCTCATATTTTCTTATCTAACCATTGACAAAATATTACACTGACTTCACTAAGAACATATTTTTGTAGCCAAATTAGTTATTGGAACCTTTTCAAGTTGGTCTAAAGTTGTAAGTGGGGTACACAGGGTTCAGTCCTGGGACCAATGCTTTTTAATTTGTTTATTAATTATCTAGAAGTGGGAATTTAAAGGGATAGTAATGTTTCATAATAAAAGCAGGTCTAATTAATCATCATAGTATTTGGACCTTGGAGAGTGTTATTTCAATTCAGTCAGAGTTGTAGTTCAAGATTAATTGAATGATAAAGTATCCCCCTCCCGCCCCTTTTACTGATGTAACACTGCTCAGCTCAGAGCAGCAGGGAGGTGCCCAGGTAGATTGCAGATAGGGACAATCTTCAATTAAGATAAGGGAAAAAGCTGAAAAATCTCTCAAGGGGGGTAGGGTTTTCATTGTTCTCAAAGTTAGAAGATTGTCCCTTGCTGTTATCTGTCTGGTCAAGCAACCAGATTCCACATCTGCTGTGAGCAGTGTTACACTAGGTAAAAGGGGCGGGAGGGGGATACTTTATCATTCAATTACTCTTGAACTACAACACTGACAGTATTGAAATAACACTCTCTATGGCTCAAATACTATAAATAGTAATTGAAACATTACTATTCCTTTAAAGTAGAGTCTCAATATTTGCTGATGACATTAAGCTGTGCAAGGAAATACGTATAGACCAGGATTGAAGAAGCGGAGGGGGAGAGAGAAACGGAAATCACTGTGCTACATTAACCCTTTCAGTGCCCGAGGGGTACGCAACGCATAGCTTTGCAATGCATTGTATACCCCTCTGGCACTGAGAAGGTTAATAAAAGCCAGACAAGGGAGAGCACCAAAACGTACTCACTGGGGAGAGAGTGCACTGGAAAAGTAAGTGGAAGGGGGGTCAAGAGGGGATAAATAGTCAGAAGGGGAGAGAAAGAGTCAAAGGGGGGATCAGCAGTCAAGAGGGGGATCAAGAGTCAGACGGGGAGAGAAAGATTCAAAGGGGGGATCAGCAGTCTGGAAAGGGATCAAGAGTCAGATGGGGAGAGAGAGATTCAAAGGGGGGATCAGCAGTCAGGAGAGGATCAAGAGTCAGACTGGGAGAGAGAGCGTGAAAGGGGGATCAGCAGTCAAAAGGGGGATCAAGAATCAGACAGGGGAGAGAGAGAGTCAAAGGGGGGATCAGCAGTCAAGAGGGGGATCATGAGTCAGATGGGGAGAGAGAGATTCAAAGGGGGGATCAGCAGTCAGGAAAGGGATCAAGAGTCAGATAGGGAGAGAGAGATTCAAAGGGGGGATCAGCAGTCAGGAGAGGGATCAAGAATCAGATGGGGAGAGAGATTCAAAGGGGGATCAGCAGTCAGGAGACTGATCAAGAGTCAGACTGGGAGACAGAGAGTGAAAGGGGGGATCAGCAGTCAAAAGGGGGATCAAGAGTCAGAGAGGGGAGAGAGAGAGTCAAAGGGGGATCAGCAGTCAAGAGGGGGATGAAGAGTCAGATGGAGAGAGAGAGTCAAAGTGGGGTCAACAGTCAAGAGGGGGAGAGTCACATATAGAGAATATACACTCTGTCACACTGATACACATATAGAGAAGCATACACACATACTTACACACTGATATCCTTACAGAGACTCACACACACTGACACACTTATATACATACAGGGAACACATACTGACACACATATAGCGAACACACACACAAACTGACACATATAGGGAACACACTGACACTTAAACACATATAGAGGCGGGGCATAAATGGGAAGGGCACAAGGGGTGGCAAAATTAGGTTTTGCCTAGGGTGGCAAAAATCCTTGCACCAGCCCTGTGCAGAAGGATTTAGATAAATTCAGTGGGCAGAAAAGTGGTAGATGATATTTAATGTAGATAAATGTAAGGTTATGCATTTGGGCTGCAGAAGCAAATATGCTACATATACTCTAAATAGGAAACAACTTGGGGAATCCTCATTAGAGAAAGATTTAGGAGTACTGATAGACGATAAACTTCACAGCAGTGTGAAGAGTCACTCAGCTGCTGCAAAAGCAAATAGGGTGCTAGCCTGTATAACAAAGAGGTGTAGATGCACAAGATGCTAGTATTACTCTACATCTATATAATTCTTTATTAGGCCTCTTCTAGAAAATGCAGTACAGATTTGGGAACCAGTTCTCAAAAAGATATTATTGAACTGGACAAATTGCAGAGACATGCAACGAAACCGATAAATGAATTGGAGGATCTGCGTTATAAAGAGAGACTAGTCAAACTGGGTTCTTTTACATTAGCAAAGAGTTGTCTAAGAGGTGATATGATTACCATATACAAATATATTTAAGTCCAATACAAAGAACTATCCAATGAATTATTTACGCAAAGAGCTGAGCTAAGAACGAGAGGTCATCCATTAACCCCTAGAGAGCCAGCTACTTACAATGTACGAGATTGGAAAGCTGTACCTGCTGTGCCAAGCTCGTACGTTGTACATCTAAAATGCGGTCACTGCAAAAGCCAGTATAACCAGCTTGCAGTGGCCACATTTTAGATTAAAACTAGCCTGGCACTCATGGGGGGTCCTGAGGATCATTTCTCATGCCCCCAGGTATTGATCTCCCAGCTGACCACGGTGGGAGATCAATATGCACAAAGAAAAAGTGGAGCTTCTCCTTTCCCCTCTCTCCTACCCAAACTTCCAGGTAGGAGTGGGTGGGGCCGGGGGAAGCCTCCTAATGTCATCGGTGACATGTTCACCGATGACGTTAGCAAGCTTAACCTGATCTTTTGCTCTTCTTCAGTCGCCATATTGATCTCCCAGCTCAATCGGCTGGGAGATCAATAACTGGGGGCACTCACAGGGTCAATTCTTTTGGGCACTATTTGTTTTAATAAGACCTCATTGGAGGACACCAGGAGGGGTCCTGATGCCCCCCATTGAGGTCTATAATAAAAAAATTGAAAAAAAAATGTAACCCTGTGTGTGCCACAGGGGAGGGGGGGTTCATTGCAGACCCCCCCCTCCTGTGCCATACACAGGGCTATTTTTCACTAACCTGTAATTAGAGTTTGTTGGGGGGACATCAGGAAAGGTCCTGATGTCCCCCCACAATCTCTGATAGTAAAAAGTAAAATATAATTTAAATAATTACTCTGTGAGTGCCGTAGAACATTGCTTTGCAATGTGCTGGAGACCCCTGTGACACTCACAGGGGAAATTCTTTTGGGACATATTATTTTTACTAAGACCTCATTGGTGGACATCAGGAAGGGACCTGAAGCCCCCCCCCCCAATGAGGTCTATAAAAATAAATGAACAAAAAAAAAATAACCCTGTATGTGCCACAGGGGAGAGGGTTTACTGCAGACCGCCACTCCTGTGGCACACACAGGGCTATTTTTTACTAACCCATAATCAGAGTTTGTTGGGGAGGACATCAGGAAAGGTCCTGATGTCCCCCCACAATCTCTGATAATAAAAAGTAAAATATAATAAAAAAATAACTCTGAGTGCCGCAGGGGTTCGCAGAACATTGCTTTGTAATGAGCTGGAGACCCCTGTGACACTCACAGGGGGAATTATTTTGGGACATTTTTTTTTACTAACACCTCATTGGTGGACATCAGGAAGGGTCCTGAAGCCCCCCAATAAGGTCTATAAAAAAAATGAACCAAACAAATAAAAAATTAACCCTGTGTGTGCCACAGGGGAGGGGGTTCATTGTAGACCACCTCCTGTGGCACACACAGGACTTTTTTTTACTATTACTATACATTCAGTGCTTGTTGCCAAGCTATGAATAAAGAATATTTAAAAATAAAATGAACCCTCTGTGTTCCACAGCGGGGCCAATGCATTGCTTTGCAATGCATTGGACACCCTTGTGACATGCACACAAAATACCTCCAATATCCCCCCGTACCCTACCCACCAGCCTAGTTCCACAGCCCACTGGCAGCTCCATTCCCACAGTTTGACCCCCCCAGCTTGGTTCCACCTCCTGCTGGTAGACCCAAATGTGCCAATACGCTGGATTCAGGCTGGGAATCAAACAGTGTATGTGGGGGACTTGTGCACACTGGTAGCCACAGATCGCCCATATGTACTATCTTACCTCCCCCGCCACCACTGCCATACTTGCTCACTGCCCACTGATAAATATACCCACATACACTGCCTGATCCCTCCCCCCACCTGGTTTCACTGGCAGTCCACTGATAGCCATAGAATCATAAATACACTGTTTGCTTCCCCACCCTTGTTCCACTGGTAGCCACGATCTTGGCACCCAATATGGTATGTCAACCCACAGCAGTGGGGTACCATTTTTCGCAGGCTGGCAGGAGGTCCTCTTAGGAAATCCCATGGTGTTGAACCATTTTCGTATCTCTGAAGTGACTGATTTGTAAAAAAAAAAAATTTTATCTGTAGCACCACATTCTGGAAATAGTTGTGCACACTGACTTAGGAGTAGAAAGGCAAGTGACTTCTCATTAGATGTGGCAGGTTGTCTTTGTTTCAAAATGGTATGGTTTCTCTACCTCTTCTTCACTTCTGTAGCCATTATATAACCATTTTCATACACACAAGAATGTTTGAGAAAATGTTAGAGAAATCAGAAGTTGTAGCAGGTGTAGTTTTGTACTTCTAGCACCCCCTACAGTATGTCAACTCATACCAATGGGGTGCCATTCTTCTCCTAAGAGCGCTAGCTAATAAATACAGTTGGAAATCCCATAGTTTTAGCAGGTTTCAATACATCTCAAGGGACAGAAATGTAAAAAAATGCAATTATTTTCCTATATTGTCTCCTTCTGGAAACATTTATGCACATCAGGATTGGGGTAAGAAGGCAAGTGACCCCTCATTAGATGCATCAGGTTATCTTCTTTCCAAAATGGTATGTTTATCTACCTTTTCTTCACTTCTGAAGGTGTTATAGCCATTTTCATACACACAAGAATGTTTGAGAAAATGTTAGAGAAATCAGAGGTCATAGCAGGAGTAGTTTTGTACTTCTAACACCCCCTGCAGTATGTCAATTCATACCAATGGGGTGCCATTCTTCTCCTAAGAGCACTAGGTAACAAATACAGTTGAAAATGCTATGGTTTTCACAGATTTCAATACATTTGAAGGGGCAGAAATGTTAGAAAATGCCTTTTGCAAACCAGGCTTGGAGTAACAAGGCAAGTCACCCCTCATTAGATGCTGCAGGGTGTCTTCTTTCCAAAATGGTATGGTTTGTGTATCCTTTCTTAACTTCTGTAGTTGTCATAACCATTTTTGTACAGACAAGTAATGTTTGAGAACATTTTAGAAAAATTAGAGGTTGTAGTAGGTATCGTTTTGCACTTCTAGCACCCCTGAGGTAGGTAAACTCATACCAATGGAGTGTAATTTTTCTACTAAGAGCACTAGCTAATGAATACAGTTGGAAATGCCATGGTTTTCACAGATTTCAGTATATTTGAAGGGGTAGAAATGTAAGAAAATGCCTTTTTTTCACTAGTGCCACCTTCTGGAGGCATTTGTGCACACAAGGCTTGGGGTAAGAAGACAAGACACCCCTCATTAGATGAGGCAGTGTGTCTTCTTTCCAAAGTGGTATGGTTTGTGTACCCTTTCTTCACTTCTGTAGTTTTTATAACCATTTTTGTACAGACAAGTAATGTTTGAGAAAATGTTATGAAAATTAGAGGTTGTAGTAGGTGTCATTTTGCATTTCTAGTGCCCCTGAGGTAGGTAAACTCATACCAATGGGGTGTCATTTTTCTCCTAAGAGCTCTAGCTAGTGAATACAGTTGAAACACCATGGTTTTCACAGATTTCAGTACATTTGAAGGAGCAGAAATGTAAGAAAATGCCTTTTTTTTCCATTAGCGCCAACTTCTGGAAACATTTGGGCACACCAGGCTTGGGGTAAGAAGGCAAGTCACCCCTCATTAGATGCAGCAGGTTGTCTACTTCCCAGAAATATATAGTTTTATATAGTTATTCCACTGGGTTAGGGTAGCTTTACCACAGAAACCCTAGAACGCGCATATTAGTTCATAAAGTTGAAAATACCATTTTGCACTCATGGTGATTAGGGCTGTACGCTAGCCATGGACGTAGGTAAAACTATACGACTTTGGTATTTTTTAATCGGAGGACTCAGGGATTTTTTCAAATAACTGAAACTTTCAAAATTAAGGTAAATGTTTTTGATACATAGTATGTGATTTTAGCAAAATAAGTACATTTTCAATTTTTTGTCATTATGACATCATAGCTTTTGCATGATGCAAAACTCTCTTCATGTAAGGTACCATGAAAAAGCTCAATTCGTTCTGAAAAAAACAATATATAGTTTTCCATATGTAACTAAAAATCCCCAGAGGAAATCAAGCCTAAACAGAAGGATAGCAAAAATCAGTGGTGTTTCTATAGGGGTCGCAGGGATTGCACCTACGACCGGGCCCATGCACTCCAGGGGCCTGGCCTCCCCCTGCGACCCCTCCGCCTGGCACCCGTAATCTCCCACCAGCACTCTAGTAATGTAGAGTGCTGGGAGATGACATCATCTCCCAGAGCTTTGCATTACTAAGAGGACCGCGCGGGAGCTCCAGGTAGGAGATGGGGGCATTGTGGAGGGGGTCAATGTGGTCAGGGGGGCCAATTTGGGGGGGGGGGCATGGCATTTCTTGTACCAGGGCCCGGAGGCTTCTAATTATGCCTCTGGCAAACATGCTGAAAATGTGTCTGACCTGCAGGGTACAGCAAACGGCCCGAGCCTCTGGCACTGAAGAGGTTAAGACTAGATGAAAGGTGCTTTTGACTAAAACAAAGGCAAGGATTTTTTACTGGAAGGTCGGTAAAGCTATGAAGTTCGTTGACTCGGGATGTTGTGCTTGCAGATACTATAACTACTTTCAAAAAAGCAATGGATGCCTATCTAGCACAGAACAATTTAGACAATTATGACAAATGGCTTCAGTGCAGATAGGTTGTTGATCCAGGGAACTGTCTGACTGTCATTGGCAGTCAGGAAGGATTTTTTTTTACCCACTTGGGGCTAAATTGGAAATGGCTACAGTGGTATCTTTTTTGCCTTCCTCTCAATCAACAGGGGTGTTTTGGCATGGACTGGACTTGATGGATGCGTGTCTTGTTTCAGCCTTGTCAACTATGTTACTATGTTACCCCAGTTATGTCCAAGGAGGGACTTAAATGTATATTTATAGAGCTATGTGGTAGGATGTATAACATTGCAGCAGTTTATCTTCCTTTTTTGAGGCTATTTAGTGCTGGAAACCTGGAATATGCCTAGTAACCATTAGACATAGCACAGGCTTCTTAGATTTTGTTCCTTATATTTTGTTCCATTCATTTCCACACCTTATTGAGAACTGCAGTGTTGCTTCAGATGAACGCTGCTACAGCAGGAATAATTGTTTTTCTTCTTTTTTTATCTTCACTAGGGCAGCACTGTAGCAGATCTATAACTCAATTAATACCAGCACCCGTGTTACTTACCTGCTAAGCCCTTCTTTCCCCTGGCGATCCTTTGATTGGTTGGGACAGGGGAACAGGATGTCGGCTGGACTAATGGCTGTTCCACATCAGTGTCACCACAGGGCAACCGCCATTCCACTCAATTAAAATAAATGAAAATTAAATACTGATACATTTGGAGAAATGGGTCTTGATCTTCTTGTCTACAGTGTGGCTTAAATGCTAGAAAAAAGTGGTGAAATTCTAGGATTAACCAGCTGGACTATAGGGAACAAAGAAAAACATACCCAAATTCCCTCTGATTTCAATGCTAACTAGGTCTCCAATGCACTGAGAAGCAAGGCATTGGAGATCTCTGGGGCATTCAAAGAGTTAACCCTTTGAGTGCCAGGTGGGTCTTCAATGCATTGCAAAGCTATACATTGGACAACCCTCTACCTTCCAAAGGGTTAAAAGTCCCAATTATTTCAGCTGAGATTTTTATTGGTCCACTATGGACCAGTTTGTTTGCCCCCAAGTTACTCTACTTCTTTGAGTACATTATCTTCATTATGAATATGCAAGCCACAGCCCGCTTGTTTAGCAGAAAAGTTGCAGATTCCGCTGGTAACTTTACACCTTATTTGGCTGCAATACTTATGAAATAAACTGTAATCTATTACTACAGTAACATAGTTGCTTCCTTATGTATATTTTGTACCATTAATAAACATTGCTGTTGCATATCCAAGATGGTTAAACAGCTGTGTATTTTGTTGTTTGTCTTAAAATGTGTATTGGTCCATGCAACCTTAGAGTGAGGATAGCTCCACAGAAATACTGTAATTAATATTTTTTTAAATCCATTAATTTAACAGGCATCATATAAGCTGTTATGTGCTTTTCTATTTCGTAGGTTTGCAAACGAAGCCAAGAAGCAACAGAAAAGCCATCTGGGGAGCTGTGAGATTTAGCAATTTTCCTAAAATGTTAATCAGATCTCTATTTTCTGGAATCAAAACTGTGCATTGCAACAGAGCTACACAATCCATTGCATTTGAGCTAAATTCTTTCAATCATTCATATATTTACATTTAAGTTTAGCATTAAAAGAACAATAATATAAAAATAAAAGTAGCTTGCATATAAAATTAGTATTATAACATATATATATATATATATATATATATATATATATATATATATATATACTAGTATTGAAGGCTTGCGTGCATGGGACAGGGTGCCGCCCGGCGGCCTCGGCTGCTGCCCTGGGGTGGGGATGGACATTGGGCCATTCGGGGCGGCCCGCTCTGGATCGGCAGTGCCGCGAATTGGGGGCCAGCATGCTCGTTCAGTATCTGCTGCGCATGACTACTGAGTGTGACTGCATCATTCGGGCAGTCTCTACTGTGCATGTGAGTGTTACACACACAGGGAGCTTTGCATCCTAGCAAATTATATTATAAGATATATATTTTTTGTCTGTTTGTTTTTTGGTTTTCTTGTTTTTTGTTTTTCATTTGCACATCTCAGTCCTGGTCAGGAAACTGTGGCGTTCGTTTACACTACAGGAAGTTAAGAGTGTAAATTTCTTCCCCAGCCTGCTAAAACACAGCACATTCACATAAGGTAGATTGTGCATGTGTCATTATATGAGAGCAAATAGTATTGTATTTTACTTCTTTGGAAGGGCAGTGTATCCTAGGATAAAACTGAAATATGTGTAGTGACATGCTAGGGGAAGAAAATTAAATATATATATGTGTTTTTACCTTTATCGTCACATCTCTATTCTTAAAAAATCTGAAAGAAAACATTTAAAAAGCTATCCCCTCAGATAGTGATGTCAGCTGCTGAAATCTCACCCAGCCCTCTCTGCTAATGTTGTGCCTTTGTATCTCCTTCAATGGGCGTGCTCAATATTATCTGTGAGAAGTTAAAAGCAAGAAAGGGATGGGAGGAGAGAAGGTAAACAACTGACTCTTTGAGATGGGTGCAACATATTGCTTCCACAGAACCCATACAGTCCCACTTACATTTTCTGCACTACCATCAGCTAGTGAGTTACTTTATAAATAAGACATTGAATGCTGCAAATTTTTCATATAGAGCTGAGAATTTTTGTGGCCTACAAACTCTTTGCCAGTTGTCACTAAATCTCTAAAGAACCAGTTTTTAATAATTTGCTTTGCAATGCATTAGATACCCCTCTTGCACTCAAAGGGATTATACACTGGAACACAGAATGAAACTGTATTTACAGTATGTAATGTAATTTCTATTTAAGATTACATTGTCTGGTGCATCCCTACATTTCATATGTCACAGCTCACAAGGCACAAAATGTTTAATACAGGGCCATATTCAGGAAGCTATAGATGAGCAAACTGCACCATAAAGGGAAATAAAATGTATGTTGATTTAAATTGCATTGCAGAAGAATTATCAAAGCATCGTAAAACAGAAATGTGCTTTAACACTTTGGGGGAGATTCACTAAGGAGTGATAAAGAGAAGATAAAGTGGAGATGACTTCTCCAGTGATATCACTTCTCCAGTCCCTATGTTAATTTATGGAGCCAAAGCTATGGAGTCTATGCATTAAGATTTCTCCAACTTTGGAGAGCTTAGTGAATAGGCTCCATAGAATAACATAGGAAATGGAGAAGTGATAAACTGGAGAAGACATCTCCACTTTATCACCTTTTTATCACAGCTTAGTGAATATCCCCCTTTGAGTTCCAGTGGAGTATACAACCTTACCCTTCTGGTGTTCAAGGGTTTAAGAAACCATTTATTTGCCAAAACAAGTTAATGAAATATGTTATTATTACTTGAAAAAATAAACATGATTTGAGTGAGCAAATATTTTCATAAGTATCTACAATATTTGTAATGTCTACTTAAATTATCCACAAGGTGGTGCTCTACAGAATCATTTGTTAATACTGAGTGCTTCAGCACTTAACATTCAACTCAGAGCCATTTTCTAAAAAATATTTATAGTTTTCATGCACTGAAGAAAAAAAAAGATGATGTGAGACTGGTTGTTCTTTAGATTAGGGCCATGGGCACAGTATAAATCAATTGGCTCCTTAGTCCATTGGATGTTAAAAGGTCTTCAATGAATTGCTTTGCAATACACTGGAGACTTCTTCAGCATCCAATAGGATAAGTAATAACTTCACCTGTTTTCCTCTTCTAATAAAAGTGAGTATGCAGGTATAATAGAAATTAAAATTTCTTTACAGTTTCAAAGAATGTTGAAATTACAGTGTAAATTGCTTGGGAAATAATGTGTGTTTACACAATTATCTGCATAATGCTGAGTACACAGGAGGTCCAAAATTGTGGTTTATGAGAATCAGAGTTTCCAATTGGCTATACAATTTATGTTATTGGTAAAATGGCTCTGCTTTATATGGACTTTATTCAGTTGCTATGAAAAAATTATGTATCCTTTCACTTCTTACTATCTTCATACCCCTTGAAATTATAATTAACCCCTGAATGACTGGTGAGATCTCAAGGCCATCACTGGTAAACTTCACTAAAGGCCCGGTGACGGTCCTGGCATATCACGTATTTTGTGCTTACAGCGTTCCTGTTGGAGCACTATAAGCACTAGCGCTATCTGAAATTGATTCTCTCAGACGGCCATTTCAGAGGGCTGGTACACATCATTAGTTACATGTGCTGGCACCCCAACCAACTACAAAGCGGTCCTTAAGGGAAGTTCTCTTCAAGGACCACTCGTCCTTAAGGGGTTAACAATACGCTTTGACTTTATCTAATTGTGCATTCATTTTTATTTTCTCATTTGCAATGTTCTGAATATAAATGTTTAAAGGAACACTAATACCTAAATGAACAGGGGTTAGTTACACTTATATACCCTGTACATTATGGTAGTATATGTAAAACCTCTCTATTTGTTTCCTGAGACCTAAAGTTTATTCTCACACATACTCTGAGGGTGCAGCCATTCTTACCTTTTCCAGGGCTCCCAAAAATTGTCCAAGATTATCTGTGAATTGGCTGAGACCAGAGTCGGATTTAGTATTAGGCAGATTAGGTCACTCCCTAGAGAACCAAATTTTGAGGGACGCCACAGCTGAGCTGGCCACACCCACCTTCTGAGTTAGGAGTGTGGCCAGTAAAATCTTATTGTCCCTGCACCAATTGATATAGCCTTTTACTGACAATTATTTAATCCCTTAGATTCCAGAGAGGTCTCTAAAGCATTGCTTCTCAATGCTTTGTAAATAAAGCAAGAAACCAAGTGGTTAAAAGCTTTTTTTACTGGTATGTTATAGCAAGGGTACTTCCTGTGCCAGAGAACAGTGTATGGTGCTGTAAGTGAGGTTATGTGAGTCATGGGGCTGTGGTCATAGGTAAATCTAAGGGTACCTAGTGTGTCTTGCCTAGGGACATCTGGGATGTAAGTCAAGACCAGGTTAAGACAAGATGACATCCTTTATTAATTCAAGAGCAGCAGGCACTAATAACATGTTCATTGAGTTTAGCTTGTATCTCTCAATACAAACAGCACACACAAAAGCCAATGCTCTTTGAACAGAACCGTTTGCACCTGTGAGGAAAAGCAATATTAGGATTATATTGTAGAGCTGTACAATTTGAAAAATTATTTTTTACACAGTCTAGCTGTAATATATGTGATATCAACTTACTTCATATTTTTGGTGTTAGTACTGTTCTTTAATCTCTTCTCAATGTTAATTAAACAATACTTTTAGGCAGTATCCACTAGGTGGCACCAAAATTCTATAAAGTTTATCTGTGTTCATAATGAGCAGACATGCTGTAAACTTATATTAACAGTTTGATGCTATAAAGGTCTCCAAGACATTGCTTTAATCCTTTGAGTCCCATAGGGTTACAGAATGCATTGCTTTGCAATGCGTTCTATACCCCTCTAGCACTCAAAGGGTTAAATATATTGGAGAGTCTGTTGGATACTAAATTTTCACTATTTCAGTTACTGAATGTTAAATCCTTAATCCAAGTTAAGTAAGAATTCTTAGCTTACTAAAAATGTAAATATTTAGCTATACTGATCTTTAAAACCTTAAAGGAGCAGTAAACTTTTTTTATGAAAACACATATTTTACAGAGCATTTCCTGCTGAATAAAACACTGCTAATGTAAAAAAACATGGATTTAAACTGTAATAACTCTGGCAATATAAATCTCTCGGCAGTGGGAGTACCCTTATTTTACTCAATAGGAAAAACCCTACAATATATTTTTTTCATGAAAAAAGTTTATTGCTCCTTTAATGACATATGACGTGCCAGAACCATCACAGAAATCCATTCTTTTAGGACAGTTACAGTCCTGCAACATCATGAGTGACCACAGAGTGCTGGGGAGCGTGGAGCGTTGATTACTGTTACAGTACTGGAGAAGTCAGTTACAACCGTTCCCCAGTGGCTCTGGACATGTGGTTGCAGCTACAGCAATCACATGTACAAATGGAGCCACATGACAAAGGTAATGTATTAAACTTTGCCTGTTTCACTGTTCTCTGCCTCTCTTCTCCTTAGTGTGATCATGAGGCAGAGAAAGACAGAAAACACACAGTCCAACTCTTCAAATGGCACTGAGTACAAATCATCACAAAACACCACAACAAAGTGTTGCTTTTTATATTGAAATAATTTCAATTAGAGGGAATATATGGTTCAACAAAGGTATACTAAAGGCCAAAATTACTCTTGTCCTTCAGTGGAGAAAAGCCCTCTGCCATCCAGCTGTTAAAAATTGCAGCCTCCTATTATTACTCCTGTTATTGCTATGGGTCCCATTTTTAACCCTTTGAGTGTCGAGGAGAGGGGGTTATGCAATACACTGTTTAACCCTCAGGCAATAAAATTGTTAAATGACCAGAACACGCTGCAGCATTGTTAATGTAATCTTTCTATAATACAGGTGTTTTCCAGACCTGAAATTAAGAATTTTAAACCAATTTGTATTTGGGCAGGGTTCCAGCTTTCATATTTCTTCATTGTTCATTATTTTATACTGTAGCTTTGAAATAAATCTGAGTTATTTTACTACATTTACAATTAACAACATGTATTAATGTCTATCAACTATCAAAAACAGCAGCATGCACATTGTAATTAAAAGGAAAGATACCCCCCAAATAATGTAATCTTATCTAATTTAACCCCTTCAGTGGCAGAGGGGTGTGCAAAGGGTTCAGATCTAGTCACAGCTACATCGTCCGGCCCAAATTAACAGCTACATAGACAAGTTGTGGGTCATACAACTTAATTAGCTTTCTTCCTGATCTTGCAACCCCAAACAGAGGAGGTAGAATAAACCAGGGAACATAGGGGAAAGGCAGGGGCAGACTGGCCTGTTGAGGAAGTAAGAATGGGCCCATGGGCAGCTGAGCTCTTTCAGAGTCCCATAGTGGTTTTCATTCTCTGTTCTCTCGCTGCATCTGAAAGACACCCTCAGGTTTTCATTGGAAATCTGGCAGAGAGAAGAGTGCTGCAGAGAGGAGCATAGTAAACGGGGTTTCTTACAGTCATGCTCAGGGTAGGCTGGATGACAGGAAATACTTCCTGTCACCCAGATACCACGTGACCTGTCAAAGTCTCATGTTCTACTACAGGAATTATTTCACAGCAGCAGTAGAATAGTCATAATTTAATCCACAGGCAGGTTAGAACAGACTCTGTAGAATGGGTAGGAGCATTTTATTGGATTTTCTGAAACTTTAATGTGAGCATGGGTCCTAAAATGAAATGGAGTGTGATAAATGTATATTTTACTCAATAGTAAGGTTGCTTTGAATCACTGAAGCAGCTAAATTGCATTTTGTGTGGTATTTTGGGAAAATTTTTTAACAAGTGGTATTGTAAGGGAGGGCCGCCTAACATGAGCTTTGCCCAGGGCCCACCAGTGTCTTAAAGAAGCCCTGAGTCAATTGTAAAATTGACAGTATCTCATAAAAGGTTGAATATAAAAAATAATATCAAAGTTAATAATCAGACTGTCATATTACCAAATTAAGTTCTACGTGAGAAAATTCCCACTAGAAGGCTGTGCTTCCCTATATGTACCTATTTTTAATTACTGATTGACACCTCACTTCCCAACACTAATGCTAATTATAAAATTAACAAAAGAGGGAGGGCTGGGATAGTTGGATGGAGCGATTGTAGATATGGATTAGGTTTAGGGGTTAAAATAATATCTACCAGTGTTCCAACCCTGTTTTGTTTATACCTTGCACATAACATGCTTAACTATTTGTGCCTATGGGTATCTGGGACGTAACGTCTGATAGGGCCTTTGGGACCTACCCTGATTTTGACTTTGTACCCCCTTGTAACAATTCTGAGGATTTTCATGTCCTCGGGGTTAAACAGAAACATATGAGGAAGCCATTCTGATACTTAAGAGAGGTGGGAGAGACAGGGGAGAGAGACAGGGGAGAGAGAAGCAGGGGAAGAAACAGAGGCACAGGGGGAGAGAGAAAGATGCATTAAGGGAGAGATAGGCAGGGGAGAGAGAAAGAGGCAGGAGGTGAAAGAGATACAGATGGGGTAAGAAAGAGTGATACGGTAGAGAGAGAGAGGCAGGGTGAGACAGAGTGGCAGTGGAAAGAGACACAACAGGGAGAGAGAGGCCAGAGGGAAGGCAATGGGAAATAGAGATGGACTCAGGGGAGACAGAGGCAAGGGGGGTAGAGAGAGAAAGAGAGAGAGATATAGAAAGAGAAGCAGGGGAGAGTTGGGGAAAGAGAGAGTCATGGGAGAGAGAAAGACATGGGAAGGAAGAGAGGGGAGAATGAGACAGGAGGAAAGAAAGGAAAAGGAGAGAGGGAAGCAGGGGAAAGAGAGAGAGAGGGGTGAGAGAGGCAGAAAGCTGTGAGGAGAGCGGCAGAAGGGTTGGTGAGAGTGGAGGGGGTGAGATGAGCAGAGGGAGTGTGAGAAGTGCAGGGCTAATTAGATTAGGGAAGAGGCAGATGGTTTGAGAGAGGCAGGGAGAAGATAAGAGGCAGGGGCATGGGGGCTGAATGGGTGAGAAATGTAATTGGGCTTAAAGAGGCAGATGAGGAAATAAATACAAAGGGGTAAGAGAGGGGGGTAACAGTGGTTCAAACAGATAACTCTGACCTGAATTAATTAGGCACAAGCTTATATTTCAGGCACCTGGATCAAACACCATTGTTTCTGGTGGATTCCAGTCAGCAGATTGGGAATTTTATGTCCCTTCCAGGGCCTTCCAGAGAGGCTGCAATCCAAAGTAGTATAGCAGTGGTGGGCAATGTGAGCTGCTGCAGACTACAACACCCATAATCACTGTATTTATTTTGGAAAATTGTTGTTGGGAAGTTGCTTATTCTGCAGGGGAAAAGGGTGTGGGAGGCTCATGGAGTTCACCCTCAGGCAGCGTAGTGCTTAATCTGCAGGTCTAATGAAGAACTGAGTGCCATCTTTGCGACAGAAATTCAGATGTAATGTAAGCCCGAAGGCTAAAAACACTGTAGTAATAGGTGAGCATGATCAGAGAGATCTGAGTATGATCTTCTATCTATACTTGGACACAATTTAATGACAATAACCTGATTCAGCACCCATATATTGAGGATAGAGCTGGATTAGACTTTACAGTAGGTATCAACTGTTGCCAAATAGAGGTCCATCACATTTCTTTTCAGACACAGATTTAACCCTTAGATTGCCAAACAAGTGTGCACTGTGTCACTAACACTAGCAGTGGCACCACCATTGCAAAATGGACTGGCAGTCCACATATCCCAGACCCAGTGAGGCCAAGCCCCCCAACATCGTCCCTCCCTTGTGATCTGGGACTTTCATCTGTCTTTGCAGCAGAATGGTGATGAGAGAGCTAGTAACTCACAGACTGAGCACTGTGGCCAACATATCAAGCAGTGATATGGGACCAGGGCCTGCTCCACTTGTCATCAAAATTCCTGGTAGCTGCAGTGATGATGTTGAGGCAGCAGGATCACCTGCCCCAGCCAGTGAAGGTAATTTTGGAAAAGAAGAAAAAGGCCATTCTTCTCCACCTCTCCCCTCACTGAAGTCATGAGTATGTGAATATTTTTCTCTTGGGGCAGGCACAGTGCATTTATCAACAGCTGTACTGTACACTATTTGTGACAAGGTTGTGAAAAAGGTAAAGGAGGGGACAAACCTTGGCACAACACTAGCCTTAATTGCAAGCCTGACTCCTCCAAAAAAATCTCAGGGCATGTTTTTGGCAAGCCTGAGTCATGCAAAAAGTTGTTTACTAAGTGCTTTTGTTTGGCCAACCTGGCTGTTCTCTGTGTAAGCCTACTGCTATGGTGGCTAACTATTATTTTAAAAGAGATAAAAAAGGCTACAACCTACAGTGAATGTGGCAGAAGTGGTGGTGGTGGACTGGTGTGGTGTGTAGTCCATGGGGCCATTGTGTCTGCCGAGAACATAGCTATCCTGCAAGTATGCTGAAACCACCCCACATGCACTGGGACCATTCCTAGCAGCTGCACTGTGTTCCTGTGTATCAGTTATTAACCCAAACTCAGGGAATAAGTCCCATAGAGATGTGCCACAACACCAGTGTTGGATATTTGCTGTACCTGAGACCTGTGAATAACTCTGGGTTCAGAATTGGAATGGAATGTTCTTGTTAATGTAGCTGCTCCTGCTTTCTCTGGTATAAATTGTTTGTTACCTTCCTTTTCACTATGCTGTCTAGCAGTTTTTTTTTGGCCCTAACTTTCTCCCTCTCATCCTGCAACACTCCACTCAATCTATAAGCATATCTTTATATTCCTTGAAAGAGTCCTGCTGATCATCATGACTCCTTGTTGTGAAGACGTAATAATGCTTTGGCAGAAATTTTGTAATTTTATGTTTAAAGCTGGGGTCCAGCAAAGTGACAAAAATGTATTCCTCATTGCTTATAATGGATATTATGCAAGGATTTTGCTCAAAGCATGAGAAAATGACCAGCTGGTGCATGTTTGTGTTGTCATCATGGTTTGAATACTCAGCCAAACTCCTCAGTTTTTTCTGCAATAAATATGTCAGTGGAAGAATTTTGCTAATACCGTCCACTACTGTACTAACCAGCATGGTTGCCTCCTCAAAGGGTTTCAGCAGCTCAAGGGCGTACCTAGAGCATTTTGCACCCATGGCCTTGATCCATACTTGGCACCCCCCAGTTTAAAATGTAAAAAACACCCACAAAAATGTTAACGTTTTCAAGAATATTTATTGCACAGATTTGTAAACTGAATACAGTATATTAGCTTGAAAAATACTGCTGTGCAATGCATTGGAGTCCTGTCTATCATTCAAGGTGATTAAAAGCCCCATTTAAAGTAATAGGAAGTTTTACATGTCCCCTACATTGGTGCTGGTTTGCTCCAGAATTGCTCTATACATTATGGAGTACAGGCATATATATACTACACACACATTGGTTCTCAGTGCTCTAGTGCTGATGGTTTTTGTTTCTGGTGAAAATACACAGAGAGAGAGAGCTAGTCATTTTACTTCTAATGTACCATTACACAAATGTCCTAGTCTTGTTGTGTTAAGCCTCTTTGTGTCATAACAACCACACTGTGGTGCGTACCTGTTCAGCTACACAAACATAAAACACCAGAGGACAGGGCTTTAAAGACAAGATCAAACAGATGAACACTGTTTTATCATCATTTATTTATATCAAGTGCCAACAAATTCCACAGTGGGTACTCTGGATGCATCATCATCATCAACCTGGCTGAAAATCAGCTCTATTCACAAAATAGGCTACTATACCACGATGTCCTGGGTGAAATGGAATCGTAATGGAATTATACAAATTGTTCAGGTAACTTTATACTCTATGTAAAGTCATAACTGACACACTATTGCATTAAAATACTCCATATGATGGTATTACATGCCACAGAAACTCACCAAAATGTACCTGACCAGGCCAGCTCATCTGCTTGCTGGAAGTGTGGCATATCAGAGGGTTCCATATTCCATATTTAGTGGGAATGTACTCTTATTAATAAGAGTACATTCTCACTAAATATGGAACATGGAACCCTCTAATTCTCATACCACAAACTTCCAGCAAACAGAGGAGCTGGTCAGGTACATTTTGTAGAGTTTCTAGCATGGCATGTAATAGCCCCATATGGAGTATAATAAGTAGTTATTATTAAACCATACTGGACGGGGTGGTTAGAGACAAAAAATCAATCTTTACTTCAGTTCTAACTTACATTTAGACCTGACAACAAAAGACTACTCAGCTAATCCAGGTTGTTCCTTGTCTTGTAGACAGAACCCTTAGAATACTGAAAGAAGACTAGTTCTGTACAATGAGCCCTCACTAGTATGAAGTCAGTAATATAAAATAATTTATTAGTACATATATTTAAAATGGTAACCAACTAGGTAAGTTTCCCTACTATGGAGAACTTACTAGTTGAAATTAAAAGTGGATATCTTGTCCACAAAATAGGGTGTATATAGGGTGAAAAGGAGTAATCAGTATCTGATCATTTCCTTGGTGCCACGCACATTTCTACTACAGACATTAACTTGGTGCCTAATCTTCTGACCATGTCATTATCTCTCACACTTCATCTGTACCTGAAGAAGAGGGATAAATTCTAGATTTATGTATATCTGTTGTGGAGGCGCTATATATATCACAGATATCTCAGTAATGTAGTATATAATATATGAGATTAAATAAAATTAATAAAATACATTTTATATAAATAATTTTACTATCCCTTTAATGTAAGACTGGTGAGGAGTAATTCAGTCCTCAGTGCAGTGAGCTAGGCAAAAAAGCAGCAAAATAGCACTTTTCATGAAAAAGTTACCACTCTGCGAAAAGTGCCATTTTTCTCGTGTTTCGCATCAGAGGCAAAAACGTTTGACCATCCCTAAACGTATGTCCCTCCAACTGGTGCCCATATAATTCCCATAATACCAAACAAATCAATGGCTGGCAGGGAATGAGGAGAGTTGTAGTCCAAAAGGGGTTGGTGGGCTTCACTTTGCCCACTCCTGGGTTACATAATGCTTAGTGCTTATAACATTTTTAGATAACATTATATTAGCTTCAAAGGGGCAGCATAGAGTCAATAAAAACTATTTTAATCTACAGGAAGTTCCCTCATAGATATGTGAACAGAGTCCCAGATTTAAAAAGCAAACTGAAGGCCCCATAAATGGCCCATGTCGGCGCATCCACTTTCACTGGTCATTTGTGGGATGGGAAGAAAGCTCCCATGACAGCCAAAAAAGACGATGAAATTACTCAACTCTGCAGATATCAGTGAGAGAATGGGAGAGAATGACTGAGTTATAAGGTCTGAGAGCACTTTCACTGGTTTAAACAGTAGTGTGCCAAGCCCACTTTGGACACAATCTTGGCCATGTGTACCAGCATCGACAAGCCCATATCCCACATGTGGCTTGAGTTCCCCCTCCCCCCACTGCCCCAGTTTACTTTTTTATTTTATTTTTAAACCCGGTTGGGGGGAACAACTATTGATCTCCCAGCCAATCACATTCGGAGATCAGTATTAGCGATACAAGAGAGCAACATGCTCTCCTGCTTTACTCCTACCTGAACATTTGTGTTGGAGCAGGAGGGATCAGGGAAAACATTCCCATGTCACGGGCGACATGATTTGATAGGAGTGAAGCAGGAGAACATGTTGCTCTCCTGAGCCTCCATTATTGATCTCCCAGTGCCATGGGCTGCAAGATCAGTAGCTGGGGGGAGACCAGAAGGGATCCTAATGCCCATCTAAGAGGTCAGATAAAAATTTAAACCAGAAAAAAATTGTGACAGTGTGTGCCATGGAGTTGTCTAAAGCAATGCTTTGCAATGCTTTCAACACTCCTGTGGCACACACAGATATATTTTTTTCCCATTATTTTTTATACAGACCCTGATAGGGGGCATCAGGAGGAGTCCTGATGCCTACCCAACTAGTTCTGCATAATGATAATAATAATAAAAGTAATAATAAAAAAAGAATTAACCCTGTATGTGGCACAGGGTGGTTGGACATCCAAGGCACACAGAGCAGTTGTAAACTCCGCAAATTCCAAAAGCTCACTGCTGGTGGTGATGCCCATCCCCATCCCTGTTTCCCATTCCTTCTCAGTTTGAGCTAAAAAGGCTTTCAATGTCTCTTTCACCCCAGCTTCTCCACCATCATAATCACCACCACCACCAGTCCCTTTGTGCTGCTGCTGTTGCTCTGTTACAGACATCTCACTGCTGGTTGGAAGAGAATACAAGAAATGTGACAGAGGGTCCCCTGATGTCACACTTGCCATTTCTTGTTGACCTGAAGAAGGCAGACTGATAGCAGTAACAGCAGACACAGGCAGCAGATCTGGTCGTGGTGGTGGTATTATTGCTACACCTGATAGCTACCAGTACTGGCATCTTCAGGATCATGTTCCACCTGGACAATGCCGTGGGGGGAAGGAGACACCCAGGGTCAGGCATTGTGGGCTCCCTTGACTGCTGTATGCTCTCAATTGCTTCCCCTACTACTCCCCTAATGCTATTCCCACCAGCTGTTTCACCATAACTGTTTATTACTACTAACATCAACCACATCAATTTCAGCCCATGAGTCTTCCTCCTCACAGTCCCTACTAATATGATTATTACCCCCTCCTTCACTCCTAACACTAACAAGCTGCTGGACTTTCGTAGTAGTAGTAGTACTAGCACTGGCGGGACTGCTTGCAGATGGCAAGTGTGACTTCGGGTCCCCTGCTGTCACACTTGGCATCATCTTCTGAGTATTACAAGACACACTGGCAGCAGGTTCAGCACTGGTGGCAGCAGATGCAGCACGTCTGACAGCAGGCACACTACTGGTGGCATCAGGGGCAGCACTGGCTGCAGTACAGCACTGGTGGCAGCAGGGACAGCTTGTCTGGCAGCAGGCACAGTAATGGTGGTAGCAGTAGCAGGGGTAGCACGTTTGACAGCAGGGACGGCATTAGTGGCAGCAGGGGCAGCATGTCTGGCAGCAGGTACAGCGGTACTGGCAGCTGGGGCAGCACATCTGGCAACAGGCACAGGCAGCTGACCTGTTCTACTCTCACTACTATCCTCTTCTTCCTCTCTTCACATTAATTTCCCCAAGATTCCTAGGGGTGATTTAGGGGGACTGCCCAGCATTGCTTCTGTAGTGCTCACTTCCTCTTCCTCCTCAGACACGGTGGACATGTACGAGTCCTTCCAGTTCCTCCATTTATTAGCTTTAATCTTTCTCATAGTGATAGCAGTCACTATGAGCCTTTGCCGCCTCAAGTTTGCAAAAAGATCACAGCAGAACAGCACAGCACGTGTACCTCACTCTGTAGCTGCTTCTATTGTGTTTCACGTCCTGGAATACATCACGTTTTTATAGTGAAAAAGCAAAAATCACGTAAATCAATGGGCGGAAACTTTCTAGCCATTGAAAAAAATGGCGAAGAATTTTTGCCAATGGGCAAAAAATGAGAAGATTTTAATTGCTGGTTGTAAAGCGGATTTTCCTGCAAAAAATCAGTCAACAACATGGTATTCACAGATTTTTTTGTGGGAACACAATGGGACCTTTCCCTCACCCCTACTTATAAGGTGAGTGCAACAACTATATATCTGAAAACGTTATAACCACTGTGTAGGAGGAAATTTTCAGTGATGCACATGGTGCAGGTGTAAATATCTATGAAGCAACTGCATTCCAACAGTCTACACTGAGTATGTCAACATATACCTGTGGGGTGCCTTTTTTCTCCTAAGAGCTGTAGCTACTGAATGCAGTTAGAAATCCCCTAGTTTTCACAGAAATCAGGGCATTTGAAGGGGAGGAAATGTAAAAAAAATGTATTCTGGAAACATTTGTGTAAATAAGGCTAGTAGTAAAAAGGCAAGTGACCCCTCAGTTGATGGGGTGGGTTATCTTCTTTCTAGAATTGTGTTCTTTGTGTACCTTTTCTTCACTTCTGTAGCTGTTATGACCATTTTAGTACAGGCAAGACATGTCTGGAAAAATGTATGAAAAATCAGTGGCTGTAGTTGGTGTATTTTTGTAGTTTGGCACCCCATACGGTATGTCATCTAATACCAGTGAGATGTAGTTTTTCTCTGAGTCCTTCATAATGCCTTACATACTCCTCTGGTACTCAAAGGGTTAAGAGCACTAGCTAATGAACACAGTAGGAAAGTCAATAGTTTTAAAATATTTTAATACATTTCAACGGATTGAAATTTTTTTTTTTCTTTACCGACAACTTCTGGAAACATTTTTGCACACCAGGCTACTTTCCAGAAAATATAATTTTATACAGTTATTCAGCAGTTTTAAAATAGTTTTACCATGTAACCACTAGAATGTGCATGTTACTTCATAAAAGTAAAATTTTGTGCTCCTGGTAATTAGCAGTCTGCACAGGCTAGACATGTAAATAAAACTATACATATTTGATATTTTTGCACTGGGGGGATTTAGGGATTTTTCAAATAACTGAAACTTTCACAATCAACATAAATGTTTTGAAAGATTGTGTCTGATTTTTTGCAAAATAAGTAATTTTTTACATTATTTATAATTATGAAATCATAGCTTGTTGCACAATGCAAAATTTAATAAATGTGCCTCACATGCACCATGCAAAAACTCAATGGGGGAGATGCAGTAAGGTGTGATAAAGAGGTGATACTGCAGAGATGACTTCTCCAGTGATATCACTTCTTCACGTCCTATGTTATTCTATGGAGCCAATGCACAAAGATTTCTCCAACTTTGGATATCTTAGTGCATAGGCTCTATAGAATAACATAGAAATCAGAGAAGTGATATCACTGGAGAAGTTATAACTGTGTTGTCAGCCCTTGGTGCATAACCCCCAATTAGGCAAAAATTTGAAGTACACGGGACAGATATATAGTAAAAAATACTAAAAATGTGTCTGGCCAACACGATGTAAGAAATAGCCCAAATCCCCAGTACTCAAAGGGTTAAAGGGTTTTTTACTTGACCCTATACTGGCCCTTTAAATAGACCTTGTCAGAATATTTAGAAGGTCATGTCACTATAGTAGAATGTATAAAGTGCAGCGAGTAGTGCAGAAGACTTTTAGATTCTGACAATGGCTATTTCAAACAGTGATTATATTTCATGCTTTTAACATAGTGTATGTAATGTTAAACACAATGCAGACATCTTACCACTTATTATTGTGGAGATGTAATACATTGAAACGCTTAACAAACTCCCTGCCATGAGTTCCAAGAAATATATTGAAAGTGAAAGGTACATATTATTGCTGTATCTAATATATGGTGATAGGCAGTTAACAGCACTAAACTCAATTGGCCTCAAAAATTCTTCAGTATCAGAGAAACGGGAAAATTATTTCAGCTTACTGTTATTTTCCTTTCCTGGTCTAGAAGAGGCAGCGTTCATGAGAGGGTTAAGCTTCCATCCTCAGCCGTCAAGAAAGGAAACACCTCCAAAAAGTCATAAAAAAGGCTCCCCTTCCCCTGGACAGGTGTCTGTTACCTAGCAGAGAAGAAAAAAATAAAACAATACAAGGGGAGTATCCAGTGAACGCTGGCTCTTCTGGACCAGGAAAGGAAAATAACAGCAAGCTGAAATAATTTTCCCATTTCCTGGCCCCTCATCAGCAGCGTTCACAAAAGGGAGAGTGCCAAAGCAAGGAGAAGCATGGAGGGAGAAAAGAAGACCCAGAGATGATGAATGAATGCAAATATAAAAGTTTATTGAGGAGAAAGAACAGCAGCAGAGAGAAGAACTTCTATAGGCAGAGGATAGTAGAAACGCCCAGGACCGGAGTAAAGATCCTAATGTATATGCACGGGCAGCGTATGGATATGATGTGTCCTCCAAGCTTATAAAGGGAGTAGAAGGAGTCTGGTATCATCTTGGAGAATGGCAACAGGGGAAGTAGGAGGACGCCGATGAGAGTGCAGACACTGATGCTCCTAGGGAACAGAGATGAACCAGGAGAGCCTAGGGAAGACTGTGAGTGTGAGCCCCCACCGCATAACGGGGCCTTCTCGCCATCCAGCCTGTATTTGGTGGAGTAAACGGTAAGCACAGACCGCTAGGGGGTGAGAGACCTGGTGCCGGTCTGTGATTTTAAAAAAGCTCGGAGTAGGAGAAAAAGGAAAAACGACATCCACAGCCGAGGCAGGAAACAAAAAAGACACCTGTCCAGGGGGAGGGGAGCCTTTTTTATAACTTTTTTGGAGGTGTTTCCTGTCTAGACAGCTGAGAATGGAAGCTTAACTCTTTTGTGAATGCTGCCAATGAGGGACCAGGAAGTACTATTTTCTCATACATGAATGGTGGCCATTTTGATATAATCCCGATACAAATACCATTATCACTGATTCTGCAATGTGTACCATAATGATTAACACTGAGTATTTTTCTACTTCTATTATTGCCTTTAATACAATATCAAGAGATGAAAAAGAAAAATTCATAAAATAAGGGTAAAATAATATAATTGGGCCTTACATTTAATGGTAAAGTGGTGTAATCCTGGGGCAAAAATTTGAAGTACACGGGACAGACATTCCAATTCCCTAAAGATCCATTGATCTAAATAGGGTTTTTAACTCCTTGAGTATTAGAGATGTATTGGAAACATTGTGACTCATTGTGGTTTGCATTTAAGTGACTTGCAGATAAGCGGAGTTGGAAAGAATTTGTTAAAAAGTACATGTGAGTGTGTTTGGGTTTTTATTAAGGGTTAAAAATGTGCACACTTTTTATTAATTATGTGTGGTTATATAAAGGGTTAAAAAGCAAATTATTGCTATTTACTAGTTTTTTTTTCTCTGCTGAGTTTTTAAGGGTTGTTTGCAAAGAAGATCCATCTGGGTCTAGGCCTGATTTAAATACAAGCTTTGGGCTCTATTGAGCCTGTTCGCTGGGGCTTGTGTTGAAGTGACTTGCAGACAAGTGGAGTTGGAAGGAATCTGGAGTTAGAACTGAAGCAGGAACTGGAAATTAACAGAGCTCTGTGGTGAAGGTAATTTCAAGAGATTTACTACACACACATTTAAATTTGGTATACTTTTAGAGTGAGCATTAGTGGACTAGTTCAGTTGTAAAACCAAGCATGAGGGATAGCAGGTTAGATAATCTCATACGGTGCACATCTTGCACACATATTTGAACACTTGGAGCAATCATTCCTGGGGTCATACTGCTGTGACAAATGTGAGCATATTTTCATTTTGGAATCTAAGATATTGGATCTGTAAAGAAATATTGCAACATTGTGTGACATTGGAGACCTGGAAAGGAGCTTAGAACTCACAGAGCAGGCAGTATGTGGGTTTAGTGGTGAAGAGGGTGGAGTTGTAAATGAGGAGCAGCATGTAGGCAGCTGATTAACAGAAAGGAGGGGAGGTAGTGGGCAGAGGAAGAGGAAGGCCAGTTCTGAGTTCACTTAGTCCAACAGATTTGCAAGATTGTGTGAAGATGTTGAAGAGGATAGCTCAGAATTAGTAATACTGGAAAAAGCAGATTCCTCTAGAAGCCAGGGGAACAGTCCTCCTTCCAGTTTATATGGGATGCAGATTATGCAGAAACCAAGAAAGGTGGTGGTAATAGGGGTCTCTATAATTAGGAGTGTAGAGAGGGTAATCTGCCACCAGAAACATGAGTGTTGAACAGTATGCTGTCTCCAGAATGCTCTGGTTAAGCATATTGTGGACAGGGCAAACAGTGGGGGGATGCTGGAAATGATCCAGCTGTCTTGGAACATATTGGTACCGATAACAAAGTTGGATTAAAAAATGAATTCAGGTATTTAGGGTGCAAGGACCTCCAGGGTAGTGTTTTCTGATATTCTACCTGTGCCATGCACGGGTGCAGGTAGGCAGAGGGAGCTCAGGGAGCTTAATTCATGGCTTATGTATTGGTGTAGGAGGTTTATGGATTTTTAGAGCACCAGGCTGTCTTTGCTTGTGGGTACAATCTATATGGAAGTGATGGATTGCACCTAAATGGTAGGGGAGCCACTGTGCTAGGGGATAGAATGCTAAGAAGGTTGGAGAAGCTTTTAAACTAGGAAAGGGGGGTATAGATAGTAAAAATGGGGTAGACAGTGCAGATAGGAATGGGGTACAAATTGAGGATCATGGGGTGTTGAAGGGGCACAAATAAATGTAGCCAGTAGAGAGGAGCTCCTATTAAATGAGGATTTAGAAAAAAAGGCAAGTAGTAGGTAAAATACATAAAGATCTCACAATTAATGTATGTTGGAGAATGCAAAAAGTATGATAGGTAAAATGGGACAACTAGAATTGCTGGTGGTTAATGAGCATTTCAACATAACTGATATAACTAAAACATGGTGGTATGATACATATGATTGGGCTGTAAATAGAGAGGGCTATTCTCTGTTTAGGAGAGACAGAATTAATAGAAAAGGGAGAGGTATGTGCTTATATTTGAAACCAGATCTAAATATAATTTTAAGGGGTTATATTTGTAAGGAAACTAGCCATAATGTTAAGTCACCAAAGCAGTCACTCTGGTGTTAGTCGCCAATGTCAGTAGATGCACTTAGGGGTATGCACTACAGAGTATGAAAACCAAAAACAGAGGGGCTTTCCTAGTGCATTAAATAATGTAATCTGGAGCCTTCACCAATGCACCAACATACTTACACTTTTGAAAATCACTGCACACCAATCAATTGGGTACATGAGGTAGTCACACTGCCCTTATTCAGTGAATTATCAATGTGGATGCTGCTCTCCGAGACACAAAAAAACTCCACAATCCATCGAAAAATGGAAAAGGAAGACAGAAGGAGGTGCGGATCACAATACTTATAGTGACACATTAATAAAGTTCACATGGGAGAAAAAACAGCTGATATAACTCAAGCTGGTATAATGTGTACAGGGTAAACAAACCCACGCTGCTCAGTTGAACAACTCCAGGAGGAAGTACAAACGAGGATCCACTGTTGCAAAGGTGAATAATACATTTATTAAAAAATGTTTAAAATATATTAACAAACAATAAGGGGATGTTATACTATGTGTAACTCCGTTTACAAGTTTATGCCCCCTGCAACCCCACTGCCTGGTGCCCGCAACATTCTGATAAGCGGATCTCCCTCATGCACTCTAGTAATGCAGAGCTCTGGGAGATGATATCATCTCCCAGTGCTCTGCATTATGAGAGGACCGTGTGGGAGCTCCATCTGCATAGAGGTCTGTGCGGAAGGAGGCACAGACCTCTCCAGCCATGCCACTGGACCACCAGAGAGGTAGGAGGCAATGTGGACATGGGGGGCAGTGTAGTGGCAATATTTAGTTTGAGGGCAATGTGGAGATTGAGGGCAACGTGGAGATGAAGGCAGTGTAGTGGCAATGTAGAGATGCAGGGCAATGTGGAGATGGGGGCAATGTGGAGATTGGGTCAATGTGGAGGCAATGTGGAGATGGGGGCAATGTGGTGGTAATGTGGAGACTGGGGGCAATGTGGAGATGGGAGGCAATGTGGAGCCAATGTGGATATTGGGAACAATGTGGAGGTGGCCAGTGGAGATGGCCAATGGGGGGCCAATGTCACTTCTGGCTTCTAGTTACGCCTCTGACCACTATAAATTTATAATGGGAGATTTCACTGCGAGAATTGGTAAGATACAAAATAGGGAGAAATCAGTCTGACCCCATGGAACTGGAAAAAGAGACAATAGAAGCAACTAAGACCTAGAGGTAATACTTATAAAACTGACTTCATACTTGCAATTAATAAAACAATATTCACTGACTGCTCAGTCTTAAGTTATTTTGAAATTGGAAGTGACTAGTGAGAGCACAAATCTAAATTGACTGGATAAAAGAAAATTATAAAGTCAAAAGTGAAGATTGATTAGCCAGCTATCAAAAAATCATAAGAATTTTGAGTTAGTACTGTCTAATAGCTTCAGTGTGCTGCACGAAATGAAGAAGTTCTTGAGAATATTGAAGACACTGCCCATGCCCTTGTGGAACAAAAAAAACAACCTGAATTTCAAAAAGAAACAGTTTCCAAGGGAAGACAATAAAGCAAAATGGTAATATTAGAAACAGGGTAGAATATGTAGAAATGTGCAAGACTTTAAGAAAGCACAAAAAAGAAGAAACATGCAAGTTCAATATTGAGCTCCTCAAAAGGACACTGGAATAAGATTAAGGGCTAAAGAAAGCAAAACGAAAGATGGCCACATATAGGTGCCAAATGTTAGCATTAAAGATTGAACATGGTACAACTGCAAAAACTCAACAAGAATTTTACTTCAATCTTTATAAGGATGAAAGACAAAAACTGAATGCAATGTCTGAGGCTGAAGCTGAGCCAGAAGTTTTGGTAGAAGAAGTAGAAGTTGTAATAAAATCAATGAAAAATGTCAAAGCAGCTGGACCTGATAAAATCACTAGTAAAATGTTGAAAGCTGGAGATTAACTCTTATTGAAAACCTGACTAAACTATTTTCAAAATACCTACTACTTGGCAAAGTGCCAACTCTCTAAGGACCTCTCTACTGCTCTGACGCCTAACAGAGTTTCCTCTCTGTCTGAGGCAGATCCTGTAGCGACTGCTGCCAATCTGAGCCATATCTCTCCAGACGATCTCATGCCTCTGTCTAGTGCCCCGTCCATGCCTATGCTGGTTACTTACTAAGGACTACTTAGCGAATTTCCCTACTAAGGACGAAATGAAAGCCCTGGCCTCTGATATTAAGTCTGCACTTAAAGATGAGATCTCTCAGCTACGTCAGGACTTCTTACAGTTGGGCCAATGTGTCGCTACATTGGAGCTAGATGGTAAGGACATGTTCCGGAGGCAACATGATTTGGAGCAACTCATCTCACAGCAGGATGACACTATTGCAGTACTTACCAACAAACTTGGCGATCTGGACAACCGGAGATGCAGGTGTAGCCTGAGAATTAGAGGGCTCCCGGAATCTGTCCCTAATAAAGATCTACCAGCTACTTTATCTACTATTTTTGTGGACTTTATGGGTATGCCAGTGGATGCTGCCATGCTTTTGGCATGTGCTCACAGAGTGCTGTGACCCAGAGGATCCCCATCAGACTTGCCAAGAGATGTGGTGTGTTGCTTTTTACATTTTACTGACAGGGAGGCTATACTTCAACGGAGCAGGGAAATGGAAGTTGTGATGTATGCGGGGGTTACTCTACAATTTTTTCAAGATCTCTCCCCATATACACTCCAACAATGTAGAGCTCCTAAATCTATGACAAAATATCTCAGGTAGTGATGAGCGAGCACCCCAATGCTCGGGTGTTCGGGTGCTCTGACCGAGCACCCCCTGAGGCTCGAGTGCTCGGCCGAGCACCCGAGCCCCATTGAAGTCAATGGGAGGACTCGAGCATTACACCAGGCACCCCCTGCTCTGATGAGGGGAGGGTGCCTGGTCCATAGGAAAAGGGCAGAAAAGGATGGAAACACCACAGAAATGGTTCAGGGACAGCATAGGGAGGATGTCTGGATGCATCTTGGACTCCAACATCGCTGCTGGGAACGATCTTTCGCCCGTAGTACGCCATTTTTACAGACTGACCATAAAACACACAAAAAGGAAAATAAAAACGACTTTAGGCGAAAAATTGTTACCAAACAATATTTGCTGTATATTTACTTGTATATCATCTGCAAATTATCCCAAAAATTTCCTTGATTTTCTGAAGTGAGGCCATGATTAAGAGGGAAACGTGCGCAGAGGCAAATTCTCCCAAAAATTTCCTTGATTTTCTGAAGTGAGGCCATGATTAAGAGGGAAACGTGCGCAGAGGCAAATTCTCCCAAAAATTTCCTTGATTTTCAGAACTGAGGCCATGATTAAGAGGGAAACGTGCACAGAGGCAAATTCTCCCAAAAATTTCCTTGATTTTATTGAACTGAGGCCATGATTAAGAGGGAAACGTGCGCTGAGCCGACCATCTAAAACATTATGGGTGAGGGTCTGCTGCAGAGCTGACCATCCTAAACATTATATGCGAAGGTCCGCTAGTGAGCTGATGCTATAAAACATTATATGAGAGGGCCCGCTAGAGAGCTGACCCAATAAAACATTATATGAGAAGGCCCGCTGGTGAGCTGACCTATACAAAAATTGTCAAACAGGGCCCGCTGGTGAGCTGGCCCTATATAAAAATTATATCACAGGGCCCGCTGGTGAGCTGGCCCTATATAAAAATTATATCCCAGGGCATATGGAAGAGGAGGAGGAGGATGAGAAGATTAAGAGTCAACCATATACCCGTTTTTTGGGTGGAAGGGGTGAATGGGAATACAGAGTATTCCCATCATTGTAAATAACATATATAAAGTGAGTTTATGTTCCCCCGGGGCTTTCCTCCAGTGGAGTGGAGAAGTCAGGGGAAATCCAGGCCTTGTTCATTTTTATAAGTGTCAACCTATCAGCATTGTCGGTGGAAAGGCGGATACGCTTATCTGTTATGATGCCACCAGCAGCACTAAATACCCGCTCAGACAGAACGCTGGCGGCAGGGCAGGCCAGCACCTCCAAGGCGTAGAGTGCCAGTTCATACCACGTGTCCAGCTTGGACACCCAGTAGTTGTAAGGCACAGAGGGATCATTGAGGACGCTGACACGGTCTGCTACGTACTCCTTCACCATCTTCCAAAACTTTTCCCTCCTTGTGACACTAGGCTGCGCATCAGGGTGAGGGTGCTGGCGGGGTGTCATGAAGGTGTCCCACGCCTTGGAGAGTGTTGCCCTGCCTTTCTCGGAACTGCTGTGTGCTCCCCTTTTCTCCCCTTCTCGGTTGGCCAAGGTAGCACGTACTCTGCCGCCAGCGTTGTCAGATGGAAAATTTTGGAGCAATTTTTCGACAAGAACCTTCTGGTATTGCAACATTTTGCTTGTCCTCTCCACCGGAGGAATGAGAGATGAGAAATTCTCTTTGTAGCGGGGGTCCAGAAGGGTGAACACCCAGTAATCCGTGTTGTCTAAAATGCGTACAACGCGTGGGTCACGGGAAAGGCAGCCTAACATAAAGTCAGCCATGTGTGCCAGAGTACCAACAGTCAAGATTTCGCTGTCCTCACCAGGAGGATGACTCTCAATATCCTCATCCTCTTCCTCCTCTTCTGCCCACCCACGCTGAAGAGATGGAACTAAAGTTCCATGGCTACCCTCTGTAGCGGAGGCAACCGTGTCTTCCTCCTCCTCCTCCTCCTCCTCCTCCGCCTCCTCCAATTGTCGCTGAGAAGACGAAGTGAGGGTGCTCTGGCTATCACCTTGTGTAAGCTCTTCCTCCCCCATTTCCACCTCTTCCACATGCAAAGCGTCGGTTTTAATTGTGAGCAGCGAGCGTTTCAGTAGACACAGAAGTGGGATGGTTACACTGATAATAGCGTTATCGCCGCTCACCATCTGTGTCGATTCCTCAAAATTGCGTAAAACCTCACAGAGGTCTGACATCCATTCCCACTCCTCACTTCTGATTACAGGAAGTTGAACGGAGAGGCGACGACCGTGTAACAGCTGGTACTCCACTACTGCCCTCTGCTGCTCACAAAGCCGGGCCAACATGTGGAAGGTGGAGTTCCAGCGCGTGCTCACGTCACACAGCAGCCGGTGAGCTGGCAATTGTAAGCGCTGCTGCAGCTTCAACAGGCCGGCTGAAGCTGTTGATGACTTACGGAAATGTGCACACACGCGGCGCACCTTGGTCAAGAGATCATGCACATTGGGGTAGGTTTTTAGAAATCGCTGCACCACTAAATTAAATACATGCGCTAGGCATGGTACGTGTGTGAGCTTGCCGAGCTCCAAAGCCGCCACCAAGTTACGCCCATTATCACACACAACCATGCCTGGTTGCAGGTTGAGTGGCGAGAGCCACTGCTCGGTCTGGTGACTAATCCCCTGCAACAGCTCTGAGGCCGTGTGCTGTTTGTCCCCAAGGCAGATCAGCTTCAGCACGGCCTGTTGACGCTTCCCCACTGCAGTGCTACACTGCTTCCAGCTACTGGCTGATGGGGGAGTGGCGGTGTGTGTAGAGAATTCGGAGGTGGAAACGGAGGAGGAGGAGCCAATAACGTAGGTGCTGGTGGAAACCCTGATGGAGGTAGGGCCCGCAATCCTCGGCGTGGGTAGCACCCGTGCCATCCCAGGGTCCGAGTCGCTCCCAGCCTCCACGACATTCACCCAGTGTGCCGTCAGGGAAATGTAGCGTCCCTGGCCACAAGCACTTGTCCATGTGTCAGTCGTTAAGTGGACCTTCCCAGTAACTGCGTTGGTCAGGGCACGGGTGATGTTACGGGACACATGGTGGTGTAATGCGGGGATGGCACACCGGGAAAAGTAGTGGCGGCTGGGGACCGCATACCGAGGGACAGCTGCTGCCATCAGGCTGCGGAAGGACTCAGTGTCCACAAGCCTAAATGGCAGCATTTCGATGGCCAGTAATTTTGAAAGGTGTGAGGTTAGTGCTATGGCCTGTGGGTGGGTGGCTGGGTACTTTCTCTTGCGCTCAAATGCCTGGGGTAACGACATTTGGACGCTGTGCTGGGACAGGGAAGTGGATGTGGTCGCTGATGGTGCTTCAGATGCTACAGGTGCAGGGCGGGAGGTATGCGGGCCTGCGACTTCGACAGGCGATTGGCCGGCACCGAAAACAGGGGAAGAGGAGGCAGTGGTGTGGCCTGCAGACACAGATGGGCGATCCAGGCGTTCCTCCCACTTACTACGGTGCTTGGATGCCATGTGTCGGATCATGCTGGTGGTGGTGAGGTTTCTAGTGTTCATGCCTCGGCTCATTCTGGTGTGGCACAGGTTGCAAACTACAATTCTTTTGTCGTCCGCACTTTCCTTAAAAAAACGCCATACCGCGGAACACCTACCCCTTGGCAAGGTAGATTTACGCAAGGGGGTGCTCCGTGGAACATTTGCGGGCCGGTTTGGTGCGGTCCGCCTTCTTTCTGTAGCCACACCACTGCCTCTTCCAGCCTGTTGCGGTGCTGCAGATGGCTCACCCTCAGGACTGCTGTCATCGCTCGGCTCTACACCTTCCCAGGTGGGGTCAGTCACCTCATCGTCCACCAAGTCCTCCTCCACTTCCTCACTCTGATCATCCTCCTCAAGTCTTGATCCCACCACATACTCAGTCATTGACAACTGTATAACATTCTCCTCAACAAGGTCTTGAGACGGAAATAGTGGTTGATTTAATGGCAACTGTGTCTCATCATCATCATCATCATCCACTACTTCCTTTGACCTTAAATGCCGTTCACATCTGTCATCTTCTTGAGATTGGGTAGCCTCTAGAGGTTGTGAATCAGGGCACAAGATGTCATGTTCCTCTGCAAGCGTGCTTGGAGAGAGGGTCAAATGAAGGATTGGTGATGAGACGAGCTCCTCACTATATCCCAGTGTGGGATCACTTCTTTGACCAGACCGTGTATGGTGGGAGGAAGGATGATCAGAGTGAGGATTATGTTGACCAGACTCTTGGCTACTGAGAGTGGACTTGGTGGAAGACAGGGTGGTGCTTAACCGACTGGAAGCAGTATCAGCTGTCATCCAACCGACCACCTGTTCGCAGTGGTCGGACCTCGAGAGTGATGTCCTGCGACGCCCTGTAAAATTACACATGAAGCTAGGTATGGTGGATGTCTTTCTTTCTTGTGCTCTGGCACCAGGCACAGTTTCTCCGCGTCCTGACCCGCGCCCTGAACTTTCAGGATCACGTCCACTTCCCCGTCCCTTTTTACCCGCCTTCTTCATCTTACACCGAATATGTGACTTTAATATTTGAGTTTGAAAACTTAACAGTATTTCTTATTATTCTGCAACTCTGCAGAGTACACAGAATAGGCTGCTAAACTGCGGTGAAACACACTGAATGGAATATGTGAGTTTAATATTTGAGTTTGAAAACTTAACAGTATTTCTTATTATTCTGCAACTGTACAGAGTACACAGAATAGGCTGTTAAACGGCGGTGAAACACACTGAATGGAATATGTGAGTTTAATATTTGAGTTTGAAAACTTAACAGTATTTCTTATTATTCTGCAACTGTACAGAGTACACAGAATAGGCTGTTAAACGGCGGTGAAACACACTGAATGGAATATGTGACTTTAATATTTGAGTTTGAAAACTTAACAGTATTTCTTATTATTCTGCAACTGTACAGAGTACACAGAATAGGCTGCTAAACTGCAGTGAAACACACTGAATGGAATATGTGAGTTTAATATTTGAGTTTGAAAACTTAACAGTATTTCTTATTATTCTGCAACTGTACAGAGTACACAGAATAGGCTGTTAAACGGCGGTGAAACACACTGAATGGAATATGTGACTTTAATATTTGAGTTTGAAAACTTAACAGTATTTCTTATTATTCTGCAACTGTACAGAGTACACAGAATAGGCTGTTAAACGGCGGTGAAACACACTGAATGGAATATGTGACTTTAATATTTGAGTTTGAAAACTTAACAGTATTTCTTATTATTCTGCAACTGTACAGAGTACACAGAATAGGCTGTTAAACGGCGGTGAAACACACTGAATGGAATATGTGACTTTAATATTTGAGTTTGAAAACTTAACAGTATTTCTTATTATTCTGCAACTGTACAGAGTACACAGAATAGGCTGTTAAACGGCGGTGAAACACACTGAATGGAATATGTGACTTTAATATTTGAGTTTGAAAACTTAACAGTATTTCTTATTATTCTGCAACTGTACAGAGTACACAGAATAGGCTGTTAAACGGCGGTGAAACACACTGAATGGAATATGTGACTTTAATATTTGAGTTTGAAAACTTAACAGTATTTCTTATTATTCTGCAACTGTACAGAGTACACAGAATAGGCTGTTAAACGGCGGTGAAACACACTGAATGGAATATGTGAGTTTAATATTTGAGTTTGAAAACTTAACAGTATTTCTTATTATTCTGCAACTGTACAGAGTACACAGAATAGGCTGCTAAACTGCGGTGAAACACACTGAATGGAATATGTGAGTTTAATATTTGAGTTTGAAAACTTAACAGTATTTCTTATTATTCTGCAACTGTACAGAGTACACAGAATAGGCTGTTAAACGGCGGTGAAACACACTGAATGGAATATGTGACTTTAATATTTGAGTTTGAAAACTTAACAGTATTTCTTATTATTCTGCAACTGTACAGAGTACACAGAATAGGCTGTTAAACGGCGGTGAAACACACTGAATGGAATATGTGAGTTTAATATTTGAGTTTGAAAACTTAACAGTATTTCTTATTATTCTGCAACTGTACAGAGTACACAGAATAGGCTGCTAAACTGCGGTGAAACACACTGAATGGAATATGTGAGTTTAATATTTGAGTTTGAAAACTTAACAGTATTTCTTATTATTCTGCAACTGTACAGAGTACACAGAATAGGCTGTTAAACGGCGGTGAAACACACTGAATGGAATATGTGACTTTAATATTTGAGTTTGAAAACTTAACAGTATTTCTTATTATTCTGCAACTGTACAGAGTACACAGAATAGGCTGTTAAACGGCGGTGAAACACACTGAATGGAATATGTGAGTTTAATATTTGAGTTTGAAAACTTAACAGTATTTCTTATTATTCTGCAACTGTACAGAGTACACAGAATAGGCTGCTAAACTGCGGTGAAACACACTGAATGGAATATGTGACTTTAATATTTGAGTTTGAAAACTTAACAGTATTTCTTATTATTCTGCAACTCTGCAGAGTACACAGAAAAGGCTGCTAAACTGCGGTGAAACACACTGAATGGAATATGTGACTTTAATATTTGAGTTTGAAAACTTAACAGTATTTCTTATTATTCTGCAACTCTGCACAGTACACAGAATAGGCTGCTAAACGGCGGTGAAACACACTGAATGGAATATGTGACTTTGATATTTTAGTTTGAAGACTTAACAGTATTTCTTCCTATTCTGCAACTCTGCACAGTACACAGAATAGGCTGCTAAACTGCGGCGAAGCACACTGAATGGAATATGTGACTTTGATATTTTAGTTTGAAGACTTAACAGTATTTCTTCCTATTCTGCAACTCTGCACAGTACACAGAATGTGCTGCTAAACTGCGGCGAAGCACACTGAATGGAATATGTGACTTTGATATTTTAGTTTGAAGACTTAACAGTATTTCTTCCTATTCTGCAACTCTGCACAGTACTCAGAATGTGCTGCTAAACTGCGGCGACGCACACTGAATGGAATACGTGACTTTGATATTTTAGTTTGAAGACTTAACAGAATGTGCTCTAATCTGCAACTTTGCACACTAAACAGAATGTGCTCTAATCTGCAACTTTGCACACTAAACAGAATGTGCTCTAATCTGCAACTTTGCACACTAAACAGAATGTGCTCTAATCTGCAACTGTGCACACTAAACAGAATGTGCTCTAATCTGCAACTTTGCACACTAAACAGAATATTTTTTTTTTTTTTTTTTTTTTTTTTTTTCCCCCCACACACAATATAACCTGCTGCCCCCACACACAGTAGTCCTAAAAAGGACTTTTGGTTCTTTTTTGTCACAATTTTTTTTTTTCCTCCCTACACTGCCTTTCCCTTCCTATCCTCAGCTCTCCCTGGCTCAGACTGAGCCGAACTCGATGGTCAGGTGCTATACAGCACCTGACCACGGGTTCTGGCCAGCCAATCAGTGTAATGCCAGCAGCCAACATGGCTGCTGGCATTACACCGATGTCAGAGCCTCCCTGCACGTTTATTGGCTGCGCAGCAGCCGCAAAACGTGCGGGGAGGAGACCCGAACATGGCGGGCGAGCACATGCGGTACTCGTACGAGTACCGCCATGTGCCGAGCAGAGCGATGCTCGAGCCGATCCGAGCATCGGCCGAGCATGCTCGCTCAACACTAATCTCAGGCTTCGTCAGGTTAAATATAAGTGGGGATTTCCCTTTAGTCTGATTGTTCAGCATAATTGGGTGCTTGTGTCAATGTGCACTATGGAAGAAGCTGAGGCGTTCTGTGAAGACTTGGGTATCCCACCTCCTCCTGATCTCTCCAGGGATGCTAACTTGCCTCATTATCTGGGATCTCAGACTTCTGGACGAGCTAAAAACCAGCGTCAACGATGGAGTGACCCGGCTGGTCCTGGGAGGAAATGTCTCCGCATTCTGGCTCTTGAACCACCCCCAGAGACTGGTTCTATCTGGAGTACCCCTGTTCCTGATCCCTAAATCTTTGCTGTGGTAGTCTTGGATCTCCTGCCTGACTTTAGCTCGATGGCTACTGAACTGTATCCTGTGGGCTCCTGGATTACTTGAATCCTTCCAATACCCTGGGGTATCGTCTGCATACTTCTGCAATGTTTCGGGTGGGGGTGGTGGGCTTGGTTTGTGTGGTCTGTTGAGTTCTTACTTACTGTTTCAACCATACTATGTTCTTGTGGGGGGGTTTGGGGTGTACCAGGTGGGTTAGTTGGGTGGTGAGGGAATTGGTAGTTGGTTAGTGCCTTTATTTGAATACACTATTGCATCTCGGGCTCTCGCATTGGTGCTGTGCTGGAGTGCTCCTGGCTCCGCTTCAGTGTGATGGCTTCCAATGTGCTTGTGCGTTGCGTTACTTCAACTACTTGCACTATCTCATCTCGGGCTCTTGCACTGAGGTTGTATTGGAATTTTTTTTTTTTTAACCAGCTTCAGTGTGATGGTTTCTGATTTGTTTCCATGTGGAATGTTCTTGTTATTGCATTGTTTCGCCATGAGGTCTTGCACTGGGGCTGCGCTAACCTACCCCTAGCCCACCTCAGTGTGACAGTTTATGATTCATCTGCGCTGTGGGTATGATTTACTTGCACTTTTTCGTTGGTTTCCTGCTCCTTTCATGCCCCTTTCCTAATGTCTTCCCTGCCCTTTCCCTCCATGACTGTTTAGAAGCTTGACTTTACTTCCCTGTAGCCCCCCTCTTCCTCACTTCTCTTCTACCCATTTCTCCTTATGGTATTGCTGTATCTTATTTGCTACCAATTGGAGACTACCGCTGCACTGCTCCTTGTGCTGTCCAATTAATATTATATTGCTTGTGCTTTTACTGACATTTGTAGAGATGAGCCCTATCATGGTTGGGTGTATGTGGCTGTCAGTTGTTGCTCACCAGATTCTCCTTTACTTATTCTATCAGATTTGCTTCCCTTCCCTCCCCCTTTTCTCTACCTCTTTTCTCTATTCTGTATTCTGGTCTCTCTGATCGTTCTTGTATCTTCCTTTCCTTACTCTTAATTTCTTTTTGGATGCACTGCGGGGGGTTTTGACCCTTTTTGAGTTAATGAGGTGGGAGGACTATGTATTTAGTTTCACTGAGCCCTTTTCCTATGATGTTTTCTAATGGCTAAGTCGGCCTCTCATTTAAAAGTCCTCATCATAAATGCAGGGGGATTAAATATTCCTGAGAACTGGTCCAGGGCCTTATGGGAACTACATTCTTTGGGTGCGGATGTAGTATTGTTACAGGAGACCCACTTCCAGCTGGATAGGCCCCCCTCCTTTTCTAATAGGCATTATCCCTTTGTCTGGCATTCTTATAGTGCTGATGACTCCAAGACTAAAGGTGTTTCTATTTTGACTAGGAAGGACCTCCCATGGGTCTTACATGATGTTCAAGTTGACCCTGAAAGTTGTTATCTCTTTATTAAAGGTCTACTCTCTAATACTCCATATACTTTTGCTTCCATCTGTTCTCCTAATATGCATCCGATTTGTTTCCTAAGGCAGGCCTTTAAGTCCCTTTTCCAATTTAAGGTTGGCCGCTTGGTCTTGGGTGGAGATTTTAATATTCCTGCTAACCCTGCTTTGGACTGCTCTACTGGTACTTCTTCTGTAACTCCCAAGTATTGCAACTTTGGACTAATCTTCTTTGTGACTATCATTTAGTTGATGCTTGGAGGGTCCTTTTCCCTACTTCCAGAGATTATTCTTTCTTTTCCCATAGACACAATAGATATACTAGACCCGATTGCCTTTTTGTGGAACAACATTTGGCCCATTTCCTACATTCTGCCACCATTGAACCAATTACATGGTCTGATCACGGCCCTGTATGGGTCGGTTTGTCCCTAGATTCTACCACTGGGTCTGAGAGATCCTAGGTATTGAATGAGCTGCTTATAGAGGATAAGTATTCATTTACTCAGATTCTGCGTCATCTTTGCAATTATTTTGATTTGAATAGTTCTGCATCTGATTCTGTAGTGTGGGAGGCCTACAAGGTCATGATAAGAGGGGAATTTATAAAGTGAGGGGCCCGTCGAAAGAAACAGCAGAGGCAACAAATCCAATCCTTAATAAATACCACAGGGCTCTTCTATATTCTTCAATGCAGTTGCATTCTTTCCAATGGCATAAATGTGCTCAGTATCTCCAGGGGAATAAGTGCGGCAAACTTCTGGCTCACATTATCGCGATTATACAGAATAGCAGATACATTGCTAATGTTAAAGATTCCCATGGGGTAAGTCAGGCTACCTTTAAAGGTATTGCTACCGCATTCCATGATTTTTATATTGCACTCTACAGTCTTAATACTGACACAGCCCAGGGTCCGGCCCCTCTATTAGAGACTTTTTGGTAAAATCCGGTATTAAGACTCTTCCCGTAGACATCCTGTCTTGTATGGAGCGGCTGTTTGGGAAAAGCCTTGGCCCGGAAGGGTTTCCAGTCTCCTACTACAAGCGATTCTGCCCTCTTCGAATGCCATTTTTGCTACAGGTTTTAACACTGTGCTTGCTGGAGCTTCCTTTCCTCGAGCAGCCCTTACCGCTCATATTACGCTTATCCCTAAACCTGGGAAAGACCCTAAGGAATATGCAAGTTATCGACCAATTTTGCTCCTTAATTGTGATCTTAAGCTGTATGCGAAGATGATTGCTAATCGCTTGAAGTCCGGTTTGTCATCTTATATACATAGCAACCAGGCAGGGTTTGTCCCACATAGGGAAACCAAAGATAACACTATTAAGACTATTGCTCTTATACATACGGCTCTGTCCCGGGGGATCCCTTCACTCTTGGTCTCGATCAATGTGGAGAAGGCCTTTGACAGGATGGACTGGACTTACTTAGAAGATCTGTTTTCTTGGACTGGGGCTGTGTGGGCTGCACGGCATTATGAGTTTGTATGACCATCCTTGCGCTAAGTTCTCTATTAATGGCTTTCTTTGTGATAGCTTTGATATTATGAATGGCACTCGGCAAGGTTGCCCTCTATCGCCCATCCTATTTGTACTTTCTATGGAGCCTCTCTTTAACATGATAGTCTCCTCACGAACATTTCGGGTCTACCCCTTTCGGATGGAGATTCTAAAATTGCATGCTTTGCAGATGCTATCCTCTTAACCCTCTCTACACCTCCTTCGTCTTTATCTCCTCTCTTGCGAATCCTGCAGTCCTATAGTGACATGTCTCGTTTTAAGGTGAACTTGCAAAAATCAGATATTCTTAATATTAACGTCTCCCCTGTGTTGGTTTCCTCTTTGAAAACTTCCTTTCCATTTCGTTGGTCATAGCTTTACACCTGCTGTTAATAAAAGAAAGAGAAAAAAAAGAAAAACAAACTCACATGCAGTTGTATGTGGGACTAAATAAATACAGAATGTTTTATAAAGAAAGTGTGTTATGAAGACAAACTACAGAGTTTTTAATGACTGGATGGTTAAATTGAATGAATGCATTGCAAAACACAGTATTATACAACTCTCCATCAAAAAATGTGGGAGAACGTGAGAGTGTATTAGCATGTGTGTGTGTGTATATATATGTATGTATATATATATATATATATATATTGTGTTTTATTTTGAAGGATGTGTTTTGATTAGTGTTTGTGTGTGTATTGTGTTTGTGTGTTTATGCATATTGAGTGTATTTTGCGTGTGTGTATGTGTTATTGTGTATGTGTATTGTGTGAGTATGTATTGTGTATTTGTGTGTGTATTAGGTTTATTTTATTTGTTGTATATATTTTACTGTGCGTGTTTGGGTATGTGTACGTATGTATTTCCCATGTATTTTGTATGTGTTTATAGAAGGTCCTGCAATTCCTTTGCAGCACTGGCCACTCCTGTGAAAATCATACCCCCCATGAATGGACCTATGGTAGTTCCAGTATAGAGGAGATTTGAATAACTCCTCCTTACTGCTTCCCCATGGTGTGGGTGTCAGGCACTGAGACCTTTGGACACACAATGTGTTCCTCTTATATAGAAGAAGACCAAAGACAAGATGGATAGATAAAATTATCAAATTTTGTTGGTATACAGTGGTAACAAAAATCACAAGACCACAGTTGTTGGAAACTTGCCTTCATCCTGCAGTGGACCGACCAACGCCTGAAAATGATATATATATATATATATATATATATATATATATATATATATATATATATATATATATACGCTTTGCTAGTAGTGCCGAAGAACTGCAAGAATGTATTGAAGAGCTACAGCAGGAAAGCAAAAATATTGGTCTGAAGATGATGTATATCAACAAAACACAAGTCAATGTATCATTCCTTGGTTATGTCTTTGTGTGTGTAAATAAATGTCACTGTTTGTGTGTAGATATGTTTATTAAAGTTTATGTGTACAAGTATGCATGTGGCTATGTTTGTGTATGCTGGAAGGCTGCTGTTGTGACCCTCATTTGAGAAAAATGGTAAGTTTGTCATTTAAGACCATATTTGAGTCTCACATGTCTGCATTAATCAAACTGGGTAAAGCAGGGCTAGTTAATTTTCAGACATCCAGCTGTTGGGGACTGCAAACTCCATCATCCATTCCCCAAACAGCCATTGAGGCTGGAGGCCCAGCAACAGAATCCTCCTGGTGTAAAGTAATGTGGGGAGTGCAGTTTATGCCAGCAAATACAAGCAATACTTGTTAAAATGAAATAAAGTCAAGCAGCAGCAATGTTAAAAATCTTTATTATAATAAGAAATGTCCCCAACAAAATGACTCTTCAACCAATAGTTAAATGCCCTCCAGTGTGGCATTTGTGTGTAAAAGTAGGACTCTTTCATGTCTGTTTTTTTATACTACACATTTATTGCACTGAAATTTCTATCCTGTATGTTTTCTAATCACAGATTGAGCCTGAAAAACAGAAGCCAAACTATAGCTGATTGACAAGCACTTTCCATTCAGTAAAGTCACCCAGTTTCCATGGAAACACTACCTCTGTTAATGAAGAATTGTAAGGGGAACTTGCCAACCATAGTAATAGGAGCCCACTGGTAGATTTTCACTAGTTTCTCTCCTAATGCTATCTAGAAAGTTATAGTATGTCCTAGATATGGTCTGCAGTTCAATAATATATGACACAGTACTAAAGTAAAATGTAAATGGAAGTAGAAATAAGCATTTAACCCATTAGGTGGTTAGTGGAGACACAAGTCTCAAGAAAAGCTGTGAAAGAGCTCCATGGGGCCTGGGCAGATTAAGAAAGATTATTCCCTTAAGGAGCTTTTAAGGACTGCCTGGAGCAGCAGGGTGCCAGTCAACTACCCAGGACAGCTCAGACCTTACACAGGGGTGCCCAAGGGAAGGGAAGAATTATTTAAATCATTTAGAGCATGAAAAAGGATTATCACCAATGCAGGGCTCAAGAGGATTCGCTATGGAAGATCTGACTTTCACAGTGAATATGCACAAGAAGGAGAAATGGACCTGAATGGCAGGCTTTGATTTTGGGTTTTCAGGAGTTTTCAACAGGTCTGTGAAGAGAGTTGGAAACTGCGTTATATAGTAGCCATTCTTTCTGGTACAAGGAGCCAGAGCATAGAAAATAATTGGTAGAGGTGGTGACAGGAGATACTGCCTTAAAGACTGTACTTAGTGACTTTCTGACCTATTGTGGCATTAGCTAAATAAATTATAAGTACCTTTCAGTACACATTTGATATTTCTCGAGTAGCACTTCATGACTTATGAGATAAGGGAGCCTAAGATGCACTGATTGGCAATTTGACTTTTTGACTGTGTAAAGAGATTGTTTTCAAGCTATCTGTATATAGCTGATGCCACTGTCTGGCCAGTGAGTAAGGAGGTCCATTATTCTATGTGCAGAAATGTTCTGAATCATCAGGTGAAGGTGGCAGATCTGCAGCCTAAGAACAGATACCTCATGGTTGGCTTCCATCCTCCTGTGCCATAGTCCACAGGGCCGGATTTAAATCTCAGGAGCCTGTAGGCACAGAAATCTGAAGCACCCCCCCCCCCTTGGCCATCTCCACTGGACAACTCCACAATGCTCCTAATCTCCACATTGCCCCCCATCATCTCCATATTGCCCTCACATTGCCCCCCATCATTTCCAACTTGCCCCCATTAGTTCCACATTGCTCCCACCATCTCCATGTTGTCCTCACATTGCCCCCCATCGTCTCCAACTTGACCCCTCATCAGCTCCACATTGCCCTCACCATCTCCATGTTGCCCTCACTCTGCCTCCCTTCCCCCCCTGTTTTCCGTTTCCTACCTCCATGGCAGGAGAGATCTGTCATCTGTGCCTCCTTTGGCACAGTCCTGTAGCTGCTGGAGCTCCCGCGCAGTCTTCTCTTCAGGAATGCAGAGTGCTGGGAGATGATGGAGCTCAGCGCTACAGGACTTTGCCAAAAGAGGCACAGACCTGTCCTACCAGGGAGGTAGGAAACTGACAACGGAGGGGAGGGGGCAATGTGAGGGCAACATGGAGCGGGCACTGGGTGGGGGGGATTATTGTTATTGCTAATTAAACAAAAATAAGATAAATAAATAAAAAAAGCAATCCAAATGACATGCACCCCTCTGTGGGGTGCGCCTGTAGGCAGATGCCTACTCTGCCTTATTGTAAATCCGGCCCTGATAGTCCATATTAGTGCAGGGGTTAAGAATTTAAGTTCATGACTACAAGCTTTTACTGTTTTCAAGCTTCCAACTCCACAATTTTTCATGAGCAGCTCACCCAAAGGAAAAGCCTCTGATGTGGCTTCTTGATAGACTCCCAGCATTAAGATTCTTGAACTTGGGAGACAATGTCAGGAGGAGAGACCATGTAATGTCGGGAGCGGTCTCAGCCGAAGAAATGGGCTCAGTGTTACACTGTTATCCTTTAAGTCCCTGTTTTCTGTACTGTTAGATTATTGAGAAAAACGCAGCATGTTAAGATTTTGCATGCTTTCTTTTTCAGATTTTGTCATTGTTATGCACTTAATGTTTTATGATATATTAGCAGACTTTGGTTAATTTAATTAATGCTTGATAGTATTGTCTGTTAGGACAGGAAAATGTAGCAGGCTACCTGTTGGGAGTATTTATTTGCATTGTTTCATATAAAAGTGAAAACTCCATTTAAGATTTTCCCTGAGGTTTTAAGTAACCTGAAAGGAGTTAGAGTGTTAGGGCTACTTGTAGGAAGAGAAACAAAGACAAAAAGAAGAGGGGCGCACACGAGCTAAGTGCAGACTGCTAATATCAATAATGGACCACCACCATATGCCTGCTTTTTTCACTTGCTGAATTTTCTACTCACTTGTAGTAGAGGCACGAAACTCGCCTCACAGTATCACAGCATTCTCTGCATTATCCCCATCTGCATCCATCAAACGTCCCAAATCTGTCTTGTACCACACCCAGAGCACTCCTTCAGATATCCACCTGCTGATTCTGCAGCTTTAAGGGGATCTTCCTAGGGGCTCTATATCTAGCAGGTAAACTACCTTCAGACCATATAGACTTAACTATTATACATAAGGAGTCATATACATCAATCCCTGATCAATATAAATAAATCATGCACTGGTACTGCTTGATCTTACTAAAAAGCAAATATGTTTAATATTGAATATACAAAAAATATATATGTATTAAGCAGCAAACAATATTAAAAAGCAAACATTAAGTATGCCAATACAATAAAAATATATTGCTGTTATACATCAAAAATACAGATAAAATAAAGTAAAATAAAGCACTCTAATTCCTTTGCCCTTTTTCACGTGATCAAAAATCACTTCCTCAGGGGTCTGTCTATAGTTATAATCTCCAATTCCTACCTTATATGCAGGCTAGAATTTCAAATTTGAGCTAAATCAAGCTCTCCAATCATGTAATATTATGCTTCCCCATACACACATCACTTCCAGATAATACCATCTATACGGATCACATCTCGTTGCCCCGTCATCCTCTTGCGAGAATACACAGGGGAGAGTATGCTTTACAAGTGTTCCATTCCCATACTGCAAAGCTCATGTCTCTACACATGTGCCTCTACATCTACAATATTATATTGCTGTGCACAATGGAGTAGATATAAGTATAAAGGCACTATATGAGTATAAAGGAGAGCTATAATAGATAAGCCTCAGCTGCAACCAAGGAGAATAATATAAAGTGTTTGTTTAGGAATTTATTGTAATTCATTATATTTGAAAGATGTATGTGATATTATGGATCATTGCTCCTGTGTATGATATGTATGGACCATTGTTTGTGAAAGTGATATGTGGTGGTTACATATAAGAGCAAGTGTGAGAGCTGTTTATGAATGGAATGGGTTGTATGTATAGATAGTGATGTGGAGGTGATCCTTGTAGCTTACATGTGGGGAAGAGGAAGTATTTCCTAATGCACGATGGATTTGTCAAGTATGCACAATAGAGTAGATGTAGAGGCACATGCATAGAGACATGAGCTTTGCAGTATGGGAATGGGAGACTTGGAAAGCATACTCTCGCAAGAGGATGACAGGGCAACGAGATGTGATCCGTATAGATGGTATTATCTGGAAGTGATGTGTGTATGGGGAAGCATACTATTACGTGATCAAAGCTCTTGATCTGGCACCAATTTGAAATTCTAGCCTGCATATAAGGTAAGAATTGGAGATTATAACAATAGACAGACCCCCGAGGAAGTGATTTTTGATCACGTAATGTGTAGGGCAAAAGAATTAGAGTGCTTTATTTTTTATTTTATTTTAGCTGTATTTTTGATGTATAGCAGCAATATATTTTTATTGTATTGGCATACTTAATGTTTTAATATTGTTTGCTGCTTAAAACATATATATTTTTTGTATATGTAATATTAAACATATTTGCTTTTTAGTAAGCTCAAGCAGTACCAGTGCATGGTGTATTTATTTTGATCAGGTATTGAAGTATATGACTCCATATGAATCATAGTTAAGTCTATATGGTCTGAAGTCTCATATTGAAGGTAGTTTACCCACTAGATATAGAGCCTCTAGGTAGATCCCCTTAAAGCTGCAGAATCAGCAGGTGGATATCTGAAGGAGTGCTCTGGGTGTGATACAAGTGGGATTTGGGACGTTTGATGGGGGCAAGAGGGAGACATACAGATACCTGCACTGGGGGTAATCCAGTGAATGCTGTGATACTGTGAGGCAAGTATTATGCCTCTACTACAAGTAAGCAGAAAATTCAGCAAGTGAAAAAAGCCGGCATATGGTGGTGGTCCGTTATTGATATTAGCAGTCAGAACTTAGCACGTGTGCACCCTTCTTCTTTTTGTTTCTACATGTATTGGAGGTCAAGTGCCAGCGACTGATGTGGAAAGGCAACACCGCGAAGAAGAAGAGACGGAACCATAACTTTAAGAGACTCTCAAGTTTTTTGTTTGTCCCAAAGTAGGATGGGAAGAATTGTTATCCTATATCTGTATTTTCTGTGGGAATAGCGCTTGTATAGAGAGAATTGTACTTGCAGGAAGAGGTAGGTGGTTTGGGGGAACTGGTGTCCCAAGAAGAGTAGTTGACCCAGTTAAAGAGCTGCATAATGGGAGCTGAAGCTGGTCCCATAAATGGGGCCTGGGAAGTTAATGAGGCAGATGGCATGGACCCCTCAGGGGCCTCTCTGGACTGCATGGAGCAGCACTCTGCCCTGGGCAGCATGGATCTGGAATACCCAGGATATCCAGAACCTACTTCAGCAGAGTTAATCAGATTCACTCAAGTATGCTCAAGCAAGAAAATCTGTAACCCTTTGATTGGAAAAGGGCATACTAAGCAGTGAAGACAGCCATCTGGAATTCAAAGGGTTACATTTTTGTTGTCTTTTACCAAACGTGTTCATATGACCCCCCCAACAGATTAATTTTGGACTTTGACAGTGAGGAGAAAAAAGTTAATTAGTGTGACCCACTTTGTTCCTGGCCTACAGGGTGTAGAGCCAAGATGGAAACGGACCATCATGCCATGATATACATGAGATCTGCCCCATCATGTTTATCCAGAATGGACCCTGTAGCTTGCAGTCAACATGAAAACTGACCCTCAGTGACTGCAAAACATTAGAACTCTCCCATGAGTTTACAATAAAGATACAGACTTAAGGACATTCAGAACTGTAGGACGCGGCCCACATAGTACACTGTACAGATAAAGAGCTCACAATTACAAACTGTGTGAAGACTGGGTATACACTAATGATACATTCTGATGACTGAGTTTGCAATCAAAATGGAAGTAAATATTAGTGCGTACAGTCTATAAGTGAACTAGCAGAATTTACTGTACAGTTGCAGAATAGACATTTAAAATTGAGCCAGCAGAGCTGACAATCTTTCTGGGCATAATGCATATATAGCAGTTTTCCTTGATTTCTTAGTTGCTTTAGTCAAGGCAACATGCCTTTTTAGTTAAATAATTATATTAGGTGGATTTACTTTCCCATTAGAAGAAATAACTCTACTGCATATTTTCTGATTTTTAAATTAGACATGAATACTTTGCAATAGTGCGAAGCTATATTATGTCAAATCACATTTTTATATATACATCTATAAAAAAAGAATCTCACATATGGAAATCTATTGTTGGTGTAATTAGTTTCTACTCCTGCCACAAATTGTAACGGAGATATTTTAACTTTTACGTCATATTCCTGCTTAGTGCATATGGCTCTAATTGATTTTGTGTTTCCATGCCTCCTGTTGTACAGATGGCTCTTACAACAGCTCTGCAGCTCAGATAGGGTTAGACAAATGAATAAAAACCTTTCACCTGCAGTTCAGCACTGCTTCTTTCTACTGAAAGTTGCTATTGTAGTTTTATGTCTTAACACTGATACTACTGACATTTATTTTATTTATATCAGATGTGTAGGGACCCTTTTTCATTGTTTTTCAATATTTTGTGCTGATGTCCAGCAAGTGTGCAATGTAGGGTCATTGAGTTGTAGTCCAGTAGCAGTAGAAGGGTCTCACATTGCCCACACCTGTCACTGGATATTGGATTTCAACAGGGGAGTTCCTAGATTCCCAGTATACACGGAGCCTTGCCCAGCCTAAATCATTATATATTTTTTTTCATTTTGCACATCAATTAAACCATAACTGCTAGGGTGATTAGCACCATTATGCGTCCCAGACAGGTAACAAGCTTTAGTCTCTTCAAACAGTACCTAACTATCATCCTGACTCACAGAAAGAGCTAGGAAAGGGTTAACCTATTATATTCACCCATGGAGCTATCACTACATTGGTTTTATTTGCTACTTTTGTGACAGAATAGTAGAGAGAACAACCATAGGTCTACTCCTAAAGCAGAATATTCACTTTCAGATGGGACAGGGGAGGGATAAAAGAAATATATGACATTTTTCTGGCACTGATTGCCTTCTTATAGATTCTTCATTCACTATACAGTTACATTGCCCATGAAACCCCCTTGACTTACCAAAGGACATCTGCCCCTTAGCCTTTTATTCTCGTATCCTGGCTTCAGAGACATAGAAAATGGCTGTACTAAGAAGAACAGTTCAAGTGCCAAATAGAAAGCAGTACACACAAGAAAAGGATGAACAATGCTGTCTCTAACTGCCGATGGGGGACAAACATTTCCCTGGCTTGAAAGGGGACTTTTATCTCCTTGAATGTTGTTGGTTTGAAGTGTGTTGCAGAATTATCATCAAGGTAATAAAAGCCCCAATTAAATCAATGGAGAGAGATTTTTTTTTTACTCTATGGTGCTGTTTGCTTGCTCCAGTTCATAGCAGATCGATCTCAGGGACTCCAGTGTACAGGTTGACTGCAGTGACTGATCATGCCAGAAGTATGTATCTAAGCAGGTCACATTTCTTGCAGCATTCATTTTTCCAGTCCTGCTTGTTGCAGTAGTTCTGGGACTGGGTGGGAATGAGACAATGACACACAAACCATTAACAACATATTTTCTACCTTGGTTGTAATGGCTGCCTGCCAGTGTAGTTCTTATAAAAAGGAACAACCACCCTGTAGGTTGATTTAGTGAACATAGTTCCCATTTTAAATCAATAGGGATTTTTGGGAACATGTATTTCCCCTGTAGTACAACTGTTTTCTCTGGAATTGCTCCAATTAATCTTAGTACATTAGCCTCATTACTAGATTGTTAATCCTCTTCCTGCCCTTGATCCTCAGTATGCCAAACAACTTCAGACTAATGTATTGACTTCAGTGGGTCATCACAGATTTTTAGGAGCCTGTAGACAGCATATGGAGATCAGTGCAATTAACTGAAGTCATCAGATTATCTGTATCATGCCCACTGTGTTAGAAAGGGAACATTGCACTGCAGAATAATTTAAAAATGTTATATTGTTTGGAAGAAAAATTAACACTTCATATAATAGATACAAAAAGAGTATAATAAATGCTGTAACTGAAGTGTGTGTGTGTGTTTTATACTCATCTCTGGGAATAATAGTATTATAACTTAAAGACTACTGTGTATAGTATCCTTAAGCTTCTCACCCCAAAGCTGGGGTTGTGATCTCCAAAGCTCCTTGTTGGCTGAGAGTCATACCCACCCACACCCATGCCTTTCTGTAATTTGGATATATTGTGTTCTGTTTAAAGAGACACTAGATGGGTGCTATAATCATTATGGCTATAATACATTTGCTCCATTTATCATTGTATATCTATTCCTTTGTATCCTATAATATTCAGTAAAAATTTTAATAAAATAATGAAGCTGCCCCGAGTCTTGAAGAAGGTGGAACAAGAAGCCCTGTAAAAACCTGTCCAATTAGGGCTGTGATAATAGAATGTATTGCCCTTTAAGTAGACAATATTCATCAAAGTAATACTCTGAAAGACAAACACGGGTTGCTAGCGTACTTCGATTGTATGTTTTTGCTCCTTTCAGTGTGGCCAAAACTACAGACATTCATAAAGCAAAATAGAAGAAAATATACCTCTTAGTGCTTACCTCTCAAAACAGTTATGCAAAACCAGTATACTTGCTTTTCAAAAGTGACTCTATTACCCCTTCGAGTGCCAGAGGGCTATGTGCGTACCCCTCTGGCACTCAAAGGGTTAAGGGCCCTTGGAAGGGCCCAGTGCATTCTAAAACACTGCTGTGCGGCATGCTCACGTATTAAAGTCACTACTGACACTGTTTTTACAAACATTATTGGAAGCTAGCATTAAGAGCATCTTCCTTTTTTGTTTTATGAACCCTATAAAAGAAGCAGATTATATTTTTAGCAAGAGATTCTCTCAAGAATAGGATAACTGCATGTGAAACAGATATGCAAATGTATTATTGGCCCGCAGATCCTTTGCCTTACTAGTCCCTGGGACAATGGATTTCAAGTTAGTCTGACAAGTCCTCCCTCAGGAGACCGAAGGCCACTTCCAGGATGCTGTGATCTTTAACCTGTTACTTTTTTACGATATCCTTCTTGGTGAAGTAATCACAGGAATAACAGGATGCTGCACAGATCTATTTTGGGACTTTGGAATATGTCTCCCATACTGACAATGTCAGAAAGTTTTTCCATTTGAATGGGATGATGACAAATTGCATTTGAATGTTTTGTATAAGCACATCCTATAATATAAAAGGCCAGATGTATGGGGTACACAACGCATTGCAGAGCAATGCATTGCGTACCTCTCTCTGGAACTCAGAGGGTTAAAGACAAGCATTAAAAAATGTGAGTTTATGCTATTATATGCACTCCAGGGATTAGCTAATAAACTAGGTTATATTTAGCTACATTAGTTTATATAGTAGCCATTCATTCTTGATCACATTGATCAAAATTAGGTCCCGATGATGATTGGCGGCATGTTGCATATTGCTGTGTAAAAGAATTTATAAGAAGGGCCACATGCTGGAGGGTCTCAAAAGGCCCCAAGGCCTTAATCAAAATAATTTCAAAAGAAAACTGAAGTTATTCTACCACAAATCAATAATAAATTCTCTTTGATTTGAATGGGTTTCTAACCCCATGAGATCTCCAGCGTATTGCAGAACAATTAATTGGAATCCCCTTTAGCTTTCAAGGTGTTAAAAGACCCATTTAAATCAATGGAATTTTAGGGAATTCTTAGTCGTCCCCATGATGCAGGTGGTTTGCTCCAGAATTACTCCAGTTTCTTTTAAACATATTGGTTATTTATCTTTTTGTCCATTGTATATAACATACTCATCCTATATAATAAAACGTTAGAATGTTTGTCCGATGCAGTCATGCGCAGTAGAGACTGCCCGAACGCACAGAATGCTGAGAGCTTTCATAGTATTTGGGCCATGGAGAGTTTTATTTCAATACTGTCAGAGTTGTAGCTCAAGAGTAATTGAATGATAAAGTATCCCCCTCCCGCCCCTTTTACTGATGTAACACTGCTCACCTCAGAGCAGTAGGGCAGTGTTCAAGCAGATCGCAGAGAGGGACAATCTTCAATTACTCTTGAACTACAACTCTGACAATATTGAAATAACACTCTCTATGGCTCAAGTACTATGAAGATAAATTGGAGCTGCTTTTTTTGTGAAACATTACTATCCCTTTGTCCCCTGTATGCTGCTTACACCCAAACGAGGGCAGTGGGAAGTATATGGGAGTATTGTGTCATTTTGAAGAATTAACTCTATGTATTAATAAATCTCAGATGAAATTGGTGTAACTTTACTCTGTTTTCCTGCTCTTGTCATGATGAAGGGTTAGGGGGTTGTTCTTGTTAAAATCTTAACGACAGCAGAGTATCTGGTCTGGTATGCACTAAAGTGAACATACATTAAAATGTGGGAGTAGGGATGGCCGAAAATTTTCGCCTCAAAATGAAATTGGTGAATAATGGCACTTTCCACTTGGCTAAAAATTTCCTGCAAAAAGTGCCGTTTTTCCACTTTTTCCCACCTTTTACACCCATTGAAATCAATGGGAAGAAAAGTTTTCTACAGCCATATAAAAGGCTGTCAGGCTCTAACAGCAGCCATTCTGTGTTTTTGAGAGGAAAGAGCAGCATGTTTTTGAGCTAGAGGAGATAGGCAAATAAAGGGGAATTGAAGCTTAGTTTAGGAAGTCATTTAGGTAGGACATTTGTTCTCTGTATTCGGGGAGTCTGGGGGCACTCTAGGGGATAAGAAGGGAGGAAGGAGGTTGTCCCCCAAATACTCCAAAATTCCATTTGACTGACAGGCAAGAAACAGACAACCTATTTGCTGGTTGATCTTGCTGTTATTGTCCCTGTGCTGGGTGGGGAAGTCTGGGGAAAGACATTGTTGATTTTCTTTTTCAGTTATAATTTTTTTGGACAGACTGTGATAAGACAACAGGGTAGACAACTTAAAAAAATAAAATTAATTAAAAAAAAAAATAATAAAAAATTAAATATCTTAGGTGACAGTGACAGACAGCTGACTGGGCTTAGGCAAGGCATCATACAGTTCCATCAGTTGTGTTGTGCACTATACAGTAAACACAGTGTAGTTGCAGAATGTCCAGCAAATGCACAAGGGGAAGGGGGAGGGGGGGGAGCAGTGTAAGGAGGTGAGAGTAAAGTAGTAGTCCAAAAACCTACTGCAGCAATAGTTGTTGCAGGGTGTGCAATCAATGATGATGATCCCTTTACTCCAAGGGAGGATGCAGTTTGTCAAGGTCCCATAAACAATATGTCCAGCACCACCAGTGCCAGTAGAAATATAGAACCATATAAGAAGAACACTGAAGACAACAACAAGTCACATTCAAGTGTTGATGATGCTGGCAACAGCATAATAGTGGAAGGTGTAGCAGCTGAACCACCTGCTGCATCAGACAGTGAGACACTAAAACACCTGTCTTCAAAGTAGTAGTGAATTTTGTTATAGTGAAATTAAAAATAAATTGTTTGAGACCTCCAAAAGCTTAGATGAATATAAGGGTAGTAGTCGGCAAGAACTGTCAGGTGATGCTGATGCTGCTGAGGATGACCTAATGATGACTGATGATGATGTAGATCTAGAATATATCCCTCAAGCATCCTTCTCTTGTTCAGATACAGATGAAGTTGAGAGTGAGGATGATGACAGGACTATAAGGTTAGCAGAAAGTCAAAGGCTGTATCTTTTGCCACTTTTAAGGAGCACTGTGTCTGTCTATAAAGTGTTTGAGAAAGCCATTGGAAAGTCTGACCATGGACAAGTACAAATGTCAAAAAGCACACAGTCACCCTATCAGTCATTCTCAGCATCATTGCCTCTTCAAAGTCCAAGTCCCAATCAGCCACATACACCTGTTTCGAGTACCCAGCAACAGCAACACAGGTTAACATCCACAATGTTAGATATAAGAGTACCTCTGGTGCTGCTGCTGTAAGTGCTGCACCTTTGATACCTAGTAGTAGTGGCAGTAGAATAATATCAACATTTAGCCCCAGTAGTAGTAGTAGTAGTAGTAGTAGTAGTAGAAACCACACATGACAGACACAGCCAGGACAAATATATTAACAACAGCACAGATGAGAAGGTGGAGGACAGATGGGACCACTGCTATGACTGATAAGTAATGTGTGTCAATAATCTTAGAAGGAGGATAGAGTATGACAATGGTAAAAATACATGCACAATCAAACCATGCCAGTCCCCCACCACCACCACTGCAATACATATCTACCACATTGTAGGTTGTACTTTATTTTTTTTTATTACTTGATATCATCATGAATATGTGTGTCACTTAAAAAAGAAAGTGTTGTGGGCAAAGGACAAATGCATTCTGCATGCTAACACATTTTTCAAACCATATTTTGCTGTAGGACTCACAACTTTGACTTTCAGCCACTTATTCCTAAACTTCAGCCCTCATAAGAAGTAATATTACAGTAGGAAATGTAGTACCTATAGGAAATATAGGCGAAAAATGTGTTAAAATAGGTGAAAATGTTTTAGCATAGGTGGAAAATTTGTTAAAATAGGCAAAAAGGAGGAAAAGTTTGCATAGGCCTACATCTCAGTTCAGAAATTGAGCTGAGCATGTAGCTTCATACATTGTCCTTCTAGTGCCAGGGAAACCAGCAGCCTCAGTGCATTTTATACATTCCTTTCAGCCTAAAGAAATTCTTATTCACTCTTTAGTAAATAAGATATTTCTCTAATGCTGTTGAGTAATGAAGAGTCTTGGAAACAGTCCTTTACTCATATCTGTGGTTTAGTAAATACCCCAGCTTTATTTATTAAACATGCAGGGCCAGATTTACAAGTTCCCCTAGACAACACCCTAAGTGCCTTTAGCATCACCCTAAGTGGTTACTAGTAGGCCACGAGTAGTGCTTGCATTGGATAACTCTGTATCATTAAATGGTTAAAAAAGCATTTAAATCAATGGGAAATTTGAAAAGTTGTATTTGTTCTCTATGATACAGCTGATTTAAGTAAAAATCACTTGATTTTAACAGATTTTTTTAATATATATTTTTCATGGTTTGGTTCAATGTTATTCTATATAGTGAGCAATATAAGCATGCATATGTTGTGCAACATGTTTAACCCTTTGAGTACCAGAGGGTCACACAATGCATTGCAGAGGGTTATATATACATAGTTACATAGTAGTTTAGGTTGAAAAAAGACTTGCATCCATCAAGTTCAATCATTTTCTTATTCGTGTTTACCGCTGTAGGTCCAAAAGAAGGAAAAAAAAACTTATTTCAGCAATTTCAAATTCTGCCTTGAATGGGGGGAAAATTCCTTATTGACTCCAAATGGCAATCAGATTTCTCCTTGGATTAACAAGCACTAAGTAAATATGAATCCCAATACTAACATACATAGCCCTGTATATTCTGCTCTTTTAAAAAGTATCCAGGCCCTTTTTAAAGGCATCTAATGTATTCGATAGCACCACCTCTTCAGGCAGTGAATTCCATACCTTTATTGTCCTTACCATAAATAATCCCTTCTGCTGTTGTAGCTAGGGATGGCTAGGGACTGTTGACATGTACTGGTAAAGTAGTAGATCAGGTTAGGATCGTGGTAGATCCCATGTCCCTAAAGTCTGTGCACCCCTTCCCTGACCTAAAACTTATGAGCACAAAAATTAACTTAAATGTCCTATTTAAATCAATGTGAGTTTGGGGAATTTGTGGCACTTTCCTTCACACATCAGCTGCATTGTATTACACTGCCCTCTGGAATTCAGAATGCTAAGATCTATAGAACAACTGAGCATTAAAATACTATAATGAAACCAATGGATTGTAGAGGCCCTAAGCTCCTGGTACTGCAGGTTTCAATCCTCAGTAACATGTGACAGACCCTATTTAGTAATGAATGTGTTGATTTTGCATTCTTTTCTGCTACAGGTCAACAGCAGCACAGCAGGTCTGTAAAAAGCCTCAGGTCATGTTACTGAAAATCAGGCTATGCAGATATAATAATTATCTCTGGAGAGTACCCATTCAACTTTCAGGTCTATATAATCCTCATGTGACACTGTATGCTTATGATTGTCTATTCTTGAGAGAAACTCCATTTAAATAGCTTAACAAGCAAAATTAAAAGATTGCTATGTGATACACTTTTTACTCTTTATTGGCCTGAGAGTTGTGTAAACATTTCAAAGCAATGCATCGCTCACACCTCTGGCCCTCAAAGAGAAATAGTCATTTTTTATTATTGTGTTTATAGATTTTTTTAACCTTTTTTTACTTTCCTTAATCTGTGTGTACTTACCTTGGATCAAGCATATCAGGTCTACTTTTCCTTCCATTTTCAGTGATTTGAACTCCCTTTGCATGGAATCTGTAAAAAGAGCCAGTGACACAACAGTATCTGCAAATGATCATAAAGAAGTCTGTACAAAGAAGAACTAGATCAATTTAGGAGTAAGCAGACTGCACCATAGGGGACAAAAGCCATAGTCTGTGTTTCCAATTTATTTATGAAACCGTGTATAAACAGTGCTCCTTTTCAGTGATGGAGGATTGACCCTTTGCCTTTCAGTTCATTTTCCGGCCATGAAATCATCTCTTACTTCATCTTCATCTGAATAAGAGGAGGATATTTGTGAGAGAAATTCTAGATCATGAGTAATTTGGTCATCCATAGCATCCCCCGCCACTTCTTCCCCACTACGTTTATATTCGGCTAAGCTTTTTGAAGTCTCAATTTCTTTTCACTTAAAGAGAGATATTTTCACAATATTTGCTACGACTTTCAGGATAGGGGTTGTGCTTGTCTGTGTCACTGTCAGATGCAGCAGTTGGTTGAACTGCTACACCTTGTTCCATTATGCCAGCAACACTATTATGCCAGCCACTCAATGTCATATTCAGTGTTCTTAAATGGTTTATTCATTTTACTAGTGGTGGAACATTTTATGGCACTTCACAAACAGCCTCTTCATGAGAAGAATGATCACCATCATTTATTGCACATGCTGCAGCAACTATGGCTGCAGTCAGTTTTTGGACTACCAATCTGCACTATTCCTGCTCATTTCACTCTCCCCTCTGCCCCTAGTATGTTTGTTGGATATTATTAAATTAGTGTGTGTATTTTAACAGAAAAGTACACAACAGAACTGATTGTGTGTGATGTCTTGTCTTTACAAAATAACATCTCTCTTCTAGTATCTGTCTGCCTCAATCACTGCTTTTGTTAGGGCCCCTTTCTCAGATATAAGTCAATCTAGTTTTTCTTTTACCTTTTTCTTTTATTTTTTCTTTAACTGTCACTATCGCCATCAATAAAAAAGAAAAAAAAAATATTCCCCGTGCAACTGCTTTTTTCCCTCTTTGCATTTAGTTAGTGTCAAGAGGATTTCAGCTGCTGCTTTCTCTCTCTCTCTCTCTCTCTCACTTCATTATTTATTTTTCCAGTGCAGATGATGATAGACATTTCTACATATGCTGTCCCCTCTTCTTCTTGCTGTTGTAGGAGTCCCTGTTAGTTGAACTGGTCTGTCTACTGAGTGTCAGTCTGCTAAATATTCTTCCAGTCAGCGATTGATATAGGCTCAACCAGCTCAGGAAGGAACTTGGATCAGCTTCCTGTCTCTTCTCAGTTACGCAATATTTTGTGGTAGTTGGGGTAAATCCCCTTTCTCTCCTTACACACCTCAGACACTCCTAAAACTGAACAGCCAGCAGGAAGGAACTTGGATCACCTATCTGTCTCAGTCACACAAGATATTGGCATATTTTCATTAAACATCCTTTCTCCCTTCACACTCCCCCCAAAGTCACCAAGACTCAGCTAATAAGGACAACACATTGCCTGTCCACAAGTCTCCCTAAATTATACTCACACTTCACTGTATTTGCCTATCCAAACTAGCTCAAAAACTGTGCTTCTTTCCTTTCCTCTCACACAGAATTATATGCTACAGGAACATGACACCCGTTTTATATTATCCCTGTGGGAAAATACAGGAAACTTACTATACTGGGAGGAGGGATTCATATATTTCCATTGGTTTCAATGAATTGTGTTAGGTGGGGAAAAGTGAAAAAATTGCAATTTTTGAGAAATATATCCTGCTCAACGGGAAGTGACATCTTTCACATGATTTGCTTTTGAGGTAACAAAATGTACCCCTCCCTACCCTTAGGCACCCTGTCCCCATGCCCTTTCTATAATACTATTTCCTTTTGGACACTGCCTACCACATCCTAAGTGGCTTCACCCCCCTTTCTAATCAAAAGGTTTGCAAAGTCAGCCTGAAGGCCAGCCTCATGAAATCTACAAAGTCCTGCTAAGAAGCTTTTACCTGCAATTCTAACTGACTCTGCATGAAGGGATTGACTTTCCCTAGACTTCATGGTTAGGTTTAAAATTTACTTAAGTGACTACATATAAATAAATTGAAAAAGTGCAGGATCTACGGATCCCAAAATATGAATTGAAGCAAATATAAATCAGACTTCGTAAAAGAGCATCCGGACCCCTCTTGGAAACCCCCCCTTCCCCAGCATTGATCACAAATGGCAACAAATAAGGCAATCTGCAGTGTACTCATTATCTTCCCTTACCTTCCCCTCCCCTACCCAGAGTACTATGAATGCCTGGGTTGAGTTTGCAGACCTGGAAGACCAACCCAAGCACCACTGGTCACCTACCTGATTGGTTAGATGATTACTAGCAGGACTATTCAGGAAGGGTCCTTATGCCCGCCCAAGAGGTCTGAAAAGAATCAGATCTGCCAGAGAGTGGCCAGTGCATTGCTTTGAAGTGCTTTAGACATCTGACACTCATATATACATTGTCTGCTTCCCCAGTCTTGTTTCAGTGCAAATCAGCTGTCAATGATCCGAAATATACACTGTTTGACCCCTCCCTCCCAAACACACAGTCTGGTTCCACTGTCCACTGGTAGTCAGAGATCCCAAAATACACTGCCTGACACCCCACATTGCTTCTGCTGTCCCATTGAAAACCATATAAACATATGTATGATGTCTGTTTCCACTACCTTTTCCCACTGGTATCCCACAGAATCAAATCTAAAAGTTTGAAAGCCCAGTATTCCTCCATTGGTAGCCATAGAACCATGCATTACACTGTCTGACACACAAGTCTTGTTCCACTTGTAACTACAGAATTACGCACACTCTGTCTGCATCCCCGTTCTTGTTCTACTGGCAGCCATGGTCCTGGCACCCACTATAGCACGTCAACCCATGGGATAACATTTCTCAGGTTGACACACAGTACTGAATACACTAGGAAATTCTATAGTGTTAAACTATTTTAGTATCTTTGAAGTGACCGAAGTGTAAAAAGTATTTTTTCCTATAGCACCATTTTCTGGAAATAGTTTTTGTACACTTGTCTAGAGTAGAAAGACAAGTGACCCTCATTTGATGTTACTGGTTTATTCTTTCCAAAATCATACGCTTTGATTACCTTTACTTAATTTCTGTAGTTTCTATAACCATTATAGTACAGTCAATTCCTGCTTAAAATTTTAAGAAAAATGAGTGTAGTTGGGGTAGTTTTGTGCTTCTAGTACCCCCTACCAGTAAGTCAGCTCATATCAATGGGCATGTCATTTACTTGGTTGAGTAGCAGTTAATGATTACAATAGGAGACCCTATCTTTGAATGGGTAGAAATGTAAAATAGCTCTCTTTTTTCCTATAGCGCCACCTTCTTGAAACATTTGAGTGCACCAGTTATGGGGTAAAAAGGCAAGTGCTTCCTCATTTAATGCAAGTGGATGTCTGCTTTCCAAAATGGGATGCTGTGCTTACATTTTCTGATCTTTTAAGTGAAGGCAGTTAATTTTAAAAACAAAAGTCCCAGGTATAAGTTAAAGTTAGTGCTGTACTCCATTAAGTATTACTAGGGATGGGCAAATATTTTTGCCTCAAACTGAAATCGGTGAATAATGGCACTTCCAGCTTGGGGAGTAATTTCCCGTGAAAAGTGCAGTTTTCTGCGCTTTTTTTTTAACCTAGCTCATTCCATTGAAATCAATGGGAACACTGGATTAACACACAATACATAGCAAATATTTTATTTCACAAAGGTATAGCATAATAGGGGCATGAGGGTGCCTGTGTTGGTGGGGTTGTCAGTTGAACAGGGAATTTAAAAAAAAAACAAAAAAACCCATAAGACATGGTATAAAAGGGGTCTGAGAAGGGTGCCTGCGTTGGTGGGTAGACTCTGGGGAATGAATCAGTTAAACAGGGAATTTGTTTTTGGGGGATTTCTTGAATGCTATTGGGGGGACAGTTAATAAAAAATAAATAAAATAAGAAATTTGTATGTAAAGTGATAGAGACAGGAACGCTGTTACATAAGCTGCCACTGGGGTGGACTGATACCTGACTTGATAGATTATTTTGTAGAGGATGATCTGCTTGATTTGTTGTTAGTGGCCCAAGCTCTGAGGAAACATTGATTTGTAGGATTTAGGCTTATTAAAAAAAAACCCAATTTTTTTGCATTTTTTTAAAGTACAATCCGTAAGAAAAAAAATGTGTACTGGCCTAGTGCCAGCAGGTCATGTTGTGTTGGCCAGAGGCCATTGTCAAATGTCCTCCTGAGTCCATAACTGTGGAATTTGTGACTGCTGTTCTTGCTGCTGCTGCTGAGTTGTATAAGTACAGGATGATTAGGCAGCTGAATGGAATGGGAATAGGATCAACAATAGCAATAACATCGGAGATGGATGATGAAGGTTCTACTTGCCAGGACTAGCTCCAGTGATGCAGCCCAATAAGTAGCCCCCAGTATATGTGGAGAAAAGATGAAGTTGGCCAATAATTCTTCCCCACCTGTCCCACCTCCAAAATCATGGGTGTGTTGTTATTAGAATACACATTTTTCCCTTGAGAGCAGGAACTGTGCCTCTCATCAGCAAATGTGAACAGTGTGTGGGGCAGCATGTCTGACAGCAGGCATGACACTAGTGGCAGCAGGGGTAGCACCTTGGGCAGCAGGCAGAGCAATGGTGTCAGCAGGGGCAGTACATCTGGCAGCAGGAACAGGCAGCTGACCTGCCCTGCGCTCAATACTACCCTTTTCTTCCTCTCTTCCCATTAAATTCCCCAAGATCCCTAGGGGTGATTTAGGGGGACTGAACAGCATTGGTTCTGTAGTGCTCACTTCCTCCTCCTCCTCAGACTCAGTGGACACATAAGGGTCCTTCCAATTCCTCCTTTTACTATTTTTAAACTTTTTCATAGTGATAGCAGTCCTATGAGCCTCTCCTGCCTCAATTTTGCAAAAAGATTGTAGCAGAACAGCACAGCACATATACTTTGGTCTGTAGCTGCTTCTATTGTGTTTCATTTCCTGGAATACATCACGTTTTTATAGCGAAAAGGTGAAAAACACGTATAAATCACTAGGTGGAAACTTTTTGGCCATTGAAAAAATGGGGAAGAATTCTGGACAATGGGGGAAAATTGCAAAGATTTTAATTGCTGGATTTAAAGCTGATTTTCTGGACAAAAACAAGGGTTTCGCAGGATTTCTCGCAGGAACACGGTGAGAGCTTTCACCCAGCCCTAGGTATTACAAACTATACAAATGGAATACCATTTTTTCTCTGGCTGGTAACATGTACTGACTGCAGTAAGGAATTCCATGGTTTTCAAAGACTTCAGTATCTATGAAGTGGTGAAATGTGAAAAAAACTTTTTTCCTATTGCACCATCTTATGGATATATTTTTCACACAAGCCCAGGGGTAGAAAGATGCACAACCCTTCATTTTCTGCAGTTGCATGTTGCCTTTCCAAAATGTTAAATCTGGCATACCTTTCCTTCATATCTATAATAGTTCTGCCAATTTTAGTTCAGGCAACTAAATTAAAATATAAAACAGTTTTGTGCTTCTGGCACATCTGCAGTATGTCAACACATACCAATAGGGTACAATTTTTCTCAGAAGAACAGTAATATGTATATAGTAAGAAATTACAAATTACAAGATTTCAGTACATTTGAAGGGAAGTAAAAGCATACCTTTTTTCCCTTAGTGTCATCTTCTACAAACTTTTGGGCTCACACAGGCTAGGGGTAGAAAGGCAAGTCACCCCTCATTTTATTTAGCAGGAGATCTGCTTAAGGAAATGTATACTTTAAATTGGTTATTTTGATATTATCAGATAATTATGACCTCCAACTATGTTTTGAGTATCTTCACAAAAATATCAATCAATTTTTTTTAATCTTATCAGTCTGGGACCCTGTAACAGGACATACATTTGTGAACCGATACATATTAGATTTCAGTTTACTCAGGAGATATGGATATTCATATTTCATACTCTCTGTTTATTATGCTAAGCTTGTTTGAGATGTTGTTAAGTATACTGTGACTTTAGTGTAAATTTCTATAATCTCTCTGAAAAACTGTATTTTTAACAAAATTTCATTGCTTTATCATTTCATGTAGGTAGAAGCTTCAGCCTTTTTCTCATAATTTAGTTTTCTTTCAGGAAATACTATACATTTATATAGTTATTGAGGTGTTTTAGGGTAAATTCACCATGTAACCAATGGCATCTGCATTTTTAGTTCATTCTACTGAAAATGCCCTTTTCTGCTCCCGTTAATAGGGGGTCTGTGCAATGTAGGTAAAACTACACATTTAGTATTGTTGAATTGGGGGATTAAGGTCTTTTAAAATAATTGAAACTTTCACAACTAACATAAATGTCTTTTTATATACAGTATATGATATTAACAAAAGAAATCATTGTTTAATATTTATGACATCATAGCTTGTAACACATTGCAAATCTGCATCATGTGAGACACCACGAAAAAGATGAATTTGTCCTGAAACAGTACATAGGTTAATATACATAACTAAAAGGTTAGAATCATACCTAAATAGATGTAAAGTAAAATCTTCAAAAGTGCATGGCCTCCCAGGAGAAGAAATCCCCCAAACCCCTGGCACTCAAAATGGTCAAAGTCTCTGCCAACCCGCAAAACTATCCTATCACCTGGAGCAGCAGCCCCCATTACACTAGTCTGGTGCTCTAGAAATCAAACAATGCTATGCATTTAACTTGCTAATCTCCTATTGTATTCTTGGTGTATCATTGGTAGTATTTAAGAAAATACCAACTTAGAGGTCGTTCGCTTAAACTTTTGATGTAAATCCATGAAATCATTTTAACTGACCTCCATCTCCGCCAACTGTCATTTATACTAACATGTACCATGGCCACTGGGTTTGCTTAGCCCATTCCAATAATCTATCAACCCAATCAACTAAATGCTGAACTAGAGTACCGGGGAGACAGCAAACTTTACCTTTGGTGATGCTGGTGACAGGTTATCTTATATATCTTTCTAATTCTAGGATCCACTATTGCCAACTATTTAGGTCTTCATGCATCCCAAATCTCATCAGTGCAAGAGTGGATGTCCTCCTGGTTGTTAGAAAGAACAGTCCTGTCAAGCAGGGGCATTCTTTTGCCAGCAACCCTAACATTATCACTCAATGTAGCAAATCTGTTTGGGTAAATAAACATAGGTATTCACTCCCTTTTATTCTCTAAAAATCCCTCTCAAGATTGCCAAAGGTCTCCCAAAATGTTAGAAACCTGACTCTCCAGATATTTAAAATGATAGTAATGTTTCACAAAAGCAATCTTCAGTAAGGATACAAAAAACCTGAAAAAAACTGTCAAGGGGGGGTAGTGTTTTCCTTAAGAAGATTGTCTCTTACTGTGAGCTGTCTGGTCAAATGAACAGATTCCACATCTGAGGGGACGTGGCTTACACTAGGTAAAAGGGGTAGGAGGGGGATACTTTTCCATTCAATTACTCTTGAACTACAACTCTGACAGTATTGAAATAACACTCTCCATGGCACAAATACTAAGAAGATTAATTGGAGTTGCTTTTTTTTGTGAAACATTACCATCTTTTAATTTAAGCTTCCAATCTGGCTGCTTGTTGACATTTACCACAGAGGTATGAACATTCAAGCGCTTCATGTATTCACTATTTGTCTGCTCTATATAGAATGCTACCAATCACAACCCAGAAATCAAAAGCAATACACGCACCTCAGGACACACTTTGCAATAACTTGCACACAATACAGATTTAAAAGGATTGTAATACTTAATGTAGTGTTTATCCCCCTGAGTAAAAAAAGGGTACTCTCACTGCTGAAAAGTGTTTTATTCAAAAGTTATTACAGATCAAAGTTGATTTTTTTTTAGCTGCAATATCACAGTGGCCTGAAATTGTACAATGACGCTGTTGTTACACGTCCTATGGACAGCTCTGGTCCGTAGACCATAAATCTCCATAGGATGGTGTAGCAATAGAGCCACTGTACAATTTCAGGCCACTGTTATATTGCACCTATTGCACTTCGCGCTGTAATAACGTTTGAATAAAACACTTTTCAACAGTGGGAGTTCCATTGTTTTAATCAGGGGGATAAACCCTACAACATATGTTTTTTTACATTTGAAGCATTACTATGCCTTTAAGGACAGGTAAAACACCCTTTTTAATCCTTTGTTTACTATACTAATAGAGTACAGTAATTCTGATCACTCCATACGTTAGTGTCTCACAACTTATCTCCTTTGCAAATATAGACATTTGGTCATCTTGCATTATTCACCCTCCCTCCTTCTGTAATAGATTTCAGAAGGCCTCAAAGTACCAGTCAGTAATCAAAAACAACACGACCACTTCAGACATAGTTTGTAATCACTTGCACACTATACACTTGTAAAGATAGGGAAAAGAAGATGTTTGGTTTTAACTCTTCCTTTACCAGGCCAGTAGAACACAGAACAGAAAACAGCAATTCTAGACAGTGCACAGAGCAGACTGTTATATCAAGCTTTTGGGCAGTAAACTTGATGCTGTTATATTAGAACTTTGTAGCTTGAGACCCACTCCTGATACTTGTGCAGCTCAGCTTCCTTTTACAGTCACCCAGTCACCAACTTGGAGAAAAGTCAAGACTTCTAGCAAGACTTTCAAAATTACACTACCGTAACATTCTCCAGGAGACTATCTTAGTGTTGGGGAATCCTAAACCATTGACTTCTCCATTTCCATAATCAGCCACTCATCTTTGTATCACAAACTGCTCTATTTAATAAAACTGCACTTTAAAGGGATCATAATACTTCGTTTTATCTTTATTTTATTTTGTAGGCATTAAAAAACATGAAGAACGATATAAGTCTTATCTCTCAAACCTTTATGGTTTGAGAATTATTCACAAGCAAAGTATCCCCCTCCTGCCCATCTTACCTAGTATAAGCCATCTCTCCTCAGATGTGGAATCTGGTTGTAAGACCAGGCAGCTAACAGAAGGGGACAATCTTCTTCCTATGAGAACAATGAAATCCCTGCCCCCCTTGACAAGTTTTTCAGGTTTTTCCCTTATCTTAATTGAAGATTGTCCCACTCTGCAGTCTACCTGGGCACCTCCCTTCTGATCTGGCTGAACAGTGTTACATCAATAAAAGTGGTGGGAGGAGGATACTTTATCATTGATTTACTCTTGAAGTACAACTCTGACAGAATTGAAATAACACTCTCCAAAGTCCAAATACTATGATGATTAATTAGAGCTGCTTTTATTATGAAACATTACTATCCCTTTAAAAGGACATAGCAAAACAAATAATGATTAAGACTGCATTTGCCTAACTAAATAATTATAGAAAGTAATTTTGCCCCAACAAAAATTTGCATGTCTTAAATCTTCATTGTTTATTAATTATTTACATTGCTCAGACAACAATGTGTATTGTTAAAAAAAATCGCAATTGCTTCTAAAAACTTAGCAGTGCTAGTAACATAGATTGTTTTTAGGAAAAGTTAGCAATACTGATAAAAATTCATATTTCTCCTTAACATATTAGCAATGACTAAGAACTTTAGCATTGCAGTAAAAAGTTTCAAGGCATTTAAAGCTGCATGTATTTCTCTATGCATTTTTTTGGCACAATGCAACATTTTTTCAAGAAGCAACACAGTCTTTTAGTTCATTAAAAAAATGCAGATGGAGTTAAATTCATTAATATATGAAGCACATTATTTGTATGATCTGAGAATTTTCAGGTACAATTGCATTAAATAGGGCCCATAGAATCTTGTTTCATATGCTGTTTATGTGCAAATTTGATTTACAAACTGCAGTTAGAGGGCCGGGAGGGAAATGCACTATGGACTAGTAAGGCCCATGTATGGAGATATATTTGCAAATTTCACTATTAGCTTCCTTATCATATGCACTAAGCACTTCTCAATCATTTTTCACTACAATTTTGCTTCAATTACATCATGAAATTCCTACAATTACACTGTCTTAGTGAGAACATTGTTATTTGATTATGCAAATTGTGTTTTAGAATTCACATGGGAGCAGTAAAGAAGTTAAGCAAATTATATTTAAGGTCAATTATTATGATGCATAGGCAGGAGATGCAGATATTACTAAATGCTCAGTTAACCCCTTGTATTCTTGCAAAACAATGTGTTGGAGATGTCTCTGGCATTCAAGTAGTTAATATAAGTCCTTCAATAAAACAAATATTTCTGTAGCTGTTAGTATTTGTATCTCAAATACAGTATTATATGAGGTGAACAAAAGGGTGTATGTGTTCACATAAAATGGAGAAATTATGGGGTAACTCAACCGTACGATAGTAGACAAATATTCCCCAAATTCCCTTTGCTGTAAATATGGCTTTTAAGCCTTTGAATGTTAGCGAGTTCTGTTATTCATGTGTTGGAGATCTCTATAGCATTCAGCGGGTTAAAAATCCTATTTAAAGGGATAGTAATACTTCGTTTTAACTTTATTTTATTTTGTAGGCATTAAAAAAACATGAAGAATGATATAAGTCTTATCTCTCAAACCTTTATGGTTTATGAGATATTCACAAGCAAAGTTCCCCTCCCGCCCCTTTTACCTAGTGTAAGCCATCTCTTCTCAGATGTGGATCAGGTTGTAAGACCAGACAGATAACAGCAGAGGACAATCTTCTTTGTATGAAAACAATGAAAGCCCTGCCCCCCTTGACAAGTTTTTCAGCTTTTTCCCTTATCTTAATTGAAGATTGTCCCTCTCTGCAGTCTACCTGGGCACCTCCCTTCTGATCTGGTTGAACAGGGGGGGATACTTTGTTTGTGAATATCTCTTAAACCATAAAGGTTTGAGACATAAGACTTATATCATTCTTCATGATTTTTTAATGCCTACAAAATAAAATAAAGTTAAAACGAAGTATTACTATCCCTTTAAACCACTGGAAAATTGTATTTGTTCCCTACTGTGCAGTTGGTTTGCCCCAGAACTGTTCCAATAGACCTTTTATATGGACAACATAATGTGTCAATAGTAAGTAAATATTTTATTCAGCTGAAACATTTCCCTAGATACACATTCTTGAGAAATGCAATGGACAACTGATAGGCACTCAAACAGTTAACATTACACAACTAGTTTTCTGCACAATAAAACTATCCAGGTGACAGATATACTGCCTACCAAATTAGCTAAGAGGAAATGCATACTATTTCAGCCATAGCATCCCTTATTTAAGTGTGTCCTAATCATGAATGGAGATGAAAGGTTTGTTTTCAGCCTGCAGACAATTCCTGTGGCTCCCTAATTTAGCTATGCTGCTTCCTGCAACCCTCCCCACTCATACACACACACACTGGCACAATTCCCTACTGCCAACATAACCAAGAAGTACATGTGTATAATGGAGGAGGGATATGAACCGTGTCACAGAACAGAGGTGGGCAATCTACAGCTTTCCTGTTGTTGTTGTTTTCATCATCCCCAGTTAAGGATGATGGAAAGTTTAATCCAACAGCAGCCGGAGAATCACAAGTTACCTACCTCTTAGAGAGTTTAAATTACTAATATGATTCCTTGTTAAAATAGTTGCTGGGACTGATTTTTGTGCACTGCTCTGGTTTAGTTCCCATATACTAGGCTGTCTATGCAGAAAATTCTCCTCCATTTTGTGCAATTCTTTCACTAAAGGGAAGTATGAGGGAGTAAATGGGAATCTGCATAGTTCCATTTTCCTGCGCATGCTATAGTGGTGTCATGTGGGGTTTGCTAGCATTAAAGTAGTAACAACCCCTAAGAATATCCCTCTACTTATCTTGCCATGGCCAGAAAATCTGAATGCCCCTATGACTGTTGAATTGGTTCAAGAGATAATATCTTCAATCACTCTAGGACGTCATATCCATGAAGGCAGACGTGTTAGAAGGACTACCAGACACATACTATTGACATGGTACTGGACATGGTAATCTTAAACCTTTGAGTACTAGAAGGGTGTGCAATGAATTGGCAGAATATACACAGAAACTCCAATATGGCCTCCCCTGTGTGATATTTAGCTGATTATTTCAATAATTTCATTAATAATTGCATTTATTTATGAAACTTTTTAAATAGGTGCTGCTGGATTTCCCTTTTCTGCAAAATAATTGTTCAACTTTAAAGCATTAATAATGGCAGAGTGTGTCCATTGGAATGCATATACTCGTCCATACATACCACAAAGAGCAACCATGTGATGTTTATTCTAAACTATAAGTGCAGTGGCTCATCAGTGGGGCAATACTTATTTCCCCCTTTTAAATTGGGCAATATAATCTAATTCTCTCACTGGCTACTGTGGGATTACATGCAGAGCGGAGATATGAGCAAAAATTTATCAAAAACATCTCTGGCATCATAAATAATCACCCTTGTAATAACATAGAATAATGAGACATATGTAACAAATGAACAAGTGAAAATGTTCTTGCTCACACCCAATTTTGTATGATAAAGGCCATTTTTCTCATACCAGCCCTGCTATAACAAAATTAGGGTTACCATATTTTTAACTTTCAAAAGCGTGGGAACTTCCACTTATCAACTAGATTTAACCCTTTGGATGCTGTGGAGGGGTTGAGCAACGTATTGTAAAGCAATTGTTTATAAATATGATGCTTGCTTAAGACACTTGACATTTCTGCCTGTATATTCCTGTATGGATCTCACAGTCTTAAAGGGATAATAATGATTCATAATAATAGCAGCTCTAATTAATCATCATAGTATTTGGACTTTGGAGAGTGTTATTTCATTTCTGTCAGAGTTGTAGTACAAGAGTAATTCAATGACAAAGTCTCCCCCTCCTGCTCCTTTTACTGATGTAACACTGTTCAGCCAGAGCAGAAGGGAGGTGCCCAGGTGGATTGCAGAGAGGGACAATCTTCAATTAAGATAAGGGAAAAACCTGAAAAACTTGTCATTGTTCTAATAGAAAGAAAATTGTCCCCTGCTGTTATCTATCTGGTCTTACAACTAGATTCCACATCTGAGAAAAGATGGCTTACACTAGGTAAAAGGAGCAGGAGGGGGAAACTTTGCTTGTGAATATCTCTCAAATCATAAAGGTTTGAGAGATAAGACTTATATCGTTCTTCATGTTTTTTTAATGCCTACAAAATAAAATAAAGAAAAAACGAAGTATTACTATCCCTTTAAGCATGGATTGGAATCAAGCAGCAATAAGATTAGTTTTCTTATTGCAAGTAGTGAGTAACTCATCCTATAACATAATTTGCTAGAATGTGAAGCTCCCTGTGTGTGTAACACAAACATGCGCAGTAGAGACTGCCGGAACGATGCAGTCATGCGCAGTAGAGAATGGCTGAACGCGCCGGTCTCCAGTCAGAGTGGCGGCATGGCTGATCCGGAGCGGGGCGTTCCCACCGGTCCACCACCTGTCTCCGCTCCCTGCTCCGGGGCAGCAGCCAAGGACACTGGGTGTCACTTTGGCCCTTGCACACAGGCCTTTAATACTAGTTTACCAATATTTAGCAAGTAGGAGAATTTGGCACAGTAATGCAGCAGGGCAGGGATCGGTAGTGCCACTAACTCCAGTCAGACAGCTCTGATCAAAACTTTAAACAATCACAGGACGTATATGCTCATGCAGAAGCTGATATATTGTTAGACGTTCTTGTACTTAACCACACACAATGTAATAGAGAGAGGTGGCATAAAATTGCCCTCTTCTCTTGTTAAAAGATATCCGGGGGGGAATTCAGTATGAGGCAATGCTATGGAGATGTGTGTGTGGAGATGTGTGCCAGCCATCCAGCCATACAAAGGCCTGTACATGTCCAGGTTTAGTCATATGTAAGCCTGGGTATGTCCATATTAGGCCAAAAGCATGTATGAGCATTTATATATATATATATATATATATATATATATATATATATATATATATATATATATATATATATATATGTTAATTCAATATCAAGGCTGAGAATGGCTCAGTTTAGCAATAATCAAGTCTGATCCTATCCATGTTAATACATAAATAAACTTTAGCATGTTCACATTCAGCAATAAAGAAACCTGAACATGTCTGTGTTCAGTCATAAACAAGTCTGAGCATTTCCCCATTCAGCCATAAAAAAGTATAAGCATGTCCACATTTAGTCAGAATCAAGTCTATGCATAGTTTGTTTAGTCATAAGCAAGCCTGATTGTGTCCAGTCCTTTCATAAATAAGCCTGAACATGTCTATGTTCAGTCATAAACAAGCCTGAACATGTCTGTACTCAGTCATAAACATATTTGAACATGTCCATGTTCTGTCATACACAGGTCTGACTAGGGTTGCCACCCAGCCGGTATTTTACCGGCAGGCCGGTAAAAAATTGGCTTCTTTCCAGCGTTAAGTCTATGGAGGGAATGCCTTGGCCTGTATTTTTTTGATGAAAAGGTGGCAACCCTAAGTCTGACAGGTTCAGTCTAGGATTTCCTCCTCCCAGTATTTTACCATCTTGGCAGTAAATATTGGACATTAAGCCAGTGTTATGTCTATGGCAGCTGTAGGAAGGCTGATATTTGTCCAGCAAATGTAGTAATCCTACTTCAGTTTTAAACAAGCACGATAGTGTCTGTATCCTGTCATGCATACCTCCCAAGTGTCCCTCTTTAGGAGGGACAATCTCTCTTTTAGACCCAAATCCCCCTGTCCATCTTTCCCACCCTGGTGTCCCTCTTTTTAAGACATCATGCTGTGTGGTGTGTATATAAGTGCATGACATTGCTCCACAGCTATAAAATGCACATTACTGTTTGTTTAGACGTCATGTATGTTTGGAAATTAGTCCTTGTAAATAAAATTCTTTGGTCTTGTTATAAGTCATTTATTAGATTACACAAGGAGACTCTATAGGTCATGAAATAACCTGAAAATTATCGGTAATGCCCCACCCACCAGTCACACCTACATCAATACCCCCTAAAACACAAGTGTCCCTCTTTGGCAATCTGAAATGTTGGGAGGTATGCCTGTCATGCATTTGTATTTAGGCAAACAAACAGGTATGAGCATATATGCATTTAGATCAAAAGAATTGTGAGAACTTTCACTTCAATCATAAACAAGCCATAGCATGTTTAAGTTGAGTAAAAAACAAGCTTGAACATTTTTGCACTCAAACATACACAAGCCTGAGCATGCCCATGTTCAGACATACATATGTCTAGTAATGTCTGAACATGTCCACTTTTAGCCATAAACATGCCCATACTCCCCCCTAACCATATAATGCACCAATGCCAATAAAAAACAACCACAAAATTAATACAAAATATAAGTAAAGTAAAATATCCGGGTGGAGGCACACTGACTGAAATGTGGACTGAACCAGAATGACGCACCAACTGGGTTGTGGCTTACAGCAAAGCCTGGAAAAAGGCAAAGGACAAGATTATGTGATATGGGTAAAGTGAAGCTCAACCTATACCTACTATAATGGCTTCCTGATAGTGGCAGGTGTCGATTGAAATTACTAATATAGTTAAACTGGGATTAGCCTTTAACACCAGTGACTGACTGCCCTCCAGGGAATGCACTACAATGTATGAGCAATGTTGCCAGCATTAGTGCAGTACTTTAATTCCAGCAAGACCTGTAAGTTATCACCATAGCATACTCAGGGAAATCACACCCTTTCCTTTACTTCTTCTTTAATATTTTGCATTACACAAGATGTGCTAGATTTAGCAAAGAATCAATGTTGTACATTCACCATAAAACCTCTTTGGCTAATGCATTTCTCCCGTTAACCTTGTTTATTAGTGCCTAATGGTACTATTTAATGGCACTGACGAAACAAATCAAATTGAATATCTATAAATGGGAAAAATAACAGTATGAAACATATAAAGTGACAGGTGCTATAATCAAGTTTGAAAATAATTCATAGAATGCAACTAAACCAAAAACTGCATTTGTCTAAATTCACAAATCAACATGGCACAATTTATATGATAAAGTGCATGTAACTAAATACATATATAAGCATAAATACAAACAGCTGTGTGTGCGCATGTTTGTGTGTCTGCACACGTGAAAGTAGATATATACCTCTTACACCTTATAATAATATCAGACATGAACATGCCATAGAAAAGAATAGCTCACAGGGCCAACTCATCATAATATATACATTAATAAAGTAATAATTGTATAGATGGCAGCAGAGAATGAAAAGGTTCCCCAGTCCCCCAGGTATTAGGCCGAAACCTAAAGTGCAGATGCAACACAAAAAGGCAAACCTGTGCTTCACTATACAAGGTGCAAATGTGTGCCCTGTATTGGGCATATATACTACTGTGTTATTAAATATGATGATTTTGTCCCAAAATTTGGGCAAACATAACTGCAAACATTGGGACCCCCAAGCATCAAAAACACTATATATAAAAGGTCCTCCTACAAAATATTTTTTATTATAACATCTCTTCAGGTACTGTTTTTAATTTAGATAGGGCTTTACTGGTGTATTAGAGTAGATACTCACCATATATTGAGGGAACTTGATAAGGATGGCAAGCTTATACAATGTGTGGCCAAATTTTGGAACAAAATCCTCCTATTTATTAACACAGTAGTATTATATATGCCCAATACAGGGCACACATGGTTATGTCATACCCTGTGACAAAAACTAAAGCACATGAAAGACAATACATTTGAATGACACGGGCTGGTTAAAAGATATATATGTATTTTATCAAAATTACATTTAAAACTATTATGCTAAAGTTTCATATACAAATGTAGCAAAGGCATTAATATTATTTGAAAATCTAGAAGATCCATAAGATGAAATTGTAGATCTATAGATCTAAATTAATATACAAACACAAAAGATAAAATATGCACAACCATATCAAATAATTACAAGGGTAAGCGGGAAGGATACTAAAATATAGAAGATTACAAATTTCAAGAAGCTTCGCATACCTAAACAGGCAGCACAAACACAAATATCTATCTGGTGATCAACAATTACACAAATTATTATTATAAAAAAGCGGTCCACAACTTTTTCCAGATTCATGTGTACAGAAAGTACTGTTTCCAAATGGAAGATGTAATGCTACTCCTATTTCCAATGAAGTGCATTCATGTCCTAGCTTCTTCCTCTCTTTTTTACTTTTTCAATGCCTTGAAAGAAAGGGTAGGTTAAATCAACTCTGTGCAATTCAATAAAGTGTTTTGATACAGCCAATCTAGACTGTTTCTTACCTTATCAGGGTGCCCCCTCACCCTTAATTTAAGGTGTCTCAAAGCCATTTACATACTCTTGTGTGTTGCAATTCAAAAAACTCATTCATTTTATAAAGCCTTCCAATAAAAAAAATAATGTGCCCATATCTAAACAAATCAATGAAAGATTACCAAGACTGATAAATTTAGACTTGATTTCAGTCAGCAAGCCAAAAAAAAAAATAACACTAACAAATTATTGATCGATTCCCCTCTAAAAAGCAACTGATGGGTTTTCATGACTTTAACCAGATTTCTCATCTAATATAAGAACACTCCAATTAGGTTTAAAACTGCAATTCATTGTGAAACCATCAATGCGATATGGAGTTTCCCAATAATTATCCTTCTTGACAGCCTTGTTTGATTTAATTTCTTAAGAAACATGTACTGTGGTGTGAACTCCAGTTTAGCTTAGAACATTGGTCTGGGGTGCAGGCTTCAAACCAAGCTGTCTAGGGACAAAGAGGTTCATGTTCATGACCAACGATAATTATACAAATGCCATAGTTTTTCAGTGATAGCCTTCTTGAATATCCAGTGGGTTTTATATTTACCAGTTCCATGTTTTTGAAATAATTAATTAATTAAAATCTAAACAGACAGTTAGGAAGTCCCAAAGAACCACAAATTAACATCCTGTGATCTGCACTCCACACTTGCCTAGGATGTGAGTCATCATTACTCAACTGTCAGAAAAACTCTAAACAAGAATGGCGGTCATGGAAGGATAGCAAGGAAGAAAGGTTATTTCTAAGAGGAATATTGTTACCCATCTTAAGTTTATCAAACAGTACATAGATGATCCACAAGATTTTAAGAACAATGATCACTGGACAGATGAGCAGAACTTTAGTACCTCTATTTAAGAAGGGAACTAAAACAGAACCTGGGAATTATAGACCTGTGTTTGACCTCTGTACTAAGAAAACTGCTTGAAGGGATAATAAGGGATTATATTCAAGAATACACCACAAAAATATGATTATTAGCAGGAATCAACATGGTTTTAGGAGGAATAGTTCATGCTAAACTAATCTTTTCAGCTTATATGAAGAAGTAAGTAGCAACCTAGATAATGGTAAGGGACTTGATGTAGTATATCTAGATTTTGCAAAGGCATTTGATACAGTGCCACACAGGAGGCTGGAGTATAAAATAAGGAAATTGGGGCTAGGAGATAAACTTTGCAGTTGGATAGAAAACTGGTTGAATGACAGGGAACAGTGTTTGGTTGTAAATGGATAATTCTCCAGTACAAATAAAGTTGAGAGAGGAGTACCTCAGGGTTCAAAACTTGGTCCACTACTTTTTAACATGTTTATAAATTATAGACCTGGAAATAGATATAGAAAACAAAATATCAATATTTGCAGATGGCACTAAATTATGCAGTGTAATAAATTCAGAACAGAGGGATTTATATAAAATGGCAGATTGGGTAACCAAATGGAATATGAAGTTTAATGTGGGAAAGTGCAGAGTTATACATTTGTGAAGAAAAAATCCCAATGTTACTTATGAATTTAATAGAATCATTTTAGGAGACCCGTTACTAGAGACAGACCTGGGAATCATTGTAAACTACAAACTTGAAAACAGTATCCAGTGTCAAATAGCAGTAGCACAAGCAAACAAAGTATTGTCGTACATAAAAAGGGGTATTGAAGCAAGAGTGGATAACATCATTTTGCCATTGTACAAATCGTTGGTAAGTCCTCACCTCGAGTATGCAGTGCAGTTTTGGAAACCAGTTCTGATAAAGGATATTCTAGAATTGGAGAGTGTACAGAGAAAATGATTTAAGGGAATGGAAGAATTGAAATATAAATTCTCTGGGTTATGAGGCAAAGGTTGAACCTGATGGACTTGCGTCTTTTTTTTACCTAATCTACTATGTTAATATATTTTGTATCATGTACCATGGACATCAATGTACGTAGGCAAAAATAAAATCATAATAGGTTACAGTGGTACCTTTGCTTATACTAGGTGTTCATTACAAATAGAGCCATATGGAAATGAATCATATTATGAATTGGCACAAATATGACATTTTCTGTATAAATGAAGATTTTTTTTTTCTTTCTATATCCTGCAATATACTTTTTCCTATCTCATTTGTGGTGAGTAATGAGCCATAATGAATAGTATACACAACACTTACACTTAGGTACTATAATGTTTCATGCTTACAGGAGCAAAATGAAGCATAGGTGAGTAACTTGCTATTAGTGACTTTTGATGCATCATCTTCCTGAAGACAAGAATGTTGTGTTCAGGAACATTGTTTAGTTAGATATTCTAGTTTTTATTAGTTTTACTTCTCAGACAGACATAACCTAGAAAAAAGTAATATTATAAACCAGTTCTTTATGAGTCAATGAATAAACCTGAACATGAATCATACAACACAAGGTTTTATCAGAGTAAATTCACAACCGCACCTATCTGGCCTTTTCCAGGAAACATATCTGTGACTCAATATTATTATTGTACGTCAGAGAACAACCGAGAGTTCAGCCATGCTGTTCCGAAGCAGGTTAAAGGAGAAGTAACATTTAATAATAACAACCCAACGCTTACCATACTATGGTTAGAAAATCCTAATGGAATTCTGCCTTTGTTCAAAATATATCTTAAATCTCACCCGGATGTCATGTCTGTGGAAGAGTACATGACAGTTACTGGCACTTTTTTCAGACTGAAGCAAAAAGTTGCATCTTCACTGACATGACATCTAGGACTGATTGTAGATATTATCTCTTGAACAAAGGATTTTCTGGTGGTGTATAGAACATATTACACATCAGTTGTTATATACAAGTCAAAATTGAACTACAAAATAATTAGATATATTTTATTAATAACCCTTTGAGTGCCAGAGGGGTATGCAATACATTGCTCTGCAATGCATTGCACACCCCACTGAAACTCAAAGGGTTAACTGCTCCACTGGCTGAGGTACCCATAACACATTGCTTTTTAATGAACTGTAGGACTCTCAGGCAATAAAGGATCAATAAAATGTCGTGAGGTTTAAGGCAAGGTAGGTGATTGTTGGGATTAGCGGTAATCAATGAATTGAAAGCCTCCAATGCAATATAAGTTATGTAAACGGTGTGCAACTTGTATAGTCAGGAATGCGTGGCTGGCATAGGCTTTCAATTCATTGATCTCTTGGTCATTCATAAGAGAAACCAGGCCTCACAGGCCCAGCTACTTCTCTTATACTGTGTATATATACACAGTATCTCACATAAGTGAGTACACTCCTCGCATTTTTGTAAATATTTTTATCTTTCATGTGACAACACTGAAGAAAAGACACTCTGCTACAATGTAAAGTAGTGAGTGTACAGCTTGTATAACAGTGTAAATTTGCTGTCCCCCTCAAAATAACTCAACACACAGCCATTAACGTCTAAACCTTGGCAACAAAAGTGAGTACACCCCTAAGTGGAAATGTCCAAATTGGGCCCAAAGTGTCAATATTTTGTGTGGCCACCATTATTTTCCAGCACTGCCTTAACCCTTGGGCATGGAGTTCACCAGAGCTTCACAGATTGCCACTGGAGTCCTCTTCCACTCCTCCATGATGACATCACGGAGCTGGTGGATGTTAGAGACCTTGCACTCCCCCATCATCTGTTAGAGGATGCCCCACAGATGCTCAAAAGGGTTTAGGTCTGGACATGCTTGGCCAGTCCATCACCTTTACCCTCAGCTTCTTTAGCAAGGCAGTGGTTGTCTTGGAGATGTATTTGGGGTCCTTATCATGTTGGAATACTCCTCTTAAGGGAGGGGATCCTGCTCTGCTTCAGTATGTCACAGTACATGTTGGCATTCATGGTTCCCTCAGTGAACTGTAGCTCCCCAGTGCCGGCAGCACTCATGCAGGCCCAGACCATGACACTCCCACCACCATTCTTGACTGTAGGAAAGACACACTTGTCTTTGTACTCCTCAGCTGGTTTCCGACACACAAGCTTGACACTATCTGAACCAAATACGTTTATCTTGGTCCCATCGGACCACAGGACATGGTTCCAGTAATCCATGTCCTTAGTCTGCTTGTCTTCAGCAAACTGTTTGCAGGCTTTCTTGTGCATCATCTTTAGAAGAAGCTTCCTTCTGAGACAACAGCCATGCAGACCAGTTTGATGCAGTGTGTGGCGTATGATCTGAGCACTGACAGGCTGACCCCCCCACTTCTACAACCTCTGTAGCAATGCTGGCAGCACTCATACATCTATTTCCCAAAGACAAACTCTGGATATGACGCTGAGCACGTGCACTCAACTTCTTTGGTCGACCATGGTGAGGCCTGTTCTGAGTGGAACCTGTCCTGTGAAACCGCTGTATGGTCTTGTCCACCGTGTTGCAGCTCAGTTTCAGGGTCTTTGCAATCTTCTTATAGCCTAGGCCATCTTTATGTAGAGCAACAATTCTTTTTTTCAGATCTTCAGAGAGTTCTTTGCCATGAGGTACCATGTTGAACTTCCAGTGACCAGTATGAGAGAGTGTGAGAGAGATAACACCAAATTTAAAATGCCTGCTCCCCATTCACACCTGAGACCTTGTAACACTAATGAGTCACATGACACCAGGGAGGGAAAATGGCTAATTGGTCCCAATTTGGACATTTCCACTTAGGGGTGTACTCACTTTTGTTGCCAAGGTTTAGACATGAATGGCTGTGTGTTGAGTTATTTTCAGGGGGACAGCAAATTTACACTGTTATACAGGCTGTACACTCACTACTTTACATTGTAGCAGAGTGTCATTTCTTCAGTGTTGTCACATGAAAGATAAAATAAAATATTTACAAAAATGTGAGGGGTGTACTCACTTATGTGAGATACTGTATATATATATATATATATATATATATATATATATATATATATATATACAGTGCAACATCTGAGACTTAAAATCTGTGACAATAAACATCGGCTATGTGAGATCTTTATGAGTGAGACATAGTGCAGCTATCTATGTGTGACATAAGAAGAAAGAAAAGACATTGTTCTGACACTAAACAGACATAGGATCCAACTACAGTATATATGATTTATGGTCAACTGTATTTTTTTATACTGAATTAGTATAATTTTTATATATCAAACATGTAATAGAAATGATATTAAGAGTTTTTTATGTTACTCTCCCATGTGATGTGCACAGTCTGCCTTAAAGATGGCTGTGGGTGGGGTTTGGTGCCACCTTATTATGGGAGTCCCCAGTTGAATTACAATCTGATGGGACAGACTGTTCACAATGCTCTTTGGAGAGAGTTTCTAGAATATATCGGTTGTGAACTACTGGGGGATATCCCTTTAAGAAAGATCAACCATTGATATTAAGAGTTAGAACTCAGCAGTCTTTCTAGTATTAGAGACCATACTATTATATATAATAGGGACGATAAAAGAGGCGATATGCCCCTATAAGAACAAAAAGAGTTTTATAATATTGGTAGACTACAGAAAATAAGAATAGGTGCCAGGGAGATAGTTAACCCACAAGTGCCTGCTGTTTTATTATTTTATTAGCTTATTTCATATTATGGACATATTATATGAGTTATGTATTGTATGATGAATAAAAGGGTGACTAACAAGAGACAAATATTTTGTATATTTGATGTGTTCCAATAGAGTTGAACATGCAGTATTTATGCACCTAGCCAATATGGGGTTAATAGGGAGTTTCTGCACTTTTCACCTGAGGACTGCCTCATTATCAAATGTGTGTGGGTCACCTATGAGGGAGCTTCTATAAATGGAGTCCCCTCATTTGGAAAATCATTCTCTGAGGAAGTGTCCAGGAGACAAGAAACGCGTTAGAACAAGACCCTGTAGCCGCTATATTGTACAAGAACTCTCCGCTGATACCAAGAAAGATCTAGCATGGAACAATACTCTTTCTGCTTGTGCCTTTAATTACAAAGACTCTCTTGATACAAATGTTGCCATTTGATCGCTCTGCCCACTGAAGATTCCAAACAACCAGGAAGTTCAAACAAGGTAGCTGTGAGCAACAGCAGATAAACGGCAGAGATTATCTTCCCTATGCTGTGTTTGGTGAGGACAAAAGTGCATAAAGGAACTGGTTACAATTGTTGGGAGAAGTAACATTACAACTACCAGTGCTAAGCGGACTCTCAACCTAGTAGTTTCTTGTGCAGAAATAGTGAACTGTATAGAAAAGAACCTATAATTATACAATAACATACTGTATTGTTTTACATCTTTCTATTTTTAAATAGCGCATAAAAGCATGTTTTATTGTATTTGATATTAAAATCTTTATGTTACAAAACATGTCCGATTAGCCACCTTTGGTTATAGGAATTTAATTCTTATTATGGCAAGTATGGAAGTTTAATCCTTTCCCTGTATAAGTATTTGAGATCTTATTATAGTTGAACCTAGTATATATTAAAAATCTCCCAATAACTGATCATCGCAATCTAGCATATCTAGCATCTGATTAACACCTAGACAGGCCAGATGGTTCAAATTTTTCTCTAGGTTTGATTTCACCATTTCCTGTCTCCAAGGTACCAAGCACCTGAATGTGGACGTGTTATCCAGACTGTATGTGGAGTTTTCATCCATGTCCGTGTCTTCTGAACCCATATTTCCTTCCTCACTCGTTTTGGTATCTCTATCCACTCAGATCCTGAGGCGCATTAATGGGGGCTCAGACCTCTGCTGTAGTTTACACTGACACCATCCACACAGTTATACATGCCTGAAAACTGTTGCACAGCAATTCTGTCTCGAGCTCAGTCTCCTGTTGCTGGTCATCCCGGGGTGGAGAGCACCCATGACCACCTTATCTGCCATTTTTGGTGGTCCTCCAGTAATCAGGATGTTGCTCACTGGGTGAGGACCTATCCAGTTTGTGCTTGCACTGACATCTCGAGACAGATCTCTTGGATTTCTTCAACCCCTACCAGTCCCAGCTTTACCATGGATGCATTTGGCCATTAATTTTATTGTAGACATGCCAGTGGCTTCTGAGAAGACTGTTGTCCTGGTGGTCATCGATCACTTTTCTAAACAGGGACAATTGGCCAAATTTCCCAACTGCCACACAGTTGGTGTACATCTTTATCTCGAATGTGGTGAGATTGCATAGTGTACCTCTATACATAACCTCTGCTAGGGTTACCAAGTTAGTCAAGTTCTGGAGGTCAATCCCAGATGAATGGCTAGACTGAGTGACTGAATCAGGCTTGGAATAATATCTCAGTTCCTATTGCAACCACCAGCAAGACGATTGGGTTCATCTATTATTTTGGGCTCAGTTTTCATATACAGTCATGTTAAAAAGAAAGTACACCCTCTTTGACTTCTATGGTTTTACATATCAGGACATAACAATCATCTGTTTCTTAGCAAGTCTAAAAATTAGGTAAATACAAACTCAGATGAAAAACAACACATGACATATTACACTGTGCCATGATTTATTTAACAAAAATAAAGCCAAAATGCAGAAGCCATGTGTCAAAAACTAAGTACACCCTTACTGCTTCCATAGGAATTAAGATGTTAAGTAGCAGACAGGTGCTGCTAATCAAATGCCCTTGATTAAGTGATCACCAGCAAGTGTGACCACCTCTATAAAAGCCAAAGTTCTAGCAGCTTGCTGGTCTGGAACATTCAGGTGCATGTTATCACAATGCCAAAGAGGAAAGACATTAGCAATGGCCTTAGAGAAGCAATTGTTGCTGCCCATCAATCTTGGAAGGGTTATAAGGCCCTTTCCAAACAATGTAAAGTCCATCATTCTGCAATGAGAAAGATTATTCAAAAGTAGAAAACATTCAAGACAGTTGCCAATCTTCCCAGGAGCGGACATCCCGGCAAATTCACCCCAAAGTCAGACCATGGAATGCTCAGAAAAATAGTAAAAACCGAAGAGTTACATCCCAGACTCTACAGACCTCAGCATGTTAAATGTTAAAGTTCATGACAGTACAATTAGAAAAAGACTGAACAAGTATGGTTTGTTTGGAAGGGTTGCCAGTAGAAAGCCTCTCTAAAAAGAACATGGCAGCACGGCTTAGGTTTGCAAAGTTGCATCTGAACAAACCACAAGACTACTGGAACAAGGTCTTTTGGACAGACAACACCAAAGTGGAGATGTTTGGCCATAATGCACAGCACCACTTTTGGTGAAAACCAAACACAGCATATCAGCACAGACGCCATATACCAACTGTCAAGCATGGTGGTGAAGGGGTGATGATTTGGGCTTAAAAACTCCATCATATCAACCTTTCCCCGCTAACATATAATTCTGCAGAACATAAGCATCATTCTACTGTTGATATTCAGTCGAGTAAGGAAATTGAAGGAACTAAAAGGCCTTGATAATAGACTAGTCACTTGACAGTAGACTGACTTAACTGCAAATAAGTCCAGCTAACACCCGTACAGAAAACTACAACCTAGCAGCTTATCAATCATTATATAGAGTACTATAAATCTAGTCAGCACCCTAACATTTATAAAAAGAGGAAAGAATGAGGAGACAAAGATAAGGAAAAAAGCAAATAAGATCTCAACAATGTAAGGGGGAGTTGCAATCCAGTATTTATTGGTTCTACTAGTTTGTTCTTGGAGAGCAATGCTATTGTAGCCTATGTACCCTATTCAGCGTTCCCTAGAATTCACTCTTCCCTACAGAAGAGATGGTGCTGCCTATGAGGGGGTCCATCCTGGGCTCACTTTCAGCTCCTCTGGGGTTTGTCTTTTGGCCTTGCGGTTGGCACCTTTAGTCATCCCTACCCACAGTAAGGTCCCTTTGAGACAGCCAAGGAACTCCTAACTCCGCTCTTTAATGTCGCTCCTGAGCACTCCCTCTCCTGTCGGTACTTTTCGGTACCTCTCTAGCTTACTGACACATACAATATGTCATAATTACATGGAACCTTATAACTATGTTTATAATGATTTGATGTTTATCTTATATGGGGTAGTAACTTTATTTAGATTTATCCTGCACGTTTAACGCACTTTTTTGTGATATTGTCACACATATCTGTACATTTTCATTTATTTGATAAGATCCCACCAATGCCAGCAACAAATTAAGAAACCATAGAATAGCTTAGTTCTTTGTATTCCATTTTATAATTTTAACAGGAATTTAGTCTTATCTTTGATTATGAATCATTTATATCACTCTTATTATAATAAAAGGGACTACACAGTTAATCCTATTATAATAAGAGATTGCAGTGGGTGTTTTTAATAAAGTTTTTATTTTACTTATGTTCAATAAAAGTAATGTTTTAAGCTATTTTCACTAGTGATGATCGAGCACCCCGATGCTCGGGTGTTCGGGTGCTCTGGCCGAGCGCCCCCGGAGGCTCGAGTGCTCGGCCGAGCACCCGAGCCCCATTGAAGTCAATGGGAGGACTCGAGCATTACACCAGGCACCCCCTGCTCTGATGAGGGGAGGGTGCCTGGTTCATAGGAAAAGGTCAGAAAATGATGGAAACACCACAGAAATGGTTCAGGGACAGCATAGGGAGGATGTCTGGATGCACATTGCCCCTTCCTCAATGCCCCCTTCATCTCCACACTGCCCCTTCATCTCCACAATGCCCCTTCCACACTGCCCCTTCATCTCCACACTGCCCCTTCATCTCCACATTGCCCCTTCCACACTGCCCCTTTATCTCCACACTGCCCCTTCATCTCCACAATGCCCCCTTCATCTCCACAATGCCCCTTCCACACTGCCCCTTCATCTCCACACTGCCCCTTCATCACCACATTGCCCCTTCCACAATGCCCCCTTCATCTCCACAATGTCCCCTTCATCTCCACACTGCCCCTTCCACAATTGCCCCTTCATCTCCACAATGCCCCCTTCATCTCCATCTCCACGATGCCCCTTCCACAATGCCCCTTCCACAATGCCCCCTTCATCTCCGCAATGCCCCTTCCACAATGCCCCCTTCATCTCCGCAATGCCCCCATCTCCACTTCACCTCCACATTGCACCTTCATCTTCACATTTCCCCTGGTGGTCTAGCGGTGTACTTGACAGATCTGTGCCTCCTTCGGCACAGATCTCTTTGACTGAAGCTCCCGGCGCCGCTGTAGTAATGCAGAGGCTGGGAGATGATGTCATCTCCCAGCGCTCTGTATTACTAGAGCGGCGAGATGAGTGAGAGATCAGGTAAGCTGCGGGCGTGGGGGTTGAATCTCCCGGCCAAATGAGGGGGGCCCGGAAAGCCTCATTCAAGTTGAATGAGGCTTTCCAGGCCCCCCTCATTTGGCCGGGCCCTAGGCAGGCGCCTTGTGCGGGGAGGAGACCCGAACATGGCGGGCGAGCACATGCGGTACTCGTACGAGTACCGCCATGTGCCGAGCAGAGCGATGCTCGAGCCGAACCGAGCTTCGGCCGAGCATGCTCGCTCATCACTAATTTTCACCAATGTTGATATAATCCGCCAAGCTCATATTAACTTATGACCATGTAGTGCCCTGTCAAATATCTTTGTGTATTTGCAAATTATATAAATATATATTTTCCCCTATCTTGGATCTAAAGTCTAAGACAGGGCTGTCCAAGTTCAGTCCTCAGGGGCTACCAACAGGCCAGGATTTAAGGATTTCCCTGATAAGCACAGGTGAGTCAGTTAAAACGAATGAGCCACTGATTAAATCACATCTAAGATAAAAAATAAAATAGTAAACCTAAAAACTAAGAGCAGTGCCAGCTTGCTCCTCTTTGCTTGAGAGGCCACTTGAATCTGGATAGGAGAGGGGCTGAGATGAAGGATGAGGATGGAGATTACAACTCAAAGTTCTTGTTTTCTGAAGTGTCTGCCCACTGGAGGAGAGTAGCTTAACCCTATGGTTCCTAGGTTCTACATTTAATGTAAGAGAACTAAATTCGGAATCTGTCCTGATATTCTTGGGACTGATCAAAGTTGTCCAGTAACTCTACTGTTTTGGGACAGTATTACACTGTGGCAGAAACTCTGTTATTTGACACAGAGCTATCTAATTGGGACAGGGCTCTATTAATGGAATGTTGCAATAATACTGCAGAGCTACTCTTGAGTAGAGATGGGTGAACATTTTTGCATCAAACTGAAACCGGTGAATAATGGCATTTTCCACTTGGAGAATAATTTCCCGCAAAAAGTGCAGTTTTTCCGCTTTTTCCTGCCTTTTCCGCCCATTGAAATCAATGGGAAGAAAAATATTTCTCCACCACAGGAAAGTTTCCTACAGCCATATAAAAGGCTGTCAGGCTCTCACAGCAGCCATTCTGTGTTTAAGAGAGAAAAGAGCAGCATGTTTTGAGCTAGATGAGATAGGCAAATAAAGGGGAATTGAAGCTTAGTTTAGGGAGTCATTTAGGTAGGACATTTGTTCTCTGTATTAGGGGCACTGTAGGTGATAAAAAGGGAGGAAAAATAAAAAAATAAAATAAAATAAAAATAAAAAAAATAAGAATAAAAAAATGAATATCTTAGGTGACAGTGACAGACAGCTGACTGGGCTTAGGCTAGGTATCATACAGCTGCATCAGTTGTGTTGTGTACCATACAGTAAAAACACCAGTGTAGTTGCATAATGTCCAGCAAATGCACAAGGGGAAAGGGGAGGGGTGGAGCAGTGCAGGGAAGTGAGAGTAAAGTAGTTCAAAAACTGACTGCAGCAATGGTTGCAGCAGCATGTGCAATCAATGATGTTGATCCCTCTATTCCCAGGGAGGATGCAGTTTGTCAAGGCCCCAGCAAAACTAATTCCAGCACCACCAGGGCCAGTAGAAATAAATAACCATATAAGAAGAACACTGAAGATGACAGCAAGTCACATTCCAGTGTTGATGATGCTGGCAATAGCATAATAGAGGAAGGTGTAGCAGCTGAATTGCCTGCTGCATCAGATAGTGAGACAAACAAGCACCAAAACACCCATAGTAGGGAACTTTGTTACAGTAAAAGTAAAAAGAAATTGTTTTAGATCTCCAAAAGCTTAGAGGAATATAAGGATAGTGGGCAAGAATTATCAGGTTAGCAGAAAGTCAAAGGCTGAATCTTCCACCACTTTTAAGGAGCACTGTGCCTGTCTATAAAGTGTTTGAGAAAGCCATTGGAATGTCTGACCCTCAACAAGCACAGATGTCAAAAAGCACACAGTCACCCTATCAGTCATCATAGGCATCATCGCCTCTTCAAAGTCCAAGTCCCACTCAGCCACACACACACCTGTTTTGAGTACCCAGCAACAGCAACACAGGTTAACATCCACAGTGATAGATATGACAAGTACCTCTGGTGCTGCAGCTTTAAAGGGATAGTAATACTTCGTTTTAACTTTATTTTATTTTGTAGGCATTAAAAAAACATGAAGAATGATATAAGTCTTATCTCTGAAACCTTTATGGTTTAAGAGATATTCACAAACAAAGTATCCCTTCCCTGTTCAACCAGATCAGAAGGGAGATGCCCAGGTAGACTGCAGAGAGGGACAATCTTCTATTAAGATAAGAGAAAAAGCTGAAAAACTTGTCAAGGGGGGAAGGGCTTTCATTGTTTTCATACAAAGAAAATTGTCCCCTTCTGTTATCTGTCCTGTCATACAACCAGACTCACATTTGAGAAGAGATGGCTTACACTAGGTAAAAGGGGCGGGGAGGGGAACTTTGCTTGTGAATATCTCATAAACCATAAAGGTTTGAGAGATAAGACTTATATCATTCTTCATGTTTTTTTAATGCCTACAAAATAAACGAAGTATTACTATCCCTTTAAGTGCTACACCTTTAACACGTAGTAGTAGTGGCAGTAGAATAACATCAACATCTAGCCCCAGTAGTAGTAGTAGTAGTAGTAGCAGAAACCACACATGACAGACACAGCCAGGACAAATATATTAACAGCAGCACAGATGAGGAGGTGGAGGACAGATGGTTTGAGAGATAACTGCCGGCAAATTTCCCCCCTCCCTCCCCCTTCCCTGAAGTCAGTGTTGTACTGACTGCAGGGATATCTGGTCTTACGTGCATCAGGCGGCTCTGCAGCAGAGACGAGATCGCGTTAGTAAAAAATAATTATTTCACTGAAATGGTCTTCTACATGTGCTTGCAAACCAAGCACACGTAGAAGTCCGTTTCAGTGAAATAATTATTTTTTACTAACGTGTTCTCGGCTCTGCTGCAGAGGCGCCTGACTGTCGTACGACAGGCTTCCCCTGCAGTAAGTACAACGCTGACTTCAAGGAAGGGCGAGGGAGGGGGAACTTTGCCGGCAGTTATCTCTCAAACCATAAAGGTTTGTGAGAAGACACTGGGGACAATTAAGTTCTTTTTAACATTACTACAATATGAGGATTAGTAATATTTAAATATTACTATCCTTTTAAGCAAGAAAGTGCTGTGGGCAAAGGACAAATGCATTCTGCATGCTAACACATTTTTCAAGCCATATTTTGCTGTAGGACTCACAACTTTTACTTTCAGACACTTATTTCTAAACTTCAGCCCTCAGAAGAAGTAATATTACAGTGTGAAATGTTGTACCTATAGGAAATATAGGTGAAAATGTGTTAATAGGTGAAAAATGTGTTAACATTGGTGGAACATTTGTTAAAATAGGCGAAAAGTAGGACAGACATTTTTGCATAGACGGAAAGGCAAAATTTTTCATGGGAAAAGCGAAAAATCGGCACTTTTTTGCGAAAAGTCATGCAGGAAATGTTTCACAATTCAGTCCATGGTGCTGAAAGCCTTCTCTTTATTCCCCTACTGGCTGGGTAGGGAAGCACAGAGAATGCTGTTCAGAATTGTCGTAGTGTTGGTCATGTGTGAGGGGAGGAGATCTCTTCCACACCAACAGCACTTCGAAAATCCTGTATGCTAATAGGGACCTTCTCCATCCCTCCCCTTCCATCCGACAATTTTTGTGAATATGTCGATGTGTGCGCAGATCGAATTGTCAGAGTGATTCAAACACATCAACAATATAATTCTGACACCACATCGACATTTAGTGCATCTAGGTCATGGTGTGCCCACAAAGCAGTCTGTAAGACGGGGACCATCTGACCCCTCAGCCCCTCATACCCCCCCCCCCCGGCAAAATGGGAAGGAAGTTATTTCCAATGATAATAAAATATCCTTTCCTTGGTAAGATGGTGTCTGTGTTTTTACACTGTGGTTGCACACTGTGATTGCCAAAGGGGTATCCAATGAATTGCAAAACAATACAATGGACACCACTTTGGCACTCCACAGTCCGTTGGGGTTCATGTATGTTGCATCAGTGCAACATACAATCCTCAGCTGTTGCTGACCTTCATAATACATGGGACTCATCAACATGTGGGACAGAGACGGGTCTCATGTAAGCTGTGGGTCAACAACTGACGCACTCACAGATTGTTACCTACATATGGGTTCATGCAGGTTCAGATGACATTTCATGATGACACTACATTGAACAGGCTGGGAGAAGAGTTCATAGGAATGTGTCATAGTCGATGTGTGTAAGTTCTAACGTGCTGACTTTCATTAATACTCTGAATGCCAGAAGGGAAGCCATGTGTTGCAAAGCAATGAGTAATATTGCCCCTTGGCATTCTTAGGATTAAGCACAAGGCATAGACCTGTTAAGCATGACACAACATGACATGTTAATAAACACAGTGTAGGTTTTATTGGTCTTAGAAGTAGAAACATACAATTACAGGAAGAAGGGGAGGTGCATCATACACACACACACCTCTTCTGCATCCATGAGACACAGGGTCCTCTGCAGATCAGTGACATGAAGAAGTCTGTAGGGAAAGAGAAGTAAACAGATGTGAGACAGTGAATAAATCACAGGTGGCTATGTGAGGTGTGTGTCACACAGGGGACAACTAGCATTGAGGGATATCACGTTAGGTGTCAGTACAAACTCACCTGTTGACATCCATTGCAAGACATCTGGATCCTTTGAAACCACTGAAGGCTATGTCCTGGGAATGTGACAGGCTGCATGTTCCAGGGTGTTGTTGGAGTCGGTGTCAGCTCTGAAGAAGAAGTGCAGAAGGAACAATCACTTCCACAACACTCCGGTACAGCGGCAGGTGTCCAGCAGGAGATCATCCTCCTGAAAATGGAGAGAAAACATATTTGAGGTTTGGGAAATGTGAAGTCATGTTGGTGATCTTGTGTTGTTGGCTTGAGGTGGGTATATGCATGATACACACAGGCAAAGTATTCCCTGGTGACCCTGTTCCATGTTTCCCCACCTCTGGGGGTATCACCCTCCAATGTCTGTGGCACTGGTACCTCATCAAGGGGATCAGGGTGGAGGTCAGTTAATAATCTGGTGTCCACAGCAATATTATGCAGGATGACATTTGTCCATTAGTTTGGGTGCTTTCAGGAGTTCCATTTATTCTGTCCTTAGAGAGCATGCGTGCATGTATTCTGCTCTGTTTTAGTTGAAATAACAATGGTTTAAAACCGTCATTGTGGTGCAGGATTACCTGCAGAAGACATGACTACGAAACACGCAGTAATACTGATCATTATTAATAGTATGCTACTAGCGTGTTGTTTTCAGTTGTTTTTTATGGGCTTTTTTTTGACTGGCAGTGATAGAATTACCTCTGGTTTTGTTTTAACAACTTGGGTAACAGGAAACCAAAACCTGACTTAAATAAACACACCTGTTTTTTTTTAGTGGTGGTAATATTAGAGAGCCCCTGGTTTGTTAGGCATCAGATACCTACAGAAAAGAAGGTCCCTAAACATGTGTTCAAAGCCACCACATGTAATAGAATAGTGAATTGATGTGCTGTTTCATTGATTTCAATGTGCGTTAATATTTCGCCCTTTGTGGGTTTTCTGTTGGTAGTTTGCCATTGCACAGGTAATAGAATATCAAACTGTGACTGTTGAAACTAATGCTGTATGCGAGTAAAATGTTAAAACAACAAACAGCTCCACATAGTTATATTGTGCCCATTTGTCAAAGTACAAATAAAAAATGAAAAAATTGTTATACATCATCCTTTGCTTGTTATAGTCTTTCTTATGCAAACTATTAACTATAGTGGAGAAAGGTTGCATTTAGACATTTAACTTGAGAATTTATTTAAGTGTTTATTCTTAAAGGTTTTTTCATTATGTAGGCTGGCACATTATGACTGGCTATGGCTACTAAGAGAGCTAAGACTTTGAGATAATGTGATGCTGAGGTTTGTCAACCTACATATAAATACATAAGCAAATTGTAATCTTGTAAACTGATACAAATTTGTAGAAATAAATGAGTCTCACAATCGGTAAAGAGAGATGTATAAGTCCAAGAACATTACTGATGTAGAATAGCAAGCCCTACACAGTTTTCAGAATTATCCTAGAATTATAATCAAGCTGGCAGATCATATTGGGCTGCCACTGACTGATCACCGGTGATCAGTTATCACACTTGGTATCTGAGTGCCCAGAGCAGCAGTGAACTGAGCCACAGGATAGCGGATATCTGTAGCACACAGCGAGGCAAGGCTCTGAGGTGTTTAGCGGCTTGGTGCCACTTTCCCTGTGCTGGTTGTGTGTGACTTGTGGTGAGGACCCAGTAAAGTGCTGGGAATTCACACTGCCACCCCTCCTTCACCCATTCGCCACTCTGTGACTGACACCCCCCTACTCTTGTTCCCATTTGTCAGCCATACATTATTTATTTATTTTTTTTGCTTTTCTGCATTTAGGAATGCACCACTCATTCTATATTTATCCAGTGAAATAAAATGATACTAATACTGGATGTTTTCAAACATTTCAAATTAACAAACTGCACCACATAATTATATTGCACAAAATTACAAAAAAAGATACTCCAACAATGACCGCATTCTTTGGGCTTTATCCACACAAAAAATCAGCAATTCTGGAGCATACCAACTTTACTGTATGGGAGAAATAAAATTACCATTGATTTAAATGGAGCTTTTAATCCACTGAATGCTAGATTGTCATCACAGCAAGCAATTGTTGGAGCCATCTCTAAAATTCAAAGAGTTAAAAGCCCCATTTAAATCAGCTGGGATTTTATTAATTTATATTTCTCTAAACTGCAGCTGGTTTTCTTTAGAATTACACCACTTTTTTTTTTTTACTGATAAAACTCCTTTCTTTCATAGACTTTCTTATAAGAATTGTAAACGAAATCGAAAATGTAAAATAAAGTGTTCAAAATGCAGAGCTCATAACCTCTGGAGACATAAAGCTAAATTATGTTTTCTAGTTGCAACAAAATGGACTATAATATCTGTAGTTTTTATCTATGCCTAAATTGTTCTGTTAAATGCTTGCAGAAAAATATAAGTACACTTTTTACTTGTTTCAAATTGTTGATTGTATGAGTTCATGCTCTGAGATCACTTTAGCTACTTTCCCAGTAGTTTCTGCAGAAAGTATTTTTCCCTTGGGCAAATTCCGGTTTCTACTCTGACCTGAAAAAGGCAATTGTATTTATATTCTGTCAGGCTGTGATTTGGGTGTAAATGTGTTCTGACACGGTCATCTCTTACAGTGCTGCTACTACACTAAAGGGTTTTAGAATGTCATATATACACTGCACTTCTCAAAAGAATATATATTTTTTTCATATTAAACAGCTGTCATAGAGATATATCAAGAAAATATAAACAGCACGCATTTGCTATATCTTGTAAGCATATATGAATTGATTATTTATATAAGGTCTAATGTGTATGCAGTTCCTTAAAATATTACTGTATGGTAAAACACTTCATACTGAAATAGTAAACAAGTCATAAAAGTAGACATAAGATTACAATATAGATGAACGTAAAGAGACACCTCTCTACAAAAGGCTGCATTCAACAAGAGGTGTAATTCTGGAGCAACCAACTGCACCAAATTCCAATTAGTTTAAATTAGGCTTTTTAACCTCTTAATGTTAATGAGGTCTCCAATGCATTGCAAAGACCTTTTTTTTAACATTAAAGGGGTTAAATCAATGACAGTTTTCATTTCTCCAGGTGGAATAGTTGGTTTGTTCCACAATTAAACCTATTTAGCTTAATGAATACAGGCCATAGATAGAAAACCAAAGGTAGGAGATCAATAAGTAATATAGGCCTCTTTACCTCTATGCTACATTCACACGGGTGACTTAGCTGCACTCAGTTTTATTTTACACCAAGCCACCAATTTATTTGATAAAAATAAAAAATATACACTAGCAAAATATCTGAGTTTTGCCAATTTGTAAACAATAGCCAGTGGGTACAGTGGTAATAATTAGCAAATCTAAAAAAAACCTTTTCACAGACAGAAAGAACTTAATTATCTTTACTGCAATCCTATTTAATGCTAACTGGTCAAATGTTATGGACCAGAGAAGGAGAATGAGCTCAAAATGATCCATCATAAAAACAAACTTTATTTGAAAATTGCAACCATGTCATTAAAACACCATTCTCAGTATACATTCCAATATAGTGAACAGCTTTTCTAAACTCTCTGTTGTTACATGAAATGTTATTACATGTCCTGAACCATATATGGATGTGTGATAAATATTTTAAATAGAAAACCTGGGGTAAGGTGTTTATCTCTCAGGCCTAGAAATCCAAGACATGTAGAAGGGGCATTTTTAATCAGAGAGGTTACAATCAGAGAGGTTATCCTTGACAGTACTCAAGAGGGTGGAATGAGGTCTAAGAGGGGTCAGAAGAACCAAAGACAGCACACTATAGCAATCATAAATCCTAAACAGTACACATGCATCCTACATCAACAATATAGATATGAGGCCCACCCTGATGAGATATGACTGCCCAATATCACTTATATTAACTCCATATCAAGGTGTTGGCTATAAATCACATCATATCCACATAAAAATGGATAAAGTAACGTTAATAAAGGAAGAATAAATAGAAGCATCCCAATCAAACACAGAAGTGATCAAATTGCATAAGTAGCTGATGCAAAACAGGGATAAGAATATCAAGATGTGAGCCATGCATTCACGTCTAGAGTATATATAACAACAGGGAGGGATAGACAACTCTCACCAAAAAATATCTTCTCAGTTACTTGCTAATGCAGTTCTATGTCATGTCTGTGTCTCCCTTCACCGTAAATGCCCGTGGTTCTGAGACAGCTACTTCCTCTTCTATCACTCCTTAATTCCACTGCTATTAGTTGGCCAGCCACAAGTGCTGTGTTCCACATTGATTGTCACTTTACACTGTATAATTCACCAGGGCAATCAATGCTTCATGTTAAAGCGGAACTATCATGCACAGACAACTTAAGCTAATCTCATAGATATCACTCAAGTGTACATGATAACTATGTATAACACCCCATAAGTATATCTATTATATACAGTCTGACCGTTTGTGTATGCTCCGTTATGCAGCAGGCTGCAGCCATCTTGCAGATTATTTGCTTACTGCGCATGCGTTTAGTCTCCCTGTGCCTGTTCATCAAAGATCTAGGTTCTGCCCACAGTCTTCTGGCGCTTGAGTCTAGGAGCACTCTTACAATGATGATGTGGCCTATGGGAGTTACAACTGAGCCGAACGGCTCCAGAGTGGTCATGCACGCTGCGCTTTGGACTGGGAAACTCGTCATCAGGTACACATTTCAAGTAAAGTTTATGCTTTAAAACTGGATTTTTTTAGAAAACTAAATGCATAGCACAAAAGAACAAGTGAAAATACATTGATTGAGACTAGATCATGTTGGGGTGGTAGTTCCGCTTTAAAGTCCCCAAAAGAGCAGTCCAAACACATGTGATGTGGATAGATGTACATCTAACACCATTTGATGTGGAGTCAAGATAAAGGACTTTCATACTGGACACTCCAAACTCATCAGAGTGAGCCTCATCTATATTGTTGATATGGGATTTATGTGTAGTGTTCATTCATGGTATTCTCTGAATAAATTCACTTTAAGGGAGGAATGCAGCACTGCTGGGGTAGGAACTATTTTAGTATATGCTTTGAGTCTCTATGGGAATATAGTTCCTGGAGGACTGAGGATTCCAAACTGATCTGTGTTTTTATAAAAATATTTGAATAGTATTAAATTGTTTTATTTTTTTGCAGATTTCAGTTCCATTATTTCGATTATAATTTTGTGATTTATGATTACTACAGTGTGCTGTCTTTGGGTCTTCTGTTTTCTTCCTTTTGTGTTTACTGGGTGTCACCAGTCATTTACGTATGGACTGCACATTTTTATTAACACCTTAACGACCCTTGACATCATGGGTAGATTTGCGTTAAGGACCCATAACGTGCCAGGACCATCATGGAATTCAGGGCTCCATGCTGTTCGGGGAGCCCTGAACCGGATACGGAAATTAAAAAAAAAAAAAAAAAAAACCAATGCTCCCTGGTCCGTATGTGACAGCAGAGTGTGCGATCGGCCATCACTAAGGGGTTAAGATTTGGCATTCCTCTTATTAGAGATTTTCATATAAGAAACCTGCCTAATAAGGCTATTATCATACAGGTTCATAGAGAGAAGAATATTAACCTTTTGATTATGGATATTAAGTGAATTTTTTGTCTGTTGTGTACTGCTGTGTATATTTATTTATTTATTGTGTTTCCAACAAACATGTCTGATAGAAAGTCACAATTATTCAACTAATTTGTAATAAAGGTGAATAGGAAAATGAATCATGATTTATTTTGCTCACAGACAACACATTATGCATGTAAGAGTGTGGATAATCAGTGATATCCTAAATTAATTCAGTGTATTTAAATGGGGATTTCAATTTTGTTAAGAGGGCAAAGTGTTAACTCCCTGGTTGCTGTTAGCAAGTGACAATTTCTGATCAGGGGCTTGATACTATTACCACCAGTAATAAAAAAAGAGTGGCAATGGCTGTATAATCCCCCATTAGGCGCGTTACTATTAATGAGCTTTGCTGGAGTGGACTGACCAGTGTACAGATGCTTTGTGGACCTTTCAAGCCCTGTGGAGGGAATCTTGCTACCGAGTCTCTTGAGGTTTTGTTTGCTTCTCTCTACAATGGTAACCTGAAGACAGGTAAGTTACCCTATGAGTGCCTTGGTCCACTTATGTCCCAGTCATTTTGTCTCAACATACAGGGGCATTATGAGCCTTGGTAGGCTCTTGCACTCAATCTGAGTATGTTTCTATAATTGTGTGTTATCGTTCCTGAGGCTCTGGAGTAAGGATGATCGTGTGTTTCTATTGGGTTAACCCTTTCACTGCTGTTCTATTTTTTTTTTCTGGGGCTTTGTGGGGTCTTGTTTTCACTTCCCCTCCGCTCGTACCTTAGTTTTATGCCCCCCTCAGATGTTCCCTGGGGGTTTGGTGTCTCTGGGTCACTTTTGCTCAATTTACCTCTAGCAGCCCCTTTAAAAAAGATTTCCCGCCGCCATCTTTGCACCATTGACTTCTATGGGTAATGATTCTATGGGATATATCTATGCAACCATTTAAGATACAACGATCAGAGAGAGCTCTTCTTGTCTCCTCAAGCCCTTTTATCTGGTCCACTTCCTGAGCGTCCAGGGGGCTTGTGGTGATTCCACGAACAGAGTTGTAGGAGTTGATAGGCAACAGGGAATACTACGTTTCCCAGGATGCCCGTTCCGCAGGCTTTCCTCTGATTGGGTGCCAGTTTTGCAGTGGACATTTTTCTTCTATCTTGCTGATCCTATACAGAGGCAGACTTTCCTTCTCCAGATTAACCCTGAGTATTTTCTGGGATTTTAAGGGTGATATTTTGTTCTGGACATAGTTCTAGTATATTATACTAGTGTTGAGACACTTTATTGGGAAGCATGTCAGACTCTAAGGGCATGGGGGTAAACACAAGGCAAAAGACTCAGATATGTCCCTTACCCCATTCATATATTGTTCATCATGCCAAAAGGGGATGTCCAGAGAGTATTCAGGATCGCTATGTTGCTCTTGCGCTGTGGCCCCTGTTACCCCACCGGGGCATTCCAGCACTGATCAAGAACCAGCCTGGGTCAAGACAATACTGTTTTTAGTGGGCAAGATCCCCTTCTCTTTACAAGGGGTGTTTCAGTCTTGGAAGCAACTACATTTAAATATGTGGCCCCCATTCCTATGAGTGTTCCTCAGGTTCTTGGGGCTTCCTCTGCAGAGGAATTGTCAGAAGGGAATGAGGATGATGGGGAATATGAAGATATGTATTCTTCCTACTCCTAAGGAGGTTCTTATGAGGATGATCCCCTTCCCTCATCTGAGGGACTTGTTAGGACTGTTTTGGAGACCCTTCAGGTCTCTGACACCTCTGATGATGGGACAACCTCTATGGATGTTTTCTAGAGGTGTAGGATGTCTACTCCTTTCTTTCCTCCTAATGCCACTCTTGACCAGCTCCTTCCAAATGAGTGGAAGTCTCCTAAAAAAATGGCTGTTTCTCAATAAAAGGTTTGCTAAGCAATATCCTTTTTCTGAGATGGCCTTGGCGCAGTGGGCTTTGTCACCAACCATGCACGCTCCTATTTCACATTTGGCTAAGACTACTGCTCTTCCTCTTGTGGATGCAGCAGACAAGAAGCTGGCTTCTATCCTCAAGGCTTGCTTTGAAGCCACTGATGCAGTACTCAGACCTATTTTTGCGTTTGCCTGGTTTTACAGGGCTGTTGCTCTTTGGGATGAACAGCTGGTTGAGGCTGCCCGTGCAGTTGTCCCTAAGGAGTATTTGTTGATTCTTATGGCCAACATTAAAGAGGCCAATAACTGTGTCTTTGAGTCGCTTTTTGATGTGGTCAGGTTGCACAATCCTTGTTAGAGTCTTTTTCCGTTACTGTGTGTAGCACACTATGACTTAAGATTTGGTCTGCGGATCAATCTTCCAAGTCACTGGTTTCCTTGCCTTTTCAGGGTCAGTCCCTGTTTGGATGTGAATGGAAACAGATTATCAGTGATGCTGCTGCTAAGAGCACTGTGTTGCCCCAGATCTCCATGAAACTTCCATCCATGGCAAAGAAGGTGTGACTTTTTTGTCCCCCCAGGCCAAATGGGGTTGCAGAGGCCACAAAGCTCGCAAGCCTCTAAAGTGTGCCCCAGTACAAAGCCCAGACAGCTCTGGTAGCCCAAGCAAGCAACTGCAAGGGCTAAGTCTGACAAATACTCTTGGTCTGTCTCTCCCTTTAGGGGGTCATCTCCATCTTTTTTGAGACACACAGAGTCCTCAGTCATGGGCAGTGGCTTTTGTGGGTAATCTCCAAAGGGTACTGCACAGGCTTCAAGTCCCTTCCTCCATATTGTTTATTTTTGTAAAGGGTGCCGAAAGAGCCAGACAAAGAAAGGCTGTTCCAGGAGGCAGTGGACTCATTGCTTGTGTGCTGTTTAAGTTTAGTGTCAGTTAAAACTTACTGCTTGGATTATTCAGATACTGGATAGTCCTGGGGAACTCCGGTATCATGGGAACATGTGTGAGGTCCTTTCTCCTTTTTTCCCGCTCTCGGAGCTTAGCTTTGGTATATCTCCATAGTACATGTGTTCCATATTGGATGTGAGAGAAAATAGGATTTTAGTTACCTGTTAAATCCTTTTCTCTGGTGTCCATATGGAACACTGGTCTCCCACCCAGAGAAAAGGAACTTTTTTGTTTATGGTCTTGCCTTCCTGGGCAGCAGAGTCCTTGTTAGAGTCTTTTCTCTTAGGAGATTTTCTTTGTCTCTTCCTTGCTTACTTTGTTTGTGTGGCTTTGGTCACATGAATTCTGGTAGTTTGTAGGCAGGGGGAGGGTTAAGCTGCAGGACGAGGAGGGAGTCTCCTCCTATAAGTGTCAGTCACTGAGATGGGCAAAATGAGGTGGTAGTTCAAGACAGGACAAGATGGTCCAGTCGACAATACTGAAGAGTTTCAAGACAGGACCAGATGGGGTTTGGATTATCGAAGAGGTTCGAGAGAGGATCGGTTGGTCGGTAGACTACAATTCCACTGCTCTCCACTAGTAGGAGGTTTAGGAGTATCGAAGGAGTTCGAGACAGGATCTGATGGTCGACGGACTACAAGTCCACTGCTCTCCACTAGTTTGAGGTTGAGGAAGTATCACAGGAGTCCGAGATAGGACTGGATGGTCGACGGACTACAAGTCCACTGTACTCTACTAGTCGGAGGTAATAAGGGGAACCAACAAGATGTCGGGGTTGATCCTGAGGACTAGTAGGTCAGGCAGAAGGCAAGAGGGTTTTGAGTCCCTACACCCTCAACTGGCCGGCGCAGTCTCTGGAGCAACCGGTGATGGCAACCCGAACCAACCGGAGAGCCTGAGGTGTAGGGTCGAGTAAACTGGAATCGGGACTTGGGAGCAGCTGAAGCGACTCCTGTTGCGAGGCAGAAGGGTTCGTAGGACAAGCGTGGTCAAGGATAGCCGAGGTCAAGCTGAAATTGAATCAAGGAGCCAGGGAATCAGACGGAGACGTAGTCAGGGAAAAGCCGGGTCGAGATCCAAGGGCAGATGGCAAGAAACATGGTTGTTAAACAAGGCAAGGTTCGGTACATGGATTCAGCAACTCGGGAACTCTGCGACAAAGATTTCTCAGATCATTGATGCTAAAATCGAGCAAGGCTAGGAGGTTGACCTAGATAGATAAAGCCTGCAGCAGCCAATAGGAATGACGGTAGGAGGAACGATCAGGGGGAGCGTGACAATAAGACTCTATCTTTTGAGATGTCTCCTGACGTCCAGGAGGAGGGACTCAACCCCATTGTACCTGTGTTCCATATGGACTAAAGAGAAAAGGATTTAACAGGTAAGAACACTAAAATCCTATTTAGTAGCCAGTAACAGTTTAGAAAAAGAAAAAACAAACAAAACTTTTGAATGATAGGTGACAGGCAGGAGATCCTATTCCTACACCTAAGATTGAGACCAAGAGTGATGGTTAAAATCATCATACGTTATTTTAAAACACTACATTCATTATGTCCCGCAAATGTAATAAGGGCCTGGGCAAAAGGAAAGGTAGGAGTACATGGACATGTTTATAGTAGTAAGATTGAACTGCAAAAACTGATGACAACTATGATTGCTTCAACTTGTGCTAAACATGATGATGGTCCTCTTCCTCCTAAGGAAGCTGAAAAGTTCCACCACCAGTAAAAGTACTACAACATTTGAAAAAAATAAAGATAATGATGAGCATTGTAGTGTAGTTATCATAGTAGATTAGGATTAGCAGTGAGACCAAGTTGTGTTGACAGTGACAGTAAAATCCTGCCACAAACTAGTGGTCAATGATGATGCTGCTGACCTATTTATTGATATTGTTGATTTAAAATATGTCTCTCTACTATCTGCCCCTTCTTTTGATATAGATTAAGGAGAGAGTAAAGGCGATGATATGGCCAAAGAAATTAGCTAAAAGAAAAAGGCTCAATCTTCCAACATTGTGAAGAAGCAATATGCCTGTTTTTAAACTAAGAGATCACCTTGGAAGTCTGACCCTGTAAAAGGAAACATGCCTCAAAATACACAAGCATCATCTCAGTCATCATCACTAGAATTGCCACTTCCAAGTCCAAAACCCACCTAGTCACACTATTTTTGACTAAGCAGCAACACAGGTCAACATCCACAACCCTAGCTATCAGTAATTCTGCTGCTTTTAGAGGTGCAGAACCACTAATACTTACTGCCAATAAAATTGTACTTCACTCACCCAAAAATTAAACATGTTGCCTCTGTAAGAAATATATGAGCAAGAAAAAATGCAGTTTCACATCTAGGCATATCCTCAACTACAGGTCTGACTGGGAGGTACTTGAGCAGTAGACATCAGAGGTGTGATGAGTAGCAATAGAAGCACACTTAAAACAGTGGGCCAATGGGCACATTATAGCTGTATTGTAGATGCCATAGGAGTGGGACATTTTCCTCTGTAACAAAAATACTTGTGTCTCCTACTGATGTGAAAAAACAATGCATAGAAGATGATGACTGAGTTAGCCGGAGTGACTATGGATGGGTGAAAACTTTCACCTCAAACCAAAATCGGTGAAAAATGGCACTTCCTGCTTGGCGAATAATTTCCCATGAAAATTGCCATTTTTCCACTTTTTAACCATTTTTCTACTTTTTTGAATTAAAATCAATGGGAAGAGTTTTTCCCCACCACATGAAAGTTTTCTCTACTTTTATACAGCCATATAAAAGGGTGTCAGGCTCTCACAGCATGACATTCTGTCTTTGTGAAAGGTGACAGCAGCATATCTTTGAGCTAGAAAAGATAGGCACATAAAGGGGAATTGAAGCTTAGTTTAGGGAATCTTTTAGGTAGGACATTTGTTCTCTGTATTAGGAGAGTCTGGGGGCACTTTGGGGGAGAAGAAGGGCGTAAGGAGGGTGACCCCAAAATTTGGTGTGACTGGCAAGACACAGGCAGCTGGGTTCCAATTTGCTTTTTGATTTTGCTTTTATTGTCTCTGTACTGGAGAAGTCTTTGGAAAGAAGTTGTTGATTTTGCTTTATAGTTATCATTTTTTGGGGGACTGACTGTGATATGATAGGGTGAACAACCTTAAAAAATAATAATAAAAAATATTAAACAAATAAATATATTAGGTGACAGCTGACTGTGAGCCTGATGTGAGCTCTGTGACTGAGACAGACTTGATAGACAGCAGAAGACATTGAGAATTTTGCTGAGGGATAAGGCAAGACATCACACTCCATCAGTTGTATACTGTAGAGTAAAAACACACACAGTAGTTGAGTAATGTCCATCAAACGCACAAGAAGCGGGGGAAAGGTGGAGAAGTGCAGGAACGTGTGAGTAATGTGGTAATTCAAAAACTGACTGCAGCAATAGTTGCTACAGTGTGTGTGCAATAAATTATGATGATCTCTCTCCTCCCAGGGTGGGTGCAGTTTGTCAAAGTCACACCAATCAAATCACACCAGTCCCGCACCACAGCACACGTCTGCCATATTGTAGGATATACTTTATTTATTTTTTTATCACTTGATTTCATCATGAATATGTGCCAGTGTCAGTTAAGTAGGAAGTTAGTATTGTGGGCAAAATACAAATGCACTCTGCATGCTAACACATTTTTGAAGGTATATGTTACTGTAGGACTCACAGCTTTGACTTCCAGCTACTTATTTCTCCATGACAGCCCTCAGAACAAGCAACATTGTGCTGGGAAAATGTGTTGGACTAAGCAAAAAAAATTGCTGGCATAGTTGAAAAGGAGGAATATTTTCCATTGGAGAAAACTTTTGAGAAAAAGAGAACAATTGTCAATTTTTCATGAAAAGTCATGCAGGAAATTTTTCTCACTTTTCGCCCACTTCTAGAGTTCCCACACCTGCTACCATCACCACCTCTACCACCACTAGTCATGTTATTAAAGCAATTAAGATACACAGTTCTTCTATGTGCTGCCAACCCACACTTACTGACGTCATAGAAAGGGAATCTCTCCAGTTCCTGTTATTCTACAGAATCTCTCTTAGCATATAAAGATCTTATACTCTTCTTGTCTGTATGGCAGACAGATGAAGATTGTAAAGTATACATGAATACCCCATAATGGTGATACTTAATTGGAACTCCCTCCACCATAATTTAGGCATGAGGGGCCATAAGCACAGCTGCCCCATAAAGGAGACATAAAAAAAAATCACATTGATTAAATGCGGGCTTTTATACTCTTTACTGCTAGAAAAGTATCCAGTGCATTGCAAAGCAATGTGTTGGTGACTTCTCATGCATTAAGGGATTTAAAGGGATAGTAATACTTCGTTTTATCTTTATTTTATTTTGTAGGCATTAGAAAAAGATGAAGAACGATATAAGTCTTATCTCTCAAACCTTTATGGTTTGATGTGGAATCCAGTCCAAAGACCAGATAGATAACAGCAGGGAACAATCTTCTTCCTATGAGAACAATGAAAGCCCTGCCCCCCTTGACAAGTTTTTCAGGTTTTTTCCCTTATCTTAATTGAAGATTGTCCCTCTCTGCAGTCTACCTGGGCACCTCCCTTCTGCTCTGGCTGAGCAGTGTTACATCAGTAAAAGGGATGGGAGGAGGATACTTTGTCATTGAATTACTCTTTAACTACAACTCTGACAGAATTGAAATAACACTCTCCAAATTCCAAATACTATGATGATTAATTAGAGCTGCTTTTATTATGAAACATTACTATCCCTTTAAAAGCCCAATTTAAGTTAATAGGAGATTAGGGATTTTTTTGGTTCCTATGGTGCAGCTGTTTTCCCTAGAAGTGCTTGATATTTCTATTTTGAATTTGACCCATGGTCTTTTGAATAAAAGCTGTGGTAAATTGGGTTCTGTATCTTTATTTTACTGTATGCGTTTTTTTGGATACAACGGTTTTGCTTGTGGAAGTTGGAAGGACCTCCCTGATTCCCAGATGATTGGACTCAGGGGATAAAACAAAAGTAGAGGTGAAGAGATTTCAGATAAAAACATACAAATATGTAGCGTTCTCACTCTACTGTGCTGCAAGGAGAGACGAATGAGACAAGAGACATGGATCTGTACTCAATGTGGCAATAACTCCATGGGATGCTTATGAAAAACACACACTGCAGGGTTGCAAATATTCCTGTTTAGTCACTACATTAAATGAGAGGTTTTGTAACCTTATAAGACCCTGGTGTGCATTTGAATTGTACCTCTTTGGCATCTTTAATCTTGCCTCATTACAAACTGCACACACAAAATTAACCTATCATATCCTTGGAAGCGAACAAGTATAAATGAAACATTAGATTGTTCAGCCCTAATAGTTATTCTGCTGTTTGAAGTGCCCTACGTTGCACTCGATTGGTCTGTTTTAACTGAAGAAATCACACTAATGGACCAAAAAATGCTAAACACAGAGTTCACCTCCATCACCAGAAGCAAAGAAATGTATACTCCGGACCTGGCTAACATCTGGTTGGGGATGATGGGAGTTGTAGTCTCCGACAGGAGGAGAACCAAAGGTTGCCCAACCTTACTCTTATGTATTCGAATTACCGAACAAAGTGCGTACAGTATTTAATGAATATAGTTTTCCTTCTTTCTTTGAGTTGTTTTTCAGAATACAGCTGCAGAAGGTTACCTCCTCCTCATCTGCTTACCAGGAGATCTAAACCACAGAGCTTTGCCAGTCATGTTCCGATACATCATAATGAGATCATTGAAGGATGGTGGGGACACTAATTGTACTACTGAATCTGACTGCCAATGACCCGTTCACTTGCTTTTTAAATCGCACCTCTGCCACTGTATTTACCTGTAAATATGACAATGAAACTGCATTATATACAGTAGACAGTCACTTCTGTCAGTCAGTGTCACTCCCCTGTGCTAGTTTTGCACATGCATACTGGTTAATTACAGGGAGTGACCCATTGACAAAGGATGTGGCTTCCTGTATGTATCCTTATGAATGGTCCACAACGCTGGCAATAACATTCAGTATTAAAAGGAGAATGTCCTGCAATATATCACGGTTTGCCATTGGCTATTTCTCTGTGTACAGTGGCTATAGGCATGTGCTCTGTCACAGGGTCCCTTGGAGCACTGGGCCCTGGCTCAGTTACACCACCTGTAGTTACTCCAGTGGCAGGACAAAATTACTTTTTAACACTTGACTCTGTGATCCTTGAAGCAAAGTTTTAGAGCAAACCAGCTGCTCCACAGGGGACAAATAAACTTTCCCAAATTGCTCATTGATTCGAATGGGTTTTTGACCATTTGAATGAGAAGCAATGCACTGGAGACCTAACTAGCATTCAAGATATTAAATCCCCATTTAAATCAATGGGATAGTTTATTTGCTCCCTTTGGAGCAGTTGGTTAGTCCCAGAATTATTGTTTTTTGTCTTTATACTTCTTGTCCTTTGACTGCATGGGGATGGTGTAATGCATTGCTACGCACAACCCTGTGACAATCAGAGTGGTTGTCAGAGACGTATCCAATGCATTGCATCACAAAGAGTTGGACACCTCTAGCACTCAGAAGGTTAATAAGAATTAGAGCAATTCTAAAGCAAACCAACTGCACCATAGATGACAAATACAATTTCCAACTGGTTTAACCCTATGAGTGCCAGAGGGGTACGCAACTCATTGCTTTGCAATGCATTGCATAGACCTCTGGCACTCAAAGGGTTAAGCTGGGTTTTTAACCCCCTCAACGAGCTAGCATTTAAAGTGATAATCCATTTCCATCAATGGTATTGTTCATTGTTTAGTTGGTTTGCTCCTGAATTGCTTCAATTCTTCTGATTAAATAAGTCTCAAACAGTTAATAAGCACTAGCTGTATTTTCCAACAGAGGTCATTTTACTATGCTAAGAGTTAGATTAGAATGCAAACCTTGCACCATACCTCAGTATGATTAGAATTTCAGCTAGCAGTTACTGACTGTATGAAACTGTGTACATTGTACCTGTCTTGGTAGGCAGGAAATGTAGAAGTATTAATTAATCATTTGCTATTCAAAGTATCTGGCATGAAGTTAAACTCTTCCTGTCAAGACAGAAGCCAACCTACACACACTGGAGATTTCAAATTACTAAGCAGATGACTCATCTTGTCAAGGCATGTCTATGGATTTCTCTAATTGGCTCAGCTCCTCCTTGCTCTCATTGGCCAGTCTGACTGTGCTGTGGAGCTGCCAGTTCACTAAGAACGTTTGTGCACAAATGTAAATCTCTAGTGATACAAAACAAAGGCAAATAACACTATATACACAGGTATATTTACCTGATATATTTTGACAGCAAATATTCAATTACTCCTCTAAATCATTTACATGTTGAAGAGCTTGCCAAGCATATTATTAGTATCTGCAGGAGGAAAGCAATTGCTTTGTTTGAATGCAATAAGACAGAGGTAGTCAATCTTTGGAACTCCAGTTGTTAAGGACTACAATTCCTATCATCCCCAACCAGCCATTGACTGGTTGGGGATGATAGCAGTTATAGTCCCAAAACAGATAGAGGTTAAAACAGTGACTACCCCTGCAATAAGGAGATTTAAAAACAAATAATCTAATGATATTGCCAAAGTGTACTAATGAAAGCTTCACAATTAACCCATTGAATGCTAGAGCAAAACAATGCATCGAAGACCTCTCTTGTTTCAAAAAACTGTGGCATTTTATTATGAGCATTCCATATTTCTGCACCCCCCCCACCAGCCTTCAATCAAACAGTGAAATTCAGTGACTGTGTGTGAGAGAATTACTGTAATGCAACAATCTTCCTATAAGAATTTTACTGCTTTTGCCTTTTCAACAGATCTTAATTCTTTGAAAGCCAGAGGCGTATGCAGATTTTAGATGAGAAATGCGTTGCACACCTCCAGTAATGCTCAGAGTGAAAAAGGAATGCTAACACCCAGAAATCATCTAGAGTTATGTAGACTTAAATACTGTATACTCCATGTTAGGCTCTGTAAAAAATTCTTATTTCTCAGGCCTAAAATCTAGTCTTATTTTCTTTCTCTGAAGGCTCCTATTTCTGCTTTTTGCAATGTTCCAGAACACCCATTACAAAACTAATATTGATAGGTGCCTCAGAAGTGATATGGTTTTATTGTCTGTTAATGGGCTTACAAGAATAGCAGTGGGAACTGATCTCAATTCATTAACCCCAATAACCGAGCACAGATTGTATCTAAATAGGATTGAAAATGCAAGTTAATGATTTGGTATTAGATATCTAGGCTAAAATAACAAAAATGTACAGATACAAGCTGGAATCATGTGATATTTAAAATTTTATAACTCAGTTTATGAAATAGGGTTATATACACTTAAATAATTCATGCTAGTATCTGTAAAAACATCTCTATTTATGCCTTAGGATTACATATGATCCATTGCAGCAAATAGTCCTGCCTTTTTAAGGGCTTCCATTGATTGTCCAGTATTATTTTAACCCTTTGATTGCCATAGAGGTATGCAACGTATTGCTCTGCAATGTGTTGCATACCTCTCTGGAACCCAAGGGGTTAATGTGCAGAGAGATAAGGTAACATACTTTCTGAATATAAGAAAATGGGCACTAATCACTATAAATTAACTGCCTTCAGTTTTAATTTCTCAGTACTAACTGTACAACATTAACCCCTTAGAGTCCGGTGACGTACCCGGACCGTCACGCTGGTCCGGCACTTAAGGACTAGTGATGGTCCTGGTACATCACGTACTATTACTCACCGCGCTCCTGCAGGAGCGTGGTGAGTAATACCGGGGACTGAATTTGATCGCTCCAAGACCGGAGCGATCTCTTTCAGTCCCTCAGTTCAGCGTGCCGCCCCACGTGATCAGTCACGTGGGGCGGCATGCCGAAATTCTCTATCGGGTCCTTAAAGGACCACACACACCCCGCGACCGCTGGTCGTTAACAGGTTAAATAAATGCTCTCTGAACAGAACAATTTAAATATTCAAGTTTAGAATTATATTTTAGTGATGTTGTTATGAATTATTAAGGTGTACATATGCGATCTGTAAGTATGTGATATTTAAAGTTTTATCAACATATTTTATTTTTGGTGTTAGTATTCCTTTAAGGATTGCCTCTGATTAACTCACCTATGATGAAACGGGGAAAGAATGCCTGAGTTTCTCCCATAGAGAATCTAATCAAGGTTGTAGTAAGAATACTCAAAGAAAGAAAATGTTTAAATAGCGGAAATGCAAAGAATTCTCATCAAATTAGCTAAAAGCAAAACACAGAATATTGATGCACATCCATATTTTTATATGCCTGATGACCAGACATAAACTGTCTTGAAAGCTTGCACTCTAAAGCTATTCAGCCAACAAGGTACCAGTTTTACTGTACTAGTGTCCAGTATCCGTATTTACACAATATTAAGCCTTTATGCTGCTGCATATTGTCTGCATATAATCACGGTATTACATTTGAGGTTTTAGTCACATTATATGGCCATAGTATGCCAAGCTCTCCACCACTCCATTATAGGTAAATCCTAACCTTATACTGAGTTGTCCTATAAACTGAATCTCTCCTGTTTTAAAATTTAGAATGGAGACTCTATCTAGTATTGCATAGTATCCAAACGATAAAGAACGTTGCATCTGGGGGTGGGAGGGGTGCTTAAACCGACAGAAGCTGGTCAAACTTCGAAATATACAAACATACAGTTCCAGTCCAAGTTTTGGTAAGCACACCCAAAGAAAAAAATACATTTAAATAGCTGGATTGCAACCAAATTTGAACAAAACAACTAAAATCAAAAATGCAGAATATTGATGCTTATCCATATTTACTCAATTTTAACCCTTTCTGCTCTGGCATATTGACAGCATATAACCGTTGGCAAGCTTGGCATACTATGGCCATATTATGTAAATAAAACCTCAGATTTAGTTCAGTAATTATGTGCAGGCATTATATAATCATAATATTGAATAAATGTGGATATGCATCAATGTTCTGTGTTTTTGCTGTTCCCTTAGAGACCCACTGATAACTGGAGCAATGGCGCTTTAGGGGAAAATCTGTAATTAACTCATTTGTTATCATTATACATACCAACAGAAAAACACACACACACACACACACACACACACACACACACACACACATATATATACACACAAATTTCATACAATTTTGTTCTTGTGCTTTCCGTTGCCACTGCACCACACAGAGATCTCCCAGTATGTCCGCCTTTTAGTTATTTTCTTCAGGAGAAGAGGACTGTAGCACACCACTACTGTGCTATCCTCCTTCCAGTTCCATACCTGATAGTCCTGCAGTGACCCCAGTGCAACCCAGAAGTATTGGTTAAAGTGGAAGTGGAGGACAGTGTGGCAGCTGCTACAACATGTTGCAGTAAGGTATGGGGGGATTCCATACAATGTATGTGGGAAATGTGACTACCTGTAGAGCCAGGCTGGGGGCAGACAATGTATGTGGGGAAATGTGGACACCAGGTTGGTGAACAGGCAGTGTGTGTTTGATTTTGTGATTGCCAGTGGACAGTGGAACCAGGCTGGGGGCTCAGACACTGTATGTGGTGATCTGTGAATACCAGTGGAACCAGGCTGAGGGCCAGAGAGTGTATGTGTTGTTCTGTGACTATAAAAGGACAGCAGAACAAGTCTCTGTGTCAGACAGTATATGTGTTGTTCTGTGACTACAAGAGGATAGCACAACAAGGATCTGTGTCAGACAGTATATGTGTGGTTCTGTGACTACCAGAGGACAGCACAAGGATCTGTGACAGACAGTACATGTGTGGTTCTGTGACTACTAGAGGACAGCACAACAAGGCTCTGTGTCAGACAGTACATGTGTGGGTCTGTGACTACCAGAGGACAGCAAAAGGATCTGTGTCAGACAGTATATGTGTGGTTCTGTGACTACCAGAGGACAGCACAACAAGGCTCTGTGTCCGACAATATATGTGTGGTTCTGTGTTTACCAGAGGACAGCAAAAGGATCTGTGTCAGACAGTATATGTGTGGTTCTGTGACTACCAGGGGACAGCACAATAAGGCTCTGTGTCAGACAGTAAATGTGTGGTTCTGTGACTACCAAAGGACAGCACAACAAGGCTCTGTGTCAGACAGTATATATGTGGTTCTGTGACTACCAAAGGACAGCACAACAAAGCTCTGTGTCAGACAGTAAATGCGTGGTTCTGTGACTACCAGAGGACAGCACAACAAGGCTCTGTGTCAGACAGTATATATGTGGTTCTGTGACTACCAGAGGACAGCACAAGGATCTGTGTCAGACAGTACATGTGTGGTTCTGTGACTACCAGAGGACAGCACAAGGATCTGTGACAGACAGTACATGTGTGGTTCTTTGACTACCAGGGGACAGCACAACAAGGCTCTGTGTCAGACAGTAAATGTGTGGTTCTGTGAGTACCAGAGGAGAGCACAACAAGGCTCTGTGTCAGGCAGTACATGTGTGGGTCTGTGACTACCCGAGGACAGCACAACAAGGATCTGCGTCAGACAGTGTATGTGTGGTTCTGTGACTACCAGAGGACAGCAAAAGTATCTGTGTCAGACAGTGTATGTGTGGTTCTGTGACTACCAGAGGACAGCAAAAGGATCTGTGTCAGATAGTATATGTGTAGTTCTGTGACTACCAGAGGACAGCACAACAAGGCTCTGTGTCAGACAATATATGTGTGGTTCTGTGCTTACCAGGGGACAGCAAAATGATCTGTGTCAGACAGTATATGTGTGGTTCTGTGACTACCAGAGGACAGCAAAATGATCTGTGTCAGACAGTATATGTGTGGTTCTGCGACTACCAGGGGACAGCACAACAAGGTTCTGTGTCAGACAGTAAATGAGTGGTTCTGTGACTACCAGAGGACAGCACAACAAGGCTCTGTGTCAGACAGTATATGTGTGGTTCTGTGACTACCAGAGGACAGCACAAGGATCTGTGACAGACAGTACATGTGTGGTTCTTTGACTACCAGGGGACAGCACAACAAGGCTCTGTGTCAGACAGTAAATGTGTGGTTCTGTGACTACCAGAGGATAGCACAACAAGGATCTGTGTCAGACAGTGTATGTGTGGTTCTGTGACTACCAGAGGACAGCAAAAGGATCTGTGTCAGACAGTATATGTGTGGTTCTGTGACTACCAGGGGACAGCACAACAAGGCTCTGTGTCAGACAGTAAATGCGTGGTTCTGTGACTACCAGAGGACAGCACAACAAAGCTCTGTGTCAGACAGTATATGTGTGGTTCTGTGACTACCAGAGGACAGCACAAGGATCTGTGACAGACAGTACATGTGTGGTTCTTTGACTACCAGGGGACAGCACAACAAGGCTGTGTGTCGGACAGTAAATGTGTGGTTCTATGACTACCAGTAGAACAAGGCTGGATTGATAGATTGTGTGTGTGATTCTACTAAGATTAACTAGAGTAATTCTGGAACATATCAACTGCCCAGTAGGTCTGAGATTCTCAACAGCATTTTTCAAGTTGTTCCCAATGTTGCAGTTTTTAAGAATTTTCCCACCTGAGCACAGATGTGTAATTAGTAGATCTTTCTATCTGAATTCCTCACCTGTGATCAGGAAGGGAAATCCTAATCCGACAAATAAATTAGCAACATTTCCATTTATTTAAATGGGACATTTAACTCCTCTGAATTCAAAAGAGGTCCATAATTCATTGCGAAGCAATTCTTTGGAGAGTTCTCTGGCAATCAGGGATTACCTCCCTTAATTGTAGGGGTGAAAAGCCCCATTAAAATAAAGGAATTTTTACTATTGCGGCTGGTTTGCTCCAGAATTACAGTTCTATTTAAAATATCACTTTCACTGTCTTCCTGAAATATTTCATAAATTGCACAAATGAATGATAACTAAGTTAAACCCTCAGTACAACTTATATAACACACAGTGATTCTTGTGTCCAGTCCCAGGGACACAGATATCACTAATTAATCACAGGCAGCTCAACCACAAAGACTGAGCCACTGATTACTCACCTGTGACTAAACAGGGATATCTCTAAAAGATGACCTGCTGGTGTACCCCGAGGACTAACATTGAGAAATACTTACACAGGCGTGTCTGTAAAAGTGGTGTGACTGCTGTGATTATACATATGATGTTACAAGGTGGAACGGAAATGCTGATGTAATAGATTAGTGACAAACGAAAGAAACTTGGGCTTATCCCAACTGCAATGTCTGACATAAGAAAATATCTGTCAAAATGAAACCATATATTATATTCAGCTTATTTTTAAAGGTTGTTTTAAAGGAATACAAACAATATAAGAAAGAAGTGGAGGTGTGTGCTAAAATATCAGGTCCTCTTAGCTAAGGGAGCCCCCCTGTCACCAGTTCCCACACCCACCCAACAGTGCAGGTTTTCCCGATCTCCTTACATGAACACAGGTGAATCAATGAGTGGTTCAGTTATTCTGAAGGATCTGCTGAGTTAATTATATTTATTTATGTTTCATTGAGATATTCTCTAAACCTGTACCGGGGGGGTCCAGAAAAGGTATGAACACCCTTGCTCTAAGCAAGCATCTGTAAAATATCTGCATTTAGTTCTGGAGCATACAAAATTAATCATAAACTTGCTTAAAGTGATAGTAATGTTTCAAAATTAAAGCAGCTCCAATTAATCTTCATAGTATTTGTGCCATGAAGAGTGTTATTTCAATACTGTCTGAGTTGTAGATCAAGAGTAACTGAATGATAAAGCATCGCCCTCCCGCTCCTTTTACTGATGTAAAACTGCTCAGCTCAGGACAGAAAGGTGGTGTCCAGATGGCTTGCAGAGAGGCACAATCTTCAATTAGCATAAGGGAAAAACCTAATAAACCTGTCAAGGGGGGGCAGGGTTTTCATTGTTCTCCCAGTAAGAAGATTGTCCCCTGCGGTGAGCTGTCTGGTCTTAAGACCATATTCTACATCTGAGGGGAGGTGGCTTACACTAGCTAAAAGTGAGCATAAGAGAAAACCTGTCAAAGGGGGGCAGTGTTTTCCTTATGCTCACAGTAAGAAGATCGTCCCTTGTTGTGAGCTGTCCGGTCCCAGGACCAGATTCCACATCTGAGGGGAGGTGGCTTACACTAGGTAAAAGGGGCGAGATGGGGTACTTTATCATTCAGTTACTCTTGAACCACAACTCAGACAGTATTGAAATAACTCTCCATGGCCCAAATATTATGAAGATTAATTGGAGCTGCTGTTTTTGTGAAACATTACTATCCCTTTAAAGAGTAGTAAAAACTGTGTATATGTTGTTCTAAACATTGGCTATAATATATGTTTTTGAGAAATGACCCTTTATTTATTGGTGGCACAGTGTGATACTTTATGCTAGTTAGTTTATAGGCTGGGACAATATTACCACATATTGTGCTAATCTAGGCAGAGCCAGCACAGGACTTTGTGTGTGTGTGTGTGTGTGTGTGTGTGTGTGTGTGTGTGTGTGTGTGTGGGGGGGGGTTTAATAGAACACTAAGTAGATTTGGCCTCAAACAGAACTAATTAGCATAATGTCCATGAAATTAGCAAATCGTGCCATATTGTGCTACCAAAACATAAAGTTTTATTTCTCAAAAAATGGCTAACTTGTCTTAGGGTAACACTTTATTTTACAGAGATTGATATTCTGCCCTATTACCCAGGATCCAAAAGTATAAAGCATGATAGGATATCTGAACAAAGCAAACTTAAGGCTAGATTTGGACATGGGGTATCAAACAGAGCATTTGTTATGTACAGTATGGATTTTTATTTTAAACAGTCACAACACTGATCATTGGGTATGTATGTGTATATAAACTAATTTCATATTTAAGTGTTCTTTTAATGGTCCAATATCACCTTGAAACTGATGTATTATTAAAGTGGACTTTAAGATATGTTTAGTTGATTTATAGAGAATTCAAAAAAACTCTCTACATGTTGTGATAGCTATTTGTTTGTAATATAAATAGTATTAATATATGGTTGAGGGAATTAACATAAAGTGCAAGAGTTCATTTCCCAAAAATGACATTTTACAGAATAATGGCCAGTACAACATAAAGGCAGATTTCAATATTCAATCCAATAAAGTAATCTAGTTTTAGGGTGACAGGGTTACATCAAGAACTAGGGGGAAATGCCCCAAGGATTGATGCTGTGGCAATGTGTGGCAAGCACATTGCCTTGGCAAAAGAGATGCATATCGCCATAGAATTAGTGATGCCAGTGGAGGGGGCAGAATCTCCTCATTAGCATGAAGGTTTGTTGAGCTTGGGTAAGGCACATCCCCATACATAGCGACACACACTGTGCAAGCTGACAAGGTGAGCAGGTGTAAGTGGATGCTTTGACAAGGTGAGTGCAAGGAAAGATCTTGGTTAGTTCTTATACCAGTCAATCTTAAAAGACAGAAGAGCGATCTGTCGCACCCACTAGTGGACATTAAAGGGACTCTTGCTTTTCTCCCATATTACCCATTTATTATTCTCTGATTAGTCAGCTTTTGATTCTGTTTCTGGCAACTGCAGAGATTTGCACTATTATTTCTTACACTTTTCAATTATAGTACTTTAATAAAGCTTATGGTATTTAGATAATGTGTAAAATGTGTTTCACACATCCTTAATTACTGATCACTCTTGGCATCTTACAGTGCATTTTAGTAATTATTTTGATAACTCACTAACTGTAGTTTTTCTTTTAACCCTTTCCATGCACATGGGGTGTGCAATGAACATCCCTATGGCACTGAAAGGGTGAAGTGAGGTCAACTGCTGTCTCTGCTCTTAAGTTTACAAATTGCTGCGGATCAAGTGGGGGCAGTAGAAGTGTATGTAAGCATTCCTTTGCTTCTTGTTTCTCAGTATGTACTAAAGAAGCGCAAAGGAAATTGGTGTAAAACTCTTTATTTTCACTGAGCAGCAATAACATTAAATAAATGCCATCTGAACTAGACAATTCACACATGCAGTAAAAGCAACAACATTAAATTTTTAAGTACAATCCTGATAAAGTGGCATTCTTTTTGTCCACAAAATGAGTAGCTTTTAATGAGTTTTTACTTTTACATATCTGTGAATCTGAGTCTGTTTAATATTTGATTAATTAAAGAGGTATACAGCCCTTACAAACCCAGTAGTTGCCTTATTTGTCCATATATTGAGACTTATTGAAATCAGAAGTCCCACAGAGTGGTACCTACAGCGAGGAGGGATATATGGTCCTGGAGGATCTGGAGTTATCTGGGCACAAATCTGGAAGGAATAGGAGCCAGTAAGAGAGGGAGGAAGAACAGCGATTATAGATGATCCCACTAGCCTGGGGTGTGCATGCCTGCATTCCAAAAGGCTGGATAAGCCTCTAGTATATGTGAGTTATCGACTTGTGCACGGTAGTGTTGGATGTGGATAGGAAATATTGTTGGGTACTAAACATAAAAAGACTTTTCCTGCACTTTTTAGAACACCATACTTCTCTACGCCAGAGTACACAAGAAGTAAAAGGACAGAGACTAAAAAATAAATAAAAATACATTTCAGTGCCCTCTGTTCAAGTGGAATAATTACTGGTCAAACCAACTGCACCATGGACAATAAATAATATTTCTCATTGATTTAAATAGAACTTTTAAACCCTTGGATGCTAGAGAGGTCTCCAACGCAAGGCAATGCTAATGTTTAAGGGATTAAAGTACAAGTAAATATCTAGGGGAATTTGTATTTGTCCTCTATGATGTAGATGGCTTGACCCAGAATTACTCATTTCTTTTAAACATAGAGCCCTAATATATAAATAAAAGCACACATGTGCACATAAGACCTTGTGTATAAAAACAGACCTAGAAACAAACAATTTGATGAGCACCCACCATAAATTAAGAAAATAAAATGTTTTTTGTTCTAAGGCATGGTGGCTTCTCAGTGGTGCTGAAGTCTCCTTTTTCATTCCCATGTCCTATTACAGAGAGAAAATTTCAATAACCATATCAGACTGGTCCCACTCATAGGCAGTCCATCTTTGAAATGTCAGGCAATCCTATCTGCACAAGAGAAACAGCACAACCCTAGATGTACATTTTGGCCTATGTGGCCCACAAAAGAGTAGTGCAACTGATTCCCTCTAGGCACATGGATAGCAAGGGCCCATGCCTTGGATGACCTTCCAAATTAGGGAGACCTGCAAACAAAAAATGACTATAAAGGCAAAGTGATGCAGTTCTGGGCAAACCAACTGTACAACAAGGGACATATTAAAAAACTGATATAAATGAAACTTTTAACCCTTTTGAGTGCTAGAGAGGTCGTCAATGCACTGTAAACCTCTCTAGCATTCAAGGGGTTAAAAAAAATAATCAAAGGGATAGAGACATTTTATTTGACACATTCAGTACAGTTGGATAAATTGTTTCAGCTTACCATTATTTTCCTTTCCTGGTCAAGAAGAGGCAGCATTCACAAAAGGATTAAGCTTCCATCCTCAGCCGTCAGAACAGAAACACCCCCCAAAAAATATTATAAATAGACTCCCCTCCCCCTGAAGAGGTGTCTGACTTATCTAGCCGAGAACAAAAATACAAAGCAAAACATGGTTGACCAGGAAAGGAAAATAATGGTAAGCTGAGCATTCATGCAAGGGAGAGTACCAAATAAAAGTGAAGAAGGGAAGGAGAAAAAAAAAGACCCAAAGAGGAGGAATTGATGCAACTACAAACGTTTATTGAGGATTAAGAACAGCTACTAAGCAAAGGACTTCCGTTCCAGAGATCCTTCTGCCTTTTGGAGGGATGTTCAGGCAATAGTGTCTGATGAAGGTGGAACTGGATGAGCAGATTGCTGCCCTGCAGATGTCATCTGGGGATACCCTGGCCTCTGATGCCCAAGAAGTGACTACTGCCTGGAAAAATGGGCCTTGATTCCTTGAGGTGCTGGGAGGCCTTTGGATTGATAGGCTTTGGAAATGCAGGAGATGAACCATCTTTAGACTGTAGCTCTAAAGACAGGTGAACCCTGCCTATGTCTAGAAAGGACTACAAAGTTTCTCAGATTTTCTGATAGACTGTGTTCTGTTGACATGAACTCTTAAGCATCTGACTAAGTCCAGGTTGATCCAATCCAGCTTATTTCCTTTGGTGATGTCAGGAACAAAGAAGGGCAGAACTATGTCCTGGGTCAGAGGAAAAGGAGAGATGACTTTCGGAAGGAAATCTGGCACAATCCTGGTTGAAGTGTAGAAAAGGTTCAGGTACTGACAGGGCTTGGAGCTTGGAAACCCTTCTAGCGGAGGCAATTGCTATCAAAAAATTATCATCAGTATGAAGAATCCCAGAGATATGTGATCCAGAGGCTCGAACGGCTCTGCTGATATGGGGTCCAGAACTAATTGAAGGTCCTCGGATGGAGTGAGGTTCCTGAATGAGGGACGTAATATTTTGTAGGGCTTTAAAGAGGCGAATAATCAGATCCTGTCACACCCGTCTAGTCCCAGTAATGGCAGATACCTGAACTCAGTCCCTGCCGGAAACCTTTTGTAAGGAAATCCAAAGAATGGACAAGGGATCGAGTGACTGGAGAAAATCCCTTCTTTGAAGCCCAAAGGGGGAAGGTTGACCATATCCTGTAATATGAATTGGAAGTGGAGAATTTTCAGGATTTTAGAACGGGTGAAATGGTAGGGTCTGTTAGGCACTGAGCTAGCAAGCTTTGCCGCAAGTCGGCGTTTGGAGGGGTCCGGATGAAGGATTGGTCCTTAGTAAAGCAGATCTCTCTGGTTGGGCAGGATCCAGGGGTTGCAGACAGAGAGCATCCAAAGTTCGGGGAACCAGGGTCTCCGAGGCCAAATGGGGCTTATTGCTTTGACCTCTGCTTGATCCATCTGAATTTTCTGAAGGACTCTGGGAATCAGGGAAATTGGTGGGAAAATATAACTGAATACCTGATCCCAGGGGTGATAGAGTACGTCGACTCCATGGGCTTCCGGATACCAAATTATCCTGTAAAACTTCAGTAGTTTTCTGTTCTGGGGAGAGGCCATGAGGTCTATGTCTGGGTGACCCCACTTCTGCACAATCACTCCAAAGATCTCCCACTTCAAGGCCCAAGAATTGAGGTTCACCTGGTGCCTGCTGAGGAAATCTGCATGGATATTGTGTTTCCCTTGGCGATAAACTGCCATGAGGTCCAGTGCATGGGATACAGCCCAGTACAGGATCAGAAACAGTTCTAGCAGCAGAGATTTTATCCTGGTCCCCACTTGTTTTTTGACATAAAAGACAGCTGTCCGGTTGTCCATCCAAATCTTGGCTTGATTTTTTTTAGCTGTGGGGCAAAATGGGAGATAGCCTGGGTGGCGGCTTGGAGCTCTAGTATGTTTGAGGGCAAGCTTGAGTAATGAGATGGTTAGGATCCTCGTGCTAGTTCTTCTCTGAGAAGAGCACTCCAAACTTTTCTGCTGGCATCTGTGGTGAGAATTGTCCACTGTGTGTCCCTCAGTGATTTTCCTTGAGTTAGGTTGTGGACGTTCTCCCACAAAGTAGGCTGGTTCGGACATGATACGGAATGAAAATTGGTACTTCCAGATGGTCGAACTGACTGTCCCATTGGTCTAGGAATGATACCTGGAAGAGTCTTAAAAACCACTGTGCCTATCTCACCACTGGGATGGTGGAGGACATTAGACCCAGTATTTTCATATAGTAAAATTCCCCCCAAAAAAAGAGAGAAAAAGGCGCACACAATCTAAATGCAGACTGTTTGTAAAAATAATGTCCTTTATATAAAAAATTCCCTTCACCAAAGTGGGTTCTTGTTCTTTTATACTTCAGAAAACGATCACCTCCTTCACCGTGGAAAAAGCACCATTCAATAAAATAGGTTGCGAACTCACCTTTTACAGAGGCAAACCAGCCTCTAGGTGTATGAGCCTGTACTGGATAACCCCCAGTAGTGGTGTCTTAACGTCCTCTCCTTCTTTCCACCACCCACGAATCTCCAATAGCTCCTCCGATCCTCTCACCATAAAATAAAATTAATTCCTTATTCCCTCTATCTAGGGAAGGTGATATTGCTATAGGACACTACTGGATTTAAAAGTAGGTGAATTATGGACGAAAAGAATATATATCTACCACAATATTTATTAATCCAATAAAAAATATATTTCAATAAAAATGAATTATCTGCACAGATATAGTTAAAGAATGCCTAAAAACACTCGCCCAACGCGTTTCCCAGCTCACGCTGCTTCGTCAGGGGTCTCTATTCAGTTTGAATAGAGACCCCTGACGAAGCAGCGTGAGCTGGGAAACGCGTTGGGCGAGTGTTTTTAGGCATTCTTTAACTATATCTGTGCAGATAATTCATTTTTATTGAAATATATTTTTTATTGGATTAATAAATATTGTGGTAGATATATATTCTTTTCGTCCATAATTCACCTACTTTTAAATCCAGTAGTGTCCTATAGCAATATCACCTTCCCTAGATAGAGGGAATAAGGAATTAATTTTATTTTATGGTGAGAGGATCGGAGGAGCTATTGGAGATTCGTGGGTGGTGGAAAGAAGGAGAGGACGTTAAGACACCACTACTGGGGGTTATCCAGTACAGGCTCATACACCTAGAGGCTGGTTTGCCTCTGTAAAAGGTGAGTTCGCAACCTATTTTATTGAATGGTGCTTTTTCCACGGTGAAGGAGGTGATCGTTTTCTGAAGTATAAAAGAACAAGAACCCACTTTGGTGAAGGGAATTTTTTATATAAAGGACATTATTTTTACAAACAGTCTGCATTTAGATTGTGTGCGCCTTTTTCTCTCTTTTTTTTTTGGGGAATTTGTCTGTGAGAAAGAAGGGCTTGACCAGAAGCCTAGAAGAGAGGGCTGCACTGCTATTTGGACTGAAAGAAGATCTTCAAAGGTTTCATCAAAGGTTTTATAACAGTTGTGTTATTTACATACAAAATTAATTTAATTGGTATAGTAGCGCTGAGAATTGTTTGTGGGGATATTTTCATATAGTTCCATGCTGGGAGGTAAGACTGCTGACTGAGAGATTGAATTTGACACAAAAGATTCTGTACTTTCTCTAAAGGGAGATAAATGCTTCCCTGTGAGGTGTCGAAGAAAACCCCCCAAGAAGACCATACGCTGAGTGGGGGTCAGAAGGCCCTTTCTGAAATTTACTAGCCAGCAGAGGTGGAACATGAAAGAGATTGTCTGGTCTCTTTGAAGAAGCAGACAGTCACGGTTCTGAGAGACAATCAGGATATTGTTCAGGTAGTGGCATATCCTGAGTCCTTGTAGTCCGAGTTCTGCAATAAAGGGGAGAAGAAGTTTGGAAAATGTTCTTGAAGCAGGAGAAATACCAAAAGGCAGGCATGTGAACTGATAATGGTGCTAGTCCACAGTAAAGCGCAGGAACCTCTGATAAACGTGAGATATAGGAATATGAAGATATGTGTCCTTTAAATCCATTGAGATCATCCAATCTCCTGGAATGACTACCTTGATGCTGGTCTGAATGGACTCAATCTTGAACTTCCAGACATTTAGGTGGCAGTTTAGGGCCTTCAAGTCCAAGATGGGACGTAAATCTTCTGAGGCTTTGCGCACAAATAAGAGAATAGAAGAGATGCCCAGTGTGACGGATACCCGTACTCTGACTGAGCAGCTCCGCCAAAACTGTGCTTCCTTAGCCCAGGAAAACACTCACGAACTCCACCAGCCAGGAAACAGGATCATAGCTCCATTCACCCAGTCACTTAGGAAAGACTCCGTGTAGGGTGAACTCACTCTGGATACAGCAAGTAGCCCCAAGCATCAGACAACACCAGTGTCTTGGGGTTAGAATCAGAACTCACATTTACTGTGAAACATACAGGGTTTAAATACACACATAACAAGTTATCCACCCAATAGGACACAGGTACTGCAATCCACATATGGGAAGACAATGGGGCTGTTGGTGGAGGGGCACATCATACAAAGAGGCACAATGGTGAAGTGGGAGTACACATCTTTACAATGGGTAGGGGTTGGTTTCAGTATAAACATGGAGTACAATGAATACAAGGGGAGCATAAACATAATGTGTGATGAGACAATGGGTAGGTGACAAAAGGATACAATGGGCCAGCCCTGAGCGAGTTAACTGTACAATGGGACAAAGGGATAGGGCTGGGTACAGCAAACATGATTACATCACTACATAATCAGATCAGAGCATAACTTTTTCAAAATTATATCACCCAGTTCCTGTGACAGCCCTCACAGCTGGGCAGTCTGTAGGGTGGGGGCTGGGCCCCAGGCCCCTCCAAAATCTCAGGGCATGGAGGCTTCCATGGCAAGGGGCAAACAGGACAGAGTTTAGTCTCAGAGGGAGGTAATACCCTGTTCCTGGGCCAGGTCCACAGTCTTTGTGCAGGAGGCTGGCCCCCAGGCCCCTCCAGGAGGCAAGGGCCTGGTGGTTTCCATGACACCCAGGAACTTCTCTTCCTGCTGAACTCTGGTGAGGGCACCTTCGGCTAGAAGATGAGTGGTATACTCTTCCAAAACAGATCTTTTTTTAGAAGATCCATGAGGAGCCTTGAGGGTTTGAAAATACTTCTTTTGGGCAGGGATTTGGCATAGCCCTGAGAGACCACTGAAGAATCCAAATTTGACCTGTCTTTTCCTCCACTCTTGAGGTAAAAATAGATTCTTGCCCCCAGAGGCTTTCTTGATGAGACTGTCTAATTTCTCACCGAACAACATAGTACAGGTGAAGGGCAGGGCACAGAGGTTCAACTTCAAAATACTATCAGCATTCCATGGTTGGAGCCAATGGGCGCATCTGGCGGAGATGGCCAGGAACATGTAGTTGGATTGGATGAGGACAAGATTACTGGAAGAGTTGACAATCAAATCAGTGGCTAACTTGAGGTTGGGAAAGGTCTATACTATAGATGAGCGTGGTTTCCCTTGAAGAGGTGCTTGTTCAACATGGTCAAGCCAAATTCTCATAGCTCTAGAGATGGAGGTTAGAGCACCGCTGGTTTTGAAACCAGGCCATGAGAGAGGAAAATTCTTCTCAAATCATTCTCGAGGAGTCTGTCAAGGGGATCTTGCAAAGAAGCATCATCATCTAAGGGTAGGTATCACGGTGCCCGTGATAGCTGCCTTTGTATGTCAGTTACCTGTAGGGGGCTCTCCATTGGCTGTCTGTGTTCAGCCCGCCCTGCATTGCCTATTTAGACTGAGCCTGGGCACCCTTTGGTTGCCCTTTCGTGTTGTCTCTATGCTGCTCAAATCTCCATTGTGTTCCTGAGCTTCCTGGGCCCCTGGTTATGTTCCTGCTACCTGAGACCATCAAGTTCCTGAGTTACCTGTCCATTGGTTCCTGTTTCCGTTCCTGATCCGGTTGAAGTTGCCGTTGTGTCGCTGCTTCCTGCTGCCAGTCCCCGCTGCCGTTCCTGATCCGGTTGACCGTCTGAGTGCTGGTTCCTGTTTCCATCTGCTGAGCTCCTGATACAGTATCACCTGTGGTCGTTCCATCTGCTGAGCTCCTGATCCAGTATCTCCTGTAGTCAGCTGTCCTCCTTAGTCGCCTTGGCAACATTTCTACTCCTTGCTGTAGCTCCAGTACGCGGGTACTGGTTCACTCCACAGCCACCCGGCTGATAATGCACCTGTAGAGTTTTGTGCTCCCGGTACGCGGGTACTAGCCTGCTTACATTCACCAGCTGAGAGACGGTTTACCCAATACGCGTGTACTGGTTTGCTCCACCATATACCGGCTGCCGTTGCACCGGTACAGTTATATTACAGTACGTGGGTACTGGTTTGCTCCACAGCCACCCGGCTGTCATTGCACCGATAGAGATTTGTATTTCAGTACGTGGGTACTGGTTTGCTCCACAGCCACCCGGCTGCTGTTGCACTTTGTGTATTGGTCCCCAGTACGCGAGTACTGGTTTGCTCCACAGCCACCTGGCTGTCATTGCACAGATAGAGATTTGTATTCCAGTACGTGGGTACTGGTTTGCTCCACAGCCACCCGGCTGCTTTGCACCTTGTATATTGTGTCCCCAGTATGCCATACTGGTTTGCTCCATAGCCATCCGGCTGCTGTTGCTCCTATCGAGTTTCGTGCTCCCGGTACGCGGGTACTGGTCTGTTTACATTCAACCGGTTTCTGGGCACCGGAAGAGAGACGGTTTCCCCAGTACGAGTGTACTGGTTTGCTCCATCACCTACCGGCTGCCGTTGCACTGGTACAGTTCATGATTACACTATGTGGCTACTAGCTCGCTCCTATTCTCCGGTTGCTGGTGCACCGGATGAGAGATTGGCCTCCTAGTACGCGGGTACTGGTTCGCTCCACTACATCCTAGTACTATTGTACCGTTTTAGCGATATAGTGTCCCCAGTACGCGGGTACTAGTTCTCTGCTGTCAAAGTCCTAGGCAGCTCTGTTGGTTGCCCAGTATCGCGGGTACTGGTGGTCTCCTGTAAATTACTTGGCTTGCCACTGTAACTCCTTAGCCTCTGCATGTCATCCTTGTGACTGTTGTACCACCTAGCCAGTCACTGAGGCTTTAGTGGTTACCATCCACTCTGTTCTAGGCTGCCTTGCCCGGTATATTGGTAAGGCTGGTAGAACCCATTCCTCGCTGTACCATCTTGGGTTGCCTTACCCGGTATTGGCAAGGCCGGTAGAGCCTTTATACTTGCTGTCTGCCTATAGGCTGCCTTGCCCGGTATATTGGCAGGGCCGGTAGAGCCTACTGATTCCCCGTGTACCAGTCTCCAGGCTGCCTTGCCCGGTATATTGGCAGGGCCGGTAGAGCCTACTAATTCCACGTGTACTAGTCTCCAGACTGCCTTGCGCGGTATATTGGCAGGGCCGGTAGAGCCTATATATTCCTTGTACCAGCTTCCAGGCTGCCTTGCCCGGTATATTGGCAAGGCCAGTAGAGCCTATCTATTTCTTGTACCAGTTTACTGACTGCCTTGCCCGGTATATTGGCAGGGCCGGTAGAGCCTTATCGCTATTACCATTGCTTGTTTCCTGTCATTGCAATATATATGTATGAACATGTATGTTACCCTATGGGGTTGTCTTAAACTTTTCAATAAAGTTGTGTTTTTACCTAACTTGACGTCTGAGAGTCTTAACAAACCGTGACAGTAGGTTGGTCTTGTGGGCTAAACGTACCGCTGCTGCATCCACCTTTGGCGGGGTATCCCAAAGTTCACAGTCTTTTTCAGTAAAAGGATTCATCCGTGCAACTGAGGAACTGACTTAATCAAGGGTTCAAACAGAGAGGTGTCAAACCCATAAGGTCTGCCAGCTTATCATCTTCTTCAGCAGAATCTGCGGAATCTCTAGGTCCAAGGACATCCAGGTCAGAGTTGCCAAAATAGGAATCTTCCTTCCCCGCAAACGGCCCTGGGACAAAGAGGAAGGAAGAAGCCTCTTGAAATCCATGTCTGCAGATGTATATTGGCAGATTTTCTTCCCCTCTATAGCTCTAGTTGAGCTGGAAAGATATAACAGAAGTCCCATCAACCAACCTATCACTCTTTTTAAAATTACCAAAAAAAAAAAAAAGCAACTTACCATAAAAGTAACCTACCCCACAGACTTAGTTAGCGGCATATTTTTGGCAGAATCCAGGTCAATGACATAGAGGGCTGGAAGAAAAGGGATATTGCAGAGAGCACTTTAGATAAATAAAATAAATAAACAGCCTAACTTTAGAAAATATAAGACATGTGTCCTTACCAGGGCACAGGAAAACCGAGAGACTGATGAGACAGGAGCAAATAGTATCCAATAGAAATAAACAATGCAATTACCTATATGGGAAGGGAATTGCGGAACCCATGATCAGGTTGCTGACCCTACTGCGCACGTGCGAGCAGCGCATGCCTATGACGCATCAGCAGAGAGCAGAAAGCCAGAGGAAGGAGTCTGGTGCCATTTTGGAAAATGGCAAAGGATAGAGCAGGATGATGCCAACCTCGTGTCCACTCTGATGCTCCTCCTATCCTGAGCAACACAGCTGGAAGGAATCCAGAACACAGCCTGGAATACACGCAGCTTGAGACCCTTACTATTAGCTTCATGTCTTCGCCTATAAACATATAGCTTGTCTACACTGAAAAAGAGCTTTACTTTGGTTTCCTCTGTCCATAGAACATTTTCCCTGAATGATTGTGGCTTCACTAGGCAGGTTTTGGTAAAGATCAGTCTTGCCTTTTTATGCTTTGTTTTTTTAGCAGTGGGGTCTTCCTTGACCTTTGCCCATAAAGCTCTTTCAGGTTTAGTGTGCGGCATATAGTACGGGTTGAAACCATCACTCCAGATTGATCCAGGTCAGCCTTAAACTGTGTGGATGTCTTATATGGTGTTTTTTCCACAGTTTGCACCAACTTTCAAATACTTTTCTGATCAATTTTACTCTTGCTCCCATGTCCAAGGAGGTTCTTGACAGTTCCATGAGCAGCAAACTTCTTAAAAACATTGTGAACTGTTGAAGCAGGGATGTCTGGTCTTCGGAGATGGCTTGTACCCTTTAGAATTGTTATGTTTGGTGATTATAGAGTTGCCGATGCTCTCAGACAGCTCTCCTCTCTTCATCATTGTGAAAAAGGAACAGGGAATAATAGTGGCCTTTTTATTCATTAAAACAATAATTGATTGGTTAATTCAAGCCAGGTGAGCAATGACAGTTTATCACAGGTGAGTCTAATTTCACAGCAGTGACATTCAAGTTCTTCTTTTTAAGCTGATTTGAATTCTTAAAGGTGCCAATAATAATGTTTCCATTTTTATATTTTTTCCTCCGATTTATTTTTTTAATTGTTATTGTCTTATCCTGTGCTGTTTTGTATCGAATGTCTGAGTGTATATAGACCAAAGCTGTTTCACTACACACATTTCTTCAGGACATATTGTACATGATATACAAAATATTCAAGGGTACCAAAAATGTTGAACATAACTATAACTGGAGGAAGATAGAATGTCTATGTAGAAGCAACATTTCTGTAAAGAGATGCCAAAGACTTAAGGCATTTATGAAAGACAACCAGTAAGTACATATTAATATTGGTGAAGGATTGATGTCACATATCCCCACACAGCAATAGTTTAAGCGTGATACCGGAGGCGGAGTAATCTCTACACAAGCCTTACTCTTATTTGGTGCTCTCAGGTCACTTGCATGAATCTGCACTTCTGATTTTATCTCCAGAGAAGTCTGAAATATGCTTGCCATCGTCTGTGAATCCCTAGGTGTTGACAGTTGCACATATATCAAGTGAAAGTGAAGCTTCACAGAAGATCTGTTTAAGATATCCGTAGACATCTACAGCATGAAACATTTACATGAGGTTGTTACAACCTCTAAGGTCATTAATTGAATAACTTGGACATTTCAGGCAGCTTGGACTACATAAAGGTAAAGGTTACACTCTGTGATTCATTGTGTGATTGAGAACTTTTGTCCTCTTATGGCAAGCAGATATTATTGAGCTCTGTTACTACTATTTGCATTATCGTCTCACCATTTAAGCTTGTAACTCTTTGTAATCTTGGTAGAAGGTGAGTGCTAGTCTTTTTTGTGCTCCTGTTCAGTAGAAGAGTGGCCCAGATGTGTAGGGGCCACAGAACATGAGGGACGCAAAGTACCAGTGTAGCCCTTTGGAAGACTAACCTGATGTGAGGAGCAAAGAGTTAACAGGGAGACCCCCTGAAGTGATTTTGGATTTGCCCATGTCTCTCTTGTGCTCCGATATCACCAGGACACACATAAATAAAGAAAACATGTTAGAAATGTAATAGAAAATTACATATCTACCTAAAAGGGGTGAAAGCAGAATACAAGGAGGGAGATTCCAACCTTGTAACGCTTTCAATTGTAGACTCTGTGGCATAGCTAGTATAGCTCTATTTCAATTGTAAGTTATGTGTTATCATTAGTGTAGCACTATTCACTTTCTTTACTTCACACTAACAATCCCAATTATAAAATTAACAAAAGAGGTGGGCTATGGACCAGAGCAAGAGAAGTAGTGAGCCATGAGACTGTACTTGCACCACAAGCCAAAAGTTGCCAGCCTTTTACTGGGTGCAAATAAGAAAGGAAGGAATAATTACATTTTTTCTTTTTTTTTTAAATATTTAAATATATTTATCAAGAAAAATACTGAGTATATATTTACATATGGTACCAAACAAAAGCTTGTTTTATACCAGAAAAAATATATAATAATATATAAAGTGGATCCCTCTATGTATTCTACTTAAAACAATAAAAATAAATAAATAAATCACAGATTTACATGTTAAAGGGATAGTAATACTTAAAATGTAAAAAAAATATATATTGTAGGGTTTATCCCCCTGAGTAAAACAAGAGCACTCCCACTGCTGAAAGGTGTTTCATTCAAAAGTTATTAATTTTCAAAGTTTAATTTTTTAGGTGCAATATCACAGTGGCCTGAAATTGTACAGTGGCGCTGTTGCTACACAACCCTATGGACAGCTCTGGTCCCGGGACCATAAATCTCCATAGGATGGTGTAGCAACAGCGCCACTGTACAATTTCAGGCCACTGTGATATTGCACCTAAAAAATTCAACTTTGAAAATTAATAACTTTTGAATGAAACACCTTTCATCAGTGGGAGTACTCTTGTTTTACTCAGGGGGATAAACCCTACAACATATTTTTTTTTACATTTTAAGTATTACTATCCCTTTAAGTGAAGGCTATAGCCCGCAGCCTGTCAATCCACTTCTGTTCCCCTCCCCATGTAGTGCCTTGTTACAACCTCCTCCAATGACGGGGGCTTCCTCTATGTGAGATGGAGCTCTCTCTCATTGGCAAAAGACCGCTCCAGCTCGCATGGAGGAAGCCCCGTCATTGGAGAAGGTTGGAACAAGGCACTACATGGAGAGGGGAATACACGACTGCGGACAGAGTTTTGTCACAGCCTGTACAGAAGTTACGTTGCTGGCTCACATTTAAAAATGAAAATCTTGCTATAGCATTCACTGAAAAAAATAAATAACAAATTGCATGTTATTGTTGTATGTAGAATAAATAGAGGGAAACTTTTATGCAGGTTAGAGATCCACTTTAACCTCTTAACAACCCATGACGGTCCAGGACCGTCATGGGTGGAATTCAGTTAAGGACCCATCTCGGTCCTGGACCATCATGGATAAAATGATAGAAGCGTGCTGCTATCATTAATTCCAGGATGAGACTGAATGATCTGAGACAGGGGCGTTCAGTCTCAGCCCTTCTTGCTTGTGCCGGGTCATGTGATCGCCGTAGCAGTGATCACATGTACCAGCATTCTGAATGATAGTGGCAGTATGCAAAGCATACTGCCTCTATGTCTCCTCTCTGCCTCTGTCTCCCTTACTATCAAAGCAAGGGAGAGAGAAGCAGAGAGGAGACACCTAGTGGAAAAAGAAAATACAGCAGCTGGGGGTATTAACCCCTTCACTGCTGGTGCTGGAGGCTGGCTAAATGCAGGTATCACGGTGCCCGTGTTATTGCTGGTGACATTATGACTGTGCTTCTTCCTGATACATTCTTATTGGCTAACGTGGTGTTAGCTCTGTGTACCGACCCGGATTGGCTGACCTTCCTGCTCTGTGTACCGACCCGGCCTGGCTGATGTTCCTGCTCTGTGTACCGACCCGGTCCTGCTTACTGCTCCATCCGGTATCCGGTTGAGGGCCATACTATCACGGTGCCCATGCTCTCTGTGCTGCTCTCTGTCAGTCTCTGTTGTGATGCGCTCCTATTGGTTGAGCTATGTTTGGCCCACCCCGTATGGCCTTTATATACTGGGCTCTGGCACCTATCCGGTGCCCTTTCGTGGTGTTCCAGTACCAGTGCCTACTTGAGTTGCTTGAATACCTGTGTACCAACTTGGCCCGTTTGACTACTCTGCTTCTGGTCTGCTCCGTGATTCGACCCGGCCTGGCTGACGTTCCTGCTCCGTGACCTGACACGGCTTGTCTAATGTTCCTGCTCCATGATTCGACCCGGCCTGGCTGACGTTCCTGCTCCGTGACCTGATCCGGCTTGTTTGATGTTCCTGCTCCGTGATTCGACCCGGTTTTCCTTTTCCTGCATCGCTGTGTCGCTTGGGCGACATTCTGACTTCCGCTGTGCCTGAGGCCTGCCTGGCAGAGTATCAGTGTTGCCTCCGTTACTGCTACTGCAGTGTGTCATAGGCTGAGTCCTCCGTTAACCCTTGATGAGCCTTCATGTTGCCTCCGTTACTACTACGGCAGTGTGCCATTGGCTGAGCCCTCCGTTAACTCTTGCAGAGCCTCCGTGTTGCCTCAGTCACTGCTACGGCAGTGTGCCATTGGCTGAGCCCTCCGTTAACTCTTGCAGAGCCTCCGTGTTGCCTCAGTCACTGCTACGGCAGTGTGCCATTGGCTGAGCCCTCCGTTAACTCTTGCAGAGCCTCCGTGTTGCCTCAGTCACTGCTACGGCAGTGTGCCATTGGCTGAGCCCTCCGTTAACTCTTGCAGAGCCTCCGTGTTGCCTCAGTCACTGCTACGACAGTGTGCCATTGGCTGGGCCTTCCGTTAACTCTCGCAGAGCTTCACTGTTGCCTCCGTTACTGCTATGGCAGTGTGCCATTGGCTGAGCCCTCTGTTAACTCTTGCAGAGCCTCCATTACTACTATTATTATTATTATTATTATTATTCTTTATTTATATAGTGCCAACTAATTCCGCAGCGCTGTACAATTGGGGAATAGACATACAGAGGTATTAAATAGTACAATCAGATGTGTAGAACAGGAGGATCAGAGGGCCCTGCTCTACTACGGCAGTGTGCCATTGGCTGGGCCTTCCGTTAACTCTTGCAGAGCTTCTGTCTTGCCTCCGTTACTGATACGGCAGTGTGCTATAGGCCAAACCATCCGTTAAGCTCCTGCAGAGTATCATTGTCTCCTCCGTTACTGCTACGGCAGTGTGCCATTGGCTGTACTCCCGTTCAGCTCTTGCAGAGTATCATTGTTGCCTCCGTTACTGCTACAGCAGTGTGACATTGGCTGTACTCCCGTTTGGCTCTTGCAGAGTATCATTGTTGCCTCCGTTACTACCACAGTGGTGGGTTTTAGTTTCAGCTGTGCTCTGGCAGATTACAAATGATCTAGTCTCCATTCTTGCACTGCAGTCTCCTACTCGTTGCTATACCATCATACTGGGTGTTACTAAGAGAAATCACCACAGACTTCTCTACACAGAGACTGATTACACCTATTGGGACTTTAACTCATGTTGTACTGCTGCTCTGGGTATTCACCATTTCCTGCCTGACCTGTGTCAGTATAAGACCTATCTTGCTTTATATTATACTGGGCCTGTGTAGGCATATGCATCAAATACCTGTATTATCTCTGTATGTTTCTGCTGAGGTACAACAAGGCCTGTGAAGGGTACTTGTTTATTTGTGTTTTCAATAAAACTTTGTTTTATCCTACACCACTGTGTCTGAGTGTATAACAAACCATTACACATACTCCGGTTTCTCTCTGTTGACAGACAGATCCTCTGTTGCCTCCATTGCTGCTCCGGCAGCCAGTTACTGTGACCTGATCAGTATTGTGCCTCGTGATACGACACCCGGTGTTGTAGCATCCTTCAGTAGCACCACGGTATGCTTGACCTATACTGCTGTAGCTGAGGTTAGTCTTTCCTGGGCGCCTCAAGCTTTCTCCATATTAGTAGTTGACTCTAGGTCTGAGCGTTTATTAACCCCTTGTGGGTTGGTGCCTGGCACATTGGGTACAGTCATTGCAGTCGCTGATTGACGTTACTCCGTGCCTTTGTGGCAGTCCTCCTTCGGCAGCTCCGGTACTCTACCATTTGTCTAGGGCCTTCGTTGCTGTCGTGGCCTTAGTCGCCATTGTGTCACTCTCTGCGTAGAGAGTGTACTAAGGGCCATTGTACTATTAGGGCCTGCCTGTCCTCCCGGCCTAATAGTAATCACACCATTCGCACTTCGTTTGGATTCACACGAACTGTACCTGACCTGTGTCAGTATTGTTTTGTATATATTCTATACTGGACCTGTGTGGGTACTAATAACTGTAACCTGACCTGTGTCAGTATTGTATTGTATATATATATATACTGGACCTGTGTGGGTATTTTGTACTGATACCTGTCCTGTGTCAGCAGTATACTGTTGCATACATACTGGACCCACGAGGGTTATTCTATTACTGTGGTTCTTCAATAAAATTGCATTTTACCTAAACCTTCCGTGTCTGAGTGTCCATAAAACCGTAACAGCAGGTCAATTTCTAACCTGCAATGATACACTTTAAAAAAAAAAACACACTTTTTTTTTTTTTACAAAAAAATATTTTATTTAAAAAAAATCTCAATAAACAAAGCAGGGAGTGTTATTGTTGTGGAGCCATATAATACACTTATACACACCAACAAATGTCATAGATAAAAAAGTGGGAAAATAGGGTGGGAAAAAGGACATGGGGATTTTCATCTGGGGGGACAGTGGCCACTTTAAACTGCGCATTTTGTAGGTTTGACTGACCGGTCATATCTTTCATGCAGTCTCCATAAAAATTTAACCCTTTGCGCCCAATTGATCGAAAGAGAAAAAACAAAAAAATTTTTTTTTTTTTTAAATTTTAATAAAATACATGGTGGGTTAGCCAAGTGGGGTATCAAAGGAAAGCCCTCTTTGCACGTAAAAAAACAGTATATTATTTATGGGGGTGGATTAAAAGACTTAGAGGGAAAACACTGGTAAACAAAGATATAGTCAAAAAAGACAGAATTGCTCCAGTCCTTAAAGGGATAGTAATGTTTCATAATAAGAGCAGCTCTAATTAATCAAGATAGTATTTGGACTGTGGAGAGTGTTATTTCAATTCTGTCAGAGTTGCAGTTCAAGAGCAATTCAATGACAAAGTATCCCCCTCCCGCCCCCCTTTTACTGATGTCACACTGCTCAGCCAGAGCAGAAGGGAGGTGCCCAGGTAGATTGCAGAGAGGGACAATCTTCAATTAAGATAAGGGAAAAACCTGAAAAACTTGTCAAGGGGGGCAGGGCTTTCATTGTTCTCATAGGAAGAAGATTGTCCCCTGCTGTTATCTGTCTGGTCTATGGACTGCATTCCATATCTGAGAAGAGATGGCATACACTAGGTAAAAGGGGCAGGAGGGGAAACTTAGCTTGTGAATATCTCTCAAACCATAAAAGTTTGAGAGATAAGACATATCGTTCTTCATGGTTTTTTAATGCCTACAAAATAAAGTAAAGATAAAACAAAGCATTACTATGCCTTTGAGTGAAATTGACCTCAGATTTTCCCAGTCCTTAAGGGGTTAAACAAAAACAAGTGAAACCTCCTTTAAAACTCACATACAAAGAATCATGGAATTTGACACAATTGTGACAAAGTTGTGAAACAGTCTTGGTCCTTAAAGGGGCAGAATAGGGTCCATACAAGATACATCTAATTGCTAGGATGTGCCCAAAGATCTATGGGAATAGCACAAAACTCCTCTGCCTCCCTCTGGTAATGGTCAAATGCCAACAGTTTTCACTGCATTGCAGCTGGTTTTATATAATAATGTCCCTATTGAATCTGTTAGATAAATCCCCTGATATAATGTATCACCAGCAAAGTAATCCATGCCTAAAATTTGCTATGCTGATTTATTAGAAAAATAACCAAATTATATGCTAAAGCTGTATTAAATTTTTTTAGGAAGAACATTTGTTTTGAGCCTTTGTAAATTAAAGGGATAGTGATGTTTCACATAAACAGCACCACCATAGAGACTGTTATTTCAATACTGTCAGCGTTGTAGTTCAAGAGTAATTGAATGATAAAGTTTTCCCCTCCCAACCCTTTTACCTAGCGTAAGCCACCTCCCCTCAGATGTGGAATCTGGTCCACAGACCAGACATCTCACAGCAAGGGACAATCTTCTTACTGTGAGAACAATGAAAACCTTTCCCTCCTTGACAGGTTTTTCCCTTATTTTAATTAAAGATTGTCCCTCTCTGTGATCCACCTGTACACCACCTTGCTGCTCTGAGTTGAGCAGTGTTACATCAGTAAACGCGGCGGGAGGGGGATACTTGATCATATAATTACTCTTGAACTAAACTCTGACAGTGCTGGAATAATACTCTCCATGGCCCAAATACTATGAAAGCAGAACTACCACCTCATAACAAGTTTATCTTAAATAACTCCCCATCTGGCAACTAGCTGCTTAGTAGTGCTAGTCGCCAGAATTATTACCTTATTAAATAGATTTCTCCTTTCTTCCCCGGCTGACAGGCAGGACAGAGCACAGACATCTTGCCATAGTGACGTCTGCGTGCCTGCTCTGTCTGTCCCAGCTGACTTTAGGAGGCATTGCTAAGAGCCGTTCAGATCTGGAAGGGACTGGGAGTAGGCACGCGGACATCACTATGGCAAGATATCCGCTCTCTGTACTGCCTGTCAGCGGGGGAAGAAAGGAGAAATCCTATACCATAAAGTATAAGAATGCGTCTCTCCCTGTGAGTGTAGCACGAAGCACTAACTCACAGAGAACCACGTGACTCGCTCCCCCTTGACCCGCGCCCTCTATGGTAACTAGAGACGCGTATTTGACAGGCACCCGCTTCCTCCATGCTCGCGCTCGCGGGTACCTGTCAGTTATATGCGTCCACATGCACTGTGCGAGCTCAGAGGGCTGGCAGCTGGCCGCCTGTCAGTTATGTGCGTCCACAGGTATGGGGAGCAAGAGGGTGGTGAAAGAGCCATGGGGGAGCAAGAGGGTGGTGAAAGAGCCATGGGGGAGCAAAAGGGTGGTGAAAGAGCCATGGGGGAGCAAGAGGGTGGTGAAAGAGCCATGGGGGGGGGGCAAGAGGGTGGTGAAAGAGCCATGGGGGGCAAGAGGGTTGTGAAAGAGGCATGGGGGGGCAAAAGTGTGGTGAAAGAGGCATGGGGGGGCAAAAGTGTGGTGAAAGAAACATGGGGAGGCAAAAGAGGTATGGGGAGCAAGAGGATGGTGAAAGAGCCATGGGGGGGGCAAAAGGGCTGTGAAAGAGGCATGGGGGTCAAAAGGGTGGCAAAAGAGGTATGGGGAGCAAGAGGGTGGTGAAAGAGCCATGGGGGAAAGAGGGTTGTGAAAGAGGCATTGGGGGGGGGGCAAAAGTGTGGTGAAAGAGGCATGAGGGGCAAAAGTGTGGCAAAAGAGGTAAGGGGAGCAAGAGGGTTGTGAAAGAGGCATTGGGGGGGCAAAAGTGTGGTGAAAGAGGCATGGGGGGCAAGAGAGGTGTGAGGAGCAAGAGGGTGGTGAAAGAGCCATGGGGGGCAAAAGAGGTATGGGGGCAAGAGGGTGATGGAAGGGGCAAAGGGGTGACGAAAGAGGCATGGGGGGGCAAGAGGGTTTGCCAGAGAGGCATGGGGCAAGAGGGTGGAGAAAAAGGCATGGGGGGCAAGAGGAGATAGAAAGGCATGGTGGGCAAGAGGCAAGAGGGGGTAGAAAGAGGCAAGAGGAGAAAGCACTGCGTTGCGTGGCACTCAAAGGGTTAACATTACGCGGACCTTGGCCCGTGTACACGGGCTTTAACACTAGTCTATTTAATAAGGTCATAATTCTGGCAACTAGCGGTACTAAGCAGCTAGTCACCAGATGGGGAGTTATTTAAGATAAACTTGTTATGCGGTGGTAGTTCCGCTTGAAGATTACTTGGAGTACCTATATATTACACTGTACATTTACAGGTGCAATGTTTCCATCGCATTACCAGAAATCCATGTGAAAGCATAAACATGAAAGCACACAGAACAGTAACTTTTATCCCAAACTGATACAAATATGGCTCCCTTCCTTGCTCTTTTATCAGAGCCTACACAGCAAATCATGGGCTGGAAATGCACACAGGTTGATTGAATCATGCAGTTTCAATCCATCCATACTTAGTTATCTAAATGGACTTAAAACAGCAAGTATAAGCTAACATATACATGTTTAGATGGGTTTGAAATCTAAAAATCAACTATATTGTGTGCTCTTATTTCTATTTTGCAGCATGGAATTTTGTTAATGCAATGGAAATGTCAGCTTTGGACTGTTTGCTGGATATGGGTTTTCTAATCTGTTTCCGATATGTAAAGCTTCACACAAGTGTACTATAAGAGGATTTTAGACTTACCTGTTAAATTCTTTTCTCTTAGTCTATATAGGTTACTGGTAACTTTGGGTAGGTGATCAGCCCCTTTAAGTAGGCAGGAAAAATTCTGAGAAGTGAATGCAGGGGTGGAGCCTTCCTTCTTTTCTTGGCTGCAGCTAGCCAACCAGCTCCAGTAAGATTTGAGACACTAACTATTGACTAGGTAGTGAGAAGGAAAAGAAGACTCTGGTGAGCATGAACCCGAAAGGACCCCCAAGTTCTGCCACAGGAGAGCCAAGCATGGTCTCTTGACAGGGTGGGAGACCAGTAACCTCTATGGACTAAGAGAAAAGGATTTAACAGGTAAGACTAAAATCCTCTTCTCTCTGTCGTCCAATATAGGTTGCTGGTAACTTTGGGATGTCCAACCATTGAGTTTCTCAGAGGCAGGAAGGAAGGCAAGGACCAGGCGCAGGGCCCCCAAAGTCACCAGAGCATATATGAACCATCAGATCAGAGATAGCCCAACAACACCCTAGGAACTGTTACACAGCACACTGAACTATAGCCAACAGGGCTCAAAATTGAGGGAGCACTGAAGAACCAAAAAGAAGATCCTAGAGAGGCAAGACTCCAGGATCTGTCTCCCAAAACTGGCATCAGCCGACGCCAGCACAGCAAAAGAGGAGTGCTTCGAAAAGGAGTGCACAGACGACCAAAACCAAAATCCGAAGATAGGTTCTTATCAGCACACCAATAGAGAAAGGTAGACCAGACTTGGTGGTAGGCTTTAGAGGAAACAGGCCAGAGTGCACTAAGCATAGTCACCACCACACCATAAGAAAACCCTTTCTTCCACAGTAGTGAGGATTTAATTTCCAAGTCATCAAGGCTAGATGATGGACGTCCTCCTTCTGCAGGTACGCTGTAGAAGAAGATCCGGATGGCAAGGGAGCTGGAAGGCTCCACTACTGATAGGTCCAAAAGCTCCAGAAACCAAGCCTGCCGAGGCTAGTACAGAGCAATCAGAATGACTGGACATCGCTCTAGTCTCAATTCCCTTATCACCCTGTGCAACACGGGGATGGGAGGAAAGATGTAAGCCAGAGGAAATAACCAAGGAATGGACATGGCATCCACTAGTAGAGCTAGAGGATCCCTCCAGCGAGAGCAGAACATCGGAATCTTTCGGTTGTGTCTTGTCACCATCAGGTCGAAGCATGGAAGACCCCACCTCTGAACAATGAGATGGAACACCTCTGGGTGCAGTCCACAGTGTGTCAACTGAGGAAGTCTGCCATGACGTTGTCTACGCCGGGAATGTGAACTGCGGATATGGCAGGAACATGTTCATCTGCCCAGGACAAGATAGCCTTGACTGCTAACCAAGCTGCAAGACTTCTTGTTCCGCCTTGCTTGATGATGTAAGCCACCGCCGTGGCATTGTTGGACTGGACCCGGACCAGCAATCCTCCAGCTGGCATGCCCAGTGGCAAAGGGCATGAAATATTGCCTGAAGCTCCAACACATTGATGGGAAGGAGAGATTCCTCCACAGACCACCGACCCTGAGCATTTAGGTGACCCAGAACCGATCCCCAGCCGGACAGGCTGGTATTCGTCGTCACCGTGGTCCAGAAGGATACCAGGAAGGGCTTCCCCTTCAGCAGATTGGAGAGGCTGAGCCACCACAACAGACTCAGTTCCACATGAAAAGGGAGGGATACTGACAGCTTCAGGAGGTGCAGCTGACCCTGCACACCTGGATCACAAACCTCTGGAATTTCCTGTTGTGAGCCATGGCAAACGGGACTGCTTGTATGGTGGAAATTAACTTTCCTACTAGAGAGGACAATGTCTAGGCTGGAACTGGATCAGCCAGAACAGTGGAAACCCTGTGGGCGATCTGGTGAGCCACCTCGTCTGTGAAAAATATCATGCTCTGCTGAGTGACGAAGAGAAGGCCCAGGAAGACCAGATGCTAGGATGGGTCAAGATCTGACTTGTCCATGTTGAGGCTCCACCTGTGATGGGTGAGTGCATGAATGCAGTCCTCAACCTGCTCATGAAGAAGTTCCGAAGAAGGGGCCTTCAGAAGCAGGTCGTCCATGTATGGAGTGGCTCTGATGCCGTTCCAATGGAGGACGGACGCTAAGGCTCCCAGGACACGATTGAAGACTTGAGGAGCTGTACTCAGACCAAAGGAAAACTGAAAATGACCTTGGTTGCAGGCAAATCTGAGATACTGCTGACTCTCTGGATGAATGGCGATGTGCCGATACGACTCCTGAAGATCCAGAAAAGCAAGGAATTCCCTGGGGGACATGGCAGCAATTACTGTCCTTAGGGAATCCTGGTGATGAGTCTTGATCACAAAGGAATTGAGATCCTTCAGATCCAAAATCGGACGACAGCTGCCATCCTTCTTGGAAACCACAAATAGGTTTGAGTAAAAACCCAAACCACGGCCCTGAAGGGAACCGGGTTCCAGAACTTCCTTGTCCAGAAGGGCCTGGATAGCTTCCCGTCAAATAGATGGTGTTTCTCTATGTACCGAGTCATGTGAGAAGGGAAAAAACCTGAAGAGAGACGAAAGGGATCCTGTACCCTTCCATCACCACCTGCAAAACCCACGGGTCCACCACGGAGTCCTCCCAGATGCTGTGGTAGTGATGAAGATGGCCACCCACAGCCGAGTGGGGACCTGGGTTTGGCGAGTCATGCCGATGAAGGTTTAGGAGCCTTGGGCTTGGAGGAGGACTTAGGCTTCCCTTGTGGTTTGGGCTTGGAGGAGGAACACGGCGCTGGGGAAACCGCCTGGTTCACCAGATGTGTCTCAGTCTGGAAGCACGAAAAAGCCAATTATGATTGAAAAGCATCTGCTTCCTGGAAACCATAGGCAGGAGGGTACTCTACCCCTGTGGCCTCACTAATCAGATCCTTAAGATCTAGGCCAAACAGAGAAGTGCCCGGAAGGGGCAAGGAGAGCAATGCTTTCTGAGAAGCAGAGTGAGCAGACCAGATCATGAGCTAATTGCCACCAACTGACAGAATCAACAAAACAGCAGAGACCTAATGCTGGGCTTCAGAAATGTTGGCAAGTAGCCGCAACATATCAGGAGTATGAGCTCCATGAAGAGCAGCAAGTGTGAGCTGTTCAGTCCAAACCGCAATGGCCCTATTTACTTAGGCTGCAGCAAATGCTGGACGTAGGGAAGTACCAGTGGTGGTGGCAAAAATAGACTTGAGGGAGGCCTCAAGTTTCTCATCAGTCCAGTCTGTAAGAAGAGAGGCATCAGCAGCTGGCAAAGCAGTGGACTTAGAAGTCCTAGAAACAGGGGCATCCCCCTTGGGGGGATGAACCCACTAAGCTAGCGGCACATCAGAAAATGGGGTAAAGCTTAGCAAACTTCTTGGAGACAGAAAACTTTCTGTCAGGAGACTACCACTCAGTAGACACTAACCGGTCAAAAGTGGGGAGAGGTAGAAAACAAGTATGGCGCCATTTGGGCTCCTGAAACACATCAGACGGGTCCGAAAAAACCTCTTGAACCAAGAGAATGTATAGGGTGTTTAATACGGCTCTGATCAGGCCTGCAGCAGAGGGATCAGGGTCAGCCTCAAAGGGGGTCTCCAAGAACTGAGAGGAGACAACTGCAGAACATTCCTCAGTGTCAGAATCCACCAACAGTTCCTCATCAGAGGAATCTGATACATCAGGTACTCCCTGCGGTTTCTGTAGGGAAGATCTGACAGAAGTAGGGGTCTGCCAGGAGCGGAAGCCCCCTGTAACTGGGATGGAAAGAGTTGAGATGTATACTGGAGATCTCTAGTATCAGTCTTAAACTCTTACACCCAAACTGGCTCTAATGTACAGCTGGAGGTCCATGGGGAAGACTCAGGGACAACAGAACATCCTGGGCAAAAATAACCTGCGAACTCTCTAGAACACTCGGGGTACCCCTAACACATTTAATTTACTTTATCATGGGCATAATGAAGGGTACAATACATAAATGTAAAGTTATTATTAGGTCTTATAATAACAAAACTAAACATATTGTGCATAACAATTTCTATAAATCTTTATTTGAAAGTCCGTTTTTGTTAGTCTTTATAGAAAACAGAGTTGATGTCTGTGGAACACCAAAGTGCCATGGCACCCTGGCTGAGAATCACTGCTCTAGGCAAACCAGATTGACATGAGGATCAATGCGCAAAGAGGGACGAAGAGACCCTAGTGTCCTCAGTCTTAGTCCTAGCCCCAAGCTCCAAAGGAATAGACATTCTCACAGTGTCAAAACATTCAAGGTATAAGGAAATACCCAAATACAGTGTGTATGATTAAAATTTGCCCCAGAATAGCTAAAATACACTTATCTGTCAGGTGAAGGGTTAATCCGCTGAGGAGAGAAGGAGATTCCAGGCCCAATGTAGGGTACTCAGTCAGGGAAAGCACAAAATGGTTGCCAAGACGGGAGCTAATCAGGAACGAGAGTGTGAAGCAAGTGCTCATGGGAAATATTGTTTTCCCAGAAAAAGTACCCCAACAGTGCCCGAAGCCCCCCTGAGTCTCCCAATACACACTAAACATTGTCTAGATGGTAGAGCAAGGGCAGACAATTAAAACGAGCCATCTCTGAAGTCTCTACGTTGAGCAGTTGCAGAGATATGTCCCAAACTGTACAGTCCCATAGAAGTGAATGGAGCAACTTAGGGTGCAACACAGGGCACCCTAAGTTGATGTCTGTGGCACACCAAAGTGCCATGGCACCCTGGTTGAGAATCACTGCTCTAGGCAACCCAGATTGACATGAGGATCAATGTGCAAAGGGGGACGAAGAGACCCCAGTGTCCTCAGTCCTAGTCCTAGCCCCAAGCTCCAAAGGAATAGACATTCTCACAGTGTCAAAACATTCAAGGTATAAGGAAATACCCAAATACAGTGTGTATGATTAAAATTTTGCCCCAGAATAGCTAAAATACACTTATCTGTCAGGTGAAGGGTTAATCTGCTGAGGAGAGAAGGAGATTCCAGGCCCAACGTAGGGTACTCAGTCAGGGAAAGCACAAAATGGTTGCCACGACGGGAGCCAATCAGGAACGAGAGTGTGAAGCAAGTGCTCACGGGAAATATTGTTTTCCCAGAAAAAGTACCCCAACAGTGCCCGAAGCCCCCCTGAGTCTCCCAATACACACTAAACATTGACCAGATGGTAGAGCAAGGGCAGACAATTAAAATGAGCCATCTCTGAATTCGCTACGTTGAGAGGTTGCAGAGATATGTCCCAAACTGTACAGTCCCATAGAAGTGAATGGAGCAATGGCATCTATGCGGTAAAAGCTCTTTGCAAAGTTGTAACTGTGAAGAAAATTTGCACCAAACATCACTATAACATGTCACTAGACCCAATAAACACTGAACCCAGTAGCGAAAGTGCCCAAACCCCCCCAAAAGATGCTAGACCAGCAACCAAAGGGTTAAGTTACCACAGAAACTTGCTCCAAACACCCAACAGACATACAGATAAACCCAATGAGTGCAGGAGTATGCAACAGGAACTCCAAAGGAGACCCCTGTGTGGAGGGGCAACGTGGGACATGTGGACCTCAGCACTCAAAGGGTTGCTCACCTTTCCTGCAGATCTTCTGTCTTCTGATTACTATGTATCAAGAAGAAGTCTCAGTGGTCAACTCCTGGAGAAAGAACTTGGAGCCAAGATTTTCCCCCCAGGACTTAGGTAAACTGAGCTATCCACATTTGGGTGATGGGAATTGTCAGTGATGGTAATCAGCCTAATGGTGGTATCCCATATCTAACAGAAAAATAATAAACAAGCTAAAACTATAGCAGAACTGTTCTCTTGCCTTGTGTCTTCACCAAGGAACAAATCTTACTGGAGCTGGTTGGCTAGCTGCAGCCAAGAAGGGAAGGTAGGCTTCACCCCTGCATTCACTTCTCAAAATTGTTCCTGCCTACTTAAAGGGGCTGATCGCCTACCCAAAGTTACCAGTAACCTATATTGGACGACAGAGAAATACGATTTAGTTAAAGCAGAACTACCACCCCACCTAAAGTTGCCCCCAAAGAATTACCCATCTGGAGACCAGCTGCTCAACAGTACTAGTTGTCAGAATTATTACATTGTTAAAGAATTCCTACTGCTCCCGGGACTGACAGCCAGGAAACAGTGTAGACATCTTTGCATAGTAACGTCTGCGCGCCTGCTCTGTCAGTCCTATTCTGCTCTAGGAGGCAAAGATGTCTGCGCTATTTCCTGGCTGTCAGTTCCAGGAGCAGTAGGAATTCTCTATAACAATGTAATAATTCTGGCGACTAGTACTATTGAGAAGCTAGTCAAACATGGGTAATTCTTTGGGGGCAACTTTAAGCGAGGTGGTAGTTACGCTTTAATACAAATGACATATCTATATGATTTGTGCGTTTCAGTGTTCATTAGTGGATTTTATTTTATTCTTTATTAGATTGCACCATCATGTTAGTATAAATCTGGATATTATGCACTTATCAGTGCTACACTCAAATGCTTAAGACATTATATTGATGCAAAATCGCTAGGCCAAGCAAAGTCTCTTTCAGCCATCTAATCCACTTCTAATTATCCACTCTAAAACATATCTCTAGCTGCACTGCAATTATAAACTATAATTCCTTATCAGTTTACTACTGACAATGCCTGTCAATAAACACTTATCACACTATTCTGCAGAGCAGCAAGTGAAACAATTGAAGTAATGTGAACCAATAAAATCTACAAGGTCTTCTAAAATCCAACACACAAAAATGTACAATAATATGTCACATAATACGTGTTTGATGTTTTTCCACAACAGTTGACAGACAAAATACATATTCATTATGGTTGCTTGAGATACATAGCTTATTGCAAACAAGCAATTAAGCTAACTCAAATTGAAGATAAGAAAAGTATTGCAAAACAGAGCAAGAAAAACCCTAAGCAATACTACAAGTATATAAATGGCAACAAGATTAATGTTGATACTGGTCCTCTTAAAACGGAGGCAGGTGAATTAATTAGTGCGGATAAGGCTATGACTGACACCTTAAACACATTGTTTTCTTCTGTATAAACAAAGGAAGCAACAATGGCAAGATATGGGCAAACAGACAGAATCACAGACTTTCCTACATCATATACATGGCTTACTGTGGACAAAGCCCAAAAGAGACTGGAAAAGGTTAAGGTGAATAAAGCACCTGGACTTAATGCTATACATCCAAGGGTAATTAAGGAACTTAAATCAGTAATTGCAAGAACCTTATATTTAATATTTATTGATACACTATCATTATTCCAAGGGCCCTGCAGCTGGAGAAAAGAATATGTAGTATGATTATTCAAAGAAGGGGTAAGATCCAAAACAAGAAATTGTAGACCTATGAGCTTGACTTAAATAGTGAGCAAGATATTAAAAGGGTTACTAACTTATGTAACCATGAATATGTGACGACCAACAATATTATTAGTAGCAGCCAGCATGGTTTTATGAAGAATTAGTAAAGATTCACAGTATTACAGGAACAGAGAGTCTAATGTCAGTTGTTAGTCATGGACCCCCCCATACAGTGTCTGCTAGTCCAGCCTTGCTCATCTCTCCACGGTTACTCAGAGAACTAACTACACCTTCACTGTGTGACACTTTAACACCTGGTAGGCACTTGTGCAGGTCCGATTTACACAGTTCATTGACACAGGATGGAATTAAAGAAATATATGTAACCTGTGGATGTATTGATTGTACATAACGTGTTTATATGAGAGATGGTCAGAATTTAGTCCTTCAGCTGTTGGACGACAAAATCAATAGCTGAGGGTAATGTCATCTACCTGTGGATTCTAGTATATGACAGTTCAGGTAGCAGGACAAGTAACAAAATCACATTTACCCATAGTATTAAGTTTCCCCCATATAGTTCTACCGGTCCTCTGCATCATGTAGCTTTCGTCTCATTCAGAAGCTCCATATTACAGTCACATAGAAAGCGGTTTCCAGCAGCCAAACAAAGGTAATATATGATACAGTCTAGTGCTATGTGACATGCATGCTATGAAGTACACATATCCCTGGAACCTACACTTTAGTCCACATGTTAGTAAACACCTTTCATTCTTAGCTGAGTTGTAGTCCAGATGGAAAGCCACATGTTGTTAAAACATATTGTAATGTAGCCTCTTGCTGTTGTTATTAACATAGATATAGTGCATTATGTTTGGTAAGGAACTGTTCCACTCTACACATGGACATAAGGCCTCTGAAATGCTATTTTCTGCATACTAATATACATACTTGTATGTTTTATTCATAAGTGATATTCTTGTGTGTAATTGGTGCATCTACTCTGCATAATTTATCCTTTGAGTACCAAATGGGTGTGCAGTACATTGCTTTGCAATGCAGTGCGTAACTGCTCTGGCACTGAAAAATGTACAGTGTAAGCAAAATTAGTGAATTCATTACACAGCATGAATGGGTGAACAGCAGAAGGGAGTGCAAGGTGGCATTAGACAGGTAGGGGGTGCTGCATGAGCACTGCCCAGAAGATGATAGTAACAAAGCAGCTTACTCACAATGGTAAAGGATAGGAGTGGCAGTAATATTTTTATTTGGTGGAGGGAGGATTTAAAGACCAGGAGGGATGGAGGAGACAAAATGATAAAAGCTGCTGTGATCCCACACACGGGGCAGAGTTGGCTGACTGACTGGGTATGAAGAGAGCATGGCGTGGACATTAGCATGTGAATAAGTAGAAGTTGCATGGCAATATGGCGGCACCCCTGTGAACATGCTGGGTTAGTAGGGAAAGCTATGGGGTAAGCTGTGGCAGGGAGTAAAAGTTCATATAGGGTGGGGCGATAACAATAGATTAGTGGGTGCAATCTTTGTAACGTGGCAAAATGTAAAGGATGTGAAAGTCCCCCTGGCCACTCTTACCAAAATCATGCCCCCCCCCCGTATGTTGTGGGTTTAGAAATATGGAGGAGACTACAATATCCCCTCCTTATTGCCATCCTGAAATGTGTCTGGCACGAACTGAGAAGTTTGGACATGTGCCAGCCTTATTATATTAATATAGACAGACCATTGGCAACTGGCTGCTACATTTCCATTCCCCATGTAAAAAAGCCCAGATTTTTTCATGAAAAGGTTAATCTAGATTTACTCTTGGAATAACCATTTACCCTAAGGCTCTAAACTACTTTTACATTCTCTGTTGTACATTGATACAAAATAAATTTGAACTTTAATAATAGTAGCAATAATATTAATAGAAATACTATAACATGTATGCTAGACGCTATGGGCGAGATGTTCAAAAATTCATTATAATGGAAAAAATTTTGGATCATGAGTTGGTGGTAAAAAGAAGGACAATATTTTCAGAAGAAAATCCATCACTTTTGAAAATGTGTTTAAAGAATTAAAAATGATGGTAACAAGATCTTGATAAATATTGATGTTAAAAATGTCTTTGACTTTGTTTTTCAAATGAAAATTTTCAAAGAAACAAAGATATTTAATTTGTATTTTTAAAGTTTAGACCATTTATTTTGTCTGGAAAAAATTATGTTACTCAGACAAAAATGTGACGTTGAAATGAATATGTTTTTCTGAAAATAACTTACAATATGATGGTAGATTAAACCACACCCACTTTTAAGGTGAATTTTTCCCTTTAACAGAGATGGTGGAATTGTATGTAAAAAAAGAAGGAAACATGTCTGAGAATATGGACCATGGCTTAATAACTTTTTTATTCTGATTACAGACAAGTTCAGTTACCACCACTTTCTGAACATCTCACCCTATAACTGTAAGTAGATTTCTTCAAAACAAATAGCTAATCACTTATTGTCTTTACTCTAAAGCATGATTGTATTGTATAAACATCAGGAATCTCTAAAGGTCAGAAGAGGATTACAGTTTGCATATTTAGGAGTGTGGAGATGTGGATCTGCAAGTAACATGCTCCCTGCTGTTAACTGCACAGTTTGAGATATGATAATGGGGCTTAGTCTTTTAATCCTGGCACCTTTTAATGAGGACAGTCTGGGTGTGGATTCAATCCACAAGTGGTCATTGAGAGTTGTCAAGGTAATGATTGTTTCTGTAAGCAGAACATTTTTAATATTATTTGCCTCAAAAGCATCAGCTGTAACTGGATTAATGTTGGTTCAACATTTCCTGATTGCATTGACTGTGGGTTTCTGTATTTTCACTGGGTTGATGTAATCAGTTGGGTTCATGATTTAACCCCTTGAATGTAAGAGACATCACCAATGAATTGCTTAACAATGCTTTGGACAACTTACTAGCATGTAGGGGTTTAACCCCTTAATGTCCAATGCCGTGCCAGGACTGTCACAGCTGACACAGTGATGGTCCTGGCACATCATGGAATTCAGGGCACAACACTCAGGAAGCCCTCAATTGAATATGAAAAAGAAAAAAACAAACAAAAAAACCAAAAAAACCTCTGTGGTCCTTACGTGCTGGCCACACGTGCCGGTCATTAAGGGTTTAAACACAGTAAACAAGAAACAATGTTATTCTCCCTCTATCGCAAGGTTTTCCAACATGTGGATCTCCAGCTCTTGAGGACTATAACAGCTGACATCTCAAAGGTTGCCTACCCTTGCTCTAGCCTTTGTTTGAGGTATTTTGACAGTAATGCCTCCATATGTATCACAGGGCCTGTATTTCCTAAAAGAAAAGTTAACTGGCTAATTGTAAAGGGGTCTTCAACTGTGCTTGCATTACCAAGCGCACTGTGTTATGGGTGTGGTCAGCAGAATACAATTACAGACAGCGTCCAAGATGAACACATAATGATAACCTTTATTCAGGGCTAAAAATCAAAAGGTGTTAATAAAGCAATTTAAAGGAATATTAATACTTAAACGTAACTTTAATTCATATTGTAGCCCTTAAAAAAACTAAATAAATGACCCCAGCGGCATCTCTCAAACCTTTATGTTTGACAGAGATCCACTTTCAAAATTCCGCCTCCCCTGACGTTAGCGCTCTGAACAAGCGGCAGCTCTTCAGCAAAGCACTTCAGCAAAGCACAGGCAGAAGACAGTTCCAGTGACGGATTTCTTTTTCCATAATGCGATCTCAGCTCTGCTGAAGAGCCTCTGCCGGTCCCAGGACCGGATTCCCCTGCAGTCAGCTAGAGCGCTGACGTCAGGGGAGGGGGAACTTTGAAAGCAGATATCTCTCAAACATAAAGGTTTGAGAGATGCCGCTGGGGTCATTTATTTTGGTTTTTTAAGGGCTACAATATGACTTAAAGTTACATTTAAGTATTACAGTCCCTTTAACCCCCTTAAGGACCCACGACGGTCCTGGACCATCATGGGTTATTATCATACCAGGGAACTCTCCGGTTTTGCCCCGGAGACTCCAGATTTCAAACTGAATTACCGGGTCTCCGGGGCAATGTGTGAATCACCGGGTGGGCAGAGTTTAAGTAGAAACTCTGCCCACTTGTGCTCCATCCTGCCCGGTTCCTCCCACTCCCCGCCCTCTTACATCTATTTTGCAGGGGGTTTTTTTTGTCCCGACCCCCCCGCCTCGACTAGGCCCCGCCCCTTTTACGGCGCGAATCGCGTCATTTTCGGCACTGACAGGGTTACCCTCCGGGTAGCCCTGATTGAAAAGTTTCCAGGTATGGTAATTATACCCTTAAGGACCCATGACGGTCCTGGACCGTCATGGAATTCCGGGCTCCCCGTGAGGCTGCATGCCGTTCAGGGAGTATGGAATCAGATGTGGCCAAAAAAATGGTCCGTTGTCCTTAAGTGACCACAACGTGCGTGCGAGGCCGGTCCTTAAGGGGTTAAGGATTCAATGCCTTTCTCTAAGCAGTTGGCAGCATATATAATTTCCAGATGTTCAGAATAAACACATTTAACCCTTTGAGTGTCAGAGGGGTACGCAACTCATTGCTGTGCAATGCCTTTCACACCCCTCTGCAACACAAAGGGTTAAAAGGGGAGCAAAACCTATAGGAATAAGTAGCTGTAATGTGTTTAAAAGGAAGCACATTGGTAGGAATCCTTCATACAGCAGTCAGGTATGTATCTTTATATATTTTTGCATCATGTCTGCACTTGCTGTGCACCATTTAAGGCCTGTGTTTTGTTTTCCCCTCCACACAGTTAACAGTAGCCTTTATCTTTCTTAATGAGATTAGCAATAGAGAGTGAACCACACCCATGAATTGAATTGAATTTGAGAAGTCTGTCCCTTCGCAGTCAAAGACTTTAGCAGAGTTCAGTTACAAAATACAGCAAATAAATAACTGATTGCTGAATGAAGGACAAATACCTTAGAAAATTATTGTTGTAAACAAATAAAGATCCACTTATTCTGAAAGTATAATGTTCGGTCTCAGCTAAGTTAATCACAATGCCAAACCAAACTAGCAAATCTGCTTTGCAAGAAATTTAAGAGGCTTGAAACATCTCAGAAAAGCAAACTTGTAAGGACTGTGGAATTAAAGTATCAGTAAACCCATAATTCCTATTGTGTTTGTAGAGAGTTGAGATTTTTGCTATGTGCAGTCAAAGTAGTAACACGGGATTTGGGATGTCAGGAAGTGTGTCTTTCTTCAACACCATCTTACCCAGTCGCTGATCAAGCAGGAAATTGATGAACCATTAAACCTTTGAGTGTCAGAGAAGACCTGGTTAACCCAACCCTCCAGAAACTGGCACTGAATTGGGAGAGTGGCTCAGTAAGTATAAACCTCTGAGCTATCAAACCTAGTTAGCAGCAGTCAGGGGCACATTGCCATTATCGTATGATAACTTAGAATTTGAGTTTACTGTTTCTTTAAAAGGATAACAATATCTGATTCAAGCGAAATTAAAAAAATTAAATGCTACTCTACTTAGCATATGTATAACAAAAATGCTATTTTTATATTATAATAATATCAACGTTTTTTTTACCATGAAGGATAAACTGAGATTGTCTCTGGTTTTCAAGTATGTCCTGGGGTATCGATGTTATTGTCCTTCACTTTTTTGCTTAGAATACAACCTGGAAAGCTACAGGACTACCGGAGCAGTATGCTTACGCCAGTTCTCCATACTAACTATAACCTCCACGCCACTGCTAAAAACTCACTGCATATAGCACAATACAGGAAAGGGGCCGGATGATCTGCCTTTTCCTTCAGAGCTCCAAAAGCCTGGAATGACCCACCTGAAAAAAAAAAATTGATCTTTTCCCAGTCTAAAATCCTTAAAAATAAATGCTATTTTTAAAAAATAAATGCACGTATATCATTTTTAGTATACATTTATGTTTATGAATGTATAATGTTTCTCTATTTGTATAAACATGTAACTAGAGATGCACCGATACCAATTTTTTAAGACCGAGTACGAGTACCGATACTTTTTTCAAGTACTCGCCGATACCAATTACCGATACATACATACATATATATATACATACATACATTTATACAGGGCTCGAAATTTCCAGCCGCCACTAGCCAATGGCGAGTGAAAATTCAGCACTGGCGAGCAGAAATTCAGCACTGGTGGGTATGTTATGGATTGCAGTGGCGAGTAACTTTTCAGGTCTGGCTAGTAGCAAAGGACTTCACATTTTAAGCCCTATATTATATATATATATATATATATATATATATATATATATATATATATATATATATATATATATATATATATATATATATATATATATATATATATATATATATATACACACACACACACACACACCACCTCTTGACTCTCCCCTTTTGCATCTTTCTCCCCCTCTTGATTACCACCTTTTGCTTCATTCTCCCCCTCTTGAGTCCCCTCCTTTTGCCTTTTTCTCTCCCTTTTTCCCCCTCCCTGACTCTTGATCCTACTCCTTTTGCCTTTTTCTCCTCTCCCCCATTTTCCCCTCTCTTGATCCCCCCTTTGCCTCTTTCTCCCCCTCCCTCATTGACTCTTCATCCACCTTACTTTTACCTCTCTCTCCCCTTCTTGACTCTTGATCCCACCCTTTTGCCTCTTACTCCCACTCCTGATCCCCCCTCCTTTTGCCTCTTCTTGGCCCCCCTCCTTTTGTCTCCTGATCCTTCCTCCTTTTACCTTTTTTTTTTTGTTTCCCTTAGTCCCTTTGGCCTCTTTTTCTCCCTCTTGACCCCCCTCTCTGCTTCTTTCTTCACCGCCTCTTGATGCCTCATCTTGCCTCTCTTGATCCCCCTTTGTCTTCCTCCCCCTCTTGAATGATCTCCCTTTTTGCCTGTTAGGCCACTGTTACAGTTTCCCCAATTCCCTTCCCCCTCTTGCCTGTCTGCTGAGCTGACTCTGTCTCCGCTGCTCCCGCCTCCTGCTCAGCTCTCTCTCTCTAACTGGGTCTGGGTGCACAAACGCAGACTCGCAGTGCTCTTCTTTTTTCGCTGCGTAGCCTGTGTCTGACATCACGGTCCCGGCCTGCCTCCACACTGACGCGGACCGGTGGCTCCCAATTTATCTTCTTGCAGCCGCGGACCTGTGAAGTTGTAGACGCGGATTGAATTGACCTAGTATCGGCCCCATTTGAGCGAGTAAGAGTACTCTCGCAAATATGGGTATCGGTACAGATACTGGTATTGGTGCATCTCTACATGTAACCCTTTACTATAAACGCTCCAGGACATACATGAAAATGAGAGAAATCTCAATGTATTCTTCCTGGTAAAACATTTTCTAAATAAATAATTGCCCAATTTTAATGGTACTCATTTTATATACCTCGGAAGGATGAAAGGCTGAGTTGACCTTGCTGGTGCATAAACCAACTGATCCATCTCACCAGCTCATAACATGTCTGGCAATGTTCTGGTAACAGATAAGGGTAACGATGCCTCAAAGTTTCTTTGTTAGTATCCTTTCAGTTTTGATACTTCATATAATAAAAACATGAATTGTGATTTATTTATTTGGGTTCATTTCTAATTATGGGTGGAATGCAACCACTGCTTCTCTTTGTGAATAAGTTGCTTACCTGAAGAAGTGGAAGATCATTTTGGCATGCTACCCCACTGGGCCTTAAGCAAAAAAGAGGTTAAATGCCATAGCAAACCATCTGCACCATGGGGGGAGTGGGTTGATAGAGAAACAAAATATATTACAGATCTCTCATTTATCTAACCCATTAACCCTTTAAGGGCTGGAAAACCTGGGATGGTTTGCACTTAATCCTTTGAGTGCCAGAAGGGTATGCAACACATTGCTTTGCAAAGTGTTGTGTTCCCTTCTGGCACTCAAAGGGTTAAGGACCGGAACAATTTTGATCTTTTTGACTTTATCTTTGTTCAACAGTGTTTTCCCTCTAAGTCTTATATTCCAGCCACATAAATTATATACCGTTTTTTCAGGCAATAGTAGGGATTTCTTTTGACACCACACTTATATGGATAACCCACCATTTATTTTATTAAAATTACAGAAAACAGTGAAAAATGTTTTAAAAAAAACATTTGTTTTTCTTCTTGTGATCATTTGGGCACAATGGGTTATTTTTTTTTTGTAGACAGCATAAAAGGTATGACCGGTCATTCATGCCTACAAAATGGGCAGTTTTAGGGGGCACTGTCCTATGAGGTGAAAATCCCCATGTCTCCCTTTCCCTCCCTATTTTCCCACTTTTTTCTAGATGAGACAATGGTACATTGCTCCACAAAAATAAAACTCCCATTATTTTTTGTTTAAACTTCAGTAGGTGTGTTTAATAAATAGCATGTGTAAATAAAAAATATGATCTGTTTTAAATTAAAAAAAAAAGTTGCTCTTAGCTGGTCAGAAATGGACCTGCATCCAGCTTGCCCTAGCACTGAAGGGGTTAATACTCCCAATTATTGCCTCAATTTATTTGATTTTAAGTGAAATCATCGGCCAGAGAGAGCTCCAGCTTACAAGAGAGCATACCTGGGAACTCTCAGGGTTTGACCCTGAGACTCAGGGTTTTGGCCCAAATCTCAGGGTGAAGAGCCCAAATCTCAGGGTGAGAGAGTTCAGTGCTACCTGTTATATATTCTGCTCCAGTTAACTGCTTCTTTAGTCTCTAAATTGGTACCACTTGTACCAGAAATGCAGAGGGAGAAGTCCTGCTTGATTTGTGTGTGTTCATGCAGTGATATCTGTAAGTTGTAGTGTATTAATGGTTCCTTGAATGCTGATTGGAGTGACTCTTGATTACAGCAATCAGGGATATATTGCGTATAATCTATATTATGGGAAATGTAAGGGTTAATATTTACACAATTTCAGGGTCAGCTATTTTGAAAGTTCCCAGGTATGCAAGAAAGGCTGGATCCAGATGCTATGTGTGTGGGGGGGGGGGGGCAGAGAAAGAGTCACAGACTGCAGTCCAGAGCTGTACCCAAAGTCTGTCCGGAAGGAAGCCACATGGTGGTTCATTTCGGCCCAAAGATTTTTTTTTTTAATTACACAGGTATGCCTCTTAGTCGCTATATAAAGGTACTTTTTAGGCAAAGTTGTAGAGTGGTGATAGTGCCCCTTTAATCCCTGGAATGCTAGAGAGCATTCAAGGGGTTAAAAGTCCAATTTTAAGTAAACGGGAATGTTTATTTGCCTACTGTAGTGTAATTAGTTAGCTCCCAAATTGCTCCTCACTTCATTTGTTCCTAAGACCCGCTGGGCAGCTAAGATGAGAAGAATGAACATCTGATTTGGAGCACACTGTGTGTATAATCAGGAATCTATTGTACTCCTAGTCACACACCTATTCTAGTGTACAGGGTACCTTGGTGCATCCTGTGCAGCATATCATAACTTGATTTTGCTCATATCCTGAAACATAAAAGTGGTATATCTGTACAAATAAGAATCAAGTCTAATATAAATCACAAAACTCCCACATATATACCATAAAGTATAACCTAGGAAAAAAATAAAATCACAATCACTATATATATATATATATATATATATTATATATATATATATTTTTTTTTTAATAGGAATATCTTTCCATGTTCAGTGGGGGAACTCTCTTGTATTCGCCCCTGGGTGCCAGGCTGCAGGGGTTGGGCTTGATTACAACCTGAGTTTTGGATTCAGTCTTTTCAGAGCAGGACTACATGTCCTGCTAAGAAATATCCTGCTCATTTAGTAAATAAGCAACTAACTCCAGCATTGCAAGGGTAAAAATGATCTTTGAGGTGCTAGTGAATTACTACTAAATATTCACATAGATTTAGAAACAAAGTACGATAGACATTAAATAAATAAATATGCGGACTAACCTCTAAGATCTAAAATTGCTATATAATATTGTATCATATATACATTTTAAAGATGGCTCAAATATAAGAACAATATATATATATATATATATATATATATATATATATATATATATATATATATATATATATATACAAAAATATTTATTTGTAAACAAATCTACAGATTCAAAGCAAACAATATAAAAAAATCCAATTATAAAATGCTAACTAAAAGTCCCACATATTATTTAAATGGAGCAATATTAATAATATATACATCTTAAGAAGTCTGAGGGCAGGATATGTTTCCTCCCGTCTATTATATCAAGTCTCTTGTATTTAGGTATATCCACCTCCGTTGGTGTAATGTCTGGTATAATTCTTTATTCAGTCACTTGAGGTTTACCCTAGCATTAGCAGGCAAAGTATTTTGTCTCCCGACTTGCAGTTGTTCTGTGCATGCGGGCAGGATTCTCTCTCCATTCGACTCTCTGTGTTTAAACGCGGGACAGACCTCTTGCTCTTCTCGGCACACTCACACTTAACGTTCATGGGTTAACCACTCTGATATTCATGCTCCAGTTCTGTTGCGCAGATTCCATGCCAAGTTTCCTAACAAACCTAGACCCCCTCATGGCAGGAGGGGGGGTGTCTTTGAGAAGGGGGACTATCACGGTGCCCGTGATTCTCTGTGTGACATTCCTACTTCCGGGTTTGTTTTTGGCTGTCTCTTATTGGTGCTAGCTGGCTAGCCCCTCCCAGGGCTAGCCTTTATATACGACCTCCTGTTACTAGGCTGGTGCCCTTTCGTGGTGTTCCCGACCTTACGTTATTCTGAGCTCCTGTTCCGTGTTGATCCGGTTTTTGTCTGACCTTGTTCCTGTTCCGCTCTCTGTGTACCAATCCAGGCTTTGGCTGACTACCGCTCTCTGTGTACCGATCCAGGCTTTGGCTGACTACCGCTCTCTGTGTACCGATCCAGGCATTGGCTGACTAACGCTCTTTGTGTTGCCCTCGCTATTGTTGTCAGTCCTCTCATATTTGTTGCCTCCGGTTGCGCTACTCTCTGCCTGGGTATCAGTGTGGCCTCTGTTACGTACACCCAATCTGTGTTCTCCAGTCAAGAGCGGTTACCGTTGTCAGCTCATTACACTACGCTCAGCCTGTGATTCTCTGTGGCCTCCATTACGTACACCCAGTCTGTGCTATCCGGTCACTAGCGGTTACCATTGTCATCTCATTACATTACACTCAGCCTGTGATTCTCTGTGGCCTCTGTTACGTACACCCAGTCTGTGCTATCCGGTCACTAGCGGTTACCGTTGTCAGCTCATTACATTACGCTCAGCCTGTGATTCTCTGTGGCCTCCGTTACGTACACCCAATCTGTGCTATCCGGTCACTAGCAGTTACAGTTGTCAGCTCATTCACTACACTCAGCCTGTGATTCTCTGTGGCCTCCGTTACATACACCCAGTCTGTACTCTCCGGTCACTAGTGGTTACAGTTGTCAGCTCATTTCATACGCTCAGCCTGTGATTCATTGGGGCCTTTGTCAGTACTACCTCCTGAGCGCACCGGTCTACGGTGTTACTACCTGTCAGTACTTTCTCTGCTGCACCAGATACCAGGCTGCCTTACCCGGTATTCGGTAAGGCCGGTAGAGCCTCCTCTGTTCCTTGTTGCACCAGTCTCCATGCTGCCTTACCTGGTATTTGGTAAGGCTGGTAGAGCCTCCTCTGTTCCTTGTTGTCCCAGTCACTAGGCTGCCTTACCCGGTTTTCGGTAAGGCCGGTAGAGCCTCCTCTGTTCCTTGTTGCAACTTTCTCCAGGCTGCCTTACCCGGTATTTGGTGAGGCCGGTAGAGCCTCCTCTATTTACTGTTGCACCAGTTACCCGGCTGCCTTACCCGGTAATCGGTAAGGCCGGTACAGCCGCATTATTTGTATTGCTATCTGTATGCCCTGACCTGTGTCAAACTATCGTACTGCTGCTTGTAGAGTTTGGACCAGTGTAGGGCCTTGTTGCGCTATATCTTGTCTAATAAATCTTTTCTATTTTATCCTACCAAATTGTCTCAGTGTTCAATAAAACCGTGACAATCAGTATGTAATTATACCTTTTTTATTGGACTAACATTCAATTATATGAAGATAAGCTTCGAGAGTGATGCTCCCTTTTTCAAGTCTAACGGGAGCATCGCTCTCAAAAGCTTGTCTCCATATAATTGAATGCTAGTCCAATAAAACATTAGTACATATTGCAGTACTCATTCATTTGGCTTCTACACCACTGGACTAACATGGCTATCCAAATTTTATATATCTAAAGAAAGTTCTGTATTTTGTATCTGGTAGAGGTTTCTGTCACACCCCAAGCAAGATTAGTTTGACTTTACCTAATTGGATTATTTGAGCAGAGTTTACTGTATATGCCCTGTGCACTCTCAGGAGTAAAAATGTTAACCTTCTCTTTTGCATCCTGTACTCTCAGTGAGCATTTCTGCATTCTCCTCCCACTATCAGGAGCAGCACACACACACACACACACATAATTTCCAAATTACTTTGCTGCTCTTCATAGCATTAACAAAAGTAGCCATTAGTGTAGTGAGGCAGAAGGCAGGTCGGAGCACTTTCCTGATGTCTGCCATACAATTCCACCCTCCCTGTTATCATGTCTACTTTGATTAACACAACCAAATCACGCTGACCCATCTGCCCGCCCGCCAATTCAGCAATCCTCCTCATCCACCCACCTGCCCTCCAATGCGGCAGTCCACTTCATCCACCAGCCTGACCTGCAGTTCGGCAGTCCAGTTCATCCCATCTCCTGCCCTCCAATTTGGCAATCCCTTCCACGATCTTTGTTTTTCAAATCTCTCTTCTGCTTTCATCTCTTTCTTTCTGCTACCCTTTGCCCTCTCTCATCCACCTCCCTTTTGCTACTGTGGCATCTCCACTCTCTTGCTGCCTTTCCATCCCATGCATGAATCGGACTTCTTGACACTCAAGTTCTCCCCAACTGTTCAATTAACTGTCCCGTCACCTCCCTCTGCCCCCAAACTGTAATTTCCACATCACACGCATATTCTAACCACAGATCATACCTGCCCCAGTGTCCTTAACCATGCTGCGATCAGTATGCAGTACCAGTCAGAACCAATTGTTCCTCCCTGAGTCTTTCATACACCACGGCGCTTCGGATGCAGCCCTGCTCTTAGACAGCCTTTCCCTTCAAATACAAGCTGATGTATGCCAATACAGCCTCATTCAGTCTCTCGCTGCCAGTACAGTACTGATACCCTCTACCCTTCGCCTATTACCCCCCACTCACCTTTGCCTCATGGGCAACAGCATGCTACATAGCTAGTGTATGTGTGTGTGTGTGTGTGTATATATATATATATATATATATAAAGAGGAAATTGTGTGTCTGGCACACACACACACAAACAGGGGCAGCAATAAGGAGAATATACTCAAATCTCCTCCATACTGCCATCCTCTTTATCACTTATGTATTCAGACATTTTTTTTTTCTGATGGATATCCACAGGTTAACCCTTTAAGTGCCACAGGAGTACCCAAACCATTGCGAAGCAATGCTTTGCACAATCCTGGGGCAGTCAACAAGTTAAAATCAGGGGTCTTTACACATAACTTATGCACTGTCTCTTTCAAGAGTCTCCCTGTAATATATTTTTATTTTAAACCCTTGGAATCTTAGGAGTTTGCGACACAAAGGGTTAACACTGCACTTTGGGGGGCGGGACCACCTTACCGAATGACCTGCTTCTGATATGCAGTCCTTTACCTGCTCAAAAGTACAGCTTCTGAAGCAGCCACACAAGTACCCCTGCCAAAAATGACCTGATACAGGTAGCACAATGAAAATGGAACATGCACATGCACATGCTCCATAAATTACTGATGATAATATAGTGTTCTGTGCACCTACATGCACAGCCACCCACCCCCTAAACCATGTCCATGTACTACACACTGTTGTTTGTACAGGACTACTACACCTATGGCTGGACCCCATACTTTTATTGGTGACCTCTCTAGCATTAAAGGGGTTAAAAACTCCCATTTAAAACAGTGGACATCTGGGTCAATTTATTTGGACTCTATGCTGCAATTTGTTTACTCCACAACTGATCATTTCTTTGTACATGCGGCTTTAACCCTTTGAATGCCAGAGGGGTATGCAACGTAATGTGTTTTGTATCCTTCTGGCACTCAAATGGTTAAATGTGACAAGGACCTCCATCAATGAGCCCCATGTTGGTGGGCCCTGGCAACAATGTACCTCAAGCCATACATAACCATGCACATAACAAGACAAAGAACAGACCTGCGCTCCTCCATACCAATGTGCAAATGTGTGCCCTGACTACTATATACTAAACTATTGAAAACTGAGAATTTAGTCCATCGCTTGGCCAAAGAATATAAGCTTGCCAACCCCGTCAAGGTATCTCAAGTTCTGGCAAGTACCTACTCTACTGCACCTTTAAGTCCTATCTAAAATTAAAATAAATTAAAATTCTAAGTTTGAGAAAGCAGCTGATGATGTTATAAGGAAACACGTACCTAGTTATGTAACACAGTGTATGCAATTAAAAAACAAAAGAACACACTACTTATTTAGAAGGTGTAAGAGAGAACTTGCCTGGTATAAAACTTCCTTGGCCTGCAGGATGTGGACTCTTGCAAAAGAGGATTGTGGGTCCTTCAATTCCATTTATAAGCCAGTGTTTTCCACCCCCACAGGCAAAATAAAGAATAGCAATTTTGAACAGAAAAGGTGTTTAAATAAAATTTATTTGGACTCTATGCTGCAATTTGTTTACTCCACAACTGATCATTTTCTTTGTACATGCGGCCTTAACCCTTTGAATGCCAGAGGGGTATGCAAAGCAATGTGTTTGTATCCTTCTGGCACTCAAAAGGTTAAATGTGACAAGAGCCTCCATCAATGAGCCCCATGTTGGTGGGCCCTGGCAACAATGTCCTCAAGTCATACATAACCCTGCACACTTTCCACGGTTCTCCCCCTACCCTCCCTCTTCTCTGCTCACAAGGTGCTCACTTTTAATCCGTGCAAAGAGGAAAGGATTAACAGTCCATGCATATACTCCAGGCACCAAGCACGCTCTTCACCATGAAGCATTAACTATGTTGCCCTGATAAAAATGGCGACATGAGAATCTCGCACTTCATGACAACGTGAGATTCTCATGTTGTGTAGTGAAAGGTCGTATAGCTTTAATCAGTCTTCCCCTCCTGAATCATTATAGAGCCGGTAGCCGGTTTGTGCCAGAACTCATTGTCGTTGCCCCTACTATCCTCACATGGCCTAGTTATCCCACTAACATTCAAGTGATAACATTCAGATTTTTAAAAAAATATACACAAAACAATTCCAAGTGCTTTTACACCAGATAAAAAATATATATACATATATATTTAAATTCAATCAAAATAAGAGAAAAAAACCCTGTATATTTCTTATGAGTCCTTAAAGTCCTTTCTCAGCAGTGCTGCTTAATTCTTCAAAAACCTCCAGTTCAGCCTTTATTCCACATGTACTATTCCTCCAAAAAAACCGAAAAGCGCACACAATCTGGGTGTAGACTGTAAAAACTTTTATATTTTCTTCTTTATACCATTCACTGAATGGGCTTAGTCCTTTTCACCTCCCTCACCGTGGGAATTACCTTACGATATCAAATAGGTATTTGACTCACCTTTAACAGAGGCAGTCCAGCCTCTTGGTGTAATTGCCTCCACTGAATAACCCCCAGTCATGGTACCTTAGTCAGCTCCTTTCTTCTTTTCCCCTTCAGTTATTTATTGTAATAAATATTCTATACTTGAGTTAGCCCAAGCCCCGGAATAATTATTTCAGTTAGGCCCCTTAGACAGGTCCTGGATTGTATACATAGAGTCCTAGATAGAGGACGGGAGATATTGCAGATATAACCCAGGAAGAAAAGTCTAAGAGGAGGCCAAAAGAACTGAAGGGGAAAAGAAGAAAGGAGCTGACGCTAAGGTAATGTTTAGGCCAGACTTGAAAGGTATCTTAATGCAACCTGACTGTCCTCCAGCAATAAAACAAAAAGATAGGGGTAACTGGCTCCATTTGCAATCCACAAAACTTAGCTATTTTAAATGTGCCAGCTGCACCAGTTGTAACACCATGTTAACAGGCCCATCCTTTAAGCACCTGCACACTAATGAAATTATTAAGATCAATCATAGACTGACCTTTACCTTGAATATGTGGTATATATCCTGATTTGCCCCGTGGCCTTTACTATGTCGGAAAAACAATCGCCACCTTTAGCAAGTGTATAGCAAATCATAGATCCACCATCACAGCAGCTCTGTCTACTAAAAAAATACGACAAACCATTAGCAAGGCATTTTCTGGAACAAAATCACAGTTTACCATTGTTACGCTCCATGCTCATTGACCATGTGCCAATACACAGGTGGGGTTGTGACAGTGCCCAAAGGCTGTTAAAACTGGAGACGAAATGGATACATAATTAGAACATAGTGGCACCCAATAGACTTAATGATGTCCTTATCTTTACTAAGACATACCCTTCATAGGGTATTAAGCCAACTCCTACACTTTACAACAAAGTTGGGGGTTTATACTGGCAGGTCATACACATGATGGGCAGAATGGCCAGTGTATTTTCCTTGCCTCCCCCTGGTCTCAATTGACTGATGGCACGATGAGCTCTGACCCTAAGATTATTATGGCACACACTTCTTTTTTGCATTACCTCCAGGGTTATATACCTAGGTGGATGGTCAGTCCACAAAATATGGAACTGGAAGCTTCAATATGTGGTCCTGGAGTTGGTTATTTGTGTGATGACGTAGGGCAAAAGTGACAAGTCTTTGGATTAGTGCTGTTTATGCCGAGGTACTTGACAGTTATCGAAATATAATCGATTACACTTAAGTAATATACTTAACATATAACAAATACCATAGGGTCTTTTCTGGACAACACCTATTACACCCATTAGAGACATAATTCAAATCATACTACCAGACTGCTAGACGGGATTGATGTCCCTTAAATTATAATAAGTTCATCCTTCGAGGCTTTGTGCCTGAAGTAACAACACCTCAATCAAATACCACATCAAGTGTGAATTAGAACAGCAGGTACTATTGCTATTCATGAAAGTCATTATAACTTTTCTCTTTGGTCAACTTGTTTATTGGCATCCAGATCCTGGGGTTCTATCTATTTTAACATGTGTAGCCCAGAGTTTCCACACCTCAACACCAGGATACTCTTAGCAAACGATCTTAGGAACCCTACAATTTACTTGCTATATAAGTAAATAACCTAGTCACTTGACAATATTGCATCAACATTTGTGATTCATCACTAACCAAATATATATATGAGGACATGGGCACCCGGTTTGTCTTTTTTTGCTGTTTTTCGTTCCCTTTTGAAATGCCTTATCCAAGCATGAACACATGACCTTTCATAATATCAGTCTTTATTAGTCTTAACTGGTTGTACTCAATTTATCCAATATGACATTCACATAGCTGTATGAATTGTGATACTGTATGGCTACCCTTTTTGAACTTGCAACACCTTGAAACATGTATTTACATACTTATCCATTCCCTTACCAATAGCCCCTTTTTAACCTTTCGGTTAATGGGTAACTAAGTAAATTATCCCTTATTCTGCTATATGCCTGGTTGGTGCAGCTTGCTCCGGGGTGGTATATCATGGGTCATGTGAACAGGACTGGTTAGATACCCTGGTCCCATCCGGATGTCCACTATCTGGGCCTGAAAGAATGAGGTTGGTTATATGTTAATGTGTTTTTTGGCCCACATCTGCTTTGGGCAACCTTGACGCCCCTAAGAGTGGGGTGATTAAGCATCTCTAACTTGGGGACATCTACTTTGCACAAAGAAAACCTGCATTCTCTCAAGAGGTTAAACAGGGGTCGTTTGGTCCTTATGTCTGCCCCTGAGCTGTATGTCTTCATTTGATATCTTATGTGCGGCTCATCAATTTAGCTTCACTTTTTAGATCACCTAATGCTTCATCTAGTACGCTATATCTTTTCCAACATGACGATCCAATTATCCACATGGTTATAAGTCTACTGTGTGACTTTGATGCCTGACTCGATCAAGCGCGGGGATCCGTGCAGCATTACAACGCGCCGATGTCCCTGGTCGTGATACCAGTCTTGGTGATTTACATCCCTGTAAGAACATAATAGTTAACTGCATCACCATCGGTTGTACTTTTTACATCAGGGCAGATTCCCCTGGATCTTGGCATGAGCTGTTATGTGTGCTGGAGAAGTGCCACTCACTCGCACCAGGGTCCGAATCGGGATATGCTCTATGAGACAACTTTGGGCTCCAAATTATCTTTGTGAGTACTATATTCTTATATAAGTTTAAGTGAGGAGAATTCTTTTTACTCTACGCTATTTATGGTTTCTTCCATTAGAAGTCTTTATAGCTTGTATATTTTAATGTTTTACACTTTGGAAGGTGATTGGTTCCTATACATTATTGCACACCTGTGACGTTCCGCTGACAAATGTGACGTCACTAACACATGGGGATGCCGAGTTTTGGCACCCAGCAGGAGAAGGGTATTTAGGGCACCTATCACTGGTTACACTCTCTTGAGGAAGGCCAGCCAAGCCTGGCCGAAACTTTGAACATGAAATAAACATTGTTTCCTTGATTTAAGACCTGTGAGTTTTTGTTTTTTTTCCATATCATAAGATGTTCTAGCCATACTGTAGCACCCAGGCAACTAATGGACTCTACATGTGAGAGTGTTTCCCATCTACAGCATTATATATAAAATAAAATATATTGTGTGGTTATGTATAGAGCAAGTTAACATTTTATAGTCTTCCCATGCTCCTCCCACCCTCCATTTTGCCACTCTGTATCTTCTCCTGCACCCCCCTTTCACCAGTGTGCATCTTCCCCTGGTGTTCCCAGCCTCCTTTTTGCTGCTCTGCATGTTCATCTGTTTCTCCCATCCTCCATTTCACCACTTCCCCTGCTGCTCCCACCCTTCTTTCCACTACTTCCTATGTTCCTCCCACATACATACTACTACCACCCTCCCTTTTGCCGCTGTGTATCTTTGGCAAAAGGGAGGGTGGTAGAAGCAGGGCAAGATCCAGAGCTGGGAAGACCAAGGGAAGCTGCCAGGTGGCAAAAGGGGGGAGCAGGGGAAGATATATTGAGAAAAGGTAGGATGATGTGAGAGGCAAAAGGAGGTTGTTGCAAGGTGTAGGATGGGGCGAATGGGAGGGAGGATATACAGGGACATGGCAAATGGGAGTGAGGGTGTAGACGGAGGAGGTGTGTAGTGTGAAGGAGATGAAGTCCATGCAGATATTTTCACAGGAGTTGGCGGGGGGCTCCAATGTGTAGTGGAATGTGCGGAAGTGTTGCAGAGACAGGAGTGGCCAGGGGAGCTTCGTCCTCCTGGATTCTGCTGTCCATGATTTATAGTTGAATTTTAACCTCATATTCTGTGTGCTGTCATAAAGGGGAAGTGTACCCTACCAATTAGTGGCTCTTAATTTGTTTATCATAAGAACTTACCTAAGTAGATGTTCTTATGACAGTTGTCAGTTATATCTATAAACTATTTGATTGTTTTGGCTCTCTTTGGTAGTCTTTTACTAGTCTACTACTAATTACTTCAGTTTATAGGATTCAGTGTAGCAAAAAACTCCCAAGAGTGGTATAAAGGTGATACCTTTTAATGACTAACTGAGGACATAACAAGTGCAAGCTTTCAGGACACTAAGGTCTCTTCTTCAGGTAACCCATGGCTGAAGAAGAGACCTTAGTGTCCTGAATGCTTGCACTTGTTATGTCCTCAGTTAGCCATTAAAAGGTATCACCTTTATACCACTCTTGGGAGTTTTTTGCTACACTGAATCCTATCTACTCCACTGGCTAACACGGTGCCATCTTTTTTCTGGATTACTTCAGTTTACAATCTGATAAAGACTGGTGACCTTTATGAATTATTGCGGTCTGGTGAAGCCTATTGTTTGTTAGGAAGTGTGATCTAGAGGCAGACTTCAATAGAGGTCACTATATACAAGAAACTGTAGATATACAGTGCCTACCTAGGACCTGTATTCCCCTGCAGGTGATATTGTAATCAGTGGTTTTAGGTACCAATTTGTTCATACACGTCAGTGGGTCTTTTAGGTAAAACTAGTTAACAACACTTGTCAAATGCAGTATAATCTAGGCCTGTAAATGAATGTGTTATGTTAAGTGCAACTTATTTCTAGAGCATAATTACCCTTTAAAGGGGAACTATCACTGCAAATAAAGCCCCCCCATAATTAGCCATCTAGCGATAAGCTTACCAATTGTACTGTTATCCAAAATAACTACCGAGTTACTCAGAAATCCTACTTGTGCCGAGACTGACGGCCAAGCCACTATCTGTCAATCTTTATTGTACTGGAGCGAAATACCAAAGAACTACGTTTATAAAGGAGTCTATGCACCTCCAGGTGTTTTGAGGAAACCGGATTACCAAGTTAAGACGCCTATATTTCCATCAAAACAGGCTTCAACTGGAGCATGAATATCAGAGTGGTTAACCCATGAACGTTCCTCTGGACCATAATCCTTCCAATGCACCAAGTATTGGACCTGGCCACGGAACCTACGTGAGTCCAGAATACTCTGCACTTCATATTCATCATGATCCTGTATGCGCACAGGACCAGGGACAGCAGGAGTGGTAGTAAAGCGGTTGCACACCAATGGCTTAAGAAGTGACACATGGAACACATTATGTATTCTCATGGAAGCGGGTAATTCCAGCGCATAGGAGACAGGGTTAACTCGACGGAGCACCCGGAATGGACCCACAAACAGAGGAGCAAACTTGAGACAAGGAACTTGCAACCTGAGATTCTTTGAGGATAACCAGACCCGGTCCCCCACCTGGAATACAGGAGCCGGCAGGCGTCTGTTGTTGGCATACCGCTGGGCTCGTGCAGAAGAATCACATAGGGTATTCTGGACCTGTGCCCATGTAGAGCAGAGCTGCCTAATATGCTCATTCAGAGCCAGAATCTGCTGTGCCTGAAAGCTATCTGGGAGCAAGCATGGTTGAAACCCATAATTGATCAGGAATGGTGAGCTGCCAGACATGCTGCACACCGTACTGTTCCTGGCAAACTCTGCCCACGGCAACAAGTCAGCCCAATTGTCGTGATGATTGGAAATGAAACAACGCAAGAACTGCTTCAATCCCTGGTTAGCACGTTCAGCGGCCCCATTAGTCTGGGGGTGATATGCCGAGGAAAAGGACAACTGAATCCCCATCTGGTCACAAAAGGCCCTCCAGAATCTCGAAACGAATTGACTCCCACAATCCGAGACCAGCAACTTGGGTACCCCGTGGAGTCGGAATACCTCCCTGGCAAAATGAGCAATTTTAGAGAACCTGTCAACTATCATTAGGATTAAAGTAAACCCTCTAGAGGCCAGCAGTTCTCCCAAGAAATCAATAGATATGTGTGACCAAGGCCGGTCCCCATTAGGAACAGTCTGTAAGAGACCCACAGGAAGATGTCTGGGGACCTTGCAACGGGCACAAGTGGCACAGGCTGCTGTAAATGCCGCACAGTCATCCCTCATGCCAGGCCACCAAAACATACGGGACAATGACCAAATCAATTGATTCTTCCCAACATGACCAGCCGCCCGGGAGGAGTAGTAAGTATCCATTAGTTTAGCCCGAAAAGGCTCAGCCACAAAGCACTTGCCCACAGGTTTCTCTGGAGGAGCATTAGCCTGGGATGCCAAGATCTCCTCCCCTAAGGGAGAAGTGATACTGGTTCGTAAGGTGGCAAGTATACGGTTCGGAGGAATAATAGGCACATGTATAGAGTCAGAGTCAGGATCTGAGCCAAATTGTCTAGATAAGGCATCAGCATGTACATTCTTAGTACCAGGCAAGTGAGAGACAATTAAGTTGAAACAAGACAAAAATAGCACCCATCTTGCTTGCCTCGGAGAAAGCCTTTTAGCTTCTGAAAGATACATGAGGTTTTTATGACCAGTCAGACTCAAAATAGGTACCTTAGTGCCCTCCAACAAATGTCGCCATTCACGTAAGGCCAGAATAATCGCTAGGAGTTCCCGGTCTCCAATGTCATAAAGACTCTGCGCTTTGGTCAACTTCCTCGAAAAGAACCTGCATGGTCTCAAAGTGTTATCAGGACCTGGTATTTGGCCCAAGACTGCCCCAACTCCAGTCTCAGAAGCATCCACCTCTAAAGTAAATGGCAACCCAGGAATAGGATGCGACAGAACTGGAGCAGTAGAAAATACCAATTTTAGAGTCTCAAATGCCTTAATTGCCTCTGGGGACCATTCTGAGGCGGAGGCACCCTTGTGGGTCATATCGGTAAGTGGCTTAGCAATACTGGAATAGTCGCGAATAAATTTCCTATAATAATTTGTGAATCCTAGAAATCGCTGTAAGGGTTTGAGGCCCGTGGGCCGTGGCCACTGTTGTACAGCTGCAAGCTTGTCCTTATCCATCGCGAAGCCCTCTTTAGAGATCACATGCCCCAAAAAGGCCACACTGGACCTATGGAACTCGCACTTCTCGAGTTTGCAATACAGCTTGTTCTCCCTTAATTTCTGCAAAACCGCTGAGACATGTCCACTGTGAGTCTCCAGGTCAGGAGAGTAAATCAAAATGTCGTCTAGGTACACGACCACAGAGGAGTGCAAAAAGTCTCGTAGGACATCATTACTCAATTCTTGAAATCCCGCCGGGGCATTGCACAGACCAAATGGCATGACTAAATACGCATAGCGCCCCGTACGAGTATTGAAAGCTGTTTTCCACTCATTACCATCCTTAATCCGAACTAAATTATACGCCGCCCTCAGGTCCAGTTTGGTAAAAATGGAAGCGCCCTTTAAACGATCAAACAATTTGGTGATGAATGGAATGGGATAGGCGTTCTTTATCATTATTTATATAGGACCCCTATAATTAATACAGGGTCTAAGTTCCCCATCCTTCTTTTTAACAAAAAAGAATCCAGCCCCCACGGGCGAGGAAGACTTTCGTATAATACCCCGAGCCAGGGCGTCACTGATATATTCCTCCATGGCCCTGTTTTCGTCACCAGACAATGGGTATGTCCTACCCTTCGGGAGCATAGCGCCTGGCACAAGATCAATAGCACAATCGTAGGGACGATGTACCGGCAAAGTGCTAGCCTCACCCTTACTGAACACATCGCTGAATGATTGGTATTCCAGCGGTAAGGAGGGAGAGGTACACAAGATTTTGGTAGGCTGATTCAGACAGTGGGTTTTACAGTGTTCAGACCATGACAATACCTCACAAGTTCTCCAGTCCAGTCTGGGATTATGCTTATGTAGCCATGGAAACCCCAAAATGACCTCAAAATGGGGGGACTGTATAATCTGAAATTGTAGGGACTCTTTTTGAAGTGTTCCAATGCCCACTGATAAAGGGCATGTCTCCTGCGTGACTTGAGGTGGCACCAGCGGCTTTCCATCAATGGCCTCATTACCAGCGGAATGTTATGCAACATCGCAAAGTTCTTGTCCATAAAGTTGCCGGCTGCGCCGCAATCAATTAGGGCAGGCGTCTTAACAGATTCAGAAGCCCAAGAGACCACAATATCGATCACTGGTTTACTTAACGTGCCTTCTGGGGACTGGTATACGCCACCTAGAATCTGTCCCCCATATGAACCTAGGTGCGCTCGTTTCCCGGTCGCACGGGACAAGTCTTTAGCATATGACCTGCCTTGCCACAGTACAGGCATAGCCCCTGTTTGCAACGGAAGGAGCGCTCTTGCTTGGACAATCGTGTAAACCCCACGTGCATAGGTTCCGTGCTCCCTATAGCAGGACCCGGAGGTGAGGAGGCATGGGTGGGAAATTAACCCTGGTGCCATATTCGCCAGTGGCTCTTGCTTTACGATCCTTGTAAAGACTCCTCTCCCTTATACGGGAGTCAATCAGAATAGTGTACTCAATAAATTTGTCTAGACCCACCGGTAAATCTTTGGCCGCAATTTCGTCTTTAATTTTATTGTCGAGGCCTTGGGCAAATGCAGCAACAAGCGCCTCATCGTTCCAGCCTACCTCTGCTGCGAGTGTACGAAATTCAATGGCAAAATCAGAACAAGTGCGTGTGCCTTGCTGGATTCTCATAAGGCGTTTGGCAGCAGAGGTGGGACGCCCTGGGACCTCGAACACACTGCAGAAGGCCCTTACAAATTCGGCAAAATTAGTAGTAATTGGTTTACCGTTCTCCCAAATTGGATTTGCCCAGGCTAGGGCCTTGCCCGTGAGTAGTGAGATCATAAATCCCACCTTGCTTCTGTCACTGGGAAACGCCTGTGGCACTAGTTCAAGAAAAATTCCAGTTGGTTCAAGAACTCACGGCAGAGTGCTGGCTCACCATCATATCTCAAAGGCAGTGGCGCAGTAGCGGAGAGCCCTCTAGAGGAGGAGCTGGGTACACTAGCCTGTGCCAATGGTGCCGGAACTGGAGTGGCCACCAAAGATTGTACAGGTCTCTCGAGACAAGCAGTGCGTTCAAGAATGGTCTGAATAGCCATAGACAGTTGGTCTAACCGTTGTTCCTGAGCATCCAATCTCCAAAGGAGATTCTGGGAACTACCCTCACCAGCCTTGTCTGAGGTCATGGCCCTTTCGTACTGTCACGGTTTTATTGAACACTCAGACAATTTGGTAGGACAAAATAGAAAAGCTTTATTATACAAGATAAAGCGCAACAAGGCCATACACTGGTCCAAACTCTACAAGTAGCAGTACGATAGTTTGACACAGGTCAGGGCATACAGATAGCAATACAAATAATGAGGATCTACCGGCCTTACCGATTACCGTGTAAGGCAGCCGGGTAACTGGTGTGACAGTAAATAGAGGAGGCTCTACCGGCCTTACCAAATACCGGGTAAGGCAGCCTGGAGACTGGTGCAACAAGAAACAGAGGAGGCTCTACCGGCCTTACCGAATACCGGGTAAGGCAGCCTGGAGGCTGGTGCAACAAGGAACAGAGGAGGCTCTACCGGCCTTACCAAATACCGGGTAAGGCAGCCTAGTGACTGGTGCAACACGGAAAGGAGGCTCTAGCGGCCTTACCGAATACCGGGTAAGTCAGCCTGGTATCTGGTGCAGCAGAGAGAGTACTGACAGGTAGTAACACCATAGACTGATGCGCTCAGGAGGTAGTACTGACAAAGGCCCCATTGAATCACAGGCTGAGCGTAGTGAAATGAGCTGACAACAGTAACCGCTAGTGACCAGAGAGCACAGACTGGGTGTACGTAACGGAGGCCACAGAGAATCACAGGCTGAACGTAGTGAATGAGATGACAACGGTAACCGCTAGTGACTGGAGAACACAAATTGGGTGTACATAACAGAGGCCACACTGATACCCAGGCAGAGAGTAGCCGGAGGCAACAAATATGAGAGGACTTACAGCAATAGCGAGGGCAACACAAAGAGCGTTAGTCAGCCAATGCCTGGATTGGTACACAGAGAGCGGTAGTCAGCCAAAGCCTGGATCGGTACACAGAGAGCGGAACAGGAACAAGGTCAGACGAAAACCGGATCAACACGGAACAGGAGCTCAGAATAACGTAAGGTCAGGAACACCACGAAAGGGCACCGGCCTAGTGACAGGAGAGCGTATATAAAGGCTAGCCCTGGGAGGGGCTAGTCAGCTAGCACCAATAAGAGACAGCCAAAAACAAACCCGGAAGTAGGAATGTCGCACAGAGAATCACGGGCACCATGATACTGATATAATCATTCATTAGATACATAAATTCTGTTTCTGGATCCCTGCCCTCCATTTTCTGGTGCTGCAGGAGGAAGTCCACACTAATTGAATCACCATGGTGCATTGTTTTTGCCAGGAGTGGCCAAGAAAGCAAAGCCTCGCTGGCCACTCCTGGCAAAATTGATAGAGCGAGATTCATGAGGATAATGATTTTCTCAGGAGACTCGCTGCCATTCGCTATATATCTCAAAATTGCCACTCGCCACTAGCCAATGGCGAGTGAAAATTTAGCCCTGGCGAGTATAAAAATTCAGCCCTGGTTGGTATATTATGGCTTGCAGTGGCAAGTAACTTTTCAGGTCTGGCTAGTAGCTAAGCACTTCAAATTTTAAGCCCTGATTATATATATATATATATATATATATATATATATATTTATAATAAAGTCCTTCACATATTTGGTGTGAATACACATTAACTTGTTAACTACCACTGCAAATTAATGCACATGCATCCTCTTCTCAGGTCATGTCTTTAAGATATCCCTGCTTGAGTACAGGTGAGTTATGCTTTGTAAATTATGTAATTAAAGTAACACAAACACCTAGAAATTAACTGGGGTTATATACACTTAAATACTTTGTACTTGATGATAAGTTCTGTAAAATTTCTCATGTTTTCTGAAGACTCAAATATAGATTGAATATGCTCTGAGGGAGCAGATCTACCTTCCTTCCGTTTCCAAGGCTCCCACTGATTTCCAGGACTGCCGGTAAAGGACAAGGACAAGTCATTCAGAGGACACTAATCTAAAATGACTTTTGCTCTTAACTCTGGTGTCAGTGTTTATTTATCTTGCCTGTACATAAGTACTGGAAGTCTAAAAGACGTGGTCTGTAGGCAGCCCCTAAGGTCAGAGTTGGGACCCACTTCCCTAACGCACTGCAAACTATTCTAGCAATTGACGTTGTAGAAAATCCTTTAACCTCTCAAGGACCAGGTGTGTACAGTGTATTACTTCAAACACCCCTCTTGTCTGTGAGGCGTTAAGCACTATAAACTGAACAGTAACCCAACTTATTTATAAAGCAAACTGGAATTATTCTGGTGTAAACCAACTGTACCATAGTAAACAAAGCAAAACAAGTAAAATGTCCATACACCTGAATAGAGCTTTTTGACCCCTTGAAAGCTAGAGAAGTTTCCAATGCATTGCAATGTGTTGGATACTTCTCTAGCATTCAAGTGTTCAAAAGCCCAATTTAATATAACAGTCATTTTCAGTTGTCCCCTGTGGTTCAGTTAGTTCACTCCAAAATAACTCAATTTTGTTTTTATAAATATGGGCCAAACGTCTCTATTCAGCAAGCTAAAATGTGCAATTCTAGAGTAAATCAAATGCACCATAGGGGAATGAAAACGTCCATGGATTTCAAAGGGGATTTAACCCCCTGAATGCTAGGGATACCTCTAATGCATTCAATTAGTTAACATTCCATTTAAATCAAAATCATTTGCCCGGCAATAATGGTTTGCACTTGTTGAATACAGCACAAAGGACAGATCAACACCAGCATCCACATGGCACCACGGGGGCTTTTATCAAGCTGGACGGATGCAATTATTTGGGCAAATGAGAACACACACAGAAAATTAAAGTCCACATTTAGTTAATGGGGATTTTAACCCTAGCATTGTAGGCGTCAAAAGTCCCGTTTAACCCTTTGAGTGCCAGAGGGGTACGCAATGCATTGCGTACTCCTCTGGCACTCCAGGGGTTATATTAGATACCCCTCTAGCACTCACAGGATTTTAAGGAATTTTGTTTCCCCCCACCCAATGATGCAGTTGGTCGAACAGAATTTAAACACTTTATCTCATTAAATAAAGCCCCAAGTCAGTTATATATGTAAATGAAGAAAAACACGGAAGAATCACATATCACACCCCCATACACCTCTACCGCTCACATTCCTTTTCTCATCTTCCGCCTGCGGCTCTCAGTGAGCCTCGCCCCTCCCTACACACTACTGTCACATGACTGATGATGTCAGCAAAGGTCCTTTAGCCCACTAGAATCTAGCCACTACCTTCAAGATAGCTGTAGTGTGGGCTGCCTTTATCAGGGAATGGAGAGGAGGGCAACGCAGCACACATATAGAGAGTTGCACAGTTGATCTAACATCTATTTACTGGTTGGAACCGTCCCTTGACAGGAGCCGATTCACAGACTGGCTGCAGCCCTGGCTTCTTCCTTCTCTAATGCAGGTGAAGTGAGTCCCCGCCGGTGAAAGCCGTGTTTCTACCAGCGGGGAGAACTGAAGGCGAGAGGCAGGAGCGACAGAGAGCAAGAAGCCATGAGAGAATATAAAGTAGTTGTTCTTGGCTCGGGCGGGGTGGGGAAATCAGCACTGACTGTACAGTTTGTAACTGGCTCTTTTATAGAGAAATACGACCCCACTATAGAGGACTTTTACAGGAAGGAGATCGAGGTGGACTCGTCGCCCTCTGTGCTGGAAATTTTGGACACTGCCGGGACAGAGCAGTTTGCCTCCATGCGAGACTTGTACATTAAAAACGGACAGGGGTTTATTCTGGTGTACAGTTTGGTAAACCAACAGAGCTTCCAGGATATCAAACCCATGAGGGATCAAATCATCAGAGTGAAAAGGTACGAAAAAGTGCCAATGATTCTAGTTGGAAACAAGGTGGATCTGGAGGGGGAAAGGGAAGTGTCCTATGGAGAAGGGAAAGCCCTGGCTGATGAATGGAACTGCCCCTTCATGGAAACTTCAGCCAAAAATAAAGCCTCTGTGGATGAACTGTTTGCAGAGATTGTCAGACAGATGAACTACGCTTCCCAGCCAAATGGAGATGATCAATGCTGCTCTTCTTGTGTCATTCTTTGAAAAATGATCCCCCTCCAATTGTTTACAATGCACTAGAATCAACTTGTGATATGGGTTTTTGCAAACAACTTTGCATACAGTGATTCCACTCTCAATGGGGTGTGATGTCCTGAGGTGTCATCTGTAACAGTGGCTTACAGTTGTGTGTGTTTTATGGTTCTTGCATATTTCATGTGCACTGGTATTTGCAGAGGAAGAAAAGAAGGCAAAGTTTGGCAATCTGCTGAAGATAAGATGAGAAACGGTGGAAGAGATGTCAGTGGCTCCAAAGGGCAATATATCACAGTCAAGAGTGGAGCAATGCAGGGGCAAAACCTGTTACACCACAGGGACACATTGACCCCCCCCCCGGACTGGTTTAACACTTTGAGTGCCTTAGAGGTATCCAAATTGCATTGGTTACCTTTATGACTCTCAAAGCATTAAATGGGTCTTTTAATTCCTTGGATGGTGGAGAGTTTTCCAGAGCTTTGCACAGCAACGCGTTGGGAATCACTAGCATCGAAGTGGTTAAATATGAAAGCTCTAGGGTGGAGCTCATGTGCCCTCAAAATGCTACATTTTTGCTCTTGTGCATGTGGCCCAGTGTGTCCTGTCTGAGAGTGTGAACTCTTTAAGTGTCAGAGGGGTGTACAACCTATTGCACAACCCTATGGCACTCAAAGGGTTAAGTACCCATTTGGAATCACCCATTTGGGGGTGAAGACCCCCACATTTTTAAAAAGCAGATTATTGAAGTCGCCACCCCAGACTCTTTAGTGTGTCCACCTGCTGACTTTATTTTTAGGTATTTCTATGCAAAGTTGGATTATTGTTACAGAGTATCCATTCATAAGTATTGCACATTTAAAAAGAGACAACATGATGCCATCTTGGCATGGGTGCCAACAGTGGCCCCCCTGTTGATATTTCAGTGTGCAGGGGGAGGACATCTATTTTGTTTACCTACTGTATCAAATGGGAATTTGGGAAGATGGTTAGTATTTTTTCTTATCAGCTGTGAAAATATTACAAATGTTTTTTCTTTTTTGTGCGCGTGTGTGTGTGCTGGCAATAACTGATTTTTGATGCCTAGCTATTTAATATACAGTGAAATGACTTAATTTGTGAACCAGGGTCAATAGTACTCTGTGTCCTTAGAGTGCCTTCAAAATTCAGCTGTTCCAGCCGGTGCCAACCTGTGAAAATCTCCACAAAATCCCATTATCTTCTATTCTGAAAACTACTTAACAGTTTCCTCTCAGTAATCACACTGAACAAGCGTGGACAAAGGGATCTATTGTCCCTGGAACCTATTTCTGAGCCTGTAAATGTAATTTACATGTCTTGCACATTTTTTTTTTTTTTTTTTTTTTTTTTTTTTTTTTTATTATAAGAGTGGGTGTTGGTTTACTCTTTATGTGCCTACTAGATCAGGCCAACAGTTGAGTAGGCTGGCACAGTACAGGGTTTAGTTATGTTTCAATTCTTATTGTCACGCTTCTACATTTCCAGCAGTGTTAAACCCAGTAATGACCAGAGGTTTGAGCAACGAATTGCTCTGCAATGTGTTGCACACTCCACTGGTCATTACAGGGTTAAAATTGCACAGCAGCCATAGTTTTTAACATTCTGATGTACCAAGACATTTGTACATTTTTTATTTTCTAGACCTGCTCTCTAGGGCGTTTCTCTTCTGTTTTAAAATAAGTTCAATACAAAATCCATTGTGACTTAATGTGCTGTGTCGTCTTTTTATTTGGGGACTTTTAAGTACTCATTATCCCATCATTTTGAGATCTAACGTGGCATAATATACAGGTTCTGACTTTCTCATTTCATTTCTGAATTTACAGCAGTTCTGCAATAAAACGGCTGGTTGCTTGTTTGATTAGCCAATATCTGGTAATGTGGTTTTTCCATGGTTAACATCGAACCATTGATTGGGTCACTCCACTTGCATCCAAAGGGATAATCTTTAGCTTGATATGTTTTACCTCCTTAAACTTTTTTTATTTTTTTCTGGATTCCCAGTATTTGTGGTTCATAATAATTAACCCTTTTAGTGTCAGATGTGTTGCAGTGATACATTGAACTCAAAGGGTTAAATGTGACCATGCTTATTTTATGAATTTAGTTCTTGGTAAAGGGTATGTTAATATTTATATGTGAGGTATTCATCTGTGTCAGAGTTAACTTCTCAGTGCCAGAAATATGAGGAACACGCTGCTTTCCCATATGTTGCCCATGTCTCTGGCACTCAATAATCAATTATTAGACTAAAATGGATGGTAAAGTCATGTGTTAGCTGAGTGGGATACTTCCACTTATTTTAGTTCCTTAATCACACTACTGGCAGATGGATTCTTAGTGAATAGGATGGGTTAACCCCCCCCCCCCCTGAGGGGGGGTACACAGTTATATTCTTCTGCCTGAAGTCCAGGAGGAAGTAGGCTTCATGCAGACATGCTGGTGTGTTCCTCCTGAAGAGAGACAGGAAGAGGAAACTGCTATAGTTTAACCATGCTGGGAATGATACTGATCTGGTATTACAGGTTGACACAAATTGCTTTCTTCTCTGGCAACAAATAAGAGGTATTACTGGACAAGGAAGGAAAGTAGTAGTTACAGTACCAGTGTGAGTTATTGCTTTCTCTTGGGCAAGTGTTTGAAGTGGGATTATGCCATTAGCAAGAAATAAATATATATAATTTTTTTTTTTTTTTTTTTTTTTTTTATGCCTACCACACAAGAAGTGCATATGCAGATGTGTGTGTGGCTTGATATTCTATTGTTTATCATTAATATAAGATGTACTAAGAACTGAAGTAAGCCAGTGGCATACATGGACAAATATACATACTAATTGATTTAGATGGGGCTTTTAATCTGTTGACAACTAGAGTGGTCTCCAAAACATTGTGGAGCATGCTTTGGAGTCATTGCTGACACGTAACGGGTTAAACAATGGGCATTTTTATTTATATCTTATTGGGCTGTTGATTTGCTCCAGTAATACATTTTGAAGCAGATGCACTAAGTATGCAAAACTGATACAAATATGTCAGTGGTGTATGACCCTATGTTCAAAAGAGGACTGAAGTAATTCTGGGGCACCCCAACACCATTATAGGGGAGACACATCTGCAAACTTTAAACCTTTGAGCGTCAGAGCGGTATGCAATGCATTCTGTTCCCCCCTGGCGCTCAAAGGGTTAAACTGATTTAATGGTAGCTGCATCCTAAGAATAAGTGCTTCTCAATTTGTGTATCAGAAGGACTTAACTAGGAAGGTTTCTTTCAAATAAAAATCTGGTATTTCTATTTTATGCATTTTGTTTGCATGTGATCTGTAATGTACTGCTAATTGAGGGATAAACATAGCCACCTGCGAGAAGGCCTCTTATGGAACATCTTCCGCACTGTGATGTGTGTGTGATGATGTTTTTGTGCATCATGACCTCGCCACAGGAATGTTGGAACTCTGTGCTGGAACACTTTGCAGGTGTTTCATTCTCACATAAATTTCTCCAGAAAGGAGGACTTTATCCTCCTTTATGTTGAAATTCCCATGAGGAAGAAAATAGGTGTTCGATCTTGTCAGACCTCCATGGATTGTATAGGCACCGTTTTCTTCAGAGCCATTCCTCATTTCTTTTGAGCTGAGTAATAACCTTATTGTTTTTATAGATACATATATATGTGGCCAGACCTCCCCTTTCTAAGGTGCAGTTTATTCTAGGAAGTATTGACAAGTATTGTATCCTGCTAAGACCAGAAAATAAATCAGGGCAGTGTTTTTATTTTTGTCCTCATATCCCTTTGTGTTGCTGCGGCAATGTGCTCAGAGACTTTGTGCTCAATACCTCTTGCCCTGTTAATGTCATCTTCTCAAATCCCTCCCAGTTCTATTAGCGTATGCTGTATTTCATATTTGTCAGTGGGGTGGGTGTTTTTTGTTCATCAGTGGAAAAGTTAGTGGGGGGGAGGGGTGTTATGAAAAGTAAACCAGCCCAATTTAGAAGAGGAGATTAAGAAAATGTTGAAAATAATTTTAGGACTGTCAAGGATAAGCTTCTCAATAATATATTTTGTTTGTTTTCTATTGTAGGAGGCATTCTCCCTTTACTACCACATACTTAAAGTAACACTAACATACAAAATTGAAATAGGTTGATGTAACTTATACTTGCTGTAATGCAAGCACATGATAGTTAATGTAAGAATCAGTGATTCATGTTTCATCCATAAAACATAATCCTAAACTTGCTTTTTAATCATATGTAAATTGCCCTGTTCAGAGGGCATCTAAATAATGTTTGTGCTGGTTGTATTGAGAGACGAGTGGTAAAGTGAGTTAATATATTGTGATTAATGTCTGCTGCTTATTTATTCAGAAAGACTGGTATCTCCATGTGATATTACCAGATAATCCTGAAGAATGAATGGGAACCATGGAAAAGACAAGACTGTATCCTCGGAGCAAATATAAGGCTCTATTTTAGGCCTCATAATTTTTTTTACATATGCTAGCATGAAGTAAAGTGTCTATAACCTGGTTCAGTTTTAGGTGTTCGTGATTGTTTAAGAAAAACACATTGCAAGTTTACAGTGATTCTTGTGCAGCCCTTTAAGAATGATATTTTCATGTGACCTCCAGCATTGAAGGGGGGGGGGTCTTGTCAGCTAACAAAAGTCAAATATTTTGTCCCTGTTCTTAGCAGAGATGTATTTCCTTTAAAAAAGGATCAACACCCTAGGATTAATTATACTTAATTTGTTTAACATGTTAATTTACCTAAATAGATGCCATTCATACTGCAGTCAGATATATCTCTCTCATTGCTTTTTCATTCTATTTGCAGTTTCTTATATACAATGTGAGCTCTGATGTCAGCCTCCAGGTTACACCCACTAACAACAAACAGTGGAATTCAATAGACCTGAATTGAGTGTAAGGAACACAAGTGTTTATCAGCTTTTATCAGATTGCAAACATAAACAAATAGCACTGGACTACAATGAAATACTCAAAAATAAACTATACTTACACTAGTGTAAAAGCCCGTGCACACGGGCCAGGGTCCAGGTGATGTTAAGAGACCGGTCCTGCTCTGCATCCTGCCGCCGACAGTCATCCACTGTGGAGACTGGCCTAAAGCACAGAACTCCCAGCATTCTGTGCTTTCAGGCAGTCTCTTCTGAGCATGACTGCTTCTGACAAACATTCTAGCAAATTATTATATAGGATATACCCAACTGCTGTTTTAAGGTCATTTACCTAGGTAAATAATTCTGCTAAACTAGGGTATCATTCCCTTGTAACGCTTTCCATGCCAGAGTGGTGTCCAACACATTGCGGAACATTGTTCCGCAATGTGTTGGACACCCCTTTGGTACTTACAGGGCTTACTCCTTGGACTCTAGAGACATATCCAACACTTTGCAAGTAGTGAAAATTCTACTCAAGTTAGGATATATTATCTTTAACTCTTGCAATGTCAAATATTTGTTCAATAATATTTGGATACATCTTTGTTTTATATTTACTGTTGCAATGGTTTATATTTTTTTTTTCCTCAAAAAAAAAAAAAAAAAAAAAAAGCAGCAAAATACATGAAGCAATTCTGAAGAACTTTATTTTTAATTTTACTTTTAAACTGCAAGTTTCATTGAGAGGTCCTCCAGCTGCTTAGGACTACAATTTCCATCATCATCATCAGCCAGCCATCTCCTGGCTACAAATAACAGCAGTTGCAGTCCTGAACAGCTGGAGGGCCTCACTTTGCTCGTTCCTGTTTTAGACTTTGTAATATCATTTGATAATTACACCCTCCGCCCTTATTTTGCAACACTTTCCAAGCAATTACATTACAAAGAAAAGGCTAAGTGGGCGGAGTTGACAAAAGGTACACAAGTCTATGAAGTTCACGCAGTGTCAGATAACCTTTGTTGACCCAGAATTGATATTGAGAGGGCTGTATGGACAAAGAAAGTAAAGCAGTTCTGGATCTAAGGAACTGCAACAGAGGAATCAAATAAAAATATGAATTGATTTAAATTCCACTTTTATCCACTTGAGTCCTATAGATAGGTCTTCAAGGCATTGTGATGCAATGTGTTGGAGACCTCTTTAGCAGTCTAAGAATTATACCCAAATTTAACAGAATGGTAATTTGGGGACTTTTTTTTTATGTACACCAGAATTTCTCCACTACTGTTGTATGCATATGGCCTACAGTATTAGCTTAGGTTTATTAAATCTAGTTTTTGACACTAAATAGTTGTAGAAAGGTCCTCGTGCACAAAAGAACAGTTAAGTAATCATTCCCATTAATTTAAATATGGCTTTTAACCCTGTGATTACTTGAGGTCCCCAATGGATTATGAAACAAACAAAATAAAGTTTTTAGATCTTCCTGTAGGCAGCTGAGTGTTTCACTTCTTATTTTGTGCATAAGATCTTTACGTATGTACTCCTCTTAACCTCTCAGATTCTAGAGACTTTTCCATGTTGTACCTTTAACCCCATAAGGATGAGAGGGGTGTACAACACTTTGCAAAGAAATGTGTTGCGCACCCCTCTAGTGCTTAAGCCTTTCAAATGGGTAAAAATATGCTGTCTTCAGTCTTCAAAATAAGAAGTGGTTAGCACTTTTGGTAGCTCCACCCTATATGATTTATTACTCAACTGAGATAACAATCCAGTGAGTTCATACCCCATTTGCTTCAGACATTAGAAGCTCCCCTAAGGCCCATTCATTTCACTTACCAAAACAAAATCAGGATTTTGCAATTACAAAGAAAAATAGTCAAAGGAGAGACTGTGCATTATATTCACTTAAGCTTAAAGTTATTTCTCATGAAAAAAACAACATATATTTTGGGACAAACACAGCTGCATCCTAGGGAACAAATGAAAATTTCAATTGATTTGAATGGAAAGTTAAATCTCTTGGATGCTAGAGATAATGCAATGCATTTAGCATTCAAGGGGTTAAAAAGTGAAATTTAACCCCTTAATGTCCAACGCCGTGCCAGAACCGTCATGGCTGTCGGGCACTTAAGGATCAGTGACGGTCCTGGCATGTCATGGAATTCAGAGCTCCCCGCATGGCTGCACGCCTCTTGGGGAGCCCTGAATCGGACATACAAAAGAAAAAAAAAAAAAAAAGGTCCATAAGTGCCAGCAGCGTGCGCGCATTCTGGTCCTTAAGTGGCTAAAGGGATAGTAATGTTTCACAAAAAAAGCAGCTCAGATTAATCTTCATAGTATTTGGGCCATGGAGAGTGTTATTTCAATGCTGCCAGTGTTGTAGTTCAGGAGTAATTGAATGATAAAGTATCCCCCTCCCTCCCCTTTTACTGATGTAACACTGCTCACCTCAGAACAGCAAGACTATCCAGATGGATTGCAGAGAGGGACAATCTTCAGTGAGCATTGTGAAACATTACTATCACTGTAATTTAGAAACATTGTGGGGGATATTGCTGTGCCCTGTAGTGCACATACCCTCCAACAGTGCCTTTTCAGCAGGTACAGTACCTTTTAGTCTGTGCTCTGTACCTTTCAAAAATAGCATGTTTAACATTTTCAATCCAGAAAGAAAAGGTAACGTTGCTGGATTCATTCTCTATGAAAGTTCTAGAAACACAGGCACAGCAGTGATCACAAACAAAGTATTTTGAATTAATGTACAGGACAGAAAAATGTCATGGAAAAGAAATCTCATAATTAAGTTTGTGACCATGCTATGTTCCCCGGTACTGTTCAGAGCATTGGATACCTTTTTTGGCACTTACAGGGTTAATATGTTGGATACATCCCTGGCCCGCACAGGGATAGAAGATCAGCATATGCAGAGTATGTGTTCTAGCAGTTCTATGGAGGCAGCAGCTGTGAGTGGGCTTTTTCCATTGATGAAATGTTATCATGTATGGATTCAAGTGGTTAACTCCAATATTGCACTACTCCACTTTCATACATACGGCCCTTTGGGCCCTGCACACATAACAATTGACGGGCAATTCTAAAGAAAACAAATCACATTACAGGGGACATATAAATCTCCACTGAATTTTAATTTTGAGTGGTAGAGCTTCTTCAATGCAGTGTGTTGAATACCTTTTTACCATTCATTTACTTTAAATGAATTGAAGTTTAGGGAATAATGTTTTGCACCAGAATCACTCCTCTTCTGTAAATAAGGCCCTGAGTCTCATCATCTGTTTAGCACTTTAGAGCTTTACCTTACACTGCTCACTTATTTGCGTTTTTGAATCTTAAAGTGTTAGTAATGTCTAAAAAAAAGTTTTTTGCATTTAGAAGAGCTTAAAAAGCTGATCTAAATGCAAAAAAAGTATCTCTCAAACCGCTATTGTTTAAGAGATACGGACATTTAAAGTTTGATTTCTCCTACTGACAGCTGTAAAGCTGTCAACAGGAGATCCGTGTCTGTCGACACGAAGGCGCTTGAGAAGTGCCGAGATCTCGTTACTTACACGGAATCCCTTCATTGAGAAATCAAACTTTAAACGCCCGTATCTCTTAAACCATAGCGGTTTGAGAGAGACGTTTTTTTTTTTTTTTTTGCATATAGATCAGCTTTTTAAGCTCTTCTAAATGAAAAAAACTTTTTTTTTTTTTTTTTTAGACATTACTAACACTTTAAAGCATGTGCAAAGCTAATTTCTTTCACTTCACTAAGTAGATCAATACTACGTACATTTTACAGTGTAAATCTTGCTTACGGATCTTGAAAAATCTGAAATGCTGATTTCGAACTGTGACATGACTTGAAAAACCAACCATGCAGGCCTTGATCAGTTGGAGAAAATAAATACATTTATTCAAGGTAAATAGTAGGTGCACTAGTTTAGCAAATTATTGTAATGTATTTATTGGGGGTCATCTCCTTCCAGCTCTTGGTGGACTAAAACTCCCATCCTCCCCAGCCAGCTGTGAACTGGATGGCAGCAGGTTGACACTCCAGATTTATTTATATATATATATATATATATATATATATATATATATATATATATATATATATATATATATATATATATATATATAGGGCTGTATGCAGAGGAGAAAAGTGGTGCAAACCAACTGCACCTTTAGGGTACAAAAATCCAGATGATTTAAATAGGGCTTTTAAAGCCATAAACACAATATTTTTAAGTTATCCATTAGAGAACTCGCTGGTTTTTGAGATGTTAAAAACCCTATTTAATAATTTGATTGTCAAAGCGGTATCTAATACATTGCAGCGCAGTGCATTGGGTACTTCACTGGCACTCAAATGGTTAGACGGATTTTTTTGGTCATCTATGGTGTATTTGGCTTGCTCCTCTTTTGTTCTGCATACAGCCCATAGTGTGCCAGGTTATTTCCTATTACAGAGAATATAATAGTAGGTTCACAGTCTTTTGCATTCAACATCTCATGTGCTTTGCTGCTTATCTGGTATGTCGGCAATGCAGTGACCTAATCAAATGCTATTCTCACCATCCCTACAGTGGGCCAGTAGAAATTGTTACAGGTGGGTCAATGAAAATTTATGGACATGCTGATTGTGCAGCTTGTTGTGAAGCAGGGGAATCGGTAAATCTTTCAGCGTCAAAGGGTTGTTAGTTTCGGTAACTGTGAGTTAAAACCTAGCTTGTCATAAGTTCTTGAAGACTAGTGTATCCTGACGTGTTGTCAGCTTGTTGCAGCATTTCTTAAAGGGAAATCAAGAGACAATTGCACATGCAAATTTGAGGTATTTGTTTTAGATGCCTTATCTGTATAGTGATGACACTGGGAAATTTAAATGAACACAAACACATAAAATGATGTGAGGTAAATCACACACAAAAACACCCTCTAATTTCCAAGGCCTTAAAGGGATAGTAATACTTCGTTTTATCTTTATTTTATTTTGTAGGCATAAAAAAAAAAAAAAAACATGAAGAATGATATAAGTCTTATCTCTCAAACCTTTATGGTTTTGCTTGGCATTATTTGGGCACAATGGGTTACATTTTTATGGAGACTGCATGAAAGGTATGACCGGTCAGTCATACCTTCAAAATGGGCAGTTTAGAGTGGGCATTGTTCCCCCTGGGTGAAAATCCCCATGTCCCTCTTTCCATCCCTATTTTCCCACTTTTTTATCTATAAGATTTGGCGGTGTGTATTAGATGGCTCCACAACAATCATACTCCCATTATGTATTGTTTAACGTTTAAATATTTAATTTATTAATCACATTTTTAAATAAAAGATGTTTGGTTTTTTAAATTAAAAAAAAAAAAAAAATGCTGCTTTTAGCATGTCAGAAATAGATTTGCATCCAGCCAGCCCACAGCACCAGCATTGAAGAGATTAATACCCCTAGCTACTGTGTTTTTTTTTTTTTTTTTTATATACTAGGTGTCTGCTCTCTGCTTCTCTGTCCCTTACTTTGATAGTAAGGAAGAGAGAGAGGTACAGAGCAGAAGCAGAGGCGGTGTGTAAAGCGTACTGCCTTTTTTCAGTCTAAATGTCGGTACATGTGATCGCTCCAGGAGCGATCACGTGAACCGGCAGTGTAGAGAAGGACTGAGTCTGAGCGCTCTGAAAAGAATGATGGCAGCGTGCACGGAGGCGCGCTGCTATCCTCTATCCCATGATGTGCCAGGACCATCATGGGTCCTTAAGAGAAGTTTACCCATGATGGTCCTGGCACGTCATGGGTCGTTAAAGGGGAACATTCACATGCAAACACCTGGAGTCCGGATGATTTATTTAGTAAAAATAAGCTTTGGGTTTTTTTTTTTTTTTGTTTTTTTTTGCATTTGAATGTTGCTGTATTTTGTAACTGATCAGCTCCATATTATTAACGTGAGAAGGTTTTATGGCTTTTTAGAATTGTGGGTCTCTCTTCTTTCTCTGTGAAGGGCTCCTACATTGGTAAATGCTTCTCTTAAAGGGATAGCAATGTTTCATAATAAAAGCAGCTCTAATTAATCATCATAGTATTTGGACTTTGGAGAGTGTTATTTCAATTCTGTCAGAGTTGTAGTTCAAGAGTAATTCAATGACAAAATATCCCCCTCCCTCCCCTTTTACTAATGTAACACTGTTCAGCCAAATCAGAAGGGAGGTGCCCAGGTAGACTGCAGAGAGGGACAGTCTTCAATTAAGATAGGGGAAAAACCTGTCAAGGGGGGCAGGGGTTTCATTGTTCTCATAGAAAGAAGAATGTCCCCTTCTGTTATCTGTCGGTCTTACAACCAGATTCCACATCTGAGAAGAGATGGCTTACGCTAGGTAAAAGGGGCGGGAAGGGGAAACTTTGCTTGTGAATATCTCTCACACCGTAAAGGTTTGAGAGATAAGACTTGAATCGTTCTTCATGTTTTTTTAATGCCTACAAAATAAAATAAAGGTAAAATGAAGTATTACTATCCCTTTAAAGAACAACTCTAATACAGAGAGTGCCATAACAGCAGATCTGACTTCCTGGAAGCAGACCTGCAGATGAAGCTGGTTTGCTTTGTGTGTGCCCCAGACAACCAACAGGGTGCAGAACAGGTGTCTGGATAGATAATCCCTAAGCCCTCTATCAGTCCCCAAGAAGAGAATGAAATACAAGTCTTCATGTTCATTCATATGCAGTGCAGTCACCATAGATCAGGGGTGCCCAGACTTTAGTGACATGGTATCTACTTGGTCTACTACCGTACCATCATAAGCCAACAGTTCTTTGCCATCAAATTCAAATGTTGTGCAATGCATGTATGCTTCTATTGTTTGTATTATTATTATATAGAATAACACTGGATTAAAATATGCAATTTATAGAAAAAAATCTGTTCAAAAGTAATTCTCGGGTAAACAAATTGTACCATAGAGAACAAATAAAACTTTCCCCAAAAAAAAAAAAAAAAAAAATGGTTTTTGTCCCCTATGATGCATATTTCTGCACTTTTCCATTCTACATAAGGCCCTATATTTTTTATTTAATATTGTGCTGCAACATAAGCAATTACATAAAGCAGGTGGTATTAAAATAAAGTCAGGGTTAAAGTACCATGAGTACAAATGATAACCGTTTGAATACAAACCCTCTCAAAATTTCTATGGTTTTTACCAGAAATGAGAGAGAGAGAGATGCATTAAGGGGTGATGCTATGGAATTGTGTGTCTGGTGATGTGTGGCGAGCAAGTATGTAAGAGGAGTGAGGTTGATAATCATTAGCATGCAGGGTTGTCAAACTGCTGGTGATGTGTAAGGGATGTGCACCCTTTATGCATCGCCACCAGTTCAAACAACCATGAAGTCCAAGCGTGTTCCTCTCTGTTTCCCCCTCTTGCCCAGTGGCGAAACAGAGATGATCTGCTCTGACATTAGCACCTCAGACATCATTGCTGTCATAAGAATGTGGATTTTACACACCTGTGGCACTGAAATGTTCCAAGGTGAGAGAATGTCAGAGAAATTATATTTCACTGTCGTCCAGTACAGGTCACTGGTACAATGGGAGGCGATCTGCCCCTTTAAGTAGGCAGGAACATTCATTCAAATGTATGCAGGGGGTGGAGCCTCCCCTCCCTCTTAAGCTGCCTTCAGCCAGAACAAGCCAGATTGATTTGTTCCTGCGTGCTGTGCACACCAGGTGGAGAACATCTCTCATTCAACTTTAGTTTTTTATTTTTTTTCTTCAAATATGGAATACCACATTAGGCGGGTGACCATGGCTGACAATTGCCCTCACCAAAGTGGCTAGTGCAGCTTACAGGGATTTTCTGGTGGACCTTATGCCCTGAAGAGGGAACAACTTGAGTCAAGTAGCTTCCCTGCTGGGGAATTTTCCTCTGGTTAATTCCCTTTTAACATGGTTACCTGAAGACAGAAGTCCTGCAGAAAGGTGAGCCACCCTTTGAGTGCTGAAGGTCCACTTGTCCCACAGTGTCCCTTCTTTGGGCATGTATTTGGGAGTTCTCATTATGCACTCCAGCACTCATAGGGTGTTTTTCTTACTATTGCCTGTATTTATGCAATGTCTGTGTGTATTCCCTGGGTTTTGGAGCAGTTTATGCTCCTCTTGTCACTCTGGGCTGCCTAGAGAATTTTCTGGTCATTTATGCCCAAAATGTGCAGAAAGTCATGACAGCAACCCTGGGCTTTCCAGTCATGCCATTGAGCCAACTTGGGTGAAAGAGTTCAAGGCTGCCACTAGGGATCTCAGATCCACTCTTCAACTCTTTCCCTCTCAGGTTCAGGGGGCTCTTCAGGTTTGGCAGACCCCCTCCACAGTCAGGACCTCCCTGCCTAAGCCACAGGGGGCTCCTGATATGTCTGATTCTTCTGAGGAAGAACTTTTACAGGATTCTGATGCTGAGGAAGGCACTGTTATTGAATCTACCAGGTCTATTGGTGACCCTTATGAATGTGACCCTGAAATCTCTGCTGAGAGTTTGATCAGAGCTGTGCTAACCACGCTCAACCTTCCTCTGACTCAGGAATCTACTCATGATCCAACTGACGTTTTTCAAAAACCGTCTAAAGCTGTTGTATGTTTTCCTACTAACCCTACTCTTGCTCGTTTAGTCTCTGATGCGTGGAGGAATCCTGAAAAATCCTCTTCTGTGTCCAAAAAAGTTTGCTAAACTTTACCCTTTTCCTGAGACTGAACTGGCAAAATGGGTTCATCCTCCTAAAGTGGATGCTCCTATTTCTAGGTTATCTAAATCTACTGCCTTAGCTGTATCTGATGCCTCTGCCCTGCAAGATTGTACGGACAAAAAGTTAGAAACTTGTCTTAAATCTATTTTTGCCTCTATTGGCACTGCCACGCGGCCAACCTTTGCAGTGGCGTGGGTTAACCGGGCTATTGCGGCCTGGACTGAACAGCTTACTGAGACGGTTCGCCAGGATGCGCCAGTGTCTGAGCAGCTACAGCTTCTTGCTAATATCTCAGAAGCTCAAAATTATGTTTCTGACGCTGCTTTTGATGCTGTGCGCATGATGGCGAGGGCCTCCACTTCCTCTGTGGTGGCTAGACGTGCTCTTTGGCTGAAAATTTGGTCTGCTGACACCGCTTCTAAGAAAGCCTTGCTTTCATTACCCTAACAAGGGACCTCACTGTTTAGATCTGAACTTAAGGAGAAGATTAGTGAGGCTACTGGTGGTAAAAGTACTCTTCTACCATCAGTCTTCAAAAAGAAGTTTTCAGCCAAACGCAATCGGTCCTTTTGTTCCTTCCAAACTGAGACACGCTCTGCGCCCCAGGCGGGTCTGTCCTCTACGCGCTCCTCCTCCAAGCCCAAACAGTCCTGGAAGCCCAAAGTTGCCCCCAAGGCCAAGACCTCCAAGACTGCTTTGGCATGACTCACCGAACCCGTGTCCGCATCCGGCAGTAGGTGGACGTCTCCACATTTTTCGCCGGATTTGGGAGGAGTCAGTGGCGGACCCTTGGGTTGTTCAGGTGGTATCAGAGGGATACAGGATCCCTTTCTCTTCCCTTCCTCCTTTTCGGTTCCATTTTACTCGTCCTTCTCAGGAGCCTACAAAAAGACGTCTGTTCGACGACGCTATTCAGGATCTTTTGGACAAAGAGGTCCTGGAATTGGTTCCATCAGAGGACACAGGTTCAGGATTCTATTCCAACCTGTTCGTTGTGGCCAAAAAGGACGGAGGTGCTCCTCCTATTTTGGACCTCAAGGGTCTCAATTCCTTTGTTGTGAGTTCCCACTATCGTCAATAATCCCTGCGTTCTGTGATAGCCGCAATGTCTCCAGGGGAGTTCCTTGCCTCCCTGGACCTTCAGGATGCATATCTTCACATCCCTATTCATCCAGAGAGCAGACGGTATCTCAGGTTTGCCTGTCACAAAGGCCACTTTCAGTTTTCCGCTCTTCTCTTTGGACTGACTTCAGCTCCTCAGGTCTTTCAGAGGGTATTGGGAGCTTTGATAGCTGTGCTTCATCGAGATGGAGTCAGGGTGACTCCCTACATGGACGATCTGCTCCTGAAAGCTTCATCTGCGGAGATTCTCCACCAGCAGATGCAGTTGTGCATCCAGACACTCAATCGCCACGGCTGGATTGTGAATCTGGACAAGTCAGACTTGGTCCCATCTCAACAGATCCTCTTCTTGGGTCTCCTGTTTGACACTAAGCAGTGCATGGTGTTTTTACCAGAGGAAGTGGCTCATCAGATTGCTCTCCGTGTATCCAAGGTCCTGGAGCTCGAAAGGGTTCCAGTACCAAAGCTGACTTATCTGGTGGGGAAATTCATTTCCACGATAGAAGCAGTGACATTTGCTATGGCACACACCAGGGAACTTCAGAGGTTCGTGATTCAGACGTGCAAGAATCATCCAGATCATCAGCATCTGTCAGTCTCTCTGCCTCCTCATGTCGAGTTGAGCTTGGAATGGTGGTTGGACCTGTCTCATCTTCTGAAAGGGAGGTCCTTTCGGGTTCCCTATTGGACCACAGTCACGACGGATGCCAGCCTCCGGGGATGGGGGGCAGTGTTGGGTCGTTTCAGTGCTCAGGGGAAATGGGGACTGGAAGAATCTCTTCTCTCCATCAATGTTCTGGAACTTCGTGCCATCTTTCTTGCCCTGAGGCACTGGGAATCTCAGCTGGAAGGTTGTCCAGTCAGAGTGGAGTCCGACAACTCCACCGCAGTGGCCTACATCAACAGACAAGGCACAAAAAGTCTCACCGCTTGGTTAGAGGTCAAGGCCATCTTATCTTGGGCAGAAGCTCATGTGCCCGTCATCTCAGCAGTACACATTCCGGGCGTAGACAACGTCATGGCAGACTTTCTCAGTCGTCACACAGTCGACAGCGGAGAGTGGGCACTTCATCCAGAGGTGTTTCACCTTCTAACCCAGATGTGGGGGGTACCTGTAGTGGATCTGATGGCTATCAGACACAACAGGAAGGTGCCAGTGTTTTGCTCTCGGTGGAGGGACCCTCTTGCTCTTGCAGTGGATGCTTTCTCAATCCCTTGGGAGTTCCCTCTGGCGTACATCTTCCCTCGTCTCCCTCTGTTGATCAGAGTCATCCAGAAGCTGAAGATGGAGGGTTGTCCTGTCATCATAATCACTCCGAATTGGCCTCGTCAGTCCTGGTATCCGGAACTGCTAGCCATGTCAGTGGCGGATCCCTTTCCGCTTCCTGCCCGTCCAGATCTACTTCTTCAAGGATATCTGTGAAAGGAGGATGTTCAGCATCTCCATTTGACGGCTTGGAGGTTGAATCCTCAATTTTAAAGAAGAAAGGGTTTTCCTCTTCAGTGGTGTCCACGATGCTTAGAGCTGGCAAGCCTGTGTCTTCCAAGATCTATCATCGCATATGGTCCACCTTTGTGGCATGGTGTGCTGATAAGGATCTATCACTTGATTTCCATCTTCCCACGGTCCTGGCCTTTTTGCAGGATGGGGTTGAGAAGGGACTCAGCCTGAGTTCTCTCAAGGTTCAGACTTCAGCTCTGTCTGTATTTTTCCAGGAACGTATTGCTATTCTTCCTGATGTTAAGGTTTTCTTCCAAGGTGTGGCTCATGTTCGGCCTGCCTTCAAGAATCTAACTCCCCAGTGGGACCTCAATTTGGTGCTGGGGGTTCTCCAGAGACCCCCTTTTGAATCCTTGGCTTCTATTCCTTTACATCTCTTGACCTGGAAAATGGCCTCTCTCTTAGCTATTGTCTCAGTTCGCCGGGTAGCAGAGTTACAAGCTCTGTCTTGTAAACCTCCTTACTTGGTGTTCCACATGGATAAGGCAGTGCTCCGCACTTCCAAGGAGTTTTTACCCAAGGTGGTCTCCAAATTTCACATCACTCAGGAGATTGTGGTGCCCTCTTTCTGTCCTAACCCTTCCTCTGACAAGGAGAGAGGTCTCCATTTGTTGGATGTTGTGCGTTGTCTTAGACTCAGTGCGATGAACATAAAATTTATCAGGAAGTCTGACGCCCTGTTCGTCATTCCTGAGGGGCCTAGGGCAGGGAGACCGGCATCCAAGGTGACTATTGCATCTTGGATAAAGTCTACCATTCGTGAAGCCTACAAGCTGCGGAATAAGCACGTTCCCTTCAGAGTTACTGCTCATTCCACCAGTTCTATTGGGGCCTCTTGGGCCTACAAGAATCAGGCGTCTGCTGATCAACTGTGCAGAGCGGCCACTTGGTCCTCTGTGCACACATTCTCGAAGCACTATCGTGTTGATGTACTGGCCTCGGCTAATGCCATTTGGAAGGAAGGTCCTGGAGGCAGTCTTGCCTGTTTAGGACCTTCTACTCTGTGGTTCTTAGTGCTTCTTTGCTGTTGAGCCCCGTTGGCTCTAGTTCAGTATGCTGTGTTAGTTCGGGGGTTCGTTTTTCCCCCTGGTTGGTGTCCGTTGACACTTCTGTTATTGGGCTCTATGATTAATTGGTTCATAACAGTTCTGGTGACTTTGGGCCTTGCGCTTGGTCCTTGCCTTACTTCCCGCCTCTGGGAAAGCTCAATGTGACATGTATTGGACGACACTGAAAATAGGATTTTAATCTTACCTGTTAAATCCTTTTCACTTAGTCCATACAGGTCACTGGTCTCCCACCCTGTCAAGGGACCAGACTTGGCTCTCCTGTGGCATTCAGTGGGAGACCTTCGGGGCATGCTCACAGGAGTCTTAATTTCCTTCTTACTCTGGTCAGTTTAGTGTCTCAAATCAATCTGGCTTGTTCTGGCTGAAGGCAGCTTAAGAGGGAGGGGAGGCTCCACCCCCTGCATACATTTGAATGAATGTTCCTGCCTACTTAAAGGGGAGGGTCGCCTCCCATTGTACCAGTGACCTGTATGGACTAAGTGAAAAGGATTTAACAGGTAAGACTAAAATCCTATTATATCACAGCTTATTTGCCCTTTCCTACTGACTGCACCAGCAGAGCTGGCTATCTGCTGATCAGCTGGTTTAGGTAAACATTGGACTTGCAAGGCATTTCGTTGCAGAGTGCCTTGCAAGTCATGTGTTTACCTAACTCAGCTAATCAGCAGATAGCCATCTCATCTGGGTCACTCAGTACAGAAGATCAGAGAAACTGTGATACAATAGCTTCTCTACCATTCTCTGTTTGCAACCCTTTTAGTGCCACAGGGGTGTGCATTGCTCATCACTATGGCACTGAAAGAGTTAAGGGAGGGCAGCTTCTATCTCTGCTCTTTAGCAGAGACAGCAAACTGTTCTCTGGCTCAATAAGGAGCTATAGGGAGATCCCAACATCGCCAACCTCCAACAGAAAAGGCTGTTATCAGAGTTTATTTCATGTGGCGTATAGCCACATGACTACGAAATTGGCTCACTAAACTGCATTTCCATATGCAAATGATCATATGTAAATGTTAAGTAAATTAGAGTAAAATCATAAACTTTTCTAAGCCATGGAGGATTCATTGCGATGCTGGTGGATTCACAGGGATATGACAGTGAAGACATTTTAGTGCATGTTGTCTCCTCTAGACTGTAAGATTTCAAGAGCAGGGCCCTCTGATCCTTATTGCACTTTAGTGCATCTCTTCCCCCCCCCCTCCTCCTCCAGCTCATCTTAGTGTTTCAACTTCACTATTTACCCCCCCTCTCCCAAATCAGTAACAATAAATGCCATCTTCATGTTCCCCTCCACTCAAGAATCATCAAATGTCACATTAGGCTTAAATCTATTTACAGTTGGCATAAAAATTCATAAACGGAACCTGGTAGATGGTTATTAATACAATGTAAGTTTGTCATGTTCTGCCCTGATGTTCTAACCACTCCAAACATACATACTCTGGAGTGTCCTCTGTATTGAACGTAGTGATTCACCGATATCGGTATCGGTGCCCATACCGAACAGTTGCATAAGTACTTGTACTCGTGCAAACTGTTCCGATGCCAAATCGGATACCCTGCGCGCAAGCTACCTCTTTCAGTTTGTTGGCAGTGCCGCCCGTTCGCCACTACGCTCTGCTTCGCCGGCCGCCTGTTGGTGCTGCTCTCTTAAAAACAGGTGGGAGGTGATCACAGCCTCCATCCTCTCCTTCCTGTTCCGTGTCAGACAGACAGCCAATAACATGAGCCTGCACTGCAGTGAGCCAATCAGAAGCAGAGGTGACCAAGTCAATCACTCCTGCTTCTTATAGTTGTTGTCAGTCACCTAATCCTGCTGCCAGTGTATGGCCTGCCCTGCTGCAAGCCTGAGCCTAGTGTGCTGCCCGATCCTGCCACTGCCAGCGTACCACCTATCCTGCTGCCAGTCTAAGCCTGCTAGTGTGCTGCATGAACCTACCAGTGTGCCGCCTGCCCTGCTGCCTAACTTGTCAGGTACTTTAATTTAGCTAGGTCTGGTGCTGTGAGTCCTCAGAGAAAAATGCTATTGTGTGTTCGACTGCAAGTTCTTGGGGCAATTACCTGTCTGTCTTGTATGTCCTACTCAAGAAAATAAAGAAGATAGAAAACGCCAGAGGTCTTTTAAAAGCTACTCCAAATGTATCAACTCCATTTAATTTGAAACATATATGAGTGCAAAAGACTGCATGAAAGAGACTTGTTCAGTACTATAAACAAATAAGGAGAAAGGGAACTTAAAAACTCAGCTTTTATTATATCTATTAAAAAAATCACTAAAACCTTCATTACATAGAATGGTCTGTGTGTGACATTTTATTGTCTCAAGAGAGATATTACAAATGTATATGTAGGGGGGCACTAAATATAGTTGTAACAAATAGAGCCCTAAAAATAACTTCTCTCAACATGTGACTAATTAGCTAATATCCATAACGATATCACTATTCATCCTATCCTTAATAAGTACCAATACACTCTGCCACAAAAACGCTCTATTAATTAATGAAGAGACGTTCTATATATCCCAGGGCTCTAACTTTAAATGCCCCATTAGTAACTTCTCTTTTCAAATTCACTGCGTTCCTATGAATTAATTAGCCCTTTGGCTACTCCTCTATACACACCCTACTACAATATGGTAAGATTGAGTGCTGTAGGTCTGCTAACAATTAGCAAGCCCTTATGGTTAAAGGGACAATTGTTGGGTATTAACAATGAGGCTGTTTAAATAATACTACTAAAATCTTAATTCTTGATAATATAAGTGCGTTAGTATTTCTATCGGTGTCCTTGAACTACAATTATTGAAACAACATTGAGTGCCACTATAGCGTATTCGCTTAAGTTATATAGTACTTATGCGATTAATCAGATCAAGAGAAATATCACTCTGTTATTAAAACAATAGTTTACATGAATATCGCTCTATTGTTCAAGCGAATGATTCTTTATTCAGTGATGTTCAGCGGGTGCAAAGATATTGTATCTGTTTTATGCAACACTGTAGCACAAAGTAGCTCTTTGTTAGTATCCAATTATACGAAACGGCGCACAAACACTCACAGGCATTCATTAACTGGTATAGCTATTGGCTCGTAAACATATAGTTAATACCAAAATAAGATCCACGCTTCTAACTGCAAATATTCTTGTGCCAAATGCACACTAACTCATCTCCTCGTGGAATAAGCCACATTCTAAGGTGCCCTAACCGAATACTAATATAATATATGCTACTAGTTGTAATCCCTATTGTGCCAAATGCATGCTAGCTAATCTCCTCGTGGAGTAAGCCACATTGTAAGAAGCCCTCATCTAATACTATCATATCATTATACTTTCTCAAGTCACAACAGACACATCAAAACAGCACAAAGGGGCACCAATTAGCAGTGCCCCTAAATAGCCCAACGCGTTTCACCAGATTGACTGGTTTCATCCGGGGCTTACTAAGAACTGAGCTGCTGTACAGCGCTCCCTTTTAAACCTCCTTGTAATTGAAAAAGAGGCTTGAATTTGATTCAACCTCAACTGAAGATATTGGCCGTTTTTAAAACGCATCTCCGTTACAATGTATGGCTGGCAAGACAAAAACACATCTTAATAGATGTGAAAACAACAGTCCTCAAATGGATTGGCACTTAAGGGAAATGTAATCAATAAATTAACGTAAATCAAAAGATTTTTACCACATATATCTATATGCATATCAGCTTATTTAATTAAACATAAGCGACATATAATCTCTTTTTCTCTAAAGCTTTATACCATGTATATACATAAAGCCAATATCCTATATGATTTATCACTTATTCATTAATAGTGATCCTTACCTAAGTGCCAACCATTATGATTACAAATATCTCAGGATGATAGAAATAATTCAAATGTTCCTAAATATGAATAAACTGTAATACCATATCCAGACAAATTGATTATAATAATAATGAGGGATCAAAAAATACTATTCCCAATTATCAAATATATGTACCATAATATCAAGGAGACTGAAAAGGACTTCAAATAAATGGTTTAAACGTAAAACCTTCATTTAATCCAGTTGGACTTAAAGTCCTCAATTTATAAATCCAAAAAGCTTTGCATTTTAACAATTTCTGATTAAAATCACCCTTCCTAGGGGATGGATATACCTTCTCAATCCCTATAAATGTAATTACATTACTGTCATTTGAATGTTGTTCAAGTACATGTCTGGCTATGGGGGTATCATGTTTATTCCTGATATCCTCCACATGTTCGAGGATTCTTTCTCTAAATTCTCTAGATGTTTTGCCAACATATTGAATCCCACAAATACACTGTAATAAATAAATAATGCCAGATGTACGACAATTGATAAACTTTCCAATTTTATAACTGTTTCCTTGTTTATCTAAAAAGACAGTGGTTTTTGTAACAAATGAACAAGCTTTACAATGACCACATTTATTACTGCCACTTAACTTATTAGATGTCAAACAATTAAATTTCTTCTCCCTTTGGAAATGACTGTGTACCACATAATCTCGAATATTTTTATTTCTCCTGAATGTTATTTTGGGGCAAGTTGGTAAAACTTCACTCAGATCACTATCCAGATGTAATATCGGCCAATGTTTTTATAAAATGGATCTAATCATATTGTGTTGTTGATTATAAGTACCGATCAAACGTATCTCTTTAGATGGATCAGTTTTATTCTGTTCCTTTTTGTATAGAAGATCATTACGATCACTTTGAAGTGCTCTCTGACACGCTTTTTTAAGTACTTTTTTACTGTAACCCCTGGCCAAAAACCGTTCTTGGAGTTTTTTTGCTTCAGACTTAAAATCTTCAATGGTGGTACATAGTTGCCTTATTCGCAAGTACTGTCCTATTGGTATGCCCTTAATTAAAGGAGTGGGGTGGTGGCTATGTGCAGATAATAGACTATTTGTGGCTGTAGATTTTCTAAATACACGTGTCATGATAGTATTTTCATTGCTTCTAAACAACATGATATCCAAAAATGATAATTCATTTCTTTGTATGTCACTTGTCACCTTTAAATTAAAATTGTTATTATTTAACGTGTTTACAAACTTTTGGAAATCATTAATGGTACCTGACCCTATCATTACCACATCATCGATGTATCTTAACCAAATGCCAATTTTGTCAGTATATTGTTTATTTTCATCAGTAAACACCACCTTGTCCTCTCACCACCCCAAATAAAGGTTGGCATATGAAGGGGCACAGCAACTTCCCATCGCTGTGCCCCTTATTTGTTGATAAAACTGACCATCAAAGGAAAAATAATTATGGGTAAGTACAAATCTCAAGAGACCCCATACAAACTTATTATGATCTCTAAATTGGTTACCTCTAGTCGCAAGAAAGCCCTTAGTGGCATTGATTCCATATTCATGCTCAATACTAGTATAGAGTGACTGTATGTCCATACTTACAAGATAGTCACTCTCTCCCAGTACCAGTCCCTCGAGTTTAGTAATAGCATCCTGCGAATCTCTTACATAGGACGGTAAGGATGTTACAAAACTCCTCAAAATTGGATCTACATATACTGATGCTCTTTCACTAAGGCATCCGTTACCAGACACAATGGGTCTGCCTGGAGGTTTCAACGGATTTTTATGTACCTTAGGAAGGCAGTAAAAGGTGGCCAGTGTAGGACTTTTAGGAAAAAGAAAATCTCTTTCCTTATCACTGATCACCTTCATTTGGATACCACAATCAAATATGGTTTTAAGAATTCTTTTGAATTCATCAGTGGGATCAAACTGTAATTTTTTATAACATTTTTTATCTCCTAGGAGTCTCTTACATTCATCCACTTAGTATTCAGTATCCATAATAACTATATTGCCCCCTTTGTCAGCAGGTTTTATGACAATCTGTTGATTATTAGTCAGTTCTAAGAGGACTCGTCTCTCAGACTTCGAAAGATTGTCAAAACTAATCTGACAATGGGGGTTAGTAGTTTTGATTTGTAATACGTTTGTAATATCTCTCTTGAGACAATAAAATGTCACACACAGACCATTCTATGTAATGAAGGTTTTAGTGATTTTTAATAGATATAATAAAAGCTGAGTTTTTAAGTTCCCTTTCTCCTTATTTGTTTATAGTACTGAACGAGTCTCTTTCATGCAGTCTTTTGCACTCATATATGTTTCAAATTAAATGGAGTTGATACATTTGGAGTAGCTTTCAAAAGACCTCTGGCGTTTTCTATCTTCTTTATTTTCTTGAGTAGTATATTATAGTTGTGACTTGCGGTACGAATTATTAATAATTATGCAGCGATATATTATTATTTTTTGTACTGTCTTGTATGTCTCAGGCACCAGGAAACACAGGAATGGCCTCAAGTGCTTTAATCTGTACTATTTTTTTTTTTTTTTTTTTTTTTTTAAATAAACAGGATACTTGCTCTTCTCTAATAAAATAATTATTATTATTTTTTTTTTTTTTCCCAGATGTTGGAGGAGCCTTTCAGCGCACGGACACACAGGCAAAGTCAGCGGTGTGGAAGTATTTGACAATTAACGAGGACAACCCATGCATGGCAGACTGCAAACTTTGTTCTGCAGAAACATCAAGAGGAGGTTCAAAAGTCAGTTTTTTTTAATACCAATCATCTGATAAAACATCAGAAAATTAAACACAAAAGTGAGCATGGAGAATTTGCTGCTATCACTAGCAGTAGCACTCAGCAGCCAACGCTGGAGCAAATGCTAGGTAGCCGAGAGAAAATGTCAAGAGACAACCTGAGAGCTATAGCAATAACCAAGGCTCTTACCCAATTCATTATACTTGATGATCAACCACTGGCAATAGTTGATAACATGGGTTTTCGTAGATTTCTTGATTTTTTTGGAGCTGAAGTATTAGATTCCCAGTCACCTCTATGTCACAGATGTCATCTTACCATATATACATGACGCAGTTAAAAAGCACATTGCCAGCTTGTTGTCAGTGGTGAAGCTAATTGCTTTGATATCCTCTTGCATTTGGAGCAGTAGTGTGAGTCCAGTGTCTCTAATTAGCTTAACGGCACAGTGGATAGATGACAATTTCACTCTACATTCAGTCATGTGCCACGCAAAGAAATTTCAAGGCTCTCACACCGGTCAATCAATAGCAGGTATACTTGAAGAAATGCTTGCAACTTGGGCGAGTTCCAAAAGTTCTGTTCATGTTGTGGTCTGTGACAATGCCAAAAACATGATAAAAGGCATAGAAGATGCTGGACTTCCTAGTATACCATGTGTGGCACATACGATGCAGCTGGCTGTCTCAGATGGTCTGTTATAACAGAGCAGTGTTGTGGATGCTGTGGGAGTTGGCCACAGAATAGTTGGCCACTTTAAACATTCAAACCTGGCATATTCTCAGCTACAGGATGTTCAAATACAGTTCGGTCAACCAGTTAAAAGACTCCAAGACGTGCAGACTTGTTGGAACAGAACATTTTACATGCTGCAGTCTCTGCTTGAGCAGAAACGGGCCATTGGAGCATATATGTCTGAATATGAGCTCCCTGCCACTATTACTGCAAACCAGTGGAATCTTATGGAGAAGCTGGTAAACATCTTGACTCCCTTGGAAGAGCTGACTCATCACGTGAGTTATTCAGATGCTTTTGCTTCAGATGTAATTCCAGCGGCCGCTGTGCTACAGAGACTGTTATCAAAACCAGTGGATGAGGACCACGGAATCAAACAATGAAGAAGACTTTGCTTGGTGCTTTGCATAAGAGCTTCTCCGATACAGCGCAAAACCCACTTTACTGCATCGCAACCTTACTCTATCCAAGGTAATTATTATTAATTAATGTTAAAGCGAAGAATGCTGCTTAAAGGGATAGTATAGTCCCATAAAAAGTATATCCTAAATCGTAGCTGCAGTAAAAAAACATTCAATGTGCTTACTCCTTTCTCTTAAGCCTTTCTGGCTTGAGAGAAATAAGAAAATAAAGATCTCCGCTTCCTCCCTCTTCTCATTCATCCGCTGAACAGCGGACATCATGAAATCCTGCATCCAAGACCAGACGGTGGCTCTTCAGGAGCACTGTCATCTAGATATCCAAGTATAATCACTTCATCAGAATGTTCCACAACGTGTACTTGCAAGCTAGGCACACGTTGTAGACCATACCAATGAAGTAATTAAACCTAGATATCTAGATACAGTGCTCCTGAAGAGCCGCCTACAGTCGGGCGACCGGATTCTGCCTCTGACAGCTTTACAGCTTGTCAGACAGAAAGGGGAGGGAACTGAGGACTTTATTTTCTTATTTCTCTCAAGCCATAATAGCTTGAGATAAAGGAGTAAGCACATTCAATGCTTTTTTTACTGCAGCTACGATTTAGGACATACTTTTTATGGGACTATACTATCCCTTTAATCTTATAAGCCTATATCATGACATTCATGTTTGATTTGTTATATGTTCTTTGTAGGTATAAAGATCGATTTTTCTCTAATGCAGACTCTGCCAGGCAGGTCAAAGAGATATTCATACTGGAGCTGCAAACATTTTCTGAGGAGACAGCCACATCTGAGGAGCAGGAGGAACCAGCTATCAAAAGGCCTCACAGTGACCAGCCTGGTACCAATCTGGACAGTGTTTTTGAAGAAATTGTAGGTGAATGTCCATCTACATCTGAGAGCAGTGCTCCAAATGCTGCTATGATACAGCTGGAAGCATACCTGGGAGAGATCACTGTGCCTCATTCGGACAAACCCCTCAAGTACTGGGCAGTTAATAAACTACGGTTTCCAGCTCTGGCTGAAATGGCACAAAAATATCTTTCAGCCCCATGCAGTAGTGTGGAAAGTGAGACTGTTCAGCTTAACATCAAACGTGCTGCCTGACAGCAGAAACAGACTTATAGCTGAACATGCAGAGATGCTTCTGTTCCTTAAAAAGAACCTGCCACTGGCACTTACTTCAAAGGGACAGTAGTATCTCAAAAAAATTCTTCTACTTTTGTAGATGTTAAAAAAAAAATAAGCTATGTGCCACAAATCCTCTCTTTCAAACTGCTATGGTTTGAGAGAGATATTTGCACTGAAAGTTCCCTCCTCCCTCTCTTTCTCCCGATGTCAGCTGTAAAGCTGACAGCAGGAGAGTCAAGTCAGCAGAATCGAGGAAGCTCATCAGCAGAACCTAAGTCGCATTATTTAAAAGAACTATTTCATGGGAACTGTCTACAAAGTGTGCTTGCAAACCAGGCACACTTTGTAGTTTGAAGTAATTGTTTTGAAATAACGAGATTTCGGCTCTGCTGCAGAGCTGCCGGCTGGTCCCCGGACCAGGATCTCCTGCTGTCAGCTAGACGCTGAAGTCAGGAGAGGGGGAGGGAGGGGAGATGTTCACATCTCAAACCATAGTGGTTTGAGAGGTAGAAATTTCTGGCACATAGTTTATTTTTTTAACATCTACAAAAGTAGAAGATTTTTTTTTTTTGTGGGACATTAGTGTCCCTTTAAAAAATAATTCTAATTGCTTTGACCCATTTATACTTCTAGTAGACTATTATATCACACTGTCTGCTCTGTATTGCACTTTGTAAGTTTGTATGATACTGATTTTAAATTTGTTATTTAACAGAACAAATAATATATATATATATTAATATTTATTTTACAATAGTTTTTTATTATTTAACATATACTTTTTATTTGTTCTGTTAAAGGGTCGTAATGTCCCATAAAAAAATATGCTTGTTTTGTAGAGGTTTAAAAAAATAGGATTTGTAGCTGTGCCAAATAACATCTCTCAAACAGATATGGTTTGAGAGATATTCACTTGTAAAGCTGACAGCAGGAGATTTGAGTCGCGCAATTCGAGGAGGCTTTTCAGCTTGCAAACCAGGCACACTTTGTAGACCTTTCCAACAAAGTAATTTTTTTTCAAATATCAATATTTCGACTCTGCTGCAGAGCTGCCAGGTAGTCCCCAGATCGGGATCTCCTGCTGTCAACTAGACGCTGATGTCAGGAGAAGGGGAGGGAGGAATATCTCTCAAACCATAAAGGTTTGAGAAACCATAAGGTTTGAGAGAGAGGATTTGTGCCAAATAACTTATTTTTTAAACCTCTACAAAACAAGTATAATTTTTTATGGGACATTAGTGTCCCTTCATATTTCCTTGTTTGACCTTTCACAAGTTTTTGACAAGGAAATAAACATATTTTATCTTTTCCTAATGTCTTTAGAGTTACAGTTCTTCATAATTACAAAGAAGCTGTCCTAAAATGAGTCTGCTTTGAATTGTCTTTGGAAATCTTTCACATGACATAAAAAAGGGTATCGGTAATTGGTATCTGTGAGTACGTGAAGGTAAGTATCGGTACTCTTGCTCAGTCTCAAAAAAATGTTATCGGTGCGTCCCTAATTGAATGTCTGAATATGGTAAGCTTAAACTTTGTTACACTATTTTTTTAGGTAACTGTCCTAACAGCAGTCCTGGGTATATAGACACTATGTGTTGTCTGTTGCTAGTTATTTTAATTTTCAGTGTGATAGACCCCTAACACCAAAAGGTCCATTCAAGCTATTAAAGACTTTTATCTGTTATGAATTGGTGTGAAGTAAACGTAGAATAAAATGAAGACCATTATATACAGGCAACTGGAGTTTCAATACAAACATATAAAACTTGAACATAAATAACAACATATGGAAACTTGACCATAAATCATCAGTCATGATCCTTGACAGTAGATCATAATGTCTTATTGCTGGCATGGGAGTTGCTGTAATTCATGCTGTTTGTAAATCATTCCAACTTTGTGCATTTTATTCATACTTTCTCACTCCCTGTGAAACTATCCCTGTTGAAGCAGTACTGTATACAGAGATGGCCTGAATAAGGAGCAATCCTTGGGTTGCAGCGAAAGTGTAATTATTTTCCATCATTAGTTTTCATAGTTCAATGTATCTAAATCTCATCGGACAATATTTGTTCCACCAAAAGGTTTTATTAACCCTGTGAGGACCAGAGAGGTTGTAAAGCAATTTGTTGCATGCTCCTTGGACCTCAAGAGATTAACACATTAATTAGTCAGGAAAATATTTGAATAAGAACACTGGTCAACAGGAATCTGCAACATTGGTTTATAGGTTGGTAGCATGCAGAGGCTTTCTCTGCAGACAGCACAGGTCAGTCTGGCACAGAGTGCACCTCTCCAACTATATAGGTAGGGACAATCCTGTGCAAAACAACTGGCACTCCATACAGGGAGGACTATTTTTCCACTTTATTATGTGTAATGGTACATGCATTTTTATTTCTTCTGTGTTCCTCCTACGGCATCTTGAAATGGGTGATGTCTCTGCCCTCTAGCTGGTAGGACCAATGAAAAGACTTTAAAAGTCAGGAGCGCAAATAATTCCATTTCTATTGGTCCTTCCAGCTGGAGGATGCTTTGTACCTTTCATTTATTTTTTCATGCTGTGATGTCTGCTGCCTTCACAGGAGCCAGCAAACCTCTGAAGGCCTTTGCAGTAAACATGCCAGCCAGTTAAGGAGAGAATTTGGGGCCTTTTCACAGCCCCTTAGCAGCCGCTGCCCTCTGAGTCTCTATCAGGCTCATGGCAGCATGTAAACACAGGACCTTGCTTCCAGCGATTCCTTTATCCTATGCATTCCACCATTGGATTGCATATCCGGTTTTGCATGTTCTGGATTGGACAGCACTGCATGAACTTCCTCCTGCGTTCCAGCAATGGAACGCACTCCGGGGAAAAGGTATTTAAGCAGGATCCTCACTTCTAGTCAGGTAAGTCTCTTAAATTAGCCATTTTTCTTGTTACTTTCTTCCTCTAGTTAGGCTGGTCTGCAATGTCTGCTCCCTCTATGCTCTACATCTCCAAAGAGAAGATTGTGGAGTCTTCTTCTCCTAAGGAAGAGGAAGTTAAGCCAAGATCTTGCTCTGGTTGTGATGCCAAGCTTTCAGGTTCAGATAATGCCAAGCTCTGCCAGGAGTGCCTGCGTAAGGCAGCTGGTACTGAGTTTACTGCCCAGTTCCAGAACTTTTTGTCATGGATGAAGGTATCCGTGTGGGATACATTCAAATCCATGTGCGAGTCAGAAAATCCAAGGAACAGAGCCAGACTGGAAGCAGAGGAATGAATCTCTTCTAGACTGGAGGAGACGCATCTAACCCATCTATGATGAAACACTTTTCAGCATGAAATGCTTTAGATGGGTCTCATCTAACTTACCTGTATATGTCTTAGTGCCCTGCTCCCTCCGTTGTGGACTGTATTGTTCTTTTAAGATATGAATAAAGTTTTCAAGTTTTAACCACCTCCGAGCTACAGCTGTTTCAATATACAATCAAGACGCCAACTGAGAGGGTGCTCCTATGCCATTTGTTTCTTGTGTCAATACCTGTTTCTCAGCGGTGGAGAGCTGATTTGGTGTAGCACCTCTGCATATTCGGTGAGTCATTTTTGCCCCTAACAGAGTATTTTTACTGTCAAGAACGTGTAGCACCTATTCTCTGTTTTTATATAGACTAGAGGAGGATGAGCTTGATTCAGACTACAGAGAGGCAGAGTCTGAAGTCTCTTCAATGGAGGAAGGGAAAGTCTCAGAAAACCAAGGTGCATTTAATCTAGATAAAGTAGACCCTTTTGATAAAAACATCAGAAAATCCTTAGAGTTATCTGATGTGGAGAAAAAACTAGATATCCTAGATGCAGCTTTTATTTGCAATAATAAAGGTTACACACGTTTTCCCAGTTGATCAGTCCATTCAGGAGTTAGTCACATCTGAATGGTCTATGGGAGACAAGCGATTCAATATGCCCAGATGTTTAACAAGATGTACCCCCTTTAATGAAGAGGAAGTGAATGCATGGATTTCCCCACCTTAAGTGTACAATCCTATCGCTTCTCTTTTCAAGAAAACAGCTCTCCCTAAGAAGATGGGACGTCCCTTAAAGGGATAGTAATACTTTGTTTTATCTTTATTTTATTTTGTAGGCATTAAAAAAACATGAAGAACGATATAAGTCTTATCTCTCAAACCTTTATGTTTTAAGAGATATTCATGACCAAAGTTTCCCCCTCCCGCCCCTTTTTCTAGTGTAAGCCATCTCTTCTCAGATGTGAATCTGGTTGTAAGACTGACAGATAACAGCAGGGGACAATCTTCTTCCTATGAGAACAATGAAAGCCCTGCCCCTCCTTGACAAGTTTTTCAGCTTTTTCCCTTATCTTAATTGAAGATTGTCCCTCTCTGCAGTCTACCTGGGCACCTCCCTTCTGATCTGGATGAACGGGGGGGTACTTTGCTTGTGAATATCTCTCCACCGGCCACATGAGGGAAAAATCAGTTGGAAGCAAACCTAGTGTGTAAAAGCCAAAGTTAACCTCTTAAACGCCTAGAATGTAAAGAAAAGAATTGGTGCAATGAAACATTCATAGTGATCACAAGAAGCAGCTACAATAAGCTAAAGGAGATCGGAAAAGACAAAAGACAGATATGCCCAGCGAATACCTCTACTACCCTTAGTAAAGAAAATTCTTCTGAGGTGGACAAAAGTCTCAAAACTCACTGCAGGAAAATCCCTGCGCACCCCATCATGGGAAGTAGTTTGTGCAGATGCAAGCCTAACAGGTTGGGGAGCAACTTGGGATCAGCATACAGCTCAGGGAATATGGAAGGATTCAGATAAGCACCTTAACATAAACATTCTGGAATTGAAGGCTGTTCTGTTGGCCCTAAAATATTTCAGCTCCATGCTTCAAAGAAATCTGTTCTAATAAGGTCCTACAACATGGCAATAGTCTCCTACATTCAGAATCAAGGAGGAACAAAAAGCCTCCCCCTCCTGAAACTGGCAAACCAAATCTTTCAATGGACAGAGGCCAGTCTGTTCAACATCTCACTAGCCCACATCTCAGGGTCAATAAATCAGGAAGCAGACTTCCTAAGCAGGAATCGGGTGGACCCAGGAGAGTGGTCCCTAAACCAAAATATATTCACTCAGATCTCCCAGAGATGGGGAAGTCCATACATAGACCTCATGGCCTCCTGCAACAACACCCAATGACTGATATATTTTTCCCACTGAAGGGCCAGGATGCTTTGCTCTTCACCTTGAATTTCTCCCTAGCTTGTGTTTTTCCTCCCATTCAAGGAATATAGGCTACTCCAAATAAGCATGGTATAGTGATAATTTAAATGAAGGTGTAATTATATGCGGGATATAGCTCAAAAGTGGGAGAGATGTCAAAGAGAGACAGTAAATTACTGGCAAGGCTACCAAAACAGAAGGGCAAGTCTAGAAGGAGAAGTCAGGTGATCCGAGGTCAGAGCAGACTGCAAACTTTCATAAGTGGTAGGAAGACAAGGGGGTCAAAGCTGAATACAACGCACAAGAAGGTGTAACAACTGTACAATGATATGAGGAAGAGATCTCTTTATATAGTGCATCAGATGTCATCAACCTGATGGAGCATACGTCAAAGCCAATAATACTGGAGGATCAGAGGATGAAGCTTCCCAGAATGATACCTAGCACCCTTAATGATTAAGTGCGTGTCCTAAACTGCAGGGAGAACGCTTTTGTAGACAGACTTATTTAGAAATATTATACACATATTATGCACTTAAACCCTAAATTGCCAAAATACACAGAAAACATACATGTATAGGTTTTTCCACAGGAAAACCAGCTGAATTTTGTAGGGGTGTTTCTTCTGTGTACTCCCCGCCACAGGAAACAGTGGGCTTTATCTCCCGCCTCCAGCTGGTAGGACCGAATATTTTCTATAAAACCTTACTCCACCCCTTCCGCTCCAGTTATTTCGGTCCTACCAGCTGGAGGACACGAGGCGAGCAGCCTCGATGCTCCTGTGCTGAGAAAAGACAGAAGAAGCCTGCAGTCAGCGGTCAGACTCTTCCGGTGCCCCTGCCTTCACAACTAAGCTGAATAGGAGGCACTGGTAGCGCGATTAATGTGCAAGCGCTTTTTCTCCTTCCATCCCCTTCAAGCCTGGATACCTGGTAGCACAAGGGTAGCGAGGCAGAAACGGGACGCGGCTGGATGAGGTCAGGAGCAGGCCGCATCATCAGTGCTGCGCACAGGGGAGAGTAGAAAGGAGATTCTGGGACCCCAAAAGAATCTAGTGCTTCTGATACTAAAGCTCCCAAAGTTAAGGTTTGTATGGGCTGTGACAGGAAGGTTCCTCCGGTAGAGGGATCCAAATTATGCCTGGAGTGTTTAAAGAAGGCTTCAGGACAGGAAATACCACAACAGTTTCAAAACTTTATTTCATGGATGCAGACCTCCATGAAAGAGACCTTTTCAGCTTTGCAGGAAGCTACAAATCCTAGAAAAAGAAGCAGAATGGAGGATCCAGGAGAAGGTACATCATCTATAAAAGATATTGAAGAGGGAAACAGCCAGGATGCATCTGAATATTCATCCGAGGAAGAAGAAGGGGAGATTGTTGAGGGAACAGGCTCCTTCTCCCTGAATAAGACAGACGGATTTGTCAAATACATTCGAAAATCATTAGGTATTGAAGAAGAACAGAAAGACCTAAACATCATGGATGCTGCCTTTTTGGGGAATCAGAAGAGTACACCCTCTTTTCCAGTTCATCACTCTATTTCTAATATAGTTCTAGAGGAGTGGAAAAAGACAGAAAGAAGAACTACTGTAACTAAGCGATTTTCTAGAATGTACCCTTTTATGGAAGAAGATGTGAAATTTTGGTCAAATCCCCCAAGATAGATGCGGCGGTGTCTTGTTTAGCCAAGCCTACCACTATTCCATTAGAAGATGGATCAGCCCTGAGAGATCCAATGGAAAAAAGGATGGAGTCAGTGCTAAAAAAGCAATATGCCCTTATAGGTAATAATATCAAAGTAGCTACAGCCTTAGTGTAGATTTCTAGAACCATGAGAATCTGGCCGAACACCTTAGAGGAAAATATAGATTCCTCTGTGTCTAGATCAAAACTATTGAAGGAGTTCGCTATCATTAAAGAAGCTAATAGTTTTGTATGTGACACCTCTCTAGACTCGGCTAGATTGGCTACAAAAGCTTCAGCCTTATCAGTCTCCTCACATAAAGCACTATGGTTAAAATCATGGGGAGCTGACGTTCCTTCTAAAAACAAGCTAATTTCCTTACCATTTAAAGGAGAAATGCTGTACGGAGATCAGTTGGAGGAAATAATAAAGAAGCTGACAGGGGGACGTAGTGCCTTTTTACCTCAGGGGAAAAAACCCAGATCTTCCCCGGTATGTTCCACGCAGTACAGATCTAGAAATTATTCCTTTCGGACCCTAGGAAATATCATCAGAGTATAAAGGGAGAAGGAAGAAGGCAGCAGTCAAACCAACTTACCAGAGGATCCTTTAGAAGAGAATTCTCCAAGAAGATGCCTTTCAAAAGAGAATTCAGCGGGTTCTGTCTCCATGTCAAGTAGGTGGTCATCTTCACAGTTTCAGGCATCTTTGGAAGACGAAGGACAAATGGGTAAACAAGATCCTGGAGACAGGATATCCGCTAGAATTTAGAGAGACCCCCAGGAAACAGATTTTCAGACAGTCAAAAATACCAAGGAATCCTCAGAAGGCAAAGCTTTTCCGATTGGAAATCCAGAAATTAATCAGCAGAGGAGTAGTGGAACAGGTTCCAATGGATCAGAGACGTTCTGGAGTCTATTCCATCTTATTTGCTGTACCGAAACCATTGGGAGCTTACAGGATAATTCTAGACCTGAAATCACTCAACAGCCAGATGAGACAGAGGCATTTCAAGATGGAAACAGTAAATACAGTGATCAGGTCGGTGTGCCTCAACAACTTCCTAACAAAAATAGACCTACAAGAGGCATATCATGTTCCAGTAAGGACAGAAGATTGAAGGTTTTTCAGGTTTGCAGTAGAAGGAAACCATTTTCAGTTCAGGTGTCTCCCGTTTGGTCTATCAACCGCTCCCAGAACATTCACAAAGATACTAGCAGCCTCTCTGGAAATATTAAGATTAAGAGGGATCCAGATCATACCTAGATGATCTTCTTATCATCGCAGAGTCAGAAGAAATGGCACAGCATCATACTCAGGCTGTGATCAGTCACTTAACAGAATTAGGGTGGCTGATAAATTCAGAGAAGAGTCAGTTTTCCCCCACTCAGAATCTTCTCTTTCTGAGGATAAGACTAGACACCTTGAAGGCACTAGCAACACTGTCAGAAGACAGAATCCAGAACATTACAAGGAGAATTCTGGAATTCAGGTAGAAAGAGAGAGACACACGGCTCAAAGAATAATGGAAATTTTGGGTCTGATGACATCAATCATACAAATAGTTCCATGGTCGAGATATCACACAAGAAGATTACAGCTTCATTTTCTAAGAAATTGGACTCCACAGCAGGATCTCCATCAAACAATTCTCATTCCTCCACAAGTCGGAAAAAGTCTGATATGGTGGACAAAGAAGAAAAATCTGATAAAAGATACTCCACTAGTAGACCACCAATGGGAGATTATATACACGGATGCAAGTCCCATGGGATGGGGAGGAACATGGGACACAAGAATAGTACAGGGTAGATGGAAACCGGCAGAAAGGGAATTGCACATAAATATCCTGTAGATAAGAGCGGTGAAATACACACTTTTTCACTTCCAAAAGCTTCTACGAAACAGAGCAGTACACGTGAGAGCCGACAACATGTCAACCATCCAGTACATAAAGAACCAAGGTGGAACAAAAAGCCTGACTCTAAACAAAGAAATCTATCCAATATTCAGATGGGCAGAAAGAAATCTGAAAGCAATGTCAGCATCCCACATCGGCGGAGTACAAAACATCAAGGCAGATTATCTAAGCAGGGTAAGGATAGATCCAGGGGAATGGTCCCTAAATCAGGAGGTGTATCAGCAGGTCATAGAAAGATGGGGGAACCCCATAATAGATCTCATGGCAACACAGAAAAACACAAAATGCAAGAAATTCTTCTCCAGGTGGGAAGACAAGAAAGCAGTAGCCCAGGATGAACTGAAACACCCATGGACATTCTCCTTGGCCTATGTATTTCCACCCATCCCTTTAATAAGGGAGGTATTGAGAAAGGTAAAGATGGACAAATCAGAGATCATATTGATTGCCCCCAACTGGCCAAGAGGGTCATGGCTATCGGAAATAGTGAGATTATCATACCAGAAACTGTGAATACTCCCAAAAAGGACAGACCTACTACATCAGGGACCATTCCTTCATCCGAATCCAGACATTTTTCGCCTAACAGCATGGAGGTTGAGTGGCAGCACTTAATAGCTAAGGGTCGCTCAGAAAAAGTAGCAAACACTATAATTTCCAGTAGGAAAGCCTCCACTAATAAAATATATGATAGAATCTGGAAATCATTCAGAGGCTGGTGTATTAAAAACAAAATATCTAAACAAGATGGATCCACTGGAACAATCTTGGAATTCTTACAGAAGGGATTTGACATGGGCCTTAGCCCTGCATCCCTGAAGGTTCAAGTATCAGCCCTTTCAGCAGTACTGGTTAAACATTGGGCTGAGAAGGACATAGTAAAGAGATTCATTAGAGCTGTTGAGAGGACCCGTCCAAGGATTAGAGAAATAATCCCATCCTGGGATTTAAATATTGTGTTAAATCAACTAGTAGATTCTCATTTCTTTGAACCTCTGGATCAGATTTCCATCAAACATCTAACGTGGATGATCTTCCTGAAAGGCATTACGTCTGCAAAAAGGATTAATGAGCTTCAGGCTCTTTCCTGTCAGAGTCCATACTTAACCTTACATCAGGATAAGGTGGTCCTAAAGATGAAGCCTAGTTTTAGGGTCAAGCTGATGTCTGATTTCCACCTAAATCATGAAATTATTTTACCTTCCTTTTGTAATAATCCATCAGGCGATAAGGAAGCTAGGCTTCATTCCCTAGATTTGGTTAGGTGTATCTCAACCTATTTGGACAGGACTAGAGATTTTAGGTCCTCTGACACCCTTTTTGTACACTTCCAATGGAAAGGGAAAGGTACAGCTGCCTCAAAGCCATCAATAGCTAGGTGGATTAGGCAATGTATTATTACGGCTTATAAGGAGGGGGAACCTAGTTCCACCTATTAAGATAAAAGCTCATTCTACTAGAGCAATCTCCACATCTTGGGCTCTCAGGGCAAGTGCTTCCCCTGCAGATATTTGTAAAGCAGCCACGTGGACGTCCATGTCTACCTTTATTAGACATTACAGACTGGATGAAAGCTCGTCAGTAGAAGCCAAGTTCGGACGTCAAGTACTACAAGCAGTGATCCCTTCCTAATTCTGGTAAGAGGTGGCTTATGTCATATAAATTATATTATATGAGTATGTATGTCTGTAGGTATTTGAGTATATATATATATATATGTGTGTGTGTATATATGAGCTCAGAATATAGTAAGTTGATTATTCCCTCCCTATAAGTGGCTTTGTTATATCCCACTGTTTCCTGTGGCGGGGAGTACACACAAGAAAGGGTGAAATTTACTTATCGATATTTCCTTTTCATCTGTGTACCTCCCCGACACACCCACCCTTAATCATGTTAATTTCTTTTTTATAAGATCAAGCAGCTTGGCTAATACAAGATAACTGGAGTGGAAGGGGTGGAGTAAGGTTTTATAGAAAATATTCGGTCCTGCCAGCTGGAGGCGGGAGATAAAGCCCACTGTTTCCTGTGTCGGGGAGGTACACAGAAGAAAAGGAATTATCGGTAATTAAATTTCACCCTTTTTCATAACTGTTGCAACTGATGCAAACAAAAAGGATCAGAATCCTGAAGAGAAATATTTTGCATATCAGTTTTACTTAATGTTGGCCTGTTACCTACACAGCTTTGTCTCATTAAAAGTATCTATTTAAACTGCCTATAAGTGCATTTTATTTTGCAAACAGATTAATAGTTTTAGAGTTACTTGATTTACTATTAGGCATATTTACTCTCAGTAGTGATTTGTTATCTGACTTGGTCAGATAAAGCTTTATAATTAATTACATATCCAGAAAATCACCTGTTTCAAACCTTTTCAATATGGAAGCTCCTACTGAGGGAAAGATATGGAAAGGTGATAGGTCCTCTTAAAATATTTATTACATCGTCCCTGCCTTTGAGTGAATATTTTACATTGTTAAAGTTTGAGTATTACGATTTAGGATGCAGTTTTAGGGTTAGTGCAGTGATGGCGAGCCTGTGGTACGCATGCCACCACTGGCACACAGACATTTATGGTGGCATGTGGCAAGAGTGCCATCTGTACCCCCTTTTGCCATTTGACCCCCACTGGAAGGCTTTTATTATGTGCAAAATAGACATCACTTGTCAGCACACTGGTAGGGCTGCAGCTCCTGCTGTGCTCTCACCATACCTGGGAACTTCCAGTTGAGGGCTACCCAGAGGGGAGTCCTCTGTTCAGCAGGAGATGACAAAAATGACGCTAATAGCGTCAAAAAGGGGCGGGGCTTGATGCAAGGGGGGGCAGGGCTTAAAAGTGTCACACAGAAGGCTGGGGACAGAGGAACTCCCCACATCCAGAGGAATCAGCCTCTGCCCCGGAGACCCGGTAAAGCTCTGTCAGAACTGGAGTCTCCGGGGCAAATCTGGGGAGCTCCCAGGTATGACTCTCACGCCTGCAGCAACTAGAGAGCAGGTAAGGAAACCAACTATTATATCAGTAATATTAATCAAAAGAATATGGGTACAACAATTCTTATCTACAAACATGATTACTTTCATTTTAAAGAGCTTACAACTGATTCAGCTGGCAAATTCACTTTATAAAAGGCTCCATGGGTGATCTGCTAGTAAGGGTATGTCAGCATGAGCACTGGAAGTTAGTGATAACATAAGGGAGTATACAACATAAGGGAGTATACAATCATATATAGCTGTCTTTTCATGTATGTATTCACTAACGAAACATCCTTCTCATGGTAAATTTTCAGTTCTGGCACTTTGATATCTCTAACCTTGTCTCCCTGCAGAAAATGGGGCACTCAGGTTCAAAAACTTTTGTCATCACTGTGTTAGGGCATGGAAGTAACCCTTTGAATGACAGAAGGGTGCACAACACATTGCATAGAAATGCGTTGCGAACCCCTCTGGCACAAGTGTTTTCTTTATCCAGATCCACTTGTATTAGGTAAAGTGGGCATTACATGGTTTCTGATTTTATTGGTAATGTATACATTTCTGATATACATAATTACCATACCTGGGAACTCTCCGGATTTGCCCCGGAGACTCCGGTTCTGACAGAGCTTTACCGGGTCTCCGGGGCAGAGGCTGATTCCTCCGGATGTGGAGAGTTTCTATTGCTTTTTCTCCCGTTGTTCCTCAGTCCCCAACCTTCTGTGTGACACCTTTAACCCTCTGAGTGCCAGAGTGGTAAGGAATGCATTGCTTTGGAATGCATTCTGTACCACTCTGGCACTCAAAGGGTTAAGCCCCCCCCTCGCGGCAAGCCCCGCCCCTTTTTGACGCGATTAGCGTCATTTTTGTCACCCCCTGCTGAACAGAGGACTACCCTCCGGGTAGCCCTCAACTGGAAGTTCCCAGATATGATAATTACTAATAAGAAATGTTTTATTGAATACAGTGTGGATGTGAAATCACTGGGCCTTGCTCATTAAGCTAGTTCTGAAGCAATCTAACTTCACCAAATTTACTAAAAAATATTAATATTGCACACACCATGTTGATTTTATTACATTTGTCCCCTTGAACACTGAATATTAAGTTATCACTTTAAGCATAATCTCGTTTTACAAGGCTCCTTGCGGTTGTTTATAATTAATCACATTAATATGTTTACAAAATTACCTGGATTCAATTGCAGTCCAGTCTGTTGATAAAAGTTTTTGACTGAAGAACAATGGGCCATACATTAAAGAAATCAACTGCTCCATTGTTAACCAATAAAAATCCCAGGTGATTTAAACTAAGCACTTAGCCATCTTGAATGCTATTACAGAGGTAACCAACACAATGGGGGTTATGCACTAAGGTGTGATAAAGAGGCTGGGAGATGACTTCTCCAGGGATATCACTTCTATAGTTCCTATGTTATTCTACACAGCCTTTGCAGATCTCCAAAGTTGAAAATCTTAATGCACTGGTTCCGTAGCATAATATAGGAATTGGAGAAGTGATATCACGGGAGAAGTCATCTGTGTGTTATCACCTCTTTATCACACCTTAGTGTAGGGCTCAACATTTTAAGTCTTGAGCTACTAACCAGGCCTGAAAAGTTACTCACCAGTAACACCACCAGTTTCCACGCCTAGTCACTCATGCCTGCCTTTAACCCCATCCATCTCAAGTTCTCTTTGATGAAATGACAGTGTTGTTCTATGTTTTATTCAGAATAAAATTAACAAAAAATATTCAATAACAAACAAACAGTGTACATACATAATTTAAAAGGAAAATAAGTGCATACAACATCAACATGTGGAGGCATAACATATTTGGTTTAACTGTTGAATCCCTTAATAAACATGGTACAGTTGATTTGCCACACTTTGTCTTTATACATAAAGGCCATAGTAAGCAACACAATGCTTAAAGGGATAGTAATACTTCGTTTTAACTTTATTTTATTTTGTAGGCATTAAAAAAACATGAAGAATGATATAAGTCTTATCTCTCAAACTTTTATGGTTTATGAGATATTCACAAGCAAAGTTCCCCTCCCCGCCCCTTTTACCTTGTGTAAGCCATCTCTTCTCAGATGTGAGTCTGGTTGTATGACAGGACAGATAACAGAAGGGGACAATTTTCTTTGTATTAAAACAATGAAAGCCCTTCCCCCCTTGACAAGTTTTTCAGCTTTTTCCCTTATCTTAATTGAAGATTGTCCCTCTCTGCAGTCTACCTGGGCATCTCCCTTCTGATCTGGTTGAACAGGGGGGGGATACTTTGTTTGTTAATATCTCTTAAACCATAAAGGTTTCAGAGATAAGACTTATATCATTCTTCATGTTTTTTTAATGCCTACAAAATAAAATAAAGTTAAAATGAAGTATTACTATCCCTTTAATCTTTTAAAGGCCATAGGATGGTCTAACAATAGTGCCACTGTAAAAGATCAAGCCATAGAGGTACTTCTAACAAAAACCCAAGTTACAGCTGCAGTATTTTGTGAATAAAACATCTATCAACAGCTGTAGTTTCCATGTTTTAATCAGTAGGATAAAATCTGTATTATATTTTTTCAATATTAAGCTTTAAAAATATTTCTCTGTCGTCCAATACAGGTTACTGGTAACTCTGGGAGGCATCAGCCCCTTTAAGTAGGCAGGAACATTCTCCAAATGTATGCAGGGGAGTGGAGCCTCCCTTCCCTCTCAGGCTGTAGCCCAGCTAGCCACTTCCAGAATTGTTTGTTCCTTTCGTGCGACAACACCAGGTGGAGACCATTCGTCGTTAGTTCTAGTTTCTTTTTTATTTTTTCTGTCAGATATGGAATACCACCATTAGGCGGATTACCATGACTGACAAATGCCCTCCAATGTGGCTAGCTCAGTATCCAGGTGCTTTTTGGTGGACCTTAAGCCCTGAGGTGGAAATCTTGGGTACAAGTGCTTCCCCAGGGATTACCCACTGAGGTAATCTTTTGATACATGGTAATCTGAAGACAGAAGATTTGCAGGAAAGGTGAGCTACCCTTTGAGTGCTGCAGGTCCACTTGTCCCACAGTGCCCCTTTGCTGGGCTTGTATTTGGGAGTTCTCATTGCAAACTTCTGCACTCATTGGGTATATATGTGTATGTCTGTAGGGTTTTTGGAGCGGGTTTATGTGGTAAAGTAACCCTTTGTCTTCTGGTTTGACACGTTTAGTGGGGTTTTCTGACACTTTCCTTACTGTTTACATGTTTCCTGTATGTTTTTCATGTTTTTATCTCATATGTAACTTTTATCAAAATTGTGTACTGCGCCTTTAAGGCGCACTTTACCTCATAGACGCCATAGCTCCATTTACTTTCTATGGGACAACACTGTTTGGGACGTATCTCTGCAACCGCTTCACACAGCAACTTCAGAGAGGGCTCATTTTAATTGTCTACCCTTGCTCTATCATCCAGTTTATAGTCCAAGTGTGTTGGGGGGCTTCGGGCACTGTTTTGGGGTGCTTTTTTGGGAAAAATGACATTTCCCATGAGCGCTTGATTCGTGCCTAATTTCTGATTGGCTCCCGTTGCGGCAGCCATTTTGGGAACCTTTCTCACTGAGTATCCTGCACAGGGCTTGGACTCTCCTTTTCTCCTCTGCAGATTAACCCTTCATCTTCCAGAAATGTCTATATTTAGCGTTTCTGGCGTGAAATATTAATCTTACACACTACAGTTGGGTGATTAATTGTACAGTTGGTTATTTTGACACTGTGAGAATGTCTGTACCGCTGGAGCTAGGGGTTAGACCTAAGACTAAGGAGGCTGGGGTATCTGTATCCCACATTGCATATTGCTCTTCCTGTCACACAGGGCTACCTAGAGAGTTCTCTGGTTATTTCTGCCCAGCATGTTCTGAAGTTCCTGGCGGCAACCCAGGGCCTTCCAGCCATTCTATTGAGCCAGCTTCGGTGCAAGTTTAAGGCTGCAACTAGGGACCTTAGGTCCACTTTACAGCTCTTTCCATCCCAGATACAGGGGGCACTTCAATTATGGCAGACCCCCCCCTCTACTATCAGATCTTCCCTGCCTCAACTGCAGGGAGCACCTGATGTGTCAGATTCTTCTGAGGGAGAATTGTTGCATGATTCGAATGTTGAGGTTGGTACTATTTTGGAATCTTCCAGGTCCCTTTGGAAGCCATTTGAAGCTGATCCTGAAACCTCTACTGAGGGCCTGATCAGGGCTGTATTAACCATACTCAACATTCCCTTGGTTCAGGAGGTCCCTTCTGATCCCTCTGATATTTTCAGGTGCTTGCTAAGCCCCTTACTTATTTTCCTCCTAACCCCTCTCTTGATGTTTGGGTTCTGATGAGTGGTAAAACCCGGACAAGTCTGCTTCTGTGTCCAGGAAATTTGCTAAGCTTTATCCCTTTTCTGAAGCTGAGCTGGCTAAATGGGTTCATCCTCCTAAGGTGGGTGTTCCCATTTCTAGAGTATCTAAATCCACTGCTTTACCTGTCTCTGATGATTCTGCGCTGCTAGACTGGACTGACAAGTAACTTGAGGTTTTCCTCAAGTCCATTTTTTGCTTCTATTGGGGCCGCTAGGCGCCCAGCATTTGCTGTTGCGTGGGTTAACCGGGCTATTGCAGTCTGAACTGATCAACTCAGTATGGCTGTCCGTCAAGATGTGCCTACTTCGGAGAAATTGCGTCTTCTTGCCAATTACTCTGAAGAGCAACTCCATGTCTCTGCTGCTGCCTTTGGTGCCGTCCGCATGATGGCGAGGGCTTCTACTACTTCTGTGGTGGCCAGGCGTGCACCCTGGCTCGAGATTTGGTCTGCTGACACTGCTTCCAAGAAAGTCTTACTTTCTCTGCCTTTTCAGGGTACTTCCTTGTTTGGGCCTAATCTTAAGTAACTAATTAACGAGGCCACTGGGGGTATGAGTTCACTTCTACCCTTGGTCTTTAAGATGAAGTTACCGTTTAAAAGTAAACGATCCTTTTGTTCCTTTCAGACTGCGACTCGTTCAATGAACCAGGCGGTTCCATCAGCTCTGCGTCCCTCCTCCAGACCAAAGCAACTATGAACAAGACTGTTTCGTCATGACTCTCCGAACCTGGGTCCGCATTCCACTGTGGGTGGTCATCTCCGTCTCTTTCGCGGGATTTGGGAGGATTCAGTATCTGACCCATGGGTTTTTACAGGTAGTGTCAGATGGGTTCGAGATCCCTTTCTTTCATCTTCCTCCTTTTTGCTTTCATCTTTCTCGCTCTCCTCAGGAAGTCGAGAAAAGCCGTCTATTCGAAGGCGCTATTCAGACTCTTCTGGACAAGGATGTCCTGGAGCCGGTGCCTCCTTCAAACGGGGGTTGGAGTTTTACTCAAACCTCTTTGTGGTGACCAAAAAGGACGGCAGATGCTGCCCTGTTTTGGACTTTTTAGATCTTAATTGCCTTGTGATCAAGACTCACTATCGTCAGGAGTTTCTGTGCACAGTGATTGCTGCCATGTCTCCAGGGAGTTTCTTGCTTCTCTGGACCTTCAGGATGCATATTGCACATCCCAATTCATCAAGAGAGCAGGCGGTACCTGAGGTTTGCCTGCGACAGGGGTCATTCCCAGTTCTCAGCTTGCATTTGGTCTGACAACAGCCCCTCTGGTTTTCCAACGGGTTCTGGGGGCCTTGATATCCGTCCTCCATTGAGACGGCATCAGATTGACTCCCTACACGTCTTGCCTTTGAAAGCCTCCCCTGCAGACCTTCTTCATCAGCAGGTTCAAACCTGCATTCAAATCCTTACCCATCACGGTTGGTTTGTCAATTTGGACAAGTCAGTTCTTGTCCCATCCCGGCAACTGATCTTCCTGGGTCTTCTGTTCGATACTCAAAAGTGCATGGTGTCTCTACCGGACAAGGTAACCCATCAAATTTCCAACAGAGTCTCAACGATTCTTTCCTGGGATCGGATCCCTGTTCCGAAGTTGTCTTCTCTGGTGGGGAAGTTCATTTCCATGATAGAGGTGGTTCCATTTGCCATGGCACACACCAGAGAACTTAAGAGGTTTGTTATACAGACATGCAGGGATCGACCAGATCATCAGAAGCTGTCGGTCTTACTTCCTCCTCATGTAGAGTTGAGCTCGGAGTATGGTTGGACCTTTCCAATCTCCTAAAGGGAAGATTCTTCCTGATTTCCTACTGGACCAAGGTCATGACGGATGCCAGCCTATTGGGCTGGGGAGCTGTTCTTGGTCACTTCAGCGCTCGGGGAAGTGGTCCATGTGGAGTCCCTTCTCCCTATCTTCATCCTGGAACTTCAAGCAATATTTCATGCTTTACATCATTGGGTGTCTCAATTGGAGGACTGTCCAGTTCGAGTGGAGTCTGACAATGCCACGCAGTGGCTTACATCAACAGACAAGGCGGAACAAGAAGTCTCGCCGCTTGGTTAGAGGTCAAGACCATTCTGTCCTGGGCGGAGGTTCATGTTCCTGTCATTTCCGCAGGGCACATTCCAGGCAGACTTCCTCAGTTGTCACACAGTCGACAGTGGAGAGTGGGAGCTACATCCTGAGGTGTTTCAACTCCTAGTTCAGAGATGGGGAATGCCCCCAGTGGATCTGATGGCAACGAGACACAACAGGAAGGTTCCGGCATTTTGCTCTCGGTGGAGAGACTCTCTAGCTCTGACTGCCGCTGCAATGTCCATTCCTAGACATTCTCTCTGGCCTACATCTTTCCTCCTCTCCCTATGTTAATAAGGGTGTTACAGAAATTGAAACTGGTACATTGTCCAGTAATTCTGACTACTCCGGATTGTCATCGTCAATCCTGGTATCTGGAGCTTCTGGCCCTATCTGTGATGGAGCCATTTCAGCTCCCCTCTTGTCCAGCTCTTCTTCTACAGGGTTATCTGTGACAGAAGACGTTCATCGGCTCAATTTGATGGCCTGTAGGTTGAATCCTTGATTTTAAGGAAGAAAGGGTTTTCTTCTTCTGTGGTGTCTACTATGCTTAGTGCCCGTAAGCATGTTTCTTCCAAGATCTACCACTGTGTCTGGTCGACATTTGGGTCTTGGTGTTTTGACATGAATTCTGTCTCAGGGACTCAGTCTGTGTTCTCTTAAGGTTCAGACTTCGGTGCTTTGTCTTTTTCCAGAAACGCATTGCTATTCTTCCTGATGCCAAGGTTTTCTTCCAGAGCGTTGCTCATATGCGTCCTGCCTTTCAGAGCCAGCTGCTCAGTGGCACCTTGAATTGGTCTTGGGAGTTCTCCAACATCCTCCCTTTGAGTCTTTGACTACTATTCCTCTATGTCTCTTGAAGTGGGAAATGGCTTCTTCTTCTGTCGATTTTATCAGTTCGCCGGGTTGCGGAGTTGCAAGCTCTATCCTGTAAACCACTTTAGCTGCTGTTTCATAAGGATGAGGTGGTGCTTTGCACCTCTACCGAGTTCTTGCTTCAGATGGTCTCCGAGTTTCACATCAATCAGGAGATTGTGCTGCTCTCTTTCTGCCCTAATCCCTCCCCTGACTAGGTGTGTGATTTCCACTTGTTGGTTGTGGTGCGTTCTCTCAAGTTTTATGTCCATTGCACTGAATCTGTCAGGAAGTATGATGCTCTGTTCGTCATTCCAGGGTGTCCTAGGGCAGGAAGACCTGCATCCAAAGTGACTATTGTGTCCTGGATCAAGTCCACTATTCGTAGATCCTACGAGTTGTGGAATGAGCATGTTTCCTTTCGGGTCACAGCTCATTCCACCAGGTCCATTGGGGCCTCTTGAACCTCTAAGAATCAGGCTTCTGCTGATCAGTTGTGCAGGGCGGCCACTTGGTCCTCTGTGCACACCTTTTCAAAGCACTACCGTGTTGATGTGCTGGCTTCGGCTGATGCCAGCTTTAGGAGGAAGGTCCTGGAGGCAGTCTTGCCCATCTAGGATCTTCTCCTTAAGTTCTTGGTGCTTCCTTTACTGTTGAGCCCTCTTGGCTTTAGTTCCGTGTGCTGTGTCACAGTTCCTGGGGTGCTTTTACTCCTGTTTTGTGTCCATTGACACTTCAGTTTGTTGAGCTCTCTGACCGGTTTGTTTTTAGAGATTCTGGTGACTTTGGGGGCCTTGCGCCTGGTCCTTGCCTTCTTCCCGCCTCTGGGGAACTCAATGGTTGGACATCCCAGAGTTACCAGTAACCTGTTACTAATCTCCTGCCCTGTCAAGGGACCACGCTTGGCTATCCTGTGGCAGTCTGCGGGAGTCCTTCGGGGCATACTCACAGGAGTCTTCTTCCCTTCTACTATCTAGTCGAGTTAGTTCTCAATCAATTCTGGAAGTGGCTAGCTGGGCTGCAGCCTGAGAGGGAAGGGAAGCTCCACCCCCTGCATACATTTGGAGAATGTTCCTGCCTACTTAACGGGGCTGAAGCCTCCCAGAGTTACCAGTAACCTGTATGGACTAAGAGAAAAGGATTTAACAGGTAATACTAAAATCCTCTTTTTAAAGATGAGATCAGACAAGAATGTACTTCGAACCTCCAAGGAATTCCTTCCTAAGTTGGTCTCTGAGTTCCACATCAGTCAGGAGATTGTTGTGGCTTCATTTTATGCTGACCCCAAGTCTGACAAGGAGAAGGATTGCCACATTTACAAATACATTCAAGGTCAATACAAAGAACTATCCAATGAATTATTTATGCAAAGAGCTGAGCTAAGAACAAGAGGTCATCCATTAAGACTAGAGGAAAGGTGCTTTCAACTAAAACAAAGGCAGGGATTCTTTACAGTAAGGGCGGTAAGGCTATGGAATTCTTCGCCTTACCTTTTCTCTTAGTCCATATGTAATACAGGTCTCCGACCCAGAGTAAGGGGACCTCGCTTGATCTCACCTGACCGGACATGGGAGTCCTTCTTGGGTCTTGTTCTCACAGGAGCTTACCTCTTCTTCTCTCACTGTCCTATCTAGTGAGTTTGTCTCATATCAAAACTGGAATGGAGGGGGCGGGGTTAGCGTGTAAAAGGGGATGGAAGGCTCCACTCTCAAGACCTTGTCTTTTGAAATGTTCTACCTTCCAAGTAAGGAAGATCACCTCCCATGGTACCTATATTCCATATGGACCAAGAGAAAATGATTTAACAAGACTAAACTCCTATTATTCCTGGAAAATGATCTCTGGAAATGGGGATCACTCTCTGACAATAAGAAGAGCTTCCACCAACCTTCATTCCTCCATAGATGTATAGTATGGCTATTTGTCTGGCTTCTCCAGATAAAAGATTGATGATAATTTTTAGTGATGAGCGAGCACCCCAATGCTCGGGTGTTCGGGTGCTCTGACCGAGCGCCCCCGGAGGCTCGAGTGCTCGGCCGAGCACCCGAGCCCCATTGAAGTCAATGGGAGGACTCGAGCATTACACCAGGCACCCCCTGCTCTGATGAGGGGAGGGTGCCTGGTCCATAGGAAAAGGGCAGAAAATGATGGAAACACCACAGAAATGGTTCAGGGACAGCATAGGGAGGATGTCTGGATGCATCTTGGACTCCAACATCGCTGCTGGGAACGATCTTTCGCCCGTAGTACGCCATTTTTACAGACTGACCGTAAAACACACAAAAAGGAAAATAAAAACGACTTTAGGCGAAAAATTGTTACCAAACAGTATTTGCTGTATATTTACTTGTATATCATCTGCAAATTCTGCAAAAAATTTCATCGGTTTTTCTGAAGTGAGGCCATGATTAAGAGGGAAACGTGCGCAGAGGCAAATTCTCCCAAAAATTTCCTAGATTTTTCTGAACTGAGGCCATGATTAAGAGGGAAACGTGCGCAAAGGCAAATTCTCCCAAAAATTTCCTCGATTTTTCTGAACTGGGGCCATGATTAAGAGGGAAACGTGCGCTGAGCCGACCATCTAAAACATTATGGGTGAGGGTCTGCTGCGGAGCTGACCATCCTAAACATTATATGCGAAGGCCCGCTAGTGAGCTGACGCTATAAAACATTATATGAGAGGGCCCGCTAGAGAGCTGACCCAATAAAACATTATATGAGAAGGCCCGCTGGTGAGCTGACCTATATAAAAATTGTCAAACAGGGCCCGCTGGTGAGCTGGCCCTATATAAAAATTATATCACAGGGCCCGCTGGTGAGCTGGCCCTATATAAAAATTATATCCCAGGGCATATGGAAGAGGAGGAGGATGAGAAGATTAAGAGTCAACCATATACCCGTTTTTTGGGTGGAAGGGGTGAATGGGAATACAGAGTATTCCCATCATTGTAAATAACATATATAAAGTGAGTTTATGTTCCCCCGGGGCTTTCCTCCAGTGGAGTGGAGAAGTCAGGGGAAATCCAGGCCTTGTTCATTTTTATAAGTGTCAACCTATCAGCATTTTCGGTGGAAAGGCGGATACGCTTATCTGTTATGATGCCACCAGCAGCACTAAATACCCGCTCAGACAGAACGCTGGCGGCAGGGCAGGCCAGCACCTCCAAGGCGTAGAGTGCCAGTTCATACCACGTGTCCAGCTTGGACACCCAGTAGTTGTAAGGCACAGAGGGATCATTGAGGACGCTGACATGGTCTGCTACGTACTCCTTCACCATCTTCCAAAACTTTTCCCTCCTTGTGACACTAGGCTGCGCATCAGGGTGAGGGTGCTGGCGGGGTGTCATGAAGGTGTCCCACGCCTTGGAGAGTGTTGCCCTGCCTTTCTCGGAACTGCTGTGTGCTCCCCTTTTCTCCCCTTCTCGGTTGGCCAAGGTAGCACGTACTCTGCCGCCAGCGTTGTCAGATGGAAAATTTTGGAGCAATTTTTCAACAAGAACCTTCTGGTATTGCACCATTTTGCTTGTCCTCTCCACCGGAGGAATGAGAGATGAGAAATTCTCTTTGTAGCGGGGGTCCAGAAGGGTGAACACCCAGTAATCCGTGTTGTCTAAAATGCGTATAACGCGTGGGTCACGGGAAAGGCAGCCTAACATAAGTCAGCCATGTGTGCCAGAGTACCAACAGGCAAGATTTCGCTGTCCTCACCAGGAGGATGACTCTCAATCTCCTCATCCTCTCCCTCCTCTTCTGCCCACCCACGCTGAAGAGATGGAACTAAAGTTCCATGGCTACCCTCTGTAGCGGAGGCAACCGTGTCTTCCTCCTCCTCCTCCTCCGCCTCCTCCAATTGTCGCTGAGAAGACGAAGTGAGGGTGCTCTGGCTATCACCTTGTGTAAGCTCTTCCTCCCGCATTTCCACCTCTTCCACATGCAAAGCGTCAGTTTTAATTGTGAGCAGCGAGCGTTTCAGTAGACACAGAAGTGGGATGGTTACACTGATAATAGCGTTATCGCCGCTCACCATCTGTGTCGATTCCTCAAAATTGCGTAAAACCTCACAGAGGTCTGACATCCATTCCCACTCCTCACTTCTGATTACAGGAAGTTGAACGGAGAGGCGACGACCGTGTAACAGCTGGTACTCCACTACTGCCCTCTGCTGCTCACAAAGCCGGGCCAACATGTGGAAGGTGGAGTTCCAGCGCGTGCTCACATCACACAGCAGCCGGTGAGCTGGCAATTGTAAGCGCTGCTGCAGCTTCAACAGGCCGGCCGAAGCTGTAGATGACTTACGGAAATGTGCACACACGCGGCGCACCTTGGTCAAGAGATCATGCACATTGGGGTAGGTTTTTAGAAATCGCTGAACCACTAAATTAAATACATGCGCTAGGCATGGTACGTGTGTGAGCTTGCCGAGCTCCAAAGCCGCCACCAAGTTACGCCCATTATCACACACAACCATGCCTGGTTGCAGGTTGAGTGGCGAGAGCCACTGCTCGGTCTGGTGACTAATCCCCTGCAACAGCTCTGAGGCCGTGTGCTGTTTGTCCCCAAGGCAGATCAGCTTCAGCACGGCCTGTTGACGCTTCCCCACTGCAGTGCTACACTGTATCACGGTGCCCGTGATTTGCTGCAGTTACTTGTCTGTCACCAGTAGGGGGCTTCTATTGGCTGTCTGCAGATAGCCCGCCTCTTATTGACTATTTAAACCTGGATTGGGCACCCTTTGAGTGCCCTTTCGTGTTGTTTCTGACCTTCTTGCTATCACTATGCTAGTGATAGCTGGGCCTCTGTTCCAGTGTTCCTGAGTTCCTGATCTCATGTGTTCCTGATCTCTACTGTTCCAGTGTTTCCTGCATGCTGAAGTACTTCCAGTCCTGGTTCCGGCCTAGTCTCTGGTGTTGCAGTTCCTGCTGAACTTCTCTGCTGTTTTCTGACCTGACTGATCGTTGCTGGTTCCTGTCATCTCATCACCTGTCTTCAGTATCCTGGCGACCTTCTGCCTGGTCGCGTTGGTGACATTGCTACAATTCCGTGTTGGTCCCAGCGTGCGGACGCTGGTTTGCTCCCAAGCCTTGCGGCTATACAAACTCGCTTGTTACACCAGTGTGCGGTCACTGGTTTGCTCCAAAGCCTATCAGCTATACAAATCTGTGTTGGTCCCAGCGTGCGGACGCTGGTTTGCTCCTAAGCCTTGCGGCTATACAAACTCGCTTGTTACACCAGTGTGCGGTCACTGGTTTGCTCCAAAGCCTATCAGCTATACAATTATGTGTTGGTCCCAGCGTGCGGACGCTGGTTTGCTCCTAAGCCTTGCGGCTATACAAACTCACTTGTTACACCAGTGTGCGGTCACTGGTTTGCTCCAAAGCCTTTCAGCTATACAAATCTGTGTTGGTCCCAGCGTGCGGACGCTGGTTTGCTCCTAAGCCTTGCGGCTATACAAACTCGCTTGTTACACCAGTGTGCGGTCACTGGTTTGCTCCAAAGCCTATCAGCTATACAAATCTGTGTTGGTCCCAGCGTGCGGACGCTGGTTTGCTCCTAGCCTTGCGGCTATACAAACTCACTTGTTACACCAGTGTGCGGTCACTGGTTTGCTCCAAAGCCTTTCAGCTATACAAATCTGTGTTGGTCCCAGCGTGCGGACGCTGGTTTGCTCCTAAGCCTTGCGGCTATACAAACTCGCTTGTTACACCAGTGTGCGGTCACTGGTTTGCTCCAAAGCCTATCAGCTATACAAATCTGTGTTGGTCCCAGCGTGCGGACGCTGGTTTGCTCCTAAGCCTTGCGGCTATACTACTCGCTTGTTACTCCAGTGTGCGGTCACTGGTTTGCTCGCTAAGCCTAACGGCTATACTATTCAGTGTTGTTTCCAGCGTGCGGACGCTGGTTTGCTCCAAAGCCTTGCTGCTTAACGATTCTGCTAATTTGCCAGTTCCATCTGACTGCCGCTATTTTCTCTGGGCTGCCCTGCCCGGTATTGGTAAGGCCGGTAGAACCTTTTGCCACATTCCATCTGAGGTTGCCTTACCCGGTATTGGCAGGGCCGGTAGAGCCTACATTGTGTATCTATTGAGTCTGCCTTGCCCGGTAATTTGGTAAGGCCGGTAAAACCGTTATGCTATTCCATCTGCAGGTTGCCTTACCCGGTATTGGCAAGGCCGGTAGAGCCTAAAGACTGTCCTGTCCGGTATATTGACAGGACCGGTAGAGTCTGCCTTCTGTCTGTGCTATATTCTGTATATATATATATATGTATGTTATTGCCATCCTAAGTTATCATTTATTATTTCAATAAAATTGATTGTTTTTACCTAAAACTTGTGTCTGAGAGTCATAATAAACCGTGACACACTGCTTCCAGCTACTGGCTGATGGGGGAGTGGCGCTGCGTGTAGAGAATTCGGAGGTGGAAACGGAGGAGGAGGAGCCAATAACGTAGGTGCTGGCGGAAACCCTGATGGAGGTAGGGCCCGCAATCCTCGGCGTGGGTAGCACCCGTGCCATCCCAGGGTCCGAGTCACTCCCAGCCTCCACGACATTCACCCAGTGTGCCGTCAGGGAAATGTAGCGTCCCTGGCCACAAGCACTTGTCCATGTGTCAGTCGTTAAGTGGACCTTCCCAGTAACTGCGTTGGTCAGGGCACGGGTGATGTTACGGGACACATGGTGGTGTAATGCGGGGATGGCACACCGGGAAAAGTAGTGGCGGCTGGGGACCGCGTACCGAGGGACAGCTGCTGCCATCAGGCTGCGGAAGGACTCAGTGTCCACAAGCCTAAATGGCAGCATTTCGATGGCCAGTAATTTGGAAAGGTGTGAGGTTAGTGCTATGGCCTGTGGGTGGGTGGCTGGGTATTTTCGCTTGCGCTCAAATGCCTGGGGTAACGACATTTGGACGCTGTGCTGGGACAGGGAAGTGGATGTGGTCGCTGATGGTGCTTCAGATGATACAGGTGCAGGGCGGGAGGTATGCGGGCCTGCGCCTTCGACAGGCGATTGGCCGGCACCGAAAACAGGGGAAGAGGAGGCAGTGGTGTGGCCTGCAGACACAGATGGGCGATCCAGGCGTTCCTCCCACTTATTACGGTGCTTGGATGCCATGTGTCGGACCATGCTGGTGGTGGTGAGGTTTCTAGTGTTCATGCCTCGGCTCATTCTGGTGTGGCACAGGTTGCAAACTACAATTCTTTTGTCGTCCGCACTTTCCTTAAAAAAACGCCATACCGCGGAACACCTACCCCTTGGCAAGGGAGATTTACGCAAGGGGGTGCTCCGTGGAACATTTGCGGGCCGGTTTGGTGCGGTCCGCCTTCTTTCTGTAGCCACACCACTGCCTCTTCCAGCCTGTTGCGGTGCTGCAGATGGCTCACCCTCAGGACTGCTGTCATCGCTCGGCTCTACACCTTCCCAGGTGGGGTCAGTCACCTCATCGTCCACCAAGTCCTCCTCCACTTCCTCACTCTGATCATCCTCCTCATGTCTTGATCCCACCACATACTCAGTCATTGACAACTGTATAACATCCTCCTCAACAAGGTCTTGAGACAGTAATAGTGGTTGATTTAATGGCAACTGTGTCTCATCATCATCATCATCATCCACTACTTCCTTTGACCTTAAATGCCGTTCACATCTGTCATCTTCTTGTGATTGGGTACCCTCTAGAGGTTGTGAATCAGGGCATAAGATGTCATGTTCCTCTGCAAGCGTGCTTGGAGAGAGGGTCAAATGAAGGATTGGTGATGAGACGAGCTCCTCACTATATCCCAGTGTGGGATCACTTCTTTGACCAGACCGTGTATGGTGGGAGGAAGGATGATCAGAGTGAGGATTATGTTGACCAGACTCTTGGCTACTGAGAGTGGACTTGGTGGAAGACAGGGTGGTGCTTAACCGACTGGAAGCAGTATCAGCTGACATCCAACCGACCACCTGTTCACAGTGGTCGGACCTCGAGAGTGATGTCCTGCGACGCCCTGTAAAATGAGACATGAAGCTAGGTATGGTGGATGCCTTTCTTTCTTGTGCTCTGGCACCAGGCACAGTTTCTCCGCGTCCTGACCCGCGCCCTGAACTATCAGGATCACGTCCACTTCCCCGTCCCTTTTTACCCGCCTTCTTCATCTTACACGGAATATGTGACTTTGATATTTGAGTTTGAAGACTTAACAGTATTTCTTCCTATTCTGCAACTGTGCAGAGTACACAGAATGTGCTGCTAAACTGCGGTGACGCACACTGAATGGAATATGTGACTTTGATATTTTAGTTTGAAGACGTAACAGTATTTCTTCCTATTCTGCAACTGTGCACAGTACACAGAATATGCTGCTAAACTGCGGTGACGCATACTGAATGGAATATGTGACTTTGATATTTTAGTTTGAAGACTTAACAGTATTTCTTCCTATTCTGCAACTGTGCACAGTACACAGAATAGGCTGCTAAACTGCGGCGAAGCATACTGAATGGAATATGTGACTTTGATATTTTAGTTTGAAGACTTAACAGTATTTCTTCCTATTCTGCAACTGTGCAGAGTACACAGAATATGCTGCTAAACTGCGGTGACGCACACTGAATGGAATATGTGACTTTGATATTTGAGTTTGAAGACTTAACAGTATTTCTTCCTGTTCTGCAACTGTGCAGAGTACACAGAATATGCTGCTAAACTGCGGCGAAGCACACTGAATGGAATATGTGACTTTGATATTTTAGTTTGAAGACTTAACAGTATTTCTTCCTATTCTGCAACTGTGCAGAGTACACAGAATATGCTGCTAAACTGCGGTGACGCACACTGAATGGAATATGTGACTTTGATATTTTAGTTTGAAGACTTAACAGTATTTCTTCCTATTCTGCAACTGTGCACAGTACACAGAATAGGCTGCTAAACTGCGGCGAAGCACACTGAATGGAATATGTGACTTTGATATTTTAGTTTGAAGACTTAACAGTATTTCTTCCTATTCTGCAACTGTGCAGAGTACACAGAATATGCTGCTAAACTGCGGTGACGCACACTGAATGGAATATGTGACTTTGATATTTGAGTTTGAAGACTTAACAGTATTTCTTCCTATTCTGCAACTGTGCAGAGTACACAGAATATGCTGCTAAACTGCGGCGAAGCACACTGAATGGAATATGTGACTTTGATATTTTAGTTTGAAGACTTAACAGTATTTCTTCCTATTCTGCAACTGTGCAGAGTACACAGAATATGCTGCTAAACTGCGGTGACGCACACTGAATGGAATATGTGACTTTGATATTTGAGTTTGAAGACTTAACAGTATTTCTTCCTATTCTGCAACTGTGCAGAGTACACAGAATATGCTGCTAAACTGCGGTGACGCACACTGAATGGAATATGTGACTTTGATATTTTAGTTTGAAGACTTAACAGTATTTCTTCCTATTCTGCAACTGTGCAGAGTACACAGAATAGGCTGCTAAACTGCGGCGAAGCACACTGAATGGAATATGTGACTTTGAAATTTGAATTTGAAGACTTAACAGTATTTCTTCCTATTCTGCAACTGTGCAGAGTACACAGAATATGCTGCTAAACTGCGGCGAAGCACACAGAATGGAATATGTGACTTTGATATTTTAGTTTGAAGACTTAACAGTATTTCTTCCTATTCTGCAACTGTGCAGAGTACACAGAATATGCTGCTAAACTGCGGTGACGCACACTGAATGGAATATGTGACTTTGATATTTTAGTTTGAAGACTTAACAGTATTTCTTCCTATTCTGCAACTGTGCAGAGTACACAGAATATGCTGCTAAACTGCGGTGACGCACACTGAATGGAATATGTGACTTTGATATTTGAGTTTGAAGACTTAACAGTATTTCTTCCTATTCTGCAACTGTGCAGAGTACACAGAATACGCTGCTAAACTGCGGCGAAGCACACTGAATGGAATATGTGACTTTGATATTTTAGTTTGAAGACTTAACAGTATTTCTTCCTATTCTGCAACTGTGCAGAGTACACAGAATATGCTGCTAAACTGCGGTGACGCACACTGAATGGAATATGTGACTTTGATATTTGAGTTTGAAGACTTAACAGTATTTCTTCCTATTCTGCAACTGTGCAGAGTACACAGAATATGCTGCTAAACTGCGGTGACGCACACTGAATGGAATATGTGACTTTGATATTTTAGTTTGAAGACTTAACAGTATTTCTTCCTATTCTGCAACTGTGCAGAGTACACAGAATAGGCTGCTAAACTGCGGCGAAGCACACTGAATGGAATATGTGACTTTGAAATTTGAATTTGAAGACTTAACAGTATTTCTTCCTATTCTGCAACTGTGCAGAGTACACAGAATATGCTGCTAAACTGCGGCGAAGCACACAGAATGGAATATGTGACTTTGATATTTTAGTTTGAAGACTTAACAGTATTTCTTCCTATTCTGCAACTGTGCAGAGTACACAGAATATGCTGCTAAACTGCGGTGACGCACACTGAATGGAATATGTGACTTTGATATTTTAGTTTGAAGACTTAACAGTATTTCTTCCTATTCTGCAACTGTGCAGAGTACACAGAATATGCTGCTAAACTGCGGTGACGCACACTGAATGGAATATGTGACTTTGATATTTTAGTTTGAAGACTTAACAGTATTTCTTCTTATTCTGCAACTGTGCAGAGTACACAGAATAGGCTGCTAAACTGCGGCGAAGCACACTGAATGGAATATGTGACTTTGAAATTTGAGTTTGAAGACTTAACAGTATTTCTTCCTATTCTGCAACTGTGCAGAGTACACAGAATATGCTGCTAAACTGCGGCGAAGCACACTGAATGGAATATGTGACTTTGATATTTGAGTTTGAAGACTTAACAGTATTTCTTCCTATTCTGCAACTGTGCAGAGTACACAGAATAGGCTGCTAAACTGCGGCGAAGCACACTGAATGGAATATGTGACTTTGATATTTGAGTTTGAAGACTTAACAGAATGTGCTCTAATCTGCAACTTTGCACACTAAACAGAATGTGCTCTAATCTGCAACTTTGCACACTAAACAGAATGTGCTCTAATCTGCAACTTTGCACACTAAACAGAATGTGCTCTAATCTGCAACTGTGCACACTAAACAGAATATATGAAATTTTTTTTTGTTTGTTTTTTTCCCCCCCACAAAATAAACTGCTGCCCCCACACACAGTAGTCCTAAAAAGGACTTTTGGTTCTTTTTTTTTCACAAATTTGCTTTCTTTCTCCCTACACTGACTTTCCCTTCCTATCCTCATCTCTCCCTTGCTAAGACTGAGCCGAACTCGCTGGTCAGGTGCTATACAGCACCCGACCACGGGTTCTGGCCAGCCAATCAGTGTAATGCCAGCAGCCAACATGGCTGCTGGCATTACACTGATGTCAGAGCCTCCCTGCACGTTTATTGGCTGCGCAGCAGCTGCAAAACGTGCGGGGAGGAGACCCGAACATGGCGGGCGAGCACATGCGGTACTCGTACGAGTACCGCCATGTGCCGAGCAGAGCGATGCTCGAGCCGATCCGAGCATCGGCCGAGCATGCTCGCTCAACACTAATAATTTTGCATCATTCACCAACGGAAAATGGAACTATGATCAGATAACATACATTCGCCCAATGAAGATTGTATTACTCTGGATAGCAATGTTAGTCAGTCTAGGAGTGTTTCTCTCATCTGCTGCCCAGATCTGGAGACTGGAATATCTTCATATATCTGGGGAACAGAAGTTCTGTAAGACATAAGGCAGAGAATCACAATAAGGGAGAAACATATTTTGTACTGGCTCTAGAATGTGGCCATACTCTGTAGGCAATCTACTCATAGGGCTTCTCTATTTTGAGAATTATCTGAGAAGCATGACCACTGTTATCCTCTGTACTCCATCACTGTTTTAAAAAATAAAAATATCAGCTTACCATAGTTATATCCAATGTGTGTATATACCCACAAACAAATCAAAAATGTGCACAGGCAAACCCCATAGTATAAGGATTGCACACCAAAATAAGTGGCTACAGCATATCAAACAGTCCACACAGGAGATGCACCAAGTTGCAAAAACATACACAGAAGAGCATCTCCGCAATTCAGAGCATACACACATTTGCATACCACAATACAGCCAAAGTATACATGTGGGAACTGCAGATAGCCACAGTTCAGGCAAAATGCACACCAGCACTAGAGCATTACAGTGATCTCAAATTGCATATGCATGTGTGCCGCAGCCCACAGCATGGCACAGCATATTATGTACAAGTTCTCCCTTCATGCAACAAATAGCAAGTATACACATCAGTAATGTGGTAGTGAGAATACTTCTACCACGAGAAGCCAACAGAATATACACTCATGGCTTTACAGCCAGAGCATGATCACGCAAAATACTACATAGGAAGATTGTGAACATAAGTATCATAGTTCAGAATGGGAGACACACTTGCACCTCACAGCAGCATGAGTGTACATATGCATACCAGGACTGCATGCATGAACCATAATGTACACCCATATGCACCATAGAGCAGCCATGCATACACACACACATACCATAAAGCAAAGATAGTTTATACTGGGCATAAACACCCTAGGACACTTTATCACTTGTGCATATGCACCACAGTGCAGCCATAGAGTGTGCTCACATGCATCACAGTGCAGATACAGTTCACATTCAGACGACTTACAGTGCAGCCACAGCGGATGCTCACACACATCACAGAACAGCCATAGGATGGCCATGGCTAATCATGCACCAAGTGCGGCCATACCCTGCGAAGGCACCAGTCACAGAGAGGTCCAAGCTGGGTGTAGCCCTAGTGCGAGATTTTCCATAGCACAGTAACTGCGCTTGCACATGCAAACCCATAAAGCTGAAACAGCGTCTGCAAAAGAACACTACAGAGTGACAACAGCATTCACAAATGCAAAACTGTTCATGCGCCTAGGCAGCCACAGCTGACAACAGTGCTCAAACAGGCACACACTGAAGTAATCCGACCGAGCTTACATATACATACGCACCACAATGCTGCACCAGTGCAGCCACAGAGAGCCTGCTCACAACAGCACAGCAACTGCATACCACAGCTCAGCAATGGCACAACCATGCACCAAAGAGTGACAACAGTACTCTCGCACCACAGCATGGAAACTGCATATATGTGCACCGCAAAGCTACAGAATAAAAGAGCACATGCACCACAGTAGAGCCTCAAAACACCAGACAGCACAAGCACCATTGTTCCGCCATGGCACATGCACCATAATGTAGTCATATTATTGTAATATACACATGCGCCTAAGTGCAGCTACAGTTGTAATCAAAATTATTCAACCACTATTGCAAATCAGGTTTATTGTCAAAATGTACAGACTTTCAGATGTTTGCAATGAACAAATCAAACAAAAGCAATTAAAATAATTCAACACAACGAATGCTTCAAGTAGTTTCCCCAAATTCAACTGAAAATGCAACTTATAATGACTTCTCCATTCTCAAAATTATTAAATCCACAAATGGAATCCCTCACAACAGCACATATATGCAAAGCAGATGTTGTCTCAAGCACACCAGATGCAACTAATCAAGGGCTTCATTAGTTGCACCAGGTGTGCTTGAGCGGGAACACATGAAATACCTGAACTGGCTAGGGGTTTGTTAAGTGTCACGTTTGACTGAATGTTAGAAATATGGCTAAGTCAAAAGAATGGTCCAAAAAGTTAAGAGAAGTGATCATTGCCCTTCACAAACAAGGAACAGGATACAAAAAGATAGTAAAGCCACTGAATGTTCCTAGAGATATCGTTGAACGCATAGTTCGCAAGTTCAAAGTCAAAGGAACAGTGGTTACACTACCTGGACTGGGCAGAAAAAGGGTGCAACCAGATTTCTGAGAAGGCAGGTTGAGAAAAACCTTTGAGTGACTGCAAAAGACCTTCAGCAAGACTTGGTGGCAACAGGCACTGAGGTTTCAGAGAGCGCAGTAAGGTGCCTACTAAACACAAAAGGTTTCCATGCAAGAACTCAAAGACATACACCATTACTGATCCAAAAGCACAAGAAAAGTCAGCTCCAATATGCTCAAAATCATATAAATAAGCCACAGAAGTTTTGGGATTCTGTTCTGTGGAACGATGAAACAAAACTAGAACTTTTCGGTCCAATGGAAGAAGAAGAATGAAGCATACGCTGAAAAGTACACTCTGCCTACAGTTAAGCTTGGTGGTGGCTCGGTGATGTTCTGGGGTTGCTTTGCATCCTCTGGAACTGTAAACCCACAGCGCGTGGAAGGCACAATGGATTCATTGAAGTATCATGCAATCCTAGGAGAAAAAGGTCATGCCGTCTGTGAGAAAGCTGAAACTTGGACGTCATTGGACCTTCCAGCAGGACAATGATCCCAAACATACCTCAAATTTCACCAAGGCTTGGTTGCAGATGAAGTCCTGGAAGATTCTACAGTGGCCATCACCTGACTTGAACCCCAAAGAAAATCTCTGGTGGGATTTGAAGAAGGCGGTTGCACAGGGCCGTATTTACATCTCAGGAGCCTGTAGGCACAGAAATCTAAAGAGCCCCCCCCCATTGGCCATCTCCACTGGACACGTCCACATTGCCTCCATCATCTCTTTATTGCCCTCAAGTTGCCCCAGCAGCTCTAACTTGCCCCCAGCAGCTCCACATTTCCCCCACCATCTCCATATTGTCCTCACATTGCCCCCCATCAGCTCCATGCTACCCTCACATTGCCCTCCATCAGCTCCATGTTGCCCCCACTATCTACAAATTGCCCCCCATCAGCTCCATGCTACCCTCACATTGCCCTCCATTAGCTCTACATTGTCCTCACCATCTCCAAATTGCCCCCTCATCAGCTCCAAATTGCCCCCCCACCATCTCCATGATGCTTCCCCATCAGCTCCAAATTGCCCTCACAATGCCCCCTTCGGGTCCAACTTGCCCCCACCATCTCCATGTTGCCCTCACATTGCCTGCCTCCCTCCCATTGTCCGTTTCCTACCTCACTGGCACAGGAGATCCGTTGTCTGTGCCTCCTCTGATACAGTCAGACTCAGCCCTGTGGTTGCTGAAGCTCCCACACGGTCTCCTGTTCAGGAATGCAGAGCGCTGGGAGATGATGTCATCTCCCAGCGCTCAGCATTCCTACAGAGCAGACGAGGGAGCTTCAGCAACCACAGGGCTGAGTCTGACTGTATCAGAGGAGGCACAGACAACGGATCTCCTGTGCCAGTGAGGTAGGAAACGGACAGACCTCCTGCCAGGGAGGTGTAATCCGAGGGCGCTGGTGCAGCCAGCGCGGTGGCCATTTTTTTTTTTTTATTTTTTTTTGCTTTGACAAGTATCCCGCTGGCAGGCGCCCCTCAGTGGCGTGCGCCTGTAGGCAGGTGCCTACTTTGCCTTATGGCAAATCCGGCCCTGCGGTTGCAGCATGCAAACCCAATAATATTACTGAACTGGAGGCCATTGCTCATGAGGAATGGGCTAAGATTCCTCATGAGCACTGGCAGGAGCTGGTGTCTGGCTATACATCTCATTTGCAGCAGGTCATAACAGCAAAATGGTGCTCTACTAAGTACTAAAGATGCTTACCATGAAGGGGTTGAATAATTTTGAGACTGGAGAAGTCATTATAAGTTGCATTTTCAGTTGAATTTGGGGAAACCACTTGAAGTATTCATTGTGTTGAGCTATTTCAATAATTTTTGTTTGATTTGTTCATTGCAAATAGCTTAAAGTCTGTAAATTTTGAAAACAAACCTCATTTGCATAATTTTAATTACAACTATCTATGATCTCTCCTCATAGCAGGAACACACGCAAGCAAAAGCAGCAAACACAGGCGTGGCCATAGCCAGCACATACACACAGATGAGGCCATAGCCGGCACACACACATGCACAGGGTGAGGCCATAGAATGTACAAATGCATACATAGCATGTACAAGTACTAATAGAAAACTCATGGCACCTGCACAGAGTGCAGCCACATAGAGCACCCATGAACAAGCATCAGAAACTGAAGCTGCACACCTTAGAAGTACTGCCATAGTACATCTTACATAGTACAAGTTCTCCAATGTATGGTAAAAAAATAATTAAAGCAAGATTCCCAGAATTCTGAAAGCACATGGCCCAAATCTAGCCATAAAACACATAAGCCCCATTGCAACACCTGGTTAGGATAAAATGATTTCAGCTGGGCTCCCTCACAGGTTAACATAATTAAACAATTAAACACCTGGGACTACACCCAGCATTAATATTAGAGAGGAAACAAGATATAGTAGAAAGAAGGGCCTAGAATTGAGGAATACAAACACATACCTGAGGGTAGATAAAAAGCACAGGACGTCCAGTTGTCAAGAGTACTTATAGTTTATGGCAACCCTTTGAGCAAGTGGCATAGGTAGACCACGCCTGCATATAGCTCCAGGAACTCCAAATTAGCAAAGGTCAGAATTTTCTTCCGATAAACACACATCTGCATGTACTCGCTGCCAGCATCTGCAAGAATGTTACTAGAAGAAACAGGTTTCCCAGCACTCTATCTTTTAAATCTGCTACCAACAGGATTTATGCAGGGGAAACTCTGGCTACTACAGGGTTTCTATCCCACCAACCCGGGAAGGGAAGGATAAAATTAGCGCTTTGGAAGGAGAAGGAGAACTCCAATTTGAAAAGGACAGAGGACATTGCCTGGTAAGCCTCAAAAAAAGAGACAGTGCTCCTAAAGTTCTCCCATCCCTCTACTTTCTCCGAAGTCAGTGTTCTAGCTGACTGCAGGGAAGCCTGTCATATGACCGTCAGGCGGCTCTGCAGCACAGCCAAGATCGAGTTAATAAAAAAAAAAAAATCTTTCACTAAAACGGTCTTCTAGCTTGGTTTGCAAGCACACGTAGAAGACCGTTTTAGTGAAAGTTTTTTTTTTATTAACTTGATCTCGGTTGTGCTGCAGAACCGCCTAATGATCGTAAGACCGGATTTCCCTTCAGTCAGCTACAACGCTGACTTCAGGGAAAGGGGAGGGAGGGGAGAACTTTAGGAGCGATTATCTCTCAAACCATAAAGGTTTGAGAGATGACACTGGGGCAATTAATTTCTTTTTAACATGACTGCAATATAGGGAGTAGTAATTTTTAAGTATTACTATCCGTTTAAGTTCTCCCAGCTTCAGAGAACAGAGAAAAAGATAACTGGAGAAGTGGTCTCTTTTTAATTTGTATGACTTTTTCTCTGTCCTATCAACTGGGAAGAAGCTAACCCATCTGGTGAATACCTCCATGGATGTCCAGGAAAGTCAGGATCTTCTTGAGGCATTCTGAGGTTGAGATTGGGAAGTTACTTAAAGATGCACAAGTACAAATCAAAATAAGTATTCAGAAGAAGTGTTTGTGATCTGTAAAGAAAGCTTACTGTGAAACATAAAGCTTCTGGATCCCAGGCATATGAGGCAAGTGTCCCTAAGGGGAAGGTGGCAATGGCGGACCAACATCAAAGTCCATCTACCATTACTGATATGCTATCAGACCAAAGTGGAGTAGGAGATGGGCTCCCTTGGAGGAAACTAAGAAAATAATTAACCTGTCCTATGGGAACCACACCTTGAAGAGCAGCCAGATGTGATTCTGAGGGACAAGGGCTGTTCAGGGTCCCTAGATTCACAAAGCAGCACAATGGTAGAGTAAACGTGATTTCTTTATAGACAAACTAACATTTTGCAATTTCTCTTTTTTTATCAGCAGATTCTGGGAAATATGAAGAAGGGCTCTATTTAAACTATATCAGCATAATTTTTGGCATTATTCAGAAACAAAATAAGGAAGTGTTGCATAAAAAAGTATAATCCCCCATCTGCACATAAGAGAAGGAAGCAGAAAGCCTATTTTTTTTTTTTTTTACCCCATATTTAAAACTTACATGTTTTAATTAAAATGTACTTATATTACTACTGCAGTTTTTTATTAGATGTAAAATAATAAAGGAGCACTACCACCTAAAATGTGTTGGGTTATATGATTTTCAATATCATATTTATATCTAAAATCAGTTCTTAACTTGCATTTTAAATTGGAACTGTATCCTTAACTTAGGCGGTTCTAAAACATTATTATTTTATTGCCTCAGCTAGCTCAAGCAACTAACTGCCTCTTACTTGTGCTGTGCTTCTGTCCTGTCCTGACATCTCATCATCAGGTGACCCAAGTTTAAAAAATAAACAAGCAAAATGAACACCACAGGCAGCATACATTTAAATAAAATGTACAAATTCAGGATTTAATTATATATATAGTGCACTGCTGTTTTTGTTAGTAGATAAGTAAAAAAAAAACCATTTACACTATACTGTTGTATGTATTAGTTCAGAAATATGTTTTTTTATGATTGCCCACCCCTGGTCATGCCAATACTTTTATATTTTACATATCTGCTAACACATACATAAATACATGCAGTGAGTGTTTAATTTATTTGTTAGTAGATATGTTAAAGAAAAACTATTGGTCAGAGGCAGTTTATTATAAAAACCACATGTTAACATATGCACACACCAAAATACTGCATACTGGTATAATATACATTAGTATGGACATGGGATTCTTAGAATTGCCCACCCCGGGCATATCATTGTTTTTAAACATGAAAACTAACATATACACCTGTACACTGCATATGTTTAAACCCTAAACCTGACTGTCAGTGTTTTAAATTTATGATACTGATTTTATTAAAGTCAGCATCATACATTTACACTAATAATACAGCCAGGGTTAGGTTTTTAATATATGCAATATATTGTTTAATATGTAGTAAAGAAATTTGGGTTTTTAAGATATCCATCCCTGGTCAGTGATATCATATTTTGCTTCAAGTTAACATCTAGCACAAAAAATGTTAAACCAAGCACCCAATGACAATGTTATCTTTGCATAGCTCCCAACATTCCAAATTTCCAAAGAGGGAAATGGAGTGGAGTTGCTGGGGGTGTGGCTGATGGGCAGGGCATTACCAAGAATTTTTAGGCTATTTCATGATCTATTGACACCTCCTTGTGTAACCTAATAAATGACTTATAACGAGTAGTATTTTATTTACACATACTAATTTATAAACACATATACTGACATTTAAAAAAACAAACAAACAAACAAACAAACAAACCAATAATGTGAGTTTCATTGCTGTAGAGCAACATGATACACTTATAAACACACTACACAGTATGATCTCCTAAAAAGGAGGACATCAGGGTGGGAAAGAAGGACATAGGGATTTGGGTCTAAAAGAGGGACTGTCCCTCCCAAAGAGGGACACTTGAGAGTCATGTCTTTGTCACAAATTAACCCCTTAAATATCAAATGGGTGTCGAATGTGGCATGAGCATTGTTCTTCGAGGCATTGTGCACCCCTCCTGATACTCAAGAGGTTACCCAAGCACAAGAGGGGTGCACAATGCCTTGCAAAGAAATGCAAATCAAATACCCATTTGATATATAAGGAGTTAAATTGTGATAAAAGATAATATTGACTACTGGGTTAAGGTTTAATCCTTTGCATTTCATACTGGTATCCAATAAATTGAAAAGCATGGCACACAAAGTGTTAAAACTGGCCAGGGATGAACAATCATAAATGATTGGCAATTCCTGGTCAGCTTAAAATCCAGTACTAAGCAGTCACTGACGTAATGTGATTTCCCATCCCTGTCCAGTTTTAAACCCGCCCAGTAGTCAAACTCATCTTTTGTCATAAGTTAAACCCTTGAAGAATAAATGGATGTACAATGTCTATTATGCTTTATTAACCTCTAGATGATTTGAGTAGTGCACAACCCCTTGAAAAGCAGTGCACATTGTACACCTATTTGATTTTCAAGGGGGTACATTTATGACTTAAGTTGACATTGACAGCTGTGTATAACACTGGCCAGGGATGGGCAATGATACGGGAAAACCTCACTTAATTTAAGCAGAGGGCTGAGCAATGCACTGCTGTCCAGCACACAGCTTTCCCCTCTGGCACTCAAGTGATTCAGCAGATATAACCCCATGTTCATGTTCTAATGCTGCTATTCCATTAACACCTTGTGTGCTGCAAATGCCTTCCACTTGTCTAAAAAGCCGTTCTACAGTAAAGAAGGTGTTTACATGTAAAATTACCCTTTTCAGTGTTAAATGGTCAGTAATGTCCCCAAAAAATGCTTAGAGTTTTGTACAGCTTCAAAAAATAAACTCTATGGCACAAATCCTACTTCTCAAACTGCTATGGTTTGAGAGATATAGGCATTGAAAGCTCCCCCCTCTCTCCCCTTCTCCTGACATCAGCGCTGTGCTGACAGCAGGAGATACCAGTCCGGGGACCAGCAAGCGGCTCTGCAGCAGAGCCGAAATAGCGTTATTGGGAAATAATTACTTCATTGAAAAGGTCTACAAAGTGTTCCTAGTTTGCAAGCACACTTTGTAGACCATTCCAGTTAAGTAATTATTTTTAAATAACGCAAGTTCGGCTCTGCTGAAGAGCCTCCTTGAGTCGTACGACTTGAATCTCCTGATGTCAGCTTTACAGCTGACATCAGGAGAAGGGGAGGGAGGGGGAACTTTTAATGCATATATCTCTTAAACCATAGTGGTTTGAGAGACAGGAGTTGTGCCATAGAGTTTATTTTTTGAAGCTCTACAAAACTCTAAGCATTTTTTTGGGACATTACTCTCCCTTTAGTTCCTTGGAGGTTAGAGACTTCTCTAGCACCCAATAGTTAAAATAGAAAAGTATAATACTGTATGTATTGTGTATCAGGTTAATCCCTTAGGCTGCTATGATGCTAATTAATTTATAGCAATGAAAATAGTGGGGAGGGAAGGAAGTATGACTGCTGCTCCCTCAGAGCATGTGTTCAAGACTGGATTTCAGGCCTCAGAAAACAAAAAGAGCCATTTTCCTGAGCTTGGCATGGAGCTCAGTAATATTAAAGCCATTGAGTGCCAGAGGGCTAAGCAATGCACTGCTGTCCAATCCACTGTTGTTCCTTTAACTCCTTGAGTGCTGCAGATGCCCTCAATGTTTGATACGTTGGCCTACAGGAAGATGTACTTTTCTATGTTACCTCCTTGGAGGTAAGGGATGTCTCCTGGAGACAGCTCTAGAATCAAAGTGACTAATCAAGAGTAGTCTAATAAGTTTCATATTTGGTTTACCTCTTGGAGACCAACTAACAGTCATTTGGAGCAATGGAAAGGGTGGTAATGGCTGCTTTGTAAGACTGGATTCTAGGTCACAGAGAACAAAAGAATCTAGCGTGACGTCAATAATATTTAAGTGTATATGACCCCAGGCATGTTCATTTTTAGATGAAGTTGACCCTTTATCTTGAATGCCATACATCTCTTCAAATTGTAAAAAACACTGGTCTAAAAGTAATTAATGTGCAATATTTTAATTATGGCAATTCCTGCTGAACAATTTGTATTCTTTAATGATTGTACTTATTAAGACCCTATGTAACTAATTATATTTTTTAAACTTGTACATATTTAGTATATGTGTACTAAAGAAATCTAGATCATTCTTGTTCTTCTTTATATTGTTTGTTATTGTAATTTGTGGGGGATTTGGGGATGGTGCGTAATTGGGGCAGGCCATGGGGCCCCTTATTAGGGTGTGCAGGGGGCTCATGCATTTTGTGTTAAAGGGATAGTAATTCTTGACTTTAACAGTGGTTAATATTGTACATATTTTAAAAATAAAGTAAATGATGTAAGTCCCTTTGCTCAACCTTTGATAGTTTTAGAGTAATATGCTTCTAAATTTCCCCCCTCCCGCCCCTTTTACCCTTGTCAGTGCTCTAGCTGACAGACTTAGATCCTGGTCCTAGCACTGGATGGCTCATCTGCAGAGCTGAAATAGCATTGTATACAAAGAAATTCTTCATGAGAATGGTCTGCAAGGTATGCCTGGTTTGAGGCAGACACACTTTGTAGACCATTCTAATGAAGAATTTCTTTGTATACAATGTTATTTCTTTGTTATACAATGTTAACAACATCTCCTTTTAGGTGTCTTTTTCTAGAATAAATAAACCAAGTTTGGCTAGATGTTCTTCATACTTCAAATCCTCCATTCCCATAATTCATTTTGTTGCCCTTCTCTGTACTCTCTCCAGTTCTAGAATATAGAACAGGTTCCCAAAACTGAACTGCATATTCGAGGTGAGGTCTTACCAACGATTTGTACAGTGGCAAATTTATGTTATCAACTCTTGCTTCAATACCCGTTTTTATGCAAGACAGTACTTTGTTTGCTTTTTTCTACTGCAGCTTCCAAGTTTACAGATTACAAGGATTCCCAAATCTTTCTCTAGCAATTGGTCTCCTAGAATGAATCCATTAATTTATAAGTAGCATTATGCTTTGCTCATCCCAAATGCATAACTTTACACTTTCCTACATTAAATGTCAAATTCCATTTGCTTCCCCAACCTGCTCTGTTATGTATATCCATCTGTAGAGAACAAACATCCTACTCTGAATGTATTACCCTGCATAATTTAGTGTCATAAGCAAATACCTATTTCCAGGTCATTTATAAACATGTTAAAGAGCAGTAGACCAAGTACGGAACTGTAAGGTACTCTGCTCTCAGTTTTAATTGTATTGGAGGATTTTCCATTTTCCAAATGTAAAAACATTAAAAAAAACATTGAAACTAAACCATATGTAATCTTAGAGCATTAATAAATTTCACAGCAAGCCCAAAGGAGTGTTACACAGGCAGTAAAACTATCAAGAATCAGAACATAAACAGTTATTAAAGGCAAAGTACCCAAATAAAATTACGATTGTGTCACAAACCACAAGACACCCATATTAGGTACACCCATATTAGTTACAAAAATAGTCATTAAGAGCAAAAAAAATTCCCAGGTAGGTAGGTTAACAATTAAGTAGGCAGTCACAAAAACTTTGTACTTGTTTTTATTAATGGTTTTATATATATGGAATATAATATGGTACTGAATGTGTGGTGGGAGGAGTCTTATGTTTGTATATATATACTCCATCATACACTTGCTACCTTACCTATGACTACGGACGTTTTGGTCCGAAACACGTCAGGTGTTTACCATATGTATTTATCGTGATCGATGTGCTCCCGTGCATAAGGTTTTATGCTATGTGTCAATAAACCTGGAAGATTTTACTCTACCTTCGATGAGTTGTCTGCTAAGTTGCTGTTTGGATTCTGCTGACTGTGAGGGGTGGACTCCCTAGGTACGTGCACCAGCGGCTTCATGTACATGACGAAGGATCCACGTGATCTAGCACTTTCGTACCAGCTTGGGTGAGTGAAGCACCTGTAATCCATGAAAGTGTGATGTATTGTGGGGCTGTTATAAACCTAGACGCCTTACACTTACATATCTAGAGCGGTTTTCTCTACATGTATATATATATGTGGGTCTATAGATCACACCTGTACCAGTGACCATCTTAGTTCCATATCCTAGGGTTATTCAGACTGGCTCTGTGTTCTTCACCATACCCTGTGTAAGATTATCCTTTAAGCTATTTTTCACATAAATGACAACCCTTTCTCATTTTCTATCTTTTCTCTCTTTTCTAAATAGAGAGTTCCCTGATATTACTACATCCCAGTAATGCTTTTTTCATTGTACCAGGTCTTGGTAATCCCCACTATGTCCACATCCTCACTTGTTATTGTTTCAGTCAGTACATCTATTGCCTAAACTGTGTGGACATTTGTACATATTGCTCAAAGCCTACTTTTTTTTCACCTATGGGTCACAGACATACCTTGTCCCAATTAATCTGCGTAATGCTGTGGGGGGCAAGTGGATTTAACCTGTATCGTTCCATTGCAGCCCTCTACTAGTTTAAATATCCATTAATAAAACATTTGACCCACTTGCTAAGAACCTCTGTTCCCTTTTGAGAAAGATGCAAACCATCTTTTTAGTACAGTTCCTTGTTACACCAAATAGGGCTGGTGTGAGAAACAAAATCATATCCTTGTTCTTGACCGCATTTCCCTAGCCATGAATTAAAGTCTCTAATTCACTGTATCCTACCAACTTGCTGCAGATCTTTACCTAGTTTCTTAAAAAATATTTTACCACACTCACCTTATTACAAGTCAAATCGTTCATCCCTAAATGGACTATGAAATCCAACTCTCCATCCTGTCTTACCTACTTAAAGCGGAACTACCACTCGACAAAATCTTTAGCTTAACTAGGTCCCCATCTGGCAACTAGCTGCTTAGTAGTGCTAGTCGCCAGAACAATTATTTTATTTAATAGATTTCTGCTCTCTTCCATGGGTGACAGGCAGGACAGAGCGCGGACATCTTGCCAATGTGACGTCTGCAATGTCAGTTCCATCCGGGGCTAGGAGGCGTTGCTAGGAGCCATTTGACTCCGGCTGGGACTGACAGCGCAGGCGCACAGATGTCACAATGGCAAGATGTCCGCGCTCCATCCTGCCTGTCACCCATGGAAGAGAGCAGAACTCTATTAAATAAGGTAATTATTCTGGCGACTAGCGCTACTAAGCAGCATTTTGTCGGGTGGTAGTTCTGCTTTAATGTTTTAATTACTTTTTCTACATTGTGATCTGTAGCTCCAAGAAAACATCTAACTTGCTTACAACCCTCATGACTATCCTCCAAAAATCACACCTCTTAATATAGAGCCCCCCAGTAATTGTTGCTTCCTCTCACAGGAGTTTTCATTTTAACCCTTTGAGTGTAAAATAAGTGTGCAGAGTGGTTTGCACAGACCTAGCACTCACAGAATTTAACATTTTGATGTCTCTGGCTTGTAATTATAAAAAATAAATAGGAAAAAATTATAATAACACCAACAAACCAAAATTTGCGTCTATTGGACACAATGAAAAAGTAGCTGAATTTACACAAGTGACACTTGGATGTATTGATATGGGGCCCTAAGCCCCATATCAATACATCCAGGTACTAAAAACATGATTGAAATGAAAAGAATATTAACCCTATGTGTGCCAGTGGGGTATGCAATGCATGTTTTGTGGGAACAAAAAGCTGCAACGAGCATTTGGCCACAACGTGGGTTTTGGCCACCAGCGCTCATTGCAGTGGATGCTGGCCATGCAATGGAATTCCGACAGTACAACTGTGCGTGTACCGTCCCAGAACTCCTCTAACAATGCTTTTAGCACTGTTAATAGTATTGAACCCTGAATCTGATAAATAAACAATATTAACATGCAGAGAAACTCGTAACCTATTAATTTTTTATGACAAGCACATCCAGGGACATAGGCTGGGACAGCAGGGTCCAGGGACAACGAGTCAATACCAGGGACTGTCGAAATCAGTTAGCAGGTATGATGATGGGAGTCAGGAGTCCCGAAAAGGCAACAACTGCTGTCCTCACCAAGCTTATATAAGACTTTAGGCATTAGAAAACAAGCAGAGAATTTTTGCATATTCTGGCTTGGAAAACAGGGTGTTTAAGTGACTATAACCTGAGACCATTTTCAGTGTTAAAGTTCCTTTTTGTTTGCCAGAGATGTATGCAATGCATTGCTTCAAAATGCAGTGGATACCCTTCTGTCACCCAAAGGATTACTAGCAGAACTAATTATATTTGTTCATATTGCTGTGTTACATTTTATGCTGTCACAGTTAGAATGTTGGTTTCCTGACTGTATCAAGGATATTGAAAATTTCATTTAAATAGCTATTGCTGGGCGCCATCCAAGGTCATACAAATTGGAGGCCATATGCTTAACCCGTATTGTTCCAGAGGGGTGTTCAGTGCATTGTTTTGCAATGTGTTGTACATCCTACAAAAACTCAGATGGTTTAAAAAAAGAAAAAAAATTGAGATATGTTTTGTATTATTTTCCCTATATTGGTTATTTTACATGAGAAACTGTGAGACAAGGGAATAATATACAACACACACACACAAACTTAAAGGGATAGAAATGTTTCAATTACAGTGAAGCTAGAATCCCTCCTTAGAGTGTGTACTAATGCTCTTTTATTTTGCTAATGCTGAAATCACTTAATTTACTCTGAAACAATATTATTAATTGTCCCCTTCCAGTCCCTTTTCAGTATGCCAGGCCACCTCCCCTCAGACCTGAAATCTGTTCATCTTACCAGGCAGATCACAACGTGGGACAATCTTCATTCATTCAGTATTAGGAATACCCTGTCCTCCTTGATGAAGAAGGGCAGGATTTTCTTTATACTGGATGACGGTTGTTCTTCGTCTCTATCCTACTTCAGTTCTGAGGCAAAGAAGACTGATTTCAGCATAAGGGGCTGGAGGGGTACAATTTATGGTATAAATTCAGAGGGAATATAGCATTAGCAACGTGATTGAGCATTAGTACACACTATAAGGAAGGATTGTAGCTTTACTGTAATTGGAAAATGACTAACATTCAGAGGGTTAAAATAAAAACTCCTGTGAGAGGTAGCAACAGTTACTGGGGGACGCTATATTAAGAGGTATGATTTTGGGGGATAGTCATGAAGGGTGAAACAAGTCAGGATATTGTCCTGTTGGTAGATCTACTACCCTAGAAGCAGCCCTGCTGATGGAGACTGGGTTGTATTTTGAGCTACGTTGGACTAACAGGGCAGCACAACAGGAGTATGAAAAGAAAGCCCCAGTGCACCCCTGTTGGTACCACAAATAGAGACTGAACTACAAGTCTGTAGTCTCCTAGTTTAGTTTCCTGTTGTACAAATCATTGGTAAGACCTCACCTCGAATATGCAATGCAGTTTTGGGCACCAGTTCTGAAAAAGCACTTTGTAGAACTGGAGAGAGTACATAAAAAAGACTTGACAAATGAGGAATGACTAGACAAACTTGGTTTAATTATGCTAGAAAATAGATGACTAAGAGGAGATCTTATCACAATGTACAAGCAGGGCTCAAAATTTCCACTCACCACTAGCCAATGGCGAGTGAAAATTTAGCCCTGGTGAGTAAAAATTCAGCCCTGCTGGGTATGTTTTGGCTTGCAGTGGCGAGTAACTTTTCAGGTCTGGCTAGTAGCAAAGGACTTAAAATTATAAGCCCTGGAATACAAGCATATGAGCTCTCTGGTGAGCTATTCATATAATAATAAAAAACATAATAACCCTTTGTGTTCCACAGGGTTGTACAATGCATTGTACAGCAATGCCCTAAACCTTCCTCTGGCACACACAGGATTACTTTATTATATTTTTACTTAATAATTAATTTTAGACCTTGTTGGTGGACCCCTGATGTACCTCTTCCATGCTCACCTGCTTCACTCCTACGCAAAATTCCAGGTAGGATTGGGCAAGATCATAGGTGATCATGTCATTGGTGATGTCAGGAGGCTTTACCCATCTCTCGCAATCCTACCCGGACGTTCGGATAGGAGTGAAGTATGAGAACACATTATGTACAGTATGTATGTATATATTTATTTATATTGCTCTACACAGTGTACACAGCACCTTACAATAGACGTATGTTACAAAAAAATAAGAGGGGATAAAGTAAATGTCACATTCATAGAAGTGATTACAAATGCTGAGTTTGCCAAAAGGTAGTGCATAGTACTAGTGCTCCAGAAGATAAGATTTCAGGGTAGACTTAAAGACAGAGAAGGAATGTTGAAGACGTAGGGAGAGGGGTATGGAGTTTCATAGGTATGGTGTGGAAAACTAGAAAAGTTTGAAACGGGAGAGGGCAGAGTGTGTGGATGGTGCAGCAAAACTGCACTGTGTGTTGAGTGAAGGAGGCGGCTGGGAACATAAGAGGAGATGAGGAAAGAGATGTAAGGAGGGGCAGCAGTGTGGAGAGCATTAAAGGTGATAAGAAGGACTTTGTAAGTGAGGCGTTGCTGAATAGGGAGCCATGGCAGATGTCTAAGAATTTTGTGAGCAGGTTCAGTTTTGGGGAGAGTGTGGTGATTCGTGCAACCAAGTTTAAAACAGATTGCATAGGTGAAAGATGAGTAGCAGGGAGGCCAGTTAGTAGGATATTGCAATAGTCCAAGTGGGACACAATGAGGTCATGTTTTTGAAGTTTGTTGGGAGAGGAACGGGTGAATTTTAGCAATGTTCTGAGAAAGAAGCGAGATTTTCTAGCCAGAGAGTTAATGTGAGGGGAGAGGAATCAAATATGGCCCCAAGATAGCTTGCTGACCTGACCGGATCAATGTCAATTCCATCAACTGTAGTGGTGAAGCTAGGTGTTGGGCAAGGTCTTGGAGGAAAAATGAGCAGTTCAGTTTTGGGTATGTTTGTCTTCAGCTGACAGTGTACCATACAGGAGGATATGGCCAGGAGGCAGTCTGAAATTTGTAACTGAATTTGAGGTGAAAGATCAGGAGTGGAGATGTAAATTTGGGTGTCATCAGCATATAGATGTTATATGAAGCCACATGAATGAATAAGGTCACCCAGTGAAAGGGTGAACAGTGGGGAAAGCAGTGGACCCAGAATGAAGCCTTGAGGCATCCCCACAGATAGAGGGACTGTGGAGGAGGTGTTATTGCCAGAGGACACAAAAAGGGATGTTGTGAGAGATAGGAGGAGTGCCATGAAGCAGCTTGATTTCAGAAGCCAAGATTGTGGAGAATTTGAGCAAGAAGCGAATGGTTAACTATATCAAAGGCAGAGGATAAGTCGAGTATACAAAACTGTCCTTTGGCTTTTGCAGTCTGAAGATCATTAGCCACTCTACAGAAAGCTGTCTTAATTGAGTGACCACGCCAGAAATCAGACTGCAAAGGGTCTAAAAGATTGTAAGAGTTGAGGAATTTGGTTATTTGGGAGAAGACAAGGCATTCTAAGAGTTTTGAGGTAAGAGGTAGAAGGGAGACAGGTCGATAGCTAGAGAGACAGGAGGGGTCGAGATTAGTCTTCTTGAGCAGGGGTTTAATTTTTGCCTGTTTGACCAAAGAAGGGAAGGTGCCTGTGGACAGAGAGTTGTTGAAAATGTGTATTAATATAGGTGTAAGGACTGGTGCAAGTGGTTTGAATAAGTGAGAGTACAAAGGGTTCAAGGAGCAGTTAGTGAGGTGGGTAGATAGAAGAAGCTGAGAGACTTCTTCCTCTGTTACAGGAGTAAAACTATCAAAGTATGATGAAGGGGGTTTGGGGAAATAGAGTTCGGAGACAGATGGAACAGCAGGAATCTATCTTTGAATAGATTCCACCTTGTGACTGAAGTGCTCTGCAAAAGCTTGAGGTGAATGGATGGGGTGAGAAGATGCTGTGAAAGGATGGAGCAAGGAGTCAAAGACTGCAAAGAGATGGCAAGGGTTAGATTTGTTGTTGTGGATTAGTGTGGTGTAGCGTTCCTGTTTAGCTCTTGATAAAGCAGAATGTAGGCAGGGCAGCATAAATTTAAAGTGGATGAAATCTGTATGTGAGAGTGATTTCCTCCAAAGGCATTCAGCAGAGCGAATGCAAGAATGAAGTAAGCATGGGAGTTGAGCCAGAGTCATGGATTGTCTTAATGACTCCGATGTAGTTTCAGTGGGGCAAAGGAATGAGTAGCAGAGGATAAGATTGAGTTGTAGGAGTTAACAAGAATGTCTATGTCAGAGATGGCTAAGATAGACCAGTAGAGCGAGGGGTGTGTGAAAATCAGAACCCTCCATAAGAGAGTGCAGCCTCCACAGCTGTTTCCTGTGCAGACAACCAAGTTTCTGTGAGAGCAAACAACTGCAGAAACAATCATGAATGGGGGTTGTTTTGTTAACTATGGAGTGGGTGTTCAACAGAGCACAGGAGAAGGGGAGAAAGGAGGATGAAAGAAGAGGAATGTTTATGAAATTTGAGGGGTTTGAAGTAACGGTAGGAGGAAATGGTAAACAGTGGTTGATAACAGGTAGGTAGGGGGTTTGGGCCTGGATTGGGAGCAATATCCCATGCAGCAAGCAGAAGGATAAGACAAAGAGCAGAAATATGGGAGTGAGACTTATATTGGTGTTTTGGAATAGGGAATGCAGAGGGAGAAGGGGTTAAAATCTGGAGACGTGTGTGAGAGCAGACAGAAGTGATAGGGAGGAGAGAGGAGGAGATGTGGATGTAGTTTGAAAAGTCAGGGGGACAGCTGAAGTTGATAAGTATCCTAGGGAGCACTGAACATATAACAACAAAGTAAATAGCTAATGTGAACATGGTAAATCAGCTCTTGATGCCAGAGAAGAAATGTCTTTGCTTATTATCTTCCTACAGGTGCTCTTTACAGGTAATGCAGGAGACCTGGTGCCTTGTGTGTTGCCTTCTCTGTTGTCCTCATTGTTGAACTCAGTTGTTAAACTCTTGCAGGCACTTTAGAAATAGGAACTTAGGCCTAAGTATTGATTTCCCAGCGTGATTGGCTAGGAGATCAATAGCTAGGAGGGACCTAATGCCCCCCCCCCACAAATGCAGACTGCTCTATAATGAAAAAAACAAACAAAAACAACCCAAACAGGTTGGGGGGCAGCACTAGATACGTTTGAGGCATGGGCTTAACCATGCAGGTACACATGGCCATGCCCATACCCCACACACGGCTGGCAGGGTTAAAAGGATGATCTGACATTCCTAAGAGAGTTAAAAGGATGATCTGGAATTCCTACTATAGGAGCAGACTTAGCAAAACATGACAATTGCCGTTTAAGGATATGTATCAATGCAAACATTGGTGTTACAGTGAAGCTGATGTACTAAAAAGAATTGAAGTAATTCTGATGCTTACCGGCTGAGCTGTAGGGAGCAAATACAAATGCCTACACATGTAACTGTGGATTTTAACCTCTTCAATTCTACCTTACACATTGCATCTAGCATTTAAGGGGTTAAAATTGCTATTTAAATCAAACAGAATTTAGTGAATTTTTATTTGTTTTGCTATCCTATATAATAATTCACTAAATGTATGTTTGTCAGAAGCCGTCATGCTTACTAGAGACGGCTGCGCACACTGCAGTCATGCGTACTACAGACTGCCCGCACCGCAGCTGATAATGGAGCGGGGCTCCCAATTCAGACCATAGTGCGCTGAGAGAACTATGGTCTGAATTCGGAGCGTCCCGCTCCGTTATCAGCTGCGGCGCAGGCAGTCTCTACTGTGCATGACTGCACCGCGGCCGTTGCTGGGTAACACTGTGGCCCGTGTACACGGGCTCTTCAACTAGTAATTAATACGTGTACTGCTTAATGGTTATATCTATGCAATATGTATTATGCATTTACATATAAATATATATTTGAAGAGGCAGCAAATGGTTGGGGGCTTTAAGAGTTAACAAGTTTACCTAAAAGCTATTGGAATCCCATTTCCCACAGCTCAGATATCAGCAATACTCTGTCTTTCTTTCATATCTCTGTGATCTGCAAGGCTGGGTAACGCAGATGTTTCACTGAGTGCTTCTGGGAGATGTAGCTAGGAAGAAAATCTCCTCTCCATTGAAACTGTGTCTGAAAATCAATTGACATGTGGCTTCAATGGCTTCAATCTCCCAGAAGCTCTCAGTTAACGTAGTCATTGGCAGAAGCAGCAAATGATTTTCCACTTCTAGAGGCAACTTCATATCAAGTTTACATCCCTGTTATGCAAACAAGTTTTATAATGTTACACACCAACATAGAATAGAACTGGAAAAGGGCTTGATACAATCTTCTAATCAGACACCGAACGTCTAGTCTTCTGCCACATAGGTATCTATGCAACATTTTGTAATAGGAATGGTTACAACACAAAAGAATAGAATGAAGATGTAGTCCTTATGTTTTCAAAACATCTCAATCTCTCTTAAATATTATTTGTGCCATATTATTTGCAGCAAATGTGTTGCATACTGCTCTGGCAATCAAAGTGCTATGAATGGGTGGAGGAAAACAGCTTCCCCATAGTATACAAATAAGATTCAAAAACCTACAATTTTTGTGCCAAAACCTACAATTTTTTGACAACCTATAACTTACCTACTAGAGAGGTTTACAGCAAATTTTAAAGCAGTTGTCCCTAGCCTGTACTTCCTTTTAAACAATAAATAAGTCTTTCATTTTCAGGCCCCTTTCACACAGATGACATTATTGAAGCAAGACGAAAAATGAGTTGTGAATTATTGAGTCTTGTGGAGCATTTTTCACTGGAAGCATGCCTTATAGTGGAAGCTGCAGCATGCTGCAGCTTTCCTCCAACAGTGCAAGAATGCAGCTGCAAATTTGTATTATGTGTTTCAATGGAATTGCATTGAAATCACACAACTATCGCAAGTTGCTGCATTTTACCTGCAAGTTGTCACTTCTATTTATACTGAGACAGTGGGCTGTTGGATACTGCTTCATATACTGTGGCACGGAATACACACCAATATTTTAAGTCACTATAAAAAAGGCACAAAAATGTACTACTACAAAATTGTTGTACTACAAAATCACTTGTGTGAAAGGGTACTTAAAGGTATAGTAATAGCTGAAAAAAAATGTATCTCCGATTGATCCTCCTATAAAGGAGTATTTCAATATTTTCCATGTTGTAGTTCAAAAGTAATTCAATGCTAAAGGATCTCTCTCCCTCCCCTTTTAGTCACGTCACGCTGCCTCTTTCAGCCGGCCAGATGGAGTGCAGCGAGGGACAATCTTCACTGAGCATAAGGAAAATTCTGCCCTCCTTCGTTAAAGGGTTAGTAATGCCCAAAATAAAGTTGATTCTATATGTTAGATTTTACAAAAAATAAAGTATTTGGGAAAAGTCCTATCTCTCAAACCTTTATGGTTTGAGATATATCCTCCCCTAAAGTTCCCTTTCTCCTGATGTCAGCTGTAAAGCTGACAGAAGGAGATCCGTGTCAGCTGACATAAGCAGGATCTTCAGCAGAGCCGCAATAGCGAGATTTAAAAAGAAATACTTATTTGGAACAATCTAAAAAGTGTGCTTGCAAACCAAGCACACTTTGTAGACCATTCCAAATAAGTATTTCTTTTTAAATTGCACTATTGTGGCTCTGCTGAAGAGCCGCATGTTGGTCCCCGAACCAGGACCTCCTGTCAGCTTACATAAAGGTTTGAGAGATAGGAATTTTTCCAAATACGTTATTTTTGTAAAATCTAACATACAGAATCAACTTTATTTTTGGCATTACTAACCCTTTAAGGGGAGCAGTGTTCTTATTATACTCTGCCCCCCTTTATGAAGAAGGGCAGTTTTTCCTCATACTGACACCATATTGCCCCTCATCGCTATCTGTTCGGACTGGGTTTTTGATCTGAGGAAACTCTGCATGACATGCTGAAAAGGGGTGGGAGGTAGTAATGGTTAGTAGGAAGCATCCTTCCAAAAAAAAGTAGTTGTCTAACAGCTATGGGAATGAACATTGGCTTAAAAAGCTCCTTTTCACTCTCTGTGATCTACAGGGTTTTGTGATGCCAGTGCCTTATTCTGCACATATTGGATATTTATTTCCTTTCCATAGAAACCCATTGAAGAATCACCGACATGGGACTTCTATAGGGAGGATAAATAGTTGAGAGCTGATATAAACCAGCTCTGAAAATCTTCAGGGTGATCTGTGAGTGAATGGGAAAATTGTCATAGTTGTTAAACGATAACCTTTATTTAGAAGGTGACCCATTTTACCCTTTACTGCCCTTTTAAGCAGAAATGAACACTATAGGTCTTACTTATAAAGGCAAAAATGTTTAAGAAAAAAGTAAGTTGGAAACATTTCAAGCTTTCAAGGCATTACAAATCTACATTTAAACCAGTGGAAATTTGAATTAGTCTCTTATGATGCAGCTGGTTTGCCGCAGAATTGCACTAATTTTTGTTTGAACATACATTTCCTTCACCTGTGTTAAACATTCTACTTTATATCTCAGAGATGTCCTAATAGACAACCAGAGGGGAGATGCACTAAGGTGTGATAAAGAGGTGATAAAGTGGAGATAATTTCTCCAAATATATAGTAACATAGTAAATTAGATTGAATAAAGACACAAGTCCTGCTACCAAATAAGTTAGTCTTTATCAGACCTTCCTGATCTGCCAACTAATAAACAGTATAACTCTGTATGTTCCCTTTTGGAAAGAACTGTATCTAATCTTCTCTTGAATGTATCCATTGTATCTGCCGTAACCACCTCCTTGGGCAAAGAATTCCACAATTTAACAAACCTCACTGTAAAAAACCTCCTTTCCTCTAATCTCAAGGGGTGTCCCCTGGTCACCTGATCAGGCCTTGGAATAAATAGCTCACCGCAGAGATCCTTGTATTGACCTCTCATATATTTGTACAATGTGATAAGGCCTCCTCTTAGTCGTCTTTTCTCTAGAGTAAATAAACCAAGTTTGTCTAGTCTTTCCTCATACGTCAAGTCCTCCATTCCCTTGATTCATTTTATTGGTCTTCCTTTGCCCTCTCTAGTTCTAGTATATCCTTTTTCAGAACTGGTGCCCAAAATTGCACTGCATACAATGATTTGTATAATGGCAAAATAATGTTATCCACTCACATCCACAACCAGCAATCTAATCACTCAGAGATCAGATCACAGGTCAGATCCAACCAAAATCTTTTGCTTTGTGTATCAGCACATTTAGCACTCTATCTACATTACTATCAGCTGACCAGTGACTGCTGGGCAGTGAGGTTGAAAGCTCTGCCCAGATTGGCTGCCGCCAGTCAGGGATCTGAGTTCTCTCTTAACGGTAGTCAGAGAACTACCAGTAGCTCACAAGCTACTTATTGGAGAGGCCTGATGTACAAGATAGATATCTCTTACTGATGGAAACATGATTCAGTAATAACCATAAACCTATCATGATTTATTTATTATTATTTTTTTAGTTGTGTCATATCATACCTTCCACCAGTGTCTTCCACATAGCAGGGCTATTCACTGCAATAGCTATGGAAAAACATTCATATAGTTTTTGAGTCCCAAATTAGTAGCAGTATAATTTTTACTAAAAAATATATTGTCATTATATTCCCGAGGAAAACAAATCAAACAAACCCAGAGTAAGGGGTTCTTACTAGTTATTCATATTTGGATCAGTTCTTCATACTCAGTAGGAAATTTTTAAATATTCTAGTGATGTTTGTACAGAGTAGTGCCTTTGCAGCTCTGGTCCAAAAGATCAGGATATCTCCTTGTATGTAGTGCAATAATAATAAAAATAAAATGGTCCTGCGCTGGTATTTCAAAGGAGGTAAAAACTCCTAACATAAGGCAAATTGGAAAAGAGGAAAATATGTATAAATCAAGAATAGAACTCACTCTCAAAGATCCATTAGGTATTCAGGCTATGGGGGGGGTAGGTAAATATTTGACCAACTTAGGTTATATAAAAGCTAAAACATGGCATGGCAGAGAACTCACCTAGAAAAAAATGTGTATATATATATATATATATATGTATATATATATATATATATATATATATATAAATAATAAAAGTTACCAATAAAAACTAACAATCAATGATACAAATACAATTAATTAATTTATACAACAGAATTAGGAAATATACTAAGTACAATATTCCATATATGAATTCAATAAACGTCATAGTGGCACTGCAAAATGAAATCGGAGGCTAAGGGCCCGGTAGAAAGCCAGCCAAGGAAACCAATCTCATGTGGGGTAGTGCATAAACTAGATCTGGTATACCGTACATTTATGTAAAGGAGCTCTCTCCTACTCTACAAAAAGCTGAAATCTGGGTGTACTCCCACAGAAAACAAACAAATAATTAAAAACACACAAAAAAGAAAATATATCTCGTTAAATCTGAATAAGTTCTCCCTCATATCGTATGTTAGGCTAGTCCCATCCAGAAATAAAATCTGGCAGATGAATTGAAAATGAAAATACTCTCTTGATGAGACTAAAAAATATAAATATATTATCCCAGTGCATCATAAAAATATTTACTACTCCTGTAAATAGGAACTTTGGGCATATCCATCTAGGAGTAGTAGAGGATCAGTGCTAATTTTAATAATGACTTTAGATTATGTCACTTATTATAAAGTACACAAATGAAAGTAAATAATTATTGCATAAAACAAACTAGACATGATTTAGAAAAGCAAGGTTTGTTTTGTATTCAGAATCTACAAATTTATTCATGAAAACATGAAAAGATAGATAGATAGATAGATAGATAGATAGATAGATAGATAGATAGATAGATATACTGCTACAAGAAGTGATTTTATCCTATATAAGTTCTTTTGTCAATTAAGAGCCCCCAGGCCTTATTTCAGAAACTACAGATGGGTAATTCTGGGGCAAGCCAACTGTACTATAGTGGACAAATAAACATTCTCAAAACTCCCGCTGGTTCAAATTGGTCTTTTAACCACTAGAATTCTAACAGTCTTTTTCAATGCTTTGTGGACCTCTCTTATATTCAAGGGTTTAAAATATCCATTTAAATCAATGATGAATTTTCATTTGTCCCCTATGGCTGATTTAATTTGCTTCAGTGGATAATTGCTCACTTGTGACTCTGGGTACGGCCCAGTGATTCCTTTAACTATAGCTGTCTTTTTAAGATGCCTTTCTATCACATTTAATGAAGTCTTTCACTCAAGGGTTTAATTTTACATTGATTGACAAATGTGGAAACTTCATTGATATATTGTGTCTTGCCAGTCTAGTATCATGTAAGATAAAACAAGAGGTGTTCAGTGATGTTATGTCCAACAGGGAATGCAGACAAATTTAGTAGCACAGTGAGAGGCAAGGTTAATTAGAATGTTAGTGGGAATTAGTCTTTGTTCTCAGCAATATATCATAGCCTAGGGGCCTCTTCAGCTCTCTCATGTACCTCCTAAATCTTGTTCAATATAGGCACTGAAAATCAGGCTGTGTAAAAAAATTAAGAGTTAAAAGATATTTTCTTTACTAAACAAATACATAAGGCCATACTCAAGAAGTTAGTTACGCGATTTTGGTGCCAATCAACTGCCCCAAAGGAGATGCAAATAAATTCCTAATATTCCGATTGATTTATATGGGACTTCAATGCTAAAGTGGATTCCAGGGCATTGAGAAGTAATGGATTTTAGACCTAGCTAGAGTGCAAGGGGATAAAATTTACATTTAAATCAAAGACAGTTTGTACGTATACCCTATGATGCACTAGGTTTGCCCCAGAATTGCTATTTTTTAACATCCTGAATATAACTCATGTTGCTCTATTAACCTACTGTCCAATAATTCCAATGGCAGCACCACTCACTACAAAAAAAATTGGTTCATAAAATGTTCATAATACCACTTGCTTCATTAAAAAAATGAGTGGTAAAATTAAGAAATGATATGTAATGGTAGTATGTGCATAGAGAAATATGCATGAGGTGAAAGTTTTGAGATAAAATATATGGTATCAGACTCTATTGTTCTGAAAAAGTAACAATATTAACGCTTTGAGTACAGGAACATATTTTCTTTTGGGCAGACCATGAATATTTTGCTATTTGTATGTTTAGGTATGATTCCTATAGGTAGCTTTTTAGTTATATAATATAGAAGACTATTATTTTGTTTTTTTTTTTCAGAACAAATTCAGTTTTTCCATGGTGCTTCACATGAAGTATATTTTGCATCAAATGACAAGCTATGATATCATAGTGCATCATATGACAAGCTATGATGTCATATATGTATCAAAAACATTTATGTTGGTTATGAAAGTTCCAGTTATTATAAAACAGTTCCCTAGTGCACCAGCATAGTTTTACCTACATGTAGGGCCTGTACAGACGCCTAACTGATAGGAGAGCAAAAGGGTATTTATTAACTTCATGAACTAAAATGCACATTCCATTGATTACATGATAAAACTGCCCTAAAATATCCAAATAGCACTATAAAAGGAGGTATTTACTGAAAAGAAACTTACTAATCAGAAAATGGCTGATGTTTCTTCCTTCACAAAATGATGAAGTAACAAAATGTTGTTGAAAATAGAGGCTTTCAGAAAAGTTTCAGAAATTTACACTGAAGTCACAAATTGCAGTAAAAATAAAAAGGGGAGAGGGGAGAATCCTTGTGTGTGTATCTAGCAAACAAATGTTAAGGAAATAAATATATATGTTGGCCAAATACCTACTCACAAATATCTTGGTAACTTAGACATACAAGTGACAGATTCCACCCGTGGAGGATACTTATGCCTTCACACTGCCCTTCACACTGCCCTTTGGCAATCAGAGTCAAACTGGACAATTAATCAGTGGCTGCAACCTATGAACCTTCAAGTTGTCCTTGTGTGATGAAATAGAAACGGAGGATAAAATCAAGGGAAGCTCAGTCAGTATGTCCCATTTATGGTGTTAATATATTACAATATTAAAAATAAAGGGGGCATAAAATATTGTAGAAAATGGAATTAAATGAATTAAAAAAATACATATATATGTGTGTGTATACATATATATGTGTGTGTATATATATATATATATATATATATATATATATATATATATATATATATATATATATGGAACACAGGAACCAATGGGGGGTAATTTCCCTCTTCCAGAGGTCAGAGCACTTAAAAAAAAGACATGGCCTTTGAGGTAGAGACTCCTTCCTCCTCCAGCTTAATTCCCCATCTTTCCAGATTCAAGTGACCTCTCAAAAAAGTGGAGCAAGCCGGCACTGCTCTTAGCTTTTCGGTCTACTTTTTATTTTCACCTTATGGGGGTGTATAATCTCCCATTAAGTGGGGCCCCTGAATTTGCTTCCCTGAAATTGGATTGCTGTGATCACAGGTATATTTCTGGACCATATTCCTGTGGAGATTGACTTTATGACATGTATAGTATATGAAATCTCCAATTTGTAATGGGCACCTGAAGTTAACCATTTGAATGCTATTGTCCTGTCTACTTATGTCCCATTACCTTTGGCACCCACTTCCAGTGGAGTCATTGCCTATTTTGCACTCAGTCCTTCGACAAGAGGCAGAGTGGGCTGAAACATAACCACTGGCCATGTTCTATTTCACAGGTCAGCATGGATTATGTTCATAGAAATTGGTTACGCCTTGTTTCATGGCTGGGGACCATCGTTTGCACAGTAGAAGTAATAGGAAAACTATATTTACCAGATGTCTCTATTTCCCTGGCTTTTTCCTTATTGGATGGGAGACGAATTGGCTGCCATCTTACTCCACCATGTCTTATTAGACACAGAGGCTGACTCTCTAGTCAAATAATTACCTTTGGGGTCTTTTATTGGGTTTTAGCTATCTTTATTACCACGTTGGACTACTTTGCCCTAGTTTCAGGTGGTTATCTCTGGGCATGTCTGATCCCCAAGGGACACATGGGGAAACCCAAGCCTAAGGATTCAGGGGCCTCTTTAGCTCCTTTAGCTCGTTGTTCCTCATGTTACTCTGTGCTTCCAATGGAATATTCTGGCCCTTCTTGTCCCTCCTTTACTGTGGTCCCTGCTACCCCTATGGGGCTCTCCAGCACTGAACAAGAGCTAGCTTGGGTTAAAATCATTATGTCCTCTGTCACACGCATTCCTACATCCATCCAAGAGGTTCTCTATTCATGTGACCCATGCCCTCTATCAGGTGCATTGATCCCATCTTCAGGGGCCACTCTCAGCTGGTTGGGGACTCCTTAGATGTGGAGCTAGATATAGGGGAAGAGGATATGGATTATTTCTTGTCCTTTGAGGATCCCTAGGAGGGTAACTCTTACCCCTCAGAGGAGGGGCTCATAAGATCAATTTTGGAGACTAGACATGTGCGAATTCATTCGGAGACATTCGGATTTCGTCGAAAATAGGGTCATTCGGAAAAAATGATCCGACTCCGAACAGCCCAGGTCCGAAATTCGTCGAAACTTTCGGACGTTTCGGCAATCGACACATTTCCAAAAGTTTTGACTACTTTTGACCAGGACATTTTGTACTTCCTGTGCGCGCTCAATTACTTTCCCTCCATAATTTTCCCTCCATGTCTCTAGTCCAATTCCATTCTCCGTTTCATGCACTACTTCCCTCTTTTGTCTGTATTCGAATAGTCTTCTTCGTTTCATGATGGGGGTTGGACTAATGACACAGTCACACAGACAGACTGCCTGCATTTCCTCATTGGGTTGTTGGAGCTCAGAGAGAGAAGAGATTAGAGAGTGTACAGTTGTTGTGTAGGCAGGCAGGTAGCATTAGGCTAGGCATAGGTAGGCAGCCAGCATTAGTTCCAGTTATTGCCACTGCAAGAGCAAGTAATATTTGTTCCTGTGCAAAATATAAAAAAATATTAGGTATTTGTTCGAATACAGGGCCGGCCCTTACATGGGTCCCAGTGGGTCCATGGACCCAGGCGACACTTTGACAGGGGCGGCAATTTGCCGTCCCATAGCATGTTTATTTTGTGCTCTTCCGCCATTTCTGTGTTGCAGGGTGTCCCATCAGTGTGACTGTCAGCAGCCGGGCAGCCCTATGCTCACTCAGTGGCGATGCCTGTTGGCTGCTTCAGTGACGTGAATTATGTGATAGTGAAACATTATGCCTATTTTGTATTGTTTATCGCCCACCTAAAGTCAAGACTTGAGTAAATAGGTCTACCATCCCAGATTTGCTAGAGAGGTTTTACAAATACAGGAGGGTGCCCCCTGTACAAAATGAGTCTAAACATTTCGGATCCCTAGTATGAGTGCACAACAGTTCATGATGTGTCCTGAACAGGATTGCTGTGAGGTGTCTCCACCCAGAAGGTGCTGGCCGGGCTGAGCTTCAACATTGCGACAAGTGACCAACTAAGAGCACCGTGCCGTGCAGCCATAGCATCACCCCCTCCTACTCTCTGGGTCCCGCTGACTGGCAATAACAGGTGAGTCACTAAGAGATCTGAAGCCTTTCTGGAAGTCCTTTCACTTGGAAAGGGGCTAGGTATTACTTGGGGGAGTTGCCTGGTGTGTAAATAATTTCTAGGTGGGAGATGAATGTGCATCACTTATGTGTTTCCTAACAGTAGTTAGAATACAACTCCCATCATCCCCTGATTATGACATTGGGAAATGCCCAACAATTACCGTAGAGCCCTGTATTGCACACTCACGGAAAACGGTGATATTGCTATACTAAGACAATGCTGTGGACCCCTCTTCAGTATAGATGTCAAGCATTTTTTTTTATTTCTCTCCTGTGTTGCAGTTTGTTCACAACAGAATGTCTCAATTTTTCTTTTTAATCCTTTGAATGCCAGAGTGGTATGCAACGTATTGCTTTGCAATGCATTGCGTAACCACTCTGGCACTCAAAGGGTTAACACATTACATCTATCACATTACAATCATTGATGTTTATTCTTGATGTAGTATGAAACTCTACAATGTATATACACATAGAGTTATCTGATATGAGGGGAAATCAGGATAGGAAAACGAGAGAGAGGAATTTGGGTACTAAAGAGGGACAGTAGGGTAGGAGGCTGGTACCAGAAAATGAAACCTTAATCTTTAACCATGTTCTAACATAGAATGTTACATGTAGTTTGTCCATATTCGAGTCAACCACTTATGTTGAGTAGGATGTGACAGGCATGGGTTTTCGATGTCGAGCATATGCTAAATTGAATGACAGGCATGAGGTTTCGATGTTCGAACATATGCTAGATTGAAGGACAGGCATGGGGTTTCGATGTTCGAACATGATAAATTGAATGACAGGCATGGGGTTTCGATGTTCGAACATGCTAAATTGAATGACAGGCATGGGTTTTCGATGTTCGACGTTTGCATTGTGACTGGCATCCCATGCTAGAGTAGAGGCATGCACAGACTTTCAATGTATGACATTGTCCGTTTTTGGGATGGATCTTTTTCTAAATGCACACCCTGTCTGCAAATAATGATAGCAGCGTGCATGGAGGCGCACTGCTATAATTTAACCCATGTTAAATTCGGCCGAATAATTTGGAATGGATCAGAATTTCGTCCAAATCGAATAGGCCCTGTCCGAAATTAGAAAAAAAAAATTCGTCCGAATTCGAATTTTACCGAAAATTTTGCCCGTGCACAAGTCTATTGGAGACCCTTCAGGCCTATGACCCCTCTGATCTTTCATGATGTCTCCCCCCTTTGCATACCTACACTGTAAGGGTAGGGGGCTTCTATCCTAATTTATGCACACCTGGTGTTCCTCTTATGACTGTCTACATAATCACTTAATCACTGCACTTATTGTACCCCTGCTATATAAAATGTAAATTGTAAAGTGCTAGGTGCACCTGTTGGTGCTATATAAATAAAAATATACATACATACATACTTATTCTTTCTGCATATGATGAAGTGTGTCTTATTCTCCAAGGAAAAGTGATCTCCACGCATCACCAGACACAGTTCACCATTACTTTGAGTCTTATTGCATCTTTCCCCAGGAGTCTTGCAAGAAAGAATCATATGTCCCTCAGTGGATATGATTTTGGTTACTAATTATCCATTTAAATACCAGATGGGTTTACAACACATTGCAAAGCATTGTACTGTACATCCTCCCCCGGTCCTAAAAGAGTTAAAACTGTATTTTGGGGAGAAAAACTATATTCACAATGGACTATGATTTTATTCCCAGGTTAAGATAAATTAGAGTTTATTATTAGAATATACTAATGTTTTTTAAGCTGCTGCACATCCATTTTATTTAACTCCTTGGATTCTAGAGAGGTCTACAATGCATTTAGTACCACAGTCCAATTCATATGTATTAACGATTTTCATGGCATTCTGAATGTGAACGAAAAGCTCTACTCTTTCAGCTTACCTGCATTCTGAGTGTTGAGAAATTGCAGCAAGCTGCATTGGTCTTCAATAGGAACAGCTGAATCCATCAGATATTTTAATTCACAATGATTTACATGACAGAAACATCATGGCTACACTGATGCCATAAAGTACAGACTATAAATTAAAATATGTTTCATTGTCATTATAGCTGTAGTAGCATAAAATGTTTTTAAAAAGTTAACATTTGAGTTTGTTTGTCTCAGATATGTCTCTGAACCTGTTTACCTCATCAACACACATTGCACAGTACTTTTACCACAATCCAAAGATTCTGGGAAATGGCATGCAAATTATCAAAATTAGGAAGTGAATACCCAGCAAGCTTAAGCAGCTGTTTAAAGTTTTGGGTGTCATGAGGTCTGTATACTTTAATTATAATAAGTTATCATTACTGTACTCGGTACAGAAGATACTATTCGTGACTCTTTTAATATTTACCACAATATTTTATCTTATGACATCATGCAGAAGCAAAATGTTACCATCTTGTCTTTGAATTATGAGTGCCAACATGTCAAGGGATCACATTCATTTAATCCTTTAAGAACCAAAGGGGTTTGCTACACATTGCTGTTGAATGAGTTGTGTACCTCTCTAGTCCTTAAAGGATTAAAAATCGTATAATCTATGCAGGAGCCTTAAACCTTTCAGTGCCAGAGGGGTACACAATGCATACAGACATATATGGACATTTATAAAGTATGCAGTTCTATCATTAAATGTTAAGCAGTGTTTGTGTGAGTGTGTACGTGTGAGTGTGTATTGTAAACCTTCAATACGTTAGAGTATGGTGTACTAGCACACTGGTCTTAGGAACACAATGTATTCGTTTTTTGCACGGCAGATTATTTATTAGTTCTTTCTGACACTGTGAGACCACTCTTCCAGCAATTCTAATGGTTAAGGCTTTCAGTGAAACAGTTGTATGCAAACCACATCCCTAGACACTGAAAGGGTTTGTGGCATTGAAGTCTGAGCACATGCTCTCTGCTACCCAGAGCGAGTCATCCATTATGGCAACCAGGCTAATGCCTAGTGCCCATGGCAATATGAGGGTCCCTGGCTGCAAGTGATGGGTCACAGACAGTACTTCCATTACAGCCTCAATGCCAGTACCTGCTAGCAGCCCTCTGTGTCAGAAGCACCGGATCAAGATTTGTACCTTGCCTTGGGCCCTATTAAGCCTTAATCCATCTCTGCTGCTCCCTCAATGGGGGAGTAGAGATAATACACTCATACGTCAGGGTTGTTGAATTGCTGGAGATGTATAAGGGAGGGCATCCCTTCCACATCACCAGCTGTTCGATAACCCTCCATGCTAAAAAGGATATTCTTCACCCTCCCCTTGTAAGCTTAATTCTTATTGCATATGACAATGTGTGCCAGACAAACATTACCACATCACTGATCCCACATCACTGATCCTTAGTGCATCTCCACCCCAAGAATGTCAACTTTGTAACAGATCTTAGGGTCATCTGCCAAAAGCTTATTTTCCCTTAAAGCCTACCAGTAATATCACTAATAAAGGTATTAAATAGATCAATCCCCAGCACTGATCCCTGAGGTACTCCACTAGTAAACCATCATTCCTCTGAACGTATCCCATAGACTATATCCTTCTGTCTTCCCTGATCCTTCAGCGAATACTTTAGCCAACTACCTTTGAATCTAGTCTAATGCAGGCAGCTTGTGGAGTAACTTTTTGTGTGGAATATTGTCAAAGACTTTACTAAAATCTATATAAGCTACATCTGTTGTCACACACTGGTATGTGATTTTAGTTGCAAAATCAAAAAAATTCAGTAAGATTTAGTTGACAAGATCTTACTGAAGTAAATCGAAGCTGACATTGAATTGTAAAATTTCAAAGGTGTTTCCATTTACAAAAACTGATGTCCCTTGTAAGGAATCCATTATAAACTTGCTCTTAGCTAGCATATTAAAATTGTTCAACACTGTTACTTTGTTGACATTTTAAACAATTCCTCCATAAATTCTCTAATTCTTCTTCTTGCCATTGAAGCCTATATATTACTGTAGAATGAACTAGTTTAGATGGCTAACCAAATGCTCTCTAACTTATCTTCTGTATCTTCTATTAAATGTGCCTTGATTCTGTTCTTCAAATAAAGAGCAACTCCACCACATTTCTTTCCTATTCTCTTTTTTTAGCAGATTGTGTCCCAGTCATTGTTTTCATTGTACCAATACTCTGTTATAGCCAACAAGTCTAAATAATCCCTAGTCATCTCTGAAATTAGTTCTGGAACCTTGTTCCCAGAACTAAGTGCATTTGTTAGCATACCTAAGAAATTTTCCTTAGGGCTCTTTTTAGAATTATCATGTTTGACTGTAGATGTGTCACGGTTTGTTTGACTCACAGACACAGAGTTAAGATAAAAACACAGCTTTATTGAAAAAATAATAAAGAACCCTCACAGGTCCTGAACATCACCCATATGTTACAGACACACGACATGTTCAAATGATATAGCATACAATGTATACATATATAGGCTCTACCGGCCTCACCAAAATACCGGGTAAGGCAGCCTAGAAGATGGTGCAATAGGACTGAGGAGGCTCTACCGGCCTTACCAATATACCGGGCAAGGCAGCCTAAACTGGTACAACAAGAAACTGAGGAGGCTCTACCGGCCTTACCAATATACCAGGTAAGGCAGCCTCTGACTGGTGCGACACGGTGTAGAGGAGGCCCTACCGGTGCTATAACGGAGGTAGCGAAGCAGCCGGTTGGATGGAGTGGAGCAACCAACTACTGTGTACCAGCGCATTCACGGAGGCAACACATGCGACTGGAGGTTGAGAGTGGAGCGAACCAGTGCCATAAACTGAGCAACACGGCTGCCCTACCGGTGCTATAACGGAGGCAGCACTAGCAGCCGGTGTCATAGTGGAGCAAATCAATAACTGTATACCAGCGCACTCAAGGAGGCAACACTTGCGACTGGAAGGACAGAGTGGAGCAAACCAGTACCATGTACTGGACAAACACGGAGGCCCTACCAGTGCTATAACGGAGGCAACACTAGCAACCGGTGTCAGAGTGGAGCAAACCAACTATTGTATACCAGCGCAATCATGGAGGCAACACTTGCGACTGGAAAGTCAGAGTGGAGCTAACCAGTACCACATACTGGATAAACACGAAGGCCCTACCGGTGCTATAATGGAGGCAACACTAGCAACCGGTGACTGAGTGGAGCAAACCAACTACTGAATACCAGTGCAATCTCGGAGGCAGCTCTTACGACTGGAAGGTCATAGTGGAGCTAACCAGTACCACGTACTGGATAAACACGAAGGCCCTACCGGTGCTATAACAGAGGCAGCAGTAGCAACCGGTGACTGAGTGGAGCAAACCAACTACTGAATACCAGTGCAATCTCAGAGGCAGCTCTTGCGACTGGAAGGTCAGAGTGGAGCTAACCAGTACCACGTACTGGATAAACACGAAGGCCCTACTGGTGCTATAACGGAGGCAGCGCTAGCAACCGGTGACTGAATGGAGCAAACCAATTACTGAATACCAGTGCAATCTCGGAGGCAAGACAAGCCTGTGGACAGCGGTGCCAAACCAGGAAGGCACCGGAAATCGGAATGTCGCCGAGGCGACCAGAGTCGAAGCGGAACACAGCAAAGTCGGGATCCAGGAACAGGAACATCAGCCAGGCCGGGTCAGGATACCGGAGCAGGAATGTCAGCCAGGCCGGAACGGTACACAGGAACAATACTGGAGAGTAATCAGGCGATCCGGGTCGGTACACAGGTGCAGGAACAGGAGAGTAGACAGGCAGGCCAAGGAAGTACACTGGAATCCACAGACAGGCATTACACTGGCATAGAAACACCACGAAAGGGCAGTGAAAGGGTGCAGGAGCCCAGTCTATATAGGCAATACTGGGCGGGCTAACCACAGGCACCAATTTGAAGCACCCATTGCTAACTGACAGGAATAACAAGCAATCATGGGCACAGTGATAAGATGTTTCACGTGTATTCTTACTCTTTCTAGTATACTCATTATACTCCATATTCAAAGCTGAATTATGAGGCAAGCCCTGACCAGTATTTTATGATGTTTAAGGTGACAAATAATTATCACGCCTCAGTGAACTGTTCTGACATGCGTGAGGCCTTTTCTTCTTTTTTCCCACCTCTGGGACCTTAGAGTTTTAAATCCCCCCATGGTAGCTGTGTTCCATATTGGACATGAGAGGAAGTAGGATTATAGTGTTCTTACCTGCTAGATTATTTTCGCTATAGTCCATATAGAACACAGTCCTCCCACCCAGAGAAAGGGACCTTTGTGTTGTAGTCTTACCTTCCTGGGCAGCGGAGTCCTTTTTAGATTCTTTCTCGTAGTAGATTTCCTTTGTCTTCTATTCACCACTTACTTTGTTTGCGTGGCTTTGGTCACATGAATTCTGGGAGTTTCCAGGCGGGGAGGGTTAAGCTGGAGGTGGAGGAGGGAGTCTCCAGCCATAAGAATCTGTTTTTTGAGATGTGTCCTTCCCTCTAGGAGGAGGGACTCAACCCCATGGCACCTTTGTTCCTATGTACGAAAGAGAAAACTACCTAAAACGTAAGAACACTAAAATCCTATTTTTGTTAGTTTTAGCCTGACATGCACTACAATATGGTGTTGGATACCTCAACTTTATTGGACAATATAGTCCATTAACACCTTGAGGCCCAAATGGGAGAGAATACCATTCTGGTTCTTTAGGGATTTAGATCAGTAGTATATCAACTGATAGATTGTGATATCAGAGCTTAGGGCAGAAGCGCAAGATTAACATAACAATAAAAATATTTGGTATTGATTTGTTTCTAAACCTAAAAATAAGTATCCTGTTTGTAGAACTAAATGGCCTTAAGAAATCTCTTTGGCCTTGAGAATTCTCTTCATATTTAATTTGTCAAATATTTGAAAAGCAAGGATATTCCCCAAGGCAGATATCCTGCATATTTATAACAGGATGGACACTATGGGGAAACTGAGAGTACTATAAATAAATGATTATTAGGGCAAATTAGAAGGATAATCAATAGTGTGGTATGTATATAGAGATATGTATATAGAGATTCTAAATAACAAACCCATGGTGTCCTTATTGGTCAAACTAATTCACTTACATTTTATGAAAGAGTGAGTAGTAATTTGGACAGGGGAATTGCTGTTGATGTAGTATTCTTGGATTTTGCAAAAGCCTTTGATACAGTGCCTCACAACAGGTTACTACATAAATGAAAAGGCTTAGGTTTAGCAAATTATATTTGTGCATGGATAAAGAAGTGGTTAAATAATAGATGGCAGGGAGGTGCTGTAAATGGAACCTTTTCAAGTTGGTGTCTGTCTCTCCACTGGACCACCAGGGCTTGGGAGGTAGGAGATGGGGGCATTGTGGAGGGCCCGGGGGCCAATGTGGTCGGGGATGCATTTCTTGCACCAGGGCCCCGAGGGTTCTATAAACGCCTCTGTATATCATAGAGAGGTATGCCACTCTGGGACATGTTAGTATGGTGTCTCGAGAGCGTGTAGTTTTTGCTTGGTATTGAATTTCTGACCACCCGTATTTCACCCTGCTTTACCCTGACTCCTCTTCCTGTCTGCTGAATTTGTGCTGTTGCCTGTGCCTATCTGTATATGACCCTGCTTGGCCTTGACTTTGCTAACTCCTGCTGATTCTCTACTGCATTTTGTGTTTCCTGTGTATGACCCTGCTTGGCCCTATCTTATCTACCTCTGTTCCAGTGCTGCTTCCAGTATCTCCAGTACTGATCCTGAATCACCAGATCAAGACTTCTCCACTGATCTCCTGAGACTATTCTGCTTCTGCACTCTTTGTCTTTTGCTTCCAGTGTTTATGTAAGTGAGCTGTTGTTTTCTGTTGGAGCTTTGTATCCTCCCTGGGGATAGGGGTTGGATAGTTTGCCCATAGGGGGTTATCCGGGGGCTCGTTCGGCTCAACTGAAGGGGGCCAATCTAGCTTCGCGGCTAGCACCTTTATACAGCTAGGCCACAGCACGATTCCCTATAGGCAACCTCCGTACCCTAGCACCGACCCCAAGCATCACTCCCTAGCACCTTGCTCTTCTATCACTTGTTGGAGGAGTCTTATCCTTCTAGTAGTCTGGTCACCAGACTTAGTTGCGGCATCTCCACTACAGAAATAACATATGGGCTATAGAAACAAACAAGCTACACAGTGGTAACCTACTTGGAGAATCCTCTTTAGAGAAAGATTTAGGAGTACTGACGATAGACTTCATAGCAATGTGCAGTGTCACTCAGCTGCTGCAAGATCAAATAGTGTACTTTGTTGCCTAAAAACAGGTATAAATGCAGGGATGCAATTTACAAATATATTCAAGGTCAATACAAAGGAATCTCCAAGGAATTATTTACTCAAAGGGCTGAGCAAAGAACAAGAGGTTATCCAGTAAGACTAGAGGGAAAAACGCTTTTGTCTAAAAGGCATGAATTTTTTACAGTAAGGGCAAATTATGGAATAGAGTGCTTGCAGATACTGTAACTGCATTCAATAAAGCAATGGATACCTATATAGCACAGAACAATATTGAGAATTATGACATTCAGCTTCAAAGCAGAAAGGATATTAATCCAGGGAAATTTCTGACTAACTTTTGGAGTCAGGAAGGAATGTTTTACCAGCTTGGAACCTGATTGCAAATGGCTTGAATGCTTTTTTTTTTTTTTTTGCCTTGCTCTGGATCAACATGGCTAATGTAGCTTAGGTCTCATCAGCTATGTTACTGTTACTATGTAAAAAGAAGAAAACAATCCTGAGCTAATAAATATAGATTACCCACAAATGATGAAACCCTGTGTTTAGTAGATATTAAACCTATGTGTAGATTAATCTTAAAACAATGAGGGTTTAGTAGTATAGTTTGGCCGAAGTATGTATAAGCTTGCTAACCACACTAAGGTACCAAATACATATAGAACTTAAAATAAAAATTCAAAATCACTTGAAGAAGCAGTGTTGTGCTAAACGTTGTCAAATGCCATAATTAAACCTGATTCCTACCTAATACGTTAGAATGTAAAATGAAAAGTAAAAATTAATCTTGGGAAAGCAGTAATCCGCGAATGTTGTCTACTGGCATAGTTAAAGCCTGATTTAGTTAAACTATTTAAATCTGATTTTAATTAGGTTTTATCTATCAGGTTTTAACTATACCAATAGATGTAGTTCTATATGTGTTATAGGTCTGTATTAGGTAGAACTCACTTGAAATGAGGTACCTTGGCGTTAGCGAGCTTATACATACTTTGGCCAAACTGTGTTACTAAACCCTCATTGTTTTAAGACTAATCTACACATAGGTTTATTCTGTGCTCAGCACAGGGTTTCAACATATTTGGTAATCTGTATTTATTAGCACAGGATTTTTTTCTTCTTTTGGCTTTTGTTCTAGGTTTATCTAGCTTGGGGATTTGGAGGGTCCCCCCTATATCTTATTTTCATTCTCTGGTATCTTTATTATATTTATATAATATATGTATCTTTATGGTAAGTTTAGCGCTGTGAGTTTTCCTTTTCTTTTTACCTGTTACTATGTAAGCTAAGGAGACAAGTTCTGGAGCAAGCCAACTACGTCTTAAAGTGATAGTAATACTTTATTTTTACTATTCCCCATATTGTATATATTTGCAAAAGAATTTAATAGCCCCCAGGTTAATCTCTCAAACCTTTATGTTTTGAGAGGTAATCAAACGCAAAGTTCCCCCCCTCCCTTCCCTGAAGTCAGCGTTGTACTGACTGCAGGGGAAGTCTGTCGTACGACAGGCTTGCGGCGCTGCAGCTGAGCTGAGATTGCATTAGTGAATAAGAATTATTTCACTGAAATGGTCTTCTACATGTGTTTGGTTTGCAAGCACATGGAGAAGACTGTTTCAGTGAAATAATTATTTTTCACTAATGAGATAGCGGCTCTGCTGCAGAGCCACCTCATGAAAATAAGACTGGATATCCCTGCAGTCAGTACAACGCTGACTTCAGGGAAGGGGGAGGGAGGGGGAACTTTGCTTTCGGTTATCTCTCAAACTATAACGTTTTGAGAGATGAACCTTGGGGCTATTAAATTATTTTTCAAATATCTACAATATGGGGAATAGTACTATTAAAGTATTACTGTCCCTTTAAAGATGAAAATTAACTTTCCTTTTTAATTAAATGGGACGTTTAACACCTTGAATTATAGAGAGGTATTAGAATACTGGTAGTCAGGGACACATTAAACACAAAAATGAAGGCTGCACTACTGGACATCTTTTGTTTGCCTTCTTTTGAAAGACATGGGGAGCCTTGGGCTTGCACATAGGCTTGCATAAAGCCGGGGCAACATAGGAAACAGGCATATTTCAGGACTGTACTGAAATCAAAGCAGCCCTGCAGTATGCATTTTTCATATATGCCCCGGTTAAAGGTGAGGTCTGGTCACCCTACTAATCATACATCCTTGGAACCATTTAACTTTGCTGCCTATGAAATTCAGGGACAAGTTGCCTTTCATCTTTAGCTAGCTCATTGTGATATCCCTGTAGCACTCAAAAGGTTAAAGCAATGGGAATGTTAATTTCCCTCTGTGGTGCAGTTGCTTTTCTCCAGAACTGCCCTCTCTTTGGCATAATGAATGAGACTCTGACTGTTTAATACAGGAATAACAATAACAGCCACTATATAAATAAACTTTCAGATTTTCATAATTAGGTGATATTAGGGAGAATATTTTCATGCAGTAAGATTTTTAGAAATGAGCTAGGACTGAAAAATAATGCAAGAGAGGTCTCCATACCCACTAACATCTGAACTATGCACTGATACTTTCCTATATGAAAATAGAGCACAGCTCTGTACAAAGTCCACACCACAATCATTATTTACTATGATATTATGAATACTGAGAAAGTAGTGGTGCCAAAAAATGCATAAAATTGAGATATGTTAATCGCTTGGATGCTCCAGAGGTCTCTAATACTTTGCAAAGCAATGAGTTAGAGACTACTAGATCCAGGGGGTTAAAATACACATTTTAAGTTAAGAATATATTTAATTTTTCCATATTGAATAGCTGTTTTGCCCCAGAATTGCTCCTGCTATAGGTATACTCCATTGTACCACACAAACCCAGGAGTATAAACCCCATGGCACATCTGTAGTCCCACTCCCCAAAACATGTGCAAATCCCCTCTTAGTGGCACAGCATTATCTGGGACCACCATCCAAACTTCCCTTAACCCCTTGTATGTTGACATGTAACACTGACCACAGATACATTGCAAGTGGCAGACAGAAGCATATCAGCATTCAGTGGAGTTAGTTGCGAGCTTTTCTTTCACTCTTTGATTACTATCATCCAAAGAATAACACAAGAGATTTTTCTCACCAGAATGTTTTCTCACTACTTAACCTACATGTCAACACTTTTAGTTTCCATTCCTTTAAATGCAAAGTACACACACAAAATGTGTAAAGCGTCATTAACTTTAAAAATGCGTAATTTCTTCAACATCATAAATTTATAAAGGTGAACTTTTGTCCATAAACAAAGTCTGCTCAAAAAGGGAACAGACTTAAGTTTTTCATAAGATCAGCAAATTGTGTAGACTCTGTAAGGCATTTTGTTTGGTCAGAATATCCTCCCAGAGAATGTGGTAGGAGCACTAACAGCAATAGTATTTAAAGGGACAGCAACAGTATCACTTTTAAACTAACAGCTTACACCTCTTATCTAAATCTGGGCAGAACATCTTATTGGTCACTGTGAAGTAATTCCTTAGTACTGGACATCATGTCCACAGAGCAGACATGATCCTTTTTTCCTTAGGAAGCCTTCATTGAGATGAGTTGGGTACTTTGAGTTCTGCAAAAAGTAAACATAATGTCTGCCCAATGGACATGATTTAAGGTGTTAAAGATTACTTTTAGATGAACAGTCAGCACAGAATTGATTCATAGTGGTCATTACTATTTTCTACTAAGATTAACCCTAAATGGGCCAGAGGGGTATGCAATGCACACCTCTCCGGTCCTTAAATATTTAGGTAATTGAGGCTTAGGTTTTATTAGGATGTATTAGTATTTATTTAATACCATTTTGAACACCATGTATTCCTATTTCACATTTAATGATTTCTTTAATGCTTAAGCCCCAAATATGAGATTAAATATGCTTTTCTTATGGATGTGCAGGCAGCCCAGATGAGTAAATGTGTAGTTTATTTTTAGAAAGTTCTCCTACCTTGTCCACAAAGTAGCTTCCCACTAAGAAACCCATTCTAACTGACATGGATGGTGCACAAAGCTTTGTATGATCCTGATGGCTAAAACGCTATACAAAACTCTTGTGAACCACCTAGCGGAGAAGCACAAATATTCTATAAGGGTCTTGTTAGGCAACATAGAGGAAAATTTGACATGAGTCTTCACGGACACATGCACTAAGCTGCATTTCACATTTTATCTCTTTTATTACACCTCACATATGCCCTACTCACCCTGTTTTTGCCACAGTCATTGCAGTTATGAGGTTTGGGTGTATTCTTCTTTGAATATTTATATTTTACTTAATGGGTTATTTTCATATTCCTGTAAGTGTGTTACTGTTACTGTGGGCTATGCACTAAGGCCCGATAGCTGACAATAGTATCAAAGCTCACAGAAACAATTTCACTTTCTGTAGTTGTCAAAATCTCTAATTTGTTATAGATTTCTATGCTAACCTCTGAATACATCACCTCAAGTATATTGACATAACTGGTGTATTTTAAGGCTTTCACTAGCAGAAAATTTCAGAGTTAGCCATATTACAAAGTACGACATGAGAAGATCTCCACAGAAGTATATTTCAAACTCATCCAAAGCTGTCTAATGTGAATCTGCACATAACACTGAAAGGGTGAAGTTTAAGACTAGACTGCTGTGGAGAAATATATTGCTACTGAGTAGTTTAACATTAGCCTGTTTATTAACCTCACTGCAGAATTATGCATTTACAATTACAACATGTAGACGAGATTTACTCCATTAAATGCCAATGACCAATGTCTATACCACTCCCAATGAATACATAATACTTAGTACATAGGACACTGTGAAACCTGTTATGAAGAGGAGTATTTATGTCCATGCCATACAGATTTCACCGACATATTGAATCTTGTTGCATCTCTCCCTGAAAGTGTTTTTGGACTTATGAAAATGAAAAATTTGTGTCAATATTAAACTTAATGAAACACTTCACTCAACTCTAGTAGACAGCTACACATGATTATTTTAGCTGTGTTTGTGTACATAAGCTCTTAGTAAGTGCAATATATTACATAGCACAATCAAACAAATAGGAGATATATATTTGAGCTAAGTGTATAAAGAGGAACTGAAGTAATTCTGGGAAGCACCAACTATACCATTGGAGATAATTAACAATTCAACTCCTTGAATGTGGAAGACCTCTCATGCATTCATGGGGGTTAAAACTCAACTTAACCCTTTGAGTGCCAGAGGGGTGCACCAACGAATTGCTTTGCAATGCGTGTCGTATCCCTCTGGTACTCAAAGGGTTAAATAAATGGACATTTTTATTTGTGCAGTTGGTTTGCGCCAGAATTACTCAAGTTCTTCATAATAACTGAAAAAATAAACGTTTCGATTCTAATGTTAGCAATTTTGTTAAAGAGGTAGTATACCCTAATTATGAAATTAGGGTTTTTCCAAATATAGTGAAATAAGGGTACTCCAAATTCTCTTAGATATTCAGAAGTTGTTAAAATATAACTTGTCATTTTTTTCACCTAAAATTATACTGCATTTTTAACATACTTAAAACAGATGTAGCCAAAATGTAGCTTTTAGCCTCCCCATATCATTATGTATTGCAGATTTTAGGATTTATTCCAGTTTTTTAAAAGGCCATGACATTTTTAGGGGATACTGTCCTTTTTAGCCATGGCATTTTTAAGTGATATTGTTCTTTTATGAATGCTTTGGATGCACAAAAGGCTAAATACATACAAGAATAAGCAGATTAGATAAATCAGTTGGTTCATGACTGCTGTCTTAGTCTATATCTGTGTGCTTCAAAATACTGACCATGGTTGCTGTCAGTTAGTTTATGAGCCATTTTCTGCTAGTCACAAGTACAATACACCTCAACAGGATATATAGAATGGCACAGACCGCAGCTGCTGAGAGCACCCACTAAAACCTAGAGAAACCTAATCATAGTACACTCTGCTTCAAACAGCTGTTAGGTGCTTTCATAGACCACACAAGTAGCAAATATGTTGCTTCCATGAAAATGCACAAAGGATAAGTGAAGCAATTACCCCTTGGGGACAATAAAAACATCTCCATTGGTTAAACGGGACTGTTAGCGATGTCTGCAATGCATTCCTATACACTGGAGACCTCTCTAGCATTCAAGTGGTTAAAATCTCATTTAAGTCAATGGGAATATAAATTTTTCCCCTGGGATGCAACTGATTTGCCGCAGAATTTTTCATCTTTTTAAAAGGGCTTAGGTAGGCAGGTGTCCTCATTCTAGCATTTAGACATATATTTAAACATATATTTATATATAATTCTACTGGTCTGAGAATGTGTACAAGCCCTTTATAATCATGGATATGGCTTTCTTCACTTGGCTATAGATATACTAAATATCCCTCTGTAAAGCATAGTCTTCTTTTGTAAAAATATCTATTTTGGCAGCTTTTAAACCACTGATTTTGTTTTTATCAAACATCACCTATGTCCTAGTACTGGGCCTCACAATGAGGATGGCAATGCAATGTATACCTTTTGGGCACTCATAAGGTGAAAGGGGCTGTAAAGGCTCAGGGAACTGACCTCTTAACTATAATTAGTTACCTAACAGCTATGGGAACTAAGTTCCTATAGCTTAAAATTCTGTCATTCACTCTCCTTTTGCCCAGCATATCTCAGTGATCTGCAGGGCTTGATGATGTCAGTGCTTCATTTCACTTCTGGGAGAGAAAGCAACCTCTCTGTCCTGTTGCTTGAAGCCCATTGTCATCTAATTCCCTCTTTTGGGATATAATAGGGAGGATAGAAATCTTACATAAACTCCTACTGAAGTGCTGATATTTTTACATTTGTCATCTGTGGCTGTCTGCTGCTAATGATTTCAGTTTAAAATATGATAAATGTAATTAACCCTGAAGTCATTCAGGATTATTCATTCCCATTGTTTGTTGTGAGGAGATGTGACCTAGAGGGAAACTTCAAAAGAGACAACTTTATACAGGCAACTGAGAAGCAATGCACGTAATATTTAAATAGAAATACCTGGCTTCTGCATGACCCCTACCTCAGCAAGGCTTACTATTACATAGGTTAAAGGAACACTAATACTTAAAAATTATCTGGGGTTATAGACATTAAAACGCTGTGTCCATCATGCGAATATCTGTAAGGACACTTTCACATTGGCAGTAAAAAAGTGTCAGCCCCCTACTACATAGTCATCACCATTTGGGGTTTCTGACAGATCTCCCACAAATCAGCATTGAAGGTGGTGATGCTCATTTCAGTTTGTAATGAATGATATTCATGTGGGCTGTTAATCAGCCATGCTTCCCTGTGAGGGAATCACTGGGGACCATTGGAGAAGTAGAGTACAGAAGAAGACTGTGAATGGAAATGTAGCATAGGTAACAGAAATGTAGCATTCCTCCTGCTACATTTCCAAAATACTTGCTCTGTACTCTCCTTTTCCTGCATTCCCCTGGTGATCCCATGGCAGGAGAAAATGTCTGGTGAGTGGCCCATGTAAGCATCAGGCAAGTATTATTAGCTCTGCCCACCTAGTAAGGACATTTACTAGTAGTTGCAGTGAGCATCACAATATCCAGTGATTCCCCATAGGTCCAACCAATAGGCCTAAAATGTTTTCTTACATATATTCTATGGGGCTCTACTTCCTGTCTTTTCCAGTGATCCTTGATTTCCCTTACCACAGTAATCTTGATAGAATGTCTCAGTGATAGTGCTGTATTGATTGTAAATTGATGGAAATAAGGTAACAGTCGTTTTTCTAAAGAAGAACAGTAAATACTAATCTAAATAGCATGATTGCATGTCCACATTTTCAACTCAGTGGGAGCATCCATTTTGTCAGTATTTGTTTGATTGTCAGTTTTGTCAGTTTATGCTAATTAGCTAGTATTTGACATGGGTGTGGCAGGGGAGCATTGTGGAATGTCAGTATCTGTCAAATGGTTGTTCTAGTTAGTGTGGTCTAAACATTGTTTTAAATTAAAAAAAATAGCTTAAATAACAGATTGGTGATTTGACAGTTTTTTCAAAATCATCAAAGAATTTGTCAGTTCCACTTAACCCTTTGCAGTGCGTTGGATACCTCTTTGACACTCAAAGGGTTAAACAGCTGTGTATCAAAAACAAATATTTTATCTATAACTCCTCTACAATTATACCTAAAATAAATACATGTAAGAGTACAAAGCATAAAACATATTTATCTCACAATGAGACATCAAGTTGAGAAAGCTCGTTTGGTTTCCATGTATAGCAGATTAAGGTTTGTTTTTTTACCTTTTAATAAATAAAAGTAAAGAACTTAAAGGGATAGTAATACTTCATTTTATCTTTATTTTATTTTGTAGGCATTAAAAAAACATGAAGAACAATATAAGTCTTATCTCTCAAACCTTTATGGTTTAAGAGATATTCACAAGCAAAGTATCCGCCCCCCTGTTCAGTCAGATCAGAAGGGAGGTGCCCAGGTAGACTGCAGAGAGGGACAATCTTCAATTAAAATAAGGGAAAAACCTGAAAAGCCTGTCAAGGGGGGCAGGGCTTTCATTGTTCTCATAGGAAGACGATTGTCCCCTGCTGTTATCTGTCTGGTCTTACAACCAGATTCACATCTGAGAAGAGATGGCTTACACTAGGAAAAAGGGGCGGGAGGGGGAAACTTTGCTTGTGAATATCTCTTAAACCATAAAGGTTTGAGAGATAAGACTTATATCATTCTTCATGTTTTTTAATGCCTACAAAATAAAATAAAGTTAAAACGAAGTATTACTATCCCTTTAATGATGTAATCAACAAACTGTAAAAAGGCAAATAGTGTGTGCTAAATTACATTTTTATTGTGGAAAGTCTCAGGATTTAATACTATGGCGTGCCTTTGTTTTCTAAACCATCTTTTGCATATGCATATAACTATGGAAACACATTTTGTTTTCAGAATGTGCTGTTTTAGGAACTGTAAGAGGCAAACAATCTACCTTTTTAGCTGGAGAATGGCACAGGGAAAAGTAAATACAATCAGTGAACATTAGAGAAGAACATGTTTTCTAAGAGAACTTCAGTTTTGTTTGCATTTTTTCATGCCTTACCTCTAAAAACAACAATTCCACCCACTCAGCATGTTGTCATGAAAATGTTAGAAAAGCAGGTTCATACCATGGAACTCTGAACAATGTTAGCTCAGGCTTAACTGAATAGGTCAGTTAAAAGCTAGCAGTCATATACTGAAATATTGACACAGTTAGATTAACCATTTAGATGCTAGATATGTCTCCATTGCATCTTCACAGTGCACTGAAAACATATATAACATCTAGTAGTTTAGGGTGACATTCATTTGAAATTATTTTACCTTTTTAAATGAAAAAGAATAAATCATGCAACTCTATTTGCTATTTTAACCACACTAGGACTTTATTAAAATGCTTTTATCCTTACTTACAATACTCTAATCTATGCATGGTCGACCTCCTGATCCCTGCCATGTTTACATCAAACTACCCATCTCTTATGTCCGCTCTTGGTTAAAGGGATAGTAATACTTAAAATGTAAAAAAAAAATATGTTGTAGGGTTTATCCCCCTGAGTAAAATAAGAGTACTCCCACTGCTGAAAGGTATTTCATTCAAAAGTTATTAATTTTCAAAGTTGAATTTTTTAGGTGCAATATCACAGTGTCCTGAAATTGTATAGTGGCACTGTTGCTACACCATCCTATGGAGATTTATGGTCCCGGGACCAGAGCTGTCCATAGGATCATGTAGCAACAGCGCCACTGTACAATTTCAGGCCACTGTGATATTGCACCTAAAAAAATTCAACTTTGAAAATTAATAACTTTTGAATGAAACACCTTTCAGCAGTGGGAGTACCCTTGTTTTACTCAGGGGGATAAACCCTACAACATATTATTTTTTACATTTTAAGTATTACTAGCCCTTTAAAAGAATAGTAAGGAAAACATGGGATATGAGGAAAAATGAAAAGCCAAGGTATAAATTGAACAATTTCATTTCTGGGTCAAATGTCTGAAGGTAGGAGAGCTTCTTTGGTGGGTTAGAAGGCAGGACAACTGAACAAATCTCTCCCTCTCCCCACTTTGTCCCTCCCATTCACGCTCTCCATCTCTCCCATTCATTTATGCTGTCTCTCCATTTCTCCACGTATATCATCTCTTTCCTATTTTCAGTCCTACCCCTTCTCTCTCCCATGCTACCACTCCCTCATTCACCAGTACTCACCAGATCTCCTGACCTTCTTACTTCCTCTCACCAGTGATTCTGCTCCCTCCCCTCTCTAATATATGCTTCCTGCTTTTCCCCTCCCTTTGTTTACATTCTATTCATTCTGACTATATTTGAATAGATCCAAACTGTTTTCGTCCTCTGATTCAATTTATGAAATAAATTGATGGTTCTCTCATCTCTACTCCAAAAAAGTCAGTTACTTTTATATTCCAGGAAATATGTTAGTTAAGAGGGATTTAGAGGATGTGGTTTTATTGCCTTGTGTATATGGGATTAAAAATGCAAACTGGATTGAGGATGAAGGAGTAACTCAATTTTGGAAGTTTTTAAAGTTCTATAATTTTTTTCATATCTAAAACTGTGGAATATCAGAAATGTATGGAGTTACCAGAAACACTGAGAGAGAGAGAGTCAGTGATCTTGAGAAAGCTGTTAGACCAAAGTAAGAGTATGTCACAAATACTGAGAGCTTGTTTTGTTCATGCATGAAGAAAAAATATGATATTTAAAATGCATTTGCATTTTGAAGTATAAACTTTTCCATTATGATGTAGCCATTACCATGCGTCATCCATACTAAAGGTTTCCTTGTGTAGGAAAATATCACTAGAACAAAGCAGTTGGGAATAAGAATATGCAAAGTTCTTTCTTTTTAATTGTGCTTTCTGTTCCTTGCACTTTATGTGTCACAGCTCCACAAGGTCAACAGGCATTCTGAATATCTCAATGGCTCGATTCATTGCTGTGGCCTAGAATTATGTGATGTGACCTCCTTTTACATAAAGGGCAAACATGTTTATGGTTAAAACATGTTTTAATAACTTCTTATCAATTCACTATTGCAAAACTCTGAACCAACGAAAGCTTATTTACTGATCATGTTAATCAATTTTAAATCAATAAAACTGTACAAAATGTTTTTGTCAGTGGAGACTTATGAAACTGGATCTGTTGATCTTGATGGGCCCTTGGCCCCTAGGTGTACTTCAGCCTTCACTTACACTTCTACCTCTATATAAATCCTTGGTTAGGCCTCATCTAGAACACAGAGTACAGTTTTGGGCACCAGTTCTTTAAAAATACATTATTGAATTAGAAAAAGTGCAGAGACATATAACAAAACTGATGAAGGGATTGGATGATCTGAGTTATAAAGTGAGACTAGTCAAACTGGGTTTGTTTACATTAGGGAAGATATTCTAAGGGGTGATATGATTACCATTTACAAATATATTAAAGGTCCATACAAAGAATTATCCAATTAATTATTTACGTAAAGAGCTGAGCTAAGAATGAGAGGTCATCCATTAAGACTAGAGGAAAGGTGCCTTTTGACTAAGACAAAGGTAGGGATTTTTTACACTAAGGATGGTAAAGCTATGAACTTCTTTTCCTTGGGATGTTGTGTTTGCAGATACTGTCCCAGCTTTAAAAAAAACAATGCATACCTGTCTAGCACAGAACAATATTGAGAATTATGACAGATTGCTTCAAAGCAGATAGGTTGTTGATTCAGGGAATTATCTGACTACCATTTGGAGTCAGGAAGGAATTTTTTACCCACTTAGGGCTTAATTGGAAATGGCTTCAATGTTTTCTATTTTGCTTTCCTCTGGATCAACAGGGGTGATTTGGTATGGGCTGGACTTGATGGACGCATGTCTTTTTTCAGCCTTATCTACTATCTTACTATCTTACTGAACCAGCCGTACAGGTCTTCAGGCTATAAGCCTGAGGGATGGAAGTGTTCCAATAGCATATTAAAGTACAAGTCAAGGGATCTAGGGGTTTTCATGAAGAACAACAACTTTATTAATGAATTGAAACAATAAGTTACTGGTGTAATAGATTATGTCCTACATGAAGATTGCCACAGTATATAGGTTTTTAGGTTAGGTAGTCTAGACAGAGCCAGGTCCCAAGTAAATCTCTGTTCCAGGGAAGAGTAAACTTTTTTTAGTTTCCTGAGTTATATTTTTCCTCAAGGGAATCAGTTACTCCTTTTCCCATTCTGACTGCTCTCCAGGACTGTAGATGGGCCTTCCAGATGGTCTGCCAAGGTTTCTTGAAGAGACCTCCATCATCTAACCCACATGCTCCAGATCTGAACTGAATATGTAATACCCAAGAAGGCTTCCTGATAATATATATATATATATATATATACATATATATATAGTGTCTTGCAAAGTGTAATTTCATTCTGCATGATATTTGTTTTTTTGGCAATGAAACTCAAACTCATGTATTTTAGGATAGACAAAAGGTGATACCAGTTTAGTAATAGACTCCAGTAGAAGTATCTCTCTTCCTCTGGCCAGGTGCTCCAAGATTTATTTCCCTTCTCATGTGTGAATAGCTCAATAAATTTAGTGAGAAGAGATTTTATGACTGGGGCCAAAGATGGCTAAGTATATGGAATGTATGGTTTAACCCTCTGAGAGCCAGAGGGGTGCACAGTGTGTCACTTTGCAGTGCATACCCCTCTAGCACCAAAGGGCCCAAAATATTTTATTGTATAGAATAATATGACATAAATTCCTTGACACATCCAGGCCACAGTCCAAAGTGTTAAACTTGGTCATCAATTTATATTCCCAGATCTTTCTGTCTCTCTCTCTATATATATCTGAAAATATCCCATCAGTACAACCATACTGAGAGCTTTAATGCTGTGACCAGTTTTGCAAAAATGTCGATCCACTTTGGTATCTCTTTTCTTGATCGCACTGTTTTCAAATCCTGTGTTGGAACATTTCACTTACATGATGAGGTATACAACATTTGATGATCTGCAGGAGAATTTGTCCTTGATCTTGTGGTTTTGTTGGGAATGTGGGATGGGCACCTTATCTGTGGTTTATATGTGTGCACACATTCCACATCTCTTTTGTAGACAGGGAGAATTACCATTTTCTGTTGTGCTATTGGGAGCTCTTTGGAAACAGTTTTTCAGGTCAGGACTGTTTATAGGACGGGAGTGCAGGTTTGTCCAGATGAAGTTTAATATCTATTGTGGTATCCTGAAACAATTTTTGTGGGTGAATGGCTGAGTTTGAGGCTAATAATGGGATAGAAATAATTGTAATTTTAATGAAATTACAAAAGTTAATCTGTAATTTCATCTGGGGAAGTGAAGCCAGTGTGGGACACACTGCAGGAGTGGTTGCAGAGATATGATGAAATCCAAGAGAGGGCGGTGTCACAGAGACCTAGGGAGTCTATGGCTTGGAGGAGGAGTGGCCACTTTAGTGAAGGCAATCTCAGCGGAGTGATGAGGACGGAATCCAGATTGCAAGGGATCTAGCAGGGAATGGGAGCAGATGAATTTAGTGAACTGGTTATATGCGAGATGCTCAAGGAACTTGGAGGCGAACTGGAGTAGAGAAATGGGCCTACAGTTTGACAGTGAGTTTGGGTCCAGGGAGAGTTTCTTTAGAATGGGTGTGATTAATGCATGTTTGAAGGAGGATGGGAAGGTGCCAGTTGACAGAGAGAGGTTGAGTAATTGAGTAAGGGGTGGCGTTAGAAGAGGTGAAAGTTCTTGAGTGAGGTGAGATGGGATTGGGTCAAGAGGGCATGTGGTTAGGTTTGAGCGAGCGAGGAGAATGGAAACTTCATCCTCGGTGACGGGTGAGAAGGAGCTTAGTGTGTATGTGGGGGAGGTGGCAGGACTAAGTTGGGTGGGTGGGAGTGGAAGTGATGAGATTTCATGTCTGATGATGTCAATCTTGTCCTTGAAGTGGGTGGCAAGATCTTGGGCAGAGAAGTTAGTGGAAGGTGTTTGCACTGGTGGGCATAGAAGTGATTTGAAGGTTGAGAAAAGGCATTTTGGGTTAGAGGAAAGATTAGAAATTAGAGAGGAGAAGTATGACTGTTTGGCCAGGGAGAGGGCAGAGCTATAAGAAAAGAGGATGAATTTGTAGTGTATGAAGTCAGCTGTGGAGCGAGATTTCCTCCAGTGCCTTTCAGTAGTGCCTGAGGACCTTTGGAGGTATCTCTTTTGTCTTATGTGCCAGGGTTGTAGTGGGGTTGTGCAGGGGTGATGTCAAGTTGCGGAGGCTTTATTTGGCATGTGCTCAAGGGAATCCTATCGAAATGTCACCCTCTATTTGGCAATCAACACAAGGTCCGTCTCTCAGTTTCCTCTTAGGTCCGCCTCTCAGTGCAACACAAGCAGACCATAGAGAACACTGAGAGGCAGACCTGAGAGGAGACTGAGAGCTATGTGTCTCCTCCACATCCCAGTACACTACAGCAATTTGTGTTGAATTTCAGGGTGGGTAATTGCTTATATTGATAACTAACTCAGATCAACAAAATATTCCATATGGTATAAAGTATGACTTTAGCATCAGATTATCAGGGAATAATGGGGGCAAAGTATTCTATTCTTTTTTTCTTCATGTCATTCTGATGTACGAGCCGCACACAGAAACAGACTGTTATATCTATGGGCGAGCACAGAAAGTGCATATATGAATTATTATGAATGAATATAGTGAGGAAGTATTGGCAAAGATGAGAAGTGCAAGTATGAATGAGGTGATACACGTCTCGCACATAAAGGGTTAAAGGGATAGTAATGTTTCATAAAAAAAGTATTTGGGCCATGGAGAGTGTTATTTCAATACTGTCAGAGTTGTAGTTCAAGAGTAATTGAATGATAAAGTATCCCCCTTCTGCCCCTTACTGATGTAACACTGCTCAGCTCAGAGCAGCAGGGTTTTGTCCAGGTGGATTGCAGACAGGGACAATCTTCAATGAACATAAGGGAAAAACCTGTCAGTGGGGGCAGGGCTTTCATTGTTCTCACAGTAAGAAGGCTGTCCCTTGCTGTGAGCTGTCTGTTCTGTGGACCAGATCTACATCTGAGGGGAGGTGGCTTACACTAGGTAAAAGGGGCGGGAGGGGAATATTTTATCATTCAATTACTATTGAGCTACAATTCTGACAGTATTGAAATAACACTTTCTATGGCTCAAATACTATGAAGATTAATTGGAGCTGCTGTTTTAAAGGCAGGAGGAAACAGTGGAGACTGGGTGAATGGGAGGGACAGGGAATGAGGATGTAACAGTGCTCCATTGTAGAGGCACCTCAATGCTGCTTTGGCAATACTATTATATTGCGACATTCTGATGATTCGACACTTAAGCCTGCGATATCAGAATGTTGGCCTTTTCATGCGGGTGACAGTCTGATGTCATCCTTTTCAACCAGGCAACTTTTTTAATGCAGTGTTGGTCGCCTAACAGAGGGCAACAATTTAATAATGAACTGCGGACAAGAACTCCTCCTCCACTTTCACCATGAATAGTTTGGTGTATTGTAGAGCCATTCATATTCACATGGAAGTTCCCATAATTTGTATTTATAGTTCTTTCCCAAATGTGAAATAATTAGTATAGTATAAAATGTTTTTGCTTTATAGGTAGCTGACAATGCTGGGAGAATGTGAATCATTTGGGCTCCCTTTATCGCTGCTGCTGCTGACTTTCTCCTCCACCTCTGTATCAGCAGAATCAGGGACCACACAGCCACTCCTGCTGGTCATAGTGCTAGCCAGCAGTTAAAACATTTTTTTTTCATTTTAACTTTAATTTTTATGTCTTTCATACTCTCTCTCTCTCTCTATGTCTCTCGCTCAAAGGTTTGCCTTTGCAGATTTATAATTTGCTTGTGAGTATATACGCACACTGGATTTAACTATGGTGTGTTTTAATAGGCATATAGATGCTTTTTTTCTAGTGTGTTGGTACCTGTGACTACATTTTTGTCACCGTGTTGTGTGCCCGTTTGCCCTTCTTTTGTTGCTAAGTCTTGAGCCTGCACTGTCTGCTGCTCAGTGGTGCTCCTGCTGACACACTGCGGCATTGTTATGCTATTGCTGCATGATAAGTGCACTTGTATATGCATTTTTTTTAATGCTCTGCAGTGTACTGTTGCTTCTGTGCTCATGGGAGCGGTGGCAATTATGTGGGCACCTTTGTCATGCATTAAGTATCTTTTAGAGGTTATGATTTTTGTTGGAAGTTATGATCTGTTCCCTTTTTACCCAGTTTTTGGGTTTATGTTGCCTGGTAGAAGATGCTCCTTTGGCAACCCTTATAGGCTTAGTGCTTTTGGTGTCAGCTTCTCTTTAAGTGAGCCTGGGTTTTTAGTATGGAGTCTTCTCCCTAGTCACCAAACAAAAGGGCAGAACAGAGAGCAGTATGTAAGCCTCCAAGTAAGTAGATTTTTTATTTTAAAAGAGTGATGGGGTACAGAAGATGACAGTGGTCAGTACCCATGCTTCTCGGATGAGACTCAAAATAGAGAAGCTCTATGAGAGGATTGCCTACAGAGTATGGCTACATTCTAGAGCCAAGCCAAAAGATGTTCTCCCTTATTGGGATTCTCTGCGTTATGTATTCCAAAACTTCTGCCCTCCAGATATATGAAGACATTCCAATCTCTAGATTTAGTCAGCAGTTGAGAAACACTCCTAGACTGACTAACATTGATCAGTCCTCTATCTGGAGAAGCCAGGCTAATAGCCATACTATGCGTCTACAGAGGAGTGAAGCTGAGTACAGTGCCAAGCCTTTAATTGGTTGGAAGATGATAGTTGGTCCTTTGTTTTTTCCTGTCTTTTTATACATGTTTTGGTCCTTCCCTTTCTCACTGCTTGGGTAGTCACCCATCTGGTGAATGCTGCCGTGGATGTCCAGGAAAATGGAGATTTATGTCATATTTACTGCAATTCTCTTTTCCTGGCCATAACCAATCCAGCATTCACCAGTTTCCCATCCTTTGTTTAGCTTTTAGCTTTGGGGCTAAGACAACTGTTTGAATTTGTTTGACTTTTTCTCTGTCCTCTCAGCTGAAAGTGAATATGCCCTGGTTATGTCCAGGAAAAGAGAATATCGGTAAGTATGATATAATTCTCTATTACTATGACTTGTACGCTACTTGCCGAATCATTGTTGCAAATCTTGATTCACCAGCTCTCAGGGCAATTCATACCAAATCTCTGTCTTGCCCTTTTACGATTTTAGATGATTTTAATTTGCTTCTTTTGAGAAGTTATTATTATGGTTGATAAATGTTACGTTTTAATTATTCATGCCCTTCCTATTTTCTAGATCTAATCCTAATGATTGCCATCTTTGATTAGGCTTGTATCACAGTCTTCCTTAGAGGCTAAGTTTTCCTGTGCTTTCTACCTCTGTATGACCGCCGGCCGACATGGCCTCCCACCACTTCCTCATTGCTGACATTGGGTAACAGGCACTAGCATGGATGCCTGTTTATGGGCCTATTCTGGGTGGCCTAATTGTGTCCCGCCTCCTTTTGCTCCTTTATAAACCTCCTTGGGCCATGGTGTTCCTGCTAGTTACTCTTGCTCTCCGTTGTGACAGTGTTTGCCTGAGAATCTCGCTCTGTGTATGACCCCGGCTTGTCTGACTACCCACATTGGTTCTGACCTGTGGCTCTGGCTGACTACTTGCTCTGTGTATGACCCTAGCTTGTCTGACTACCCACATCGTTTCTGACCTGTGGCTCTGGCTGACTACTCGCTCTGTGTATGACCCCGGTTTGTCTGACTGCCCACATCGGTTCTGACCTGTGGCTCTGGCTGACTACTCGCTCTATATATGACCCTGGCTTGCCTTACCAGTGGGATGGCTACTACCCACTCAGTGTAGCTTCCGGTTCCCTTTCATGTGGGCCTGGGTACTTTCGCTCTTTGTGCACAGCACAGCACCTTGGGTCCTGTTTGCATATGTCTGGGGTTCTGCATGGGCTCTACCATTATCGCTGTTATAATAAATAAAGGTGGTTATATTTTATCTTTGTGTCTGTCCTTCTTTGCCTGATTACCGTGACAGCTTGGTGCTTAGTATTCTGTTTTCTTTCTTTCATTCATTTCATAACATATGCATGAAATAAAGCATAGTGGGAAATATTGGTCATTTTAACTTTCTATTTATCAACAGGAAAATGTATTAGACTTTGAGTAGAAAAGTTTATTACAGCCCCAAGCTTGAGTCTGCTCAAGTAGGGGCAGACATAATAAAATGTAATAATTTCCCTTTAAATAAGTAAATAAATATATATATATATATTTTTCCTGTTCACAATCTATCTACCATCAAGAGTTATGAGTGAGGAAGAGATAAAGAGGGACAGAAAGAGATTAAGGGGTAGATTTAAAGGCAGGCGTTAAAATAGCCAGTAGGGCCAAAGTGAATACCGGCTGAAATAATAAACTGTGTAACGCGGTATTCAAAGGCCCTACCAGCTAAAACCACAAAGTCTTGTGGCTAAATGTCCGTTTTGTGAGTTAAGTTTGCAAAACACCGCTAAAAAACATAAATATTGGGAACTTAACATTAAAAAACAATGAACTATTGATGCCTAACATACTGCCAAGCACTGATCGTTAACTGATATGTCTTACATTTTCCTGTTATCCACTGTCTGTCTCCTTCTGTTTTCTCTTCTTTCCTGTCTCTTCTGTCCTTCTTTTCTTTCTTCAGTCTTCTTCCCGTAAAAAAAACAAAGAGATATAAGTATAATGTAGAAATAAGCATCACCCTAATACATACTTTAACCCCTTGAGTGCCAGAGGTGTATGCAACGCATTGCAAAGCAATGCGTTGCAGACCTCTCTGGTGCTCAAACGGGTTAAAGAATTTATTAACACTGTCCGGTTCAATAAATATGAGGCCAATTAGTACTATACGAGATCCAAGTTGTTCCCAATAAATGTCGCCATATATGTAACGTTAAAATAATGCCATGTGAAATATATTTATACAAAATACTTAGCTTTATATATATTTTTATATATATTATTATAATATTGTTTGTTGTCTTCGCTACTGTGTGCGGCTGCGGCGGCAGCGGTGACAGCATCATGCAGCACAGACCCCCCCCCTTCCATCTTCCTTATGGTTAAAGGCCCCAATGTACTCAATGGGAATTTGTATTAATTCCCAGTGGTGCTATTGGTTTGCCTCAGAATTGTCATTGCTCCTCATTGTTTTGTACTTTTTGTAACAGACGTGATCCAACATAAAAAATTCTCAGTTAAATGTGACATTTAAAGAATCATGTTTAGAGGACACTGGGCAGCATGTAGATTGTCACACATTTTCCTTTGTTGTTATCTTTTGTTAGTTTCAAATCAGTAAGATGGTGGTACATTATAGCATAATTCTAATTCAAACAATTGCACATGCAAAAACAGTCATTCTTTTCATTTTGAGAATGCTTTTAATAGGATCTGTTATATTGGATTGAAATCGTGCCTTAATACAGTACTAAATGGCTTGCTAAGTGTCTTGGATGTGCTTTTCATATTCATCTGCTTGCACTTGCCCGGCGTTCAGAAATTCATTTTCAGGAAGGAAGGGCGGGGGCCTGCTTGAGATTTCCTGTCTTGCTGTGACTCACTGATAGAGATTGCTGCTTTTGCATTTGAGCTGCTACTATCAGTATGGGTATGTCAGGAATGTGACTGCAAGACTGAAGTAGTTTGCAGTTGCGAAGTGTTGTGATAAGCTTTCTGACCACTGGAAATTTGCATGTTGCAGGATTCTTTATGTGGGCCTCCAGCTTATTCTGTTTCACATCTGGTAAATGGATCAGTAAGATAAAAAAGACAATAAAATAACAATTTAATTATATTATGTATGAAATCTCCCTAGAATGAGTTAAGAAAATGTGGCCACCTATGTAAAATTGGTGTGTTCTAAAATCGAAATAATTTATAATTAATTTATTATTTAATCCCTTGGATGCTAAAGATGTGCATTAGAGCTGTCTTCAGCGTTCCAAGGGTTAAAGATCCAGAACACACAAACACACACAAATCAGTGGGCCTTATGCTGTGCAGAAGGAAAGTGGAGTTCTGGGGCAAACTAACTGCACCATGGGAGAAAATAAATATTCCCGAAATGTCCATTGATTTTGAAGGGGCGTTTAACCTGTACAATGCTAGTGAGGTCTCCAACATGTTTCTTCACAATGCACTGGAGATCTACCTATCCCTATTTAACTCTTTGCGTGCCATAGTGGTGTGCAACACATTGCAACGCAATGCCTTGTGCACCCCACTGCATAGCTCCCAAATGTCCCTCTTTAGGCAATAGGCAATGAAACAATACATTAGCCCATATCAATAGATAATGTTTTCAACAACTATGTAGTTGGATGTTCCATATCTCTTATTACACACAAAAAAGTATTTTTGATGTGCATAGAACAGTACTTCCCCCCGGTCCTCCAGCACTGCTGAATTAAATCTCATGCCAGTATCACAAATTTCAGTGAAATATCTGACCACCACCTGAATCCAAAAAATGAAATCATGATCTGTGCCAGATGAGGGGCCTTTGCCTAGGGGCATCTCAGATGGAAATCCATGGGGTGATAAAATAGAGATGACTTATCCAGTGCTATCACTTCGCTGGTTCCTATCTAATTCAGTGGAGCCTATGCATTGGCTCCATAGAATAAAATATAAACCGTAGAAGTCATCTACACTTTATTTCCTCTTTATCACATCCCCAGCTGTACTTAGAGTTCCATCACATAAATAATTACACTCTGTTGCACTGTATCACACATTTTTGTCAACCCTATGTAGAATGTATCTGCTTGTTCCATCCTAATCATCTCAGATAATTTCCATCTGTAGGATGCCTCACTTGCATGACTTTCTTTTTGCATCCCAAGGTGGCTGCCTTTGCAACAACTGAAAAACAGCCAAAATGCTACCATATGCTGTCATTACTGCCTAGTTGCCCACTAATTCAGCAAATGTAACTATGTTCTCATCTTTTTTGAATTACAATCATTTTATTTTACAGTTTTTTTTCTGTCCTCAAAGGTGAAATGTGAAAAACCAGCACTTCCTGTCTTCATCAGGAATTCCAGAAAAAAAGTACAGCTTTTACTCTTTTTGAAATAGTATTTCCCCATCACTTGGAGAGTTTTCCCTATGTGTTCACATCATCATACCTGGGAACTTTTTCTTCTAAAGTCCCTGGAGAGGACTCATGTGGTGCTGATGGAAGGATATAAATGGCTTGATCTGCATCACAAAGGAATGGGGCTTAATTGTAGATGGGGCAGGGCATAACAGGCTGTCTGATAAAGTGAACGGAAAGTGGGTAGAACAGGGTGGGGAAGGAAGAGAAGTGGGAGGATGTTAGGGACCAGGAACCAGAGAGACACAAAAATGTAAAGTGCAAAACACCTTCATTAAAATAACAAAAGCAAACAAAGCAAAATTGTGATCCAGAAGCATAAACCAAAAGCCAAGCCGGGGTCAGCAACCAAGACAGGTACTCAGCCAAGCTGGGGTCAGGAATACGGAGATCAACAATGTCAAGAGCAATCCAGGAGTCAAGAGCCAGAAGGGACGTCAGAGGAAGCCAGGTCATGCATTGATAATCAGCAAGTCAGGATAACGTGCTTGCAGCCAGAATCAGACGCAAGGGCAATCAAGAAGTGAGCCAAGCTGCTGTAAATACCCTGGGAGGTTTGGCTGATAGCAGTCAGGTGAGCAAAAGACAGAGAGTCCAGCTGATTCAGCCTGATTCAGCAAAGGGAAGGCAGCAGTAATGGATAGCAGAGTACTGGATTAGCTCAGACAGTAGAATCAAGCAGCAGAGTTAGAACAGCTCAGCCAAACCTTGACAGAGGAATAGGCTAGGAAGGAGAAGAAGTGGGCAGAGTTTCTAATAAACACCACATCACTGGAAAATTATCCTCTTTCCCCTTTGACCCGGTAATTCACTACAAAAAACGGAGTCTCTAGGGAAAATCCAAAGAGTTCCCAGCTACGCCTATTGTGCTTGAAGAGATCATAATATTTCATTATATATGAAGATTTGATTATTCCTTATATTTTGTAATAATGCTATGTACCATCTGCAATTTTCTTATCAGTGTAGTTACAGATGTCACTTTTCTTTATTCGGAGCAAAAAGCTGGTCGGGACAGATTGCAATGAGGGAAAATCTTTTATCAGCATAAGGAAAAACATGCCCTCCTTTGTCAATGGGGCAGGGTTTTCCTTATACTGATAGACGAAATATTGTCCCTTGGTGCAATCTGGGATTTCAGATCTAAGGGAAGAATAGTGTCATCTGTAAAATGGGCAGTAGGGGAATTTTTTTTTTTTTTCAAATTCAAAGTTTTTAATAATCGGGGATACAAAAATGAGAAAGAAAGGAAGGGGGTAGCAAATAAAACCAAGTTAAACAGCATCAAAAAGGACAAACATATCAAAAGAGGTCTGTTTGCCTCACCTGGCACCATAAAGTCCCTGTAAAATTAGAGGAGAGGAGGAGTAGGGGAGAAAGATTATAATAATATATATATAAAAAAAAAAAACAAGATGGGGAAGGGGGGCAGGGGAAGGATGACAAGAGGGAACTCACTTGAAGGGCTCTAGTGGAGAAGTAAATTTCAGTGGAAGTCGGGAGGAGACACTGAATCCACCCATGGGGAGCAAATCCAGAGATAATGAGGAGGAAGAGTTGCGTAGGTAAGCAGTCCGTTTCTCCATCTATATCAACCATCATATGCAGTTATCTAAGTGTGTATAACTGGGAGGTATAGATTTCTAGTGACAAGAGATATGACAGCGGACCATAGCACAGATTTGAAAAATAAGTTTATTAGTAGTGTTGAGCGAGCATGCTCGGCCGATGCTCGGATCGGCTCGAGCATCGCTCTGCTCGGCACATGGCGGTACTCGTACGAGTACCGCATGTGCTCGCCCGCCATGTTCGGGTCTCCTCCCCGCACGTTTTGCGGCTGCTGCGCAGCCAATAAACGTGCAGGGAGGCTCTGACATCGGTGTAATGCCAGCAGCCATGTTGGCTGCTGGCATTACACTGATTGGCTGGCCAGAACCCGTGGTCGGGTGCTGTATAGCACCTGACCATCGAGTTCGGCTCAGTCTGAGCCAGGGAGAGCTGAGGATAGGAAGGGAAAGGCAGTGTAGGGAGGAAAAAAAAAAATTGTGAAAAAAAAGAACCAAAAGTCCTTTTTAGGACTACTGTGTGTGGGGGCAGCAGGTTATTTTGTGTGGGGGGAAAAAAACAAAAAAAAAAAAAAAAAAAATATTCTGTTTAGTGTGAAAAGTTGCAGATTAGAGCACATTCTGTTTAGTGTGCACAGTTGCAGATTAGAGCACATTCTGTTTAGTGTGCAAAGTTGCAGATTAGAGCACATTCTGTTTAGTGTGCAAAGTTGCAGATTAGAGCACATTCTGTTTAGTGTGCAAAGTTGCAGATTAGAGCACATTCTGTTAAGTCTTCAAACTAAAATATCAAAGTCACATATTCCATTCAGTGTGCGTCGCCACAGTTTAGCAGCACATTCTGTGTACTGTGCAGAGTTGCAGAATAGGAAGAAATACTGTTAAGTCTTCAAACTAAAATATCAAAGTCACATATTCCATTCAGTGTGCTTCGCCGCAGTTTAGCAGCACATTCTGTGTACTGTGCAGAGTTGCAGAATAGGAAGAAATACTGTTAAGTTTTCAAACTCAAATATTAAAGTCACATATTCCATTCAGTGTGCTTCGCCGCAGTTTAGCAGCACATTCTGTGTACTGTGCAGAGTTGCAGAATAGGAAGAAACACTGTTAAGTTTTCAAACTCAAATATTAAAGTCACATATTCCATTCAGTGTGTGTCACCGCCGTTTAGCAGCCTATTCTGTGTACTCTGCACAGTTGCAGACTAGGAAGAAATACTGTTAAGTTTTCAAACTCAAATATCAAAGTCACATATTCCATTCAGTGTGTATCACCGCCGTTTAGCAGCCTATTCTGTGTACTCTGCACAGTTGCAGAATAGTAAGAAATACTGTTAAGTTTTCAAACTCAAATATTAAAGTCACATATTCCATTCAGTGTGTATCACCACCGTTTAGCAGCCTATTCTGTGTACTCTGCAGAGTTGCAGAATAGTAAGAAATACTGTTAAGTTTTCAAACTCAAATATTAAAGTCACATATTCCATTCAGTGTGTATCACCGCCGTTTAGCAGCCTATTCTGTGTACTCTGAACAGTTGCAGAATAGTAAGAAATACTGTTAAGTTTTCAAACTCAAATATTAAAGTCACATATTCCATTCAGTGTGTATCACCGCCGTTTAGCAGCCTATTCTGTGTACTCTGCAGAGTTGCAGAATAGTAAGAAATACTGTTAAGTTTTCAAACTCAAATATTAAAGTCACATATTCCATTCAGTGTGTTTCACCGCCGTTTAGCAGCCTATTCTGTGTACTCTGCACAGTTGCAGAATAGTAAGAAATACTGTTAAGTTTTCAAACTCAAATATTAAAGTCACATATTCCATTCAGTGTGTGTCACCGCAGTTTAGCAGCCTATTCTGTGTACTCTGAACAGTTGCAGAATAGTAAGAAATACTGTTAAGTTTTCAAACTCAAATATCAAAGTAACATATTCCATTCAGTGTGTATCACCGCCGTTTAGCAGCCTATTCTGTGTACTCTGCAGAGTTGCAGAATAGTAAGAAATACTGTTAAGTTTTCAAACTCAAATATTAAAGTCACATATTCTGTGTAAGATGAAGAAGGCGGGTAAAAAGGGACGGGGAAGTGGACGTGATCCTGAAAGTTCAGGGCGCGGGTCAGGACGCGGAGAAACTGTGCCTGGTGCCAGAGCACAAGAAAGAAAGACATCCACCATACCTAGCTTCATGTGTAATTTTACAGGGCGTCGCAGGACATCACTCTCGAGGTCCGACCACTGCGAACAGGTGGTCGGTTGGATGACAGCTGATACTGCTTCCAGTCGGTTAAGCACCACCCTGTCTTCCACCAAGTCCACTCTCAGTAGCCAAGAGTCTGGTCAAAATAATCCTCACTCTGATCATCCTTCCTCCCACCATACACGGTCTGGTCAAAGAAGTGATCCCACACTGGGATATAGTGAGGAGCTCGTCTCATCACCAATCCTTCATTTGACCCTCTCTCCAAGCACGCTTGCAGAGGAACATGACATCTTGTGCCCTGATTCACAACCTCTAGAGGCTACCCAATCACAAGAAGATGACAGATGTGAACGGCATTTAAGGTCAAAGGAAGTAGTGGATGATGATGATGAGACACAGTTGCCATTAAATCAACCACTATTTCCTTCTCAAGACCTTGTTGAGGAGAATGTTATACAGTTGTCAATGACTGAGTATGTGGTGGGATCAAGACTTGAGGAGGATGATCAGAGTGAGGAAGTGGAGGAGGACTTGGTGGACGATGAGGTGACTGACCCCACCTGGGAAGGTGTAGAGCCGAGCGATGTCAGCAGTCCTGAGGGTGAGCCATCTGCAGCACCGCAACAGGCTGGAAGAGGCAGTGGTGTGGCTACAGAAAGAAGGCGGACCGCACCAAACCGGCCCGCAAATGTTCCACGGAGCACCCCCTTGCGTAAATCTACCTTGCCAAGGGGTAGGTGTTCCGCGGTATGGCGTTTTTTTAAGGAAAGTGCGGACGACAAAAGAATTGTAGTTTGCAACCTGTGCCACACCAGAATGAGCCGAGGCATGAACACTAGAAACCTCACCACCACCAGCATGATCCGACACATGGCATCCAAGCACCGTAGTAAGTGGGAGGAACGCCTGGATCGCCCATCTGTGTCTGCAGGCCACACCACTGCCTCCTCTTCCCCTGTTTTCGGTGCCGGCCAATCGCCTGTCGAAGGCGCAGGCCCGCATACCTCCCGCCCTGCACCTGTAGCATCTGAAGCACCATCAGCGACCACATCCACTTCCCTGTCCCAGCACAGCGTCCAAATGTCGTTACCCCAGGCATTTGAGCGCAAGAGAAAGTACCCAGCCACCCACCCACAGGCCATAGCACTAACCTCACACCTTTCAAAATTACTGGCCATCGAAATGCTGCCATTTAGGCTTGTGGACACTGAGTCCTTCCGCAGCCTGATGGCAGCAGCTGTCCCTCGGTACGCGGTCCCCAGCCGCCACTACTTTTCCCGGTGTGCCATCCCCGCATTACACCACCATGTGTCCCGTAACATCACCCGTGCCCTGACCAACGCAGTTACTGGGAAGGTCCACTTAACGACTGACACATGGACAAGTGCTTGTGGCCAGGGACGCTACATTTCCCTGACGGCACACTGGGTGAATGTCGTGGAGGCTGGGAGCGACTCGGACCCTGGGATGGCACGGGTGCTACCCACGCCGAGGATTGCGGGCCCTACCTCCATCAGGGTTTCCACCAGCACCTACGTTATTGGCTCCTCCTCCTCCGTTTCCACCTCCGAATTCTCTACACGCAGCGCCACTCCCCCATCAGCCAGTAGCTGGAAGCAGTGTAGCACTGCAGTGGGGAAGCGTCAACAGGCCGTGCTGAAGCTGATCTGCCTTGGGGACAAACAGCACACGGCCTCAGAGCTGTTGCAGGGGATTAGTCACCAGACCGAGCAGTGGCTCTCGCCACTCAACCTGCAACCAGGCATGGTTGTGTGTGATAATGGGCGTAACTTGGTGGCGGCTTTGGAGCTCGGCAAGCTCACACACGTACCATGCCTAGCGCATGTATTTAATTTAGTGGTGCAGCGATTTCTAAAAACCTACCCCAATGTGCATGATCTCTTGACCAAGGTGCGCCGCGTGTGTGCACATTTCCGTAAGTCATCAACAGCTTCGTCCGGCCTGTTGAAGCTGCAGCAGCGCTTACAATTGCCAGCTCACCGGCTGCTGTGTGACGTGAGCACGCGCTGGAACTCCACCTTCCACATGTTGGCCCGGCTTTGTGAGCAGCAGAGGGCAGTAGTGGAGTACCAGCTGTTACACGGTCGTCGCCTCTCCGTTCAACTTCCTGTAATCAGAAGTGAGGAGTGGGAATGGATGTCAGACCTCTGCGAGGTTTTACGCAATTTTGAGGAATCGACACAGATGGTGAGCGGCGATAACGCTATTATCAGTGTAACCATCCCACTTCTGTGTCTACTGAAACGCTTGCTGCTCACAATTAAAACCGACGCTTTGCATGTGGAAGAGGTGGAAATGGGGGAGGAAGAGCTTACACAAGGTGATAGCCAGAGCACCCTCACTTCGTCTTCTCAGCGACAATTGGAGGAGGCGGAGGAGGAGGAGGAGGAGGAGGAGGAAGACACGGTTGCCTCCGCTACAGAGGGTAGCCATGGAACTTTAGTTCCATCTCTTCAGCGTGGGTGGGCAGAAGAGGAGGAAGAGGATGAGGATATTGAGAGTCATCCTCCTGGTGAGGACAGCGAAATCTTGACTGTTGGTACTCTGGCACACATGGCTGACTTTATGTTAGGCTGCCTTTCCCGTGACCCACGCGTTGTACGCATTTTAGACAACACGGTTTACTGGGTGTTCACCCTTCTGGACCCCCGCTACAAAGAGAATTTCTCATCTCTCATTCCTCCGGTGGAGAGGACAAGCAAAATGTTGCAATACCAGAAGGTTCTTGTCGAAAAATTGCTCCAAAATTTTCCATCTGACAACGCTGGCGGCAGAGTACGTGCTACCTTGGCCAACCGAGAAGGGGAGAAAAGGGGAGCACACAGCAGTTCCGAGAAAGGCAGGGCAACACTCTCCAAGGCGTGGGACACCTTCATGACACCCCGCCAGCACCCTCACCCTGATGCGCAGCCTAGTGTCACAAGGAGGGAAAAGTTTTGGAAGATGGTGAAGGAGTACGTAGCAGACCGTGTCAGCGTCCTGAATGATCCCTCTGTGCCTTACAACTACTGGGTGTCCAAGCTGGACACGTGGTATGAACTGGCACTCTACGCCTTGGAGGTGCTGGCCTGCCCTGCCACCAGCGTTCTGTCTGAGCGGGTATTTAGTGCTGCTGGTGGCATCATAACAGATAAGCGTATCCGCCTTTCCACCGACAATGCTGATAGGTTGACACTTATAAAAATGAACAAGGCCTGGATTTCCCCTGACTTCTCCACTCCACTGGAGGAAAGCCCCGGGGGAACATAAACTCACTTTATATATGTTATTTACAATGATGGGAATACTCTGTATTCCCATTCACCCCTTCCACCCAAAAAACGGGTATATGGTTGACTCTTAATCTTCTCATCCTCCTCCTCCTCTTCCATATGCCCTGTGCTATAATTTTTATATAGGGCCAGCTCACCAGCGGGCCCTGTGATATAATTTTTATATAGGGCCAGCTCACCAGCGGGCCCTGTGATATAATTTTTATATAGGGTCAGCTCACCAGCGGGCCCTGTTTGACAATTTTTATATAGGTCAGCTCACCAGCGGGCCTTCTCATATAATGTTTTATTGGGTCAGCTCTCTAGCGGGCCCTCTCATATAATGTTTTATAGCGTCAGCTCACTAGCGGGCCTTCGCATATAATGTTTTATAGCGTCAGCTCACTAGCGGGCCTTCGCATATAATGTTTAGGATGGTCAGCTCTGCAGCAGACCCTCACCCATAATGTTTTAGATGGTCAGCTCAGCGCACGTTTCCCTCTTAATCATGGCCTCAGTTCTGAAAATCAAGGAAATTTTTGGGAGAATTTGCCTCTGCGCACGTTTCCCTCTTAATCATGGCCTCAATTCTGAAAATCAAGGAAATTTTTGGGAGAATTTGCCTCTGCGCACGTTTCCCTCTTAATCATGGCCTCAGTTCTGAAAATCAAGGAAATTTTTGGGAGAATTTGCCTCTGCGCACGTTTCCCTCTTAATCATGGCCTCAATTCTGAAAATCAAGGAAATTTTTGGGAGAATTTGCCTCTGCGCACGTTTCCCTCTTAATCATGGCCTCAATTCTGAAAATCAAGGAAATTTTTGGGAGAATTTGCCTCTGCGCACGTTTCCCTCTTAATCATGGCCTCAGTTCTGAAAATCAAGGAAATTTTTGGGAGAATTTGCCTCTGCGCACGTTTCCCTCTTAATCATGGCCTCACTTCCGAAAATCAAGGAAATTTTTGGGATAATTTGCAGATGATATACAAGTAAATATACAGCAAATATTGTTTGGTAACAATTTTTCGCCTAAAGTCGTTTTTATTTTCCTTTTTGTGTGTTTTATGGTCAGTCTGTAAAAATGGCGTACTACGGGCGAAAGATCGTTCCCAGCAGCGATGTTGGAGTCCAAGATGCATCCAGACATCCTCCCTATGCTGTCCCTGAACCATTTCTGTAGTGTTTCCATCTTTTTCTGCCCTTTTCCTATGGACCAGACACCCTCCCCTCATCAGAGCAGGGGGTGCCTGGTGTAATGCTCGAGTCCTCCCATTGACTTCAATGGGGCTCGGGTGCTCGGCCGAGCACTCGAGCCTCAGGGGGTGCTCGGTCAGAGCACCCGAACACCCGAGCATTGGGGTGCTCGCTCATCACTATTTATTAGCATAGTGGGACAAGGGTGGGTGTTGAGAGGACATGATAAGTAAGGCTGTCCAGGGATCTGGAGTCAAAGTGATACCAAGGGCCACACAAAGGAGCCCGAATACATAGGACCAGAGGCCAGTCATGAAGGTAATTGCCTACATGGCCTTAGCCATGGTAGCATAACTGCGTGGCATGAGGTGACATTTTTAAACTTATTTACACAAACTACACCAATAAAAACATTGCCGACAGTACAGAGCATTATTGCAAAGTATAAGGAATAATCAAATATTAATTTAGTTATACAATACTATCTCTTTAAGTATAAAAGGAATGTCTGTTTATTGCATGTTGTCAGTCTGTGCAGCTACATTTTTGATGTTATCTAGTGTATGAAGAAGGGCAAATAGGGGGTTGCTTGTTAGGACTGGAGTGTTAATGGTAGCTAATAACAGTTGTTATCTGGGAGCGGGTGTGCAGGGAGAAAGGAGCATTAAAAACACAAAACAAAATAAATATTTTTGACAAATGATAGTCAGCAGGCAGACTGGTCCCGAAACTCTACTGACACGGTGACATATACTATGCAGAAAGTCATAAATACATTATACACTCAAGACAGACAGTTACAATTTAACAGTGTGTTAGATGCACACATTCACTTCTACATCTGCAAGAACAAGAGGGAGAAGCATATACTGAGTTGTGGTAGTACTTCACCAATCACCATCTGCTTTGCACTTTATCCTTTATTGCAAGCTGCTAATTCTGAGGCTAACAGGTCTATTACGTACTGTAAAAATGAACACTGCCATCCATCGGAGACAAGGAGAAAGCTACTAAAATTCTGATAATAGCTACTAGTGTTGAGGCAGAAAAGCAAAGAGGGGAGTTGCTTGACTTATACATTGTAAAGTATCCCAAGGAAGCAGATCTGTCAATATGATACTTTCCTTGCTGGACAGTCTATTTATCCCACTCAACTAGGGTAAACCCATGCATGTTGGCATTTGTGGTATAGATACAAAGTTTTTCTGCTTCTACCCTGGAATGGCTGTTCTTCAATGATACACCAGGTAATACTCATTGGAACACCACTGATATTTCTCCAGCTGACAGCACTGAAACAGACAAATAGGGCAATCATAGTTCTCCCTTTCAATGACACTGACACCTTCCTGGGAATTTATTTTTATTCCATATGGTGAAGTTGGTTTGCTCTATAACTGTTCCACTTTTGTCTTTATATATTGGCAGCATTGTTCCCAATTCTAACCTGTGAGTTTCTACTACCCAGCAACTAGCCTGGTTAGCTAACACTCTTAGAGTAACCTAGCTGTTTAAATAGAGAACACTAAAATATACATATAGATAGCTATAGCTGTCTCTAGCTAAAGTATGCCTAGGCCCTATTCTATCTAATTTTAACAAGCATTATATACTTACATTAATGGGTCCAGAGAATGGATATTACCTGACAGCTCTGAGAACTGAGTTCCCATAGGTTTAACTTTGTCAGATCATCTTCATTCCACCTGTAGACCTATGTCATCTATAGGACTGGGTGATGACATTGATTCACTTTGTGCTTCTGCAAGAGGAAGCAGCATTTCTGTCATCTTCATTGAAGCTCTGTGTCAGTGGAGACGCCCAGAGCAACCAGAAGTCTCAGTAGTGATGTGGTGGCCAATATGCCAGGTACCAAAGTAAAGTACTGATAAGCCTCCTGGGAACAGCATCACCCACCCTCTTCAGCACTGAGGACTATGGAAGGTCAACCCAAGAGTGACCATCTACATACACTATATATCTGTGACAATCATAACAAATATTTTGTAATAGCAATTTGTGTTTTACAATTACTGCTCATTAAAAAAAAAAATAATTTTTTGTATTCACTTTTCTTAAAAGAAATTACCAATGACAAGACAGCAAATGTGTTTATAATCTGTCCTTATTCCTTTCAGTTACAATAATAGAACATATTTTAATATGAAAGATAAAAAAACAACAATATTTAACAACCTTGGTTTTATCCAAGGGAATTATTTTCCTCCTTTTCTGCATAGCAAGCAGACGATAGCAGACAGCACAGTTCATCTAACAACAACAATACATTTCCTTTCATTCAAAACATGTCTCATATTCTAAAGCTGAAAAGATTTTCATGTGCTTGTTAAAGGAAACGATCATGGAAGACATGGAGAAAGATTAGCTTGGTTTGAAAATGCCATGGGAAGCAGCAACCATTAAGAAAGAAAATCTGATTTTGTTTAAAGGAGCAGTAAACTTTTTTTTATGAAAACACATATTTTACAGAGCATTTCCTGCTGAATAAAACAAGGTCACTCCCATCGCTGTCAGATGTTTTATTAAAAATTTATAGCAGTTTAAATAATCATGAAGTGAATTTACTGTGTGTTTACTTCCTGGAAGTTCTAACTGACAGGAAGTGACAGGCAGTTTCTATCACATTCTATGGAGAACTGTATGTCTCTGACCTTTCTGACTTTCCTTTCCATTAGAATCTAACAGGAAATCTAATTAGAATTTGACCACTAGAGGGCACTGCTAATGTACAAAAACATGTTTAAACTGTAATAACTCTGGAAATATAAATCTCTCAGCTGGCAGTGGCACTGTGGCCCATGTAACGGGCTCTTCAACTAGTATATATATATATATATATATATATATATATATATATATATATATATATATATAGTGAAATTCTATGACAAACCAGCTGTTCTATAGGAGAAATAAAAATTCCACAAATTCATAACCTTTGGGCTTGAACCACTTAAACGTATTGAGAAGCAATATTTGTGGGACTTCTCTAGCATCTGATCCCTCTGTTTTCCGCATTTGATTTGTACTATTTACTACCTCTGTATGTCTTTTCCCTATTGTACAGCACTGCAGAATTAGTTGGCGCTATATAAGGACTAAAGTTAGCAAACTCATGTGTTTTTCCTATGCTTTTAAAACTGGATGATAAAGTCTAATGTGTAAACTTACCCTTACAGTAGAGGTGCAGTCCATTAAAACCCAGTCAGGCCAGGTGCAGTACCTGTCAAAGAAGTAGAGGTATGATGAAAGATGGACACACTGGTCTTGGAAAGTGTAAACAGGTGTCAAATCAGTACATTTTAATTTACACCTTGAATTATTTTTTCAAATATGTACAAATTCATAAATGTCAATAGTCAGACACAAATTAGGATACATGCAATCTCTTGTGCTGGCTTTCAACAGACTATGTGAATAAATACACTATGCTCTCCTCACATGATGCTGTGTCTGATACATAGCAGAATACAGTCTCCCACACATTTCCTGGTGGATGTTTAGCAGGAAGAAATGCCAACCACTGAGCTCCCAGCAATTATATATAAAATGTTATATTGTCCTGTGTTATATCACAATGATATTTGGCACAAAGCACAAACTGCGTAATCTCGACAATATCCACCTATCCATTGTAACAGAGTCTAATCGTAAATTGGCCCCAGTAGACTCCTACAAATATCTTGGAACGTGGCTTGACCCCAACCTCAATTTTGGTCACCATATTGACAAATTAACCTCTAAACTTTATCCCAAAATAAGTACTCTTTTTAGAAACAAATCATGTTTAAGTACCCTGGTGAGAAAACGTATTGTACAGCAGATGCTGCTGCCAGTCATAGACTATGGTGACGTAGTATATGCTCCAGCACCAGAAATCCATCTCAGTAAACTTGACACCCTGTATAATTCATTGTGCCGCTTTATCCTCCAATGTGACTACACTACCCATCACTGTGACATGCTTAAAGAACTAAATTGGCTAACACTTAAATCTAGACGTGCCCTTCATCTTTCTTGCCTAGTACACAACCACTTCTCTGGAAAACTACTAGACCACCTGAGCAGTATGCTCACTCCAGCTCTCCATACTAACTATAACCTCCACTCCACTACTAACAACTCACTGCGTATACCACAATACAAGAAAGAAGCAGGAAGATCTGCCTTCTCATTCAGAGCTCCAAAAATCTGGAACAATCTGCCGGAAATAATCACATCTGCTCTCAGTCTAAAATCCTTAAAAGCAAATGTTTCTTTATATCTAAAAACAGTGTGTAACTGTAAATAATCCCATGATTTAATAAGTATGTATATTTATGTATGTTTGTATATAATGTCTCACAATTAGTGTAAATATGTAACCCTTTACTGAAAACTCTCCAGGACATACTTGAAAACGAGAGAAATCTCAATGTATTCTTCCTGGTAAAACATTTTCTAAATAAATATAGACGCAGCATGCAGTGCAAAGAGCATGTTTAACAGCTTCCCTCAGCATTCTGTTAATATATATTACTGCAAGATCTTACGTGTGAGAGCAGTTTGTATATTAGCATGTGTCTCTTTAAGCAGACAGAAAACAGAAAATTACATTTTAGATATCTGGGTGGACACTAAAGATGAACTGAGAGAGAGAAAGAACAATTGGAGAATATTTAAACTGCCCCACACAGATAATTTCTGGTACCAGCTGCTCTTCTCTGATTCACCGCATATTGTGATAAGTAGAGAATGAAAATAGGCAGTTTATGTACAATAGGGAACACTTTTAGATCAGTTTACTACAACCAGTCCCATATGAATGAACAGCCTGAACTTTTACGGTTTACTGGTGAGTGCAGATTAATATGCATAAGCCTGTTTAAAGCATCAGGGAGATTATTCCCATCCGTGTTCAGGATCACACTCCATCTCTGGATTAGAGTCTTTATACTGAATCACACTTCTCAATATGGAAGCAAATAAATCTTTGCTTATAATATAAAATATAAAATCAGTATTAATACAGCCTGTCTGTGTATTTCTGAGCATTTCTGTCCTTACATTCAAACAGTACAAGTTATACTCAGAATTCTATAGGAGAATAGCTTAGTAAAATAATTTAAACATTAGCTCAGTGGTTCTCAAGTTTTTTTTGCTCAAGGCACACCTAACATGCAGTTTGGCATTTTCGGGGCACCCATTTCATTTTTTGTAATTTGTCAAGGGTGTAATGAAGGTTACAAATACATAAATATAGAGTTATTGTTAGACTTCACAACTAAAATAACCATATTGTGCATGATAATATCCTTAAATATACAGTTTTTAGTCTACATTCACATTTTTGTCATCGCATTATAGATACAATGGGGCACCCTAAGTGGATGTCCGTGGCACACCAAAGTGCCACGGCACCCTGGTTGAGAAACACTACATTAGCTCTTAATAACATCTCAGACCACAGAACCCACAGGAGTATATGTATTAATGTATCAGTTATTCATAAATAAGTTTTCAGTGTGAAAAGTCAAAACATATTTCCATAAGAATTTTAATGCAAAACCAGCAATTTCCCGCATTCCTTTCTGCCATTTTGCCACTTCCAAAACATTTTCCATGAAAACGTTGCCATTATTTGCCCATGTTTTCTATGGATGCAAGATTTCCTACCTCACAGCTGAAGTGGAGAAATCAGGAAGCGTAAGTATAAGTTGTGAGGAGGCAGAATTTTACAGCAACATAAACCTTGAAAAAAATTTTAGCAGGCTGAGTCCCTTTGTCCAAAAAAATGAACCATCTGCTTGTACAACTCTGGCACAGCCATTTTTGAAAAATAACTGTGGCTTGAGGTATGCCAGCAGGGTGCGACACATGACATCAGTTCTTTACAGCCTCTTTTCAACAAAATAAAAGGGTAGCATGTCAACTTCCAACATTTTTGCAGATTTGCTATTCCACAAGTGTACATATTTTTGTGAAGTTTTTACTCCTTTTTAAGAGCTCGGTAAGTGTGAGATGACAGTACATAGTGCAAGAACTGTGTAACTTTTTTGCTTTCACAACAGAACTTATGGCAATGGAGATGGCAGTGGCTGTGGTAAGTGTGGGCATCCTCATACAACAAACTCATAGTTATACTCCTCCCTTTTTTGCATTTGCAGAACAGTAGCAGGAGCCGTGATCATTAGTTCAAATGAATGAACTCTTGGCACACTGTTTGACACATCTACAGCACTACTAGTGCTTCTACTGCTTCTAGTCATGGCACCACTGACATGGTGATGGTGTCTCCTAAACAGACCTTTGATTGTGCTTCAGGTGTGATCTGAATACAGATGTGCTTAGGAGTGATCCTCCTTTTCCCCTGCTCAAATTCTTCTTACATAGAAACCAGATAGCAACATGTTTAGTTTTTGGATCGTGAGTAAAATATCTCCATACTGTAGACTTTATAGACTGAGGGGTTCCTGGAGGCTGCTACTACAACTGAGGTTAGATATTGCAGTTTAAAGTTCTGCACTTCCAACAGCAACAGAAACACTTTTTATAGCTAGGGTTGGGGATGTAGATGACATGTGTTGCTGATTACTCAACATTAGTGTGTGTGACTGGACGGGGGGGTTGGAGTTGGAAGCAGTGATGATGCTGATGATGACTGACAAGTTTATTGTGTATTTGTTTCATTGTTTTATTTATTTTTATGAACTGTCCTTATCTATCTCTGTCTACAAATATAAATAAATAATACACTCCCTGTAAGTGCTCCTGATTTTCCCCTCTGTGCCTGTAGTTAGTGCCAAGAGGATTTCAGCAGCTGCTTTCTCTCTCTACCAGTATCACTGCAGTCTTAAGTTTTTACAGTACAGGATGAGGATACACCTTAGTCAATGTTTTGGGCCCTCTTTTTCTGTGTGTTGAAAGTGTCACTGAGTCAGTGTCATGTTTCTCTGTCTCTTGGTTGTCAGTCTGCAAAGTATGTTTGTCAGTCATAGAGGCCCAGCCAACTCAGGAGGGAATTCGTATGACCTGCCTGTCTCTTCACAAGAATATAGGGTATTTTGGATAAATCTCCTTTCTTCCTTCACACTCCCCCAAACCTAGAAAACAAATTTCCTGCCCACAAGATTCCCTAAACTAAACTCCACCTCCACTTTATTTACCTATCTTTTCTAGCTCCAAAATGACTCTGCTCTCTCTCTCTAACAAACACAGAAAGACTTGCTGTGGGAACTGGATACCCAATTTATACTATCCCAGCATGGAAGAAGATAGAAGCTTTCTATGTGTGTATATATGAAAAAAAAATGCTTAGTGGGAAGTGCCATTTTCACCTGTTTCACGTCTGCGGTGAAAAATGTTGCCTGTTCATAATTCTGACTAATTTTTGCCTAGACATGAAATAAAGTGACAGAAATAAAAAAATAAAAAATAGTAATGCATGATACAGATCCAAAATGAATTCCCAGAAAATACAATAGCAACCCTGGGAGACATATGTTTCAAATTTGTTCAAAAAATAGACCCAAAATATAGAACATATGAAAAGATTTAGCATGATTATTAGACTGCCAAGGCAGTCATATTTGAAATAATCCACTGAATAATTAGTTTTTAGTGACAGGTTGATACATATGCCAGTGGGGTTTTATTTACAAATTTCAGCTATTTATTAGCATTTCTTTGTAAGGAAGACATATATTAATGTGTCACAACTGCTATTAAATAACGTTTTATTCCATTCACCCGTGAACTCTTAGGGCCGTATGTTCAAAAGAAAAGTGGAGGAGTTGTGGGGCAAACCAATTGGACTATAGGGGAGAGCTAAAAATTCCAAAAATGTTCATTGATTTAAACAGTGATTTTAACCCCTTGAATGCAGACCTCTCTACATACCTCCCAACATTTCAAATGGCCAAAGAGTTTTAGGTGGTGTTTTTAGTGGCGTAGCTGGTGGGCGGGAAATTTTTAGGTTACTTTGTTACCTACTGACACCTCTTTGTGTAACTGAATAAATGATTTAGAGCAAGACCAAAGTATTTTATTTTATACTTTATTATTACACAGATTCAATTACAAACACATATACTGAAGATTAACTAAACATGTATGTGAATTTCATTGCTGTGGAGCAATGTGATAGACTAATATATACACCACTCACTCTGATGTCCTAAAAAGACAGAGGGACAGGGGGATTTGGGTCTCAAACAGGGACTGTCCCTCCTAAAGAGGGACACTTGGAAGGTATGTCTCTAGCAAACAAGGAGTTAAAATCCTCATTTAAATCAATGGGAAATTTTAGTTCTCCCCTATAGTGCAATTGGTTTGCCCCAGAATGCTTCCATGTTTCTTTTGAACATACATCCCTTAAAGATACTTTAGAACCTTATTTAGAAAGCAAAAGATGAACAATTCTGGGGCAAACCAATTGTCCCATAAGGGTATGTGAAAATTTCCTTAAATAAGATGTTTTACCGGTTGAGTACTAGAGAGGTCTCCAACACATTTATTTGCATTTCTTCCTCTCTAATATTGATGGTTTAAATTCAGTTTTATATCTGTGAGAATTTTGACTTATTTCTTCCTTATGATACAGCTGGTTCGCTCTAGAATGCTTTACCTTTTACTTTTGGTCGCTGTCCCCTACAGTGCAGTTGGTTGCTCCAGAATTGCCCATTACTTGCTTTCTGAATAAAGCCCATTGTTTTTTTATTTTCTTATTGTCTATGATGAATAAAGTGCAATCTTTTTAAATGTCTGGGGAATACATTCATTTTAATGCCACCCTATGACATGAGCTGTAATGTATTGGCAATTTCTGCCCTTTTCTCTGGTAAGAACATGAAATTGCATCTTAATGAAAAACAAATGTAAGTATTGGGTTGTAGTAATCAATCAAATTACAAAATGGAATTAACTTTTGTAGAAGAAACTTAACATAATTGTTCCAAATTAGCATATATGGAATACTCCTAATATTCACTGGTAAATTGTATGATTCAGTGTGATACACTTGTAACTAATCCCCATATAATAATGCATAGTGTGAAAAAATGTCAAAATGCATGAACAGATTTATATCTCAGCCATCTTCATGATCTTACCCCTATTCCTCACATGACCTCACCCACTGTCCACTTGTACAGAAAATACCCACACCTGATTACACATGCACAAAAGGCTCACTTAACCGTTTGGTTGCAAGAGATGTCCCCAACACATTGCTTTGCAATGGAATGGTGTTTTCTCTTGCATCAGGGGAGTTAAATAATATCCAGCAAATAAACTGTCTACAATAAAGCAGGAGTTGTCTGGTGCGCAGTGACTCAACCCACAGTTCAGAAAATGGTCATCACAAGCACAAGTGAAATTACTCAAAATATGGCATTCTGCTGGTTTGCTTACTGTGTCTAATAGGAAATCCGACCTTGCAAATATATATATATATATATATATAGCCAAAATTATGGGCACCCCAAAACTCTTAGGTAGTACCTGGGAGATCTTGCTAAACTCTTGTAGATTGAAGTAGTGGAATTGAGATAGGCCCCGAAGTAGGTTAGAAACGTTGACAATAATAACGTTCTTTGGAGTCTACAAATTCCTGAGAGTGCCTGCATTTCATATCATATTGCTTATTATACTGCTACGTTATAGGTGTTTTATGCTGAGTGTAACAGTGTGTTCCCACTCCTTAGAGGGTTTTCTTTTTTTTTACATTAAACTGTAATTTACTATTATGGTCATCAGGTGATACTGTTGCTATCGCTTGCTATTGCAGGCAATAGCAATAACTCAAGATTTCCTATAGAGTGCAATAGAAATAAATTGCCTTTTGGTCAGTAGTTGGAGCTGTTGCTAACAGTTTGGTTAAAAAAAACACATTTCAGTTGTAATAACTTTTGAATGAAAAATCTCCCAGCAGTGAAAGTACCATTGTTTTACTCTGCAGGAAATACACTTTAACATGTTTTTTTTTCATAAAACGTTTACTGCTTCTTTAGGTTTTCCTTTCCTGCTCCATATCCCTGACAAAAATCTGTGTATAGTTCGCCTTTGGTATCAAACACCGAATGCAAACTAACACAATGTTAATATTTGTAGATTTCAATAACTAATATGAAAGAAAGTCAGTATTTTATTAAAGATACAGAGGCAAATATTTGTCACAGTCAGTCATCTGGATTTGACCTTAAACCAGTAAACTTGGGGTTATGGGTCCTGCAACTTCTATAACTTTCACCAGAGGACCTGTCATCTGCAGGCTGTAGCAGTATTGTTCTTACTTCCTGGCACCCATTGATTAATGGTTTCAAGCTGTCCCTTGTTTAGAGACAATTTAAACCTGTCTCCCTGAGCACTCAGTGCACAGTTGTTAGCTGTGGTGGTGAAGACTCAGTTTCCTACCTCCTGAATCATGCTTGCTGTATTTCTCCGGCTGACCTCGACTTGTACCTTTAGTTTGCTTGAACTCAGCCTGTCTCAGCCTTGGATTGTGCCTTGATTTTGTTTGAACTCTGCCTGTCTCAACCTTGGATTGTGCCTTGATTTTGTTTGAACTCTGCCTGTCTCAACCTCGGGCTCCACCCTGACTTCACTTGACCTCCGTTCACCTAAACTTATTCAACTATTCCCCAGTCTCCCACTCTAGTATTTCTGGTTTCCCTGGACTACCAGTGTACCTATCCTGGTCTGGCCCCTAGCTCAGGGTGGGATATCTGGATTGATGGCCAGCACTTTAACACAGTTTCAACTGTAGCAAGGATACACTGGTTTCCAGCTCCGCTCCACAGCCTCACACTCATGCTTTGCTCCTTAGATTCCTAAGAATCATAAGCCTGCCAGTTGGATCCAATCTCCCATATTCCTGTTAAAATTATATATTACACTTTCTTTCCTAAACCCTCAGCAATAAAGAAACTTGTTTATAACAATAAAGAAGAACATAGTCTGTGCACATTCTCTTGTCTAACCAGTCTTCATCCCTTCCTTTAAAATTTTCTTGCAACCATTCTAATTGCCTCTTTCTTGATCTCTGACCAAAATCATTTAATGAGAGAACAAAAACCAAAGTCTTTAATAAATAAACTTTTAGGCAATAATCCAACTCTGATTACTGTTTCTTGTTAATTGTAGATAAGTGAACTATTCAAACTGTGAATAGGTGGAAAATAGATATATGATAGGGTGGGTTATTATAGGGAAGGATAATATTTGCCTCTGTATCTTTAATAAAATGCTAACTTTCCTTCACATTAGTTATGAATTTTATTACAACACCCTAGGCTCATATTATGTAAGTTTATAGCTGAATTATAACATTTATAAGAAAGAGAATCCAGCAGCACTGTAACATAGGCTAAATCCCAGATAAGCAACAATCATCCATGCCAATGATTGAAGAAAACACTCTCAACACCTATTGTTGTGTCCCACCACAGTGCTAGTCCTGGATGTTCTAACCCACAAAGCAAGAGATGAAAAACTGCACTCATGCAGAAACTCGAGGTAGTATAAAAAGAGCTTTATTCGGGTCAGTTGAAACAAACTCCACACACAGTAACGGTCTTAAGCATTTCGCACATTGTGCTAAATCATAGACTGTGCTTAATCATAGATTATTTTTATACCACCTCAAGTTTCTGTGTAAGTACAGTCTTCTTTTGTCTTTTATAACACGCTAGTGATTGGTTTGGTTATAATCACAAGAGTGACTGGTTTTAAATAGGAGGTCTTGAAAGTGGATTTCCTAGACCAATCTTATCCTTAAGGATATATTCTAGTTGGCCCCTTGCCATGAATGTTTTTGAAGACATAGCTTGTATGAAGGTATGAGCTCCAAAAGCATTAGTATGGAATCCCAATTGTACAGCGCTGCGGAATTAGTTGGCGCTATATAAATAAAGAATAATAATAATAATAATAATCTATACCAGCTGTCTAGATAACCCAACGAGCAAATGTGGATGACATACTGGGAGAGGAATATCATGTCTAATATTTATAGCCCTACTTTCATAATATTGTCCCACACATAATTATTGATTTGTTAGGAGAAGATGTGTAAAAACAGATCTAGATGATGACTTTGTCCTTCTTGATATAATACAATTCACTGTATCTGGAATGAAAGACCTGTTGTGTATATCTGAAGCTTTAACATCTGATGCTCTTTTGAAGGCATTCAGGCAAATTACCATGGTTCATTTTGCCAATAAAAATTTCAAAACAAAACTCTCATTAGTAGGCCAAGATTTGAAAAGTTCTCATGAAAAACATTCATTTATCTGGGCAACCAGAACAAAGATATAATTCACTATGGAACCTTAAAGTGGATGTTTAACGTATACTAAATCATATCTCATGCAATGCAACACCCCTTAAGCTAGCGAAGAGTGCACTTCATTTTGCTTTTATTGGTTTTCAAAAACGTACTTGTTAACTTTGTTGCATTGTCCAGGCAGAGCGGTGTGATCTTGCCCCAAGATCCCTAGCAGTCCGCTCTGCTTGCTGTGACGTGTAGTAGTTGTGCCGTCTCCTTCCACTGACTGTGTCCTGGCATAATAAGTTGAGAGCGCACACATTGCACTCCCTAGTCCCAGCACATACTGCTAGTGCCCGCACCTCGGGTTACTGGATCCAATTCAATAATTTTTTTTTTGTGGACTTCATGACCAGACAAACCCCATCCCATGCTTACCGCAGCCTACAATGTCCTGCACACCTATGTGCACTGTACTAGACGCGAGGCACGGGCACCAGCAGTACGTGCTGGGACTAGGGCCACATTGTGTGCTCTCTCAACTTATTATCCCAGGACACAGTCAGTGGAAAGGGCCGGCAAAACTACCACCACGTCATAGCAGGCAGAGCCTGCCTTGTGTAAAGGGAAAGTGGGAGGGTAATTACGTCACAAGGTACAATTTAAAATAGCGATTTCTATGACAAACAAATCATTAATAAAAAAACAAAACAGATGTATATAGCTTAAGTTATACTACTTTTTAAGCCTAAAACTTTTTTTGATGAAACACCCCCTTTAACATTAAGGTTCCATAGTGAATTATATCTTTGTTCTGGTTGCCCAGATAAATGTATGCCTTTCATGAGTCAGCATATAATGGAATGTTTACTTATTGGTGTGCCCTCTTTAAAAGCATGTCCTGCTGAGATAGCTGAACAGTGAGTAATAATAATTATGAAATCCTTTCCTTGATCATAAAGTAATGAAAGAAAATTAATTATTCCCAATGGATCAGCAAATATGGATTCAGGTCTAATTTCAGGCACCAGTTACTAGTCTATCCCCTCCAAGATAACCTGTAAATAGATCTGGTAAGTGGTGCCCAGGAGTCTGGTAAGGGAGATTGATCAGATTGTGAAAATGAATCTGACTGCAAAATGCGGAATTCCTGAAATCAACCACACTAAGAGCGGTAGGTGGTTTGATATTAAGAGATCTTGGTGTTTCCCCAATGTATCGGTAAGAGGTTCCAGGAAGGATGGGATTAAATGTTGATAGTCTATGACCATTTACAGAATTTGAGAGAACCATGGGTTTGGTGGCCACACAGGCATCACATGTACTGTTGTCACCCTGTGTTTCCTGATTTTTAACAGCACTCTGGAAATCATCAAGAATGAAAGAAAAGCATAAGTTATGCCCTCCTCTGACAGTGGGAGGAAGGTATCCACTGCTAATGCGTCTGGGTCCAGTCTACATTTGAAAAATGTGGGAATTTGGCAATTTAAAGGAGCTGCATATAGATCTATTTCTAAAGGACCACAAATTCTCTTGAATCCAGGTAAAGTCTTCCTTGTGTTACATCCAGTTGCTGTGATCTACCAGATATGTGGAGTTCCTATATTTTACATTATTGGACAGATCTTGTAAATATACCGCCTGAACTGTTATATGTCTCTTTAGACAGAAGTGCCAAAAAGTTTTGCCAATTCTGCTAATGTACTTGACTTTTTGCTACCAAGTCAATGTATGTATTGGACAGCTGAAATGTTCTCCATCTTTAAACCCTTAAGGACCGGTAAAATCTGAGTTGGATTGCACTTATAGACTGGAGCAATTCTCACCTTTTTTACTATGTTTTTGTTCAACAATATTTTTCCTCTAAGGGCCGAATGTTCAAAGGGATAAAGACAAAAAAATTGTCGTATAAAAAACAAAAATAAGTAACTGAATGCATGAACGACATATTTTCTATAGAGTATATGACAAAATACTAGTAATGTCCGTTGTGTACGACACAACTCCAGAATTGATGGTCAAAGGGGCAGGGCAAGGGTGTGGCTAAACTATTCTCCAGTGTCATATAGAGGAAAAGAAAATTTGTTGTAACTAACGACAAAAAAATGTCTTTTAAAAGACAAAATTTGTACGAAAAAATGGAGGGAATGTGTTCTGAATGTGAGAATTTTTGTCTTTAGTTAAGACATTTTTGTCGTTAAGACATTTTAAGTAATTTTTGTCGTTAGTTAAGACATTTTTTTGTCGTTCCATACAACAATTTCAGTCAGGACAAACGACATATTTCCAATCACAGCCGACACTCTCTGAAAATGTTAATGATCCCAACGACACTTTACTTTGATAAGTCACTACAAACGACAAAAGCTGTTTCGCTATTTCTTTTATTCCATCCACCTAAATTATATACCATTTTTTACGCATAAGTAGGGCTTTCTTATGATACCACACGTATATGCATATCCCACCATTTATTTTATTAGAATTAAAGAAAACTGTTAAAAAATATATGAATAAACACCATTTTTATTTTTTCTCTTGTGATCATTTGGGCTCAATGGGTTAAATTTTTATGGATACTGCATTAAAGGTCTGACCAGTCAGTCATACCTACAAAATGACCACAAATAAAGGAGAAAAAATGGGGCAAAGAAACCAACAACAATCCCCTTAAATACAGAAACCCTTTAATAAGAGACGCAATTGAAGGGTATAGAAAAATAACAAATACGTTTTATTAAATAAAAAAAAATAACAACATGGCAGCACAATAAAAATATTTAAAAACCAAAAAGCAGACGAGCGATAAAGTGTAAAGGTTACTACAAATGATTGAGAACCCATCCAATAGAATAACGGACAGGATACAAACTATCCAAAAGTGCAAATTACAGTAATCAAATATGAAAACAGTGTAAATAATGAAAAAAGTGAAAATACTTATCATAGGTCTGCCCCTTCTTTTGGTTTATACATACAAAATGGGCAGTTTTAAGTGGGCACTGTCCCTCTGGAGCGAAAATCCCCATGTCCCTCTTTCCTCTCTGGATATTCAATTTTTTTTTACATTACTGTGAAGTGTGTATATAAATGTATTACTGTGCTGCACATGAATGAAACTCACATTAAACTTGACTTTAATGTCAGTATTTGTGTTGTTGAATTATATTTTGTAAATATAATCCTTTGATTTTGCTCAAAATAATTTTTAAATACAACAGAGTGGTGTCAGTACGTCATAAATATACCTACATTAATCCTGCCCCCAGCACCAGCACTGAAGGGGTTAATACCCCCAACTCTGGCCTCAATTTCTTGCTTTGTTTGTCTGGTCTCTACTTCTCTCTCCCTTACTTTAATAGTATGGTAGAGAGAGGCAGAGAGCAGTCACAAAGGCAATGTGGAAACATATTGCCTTTATGAATGTAAATGCCAGTACATGTGATAGCGCTGCTATAATTTAATGCATGATGTGCAAGGCACGTCATGGGTCGTTAAGGGGTTAACAAAGTGTCTACAAGTATTATTGGTTCTTACAGAGTGAAAGAATCTGCTAGTAGTTCTAGGTGTCATACTCTGCTTTGATCATGTTTCTTGCCCACTCCTTATTTAGGTTTATGCAGTTCCTTTTGGCTTGCTGGATTGTTGCTCCTTGTCCAGTTTTCTACTGAGTCCTGTGCCTTTATTTAACAGCAGTTTCCCAGTACTGGAATGCGACCTTAGAATTCTAGTGCATTTCTAGTAAGTCTAGTAAGCTGCGATTCCTTGTTACTGACCTTGGCCTTGTTACCAACTATTCTTCAGCTTGCCGTACCTGTACCTCGCTTCCAGTGTTGTTTTGTCTGTTGTTTAACCATGATTCTACTACTTGACCATTCTTCAGGCTGTTGATTTTGTGCATCCTTTGCTCTCCTGTTGCAGTCTTGCTTGACTGACCATCCAAATCTCTTGCTTCTGCTTAGTCTGAGTTTGACTCCTAAAAATAGAGTCCCCTATTACCCCCATCTGCCTTGATTTCTGTCTACTTTGCATTCCATCTAAACTGGAATGAGGACTGCTCCCCTGGCTGCTAGAAGAATCAGTCTTCTCCAGTATTGCCAATTCTGAGCTATCCTCATCAACATGTTCACACAATCTTGCAAGTATGTTGGACTGAGTCAGCTCTGCACTGGCCTTCTTCTTCCTCTGTCCACTTTCTCCCCTCCTTACTGTTACCAAGCTGCCTACCTGCCACTCCTCATCTACACCTCCACCATCTTAATCAGTAACCCCCATATACAGCCTAGTCTGAGTTCTAAGCTCCTTATCAGGTTTCCAATGTCACGCAATGTTGCAATATTTCTTTCCAGATCCAAAATCCATAGAAAATATGCTCACACTTATCCCAGAGGTATGATCCTTGAAAGATTACTCCAAGTGTTCAAACATGTGACAAGATGTGCACTGTGTGAGATTGTCTAACCTGCTATCACTCAGGCCTGGTTTTACAATTCAACCAATATTACATGTCCACTAATACTCACTCTAAGGTAACGTATTCCAAATTGAAATGTGGGTATAGTAAATCTCTTGAAATTATTGTTTACCAAATTCCTGTAGCGCACCAGTAATCCAATAACCATCTTTACAGTGGCAAAGCAGTATATATATATATATATATATATATATATATATATTCAGCATGAAACAAAATCCATATCTGGCGCTATAGCCACTGATAATAGAAACAACAATCTCAGCCAAAGAAGACCAGACGTATTCCAAAGTGAAAAACAATTTTAATAAAAATGAATATTATATGTCCCCTATGGTTAAACATCAGCCAATATTCCACAATATATATAGAAGATATAAATCCTCTGTGTACTACTTCAACAAATACTGAACAACTGATACTTCTCCTCCGTCTCACGGGTTCCGATATGTCTCCCCACCAATCACCTCAACCAGACATAACTGATATTTGGTGAAAGATAGGTTTATACAAATCCAATCCGTGAATAAGGAGAAAAAAAAAAACATCTGCTGTACTGATCCGTTCAAGTTGACAACAAGAGAACATAATCCCCATGTATGGATATCTGAGTCTTATAACATTAACATATCAATAGAAATAAAAACATGCCCCACAATGTATTAATGATCAATAGACATCATCCAGAATTCTTATGGATGCAAAACAACATCTATATAATATCATAACTAAAATATAGAGATAATTGTTCAGCTATCGCGATCGTCCCACAAATCTGGTCAACAATCTGAGCCCAATCTATTTTGTGACTGTAATCTCCCAATACTCAGACAATCTGATATATGAGAGAAGCGTCACTACAATATCTAATAAAAATCTAACTCTAAATGTGTGGTAAAAAATAAATTAATATGCCCTGGAACCTAGGGCTAGAATCCAAAAACTACAACAGTATATCACTTATTGAGGTAAGAGAGTTCCACTTAATATCCAAATAGTGTGCTAATTATCTCCCTTGTGTGTAATATGTGTATTAACACAATCTTCATCCCAGGGGTGTATAGCAATAGATTAATCCCTCTATTTGTGTAGATTCAGATCACATATAATGCACATAAGAGCAGGTACAAATCTAGCAATTCAAACACTTCTATGTCTGTTCATATAGACACTTTATATAGTGGGATTCCATATGTCCCTTCTGATCACAATCATAAGCAGGGTCTCATTACTGATGTTTCATCTGCTTATCTGAAATCACAGTCACCCCAATACCTTTCCTTCATATAAGTTATCTGTCGGCTGGTAATTCAAATCTTCCAAGCGGTTCCCATATTTCTCCATAGTAGCAGGGATCGGTAATGATTCTTTAAACAGCCACATGTTGTTCAGAGGCTCCTCCGCAATCATCAATATGGTATTGGCAATTGATGATTGTTTATTGATGTCCATTAAACTAAAATTACCCTGAATGTGTCTTACCAGTCTCAGCACCTGTGTAACCTAAAGATTGGTGGTGAGCTGCCCTATACTGACAGCTTCATCAGCATTAAGAATAATCTTATCTGCACCAGTATCCCATACAGGTAACAGCCATTCACCAATACTTTCATCCAGAGTCTGCTTATAGAGCTTGGTGATCTCAGTTAGCTCTAACTGCGAGAAACCTCGTACCACCTCATTGATCTCATCACGTGAACCCTCATGCATGTGCTCATTGCCATCATGGTCCCTGTGCACCCTTTGTTTCCTCTGCTAGGTGATGAGGGGGCGAGCTTTACAGCTGTCCATCTTTTTTATCATCATCAGAGGAGGAAACATATGAATATTTTGAATACTCATCTTCTTCAGAGGAGGAAGAGTAAAATGACTCTGGGTCCCCAGAGTGCCCTTTAGTCAGTGTTCTCACCTTTCTGGTAGAATATGGCACTTTACCCCTATGGGAGCGACTACGGGTCAGCTTGTTAATTAGAAGGGTAGTAGTCTCCTGTAACTCTTCCTTACGGGCATTATTAGTCTCCAAACCTTCATTGGTTACCAATAATTTAAAGTTAGTATTGTAAACAATATACAAACGGTGGAGATAAAAGCAGTGATACAATTAGCACCTGCAATAGAATCCAGCCCATTATCTGTCGTACATATGTGTGCACAGGTTCCAAACATTATGGTCTAATGAGGCAGTTTGTCTCACTTCTGTTAAATTTTACTCCAGTGTGGCAACAATGTCAGAATGTGACAGATCATCATCATTAGTGTTAAAAGGCTTAGTTCTACTGGTAAAACTTTTCATATCACTGTTACAAATAGCTTTCTCAGGAGGAGGAGGATCATCCGCATTTATTGCACAAGCTGCAACAACTATGGGAGCAGTCGTTTTTTAGTACAACTTTATTCCCACTGAAATGTCCCTGCACTCCTCCTACAAGTAATTTCCCCTTACCCCTACCACATTTGGTGAACATAATGGCAGTTTTTTTATTTTCACACAACAACAAAATTGTTCACTTCAACACATCTGCAGTATGCAGTTAGTTGTAAAAGATAACAGTACACAAGCAGCAGCATGAATATATGTTTATCTTTTTCTTGTCTGAGCATGGAATGATAGCTTGTTGTCTGTCTGAAAATAATGTATGATGTATCTCTCTAGTATCTATCAATCTCTCAGTCAAAAGAATTAGAATTTTTTAACTGTCCCTATCACTGTCTATGAATCACACCCATATTCCCTGAAATCATCCAGAGAGCTTCTTGGTAGCAATACTCCTTAAATCAAGCATAAACGGGCTAATCCTTGTTGTCTGTTTTCTGCACCAGTGGCTCTTAATCTTTTTTTTTTTTGCTCAAGGCTACCCAGCATGCAGTTTAGAATTGCAAGGGGCACCCCTACAATTTATATGTCATTTGTCAAGGGCATACTGAAGGGCATAATATATAAATCTATACCCATTCTTAGGTCTCACAATCAGAAAGACAAAGCAAACCTATTGCCCATAAAAGTGTCTATACATATTGATGTGAAACCTAATCATATTTTTCTCAAACTCTTTATTGAAAGTAAGGGGCACCCTCAGTGCATGTCTGAGACACACCAAAGTGACACAGCAGCCTGCTTGAAAAACACTGCTGTATACTAACCAGCATCAAAATTACAACAGCTTTCTCTTTTTTTGGTGAGGTAGCACAGAGGAAATATAGGGGAGAAACTCTTCACATGGGGGAAAATTACTTTCTTATTGATTTCAATGCAAAGAATAAGTGGAAAAATTGGACATGCTGCAGAAGGTAGGAAGTGCCATATTTTGATGTTTTGCTTTTGAAGCAAAATCCTTTGCCCATTCCTCTTTATGGTAACATTTGTAAGAATTTTTAAATTGCTTTTTAGAGACCTAAAATCAAGTCTTACATGTGCCCAGTCGTGTTCTTTCCTGACTCCCATTACCATTGCAAACTTGATCATGAGCTTGAAAAGTGATACTGCTATATTGCCTGTCGGTGGTCTGAGAAAAGGGTGGTAAACTCAATAAATTAACTGCCTGAGCTCTTGTCTCTCATTACAAATAGAAATGGTGGCTATATAAGACAGTCTATACCAGCACAAGCATGCAAGTTTATAATTAGACTTTAGGGATCTAACATAAAATGCGTACATTTTTCAAATGGTAACTGAAACCACATAAAGTTTACAATTATATAACACAAATTCACGTGGTGTTCCTTTAATTACTATGTTGCCGTTTTCTGTTCTATTTAGTTCAAATCAAATCATTTGACAGGAAATAGGTTTGCACATGGTATGCGTGTGCTCACTGAGATGACTAAGTGATGAGTCAAGAAACAAAGTTCACGGAAAGGCTTCATTATATTCCTACTTGAACTGACAAAGGCAGATACTGGTTCTTTAAACAGCTTGCCAGAAGGTATCTGTTCTAAGTTTCTTTTAGGGCACATTCTTTAGGCATAAATGACATATATTTGTTGGGTTAGAATGTTTATGAATTCTGTTAACCCCTACAATGCAAAAGAGATTTCCAATGCACTGTGAAGCAATGAATTGGAGACCTTTTTAGCATTCAATTAGTTAATACACTTAACGTTAAAAATTATATATATATATATATATATATATATATATATATATATATATATACTAGCAATGTGGGACGACACTGCCCGTCAGGATATATAGGGAATTAATGCGCACACACGCGGATGCAAGACAAACACACACAGAGACACACATGCAAATGCACACGCATGCACTGAGATACATAAAGAGCGACACAGTCATACACACATACATGCAATGCACAACATGCAGACACATAGAGTGTGATACAGACATGCAACACACACACGGTGAGGAACACACAGGCACACATACAGAGACACACACACAGAAGTGAGTCATAAGGGCTTGACTTATGTGTCACTGTAATGAGTTTTTGTTTGTACTTACGCCTCCACTGTGGCATTCATTAATATAGTTGAAATGCATGTGGTAATTGCACATACTATGGTGGAAGGTGGATCGTGCTGGCTCCCGGGGTGTGAGTGAGTGTGTGTGTGTGAGTGCGAGAGTGAGTGATTGCGTGTGAGTGATTGCATGTGAGTAACTGCGTGTGAGTGATTGCGTGTGAGTGTGTTAGTGAGTTGTGTGATTGAGTGAGTGTGTGTGATTGAGTGAGAGTGTGTGTGAGAGAGTGTGAGTGAGAGTGTGTGACTGAGAGGGTGTATGAGAGTGAGTGAGTGTGATTGAGAGGGTGTATGAGTGTGAGTGAGAGAGTGTGAGTGAGAGTGTGAGTGAGAATGTGATTGAGTGTGTGTGATTGAGTGTGTGAGAGAGTGTGAGTGTGTGAGAGAGTTTGAGTGTGTGAGAGTGTGTGAATTATTGTGAGTGTGTATGATTGTGTGCGAGAGTGTGTGCGAGAGTGTGAGATTGAGTGTGTGTGATTGGGTGTGAGTGGGTGTGAGTGTGTGTGTGTTTTTTTGTCTGATGTGTTTGTGTCTGTGGTGTAGGAGCGAGTGGCAGCCATTTTGTTTTTTCAGTTACTTGGATAGTGGTGGGCGGGCTGGATAGTGGGGGCAGGCCAACTCCCTGCATGATTTAAATCACTCCCCCTTTGAATCACCCAATGGGAGCAGTAACTCCTCCTTACTTAACCCTTTGAGTGCCAGAGGGGTACACAACACATTGCTTGGCAATGCGTAGCATACCCCTCCTTCACTCAAACGGTTAAGTTGAGGTAACATAGCAATATAACACACGGTGGCTCTTCAGTTGAGGCAGCGTAGCAATATGCTGAGGGAACAAATAGAAAGTGGTATTTGAGGCTTGCCCTCTGTAACATACAGAAAAGCATCTCTGACCCTTTAAGGAGAAAGGGCGGGAATCAGGAAGTGGAGGAGTGACAGTTGAAAACAGACAGTTAGTGAGGTGACTGAAGAGATGAAAAGAGTTAAATAAAAGAGTTGTTATTAAGTTTATCCCTTAGTTTATATTTTATGGAAACATTATACTCTTGTACTGAAACAGAGTGTATGGAGGGTTTCAGTTATCTGTGGGAGGTGAAACAGTGTGTTTGTGGGGTCATGATCCTGAGTGAGAGTGTGTGTGGACCAGGAGAAGTTACTGATATCCCCTACTTCAGAAGCGAGTGGCAGCTATATTTTTTTTGTCAGTTGGATAGTGGTGGGCGGGCTGGAGAGGGCGGGCCAACTCCCTGTATGATAAACATGCCCCCATTGAATCACCCAATGGGAGCAGTAAAGTCCCCATTGAATCACCCAATAGGAGTTGTGTCTCCTAATGAGACATACATTATGTAATGAGGCATTCTGTTCAATGTGTGTGTTTTCTGAGGAGACATAAATTATGTTCTGTGTGTGAGGTACCATAAATTATGCAATGAGGCTTATTCTTTTATATATATAGATATATATATAGTCTGTGGATAAGGTTTTGGAAAGCACTCTCTCCATACATGCATAGGAAAGCCCAGGTGCACAATCCCTATGGATCAATGGATATAGTAAAACAAATGGGCAGCACCCATGTTATTTTATTTTTTTTTTTTTTTGGTAGGATTTGGTAGGGTTTATCCTTCCAAGTAAAACAAAGGTACTCCTACTGCTGAGAAGTGTTTGAAAGTTTTTACAGCTCAATCTTGATTTTTTTTAGGTGCAGTATCTCAATGGCCTGAAATTTCCCCTGATCTCAAAGGGTGGCCCCTGGTCATTTGAACAGGCCTTGGAATGAATAGCTCACCACAAATATCCTTGTTTTGACCTCTCATATACTTGTACAATGTGATAAGATCTCCTCTTAGTCGTCTTTTCTCTAGAGTAAATAAACCAAGTTTGTCTAATCATTCCTTCTATGTCAAGTCCTCTATTCCCTTAATTAATTTTGTTGCTCTTCGCTGTACCCTCTCTAGTTCTAGTATATCCTTTTTCAGAACTGGTGCTCAAAATTGCACTACATATTCGAGGTGAGGTCTTACCAATGATTTGTACAATGGCAAAATTATGTTGTCTACTCTTGTTTCAATACCCCTTTTTATGCAAGACAGGACTTTGTTTGCTTTTGCTACTGCTATTTGACACTGGTCACTGTTTCCAAGTTTGTAGTTTACAAGGATTCCCAGCTCTTTCTCTAGCAACGAGTCCCCTAAAATGATTCCATTAAGTTCGAAAGTAGCATGAGGATTTTTTCTTCCCAAACGCATGACTTTACACTTTCCCACATTAAACTGCATATTCCATTTGGTTGCCCAATTTGCCATTTTATGTAAACCTCTATGTAGAGAACAAATATCCTGTTCTGAATTAATTACCTTGCAAAATTTAGTGTCATTTGCAAATATTAACCCTTTGAGTATCAGAGGGGTACGCAACGCATTGCTTTGCATTGCGTTGCATACTCCTCTGGAACTCAAAGGGTTAATATTTTGCTTTCTATATCTATATCCAGGTCATTTATAAACATGTTAAAAAGGCAGTGGACCTAGAACTGAACCCTGAGGTACTCCACTCTCCACTTTAACTGTATTGGAGAATTGTCCATTTACAACCACACACTGTTACCTATTTTTCAACACTTTCCTATCTAATTGCAAAGGTTATCCCCTAGCCCCAGTTTCCTTATTTTATACCCCAGCCTCCTGTGTGGCACTGTATCAAATGCCTTTGCAAAACCTAGATATACTAAATCGCCTGCCTTAGCATTATCTAGTTTGATACTTCTTCATAGAAGCTGAAAAGATTAGTTGGATATGATCTGTTCCTCATAAAACCATGTTGATTCCTGCTAATATTTTTTTTTTGGTGGTGTAATCCTGAATATAATCCATTATATTCAACCTTTGGATGTATACCATCAGGACCCGGTGCTTTGTCGCTCTTAATTTTGTTCAGTCTTCTCATGACATCTTCTTGAGTTAACCCAATATCTGATAATTGTATTGTATTGTATTGTACTTGAGGAGGCACTTCTACCATTCCTTGCTCCCTTGTATATACTGATGCAAAGAAAGTGTTTAAAACATTGGCCTTTTGCTTATCCTCTCTAATCAACTCGCCCATCTCATTTTTGAAAGGTCCAATGCACTCCCTCTTAAGATTTTTGCTATATAAATATTTGAAAATCTTTTTTGGATTAGTCTTGCTCTCCCTTGTAATTTGAGCGTTATTATCTGTTTTTGCGAACTTTGTTGCACTCCCTGTATTTTAGGAAATGATGTTTAGTTCCTTCAGACTTAAATAGTTTAAATGCTTTTTGTTCCTTGCCATTTACTTCTTTATGTTTGCAGTTAACCACAATGGCTGTGATTCTTTTACATTTGTTTCCAAATGGGTACATTTTTGCAACCTAAATTTGAATTCTGACCATTTTTCCTCAGTATTTTTGCCTTTAAATAATGTATCCCAGTCTATGTGGTACAATGAAGCTCTTCACAATTTGAAGTTAGTTTTTAAAATATAGAGTTTTGGTCGAACCTATATAGTTTTGCTTTGCCAAACTGATCTCAAATGTAACCATGTTGTGATAACTGTTTCCCAAATGTTCACTTACCTTAATATTGGATACCATTTCTATGTCATTCATTATCACTAGGTCCAATACATTGTTATTTCTTGTTGGTGCTTCCACCGTTTATGATATGTAGGTTTTCCGAAGCATGCTCACAAACCTGCTTCCTTTAGCACTCTGACAGGTCTCATTATTCCATTTGATATCTGGATAGTTAAAATTTCCCATAATTATAGTATGCCCAGGACAGTTAATAAAAAATAAATAAATACATAAAAAAACAAAATAAGAAAAGGTATAAAAGTGGTCTGAGGAGGGTGCCTGTGTTGGTGGAGTCTAGGGAAAGAATCAGTTGTACAGGGAATTATTTTTCGGGGGGTTGGGTTTGTTGACTGGGATTGGGGGGACAGTTCATTTTTTAATTGAAACAGTAAATAAATAAGAAATTGGTATGTAACTTGAAACAGAAAGGGATCCCCTGATGTAAGCTGTGACTGGAGCAGACTGAAACACAGCACTGCGGAATATGTTGGCTCTATATAAATGAAGAATAATAGTACTTGATGGGATAGAGTACTTTGTAGAGGATGATTTGTAGGACTTAAAGGGATAGTAATACTTCGTTTTAACTTTATTTTATTTTGTAGGCATTAAAAAAACATGAAGAATGATATAAGTCTTATCTCTCAAACCTTTATGGTTTAAGAGATATTCATAAGCAAATTTCCCCTCCTGTCCCTTTTACCTAGTATAAGCCATCTCTTCTCAGATGTGGAATCTAGTTGTAAGACCAGACAGATAACAGAAGGGGACAATCTTCTTACAGTGAAAACAATGAAAGCCCTGCCCCCCTTGACAAGCTTTTCAGGTTTTTCCCTTATCTTAATTGAAGATTGTCTGTCTCTGCAATGTACCTGGGCACCTCTCTTCTGCTCTGGCTGAGCAATGTTACATCAGTAAAAGGGGCGGGAGGGGGACACTTTGTCATTGAATTACTCTTGAACTACAACTCTGACAGAATTGAAATAACACTCTCCAAAGTCCAAATACTATGATGATCAATTAGAGCTGCTTTTATTATGAAACATTACTATCCTTTTAAACGTGTTGTTAGAGTCCCAAGCCCTGAGGAAACAATGTTGTAGGACTTACACTTGTTTGGCATAAGCCCTTAGGAAACATTTATTTGTTGTAGGATTTAGACTTGTGTCAGGCCTAGGGATGGGTGAAAACTTTCATCTGAAACCAAAATTGGCAAACAATTTCCAGTGAAAAGTGCCATTTTCCAGATTTTTTTCTCCAAGCCCATTACATTGAAATCAACTGAAAGAAATGTTTTTCTCCACCACATGGAAGTTTTCTCTACTTTTCTACAGCCATATAAAAGGGTGTCAGTCTACAGCAGCCATTCTGTGTTTGTGAGAGGAGAGAGCAGCATGTTTTTGAGCTAGGGAAGATAGGCAAAGAAAGGGGAATTTAAGCTTAGTTTAGGGAGTCTTTTAGGTAGGACATTTGTTCTCTGTATTTGGGTAGTCTGGGGGCACTCTGGGGGAGAAGAAGGGAGGAAAGAAGTTGACCCCAAATACCCTAAAATTAGGTGTGACTGACTGGCAAGACACAGGCTGCTGGGGTCCAAATTGCTTGCTGATTTTACCTTCATTGTCTTTGTGCTGGGGAAGTCTGGGGAAAGAAGTTGTTGATTTTGTTTCTTAGTTACATATATACCTTTTTGGGGACTGAGTGTGATAAGATAGAGTGGATAACTTAAAAAAACTAAATAAAAATAAAAAAAATAAAAAAAATTAATACATAAATGAACATAAACATATTAAGTAACAGCCAGCTGACCGGGAGCCTGATGGGAGCTCTGTGACTGAGGCAGACTTGATAGAAAGCAGATGACATTGATAATTTTGTTGAGGACTAAGACAAGACATCACACTCCATCAGTTGTGTACTGTAGAGTAAAAACACACACAGTAGCTGAGTAATGTCTAACAAATGCACAAGGGGAGAGGGAAAGGTAGAGCAGTGCAGGGACATGGGAGTAATTAGTAAAGTGGCAGTTCAAAAACTGACTGCAACAATGGTTACTGCAGCATGTGCAATAAATGATGGTGATCCCTCTCCTCCCGGGTGGATGCAGTTTGTCATGGTCTCACCAATCACACAACAGCCCCCCCCACCACTACCATACACATCTGCCACATTGTAGGTTGTACTTCATTTTTTTATCATTTGACATCATCATGAATATGTATCAGTGTTACTTAAGCAGGAAGTTAGTGTTGTGGGCAAAATACAAATGCACTCTGCATGCTGACAAATTTTACAAGGTATATGTTGATGTAGGACTCCCAAATTTGACTTTCAGCTACTTATTTCTCCACTACAGCCCTCAGAACAAGTAATATTGTGCCGGGAAATGTTATACCAAAGAAAATATAAGCGAAAATGTGTTGGAATAGGAGAAAATTGTATTGGAATAGGCAAACATTTTGCTGGAATAGGCAAAAAGGATGAACATTTTGCATTGGAGAAAAGAAGAAAACTTTTGTGAAAAAAGAGAAAAATTGTCTGTTTTTCAAGAAGAGTCATGCAGAAAATTTTTCTCACTCTTCCCCACCCCTAGTTAGGCCCAGGTCTTGAGTAAACATTGATTTGTAGGACTTACTCTTGTTTGGCACAAGCCCTGATGAAACATTGGTTTGTAGGACTTACACTTGTTTGGCACAATCCCTTAGGAAACATTGATTTGTTGTAGGATTTAGAATTGTTAGGCCCAAGCCCTGCGAAAACATTGATTTGTAGGACTTAGACTTTGGCCCAAGCCCTGAGGAAACATTGATTTGTATGACTTAGACTTTTTAGGCTCAAGTACTGAGGAAACATTGATTTGTAGGACTATGAATTGTTAGCATCACAAGCCCTGAGGAATCAGAGATAATTATTAGCACTCAGGCTTATTAGTGTCACAAGCCATGAGGAATCAGAGATTTGATTTTGCAGGACTTAGGCTTGATAGAAACAAGCCTCTGCTTAATTTTTAAAGAACAAGCCCAGAGGAAAAAAATAAATAATCCTTACTGGTCTAGTGCCAGCAGGTCATGTTAAGGTGGCAAGTGGCCACTGGCAAATGCCCCGGTGTCATTGCACCATTTGCGACTGCTGTTCTTGTTGCTGCTGGTGAGTTTAAGCAGAAGGATGATAGACAGCTCCAAGGGAATGGGCTCAAACACTGCAGTGACATGGGTGATGATGATCATGGTTCCACTTGCCACTACTAGCTCCAGTGATGTGCCTGAGGCAGTAGAAGCATAACAAGTAGCCCTCATCACTTCAGGTATATGTGGAGAAACAAGTTGACCAATAATGATTCTCCTTCTGCCCCTCCTCCAAAATCATCAGTGAGCTGCTTGATGCCCTGGTTGCGATTAACCTGCACCACACTGCCATGTGTGGTCAGCACACAACACAGTGTGCAATGGGTGGACGTGAACTGCCACATCCTGACATCTACAAAATGGCTATCAGCTGGTGGGGTAGGTAATGATGAACGAGGTGGGTTGCCAGAAGATGTAACTACTTATTCCTGTGCCCAGACCCTAGCATCAGAAGTTGATGGCGAGCCTGGGATTTTGTGTGACATCAAATTTTCAGGCTCTGGCTGGCTTTCCCTATTCATCCTCCTCTTTTGATTTACACCTCACCTCATGTTGCCTTTGGGGAGAGTCAGAGGGTACAGCAGCAGCGGTGCTTGATTTCTTTTGTGAGGATTTGGCTTTAACATGCGTCACATAAATGTCATGGGCCTGGTGCCCGTGTTTCATATGTGTGATGAGGGTGGTTGTGCCAAGCAGGGATGGGTGAAAATGTTCGCCATAAAATGAAATCGGCAAATAATGGCACTTCCCTTCGCTTTGCAAATAATTTCCTGCCAAAAATGCTGATTTCCGCTTTTTTCGCCTAGCTCATTCCATTGAAATCAATGAGAACACTGAATTTACACACACCACATAGCAAATAATATTTTATTTTCCAAGCGCATAGTATAAAAGGGGCATGAGGGTGCCTGTGTTGGTGGGGTGTTGGGAAAAAATCAGTTGAACAGGGAATGTTTTTGGGAGTTTTGTTTACTGGGATTGGGGGGCAGTTAATAAAAAATAAATCCTAAATACAATTAAAAAAAACCCCATAAGACATGGTATAAAAGGGGTCTGAGGAGGGTGCCTGTGTTGGTGGGTGGAGACTGGGGAATTAATCATTTGAACAGAGAATTTGTTTTTTTTTTAGGGGGGTTTCTTGACTGGTATTGGGGGACAGTTAATAAAAAATCAATAAAATAAGAAATGTATATGTAAACCCCCTGACATAAGCTGCCACTGGTGTGGACTGATACTTGACTTGATAGAGTATTTTGTAGTGGATGATTTGTTATATTGTTAGAGGCACAAGCCCTGAAGAAACATTGATTTATAGGACTTAGGCTTATTGGAAACCCCCCCAAAAAACCCTATTTTTTTTACTTTTTTTTTTTTTTTTTTAAAGTACAAGCCCTGAGGAAAAAAATGCCCTACTGTCTAGGGCCAACAGCTCATGTTGGCCAGTGGCCACCAGCCATTGTCAAATGTCCTCTTGAGTCCATAATTGTGGAATTTGCAACTGCTGTTCTTGCTGATGAGTTGTTTAAGCAACAGGATGATTAGTCAGCTGAAAGGGAATGGGATCAACAATAGCAGTAACATAGATGATGGATAATAAAGGTTCCACTTGCCACAACTAGCTCCAGTGATGCTCCTGAGACAGTAGAAGCACAATAAGTAGCCCCCATTCTATGTGGAGAAAAGAAGTTGGCCAATAATTTTTCTCCACCTGCCCCTCCTCCAAAATCATGGGTGTATTGTTATTAGAATATATTTTTTCCCTTGAGGGCAGGAACTGTGGCTTTCATCAGCAACTGCAATGCGCACAGTGTGTGTGTGTGTAGTAAATAACATCTGGGGGAGAGCAGGTGCAGAATTAATACCACCACCACTAGCAGGAGCACAGATCAGCTGCCTGTACCTGCTGCTACTGCTGCCAGTCTGCCTTCTTCACATTACCAAGAAATGACATGACACCAGACACCAAATACTGCCTCGATCACTATACCCCTTGTCCAGAACCAGTTAAGGACACATGACAACTTGCTGACAGTTTAATAGTAATGATGAACCTTCCCTGCCACCATCTTAGTATATTCTGTGGGATGGAATCTCCTCAGATGCCACTTGATGCCCTGGTTGTGATTCTGTCTACCACACTGCCATGTGTAGTCAGTGCACCACACAGTGTGCAATGGGTGGACATGAACTGCCACGTTCTAATATCAATAGAGTGGCTATCATTTGGCGGGGGAGGTAATGATGAACAAGGTGGATTGGCAGAAGATGTAATTACCCTAGAGGAAGAAGTTGATGGTGAGCTAGTTGTTTCACTCATCATGGAACTTCCAATCTCTGCCTGGGTTTCTCTATTCTTCTTGCTCTTTGATCTCTGCCTCTCCTCTTGTTGCCTTTCTGGAGAGGCGGGGTTACAGCAACAGCGGTGCTTGATTTCTGTGGTGGGTGTTTGGCTATAATGTGTTTGACATAAATGTCATGATCTGTGTTTCGTGTGTGATATCAGGGTGCTTGTGCCAAGATATGTTCCTTTCTTTCCTCTTCTCACTGACTTCTCACAAATTGTGCACAGTGCCACTGGTGATGACTGCACTGTGCCTGCTACAAGAGAAAAATAGTCCCACACCTATGACTTCAGGGGGGAGGGATAGGGAACAGTTGGAGAAGAATGGTCTCTTTCTTCTTGTCCTCCACATTCCCCTTCACTATCTGTGACAGCAGATTAGGTTGCTGCCATTGCTGCTACTGTCTCAGAATCAGCACTGCAACTAGGACCAGGAGTATTGCTGCCACTGGCAAATGGAATCTGTCCTAGTTCTGTATCACTTGTTGACCCCTTTCCCACTTTGTCCACGGTGGTCTGTGGCACAATAGCTTGCTTCTCAGCATCCTGCTGCCTTTGCATCAGGAATTTGAGCAGTTGCAAATTCTGCAAATTCCAAAATCTTTTTGCTAGTTGTGGTGGTGATGCCCATCCTCATCCCTGTCTCCCATTCCATCTCAGTTTCTGCTACAAAGACCATCAATGTCTCTTCCACCCCAGCTTCTGCAGCATCATCATCACCACCACCACTAATCTCACTCCCTACATGCTGCTACTGCTCTATTACAGACATCTCACTGTTGCTTGGAGGAGGTGACGAGCAATGTGACAGGGGGTCCCCTAATGTCACACGTGACATTAGTGACGTGAAGAAGGCAGACTGGCAGCAGTAGCAGAAGGTACAGGCAGCTGATCCGTGCTCCTGCTAGTGGTGGTATTAATTCTGCACCTGCTCTCCCCCAACACCAGTTCTGGCCTCTTCAGGATCATGTTCCATTTGGAAACTGTAGTGAAGGGAAGGGGACTCCCAGGGACAGAGGAATGGTGTGGGCTCCCTTGACCGCTAGTTACTACTACTACTACTACTACTAACACCAACCACATCAAATTCCGCCCCAGAATCGTCCTCCTCATAGTCACTATTAATATGATGATTACCCCCTCCTTCACTCCTAACACTAACAAGCTGTTGGACCTTCTTACTAGTAGTAGTAGTAGTATTACACTGGTGGTACTGCTTGGGGGTGTAAAGTGTGAATTAGGGTCCCCTGCTGTCACACTTTGCATCTTCTTCTCCTTCCCCCCTCCTGAGTATTACAAGACACACTAGCAGCAGGTTCATCACTGTGGCAGCAGGTTCAGCACTGGCAGCAGGCACAGCATTGGTGGCAGCAGGGGCAGCACGTCTGACAGCAGGCACAGTATTGGTGGCAGCAGGTTCAGCGCTGGCAGCAGGCACAACACTGGTGGAAGCAGGGGCAGCACTGGCAGCAGCAGAGGCAGCATGTCTGACAGCAGGCATAGCACTAGTGGCAGCAGGGGAAGAACATTTGACAGCAGGCACAGCAATGGTCATAACAGTAGCATGGGCAGCACGTCTGACAGCAGGCACAGCTCTAGCGGAAGCAAGGGCAGCAGGTCTGGCAGCAGGTACAGCAATGTTGGCAGCACGTCTGGCAGCAGGCACAGGCAGCTGACTTGTCCTGCTCTTACTAGTACTACCTTTTTATTCCTTCCCTTCCCATTAAATTCCTCAAGATCCCTAGGGATGATTTAGGGGGAATGGACAGCATTGTTTCAGTGGTGCTCATTTCCTTCTGCTCCTCAGACTCAGTTCCCCCATTTACTATTTTTAAACTTTCTCATAGTGAAAGCAGTCACTATGAGCCTCTCCTGCCTCAGTTTTCCAAACAAATAACAGCAGAACAGTACAGCATGTCTACCTCACTCTGTAGCTGCTTCTATTGTGTTTCACTTCTGCAAATAGGTCACGTTTTTATAGCGAAAAGGCGAAAACCATGTAAATCAATGGGCGGAAACTTTCTAGTCATTGAAAAAGAATTTTGGCCAATGTGCAAAAAATGCAAAGGTTTTAATCGTTGGTTTAAAAGCGGATTTTCTGGCGAAAAAGTGGACAACAATGTGATTTTCATGGAATTTCTCAAGGGAACACAGCAACAACTTTTGCCCACCCCTAGTGCCAAGGTATGTTCCCTCCTTTCCTTTTTTCACTGACTTTTCACAAAATGTGCACAGTGCAGTCACTGATGACAGCATTGTGCCTGCCCAAGAGAAAAATAGTCCCACAGCCAGGACCTCAGGAGGGAGGGGAAAAGTGGAGAAGAACTGGCCTCTTTCTGATTCTTCTCCTTAATCCCCTTCATTGGCTGGGGCAGAGGATGATGCTGCTGCCTCAGAATCAGCACCTTCATTCCCTTCCTCACTCCCAACAGTCTCTAGCTGCTGCTTCATAGTAGTAGTGGCACTGCTTGGGGATCACAAGTGTGACTTAGGGTCCCCTGCTGTCACACTTGCCATCATCTGCTCCTCCTGATCAGAAGGTATACTGGCAGCAGTAGCAACAGGCACAGGTAGCTTATCCGTGGTGCTCACACTGCTATCCAGTTCTTCATGTGCCTTTGCTGGTTTGCTAATAAATTTACCCTAGATTCCTAGGGATGTTGTGGAGGAATGGGCATCAGACCCTTTAATTCTGGTGATGATTAGTGATGAGCGAGCATGCTCGGCCGAAGCTCGGTTCGGCTCGAGCATCGCTCTGCTCGGCACATGTTCGGGTCTCCTCCCCGCACGTTTCGCGGCTGCTGCGCAGCCAATAAACGTGCGGGGAGGCTCTGACATCAGTGTAATGCCAGCAGCCATGTTGGCTGCTGGCATTACACTGATTGGCTGGCCAGAACCCGTGATCGGGTGCTGTATAGCACCCAACGCGCGAGTTCGGCTCATTCTTAGCCAGGGAGAGATGCGCTTAGGCAGGGAAAGTCAGTGTAGGGAGAATAAAAGTGTTGAAACTCTTTCAAGACCCAAAAGTCCTTTTTAGGACTGTTGTGTGTGGGGGCAGCATTTATATTTTGTTTGGGGGGGCACAATTTCCTTTTTTTTGTGGGGGGGATATTTTTTAAGGTGACATATAATACTAGATGCACAGGAAGTCAGTGTAGGGAGAATAAAAGTGTTGAAACTCTTTCAAGACCCAAAAGTCCTTTTTAGGACTGTTGTGTGTGGGGGCAGCATTTATATTTTGTTTGGGGGGGCACAATTTCCTTTTTTTTGTGGGGGGGATATTTTTTAAGGTGACATATAATACTAGATGCACAGGAAGTCAGTGTAGGGAGAATAAAAGTGTTGAAACTCTTTCAAGACCCAAAAGTCCTTTTTAGGACTGTTGTGTGTGGGGGCAGCATTTATATTTTGTTTGGGGGGGCACAATTTCCTTTTTTTTGTGGGGGGGATATTTTTAAGGTGACATATAATACTAGATGCACAGGAAGTCAGTGTAGGGAGAATAAAATTGTTGAAACTCTTTCAAGACCCAAAAGTCCTTTTTAGGACTGTTGCGTGTGGGGGCAGCATTTAATTTTTTTTGGGGGTGGCAGAATTTCATTTTTTTGTGGGGGGGGACATGTTCTAAGGTGACATTGTACTAGGTGCACAGGGACAAATATTTCACAGTGCAGTGACAAACTGACATATTCTGTTAGGTGCACAGGGCCAATGATTTAACAACGCAGCGACAAAAAGGGCCATTTTAAACGTGTGCCTAGCCATAGATTATTGTCACATTCTGTTTAGTGTGCAAACTCACAAATTAACGTCACATATTCCGTTCACTGTGCCTAGCCGCAGATTAGCGTCACATTCTGTTTCGTGTGCCTAGCCGCAGATTAGCGTCACATTCTGTTTCGTGTGCCTAGCCGCAGATTAGCGTCACATATTGTTTAGTGTGCCTAGCCGCAGATTAGCGTCACATATTATTTAGTGTGCCTAGCCGCAGATTAGCGTCACATTCTGTTTCGTGTGCCTAGCCGCAGATTAGCGTCACATTCTGTTTCGTGTGCCTAGCCGCAGATTAGCGTCACATATTGTTTAGTGTGCCTAGCCGCAGATTTAAAACCGACGCTTTGCATGTGGAAGAGGTGGAAATGGGGGAGGAAGAGCTTACACAAGGTGATAGCCAGAGCACCCTCACTTCGTCTTCTCAGCGACAATTGGAGGAGGCGGAGGAGGAGGAGGAGGAGGAAGACACGGTTGTCTCCGCTACAGAGGGTAGCCATGGAACTTTAGTTCCATCTCTTCAGCGTGGGTGGGCAGAAGAGGAGGAAGAGGATGAGGAGATTGAGAGTCATCCTCCTGGTGAGGACAGCGAAATCTTGCCTGTTGGTACTCTGGCACACATGGCTGACTTTATGTTAGGCTGCCTTTCCCGTGACCCACGCGTTATACGCATTTTAGACAACACGGATTACTGGGTGTTCACCCTTCTGGACCCCCGCTACAAAGAGAATTTCTCATCTCTCATTCCTCCGGTGGAGAGGACAAGCAAAATGGTGCAATACCAGAAGGTTCTTGTCGAAAAATTGCTCCAAAATTTTCCATCTGACAACGCTGGCGGCAGAGTACATGCTACCTTGGCCAACCGAGAAGGGGAGAAAAGGGGAGCACACAGCAGTTCCGACAAAGGCAGGGCAACACTCTCCAAGGCGTGGGACACCTTCATGACACCCCGCCAGCACCCTCACCCTGATGCGTGGCCTAGTGTCACAAGGAGGGAAAAGTTTTGGAAGATGGTGAAGGAGTACGTAGCAGACCGTGTCAGCGTCCTCAATGATCCCTCTGTGCCTTACAACTACTGGGTGTCCAAGCTGGACACGTGGTATGAACTGGCACTCTACGCCTTGGAGGTGCTGGCCTGCCCTGCCGCCAGCGTTCTGTCTGAGCGGGTATTTAGTGCTGCTGGTGGCATCATAACAGATAAGCGTATCCGCCTTTCCACCGACAATGCTGATAGGTTGACACTTATAAAAATGAACAAGGCCTGGATTTCCCCTGACTTCTCCACTCCACTGGAGGAAAGCCCCGGGGGAACATAAACTCACTTTATATATGTTATTTACAATGATGGGAATACTCTGTATTCCCATTCACCCCTTCCACCCAAAAAACGGGTATATGGTTGACTCTTAATCTTCTCATCCTCCTCCTCCTCTTCCATATGCCCTGTGATATAATTTTTATATAGGGCCAGCTCACCAGCGGGCCCTGTGATATAATTTTTATATAGGGCCAGCTCACCAGCGGGCCCTGTTTGACAATTTTTGTATAGGTCAGCTCACCAGCGGGCCTTCTCATATAATGTTTTATTGGGTCAGCTCTCTAGCGGGCCCTCTCATATAATGTTTTATAGCGTCAGCTCACTAGCGGGCCTTCGCATATAATGTTTAGGATGGTCAGCTCCGCAGCAGACCCTCACCCATAATGTTTTAGATGGTCGGCTCAGCAGCAGACCCTCATTCCTAATGTTTTAGATGGTCAGCTTAGCGGCATGCCCTCGCCCCTAATGTTTTAGAGGGTCACCAGCAGGCCATTAATCCTAATTTTTCAAGGGTGTATATGATGCCCTCCTTTATGTGTAATAAAGGGTGTATTGGAGTGACATTTCAGTCTAATTTTTGGCAGCCCTTTCACTTAGTGCATAGGCTTTATGAGTGTTGGACCACTACCTGAACTATTGTACCACAATGTGAATGAGGCACTCCATTTTGTGATATACAGGTTGTATCGGAGTGCCTCAGGTCCTCCCATTGAATTAAATAGGGCTGGTGTGTTCGACAGAGCAGAAGGTAGTTCTTGGCTTCATCCACTAAGTCACTTCGTCACTTTTACTCAATGGATCAGACCCCACTGTTCCGACTATAAATTTTGGACTTAACAAGGGCAAACGGACATGTTGTAAAACCTGTGGTAGCTGCGGCCTCCGTTCCTGAATGCTGTACCTTACCCGGGCCATAACCATGTTGAACACCTGCTTTACGCTGCGCACGTTTCCCTCTTAATCATGGCCCCAGTTCCGAAAAATCGATGAAATTTTTTGCAGAATTTGCAGATGATATACAAGTAAATATACAGCAAATACTGTTTGGTAACAATTTTTCGCCTAAAATCGTTTTTATCTTCCTTTTTGTGTGTTTTACGGTCAGTCTGTAAAAATGGCGTACTACGGGCGAAACATCGTTCCCAGCAGCGACGTTGGAGTCCAAGATGCATCCAGACATCCTCCCTATGCTGTCCCTGAACCATTTCTGTGGTGTTTCCATCATTTTCTGACCTTTTCCTAAGAACCAGGCACCCTCCCCTCATCAGAGCAGGGGGTGCCTGGTGTAATGCTCGAGTCCTCCTTTGACTTCAATGGGGCTCGGGTGCTCGGCCGAGCACTCGAGCCTCCGGGGGCGCTCAGCCAGAGCACCCGAACACCCAAGCATCGGGGTGCTCGATCATCACTAGTGATGATCATCAGTTCTTCCTCCTCCTCAGACTCACTGTACGAATCATGGTCCTTCCATCTCCACCTTTTGTTTGTGATAGCACCCACTATGAGACTGTGTTGACTTAATTTTTTAAAATTTACCACTGTGAAAAAAGCCTAGCACCCTCTCTTCCTTTTTAGTGGCTTCTCTTGTGTTTAAACTCCTGGAAACATTGCAGTTTTGGAGCAAAAACACGAAGTACATGTATGTAAAGTGGCGAAAAGTTTGTAGCCATTGAAAAAAATAGCAAATTATTATTGGCAATAGGCGAAAATGGCAAAGATTTTAAGTATTTTGTTTAATGTGGATTTTCCTATGAAAAAGCGGACAATCGCATTTTTCACGATTTTTTTTTTGCCACAACATAACTGGACCTTTTCGCCCACCCCTAAAAAGAACCACTCTTTTAGGCAAGTCAACATATGGTCTACACCCTGCACCTCTATTTATATTCTTTCTAACGTGTAATTGTAGGTGTACAATAGTGTACGTGGTATGAAAACATTAGGGTAAGAAAAAGACTGGGAGAGAAGTTCTTACCTGACCTAAGTGGGAAAAGTTAATCAATCTCCTCTGTCCTTTATGTCAAGAGGCGTTACAGGCAGTTAAACATTTGAGTGGTCTAGATGATATCGTCATCAAAATTCAGACAAGGGGGGATCAGTGGTGATAATGGATGTCCATCACTATCGTGAAGAAGCTGTGAGACAATCAGGTGACTGTGAGGCATATGAGAGACTCACCCAGGATCCTACTAGAGTATTCAAAACGTTGATCCATGCCCTGATTGATGAAGGAGTTGACTTGGGGGTTTTAAATAAGAGGGATGTTGATGTAAAGAATGTAGAAAAACCCATCATCCCTATAATCCATCACCTATACTAGGTACACAAATCCATCATTGATGTCCCTATAGATCTGGGTATAGGATCACTTAATAAGTCTCTGGGGGAATGGGTGTATCTACATTTGCAGCCATTGGTCTCCAGGCTCTACAGCTTCATCAAAGACACCACCAATGTTTTACAAGTACTTCAGAAAGTAAGGTGGTCTCCTCAATTTGTCTGGCTATCTTGTGACATTAGTTCACTTTACTCATCGATTCCACACAAAAATGGACTACAGGCATTACGGTATCATCTTGAAAATTACAGTAATTACAGTGAAACACTGAAGAATTTTATATTGAGGGCAACAGAATACCTGTTGACCCACATTATTTTCTCTTCCAAAGATGCGCGACTCCTATGGACACAAAATTTGGTGGTCCTGCATCTTCAGATGTGATAACCCTTTCAGAGAGGACATTGTGATGTACAGTGGTTATATTGACAACATCCTATTTGTTTGGAGAAATGGTAAGCTGGAGGCAGAATAGTTTGTCAGGTACCTTAATGACCACCTCTTAAATTTAAGCTTTACATCAGAATGTCATGAAACTCAGATTAATTTCTTATATTTGTGTAACGATTTGTTTGACTCACAGATACAGAGTTAAGATAAAAACACAGTTTTTTAAATACAATAATACATAAAGAACCCTCACAGGTCCTGTAATATAACACATATAGTACAGACAAATGACAGGTTAATTATGCCCACACAGGTCCAGCGTATGTATAGGAGACAACAGTTTATGCTGACACGGGTCAGGTTACAGCAATGCAGGAGTTAACGTTCATCAGGAAAGGAAAACAGTCCCATGTGTTCTGGCAACCAGTTGCATCTAGAAGACGCCACAGATAGAGTCCAAAGTATACTAGTCCACTGAAGTAATCAGAAGTGCTACCGGTGCTGACACGGAGGCAACAATAACAACCGGATATGACAGAGTGGAGCGGAACCAATGGCAATGTATCGGTGCTATAACGGAGGCAACACTTGCAAGCGGTTTTGACAGAGTGGAGCGTAACCAATGGTAATGTACCGGTGCTATAACGGAGGCAACACTTGCAACGGGTTTTGACAGAGTGAAGCGTAACCAATGGTAATAGTACCGGTGCTATAACGGAGGCAACAGTTGCAACCGGTTTTGACAGAGTGGAGCGTACCAATGGCAGTATCCCAGTGAAATCACGGAGGCAACACTTGCAACTGGTTTTGACAGAGTGGAGCGAACCAGTGCAGTATACCGGTGCAATCATGGAGGCAACACTTGCAATAGGGTTAGACAGAGAGTAGCCAATGGCAAAGTACCGGTGCTTTAACGGAGGCAACACTTGCAACTGGTTTTGACAGAGTGGAGCAAACCAGTGCAGTATACCGGTGCAATCATGGAGGCAACACTTGCAATCGGGTTAGACAGAGAGTAGCCAATGGCAATGTACCGGTGCTTTAACGGAGGCAACACTTGCAACCGGTTTTGACAAAGTGGAGCAAACCAATGGCAGTATACCGGTGCAATCACGGAGGCAACACTAGCAACCGGTTATGATAGAGTGGAGCAAACCAATGGCAGTATACCAGTGCAATCACGGAGGCAACACTTGCAACCAGTTATGACAGAGTGGAGCAACCAATGGCAGTATACCGGTGCAATCACGGAGACAACACCGGCAACCGGTTACGGAAAGGAGGACTAGGCCAGAGGCGCTCTGAGCAAAATGGAAGACTGGCAAGCCTGCGGGGCAGAGGTGCCAAACCTAGTAAGGCACCAGAAGTGAGAATGTCGCCGAGGCGACTAGGACCACACCGGGAGACTGCCTAGTCGGGATCCTGGAGCAGGAACGTCAGCCAGGCCGGGTCAGGATACAGGAGCAGGAACGTCAGCCAATCCGGGTCAGTACACGGGAGCAGGAATGTCAGCCAGGCCGGGTCGGTATACAGGAATAATCACTGGAGAGTAGTCAGGCAGTCCGGGTCGGTACACAGGCGCAGGAACAGGAGAGTAGTCAGGCAAGCCAAGTCGGTACACTGGAAACCTCAATAGAAATGTAGAACTGGCACAGGAACATCACAAAAGGGCAGTGATAAGGTGCAGGAGCCCAGTATATAAAGGCAATACTGGGTGGGCTAAACACAGGGCAACCAATGAGGACCTCACATTGGATAACTGACAGGAAAATAAAAACAAGGAATCACGGGCACCGTGATAATTTGGCTCTTATAGGAAATGGCCTTACAGATGAGATAGTGACAGGGGTATATAGTAAACTAATAGTGGGCAACAGCCTGCTGAGTAGGGATGGCCGAAAGGTCCAGCTTGTTCCCAGCGGGAAAATCAGCTTTAAAGAAAACAATTAAAATCTTCACATTTTTCACCCATTGGACAAAATTCTTTGCCTATTTTTCAATGGCTAGAAAGTTTCTGCCCATTGATTTACATGTTTTTCTCCTTTTTGCTATAAAATGTGACGTATGCCAGGAAATTAAACACAATAGAAGCAGAAGAGTGAGTTAGATGTGCTGTGCTGTTCTGCTGTGATCTTTCTGCAAAACTGAGGCAGGAGAGGTTCATAGTGACTGCTATCACTATGAGAAAGTTTAAAAGTAATAAAAGGAAGAAGTGAGCACTAAAAGTGAGTTTTAAGAGGAGGAAAAGAGCACTGAGACTGAGGAGGAAGTGAGCACTACAGATGCAATGCTAGCCAGTCCCTCTAAATCACTACTAGGGATATTGGGGAAATGAATGTCAAGGGAGGAAGAAAAGGGTACTAGTGAGAGCAGGACAGGTCAGATGCCTGTGCCTGCTGCCAGGAGATCTATATACTGAGCCACTGTCTGGGAAAAATCAAGGTAATCAGAGAGGTCAGCTGATTCAGCCTGAGCCAGAAACTCAGAGGACAGCGGCAGTGGACAGCAGAGACCAGATTAGCTCAGACAGCAGAGTCAATAGGCAGATTAGAGCTGCTCAGCAAAACCTTGAAAATAGATGCACAAATCACAGGAAAGGGTGACATTGCATGAAACAAGCTCTTCTGCAAGTTCATAGAAAACTTAATGAAAACCTCTTTATTTCACTAGTGAGTGGGTGCACTGCAGATGTGAAAGTAATTTTTGCATGCAGTGTGCTGATACTTGAGATCACTATGAGAATACATTTCCCATGGACAATAATTAGTTTAAAAACATGCCCAGATAAGATAATCCATTGATAAAAGGGAGAGTTGTTGAATAAAAATTGTTAATTATGCGTGTAAAAGTCTAATGCACCCTTTTGTAGACCAGTGTATATTTAAATCTTTCAATAATCCAGGGCTACATTGTATTGCAGTTAATCATGTTATTTTATATTGCCTTTAAGAGGAATCTGTGAGATAAAAGTAGGGATGAGTGAAACATCTGTGATTCATTTCTTAGACTGATTCAGACGAGGACCTGGAGAAAATGCCAAGTTAACACAAATTAATCTGATATGAATCAAGGAGGGACAGGGAGGAGATAGGAAAGAGTAAGAAAGGGACAAGAAAAGGATAATTATAAAAGGCAGGAGCATGCACGTAGGAGAGCATGATAGTGCAAACTAGCAGAAGAGCAAGAGAGGGCATTACAGCTAGTGGGAATGGGAGTGCATTTGAGAAAGAAAGCTATATATGGGATTGAAGGCCAAATATGGCACAGGGAGACAGGATGAGAAGATGGGAGAAGGAGCAGGAAAGCTTTAAATTTAAAGCAGAAGGGAGCAACTGCAAATGAGGCTGGGAGAACAAGAGGAAGGAGGAAAGGGAGAGAGCAGGGGAAGGCAATAAGGAGAAGGAAGGGAAGACTAGAATATGCAAAAGCCAATGAGATGTGGTGATCTGCCCAAAAAAGTGACAAACCTTTTGCAGACCAGAGATAAGAAAATTACTTGACCGATGTCTGAAGAGTAAGAAATGCAGAGACAAAACACCTGTTTTGCAAGAAGGGATTTGGGTCTGGAGAAACAACCTGTTTGAAATGAACACCATAATTGCAGAACCATTTTGCTCATATTTAGATGAAACCAGAGATGATGTTGATCTTATGTAAGATAACCCATTGCAGTCACTTAGGAGATGGTAGTTTTATGTATCCTGTGGTTCTGGGGAGTTTGAAAATTAAGTCATGATAGTTTTAAAATGTTCTGCTCACTCTAGCTTTGCTATATGAGTCTTGATGATTTTGGTTCTGCACCCCCTCCTCTATACCATATTAAAAGAGTGGCTTTATTACAGATATGGATCCTGGCTAGTAACATGCAGTGATGCATTTCCCACAACTTCCCCACGATTGTGGCTTGATTACCCAATACATTTATATTTGTAACATCAAGTTTCTCATAAATGCATGCATTAAGTAATCTCTTGGGACATGCAGAGTACTTATTGGGCCCAGCATTTTCAGGAAATTGAATATATTAAATAGCTGTGAGGAAAGTCCTTAACATGATCTTTAATTGAAATGAATCATCCACCACCTATTCATAGTATATAGCATTCATTACCTAATATATTGTGCCATGGATAACAGGAGGTGGACCAGCCATCCTGAAATGATGACTTGACACACATATTAATTGTACAGCAGGTCTGCATCTTGATTTAAACTAACATCTGTGATTTCACTTTACCTTCTGCACCTGATGCTTCTTTCTCCCAGATGGCCTGTTTCCGCTTTTCTTTGTGTGCACTTAGCAAAACCTGGATCTTTCCTTCTTTCTTCTACACCCACTACTCATTCCCAACATATATCTACCTCACTTTCTCTGTTCCTCCATCTTCGTCTTTGTTTCTGTGTCCAAACATTTCCCTCACTATCTCTGCTCACTTCTTCCCAACTGTTTATCCCCCCCCTTTCTTAATGTATGTTAGTATGTTCAGTGTCACTCCCACTCTCATATTCCCCAATATGAGCCCCATCTAACTCACTATATTGGCCCCATCTCACCCATTACATTAAATGACCCCCTTTATATCCCATCCACTGTCTCTGTTACCCATCACTCCATCTATTTCTGTCAATATCCCCTGTAAAATCTCTGGCCCTATGTCTCCCACTACTGCAGAAACCTCCCTCTATCTCTGCCCTAATCTCCCCCACTATCCCCCCTATCTTCTCTGCAAATTATCTTCCACCCCCAGCATCCTCACTATTTTCCCATCCAGACTTCATTCACTCTGGAGTGGGCAACTTCCGTTGTCTCCAGTTCATGTTTGGCCAGATTAAGTTAATTGAAGTTGTAGTCCAAAAGCTGAGGAGGTACATCTTTCAATCCCTTCACTATTGGACCGTGAGGCTTTCCATTCAAGATTTCTAGGCCAAGGCCATTAGTTGAGGTACTCAAGTGAGTTAATGGGGGCCTTGACCTGCATTCATCAACAGTTACAAGGTAAATGTGGCTGCTCATCAGCCAATGGGATTTGCAGTTTCCGAACATAGTAACCAAGAGTATGCAACCAATGAGAAAGCTGACCCACTGCCTATTCCATCTATAGAGACTGAACAAAAGGCTGGTAAAGATTACATCTTTTCTATACAGCTTGGAATCTGTTTAACTGACACACTGACAAGCATATACACACATCCATGCAATCAAATTGCTATTGAGCACCTGCCTGGATACTTGGGTTCAAACTGGTTTGCCCTTCCCAGCCTCAGAAGTTCTAAAGACAATGAGCAGAGGGGTTTGAGATAAGGAGAGATGCTGGAGAGAGATATGGACTAGAGCAGAAGATGAAGACACTCCACCAAACAGTAGAAATGTAAAAAATTTAAGCCATTGGTGTGTCCAGTTCTGAGGGCCCTCCTAATGATAATGTGATTTAAAATAAATTAAGATTTAAGGTACACATTAAACAAATGTGTGTTGTTAAAAGAAATAGACTGCAAATTGCCTCACTGTCAACAAAAAGGATGATAAGGAGAGTTCAATTTTATCAAACAAAGAATAAAAAGATGAGCACAGAGTAAAAATAGTCAGATGCAAATTATTCCATAGAAAGCCAACCATTTAAGATGTGAAAAGGTTTAACTCATCCAGCTAAATTTCAAACAATTGCAAGTACTTTGGCTTCTGCCAATTGAGCATCATTTGAAATGATTGGTGGAGAAGATGTTGAGGAGGACTAGGAAGAGCAGTTTCAAAAGACGTAAAGGAATAGTGAGAGAGGGGATACAGTTGTAGAATAAGGAACATAGATTATTAATGTATGTGATGTGAGGAGGTAACAGGGAAAAGGGTGCTGGAGTGGGGAACTGATAGAAGAGGAGTAAAGTGAGAATGAAGTGGGGGCATGATGACTTATGTAGAACAAAAAGTCAAAATAGGCATGAGAGGTCCATAAGAGGGATCCAGGAAAAAAGATATGATATTTGGTTATAGAGAGGAGGAGGAGATATGCGATAATCGAAATGTGGAAACAATAGGAACATGAGAGAGAAGGAGAAAGGAGGTAAGGGTGGAGGGAAGGTACAAGATAGTGGTAGGAGAAAGCAAAATAAGGAGGCCCAAAGCTATAGAGAGCAGAGGGAATGAATAGGGAAGAGATGAATAAAGGTGGAAGATTGAGGTGAACAGAGAAAGGAAAGACTAAGTATGACTAAGAAAGTAAGACTATGGAAATAGTGGAGGTCAGGTCATGTAAATGCATGGACATAACCAGAATTCATATGGGGCTCCAACTTCAGTGAGGCTCATTTTTTGTTCTCGAAGCAAATAGGTCTTTAGCAAGAAACCAATTCAATCCTATTATAAGACAATAGAGATGATGTCCTATGTGCAAACACCATTCTGGCTACTTATACCCTTGAATGCTAGAGAGGTCTTCAAAACATTGCACAAGAGACCTCTCTAACATTCAGGCAATTACAAAACTTAAAGGGATAGTAATGTTTCATAATAAAAGCAGCTCTAATTAATCATCATAGTATTTGGACTTTGGAGAGTGTTATTTCAATTCTGTCAGAGTTGTAGTTCTAGAGTAATTCAATGACAAAGTGTCCCCCTCCTGCCTCTTTTACTGATCTAACACTGCTCAGCCACAGCAGAAGGGAGGTGCCCAGGTAGATTGCAGAGAGGGACAATCTTCATTTAAGATAAGGGAAAAACCTGAAAAACTTGTCTGGGGGGGCAGGAGTTTCATTGTTCTCACTGTAAGAATATTGTCCCCTTCTGTTATCTGTCTGGTCTATGGACTACATTCCACATCTGAGAAGAGATGGCTTACACTAGGTAAAAGGGGCGGGAGGGGGAAACTTTGCTTGTGAATATCTCTTAAACCATAAAGGTTTGAGAGATAAGATTTATATCGTGCTTCATGTTTTTTTAATGCCTACAAAATAAAATAAAGTTAAAATGAAGTGTTACTATCCCTTTAAAAGGATACTAAATGTATTCCTATATTTTGGGGCATACAGTCACAATGTTACCACTGATGTTATTCAATAAGCTGTGATAAAGAGGAGATTACTTCTCCAATGGTATCACTTCTCCAATTCCTTTGCTATATTATGAGCCAAGATCTATCCCACTTAAGGAGTATTGGTGCATTTCCTCAATAGAATTACATAGGAATTGTTATCAATGTTATTAATGTTCTTAAAGAGCCCTTGTGGAGAAGAGATCTTGGGTTGTGGTAGTTTTATAGAGGTTGCTAGGAGGCTCTAAGAGGTAGAGTGAAGGGTGGGAAGGGTGGACAATAATGGTTAAATAGGGACGGGAGAGGGAAAAGTCATGAGTTGGTGTGGGGGAGGCAAAAGGAGAGAAAAAGGTTGTTTATTTGGTGAGGATGAATTTGCAAGGAGAATAGTCATGATGGAGGTAGAGGATAGAGGGTGAAAACACGAGGAGAGATTGGAGAGAAGCGGGGACAAGGGAAAGTCTAGACTCTAGAGGGGGTAACTTGGTACATATGTGGGAAAGAAGTGGAAGTGGAAGGGTACAGGAGAGATAGAATAAAAGTGGAGGAAAATGAAAAAAATACCTGGATATTTGTGGGGACCTTCAGGAAAAAATGGAGACTTGGATAATTGAAGATGAATATTTTGGCAGGTGTGTCTATTAATTTAATAGGGAGGGGCAGGCTGTTAACCTCTTGGATATGAAGCAAAACATTGGAGACCTCTCTAGCTTTAAATATGTTAATAGCGCCATTTAAATCAATGGCAATTTTTGTTTCATATGGTGCAGCTGGTTTGCCCTAGAACGGCTACACTATTGAAATATGATCCAGTGGGGAAAATGTGCAATGATGATTCCTCTCTAGTCCAGCAATAGATAGAGAGTCACAGATGCCCACCCCTGCTCTAGAGGTGTAAGAGTACTAAGTAGCTTAAAGGGACACTTGAATTTACTATTTTTTTAATATTCCTTGGGTGCTATAGATAGCTATAATTAAGGTGCAATGCATTGGAAATGTCTCTAGCATCCAAGGGGTTAAACACTGGCTTAATCGGTTACAGTCCAGAGGGATACCCAATGTAGTGAATCAATGCATTGCACACAGTCTAGTACTTAAATGGTTAAATTATTGTTTACTTTTTTCTTTTTTAATGTTGTTAGTTTGATTGCTCTCTTTGTGCACTATTTGCTTATTTTCCTTTATATATTTCTTATCTTCAACACTCTGCTAGATACATTTTTACAAGATTAATCTTACTACATTGATATAAATCAATGAATACCCATGTCTAAAGTCATCCATTGACAGTGAGGGGCAAGAGGCTCTGTGGGGACTTTCTACACAAAATCATCACAGTGTTTTTTCTTTTACTCACCTCCTACTTTCCAATGCTGAGCCAGAAGCAGCAGGGCTGTGTTTTGTGAGCAACAACCAATACTACTGACTGGCACCCACATGGGTTATCCATTCATTGGATGTTGCGATGATCATTGCAAACTGCAACAAAGCTCATATGAGAGGCCTGCTGATGGCCCCATAGTTATTTCTGGGATCCTTCTTGTCCCAAGCCCCTGGAGAAACATGTAGGTCTAAGGTTTGGACTATCCAAATAATGATATTTATGTCATGATATGGGTGGGGCTCAATTGAGGTGGGCAGGCCTGGAAGTTTGAAATGAAGATTTTGCAATGAATTTGGCACAGGGGTCGGAGGGTGGAATGGATGGGAAAACTGGGTGGGGTTATCACAGAACTCCCCAATCCAAGTAATCAGCATCTGTCTCAGGAGACACGGTAACTCAATCTGGAAAACAGAGTCTCTAGGACAGATCCTGAGAGCTTCCAGGTAAACCCACAGGCTGCCATTTAGAGCTTTCTTGCTGCGTCTTTACTGCGTTCCTGTGTGAACACAGGAAGGATGCAGTATATTGAACTTTGGTGTGATCACACAAGGTGATAGTCGTCCATGTGAAAGGCACGACTGCCCAGCATAGTAAAGAAAAAGAAGTCTGCACATCATCAGCGAGTAGTCAGCCAGAGTCACAGGTCAGACAAGCCAGGGATACACGTAGCAAGATAGGAACCGGAGCCGGAGGACAGACAAACCGGGGACTAAACAGAGTGAGTCAACCAGAGCCACAGGTCAGAACCGATGTGGGTAGTCAGACAAGCTGGGGTTAACAAGGAGCGAGTTAGTCAGCCAGAGCCACAGGTCAGAACCAATGTGGGTAGTCAGACAAGCCGGGGTCATACTCGGAGAGAGTAAGTCAGCCAGAGTCCCAGGTCAGAACCGATGTGGGTGGTCAGGCAAGCCGGGGTAGTGCACTGAGTGAGTAAGTCAGCCAGAGCCACAGGCCAGAACCGATGTGGGTAGTCAGAGAAGCCAGGATCATACACGGAGCGGATCCGCATATTAGCAGGGAGTTCAAGTGCATAGGTTACGGGATTAATCCTACAGAGAACCCGGAAGGGACCACAAATCGGGGAGCCAGGTTTTTACAAGGCACCTGGATATGGAGATTGCGTGAGGACAGCCATACTCTCTCTCCCACCTGGAACACTGGAGCCGTAGCCGTCTACGGTCTGCTTGTCTCTTATAGTGCATCGTGGAACTCTGCAGGGATCTCTGAACCCGTACCCATGTGGAGCAGAGCACCCTCAAGTGCTTCTCCAGAGCAGAAATATTCTGAGCCTCGAAAGACTCTGGCAGCAGCGAAGGTTGGAACCAGTAGTTAATCAGAAAGGGAGAGTTCTGAGAGGAGGAGTTGACTGCACTTTTTCTGGCCAACTCTGCCCACGGTAACAGGTTAGCCCAATTGTCATTATGGTCCAAGATAAAACAATGGAGGAACTGTTCCAACGCCTGATTAGACCTTTCTGTAGCACCGTTCGACTGTGTATGGTAAGCCGAGGAGAATGAGAGCTGGATGCCCATCTGACCACAGATTGCTCTCCAGAAAAGTAAGACAAACTGGCTCCCACAATCTGATACTACCACCCTGGGTGTACCATGGAGATGAACCACCTCCGTGGCAAAGATCTTGGCCAACTCCTTGGAAGAAAGTAGTCTTTTAAATTGTACAAAATGGGCCATCTTAGAAAATCTATCCACAATCATGAGGGTGCCTGTGTAACCCTCTGAGACAGGCAACTCCACCATAAAATCAATAGATAAGTGCGACCATGGACGTTCCCCATTCGGAATGGGTTGCAGGAGACCAAACGGGAGGTGTCTAGGAATTTTATTCCGCGCACAAGTGGAACATGCGGCAACAAATGTGGAGCAATCTGCCCTCAAGCTGGGCCACCAAAAGAGTCTAGTCATAGACCATATTAGTTGGTCTCTCCCAACATGCCCTGCAGTTTTTGAGGAATGGTACATCTCCAGCAATCTGGTACGGAGGGATTCACACACAAAACACTTACCATTAGGTTTATCCACTGGGGCGGAAGCTTGAGCAGCCAAAATCTCCTCGCCCAACGGAGATGTAATACTGGTACATATTGTAGCCAAGATGTGGTCAGGAGGAATAATAGGAACTGGAGGAGACTCCTCCTGGGACTCGGCCCCAAATTGTCGAGAAAGAGCATCTACTCTAATATTTTTAGTACCAGGGAGGTAGTAAACCACAGAAATAAACCTTGAGAGAAATAGGGCCCATCTGGCTTGACGTGGAGACAACCTCTTTGCCTCAGACAAGTATGTGAGGTTCTTGTGATCTCTCAGTATCAGGATTGGCACCGTAGTACCCTCCAACAGATATCGCCATTCTTTGAGGGCAAGGATGATGGCGAGTAACTCCTGGTCCCCTACATCGTATAAACTCTCAGTCTTAGTTTCTTAGAGAAGAAACTGTATGGATACAATGGTTTCCCGGGGCACACACACTGGGACAACAAGGTGCCCACTCCAGACTCTGAAGCATCGACCTCCAGGGTGAAAGTCCTAAAATGCCTGCAAGGTCTCAGATGACCAGTCTGAAAGATTAGCTCCCTTCTGAATCATGTCTGTGAGAGGTTTGACTATGGTGAAGAAGTTTCGAATGAACTTCCAGTAGTAATTAGTGAAGCCCAGGAACCTCTGTATGGACCTTAGTCCCACTGGAAGTGGCCACTGTAATACGGCAGGCAGTTTTTTGCGGATCCATGGCTAGACCAGAGGATGAAATAACGTATCCTAAGAAAGACACCTGTAATTTGTGGAAGTCACACTTTTCTAGCTTGCAGAACAACTTGTTCTATCTGAGCAGCTGTAGAACCCGGGCTACATCTGCTCTATGTGTATCACGGTGCCAGTGCTCCCCTTGCTACTTTCTGTCAGTCTACACTGTGGTTTGCTCCCATTGACTATTCTGTGTTTGTCCCGCCCAGTATGGCCTTTATATACTGAGCTCTGGCACCCCTACGGTGCCCTTTCGTGGTGTTCCTGTACCAGTGCTTGTTTCTGCTCAGTGATTCCCAGTGTACCGACTTGGTCTGCCTGACTACTCTGCATCTCGTCTCCTGCCTGTGTACCGACCCGGATTGCCTGACCATTCTTCTGTACCTGCTCCTGTGTACCGACCCGGCTTGGCTGACGTTCCTGTGTACCGACCCGGATTGGCTGACGTTCCTGCTCCGTGATTCAACCCGGCTTGGTTGACGTTCCTGCTCTGGCTGCCTCTGTGTCGCCTTGGTGACATTCCTATCCATCAGGCATTTGAGACGCTTCCGGTTGGTTATGACCTCAGGGCGAGTTGCTCGGTTGCCCAGTCAGTACTGCTACGGCAGTGTGCTATTGGTCTTGTCTCCATTACTGCTCCTGCAGAGCGCAAGTGGCCTAGTCTCTGTTACTGCTACGGCAGTGTGCCATTGGCCTCGTCTCTGTTACTGCTCCGGCACAGTGCAAGTGGTCTGTCTCCGTTACTGCTAAGTCAGTGTGCCATTGGCCTCGTCTCCGTTACTGCTCCGGCAGAGTGCAAGTGGTCTGTCTCTGTTATTGCTACGGCAGTGTGCCATTGGCCTTGTCTCTGTTACTGCTCCTGCAGAGCGCAAGTGGCCTAGTCTACGTTACTGCTACGGCAGTGTGCCATTGGCCTTGTCTCCGTTACTGCTCCTGCAGAGTGCAAGTGGCCTGTCTCCGTTACTGCTATGGCAGTATGCCATTGGTCTTGTCTCCGTTACTGCTCCGGCAGATTGCAAGTGGCCTGGTCTCCGTTACTGCTACGGCAGTGTCATATGTTGCTCAGTTCCTGATATTATTCTGACAGTTCACGTTTGTTCTGCTAACCTATTTCTGGGCATTACGTATCCTTAAGCTCTCTATATTGTGTGTTTGCTCCATCACAGACCTCACTTCACATGGGACTATTTACACTCTTTGAAAACCATTAACCCATGCAGTACCTTCCTCCTGGGAATTCATCGTATTCTGCCTGACCTGTGTCAGTATATGCTGTTATGGACTCTATGGTTATACTTGACCTGTATAGGCATATGTATATGTAACCTGTCGTGTGTCTGTATTATTCTGCTTAAATACTACAGGACCTGTGAGGGTTATTATATTACTGTGATTTCAATAAAGTTGTGTCTGTGTGTTAAACAAACCATTACAATATGCCTCCAAAGTAGGAGAATGGATGAGTATATCCTCCAAATATACCACAACACAACTCTGTGGTAGTCCTCCATAGCCTTGTTCTCCTCCACTGACAAGGGATACACTAGGCCCTTAAGAGGTCTGGCCCCTGGTACCAGATCAACAGTACAATCGTACGGACTGTGTAGCTGTAACATACTGGACTTTTCCTTATTAAATACCTCTTTGTAGGACTGGTACTCAGCAGGTAACGAGGTAGTGGTGCACAATATTCTAGTAGGCTGCTGGAGGCAAGATCTCGTAAAATGAGAGGACCACGACAGGATAGCGCAAGTCTGCCAATCAATTCTTGGGTTCTGAGTCTGCAAGCAGGGAAATCCCAGAATGATGGCATGTTGGGGAGAATGTATCACCTGGAATTGTTGTGTCTTCACATGGAGTGCCCCTACTCTTAGAGAAAAGGGGTGAGTCTCATGAGTAACGTGTGCCGGATGTAGCCAACGGAGCGGAGCGAGGCAGCAAAGGGATAGCGTGTTTGGCCACAAAGTCTGCATCAATGAAAAACCCCACGGCACTGGAGTCCAGTAATGCAGGAGCCACCACTGAAGATTTGGCCCAAGATAGTACAACTTCAAGAGTAGGTTTGTACTGAAGTCTCTCTGGGGACTGTGAAATTCCACCCAGGGTCTGTCCCCTACAGGACCCTAGGTGCAAGTGTTTCATGGCCGGATAGGGCAAGCACGCAACATATGGCCCAGCTCCCCGCAGTATAAGCAAAGACCCCTCCTCCTGCTCCGAGCCCTCTCCACCACTGACAGGCGTGTGAAGCCTAGCTGCATCGGTTCCCCCCCAGCGGGGTCAGAACTAGGAGGTATGGGAGGAGAGAGAGGACATGGTGGGCGTAAGAAGTTAGGTGCCAACCGAGGTAACTGTTTGCGCCCCTGTTCCTTGAACGAAGGCCTCTCACGGATTCTTGTGTCTATCAGGATAGTGACTGAGATTAGCTCCTCCAGATCACCAGGCAGGTCTTGGGCTGCCATCTTTAATAATGTCAGACAAGCCCTAGGAGAAGGCGGCAACTAAGTCTTCGTTGTTCCATCCTACCTCCGCTTCCAGAGTACGGAACTCAAAAGTGTAGTCTGCTACTGTACGCGAGCCCTGTAGTACTGTCATAAGCCTTTTGGCAGCGGAGGTTGAGCGCCCAGGTACATCAAAAACTGTCTGGAAAGAGGCAATAAATTCTGTGAAGTTATGAATTATAGGTTTCTCAGTCTCCCAGATTGGGTTGGTCCAGGCCAATGCCTTGTCGGACAGGAGGGAGATCAGGAATCCCACCTTACTTCACTCATACCATTTCCAAAAAAATTCCCAACTGATTAAGGAACCCCAGGCACAGTGTAGGTTCCCCATCATATCTTTGGGGTAAAGGAGTGGAGCCAGACAACCCTCTACTTATGCCAGCCTCAGAGTAAGTTGCCACAGCCGGTGCAGGTACTGGGGAAGCCACCGGTTGCTGAGCAAACCGATCAAGGTGAGCCATACGATTCAATTGTGTCTGCATAGCAAAAGACAACTGGTCGATTCTCTGGTCCTGAGAATCCATCCTGGACAGGGTGCTCTGACTAGGTGGACTGCCTGATCCTTCAGTAGACATGGACCTTACGTACTGTCACGGTATTCAGGGAAAGAAGGACAGACACAGTAATAAAATATAACCACCTTTATTAGAATATACAGTGATAATAATATATGAGATATAGCGATGATAATATCCCACACAGCCCCAGACCACCAGATGATAGGGCCCAAGCTCCTACCCGGAGCTGCACACTGTGATACGCACTACACTACTGTGAGGTACCGGAGACTAAAGGCAACAGGGAGTGAGAGTCGGACAGAGCCACGGGACACAGAGGCTAAGGGTCAGGCAGGCTAGGAGCGTACGGAGCGAGTATTCAGCCAGAGCCACAGGTCAGACAAGCCGGGGATACACAGAGCAAGATAGGAGCCGGAAGACAGACAAACCGGGGACTACACGGAGCGAGGGTGTCAGCCAGGGCCACAGGCCAGAACCGATATGGGTAGTCAGACAAGCCGGGGGTTAACAAGGAGCGAGTTAGTCAGCCAGAGCCACAGGTCAGAACCGATGTGGGTAGTTAGCAAGCCGGGGTCATACACGGAGTGAGTAAGTCAGCCGGAGCCACAGGTCAGAACCAATGTGGGTAGTCAGACAAGCCAGGGTCATACACAGAGCGGATTCTCAGATAAGCACAGGTCACAAAGGAGCACAAAAGTAACTAACAGGAACACCACGTAAGGGCAATGACTCCTAGCCCCAAGGAGGCTTATAAAGGAGCAGAAGGAGACGGGACCCAATTAGGCCACCAAGAATAGGCTCATAAACAGGCTTCTGTGCTAGTGCCTGTTACCTGATGTCAGAATAAGGAAGTGTCCAGAGGCCATGCCGGCCGGCGGCCATCCATAGGTAGGAAGCACAGGAGTGCTAGGCTGCCTAGGGATACTGTGTGTGCCTCAAATCCTGACCTTTACCAATAAATAACCTGTGACTTAATATAGATAACAAACAGTGGGTTTTAGTTACATGTTTCTGGGCACAATCATGACAAGCTTGCTTGCCACTTTAAGGCACCCCAGATTTAGGCAAGTCCCTAGGATCATTCAAAACAGGCAACATCACCAAGGAAGCATCGTCGCGGTGCTACACCAATGTGAAAGGGGCCTAAAAGTGTAATTTTATATGACACTGCACTAATTTCCTCAATGCAGCACACATTTTACAACCCTTTAACTTTCACAATATAGAGACAAACCAATACATATGTCACCTGAGGTATTGTACAAGAAATATGAATGTATTCAACATGTAGGAACAGGCAGAGGATTCAAAGACCAGGTGTTTCTGATCAGTCAAGGAATAGCCCAAGGGCTCATGTGAAGTCAGAACCATTACAGAATAATGGATACGGCTGAGCAATTTTCAGATCTCTGATTCTGAATGTTAAAGCTAATGAACATATAATCATCCTTGTTGTCTTTTGTTTTCTTTCTTGTGTCAATGAGTACATCTGTTTGTAACTATCAACGTATAGTCTTACAATGCTCTAGAAAGTAACATAATGTTGGTTACCTGCATTGCATATCTGTGTTGTTTTCTGAGCTATAGGTACACATTCCAACTTTTTTGGGTGTCTTGAACAGAGTTGTGATGCAACACTGTTTAAAGCTATCCATGTAATTAGTATCCTTCCTCTATATTCCCCACAGGGCTTCCCATAATGGAGGGGAGGGAACAGAGCTGTTGTCCAACCTACTTCATTGTCAACCATATATATGATTGACTGGTGCCTTCATGTGTCCACCAGCCATATATGATTGGCTGATGCCCTCATGGGTCAGACAGCCATTTGAGGTAATGTTGAGCACAGAACCATTTCAACAATAAGACAAATTGGAAAGCTGCTTAGCCCCTCTCAGATCAGAAACTCTGAACTTGATAAATCAAAATATGGAACCCTGTGTACTTCCATTTCATTTGTGATCTGGGCCACACAATATACTCTACTCAATGTGTGAAACCAGGTGTGAAAACTCATCATTATATACAAATATGTGAAAAAAAATAATTATTTCACAAGCTACAGTAGGTGTAAGCACTTAACACTACAATCTAACATCCTTTGAAGCTATTTTAATGTGATTTCAAAATTGTGTTGCTATGCCTGAATACTAATTTTAACAGAAGAGGACACGAGGTGTAATTATAACTTAACCTCTAGATGCTAGAGGGATCTCCAACACATTGTAAAGCTTTATATTAGGGAGTGGGACCTCTTTAAGAGGGGCCACTGCTTTAACTTTGCACAGGGCTCACCAGTGGCTTAAATTAGTCCTGGATGTGAAATGCAATCTCCAGTGTTACCCTTTAGGCCATTGTGCAGATCAGGCCTGCTGAAAGTCGCCTGCATTCTGCACTCAATGTAGGAAGACTGAAATGTAGGTGACATCCATGTGTGATGATAGTCATCCTTAAAAAAGCCAGATTGAAGACTGTTTCATTTTTGGCATATTAGCTCAACAATGACAACACAACACTATTGTCAAGTGTGGGAACAAACCCTTAGAATTTGTCTAAAAACCAAATCATGGCAAAATGATCAGTTGAAATAATGACCAGAATCTGAATCATATTAAACGTTGAATGATGAATAAGAAAAAAAAAATCAAATTGAATTGTAAATAAATATTTCTGTCCTTCCATTCAGTTGTGATTGATTGTATTTTTTGCACTAAGAGTCTTATGCACAAAACAGAACAAGAACAATTTTGGGAAACCAGCCAAAACACCTATTGATTTAAATGTGACTTTTTAACCCCTTAAATGCTATAGTGGTCTCTGATACATTAGATCAACAGGACAATTAGGAATATTTATTTGTCCCCTTGGTTGCAGTTGCTTTGCCCCAGAATCGTTGTTCATCTTTTGTGCATAAGGGTCTAAAGGCATTGTACACAAAGAAAATAGAATTGATTCTGGAACAAACTAGCTTAACCACAGGAGAGGGGAAGGGTAAAACTGACCAATGATTTAACCCCTTGAGTGTCAAAGATATCTTGGGAGACATCATGCCTTTTAGGTCCTGAGTCCAGCTGACATCTCCCAAGACAGCATGGCACTCAGAGGGTTTAAATTGCTCGTGATATTCAACTGGGCATCCAGGGATGGATTCTTTATAACTTGATTCCTGGGTCATGACTCAACTGTGTTTTTAGATGGGGTCCACCCTGGACCACCAGGGAAGTGGCAGTTGTAGGAGCTGGAAGGGTGTGAGCAACATCAATGTCTATAGTTCACCACCGAAGGCTCCTCCACCATAAAATTGTCATGGTTAGAAAGGGTAGTATCTCCTTTGTAGTGATGATTAATGTTCAGTGCCCCAGCATTACACTGCATAAAGGGTTAAAACTAAATACATAAGCATGGGAATAGGCCTCTTTAACAGTCCATATATCAGTCCTTTATGTGGTAACTGGGACAGATCTGATATCAATGAAAAGAGAAAAGTGTCCCATTTCCAGTGATGGCTAATTTTAGGGGGGACCTGTCAGGTGATCACATGATTTTTGAAAATACACAGGCTTTTTATATGACCAGTCTCTGTTCAAAATGGATTCCAGCCTCCAATTGGCCGGGATGTGTGCTTATGAACTTCCCAGCCAATCAGCTTCTAGTGGGTCTTGTCATCCTCCCAGAAGCTGACTGGGAGGTGCATAAGCACACATCCCAGCCAGCTGGAGGCTGGCATCCATTTTGAACAGACTGGTACTATAAAAATCCAGTCTCTGTTCAAAATTCCCTCAGTAGGACTCAGGATATGGCCCGGTACATATGGGGGGAAGGCTGTGCCAGTAGAAATTGCTGCAGCCGCCAGCAGAGCCAGCAAAGGTGGCGACAGCTGAATTTTCTTTAACCATGTGAATGGCTTCATGATGATGGAAAAACATAGATTACATATTAATTTTAAAATGACTGGCTGGATATTATTTTTTTTAGGGTATGCAACACTGGATTTAACCCTTTTCGCACTGGAGGGTTACCCCTCAGGTGCTCAAATGGTTAACTATGGCATATCTTGGGGGAAATTTCTTAAACATTACTTGAATTGACTTTACTGGAAAGAAGACAAAGACATTAAGAAGAAAGAAGATTAGAGAGAAAAGAAGACAGAAGATTGCTGGAGAAGACGAACACAGCTGACCAGGATTTCTGGTAACATAGTGTGATTAACTCTGTAAGTGCCAGTGGGGTAAGCATAGGGTTAATTCTACTAACATTTGACACATTTTTGAAGTACTTTGGATGTATTAATTGACTTCTCATTTGGAGGAATGCTGTCTCTTTCTCAAATCCTGGACATCCTAGACTGAGTACATTTATGTACGTTTTACATATATATATATATATATATATATGTATACACATACCGGTGCAGAAGCAAACAATGTATACTCCAAGACGCAGAAGCACACTCTGGACTTCAAGGGTTAAATGTTAAAGAGGAATTTTATTTAGTCTGACTATATACTCTTGGAATATACATATATATGACTCCTGGAGCAAATGCATTACCTGGGTGCAGCCACAGTTCAAGACATATATAAAGAATATAGAGCACTGCACTGCATAATCTGATCTTGAGAAAATCCAGATTACTGCCCGAAATGGCATTGCCCGAATTGACACTTCCTTTTCATACTAAAGATTGACAATTTTTAAAAAAATTCCTGTGAGTGCTCCATTTTCTATATTTCCATATATATATATATATATATATATATATATATATATATATATATATTTACAAAATGATAAGCACACCTGCTGTAGCAAAAAATTTCTAAACCGGGTGCATCAGAACAGAAGATATATAGAAAAACAACTGGGCACTCACGGATTTCAAAAAAAGTAGAGTACTTTACCGGTACAGGAATAAGTGCAACATTTTGGTCCTCACTTTGTCAAGCAAAGTGCTCAGTTGTTTTTATATATATATATATTTAAAATCTTGATAAAGGCCCCAGAGTGAGCCAGATAAATTTGTGCTTTATTGATCTTCAGGCAAGACCTGTGAGTGTGGTGGTGGTTTCCTTTGGAATATTTGTGTTTGTATGTAAGACTGTTACCTAGGCATGTAGTTTTCTTTACAGTGAGTGCCCAACCTATCAGCTTTTCTATCTATCTATCTATCTATCTATCTATCTATCTATCTATCTATCTATCATCTATCTATCTATCTATCTATCTATCTATCTATCTATCTATCTGCCTGTTTGTCTGTCTATCTATCTGTCTGTCTCTGTCTATATGTCTATCTGTCTGTGTATGTCAACCAATTCTGTGGCCTGCCTTAACAGTGAATGTTGAATTTGTAGCACTCAAATGTTTTTGAGCTTGACATGCCTGCCTTAAATGCTATAGAAGCCTCCAGTACAATTTGTTTCACAGTGCGTTAGAGACATATCCGGCACTTAGGTGGCTAAAAGTCGCATTTACATTAAAGCGAATTTTAGCAATATTTGTTATTTGTGCAGTGGGTTTTCTCCAGAGTTACTCTTCGCTTCCTCTCTTCATTTTTGCATAAGGCCCTATATCTTTAATCTACAACCACTTGTAGAGGATTCTGATTCTTACAAATTTCTACTAATTAAGCCAGGATGTGGTCTATGAACAAAATCCTAAATGTGCTGCATATATATATATATATAGTAACATAGTTAATGAAACTGAAAAAAAATTCCTTCCTGATTCCATATAGCAATCAGATATTTCCCATTATCAACAGCCTATCTGATGTGGAAGCAGCTGTGATAATTCTCAATGTTGTTCTGAGCTAGAAAGGTATCTATTTTGTCTCTGAGAGCAACTATAGTGTCTTCTAGGACAGCTTCCCGAGGTAAAGCATTCCATAACTTTATTACACTTTCTGCAAGCACCCCTGCTTTTCTTTCAGTAGATAAATAATATATTTAATAATATAAAGATATAATAATAATACATACATTATAACCCACATAACCTCATAAAATATTCCCTCCAGTTTGATATTTGTGCTTCTATGTCTTTAAAGGTAGAGGAGTGATCTGAAGGCTGGTCTAGATAATGTAAGGGTGTAGAAAAGTGTGTATGGGGGTGCATTCACATTTGGTCCTAGAGCAGCAGAAAACACATCACTGTACATCCCTCTGGGCTTCTCTACTGAGAATGAAAAGCAAAATGGAGCTCGGTTGAGGTATTGACCGTAGTATTTTTAAACAGTGTTTTGCAAAAGTTGGCAATAAAGTCACCTGGCATATTAGCTACAGTATTTAACAAACAAGAATAGCACATCAGGCATTTCTGAAAACTAATTTGTTTATACTAAACCTCCAATTTAATTTATAACAGATGGAACATCTTAATGAAAATTACCTGCACTTTAGCCAAAAAAGCCAGGGGCTATAAGGTGGTAAATAATCAGTTTTAAGGCAAGTGCACCACTCTCCTTTGTTACTATAATGCACTATCCACACAAGAACCATTCTCTATTAATAAAGTCACAGAACAAGAAAGTGATCTGGTTGCTGTCATCTGCAATTTTACTATATGAGTAAGAATGGTGAACAGGGCAGAACAATTAATATTTGCAATTAGGAATGTGGCAACAGAGATAAGTGCCAGTGGGGTTAATGTATCCAACAGAAAGCAATGAGGCTGATGTACTAAGAGAACTGTGCAATTCTGGAGCAAACCAACTACCACAGAGAAAGAAAAATTCCCATTGAGAAGTAAAGAGTGTTGATCTTTCTAGCACTGAAGGAATTAAAAGCCCTATTTAAATCAATAGAATTTAGCGATTTTTTTTTATTTACTCCCACTGGTGTAGTTCAGTTCTTCTAGCATTGCATCACTATTTAAACTGCATCGGCATCAGTGAAGCAGATACAACAAGACAGTGCAATTTGGAAAACAAAGCAGCTGCACCGTAGTGAATAACTAAAAAATCATCGAATTTCAATTGATGTAAATGGGGCTTTTAACTCCTTAAGGACCTGTTACGTGCCAGGACTGGATTTGCGTTAAGGACTGGTGATGGTCCTGGCACTTCATGGAATTCAGGGATGGCAGCCCAGCTGCACACCACTCTGCCATCCCAGAATTTATCACACAGAGAAGAAATGTGCCATGGCCAGGCAGGCTTTAAGGGGTTGAATCCATGAATGTTATAATGCTCCAATGGACTGAACAATAATGCAATGTCTATGTCTCTAGCATTCCAGGGGTTAAAGGCTCCACTAAAGTCATAGCAATTTTTATGTGTACCCTGTGGCACAGTTTTTCACTAGAATTTTTGACTGTTACTTAAGCTGATTACATGGATGATTTTAGTACAAATTGCCACCAATGGTGTTCTTCACCTGGGCTGTTTCTACCTTTCCTTGCAAAATGCACCAATGGTGTGCCATAGTGCCCTTCACATGGGTGATTATCACATGTGTAAACACATCAAGTCCAGCAAGATGTAATAATAATGTGTTAACAGTTCACACGGGAACACAGTTAAAATACAGCAAGTACGGAGGCCTAGGGGGCTACCTGCAGACTATTCACACAAGTGTGGTTGGAGGTTGAGATGCTTGTTGCATTCTCCAGTGAATGGCTGGCCCAAGTAGGCGCCAGGCAGTAATACTGGCCCACATGGACCAGCCCTTATACACTCTGCTTTTGAATCTGGATTAGATGTTGAAGACAGGAGAAAATTGGGGAAAGAACACAGGTAGCAGCACTGTAGCTGGGGGCTACTACAGTTATATTATCCATGTGAAAGTGACCTAAAACACCATGCAGCAACTTGGATTCATCATGCTTGATTTGCCTACAGACCACTGTTCAGATTGTTTGAGGTTGTTCATAACCTCCAATGACTAGTCAACAGCTGCACCCAATTGACTAGGCCCGCACACGCCAAAGCGTATATCTGGGGTTGTGCTGTTTCTCATGTGCTGATAGTACTTGGAGCTGGACTGTCTGAGGGCAGGACCGGTCTGATACGAATATGGAAATTTCCTCTCTGTAGTGGCACATGGGAGTGAAAAACTTGACTTGAGCAGCACTTAATTTTGTTCTTTCTTGGTGTGAGTTCATCACACAATTTATTTTTGTAATCTCCCTAAGTGGAAGGGAATCCCAGCCAGGAATGGGCCCTTGTTTCCGTGTGCCTAGAGAGAAACAGCTGAATCCCACTGATGAAGCTCACATAGGCCGAAATGTACATCTTGGGTAGTGCTGTTTTTCTAATTCAGAGAGGATTTGCCTGACATTTTGGAGCTGGTCTGTCATAGGGTGTGACAGTCTGATTTGCACATGGAAAATTCCTCTCTGTAATGCCACATAGGAGTGAAAAATGTGACTTGAGAAGCACCTGAGAGGCTACCATGCCTTGAACAAAACACTTAATTTTGTCCTTTCTTGGTGGGTATCACTCTTTTTGTTTTTGTGATCAGTGCATGTAGACATCAGCCAGTAATGTATGGCTGACACTCCTCCACCATGTCCCCCACTTGAGAAGATTGCCAGAGAAATGCAAGACATCAGAGGTTACAGCCAAGTCAACTATATGAATGAAGTATCATCCTTAGTGTATTATGTATGTTCTACTCAAATTCCTATTTATTTAACTGGAGCTTTTAACCGCTTGAATGTAAGAGAGGTCTCCAATGCATTGCAAAACTAGGTGTTGGAGAACTCTAGCATTCAAGAGGTTAAAAGACCCATTAAATCCATTCATCCACTTTTCTGTATGTTCTTCCAGGTGACCTTAGAGCAGTGCTGTTTATAAACCAATTACCCCCAATGGTGCTGTTCACATATATGTATAATACAATAAATATATTAGTCAAAATATAGGGCAGCTTCATATGGTTTTATTATAAATTGATTATAATGACTGTACACAAAACTCAATCCTGCTCTGATAAAACAAGGAGCAGGCTGGGATGAGACTGGTGCGTAAGTGGTAGAATCAATTTATAATGCAAACATATAAAGTTACCCCACACTGTGACCAAAATGTCCTCTCTGTTCCCACCCACCAATGGTAAAATGACAGAAGGAGGGAGACTTTATTAAACAGAGACAACTAACACATCTCTCCCAGCCCTTAATAGCTTCCTGACCAATCCTATGATTGTGGTGGTAAAAAAGTTCTGAAGCTTTACATTTCTGTATGGTGTATAGTTCGCAATGGATTGCTTGACAATGCTTTGGAGACCTCTCAAGCATTCAGAGGGTTAAAATACCCATTAAATCAATGGTAAATCTGTGACACAAATGATTTGTCCAGGACTGCCCCACATTGTATTTATACACAATGCCCAATGTATTTATTTCCTGTGATGCAGCCAGTGGCGACTCTAGGATTTCTATTTAGGGAGGGGCACACATGGGGCCAGAGGAAAACATGAGGGGGGGCCCATTTAATGAGAACGCCCTACACCTAAAATAATAACATTCACGTTAGTGGGTATGTGTGTACACACATTATAGCAATGGAAAATGCTGGTAGACTAGTAAAACATTGATTTGTTTTCCTAGCAAGTGTTAAAGCTCTAGCACAATGCATCTCATCACTGGTATATTTGTATTCCTATCTTAATCAGCTTCAGATATTCTACTTTGCATGTACATATCTAATGGAACCAACTAAACTGCTTGATATATTATTTTTAATTATATTAACATATAACTGAACTGGAAATGCCATGATAGAGCCATTTGAGACATATTGAGACCCTAGAACTAGTGCAAGAGCTTTTAAACAATACAATTCACCTGTAGGTCATTAAGGTCAAACTAGTCAATTAAAAATAGTACTACAGAGTTACATGCCACCACCAGAGCAAGACAAGACAGAGTTACATGCCACCACCAGAGTAAGACAAGACAGAGTTACATGCCACCACCAGAATAATTCAGAGTTACATGCCACCACCAGATCAAGACAGAGTTATATGTCACTGGCACAGTAATACTGAGTTATATGCCACCACCAGAGAAAGACAGTTATATGTCAACACCAGAGCAATGAAGTTACATGCCACCACCAGAGCAATGCAGAGTTATATGCCACCACCAGAGCAAGACAAGACAGAGTTATATGCCACCACCAGAGCAAGACACAGTTATATGTCACTGGCACAGTAATACAGAGTTATATTCCACCACCAGAGCAAGACAGAGTTATATGTCACTGGCACTATAACATGAGTTATATGCCACCACCAGAGCAAGACCATTATATGCCACCACCAGAGCAATGCAGCTACATGCCGCCACCAAAGCAAAACTATCACAGTCTCCCTTGGGCTATCCTGTCCTTCCTTACCTCTGTATGGCCTCCGGCCACTTCCTCATTGCTACATCAAGTAACAGGCACTAGCACGGATGCCTGTTTATGGGCCTATTCTGGGTGGCCTAATTGGTTCCTGCCTCCTTCTGCTCCTTTATAAACCTCCCTGGGCCTTGGAGTCATTGCCCTTATGCAGTGTTTCTCCTACTGTGTCTTATGCTCCGTTGTGACCCGTGCCTTATCTGACAATCCGCTCCGTGTATGACCCCAGCTTGTCTGACTATCCACATTGATTCTGACCTGTGGCTCTGGCTGACTAACTCGCTCCGTGTATGACCCCGGCTTGTCTGACCACTCACATCGGTTCTGACCTGTGGCTCTGACTGACTACTCACTCTGTGTATGACCCGGCTTGTCTGACTACCCACATCGGTTCTGACCTGTGGCTCTGGCTGGCCACTTGCTCTGTGTATGACCCCGGCTTGCCTAACCAGTGCCCCTGGCTTCTACCCACTCAGTTAAGTACAGATTTGTCAGATTAAATACTAAAAAAATAAAATATATAAAACATGCTTTTGTTGTTGATTGACAGCATTAAAGGTTAATATCAACTTCTGTTTCAAATATAACAATATGTGCTCAGTGAACTTAGAAATTAAAAAAATATGAAATTTTAAGTTCAGTGAGCACATATGGTTCTATTTGAAATAGAAGTTGTTACCTTTCTGATGATTTTTTTATTAATATTAGAGTCTAGACACTGTCCACACCCTGTCCTCCTCACTCCTGCCCACCCCATCCTCCTCCTCCACACACACTGTCCACCTCCAAACTGCTCACATTGGCCCCCATTGTCCACCTCCACATTGTCTATCGCCACAATGGCCCCCCACTGTCCATCTCCACAATTGTCCACCTCCACAATGGCCCCCACACTGTCCATCTCCACAATGACCCTCATTGTCCATCTCCACACTCTCCATCTACCACAATGGACCCCATACTGTCCATCTCCCACAATGGTCCCCACACTGTCCATCTCCACAATTGTCCACCTTGACATTGGCCCCTACACTATCCATCTCCACCATGGCCCTCACACTGTACATCTCCAAACTGTCCATCTCCCATACTGCTTATCTCCCACAATGGCCAGCACACTGTCCATCTCCACACTGTCCATCTCCCATGCTGTCCATCTCCCACACTGTGCATCTCCCACAATGGCCCCCACACTGTCCATCTCCCACAATAGCCCCCACACTGTCCATCTCCCACAATGACCCCCATCTCCCACAATGGCCCCCACACTGTCCATCTCCCACAATGGCCCCCACACTGTCCATCTCCACACTGTCCATCTCCCACAATGGCCCCCACACTGTCCATCTCCACACTGTTCATCTCCCACAATGGCCCCCACACTGTCCATCTCCACACTGTCCATCTCCCACAATGGCCCCCACACTGTCCATCTCCCACAATAGCCCCCACATTGTCCATCTCCCACAATGGCCCCACACTGTCCATCTCCCACAATGTCCCCCACACTGTCCATCTCCACACTGTCCATCTTCCACAATAGCCTCCACACTGTCCATCTCCACACTGGCCCCCACATTATTAATCTCCACATTGTCCACCTCCCACAATAGCCGCCACACTGTCCATCTCCCACAATGGCCCCAACACGGTCCATATCCCACAATGGCCCCCACACTGTCCATGTCCATCTCCCACAATGGGCCCCCACATTATCCATGTCCATCTCACACAATGGTCCCCACACTGTCCATCTACACGTTGTGCCCACTGTCCACCTCCAACTCCACATTATACAAAACTACACATTACCCCTATTGTTCTCCTAATAGCGTCCTGGCATTGATTATTTACTTCACATCGTGATTGCGTACATGGTATAGACACAGGACTCCAGTTGCTTTTCTTAATCTGCTGCGCAATGCTTCTGCCATGCTTTGCTGTCCCCATATATTCTGTCATCACACAGGGACATGATTACAGTTTGTGCACGAAGAGCAGACCATAAGGTTGCTCACACGTGCACAGTAAGGTGAAGGGAAGTTCCAGGTGCTGGCAGGAAGGAACATGGGGGGGCAGGCATTCTAGGGGGGGTCCTGGCCCCCCGGCGACGCCACTGGATGCAGCTGTTTTGCCTCAGAATTGCTCCAATTTTTGTTTGTGGATGGTTTGGAGGAATATGAAGTGGAATGCATTGTGGACTCTTGAAATCAGCAGAAGCCGACTCGAGTACCTGGTCCATTGTCTCGATGACGGTCCTGAGGAACGGTCTTGGGAACCTCTTTCCAATGTGCACACCCCAGGCTCTTCTGTGCTTATTTCATTGACTGCATCCCGACTGCCCTGGTCCTCATCATGTACATTGGGGGAGGGGTACTGTTGGCATCTGTTGTGACATCAGTCTCTGTCTCCATATATACCATGTGGCTGAGCTGAGCCATTGCTCAGTGTGCTTGAGTTCTTTGAGTAGTTAGTACCTTGTTTGGGTCCCTCTTGTATTCTTGACCTTTTGCCTGTACCTGGATCTCAATTCTTTGCTCTCTGCCCTGGCCTTTTTCCTGAACCTTGACCTTGATATTTGCTGCCTGCTATCATCTTCTGCATGGATCTTGACCTTGTTACTGAGCTGTATGCCCTGACCTTCTGCCTGAACCTTGGTCTTGATCTTATGCTGCCTGTCCTGACCTTCTGCTTTGGACTTCGACACTGGATACTTTGCTGCTTGTGTCTGGACTTGGCTCTTAGTTTCCAGTAGATATCCAGGTACCCTCTCTTATATATATATATATATATATATATATATATATATATATATATATCAGGGCTTAAAATTGGAAGTCCTTTGCTACTAGCCAGACCTGAAAAGTTACTCGCCACTGCAAGCCATAACATACCCACCAGGGCTGAATTTCTACTCGCCAGGGCTAAATTTTCACTCGCCATTGGCTAGTGGAGAGTGGAAATTTTGAGCCCTGATATATATATATATTATTCCGGATATATATTTATTGTGTGGGCTTTATATTTCCTGCAATTGGTATCCAGCCTTCCCTTCTCCTATTTTGGGGTTGTTGCTTCTTCTATCCAGACTATACCTGAGTTGCTTGCTATTACTCAGAATAGCCCTAATCTGCTCTGAGTTGGGTTTCATGCAGTGCACATTTCTCCAGTTAAGTAGGAGTATCACACAGACTAGAGCTTGGTTTGAAAACTTTCCTGTACTTTTCTTTAGCAATCACAATCAATAGATTAGATTTCCTGTATAGATGACTGGGACCATCAGGAAACTAACTTGAAAAATCAAAACAAAAAACAAGACAACTCCAGCACATAATTAATAGTGGGATTTTAAAGCTTTTTCCATGGTAGTCCTAGGATCACTGGAAATTGAAGCTCCTAGAGTTTGAAGATTATCTCCACCAGGTCAACCTAATATTTTACAGCACCAGGAATTAATAAAAACCCACTGACTGCCTAAAATTCTAATCGCTGTAGTGTGGCAACAATTGAAATTTCATGGTGTTGGTTGAACTTTAAACATTTCCAGTCACCTCTGTGAAATGTGCTATAGGGTTCAATCAAGGGAGATGCTAGTTTACTAAAATACCAGAATATGAGTACTTTGGTATTAATCATCCACTGTCCAGCTGAGTGTCTGTACTTTATCCTCAGTCATTGTTTCATTTCCAATCCAACCTGCTAGAGTACAGAACAAAAACAACAAAACTTGTGTCATTGTCCAAATACTTATGGACTGCAGGGTATATCTTAGCCCTCTTTGAAAAGGGGTTCTCCTCCTTCAAACAACTGTACATTTGATGGTAACAATTTCAGGGATCTTGCCCTCACTCAGCATTATTAATGCACATTTAAATAAATGCTCCAGAATGGAGCTCTTAAAGCTCTCTGATTCAGTCCCCATATGCACACAAAAATAAGAAAGAGAGGGCCCTCCTCTTTCAAACAAAGATAGTCTCCAATAACTATAAGTCGGTAATCGCAGATCAACGTAAACACATTCTAGAAGAGTTTTGCTGTGTGAGCATAGGGAGAGTGTGTGTGTGTGTGTGTGGTGGGGGGGTCACAAGGAGCCCTACCCTACCTCTCTTGCACTGGAAAAAAATATGGATATCCTTGGAAGTCTCCTTTTTCATTCAAGGGTACTATTTAATGATGTTCATGTTGGGTGATCTAGTGGTTATTTAACATGCTGTTTAAATGAGAAGCAGTGCATTTGAGACCCTTTTACCATTTACTGAGTTAAAAGGCCGTCATAGCCTTTTGAGTTCCAGAGAGGTATCCAGCGCATTGCAATGTGCTGGATACCTGTCTGGCACTCAAGGGGTTAAATCAGTGGGAATCTATAGTTGTTTCCAGTGATGCAACTAGCTTTGATTCAAAATCATTCCAGTTTTACAGTTATACATAGTCCCCCAATATTACTTAGACATGCATTGTGATACTGTTTTTCTCATATTTAAATAACAACAGAATAAAATAATCAATTGTACTCTTCCTTGCAAGTACTATTAAAGCTGGTTCTATTATTATGATTATGCAATTTAATAAAGGATTTCAATGAATTTATAGAGTAAGGGCCATTTTTCAACATGCAGATTACACAGAAATGCCAGCTTTGTTCTACACTGACATATGGCAGAAGTCGTTTCTACAATAACAGAGGGCGGATTGGAACTAATTGCTGGAGAAGCAGTAATTTCATTTATACTCCCTTGTTCTCAGAGGACAGAGATGATAAATGCTTTGTTCTACCATTTTTTAAATGTGAGATGTCATTGTATTCTTCACAGTTTTAATGGAAAAAGCAAAAGCATATTTATGCTTAACCTGTCGAATTTCATTAATGGTCACAATTTTTATATTGCCATAATGACTAATCTTGTAGGTATTTCCATTTTATCTGCTAGTTTGATAAAATGATAAGGTTGTAATTATCTATTTACAGAAAGGGAAATATTGCAAAACTATTGTTGCTGTTTTTATACCATTTTGTTTGATTGCGAAATAAAAATTCCATAATTTCTAACCTTATCCTTTAAAATCATTCCCTTTCCAACGTTTTCACCCCTGTTTTCTTCCATTAAGCAGATTTAGTTCTGAACTATACGAGCTGCACCACAGAAAACAAATAAAAAATGCTCCAAATTCCCATTGGAACTTTTAATCCCTTGAATAATAAATAGATCTTAGATTCATTACTGTGCAATGCAGTGGAGCCCTCACTAGTGTTCAAGTTATTATAATCCACATTTACATTAATGGACATTTTTATTCCCTACCTCTGTTGCAGTTGGTTTGCTGCGGAATCACAAGTGTGTAATTACAATGAGTGGAGACTGGAGAGGGTACGTTTGCACCAGGAACCATCGTACTAGGGTGCCCCATCTGCTGCAGGGTCCAATAGTCTCTAGTTATGTATTTTTTTAAGTATTTTTTTTGTGTTAGTGGACCCCAATAAATTTTGTACTGGTGCCCTCCAGTTATGTTAGTGTTGATCATTTTGCTTCCTCAATAATGCTCTTAAAGGGATAGTAATGTTTCACATTAAAAGCAGCTCCAATTAATCCCTTAAAGACCGGCCATGCACGCATGCGGCCGTCACTTAAGGATCACAGACCATTTTTTTTTCTTGAATCTGATTCCGAACTCCCCGAACAGCGTGCAGCCACGCGAGGAGCCCAGAATGCCATGACGGTCCAGGACCATCGTGGGTCCTTAACGGAAAACAAATCATGATGGTCCTGGACTGTCATGGGTCCTTAAGGGGTTAATCTTCATAGTATTTGGGCAATGGAAAGTGTTATTTCAATACTGTCAGAGTTGTAATTCAAGAGTAATTGAATGATAGTCTCCCCCTCCCCACCCTTTTACTGATGGAATACTGCCTATCTCGGAGCAGCAAGACTGTCCGGATGGATCACAGAGAGTGACAGCATTCAGTGAGCATAAGGAAAAACCTGAAAAACCTGTCAAGGGGGGGGCGAGGTTTTCCTTAGGCTCATAGCAAGAAGATTGTCCCTTTCTGCGACCTGCCTGGTAAGGGACCAGATTCCACATCTGAGGCCCGGGAGGTGGCTTACACTAGGTAAAAGGGGAGAGAGGGGGATACTTTATCATTCAATTACTCTTGAACTACAACTCTGACAGTATTGAAATAACACTCTCCATGGCCCAAACACTATGAAGATTAATTGGAGCTGCTGTTTTTGTGAAACGTTACTATCCCTTTAAATTTGTTTTATCTATTCATCCATGTTTTTATTTATTAAAATACTTTCAAAATATATAATACACAAGTCACTCCTTCCATGTAGGGGTTATTTTAATAAATAGAATTTCCATTTTCCAAATCAGGACAAGAAGCATGTATTGCCAAAATAAAGTTTTCTCAAAGACTCTGAGAAAGTGCCAGGATTTAGGGATTTTTTTGCTTTGTGAAGTTTTTATTTCCAGTCCTAAAATGAAAATAGTCTGGTTTACAAGGCCAGTAAGCATGAGCGCAACCATATTAACCCTTTGAGTGTGAGAGAGGTTCCAATGCATTGCAACACAATGCAATTAATTTCAATGTTTGACAAGACAAAACACTTGGTTAGATTTCCCTGTGATTAGGTTCAATGTGCAATTCAATGTTTCATATCGAGTCACAAGAGGGGATTTACTAATAAAATTCCATTCTAAAATAGAAGATGGAATAGATTTGTGTATCCTGTGTATGCATATTGCCTATGTACTAATCTGTCTACCCTAAAAACTAGGGAATTAGGTGATTAGCAGCCACCTTTATTCCAAGTACACCTTATTCTAAGTACTCTGAGAGTTGGACAGGAGAGGTGGACAGGAGAGAAAGGCAGCTACTGCAACACAGCCACCTAAAGATAAGAGGTAAGTAAACACTGAGGGAGGCAATTAAAATAGTAGGGAAGAGATGAAATAAGTGTTACAAATAGAATAAATTGTCTTTCATAACAGTCTCAGTTAGATATTTCTCCTGTTTTCTACTTCCTGTTTTATCCCCCTCTAACCTTTGTGACATGCATATCAAAATTAACATATTACCACTATTTGTTTTAACCCTTCCACTTTTAATGCAGATTTAACTTTATCCTCACAATCTTGCTATGCTCCTCTCTTGCACCATAACATATTTATCCATGTTGGAATTCCGCATACATGTGCATTACCCTCTGAATGCTGGTGGAGAGAGCTAAAAACAAGCTTACCCAGCCCCAGTAATCATAGCAATCAACACACGCTTTCATTATATGCTCACAGGAAACAACTCAATACATTTTTATGCATTTTATTACTTGCCCTGGTAAATTGCATGAAAACCAACCCTAGCCCTCAAACAGCAAAAAGTCAACTTAACCTTTTAAAAGGACTTTCTTTTATGCATTGAGAAATAGTATACTGCCCAAAATGGATGAATTAAAAGCATGGTTTTATACACATAAACTGAAAATCCTTATATCACTGAATCACGGCTAACCCTAAAATACCTGATACTGCCATTGCCATTTAAGTGAACTCATTCTTTAGGAATAAGTGAGCAAAGCGAGGAGGAGGCATAATCATATACACACAAGAGTTTATAAAATGTACACTTTTAAATTCCTCTGACTCATATGAATACATTGCTATCAAAATTGTTCTTCCCTCCTCAAAACAAATCATAATTATTGGAATCTACTGACCACCTAATACGCCAGCACAGTCCCTCTTGGACATTCCACCGCCTCAATGAGATTGCCACTCAAACCAACAAAATTAAACTATGGGTTCTTGGAGATTTTAATATTAATTGGATAGACTCCAGTAATTAATGATTCTTTAAGACATTGAACTAATCACAACTAATATCCTCCCCTACTCACAAAAATTATAAAACATCCAACCATACCATGCTGGACTGGATTCTTTCATCCTGTCCAAGCAGAATCCAAAATTCAGAAGTACTAGCAAATGTATATTGAGATCTCTCCATAGTCTATTGTGTTCGGAAAATAAAACCAATCAAATGATGTCCCAAAGTCATAGCTACTAAATAACTTACTCAATGTAATCTCCATTCCTTCCTAAATTATCTAAGAAACTGGCTGTAGTATAGAATACACTTAATACATGACCTATACTCAGCAATTTACTGTAACTCTGAGTTCTTGCAGGTCTGTAATACATATGCCCCATTAAGGAAGGTTAGGGTGAAGGGGGCCCATCTTGCTTGGGTCTCTGCTGACCTGCTTGAATTATAGATTTTCAGAGACGCTTTATGAGCAAAATTTAAACAAACTGGTTTCACTTATGGTCATACTACATACAGACAATTGTGGAATACTTGCACAAAGCAAACAAAGCTAGCTAAAGCTCAGAATTTTATTAACAACTTGAACAGTAACATATCAAACCAGAGAATGTTTGGAAGATTGTTAATACCTTAGCATTACATGACATGCCAGGACCTTCATGCTGGTCTGGATATTAAGGACCAGTCATGGTCCTGGCATGTCATGGAATGCCAGAATGGTAGAATGACTGTACTCCAGTCTGCCATCCCAGAATTAATTAAAAGTGCCGTGATCCTTAACGGCTCCCCCCCAGAGTTAAAGATATTTACAACCCCACTAACTGTCCTCACCCCTTGTCTATAAAACAGGCAATGAAACAGCACAATGTCTCATAGAAATAGCTAATGTATTCAAAAACTATTTCATTGGATTTGCCACCTCCCTGATTTGAAAAACAAAAATAATTCTGAGGTAGAAACATGCATGAAACAGTCTCTGTCACCTACCTGGTCCAACAATACTAGGGAGTTCAATTAAATGCCAGTAACCTATCCACAAAAGTGGTGTTAAAAATGAAGTATCAAATTATCTAACCTGGTTTCAGTCCTAGTTACCTGACAGAACATATTATTTGTCTATTACTGACAATATTTCCCTTCCACACAAAGTATTAAGTGGGGTTCCCCAAGACATCAGTCTTAACCCCATCTTCTGTGCACATGTATGCAGCCGACTCCATAATCCAAACGTATCTCAACTTGAGGCCATATAACAGGATGAGTTCTCTGACTTTGAAATAGATAGCTAAAAATAAACTATTCTTAAATGCTAAACTTAACTTGGCCCTGGTGGACTCATACAATTAACTTCCAAACTTTATTCTAAAATAGATGCTTAGTTTAGAAGCAAATCCTGTCTAAGTTCCCTATGAAAACATATAGTTTAACAGATGTTAATGCCAGTCATAGACTATGGGGATGTAGTATATGCTTCTGTGCCACAAATCCATCTTGGTAAACTTGAGACTCTGTATAACTCATTATGCTACCTTGTCGTTTGTAATTATACTACCCATCACTGTGTTATGTTTTAAGAAGTAAATTGACTAACACTCAAATCTAGACATGCCCTTCACCTTTCTTGCTTAGTTAATAACAACTTCTCTGGAAAGCTACCAGACTACCTAAGCACTATATTCACACCAGCTCTCCATCCTAACTATAACCTCTGCTTCACTGCTAACAACTCACTGAGTATTATTCCACACTACAAGAAAGAAGCCAGTCGATCTACCTTCTCCTTCAATGCCTGGAATAACCTGCTTGAAGAAATCTGACCTTCTCCCAGTCTAAACTCCTTACAAATAACTGCTTCTTTGTATCTGAAAACAGTATGTAACTGTTAATTTTGTGTATGTAAATGTGTGTGTACATATTGTTTCTCTATTTGTGTAAATAGTAAAAGCTCTCCAGGACATACTTGACAATAAGAGAAATCTTAAAGCGGAACTACCATGTCACAAAATGTTTAGATTAACTAAGTCCCCTTCTGGCGACTAGCTGCTTAGTAGCTCTAATCTCCAGAATTATTACCTGATTTAATAGATATATGCTTTATTCCCCAGCTGTCAGTAGCACGGAGCGTGGACATCTAGCCAGAATAACGTCCACGCACCTGCGCTGTCTTTCCCAGCCGGAGCCGGCCGGCTCCTAGCAACGCCTCCTAGACCTGGCTGGGACTGACAGTGCAGGCCCGCGGACATCATTCTGGCAAGATGTCTGTGCTCCGTGCTACTGACAGCTGGGCAATAAAGCGTATATCTATTAAATCAGGTAATAATTCTGACGACTAGCGCTACTAAGCAGCTAGTTGCCAGAAGGGAACTTAGTTAAGCTAAACATTTTGTGAGATGGTAGTTCCACTTTAATGTATTCTTCCTGGTAAAACATTTTCTAAATTAATATATAAATCGATAAATAAAATATGTTAGAATGCCCCCCCTTGTATTTCCCCACTCCTTGTTTACAGCAGTATTGATAAGGCACAGATCAATGTAAATTTACTATATTTTTCTGTGCACAAGGAGGCGTTTGAGGCTTGCTTAAATTACAATCTTAACAATGGTGGAATGTGTGTTGTTATGCGGTAAAAAGGTCATTAATACACGCCTATGTACACACCTATGTATACCCTGAAATGGAGCTGCTTGATTTATACATCTAATAGCAGAACATTAGCTGCAATGGAAGTTTTGTACATTCTTTCTATAGTGTAGTGTCTTGTGGTCCCACAAATTAAGTGAACACAAGGCAGCACTATTTAGAGTTCTAGAATTCAGAGCATTTTAACAATTTTACAATAATTTGTTTCAATATAATCCAAAAGCTGGAAGACTGGTGCTCTTAACACGTTGTCTATAGCTAAGTGCCTCATGGAAAATAAAGCTCTGACATCAAGAAGAAAGCTTGTGAACAATGTAAGCTTGATATCAGGAAAGAGCACACAGCAAAAGAAAATAAATTATATTCCAATAAATCTAGGTGAAATTTGTCATTAGTAAGAGAGAGCTTGAAGTTACATGCAGATACCAATAGTATAATCAGGCCTCTTTCCTAATGGGGACAGAACTGTTGCAGCCTCCTTGTGACAGTTCTATCACCCATATAATTTTGCCCACTTTCTTTTACATTCTAACACTGATCCAAATGCAGGAGAGGTGTGCGTTACACCTGGTCCATGTGATCACTGAGGTGAAGGACTGAGAGGTGGGATTTACACTTATTTACACTTCTTTCAAAAGTGGGTCCTGTAACAGTATATTCCAGTGTCTCTGGAATATTTGCTTTATATCCATAGACAGTGCATTATACTGTGTAACAACTGGTATTTCTATTCTATAGATATCACTTATTTCTTTTCCCTTTTAAATGCTCAGGGCTTTATTTTTATTTTTGGATTTTAATAAATTGGCCCTGTCCAGAGATCTTGCTATTGTGGCTGCCTGTTCTATCAAACTCTGACTTATACCCTCTTTCCTCCAGTTGTTTAGTTAGTATTTCGCCTTGCTTCCAGTACTCTTTTTAGGGTACTGCAGTTTCAGCGCAGACAATTAAATTGGCCATACGGTATATTATCAAGCCATTTTTATAATGGCAACTTTTGGCTCTAAGATACGGATTTGCACTCACACTGAACACCAGGCACACATTTTAGACCATTCCAATGAAGGGATTCCTTGTAAGTAACGAGATCTTGGCACTTCTCAAGCACCTCTGTGTCGACCGACACGAATCTCCTGCTGACAGCTTTACAGCTGTCAGTAGGAAACAGCGAATTTTAAACACCTGTATCTCTTAAACCATAGCGGTTTGAGAGATACGTTTTTTTTTGCATTTAGCTCAGCTTTTTAAGCTCTTCTAAATGCATAAAACTTTTTTTTGGACATTACTAACACTTTAACAGAATCATCAACCATAGAACTGAATTTTAAATCTAATAAGCAGATAGTTTTTGATTCTACATTGTGTGTAAATTTAATACCAAAATGATTATCCTCAAAGTGGTTAATTAGATTTTCCTCTCCACACAATCAGAATGTCATCTATGAAATGACCAAAGTAAACTAGGTTAAACCCCCATTTGTTGTTATTCTATATGTACTCCTCCTCCCACATACCCATAAATAGGTTTCAGTATAAGGGGGCGAACCTGGTTTCCATGGCCGTTCCAAGCATTTGCAGATAATATTCATTTTGAAAACAGAAAAGTTATGATTTAAAATAAAGTGGATGCATCTTAACAAAAATTCTTTTTGTTTTGTCGCCATTACCACATCCTGATCTAGAAAGTAAGTTACCACTTTAAGGACCAAGCTATGCTCTATGGAGGTGTACAAGAAGACTACATCAAAAGTAACCCATAAGTAGTTTATCTGCCATACCATGCCCTGTAGTTGTTCTAAAACATGTTGCACGTCCCTAATATGAGACTGTAAGTTCATAACATGTTTTTGCAGGTAATAATCAATATAAGCTGACAAATTCAAAGTGATGGAATTCATACCTGAAATAATGGGCCTCCCTGGGTGCTTGCTAGCATTTGTATGCAATTTAGGAATATGATAGAACATCGCCACATCTGGTTTAGCATTAAAAATAAATTTAAACTCCTTCTCCGTGATGTCCCTTCTTTTAGCCTCCATTAACATTTTAGATAGAACATCATTAAAGACTCTGGCATTGAATCCAAGCTTGTGGTGTGTCACTGTGTCATTGACCAATCTATAACCTTCTGCCAAGTAGTCAGTTGTATTCATGACTACAATGCCCCCCCCTTATCCGCCTCTCTTATTGTCACTTGTTTGTTTTTAGATAAAACATCTAATGCTGCATTCTCCCCTTGATCCAGATTAAACCTTTTAATTTTCTTGTTTTATAACACATTTGTAAAATGTGTCCAAAAATGGGCTTTTAAATTGTGCAGGATAGAATATGGATTTGGGTTTAAAACTAGAATGTAAAATCTTCTGACTATTTTCTTACATTGGTTCCATCTGTATATTTGTAAGGGAGGTATCCTGTATCTCTACTGACTATCCTTTTAATTCCATGAGCACATTTAAAATGTCATAATCCACCTCTATTTTATTATTTGACAAATTAGTCTCTGTATTGTAATCAATCAAATCATTCTTCAAAGAATCTACAGAGGGCGGGTTTTCTGACGAAGGTATTCATGTCTATGAAAAACTGGAAATTGGAATATACAGTCAGGGCAAACTTTCGACCTTTTTTAGAAGTGACTAGCTATGCTAGCATATGAAAGGTTATAGATGCCATCTCTGTTAGTACCTTTAGGAATTTCTAGTTCTTCATTCTTTATCCCACTTTCTCTACATCCTCTTCTTCACTTTCATCTTTTTTCCTGCGTTTAATTGATGTCCAGTTTTTGGAGAGAGGCCATGTGTGATTTATAAGAAAAATAAAAAGTTAAGAAACTACGTGGTCCCAAGCAAACCAAAACGTTTTAATAGCACCAAAATTTTTTTAACACCTTGACTGTAATGGGGAATTTTAGGTGTAATCATAGTAAATGCTTCTGTTGCAAACATATCCTACATAGAACTGCTGAATTTTGCAATTATGATGATACACAGAGTTTTAAAGTAAAGCAATTCCTAAACTGTGAAATTCAATTTTCAGTGTACCTAATAATATATGGATGTGATAAAAAATATGTGGGCAGAACCACAAGTATGCTTAGAGACAGGCTTGGAGAGCATAAGACGGGCATCCTACAATGCAAATATTTCTCCCGGTGTCTTCAGTGAGGCATAGAAAATTTTAGAACTATGGGGAAATAATGCATTGATTCATCCTTATCTAAGCCAACTACGGATTCGGGAATTCTTTCTATTCTTTCTATTAACTCAGTTTAATGAAATCAAATCTATGGAGATATATAAGTACTCTAAATCACATTCTGTTATTTAATTTTACTTTGATATACTAACAGTGATTGTGTTTTTGAGTAACAACTTAGGATTTAGCCAATTTAGGGCCAAACTGAGATACATAGATATTTTATACGATATTGTTCTTATCAGTTTTTTAAGGATTTAGGAGGTTTTTAAAAGTATAAATAAAACAAAAATATGTGATAAGTAGAAGAGGCAACTCAGCATATCAGAGACTTTGTTATAGATTTAGAGTTTATAGTTTTATTGTATTGAATGAGTAGCAAGAAATGTTTGATAAGCGATTCACACTGATAGATACGATTTTTCTTTAACTAATAGAGGATGTAGGTATGATTCATATTGGATTGTTACATCATTGGGATTGGCCTGTGGTCAACAGTGACCCGCATCTCAGCCCCGGTCTCAGTATGATGCAGAGGCTTGGCTCTGTATGGAGAAATAGCCTCCTTGAATATACTTAACAATGATGGGAGTGAGATTTAAGTGAGGGAAAGACGGGACATTCACTGATGAATGTCATACGGTGTATATGGTATAAAAGATGTACCTAAACAACAAGCAGGGTTTGATCCCTGAAGAAGTAAAGGAGAACCTCATGAAATGCGTTGGGTCTAGAATATTGTGATATAACACACGTTTTAATAATAATAAATTTATAATACATTTTCACCAACCCCAAATGTCTGGAGGTGACTGATTAAAGGAGCAGAACATAATTTCATCCCTGAGGATAGCTAGACTGGGACTAAAACCAGTCCATGTGTTTACTCTCAGAGGCAGGATATAGCCTCTCAAATAGAATGTAAGACAATAAAGAATTGGAAGCTGACCACTAGAGAGCACTATTGATGTAAAAAAACATGGGTTTATATTGTAATAACGCTGGAAATATGCATCTGTCAGCAGTGAGAGTAGCCTTATTTTACTCAACAGGAATCCCTGCAATACATATTTTTTTTCATAGCGCCTCCACTAGGTAGCTGTACCATTACATGTGGTAATGTGCGTTGATGTTATCACATCTTATTTTCTTTGCAGCTACATGGCAGTGCTCACAGATCACCTACATGGCAACCCATAAGCTGGCGACATCAGAATGTTGCCTTTTGATGCAGGTGACATTCTGATGTTTCCCTTTTGATGCAGGTGACATTATTGCACGTTTGATGGTCGCCACATAGACAATGACATTTCAATAGTAAACCCTTCTCCAGTGTCTTTGTTATGCTATGGAGAATATGCACTAAGATTTCTCAAGTAGCAGAGATCTTGGTTCATAGGCTCTACAGAATAATATAGGAGCTGAAGGAGTGATATCATAGGAGAGGTTATCTCCTCTTTATGACAGCTTTATTACACCACAGCTCATCCCCATGATCACTGTGAGACTCACTAACAAACCTTAACTTCAGCAAAATTGGTCCATTCCCCTGTAATGTAGATAATATTTGTGATACCCTGATGCAACTGTTCAAAGGAAAACATCATATTCATAAGCTAAGATGTGAAACAATATACTGTATGCATTGCTCACACTCGAATTTCATGTAATGTACATTTTAATAAATACGTGCCTGTTCATTTAGCATATTGACTGAGTTATATGCACAATAAAAGTGGAGAAATTCTCTAGCAAACCAAATGCTCCAGAGGGGACAAATGCCCATTACTTTTGACTTAAATGGGGCTTTTAACTCTGAATTTTTTAAACTTCTTTTCTTTGCATGTCCCAGTATGTTAAAAAGCTACAATACTCGTAGCATCAATGAGCCACAGTATTGGATAAAATAATTATTTTTTGCCTTTTCATTCATTAAAATTGATTGTGCAGGTCACACAGTCAGTCCACTGAATAGTCTTAAAATAACTCTGCTTGAGACATTCTGTACTTACTGCATGCTAGCTGTTATTTGGATTCTTTGTTGTGATTGCTAAAACACAATATCTTGCTTGATTACTATATCTCAACAGAACATTTTCCAGGTGCTAAAAGGTATAAAATCAAGGCATCAAAACAATTATTCTTTACTTTCAGTTTTTCTTTTTGTATTACGTGTAAATATAATGTTGGATAAAGTTATATGGTACCAAGATTACATTATGTTTATGAAGCACTAAGTATTATAAATGATTCTATATCATAGTGGTTAAGCCTCTTTAATGCAATATTCAAATAATACTTATACAAGCTGTACTGATTTCTCATAAACATCTTGAAATGAGAGGAAAATTTTCCTTTCTTATTTGTATAGGGGAAATTATATTTTTCTCTCCAAGCAGGAGTGCAGGTGTAACCATCTGCCTGATGGTAGGCAAAACCGAGCCCATGTGCCAATTTAACTTTTTGAGTGCCAGAGAGGTATACAACACATGGAGGGATATGCATTAAGGCATGATAAAGAGGTGATAAAGTGGAGATGTCTTCTCCAGTGTTATCACTTCTCCATTTCTTATGTTATTGTATAGAGCCTATGCACTAAGATCTCCAAAGCTGGAGAAATCTTAGTGCATTGCCTCCATAGACTGGGAAAAAGTTTTCGTCTCTAAAAATAAATAAATTTATTACATGACAAAGACAGCTGACTTGGACCCTGACATGAGCTATGTGACTGAGTGTCGGTACCTTGCCGGGTCCCGTCGGCTGACGGGGAAGACGCAACATCAGTTGCTGGCCTCTTTGGCGCTTCTGCGCAGGCGTCCCGACGCACTCCCAGCATCCCAGCGAGCACAACGACCTCACAGCCTTGCTTCCAATGCCGGCTCTGCTATATAAGGAGCGCGCTTCTGGGATTCAGTGCTCAGTTATTGAGTTCAGTTCTTGGTGCTGTGTTCCTTGCTCCCTCCTGTTGCTTTCTGATCTCCTGGTTCTGACCTCAGCTACCTCCTGACCACTGTGCCTCTTCAGCCTGCCCTGACCTCGGCTACCTCCTGACCACTGTGCCTCTTCAGTCTGCCCTGACCTTGACTACCTCCTGACCACTGTGCCTCTTCAGCCTGCCCTGACCTTGGCTGCCTCCTGACCACTGTACCTTTTCAGCCTGCCCTGACCTCGGCTACCTCCTGACCACTGTGCCTCTTCAGCCTGCCCTGACCTCGGCTGCCTCCTGACCACTGTGCCTTTTCAGCCTGCCCTGACCTCGGCTACCTCCTGACCACTGTGCCTCTTCAGCCTGCCCTGACCTCGGCTACCTCTTGACCACTGTGACTCTTCAGCCTGCCCTGACCTCGGCTTCCTGCCGATTGGACCTTGGGCCTGCTACGCTCCCTAGCTCCTGTTTGCTTATCTGACCTCCTAGCAAGCTGTTGGATCTCTCAGTCCAGTGCACCCAGCTTCCAGACGTCTGGTACTGTTCTCTTCTTCCCTGTATAGAATTTTTATATATACATGTATATGTTTTTTTTTCTTGTGTTTCACATATATATATATATATATATATATATATATATATGTATCTGTGCACTTCTGCTAGGTCTGTGTTTTCCCCACTTGTAGTTCTAGTCCTTGAGAGCTAGAGTTAGGGTCCCCTTTTCCAGCTTAGTTTAGAGCTAGGGTTAGGGTCTCCTTGTCCTGCCCCTTAGGTTCCTCTTTAACTATTTCACTAGCTGTGTTACGACAGGACTGATACTGAGGCAGACTTGATAGATAGCAGATGACATTGAGAATTTTGTTGAGAGCTAATGCTAAGGCAAGACATCACACGCCATCAGTTGGGTTGTGTACTTTAGAGTAAAAACACACACAGTAATTGAGTAATGTCCAGCACATGCACAAGGGGCAGGGGGATAGGGGAAAGGTGGAGCAGTGTAGGGATGTGGGAGTAAAGTGGTAGTTTAAAAACTGACTGCAACCATGCTTGTTGCAGCATATGCATGATGCAACTTTCAAGAGATGATGCAACTTGTCAAGACCCCACCAAAAGTTCCTCCAGTACCACTGCAAAAAAAAAAACATATGAGAAGAACACTGAAGACAAAACTGAGTCACGTTCTAGTGTTGATGATGGCAATGGCATAATGGAGGAAGGTGTAGCAGCTGAACCAACTGCTGCATCTGACAGTGAGACAAACAACCACCAAAACACCTGTCCACTTTATTTGATTTAACTAGTTCCAGCAATATGCTGCTTTCTCTCTCTCTCTCTCTCTCTCTCTCTCTCTCTCTCTCTCTCTAACAAACACAGAATGACATACTGTGGGAACCTGAGATCCCATTTATACTATCCTTGCCATGTGTGGGAAATTCAGTCTTCCCATTGTTTTCTATGCAATGACAATGGCACAAAAAAAGCAGAAAATCAGTTCTTTTAACCCTTTGAGTGCCAGAGGGGTATGCAACATTCCAGTTTGAGGTGAAAATGTTTGCCATTCGTCAAGTTAGCAGAAGCCCAACTGTAACTGTAAATGAAAAAGGCTTCCCAGTCAAGAAATGTAACCATAATATAAGATTTCAAGTACTCTGAAACTGACTGGAGAAATACAACTTCAAACAAAAAAAAGAGTAATAATGTAATGACAATATCCCGTCTCAACTAGTAGTAGTAGAGCAAACTAGAAATGAGTACGTATAGGCAAAAATTGTCTCCTCAAAACAAAACCTTTGAAAAATGGCTCTCCCGTCTTGCATAAAATTTCCCTCAAAAAGTGCCTTTTCACATTTTTTTGTCTAGCTCATTGCATTGAAATCAGTGGGTAGACTGAAGTTCTCCCCACCACATGGCAGTTTTCTCTTCTTTTCCTGCATCCATATAAAAGGGTGTCAAGATCTCACAGCATGCCATTCTGTGTTTGTGGGAAGAAGAGGAAGCAGCACATTTTGAGTAGAGAAGACAGGCAAATAAAGTGGAGTTGAAGCTTAGTTTAGGCAATCTTTTAGGTAGGACATTTGTTCTCTGTATTAGTCTGGGAGCACTCTGGGGGAGAAGAAAGAAGAAAGAGGGTTGACCCAAAAATATCCCCAAATTTGGTGTGACTGTCTTGCAAGACACTAGCAGCTGTGATCCAAGCTCTTTCCTGATCAGGTTGTTATTATCTCTGTGCTGTGGGGGAGTCTGAGGGTGTGGGAAGGGAGCAAAGGAGGTTGATCCAAAATACCCCCACATTCTATCTGTCTGATTTGATTTGCAAGACACAGGCAGCTGCAGTCCAAGTAATTTCCTTGTTGATCTTGCTGTCATTCTCTCTGTGTTGGATGTGTCTGGGGGTGTGAGAAGGGAGCAAAGGAGGTTGACCCCAAATTCCCCAACATTCTGTCTGACTGATTTGATTTGAAAGACACAGGAAGCTGCAGTCCAGTTTCCCTGCTGATCTTGCTGTTATTTTCTCTGTACTGGGGAAGTCAGGGTAAATAATTTATTGATTTTGTTTTTAGTTATATTTTATTTTTGACAGACTTTGATAAGATAGGGTGGACATCTTTAAAAATAAATATTTTACGTGACAAAGACAGCTGACTTGGACACTGACATGAGCTAGGTAACTAAGGCAGACTTGATAGATAGCAGACAACATTGAGAATTTTGTTGAGGGCTAATGCTAAGGCAAGTTGGAAACAACTTGGGAAATCCTCATTAGAGAAAGATTTAGGAGTACTGATAGACAATATACTTCACAGCAGTGTGCAGAGTCACTCAGCTGCTGCAAGAGCAAATAGAGTAGTAGCCTCATCTAGAATATGGTTAGGCCTCATCTAGGCCTCATCTAGAATATGCAGTACAATTTTGGGCGCCTGTTCTAAAAAAAGATATTACTGAACTGAAAAAGGTGCAGAGACGTGCAAAAAAACTGATAAAGGGACTGGAGGATCTGAGTTACAAAGAGAGACTAGCCAAACTGGGTTTGTTTACATTAGAGAAGAGACGTCTAAGGGGTGATATGATTACCATTTACAAATACATTCAAGGTCAATACAAAGAACTATCCAATGAATTATTTATGCAAAGAGCTGTGCTACGAATAAGAGGTTACCCATTAAGACTTGAGAAAAGGCACTTTTGACTAAAACATAGGCAGGGATTCTTTACAGTAAGGGCGGTAAGGCTATGGAATTCTTTGCCTCGGGATGTTGTGCTTGCAGATAATGCAACTGCATTCAAAAAGCAATGGATGCCTATCTAGCACAGAACAATATTGACAATTATGACAAATGGCTTCAAAGCAAATAGGATATTGATCCGGTGAACTATTTGACTACCAGTTGGAGTCAGGATGGAATAATTCCCCCCACACACACATACTTGGGACTACAATGGAAATTGCTCCAGAGGGCTTTTTTTTTGCCTTCCTCTGGATCAACAGGGGTGTTATTGGCATGGGCTGGATTTGATGGACGCATGTCTTTTTTCAGCCTTATCTACTATGTTACTATGTTTACTCCATCAGTTGTGTTGTGTACTTTAGAGTAAAAACACACACAGTAGTTGAGTAATGTCCAGAACATGCACAAGGGGCAGGGGGAGAAGGTAAAGGTGGAGCAGTATAGGGATGTGGGAGTAAAGTGGAAATTCAAAAACTGACTGCAACCATGCTTGCTGCAGCATATGTGTGATGCAACTTGTCAAGAGATGATGCAACTTGTCAAGGTCCCACCAAAAGTTCCTCCAGTACCATTACAAAAAAAAACATATGAGAAGAACACTGAAGACAAAAATGAGTCGCGTTCTAGTGTTGATGATGGCGATGGCATAATGGAGGAAGGTGTAGCAGCTGAACCAACTGCTTCATCTGACAGTGAGACAGACAAGCACCAAAACACCTGTCCTCAAAGTGTAGTGTACATTGTGAAAATAAATTAAATAGAAATTTTTTGACACCTCTAAAACCTTAGAGGAATGTAAGGGTAGCTGGCAAATAGTGGCAGGCAATGCCAAGGATTACCTAATGATGAATGATGATGATGTAGCTCTAGAATATATCCCTCCTGCATCCTCTTCTTTTTCAGATACAGATGAAGCTGAGAGTCAGAGAGATGATGACATGGCCAGAAAGTTAGCAAAAAGGCAAAGGCTGAATATTCCACCACCGAAAAGGAGCACTGTGCATGTCTATAAACTGTTTGAGAAAACCATTGGAAACTCTGACCCTGGACAAGCAAAGACGGCAAAAAGTTCACAGTCATCATCAGCATCATTGCCACTTCCAAGTCCAAGTCCCACTCAGCCACACACACTTGTGTTGAGTAACCAGTAGCAAAAAAAACAGCAAAACAGATTATTAACATCCACAATCTTAGCTATGATGAGTTCCCCTGCTGCTGCTGGAAGTGCTGCACCTTTGACACCTAGTAGTAGTAGTAGCAGCAGTAGCAATAGAATTGCATCAACATCTAGCCCCAGTAGTAGTAGCAGTCAATCAGGAACCCCACAGTCCATGAAGTCCACAGTATGGAGATGCTTCACTCAGGATAAAAAAGATAAGCATGTTGCTATGTGTTGTCTGTGCAAAAAGCTCAGGGGGAAAATAGGCTCACATCAAATCACCTCCTCTATGAGATCCCATCTGAAGCACAGCTACAGGTTTGACTGAGTGACATACTATCATGAGATCAGAGGTGTCACAACTAGCAGCAGCAGCAGAAGCACTCCAAAAAGTACCCAGAAAGTGTGCCACTGAGCACAGATAGTTCATTCCAAATAACAACTATGGCTCCTGCTGCAGAATATGTTGACTCTGGGATTGCTGTAGGAGATGGTAGGAGTCATAGACTACCCACACATGCTGCCTCTACCTCTTCTAGTCATGCTGTTAAAGTAATAAAGTTACAGGGTTCTTCTGCCATGTTCTGCCAACTCTCACTGACTAAGTTCCTTGGAAGGAGTCAAAAACTTCACAAAAACAATCCCAAAGTATTCCTGTTGAATGGCAAGGTTGCCAAGGTGTTAGAAGTGAACATGCTGCCGTATTCTTTTGTAGAAAACTGAGATTTCAAAGAACCGATGTCATGTGTAGCTCCACACTGGCACAGTTATTTTTTCTAGGATGGCTCTACCAGAATTGTACAAGCAGGAGGTTGGTGTGGTGGAAAAGGGCTGGAAAGTGCATATGGCAAGAAAATCCACCTGACAACAGATGTGTGGACAAGTGGGTAGAACACAGACTATTTGACTGTCACTGCTCACTGGGTTTCCCTCCGACCACTAACAAGTGGGCAACACTACCTTACAGAATTAGGTGACAGCCAGTAATCGTGTGTCACGGTTTGTTAAGACTCTCAGACGCAAAGTTAGGTAAAAACACAACTTTATTGAAAAGTTTAAGACAACCCCATAGGGTAACATACACGTTCATACATATATATTGCAATGACAGGAAACGGGCAACAATAATAATGATTCAGGCTCTACCGGCCCTGCCAATATACTGGGCAGGGCAGCCAGGAAGTTGGTACAAGGAATAAACAGGCTCTACTGGCCTTGCCAATATACCGGGCAAGGCAGCCTGGAGTTGGTACAAGGAATAGATAGGCTCTACTGGCCTTGCCAATATACCGGGCAAGGCAGCCTGGAGACTAGTACATGGAGAATTAGTAGGCTTTACCGGCCCTGCCAATATACCGGACAAGGCAGCCTGGAGACTGGTACTCGGAGGATAGTAGGCTCTACTGGCCTTGCCAATACCGGGTAAGGCAACCCAAGATGGTACAAGGAGGAATAGGTTCTACCGGCCTTACCAATATACTGGGCAAGGCAGCCTAATACGGAGTGACATGCAGAGGCTAAAGGAGTAAAAGTGGCAAGCCAAGGAAATTTACAGGAGACCACTAGTACCTGCGTACTGGAGATCCAACGGAGCTGCCTAGGACTTGACAGCAATAGATAGTATGGAGAGAACCAGTACCCGCATACTGGGGACACAATATCTCTAAACCGGTACAGTAGTACTCAGATGTGGTGGAGCGAACCAGTACCTCGTACTGGGGAGACCAATCTCTCTTCCGGTGCAACAGCAGCTGGTGAATAGGAGTGAGCTAGTACCCACGAACTGTAATCATAAACTGTACCGGTGCAACGGCAGCCGGTAGTTGGTGGAGCAAACCAGTACACGCGTACTGGGGAAACCGACTCTCTTCTGGTGCACCTCAACCGGTAATGTAAGCAGACCAGTACCCGTGTACTGGAAGCACAAATCTCTATAGGTGCAACAGCAGCCGGGTGGCTATGGAGCGAACCAGTACCCACGTACTGGGGACACAAATCACATTTGGTGCAACAGCAGCCGGGTGGCTGTGGAGCTAACCAGTACCCGCATACTGGAACACAAATCTCTATCGGTGCAATAGCAGCCGGGTGGCTGTGGAGCGAACCAGTACCCGCGTACTGGGAACACAAATCACTATCGTGCAACAGCAGCCGGGTGGCTGTGGAGCGAACCAGTACCCGCGTACTGGGAACACAAATACTATCGTGCAACAGCAGACGGGTGGCTGTGGAGCGAACCAGTACCCGCGTACTGGGAACACAAATACTATCGGTGCAACAGCAGTCGGGTGGCTGTGGAGCGAACCAGTACCCGCGTACTGGAGAACCAGCAAGGAGTAGAAATGTCGCCAAGGCGACCAAGAAGGACTAGCCGACTACAGGCGATACTGGATCAGGAGCACAGCAGGTGAAAACAGGAACCAGCACTCCAGACGGTCAACTGGATCAGGAACGGCAGTGGGGATTGGCAGCAGGAAGCAGCGACACAATGGCAACCTCAACCAGATCAGGAACGGAAATGGGAACCAATGAACTGGTAACTCAGGAACTTGACGATCTCAGGTTAGCAGGAACATAACCAAGGGCCCAGGAAGCTCAGGAACACACTGGAGATGCGAGCAGCATAGAGACAACACAAAAGGGCAACCAAAGGGTGCCCAAGCTCGGTCTAAATAGGCAATGCAGGGAGGGCTGAAGGCAGACAGCCAATGGAGAGCCCCCTACAGGTAACTGACACAAAAAGGCAGCAATCACGGGCACCGTGATATCATGTCTCTGGCTCTGCCAGTGTGATTAAAAGGAAGCAGCAGGATAACCCATACCACTGGCCCACCACCTTGTGCATGCAGAGTTTTTAGAGACAGTCCCATAAAGCCATAGATGTTTTACGTAAACTAGAGCATGTGATAGAGGAATGGCTTGTACCCCATTACTTAAAAGATGGTTTTGTGTCTGGTGATAATGGCTGCCTTGAAAATAGATGATATGGTGCATGCGCCCTGCTTTTCCCATGTGCTAAATTTAGTTGTGAACAGATTCCTGACATAATCCTTATACTTACTATTGCCCACAAAATCAGTGCCCATTTTAGTTTCTCCTACAGTGCACATAACACTCTATATTCCATACAAGAGCATAGCAACTTGTCCAATCAACAGCTGAAAATGGAGGTCCCTACCAGGTGAAATTCCACACTGTACATGCTAGAGCATTTGTATGAGCAGAATAAGGCCATTAGTGAGTACACCATTCAAAACTGGAAGGCATTGGAGGGAGCCTCTTTGTCACCTGGTCATTGGCAACTAATGTGCAATGTATGTGACCTGCTGAAACCCTTTGAAGGGAAAACATGCTGGTGAGTCGCATAAGGGCAGGAATTAGTGAAATTCTACCACTGGTATATTTATTGAAGAAAAAAATGAGGAGCATGGCTGAGGAATCTTACCCTAATGCTCATCAGCTGGTAAAGGACATCAGTTGGTAAAGGACATGCTAATGTGCTTTGAACAAGATCGTTGTGTAGTGTCCATTAAAAGCAATAAGGAATACACTTTGCTGGACCCCTGCTTTCAACACAAAGTTTCAGAATTTCTGCCAAAGCACCATCAGCAGTTTGGCATAACAAGGAGTCATGATGACCAGCAGCATCTCTCTGTGGAAACAGATTGTGTCAAGGAATATAGAGGTATGGTTATTAATCAAGTAGAGACTTGCATTGTGGAGCATGAGAGGGAGAAAGTTAGGGCACAAAAAATGTCTAGACATCATAGTGAAAAAGAAGGCAGCAAAGAATCTAGACCACCAGCAGGAGCAGCTACATCATCAACCAGAACATACCATTCTGAACAAAGGGCACTTCATGGGTGTCAGCAGCAGCGGCAAAAATCCAACTTTGGTAATGGTGGTAGCACTGGTGAAGGCGCCTCTCTTTGCTCCCTGAGTATGGGTTGTTAACTGACACACAGGATCACTGTGTAGCTCCTAGGAGTGGTCCCATTGCATGTAAGATGATTTATGCATACTTGCAGGATTGCTGCATTCTAGGCAGAAACAATGACCCACTGGTCTACTAATAAAACAGTGTGTGTGGCCAGTATTGACATGTACTGCAGTGGAAACTCTTAGTTGCCCTCTAGCAAAGGTTGAGCCTGAGCGCATATTCAGTGCAGCTGGTTACATTGTGAATGACCGTAGGACCCGGCTATCAAGAAGCAATGTTTGGAGGCTAACATACTTAAAAATGAACCAACATCTCATATCATCTGATTATCAGGTAGCAGAAATCACTCATGACAGAGAAAGCAAGACTAAATGTATTAACAGCAGTACAAATAAGGAGGAGAGATGTGAAGAAAGGTTACTACCATCTACCACACTTGGGACCACTGCTATGAGCATTTCTTTGCAATGCATTGTGTATCCCTCTGGCACTCAAACGGTTAAATATTGTTATGAGAAAACAAGGGTTTTAATGCTATAATCAGTATTAAAGGACATTCAATGGGATGTAGTTTTCAAAGATAAAAATGCATAAAAAGATGGAATTTGTTTGAAATGTTCTTAGATAAATATATGTGTAAAGTTATACCTTTGGGATATATATACAAGAGGAGCAAATTAAAACCAAAATGGCTTAATAAATTGGTTTGCAGGAAAATGAGAAATAATAAGCATGCTTTTAAAATGTTTAAATTAGAAGCATCAATTCATCATTTGAAAAATATAAAGAATGTTATATAATCTAAGAACAAGCAAAACAGAAATTAGAAAAGTATTGCAAAAAGAGAGCAAGAACAATCCTGAACAATTCTGTAAGTATAAAATTATCAAAGAGATTAAAGTGAACTATCAACTTGAATTTTCTTTATAGATTTGAATACTTCATTGAAAACTACCTATGTGTCATGTCAACCAAAATTCCAGCATATTTATAGTTTAGAAGATATACACACTTCTATTTCACATAGCTTCACTAGCATATGAAGCATAACAACGATGAAAGGGTTTAATTATGATATGAAATGTAACTCAAAAGCTTAATTAGCATATTTGTCACTAGTAACTATCACAGTCTCTCAGCCTGAGTCTGGGTTCTGCCTTGTGTTTCGAGTAACAGGTAGGCAGTGATACACAAAGCAATAACACTGGGTTGGAACCCTTGTGCAGAGACCACAGTCCAGATGTCCATACCACGAAGGTTGGAGGGTAGTCATAAACAAGCCGGAGGTTGATACAAAGAAGATCGGATCACAGGAGAGGTGCGGGTGGTTGGAAACAAGCCAGATGTTGGTACACAGGTAGTTGGATCACTGAAGAGGTGCAGGTGGTCAGTAACAACCCAGAAGTCGGTACACAGGTAGTCAGTTCATTGAAGAGATGCAGGTGGTTGAGTACAGAGCTGGAGTCAGGAAGCCAGAGATCAGAGATCAAAGAAAACAACCTAATTTGATTTTACTTTCTGTTATAATTTCATATACAGTTGTTACTAGATTAATTAAACACTATTTTCAATCGGGAAGGGCTCTGCCACCTTTCCTGCACTGACAGTTGTACAAGATCCATTCACATAAACTGCATGCAACTTGGCCATCGATGTCATCCAGGTTTTCATTAGGTATAAAAAAAGAAAAAAGAGGGGAGCCAATAGTGCCTTATCACACAAACTATGAATGAAATATGGTATTTCACTCAAATTTTAAACATGCCGTTTAAGCGCTTATGCACATGAACAGCTTTACAGACTTGCAGAAAATATTTAACCGTCTCTGCTCCGTTCTTATGGTCAGTTGCTGGTATCTCCACCTCTATCAAGTTCTGCTTCTATTCGGAGGTCATCTCGTTATGTGTCTCTCTAAAGTCAGTAACACCAAGCAATAAAAATCTAATATCAATTGATATAATGTTAAAAATCTACATCAACGTGTTTCATAACACCAAGGTTGCTTTCTCAAGATCCGTAGGGGGAAAAAAAGGTATATACTGAGCGGAAGACACAAGCTATTTAAATTAGGTTATAATATACACCTGCATATTATACACAGGTGCGTATTATACCTGAGATTTTAAGCTATGGTATTTCACTCACATTTTAAATATGCTACTTAAGTGCTTATGCACATGAACAGCTTTACAGACTTGCAGAGAATATATAACCATCTCTTCTCGGTTCTTACGGTCAATTGCCAGTATCTCCACCTCCGTCAAGTTCCGCTTCTATTCGGAGGACATCTCAATGTGTGTCTCTCCAAACTCAGTAACACAATAACAGATCTTTTCCATAGAAAAGTTTTATTCCAAACAACAAAATCTAATATCAATTGATATAATGTTAAAAACCTACATCAACGTGTTTCACAACACTAATGTTGCTTTCTCAAAAACCGTAGGGAAAAAAAGACCTGCATGCTTCAATACCTCCCACATGTGGTATATTGGAATACAAAGACACCACGTCTAATATAATCCAATAATAATTGGCTTGCCAAGCTGGATCTTTAAGTATTTCAATAACATGTGAAGTATGCCTAATATATGAAGGTAACACAACTACTAATCTGTACAGATGGTAATCCACGTACGTTGATAAGTTACATGATAGGGAGTCTATGCCAGATATGATGGGCGTGCCCCGTGGGTCTGACAGAGATATCCACAGGATTGATAGTGGGGACAATTTCTTGATTTTTATCATTATATATATATAGAGAGAGAATTTATTACAATTGAATTGCCTTCATTGTATGGAATCTTTTAAGAGTTAGCTTCCTGATATATTCATTTAGATCCACAAATAATTTTAAAAGATTAGGAACATTGGTAGGGCTGAATGAGAGACCTCTCTCTTTCTCTATGACCTCTGGGCCTGCCCTTTTTGATGCATTGTCCTCTCGCAGTGGAAGATATCGCAGACGGTTTCGTACGTTCTGATCTCATGTGGCCCTTTAGTCTACTGGCTGGTAGGGTGTGTATTTTCAGTAGTGGCCCGCATATGGACAGATTCAGCTGAGTTTTCAGCATTGAATGGGCTTAATTAGCCATTTGGATACATTTAATCAGGGATTGTTTGCATCCCAATTTGAATCTGCCTAAACAGAGTTTAAAATCTTTAAATGGCTTGTGTTTTCCGCTCAGTATGTATACCTTTTTTTCCCTACGTTTTTTGAGAAAGCAACCTTAGTGTTGTGAAACACGTTGATGTAGGTTTTTAACATTATTTCAATTGATATTAGATTTTTATTGTTTGAAATAAAGCTTATTATTTTATATTATTATTATATAAAAGATCTGTTACTGTGTTACTGAGTTTGGACATCTCACATTGAGATGTCCTCCGAATAGTAGCGGAACTTGACAGAGGTGGAGATACTGGCAAGAACCAAGAAGAGATGGTTATATATTCTCTGTAAGCCTGTAATGCTGTTCATGTGCATAAGCACTTAAACAGCATGTTTAAAATATGAGTGAAATACCATACTATAAAATCTCAGATATAATATGCACTTGTGTATAGTACGCAGGTGTATATTATAAGCAAGATTTTAGGGGAAAACAGGAGGGCCTATGTATAATATGCACCCTTGTTTTCCCCTCTTACAAAAAAAAATGATGCCTGACAGAACCCTTCCCTCCCTCAACGGGTGCTATCCGATGCTAAAGTACCACTTATTTTCTTCAAAAGTCAAGTCTCAGCATTTTCAAGATTATCAGGCAACATAAACACGATGTCAATTTTCCCCTGCTGTCCGCCTGCTTGCTTCCGGCTATGGTACTGCCCTGTGAGGGCCTTCAGATCCTCACAGGGCATTAACATTGGCTGGAGCCGGTAGGTCCTGAAAGCCAGTTGAAGGAAGAGGGCGATGAATGGAAGCATGCTGCCCCCAGGGGAAGATTGACATCATTTATATGTTGCCTGATAATCTTGAAAATGCGCGGTCTTTTACTTTTGAAGAAAGTAAGTAGTATTTTGTAGCATCAGATAGCGCCGGGGAGGGAGCGAAGGGTTCTGGCAGGCTTAATTTTTTTAAAATAAAAAAACCCTTGGGTATAATACACCCCCCCCACTTCACATAAGGTGAAGTGGGGTAAAATTGTGCGTATTATACCCAAGATTTTACAGTATTTTACTGTTTCATTTATATTTTGTGTGATAAGGCACCATTGGCGCCTCTCTTTTTTTCTTTTTACATGTATGTTACTCTGTTTGTGGAGATCCTATGGGTGAGCGACCAGAATAACTGAGCCCTAAAAGAAGCTGGAGGGATGCAACTTGATTTTACCCTAAGCGTGAAAGCTGGTCTACACATGAGTGTGATTCCAGCATGTCTCCTTGTTGGTATTAGTTCATCGGGTGTGGTAGTGTGGTGATCATCTGATTTAATTTAAAATATTGCACAAAGAAGCGCCACTGTTTTCTCTGTCTCTCTACAGGTTTTCATTAGGGTACTCTAACAAATAATAAAATTAAATATAAAGAATAGAGGACTGCATTTGTATTTATTTTATTATTTGCTCTTGTTCACAAAATAAAAATGAGAGCACCAAAGGAGCATGCCCATGAACAAGCCCCGACCCAAAAATAGGAAGCAGCAGCATCTTTGACTTTGTTAGAAGGGGACAGTGGTGAACGTTTGCATTGCAGTATCACCACCACCATCAGTAGCAGCATTTTAGACCATTCTGTACAGACACAGCAGCATGGTATATGGACTAGAAAAGTATATTTATTAAGGAATTATTGTGGCTGTCTAACAACAGAACGCCCCCTAAAAATATACACTGAGAGAAAGAGGGGAAGCAGCAGAATTTTGACTCTGAAGCACTATATGGTAGTTAGGAGGTGATAAAGAAGGCGAGATTTTGTAATGCAGTACCACCATCAGTGGCAGCATAAGAACAATCTGGACAGACACACAAAGCAACATGGCATATGGGCTATAAAAGTACTGAGCATGTACGTGGTGGCTCTCTAACAACAGAAAGCGTCTCCCCCCTGAAAAAAAATACACTGATCTCTGAGACTAAGGAAGGAAGCCACATCTTTGAATCTGAAGCACAATATGGTGATTAAGAAGTGATAGAGGGGACAAGAGTTTTTTTTATTGCAATTACTATGATGAAAGAGTTATTAAATACATATTTAACTGTTTATTTTTCCTTTTTACATTTTTTATTTGTAATGTCTTTTTATTTCCTTAGATAAAGAACGATAAATATTGCTTTTAATTATTTATTTTTATTATTTATTTATCTCCAAAAATGCAAGGTAATACAATAATCGCACTGTTGTATAGGTTGCAAGTATTTTTAAAAAACCTGTATAGATTTAACCACAGGCATTAACAGGTGCAAAAAGGGGTATATTGAAATGTACCAAATAAAAATGCACATTCTAGTGATTACATGGTAAAACTACAAGAAACAGCTCAATAACCATATAAATAAATATATTTCCTGAAAATAGATAACCTAAAGAATGGGCTGAAGTGTTCATTCTGTGGGCCCCAAATTAGTAACAGGGTTTAACAGATTCTACAGTTTAGAATTTTCATGGAGAGGATCAAAACACACTAAATATAGTTTAGAATTGCAAGGAAGAAAATGTCATTGATAAACATAATTTCCAGATTTTTTTTTAAAAAGTACACAAAAGTAACAATTTATAGCACAAAATATCACACAAGAATAGTTTAGAAACATAAATGGAACATATCTCCTTAGTACATTGGTACCCAATATATAAAAGTGTGCATATATATTTTAGCTTCTGGGGCTCCAAATTGGTAACATAACATAACATTTACAACTGACTTCACGGTTCTAACCACAGGCATGGTTTGAAAGGCCTGACTACCAGTTTACTGAGCTCCCCTGCGACCTGGTCATAGGGAGTGGTGGTGCATACTGCAAGTGAAAGGATTGACCAAGAAAGACATCAGTCTTAGAGGATTGGTAGACCTCCACATAGAAAAACGTGTAGGATTTGATTTTGACCACATCACAGAAATCCAATCATGTCTGAATGAGTGCACCAAGGCCAAATAAGTATCAGTGCAGGCTTTCACTACTGCACCTACCTGGCAAAGTTGCAACATTCTTAAACAAGAAGGAACCTTCAATCACACAGTCCCCCATATTGCACCCTATTTTTAAGCAACTGTGAATTAGTTGTATTTGAACCCCCAGGTTGATCCTGGGGTTCCTCCAGTCATGGGGAACTGCTCCCTATTCTGAGAGGGAGTTGATGACCACTGGGAGCCAAGATGAGGATTTCATAAAAACTGATCATGGATGGTTGACTGGAGAGCATGACTCCCCTGCCTCAAAAGAACCCAATATGGCCCCTGTGGCTTGGCAATCAAAAGCAGGGAGCATCAGGAGGGTCTTGATGCACCCAATGAGGTCTTATTGTCTTTAACTTAAAAGTTTCAGGAAGATGGCAAGGATTTAAAAACTGTATACCCAAATACAACTTGGGGGACACTTTTCTCCATATACAAACTTGGCACTGAAAAGGTTAAAGCATTGAACAAAGTATCATTCTTATATCACTGCATCTCAAGTACAGTATGTGGTGCTTTATTCATAAGAAACACGATAAAACACAGTTTAGCGTACATTTACTTGTACATAAGAATACATTTACAATTTTTCCACTGAATCAATTAACATGGCAAAATCCAAATAGCTATCAGTCACCCACAACTGTATTACCTAACTGTGCGGGCAGACATTTTTTTTACATGTGCAAATCTGTAAGGAAAATAATATTTGAGCTACAGACCTCTGTGGGGTATATCCACTGTACAAGTAAGCAATAATGCATTAAGACTACCTGAAGTTGTCACTGTTTGCAACATTATCACAAATTGGTTATTGTGCATAATGGTGAGGTTAAAAGGAGCAATACACTTTTTATTGAAACGTATATGTTATAGGGCTTTTCTCCTGAGTAAAACAAGGGAAATCCCACCGCTGTCAGTTGTTTTATTCAAATAGTTGAATACTAAATAGTAATACATTGTCAGAAAGTGAGTGACAACATGAATAAAAAGTATGCAGTTAATGTATTTTTTTAGTAGAGGGCTCCAGGTTGTCTGCACCTAGACAGGGTTTTTTTCACACCTGTTCCCAGCAGTAGTTCACATTGTCTACTTTCTTATCTCATTTAACATGCTTGTAAATCTAACTCTATGCATAGTATTCATTCAATAAAGAAGTACATTTTAACAACAACAGCTTTTAGCAGGACAAAGAACATTCATATCTTGTAAGTAAACAGCAAAGCATTGCTATTTATAAATATTTTTCCTCAGTTCACTTATGACAGAAAACTACAGTTTAACACCATGGATGTCAGACATATGTGATGGAGATGCCTCTACCATCGAAGAGGATAAAGCATTCGTATAAAGTACTATTACTATTAGGGGTGAGCGAAAAGTGGGAAATATTACATGAATAATTTTTCCCTTTTTTGTGAAAGTTTTCTCCTTTTCTGCTATTCAAAATGTTTCTCCTTTTTGCCAATTCCAACAAATTTTTCACCTATCTTTCCTATGGTGCTAAATTTCCTAACGCAATATTACTTCTTCTGAGGGCTGCAGTGAAGAAATAAGTGTCAGAAAGTAAAAGTTGGGAGTCCTACAGCAACATATGCCTTGAAAAATGTGTTCCTGCTTAAGTGTCACTGGCACATATTCATGATGATGTCAAGAGATTTAAAAAAATAAAAGTACAGCCTACATTGTGGCAGACATGTATGGTAATGGTGGTGGGGGACTGGCGTGCTGTAATTGATGTGTGTGTGTGTATATATATATATATATATATATATATATATATATAAGCTATTCTTCTTCTCAGCACTGTAGAAAAAGGGCACCCAATAGTGTAGTATGTCACAGATATAAGAGAGAAATCATAAGTAATGAAGAATGGGTACTCACAAGTGTACTGGTCAGCCAATCTACCTCTGACTCTCACGCATATGGAGAAATTATCCCGTCTCCGTTCGGGTATAGACAGAGGGAAACCAATATCACCAACAGAAAAGTTTTCAATAAAACACAAAAAAAACTACTTCAAAAATAAAAATTATATTATTTAATGATTTAAAAGAGAAATAGACTATAGCATTTTAGGAGGAGCAGCCTGATATTGGTGTGAAGCATTGTTGAAAGAGAAAGAGAGATCATATAAGCTTGGGGTAGCTTTTAATTTTCCACACTGCAATTTTGGCTGTTTTTGCACATAAGTGTACATGCAGCATATTTGCTTGTGAGTATAACTCACTGTGGTGCTTTGGTGAAGGGTGATTGTCTGAAGATTCAACACAGGGGGCGCCTCCTGTTTTTCTCTCTCTTTTGTTCCTCTATTCTTCTTCTCAGATTACTGCATTACTTATTGGTTATAGCAGTGGTCTTAAGTTTCCAAGATGGTAGCAACCCCTCTTCAGATCCCTCCTCCTCCTCCTCCTCATCTGTGCTGTTGTTAACAAATTTGGCCTGGTTTTATTTGTCATGGCTTTTAGATCCTGAGTGAAGTATCTTCCTACTGTGGACTTCATGGACTGAAGGATTCCTGAGGGGCTGCTACTACTACTGTGGCTAGATGTTGATACAATTCTACTGATACTACTATTAGGTGTCAAAAGTGCAGCATTTCCAGCAGCAGCACAGACACACGTCAAAGCTAAAGTTGTGGATTTTAATAACCTGTGTTGCTATTGTTGCTGCTGGTTACACTATAAAAGTGTGTGTGTAGCTGAGTGGGACTTAGACTTGGAAATGATGATGATGCTGATGATGACTTACAGGATGACTATGTAATTTTTCCCATTTTTGCTTTCAGGCTTTCCTATGATTTTCTCAAACAGTTTACAGACAGGCACAGTGCTTCTTTTCAGCCTTTCTGCTAACTTTATAGCCATGCCATAATCTCCTCACTCTCAAGGTAATCTGAATCTGAAGAAGAGGCGGATGCTGGTGGGATATATTCTAGATCTGCATCATCGTCATCATCATAGATCATTATTAGGACATCCTCAGCATCAGCATTGCCCTTTACTTCTTGCCCACTACCCTTATATTCCTTAAGCTTTTAGAGGTGTCAAACAACGTCTTTTTACTTTGACAAATTTGCTACTACTTTGAAGACAGGTGTTTTGGTGCTTGTTTGTCTCACTGCCAGATGCAGAAGTTGTTTCATCTGCTACACCTTCCTCCATTATGCCATTGCCATCATCAACACAAGAATGTGATTCGTGGTCATCTTCAGTGTTCTTCTTATATGTTTTTTTGTACTGTAGCTGGTAATGGTGGAACTTTTGATGGGACCTTGACAAACTGCATCTTCCATGGGAGGAGAAGGATCATCATCATTTACTGCACACTCTGCAGCAACCATGGCTGCAGTTCATTTTTGAACTACCACTTTACTCCTACGTCCCTGTACTGCTCAACCTTTTCCCCTCCCCCTGCCCCTTGTGCGTTTGCTGGACATTACTCAACTATTGTGTTTTTATACTCTACAATATACAACTGATGGAGTGTGATGTCTCGCCTTAGCGCTCAACAAAATTCTCAATGTTGGCTCCCATTCGGTTGTCTTTGTCACCTAATATAGTTATTTACTTTTTTTTTTTTTAAAGCTGTCTTAAAAAAATAAATAAAAAAATGGATAACTGAAAAACAAAATCAACAACTTCTTTCCCCAGACTTCCCCAGCACAGAGACAAGAACAGCAAGATCAGCAAGCAGCTGCCTGTGTCTTTACAGTCAGTCACACATATTTTTGCGATATTTGGGGTCAACTTCCTTCCTCCCTTCTTCTCTCCCAAAGTGCCCCCAGTCTCCCCTAATACAGAGAACAAATGTCCTACCTAAAAGGCTCTCTAAACTAAGCTTCACCTGACCTTTATTTGCCTATCTTCTGTAGCTCAAAAATGTGCTGCTTTCTCCTCTCACAAAAACAGAATGGCATGCTGTGAGAGTCTGACACCCTTTTATTTACCTGCAGGAAAAGTAGAGAAAACTTTTATGTGGTGGGGAATGTTTTTTTCATCCCATTGATTTCAATGCAATGAGCTAGTTGAAAAACCGCAGGAAAACAGCACTTTTATCAGGAAATTATTCACTAAGAGGGAAATGACATTATTTGCCCATTCTGGTTTGAGGCGAAAATTTTCGCACATCCCTAATTACTATCAGGAGGAAAAGTTACCTACACTAAAACCAATGACAAAAATAACTGTTTAATCAATGATCTCCAAGATGTTCTTTAAGGGGTCCCTGAAACAAAAAATTAACAAGAACAAGAAGAAAAAAACACCAGTGTATGAATGGCTTCTGTGCACAGGTATATGAACTTGATAAAAGAGGTTGATATTCTAATGGGTCAGTCATAGGAGAATCAACACATGACACAAGAATATTTTATAAATATACAAAATGTATTAAGCTGCAAAACATATTTTCCACAAAATGTTAAACTTCCTACTGGCCGGTACTCCACCCAGGGTATTTCTAGGGGACTGAGCATGCAGCCCAAGAGTTTGTTGCTTAAAGCCACATACTTCCTGCTTGTGTTCCAGTCAAAGCTGTTAATTTTCTTACACGCCTGAATGGTTGATAATAGCTGCATGGGTGCTGCATAGTACAGGCATGTGATTTTGCTAAAAGGTTAATGCTAGCAAGTCGTGAAGCAAACTGTATATCATGCACATGAACTATTTTTACCTTGATTACATATTGAGAAATAAGACTCAGAGAAATGAAACACATACAAAATGCCCAAACACTCCAATACTATCCTCTTGTCGTAAACAGGAATATTTTCAGCATAAATAGCTTAGTACATAAGTAATATGCAAGTGCAACACCAATAAACTGAAGCATCTATTTTATGGCACAATCATATTAATACACCTCCCCTAAAATGGGGAAATTAGTGACTGGCACAATGGGAATGTACAGATGTAACATTACTTATTGTCCATTTTGTCCATAATTTATCTCTCTCTGTGTTAAGGGAACAAAGATCCCCATACAACTCCATGGAAGCTAGGCTTATTTCACTTAGTAAATTGCTAGGAAATTGCCTTCTGCCCTTTCTAGCTGCTTTTTTCTCCATTTTACTTCCTGGGAATGTCACATTTTTGGTGGGAAATTGCAAAATGTAAGCAATAAATGGGTGGGAAGTTTGCACCCATTGAAAGACATAGGCAAAATATTTTTGGTGTAGGCAAAATGGAGAAATTTTAATGGTTTTGCTAGGGCAGAATTTCTAGCAAAAAGATAGAGTTCCACATAGCTTTCAAGGATATCTCACGAGAACAAAATGACACCTTTCAACCATCTCTATCTGTGACCTTATGAATAGTAATCTTAGGCATATGAGGCAAAGTGAGATAAACTAATTAATTAACAAATCAGATGCTGACCAAATGTCTGATCACAGTTGATAAACAAGATATTTCACACCTATGTGCAAGAAGAATTACTAATGCAGACCAAAGGAGAGAATGCAGGGGGAAATTAAACAATGTAACATACTCAGAAAGCATAAATGAAAAATGAATAAACAGTGGAGTCAGAGAGTTGATGCAGGATATGAAGGGCTAACATATCCAGAAAGGAGGAATGGATAATTAATAAGCAATGTAGATAAAGAGTTGATTCAGGATAAGCTTTTAAAACATATTAACAGATTTTTACATGGTGGCCATTTTGATCTATGAGAACCTTTCTCTTCAGTGCTTGGGTTTTCTCATTAAAACCCAAGATTTCATGTGCTTCTATGAAGGTCCCCTGACTAATGATGTTGCAATGTAATTACTCATACTCTGGAGGTCTCTGGAGGTCTCAAGCATTCAATGAATTAAAATCACCACTTAAATCAGCGAGAATTTGGGTATTTTTTGTCCCCTATGGCACAGCTGATTTGCTTCAGACTTGCTCCAGTTCTTCTAAGTATACCAGATTCACTCATTCTACATCAGGGGTGAACAGCACATGGGTCTCCAGCTGGTGGGCTATAATGACTTTCATAATCAGCTATCCATTGACTGGCTAAAGAAAATAGAGGCAGTTCTATTCTAAATTTTTGTGAAAAACACTGAGTATGCAAAATATTTACCTTGTCTGAGTCACATTGGTGAGCCTTTCCCTTTACTTTTTCCACTATACTCCAGCTGCAGCAACAGATGTGGACTTACTCACAGTTAGATTTTGTTCCCCATTTCTCTTTGATTAGTTGTCAGACACAGCATCTGATTGGCTGGTGGCCCTCTACAAACCAGAGGATTGACTGTACTTTTCAGCCAATCAGAAGGCACACTGCTGGCATAGCATAAAAACATGGAAAAGAAATGGACTGGGGAGATCAGCACTGGAACAGTTGATAGAGGGAAAGAAGGTAAGCCTTGTACAGCAATCTGCACATCTGCACATGTTCATTTTGATCAACAAAGCACTCTAGAAAACAGTGCTATAAAGTCCAGAACTGTATAGTTTAAGGGTTTGATTTATCTTTGCCACAAGATTATATGCTGGATTTACATATTCTTCAAGTGCATAATAGTACAGTCAAGTTGCCTATACTTATTATTTTATCTTCACCTATTTTCTTTGCACCTTTTTGTCCCTGACAGTAAGCTACCTGAATTTGTTTCCTGAAGGTTTTCTTCAGCAGACCATCGAAGCAGGATGTAATATAATGTTGCACTCTCCCTGCATCCTGAATGCTCTATGTGCTATTTTGTTTACAGTCCTCTTTTTTTCATTGTATTTCTAGACCCATTTTCATATTCTTTGACAGAAAGATCTCTGCAAACATGTAGAGGATGCTCACTGTGATGGCTATAAAAGTGTAAAAAAAAGGAAAAAATGGTGAAGGAAAAAAATAAAGTATAGGCAATTTTGCTTTACATATTATGCACTACTTGCAGAAAAAGTAAAGTCAAACTAAAAGGCTACTGCTCCTTTAAATGTTTTGTTCCACATGATAAAGCATTGTAGTATAATATGTTGCCGTATAAAAAAATAGTAATGATTGACTGTGGGTTACATTCAGGTATTGTAGCTGTCATTCTGAAGGTTAATAGGCTTGAAGCCCCAATTCTGAACGAAGTACTGATAAGGATCTTTACCCAACTGATATAACTTTAGTCTAATATATCTCATGAATGTGGAAGTTGACAGTGCTCTGCTATCTATATGCAGAAGTGGGCTGTCAACATCTTCGTCTTTATTCAGCTTACAAAGTCTATTAAAAGCTTTCACGGGACACCATTTGTCCAGAGTGGGATAAAACAGAATAATTGCCCCTCGGTTACCTTGATCTGTCTTAGAATGGGTTAATATAAATTTATAATGATTATTTTCAAATGACAGTTGTGATTTTTTGATAAAAGTGTCATTATAGTTTTTGACTGTGAAATCGCTTGGCCTTAGGAAGCCAAAAAAGGCCAAACAAGCAGCTGCTGCTATGATGATGCTATATCGTTCTCTGACCGGATTAGTACTGAGGTAATCCAAAAATTGTCTCATGAGAGAGCCTGAGATGGGAAGCCTTACATGTTGCTGTTGTCTGGGAGTTTTAAAAAGACTGCCTAATTAGCATCATAACTTGATCTATGGATGAATATTTGAGAAAATTCTTCTGACGGAATCAAGGAGTTCAATTTAGGAATGGTAAATTCATGGGGGGCCAAAAAATCAATAATGAACATTTTTTTCTGAGAAAATATATGCGATGCTAGCCCCAGTGGATTGACTTGCTAGACTGGAAATGGAGGGGTTTCGAATGGATCTATAAGGAATCCTTTCTTGAACTCTTCCACCAACAAGGCTGACACTACCTGTGGTTCAGCTACTATGAAATTAAGGTTCGGGCATTCAAGTTGATCTGTCTGGGAATGCTATCATTCCTGTAGTGAAACCCTCAGAAACCTGATATAATAAACATAACAAAAGTTATATTATGATGCAAATATAAAAGAGAATTTTGACATATATGTCTCTTAAGCCTTTATTGGATGCCATGGCCCTAGGACATATTGTCCGTGAATGGGCTTTTTTACATGTTGTGCAGATATGTAACAGCTTACACCCGCTGAAAAAGCAACCTTTGGTATTGAAATTATTACATATTGGGGTGGAACCCAGATAATGGATTGTCCGCCCCAATTTGTCTCTGCTTGGTAGCAAGGAAGCTGATGACGTGCCTGATTGGGAAGTAGAAGGAACTACTGGAGCCACGATATTAATTGTCGTTGAATTAGCTGGACATAGGTTTGGCGAGTGGTATGTGGATTGACAGGCATTACAGGTAGAAGCCCTAATGCCGGCAAAATGCCGGCAAAAAAGCTTGTTGTCCAGAGCTCCCCAGTCTATTTGGAAACTAAACTGGGTCAGACTTGCTGCAGACTTGGCTGGAAAAGCACAGTGATAATAGTAGAATGCCAAACCACCATACTTGTATGCCAAGTCTGTGAATATGTACAGGTAGATGTCTAGTTTCTGCCTCCTATGTGAAAATGATGAGCATAAAATGTCTCTGTATACACTAAATGCGAGGACGAACTCTGGTATCGATAATTTCCTGGACAATCTTGGATCAGAGAAACAGGATTTGATCACTATCAGGTTAGCTTAACAAAACTGTACCTTCCGACAGTGCTGGTGAGTGAAGCTGGAATGTACCTAATTACATGGTGTGGGGTAACAAAAGACCTCTAGCCCTATTGCATACGTGAATTGTGCTGATAACATGAATCGTGATATTCTGGAACCACTCATGTAGCCAGGTAGGGTACTAATGACCTTGCCCCATAATTGAGGTGTGTCTCAGTAGCCTCTTAATTGTGACCATGTGAGTCAAGTATACTTGAACATATGGAATTGTATAGTGATACAGATACTGGAAATTAAATTTAATTTCTGTTCAGTTCTATAATGATGTCACCTTGGATGAAGGTAAGATTATGGCTACCTTTAGCTTCCCTGCTAGAAGCAAAGTCAGAAGAGCTCTCGGTCCCTCCCATGGAGGTATGGCCAGGGGAACCCTCAGCCTCAATCAAGCATATAAAGCCAATGGCCTCCCCAAAGCGGATAACGTCAAGGGGAACATTCAGCCACCATGAATGAGGTAAGGCTAAGGGGAACCTTCAGCCTCCCCAAAGGAGGTACTGCTAAGGGGAACTTTCGGCCTACAAAAGGAGGTAAGGTAAGGAGGTAACGTTAAGGGGAACCTTTGGCCTCTGCGATAGAGGTAAGGCTGAGGGTACCCTTCAGCCTCCACGATGGAAGTAAAGCTGAGGGGAACCTTTGGCCTCCACGATGGAGGTAAGGCTGAGAGGAACCTTCGGCCTCCATGATGGAGGTAAGGCTGAGGGGACCTACTAGAGGAACGTGGATATTGTCTGTACCTCAACAGATCCCGGTACCATGCCAAAAGACTGGGTCATCCTCTCCTGGCCTCATCATCCCTTCCACACAGGCGCCAACGTCCCAATGCATATGCATCACACTAGATGTGTCTGGTAATGTCGGCGCCCTCCGATGACGTCACTAGGGGTATATTAGGAGCACTTGCCTGTCTCATTGCTCAGTTTTTCTATTGAGTTCAAGCATATTACTTGCATCTGCACATTCCTCTAGTTTGGGTTTCCTGGTATTTGACCTCTGCCTGCCCTCTTGACCTTGCCTGTTTGCCGCCTGCCCTGACCTTCAGCTTTCCACGACCACGAGCTTCAGCATCCACTACCTGCTGGACCTGCATCAGCCTGCTTTGGCCCTCTGACCTGTCCACTACCTGCTAGACCTGCATCAAGTCTGCTCTGACCTCCAGCCTGTCCACCGGTCCTGGTCCTGCTCTTTCCTGGTACCATTTATGTAGTTTTCTCTCTTGTATACATGTATATTATTTGTGTTTCATAATGGAGCGGTGCACTCCGAATTCAGACCGTAGTCCTCTCTGCGCACAGAGAGGACTCTGAATTTGGTGCACAGAGAGGACTACTGTCTGAATTCGGAGTACCCTGCTCAGTATCAGCCGCTGTAGGGCAGTCTCTACTGTGCATGACTGCCCCGTGGCCATTGCTGGGTGGCACTATGGCCTGTGTACACGGGCTCTTCCACTAGTATAATAATAATTGACTAAGCTTCTACTAACTTCTCCCCTGACCCCCCATTTTTTATTTTTTTAACACAAACCTTAAATGTATTATAGATTTCTGAGTTGATGGATCAGTGCAGAGACTGACACAGCAGGCCCCTAAAATTAGATAGATATTGTTTAACCAATTAACCTCTCATATAGAAGAACAACTAAACTCATTCATATGCTATCTTTCATGCTTGACAGACTTAGACTATTACCTAACAAATTTAGATTCTAATTCTAAATCGGAGATGCCTAATTTGTCCTGCTGTAAGACCTGTAAAAAACAGACACCCTTGGTATGGCTAAACAGAAAAAAGATTGCATTCTCTGGCTAACCACATGCTATATGCTACTGCCATACTCTCATCCTGGGTTAAGGGCCTGAATATAAAGAAATACGTGATTCAGAAGTCTGATGGATTAATTTGTGTGAAGATGAAGTGATAACTAAGATTTACCACCTTATGTACCTTGACTATTCACTAGCCATGATAAACAGCTTGGCAATGCCTAATTACTCATGACGATGAAGCTAAATGGGAAGACTTGATTCACACATTTCTATTTATTTTGAAGGTATATTAGACAGGGTATCATGGAAGTGAAAACAGTTTTTCACTGGTAAAGAGGGAGAAATGGCTTTAACATCACTTCATTCTAATACTCAGTCTTAAAATGCCATCTTTAGGTCACTATTCAGTTTTATTAACCATCCCCATACATGCACACTTAACATGTTAAGGAGCTAACCTTATAGATTAACCCTACCTGGTGACCATTCAAGAGCATCCCTTCCCTATGTATGTGTGCTGTAAACAACTTGTCACGGTTTTCTGGCAAAGAAGGACAGACACAAATCTAAAATATAAATCCACCTTTATTTAATAAGTACAGTAATACTGGTATTAGCTCACACAACCCCAGACCAAAGGATAATCTGCCCCAGATTCCTACCCGGAGCTGCACACTGTGCTGCGCACTGCACTACTGAGAGATACCGGAGGCTAAGACAGAGGTACAAGGGGAGCACCAGTGAGAACAGACGATGATGTACCAGTCTCCACCTCAGATCATGCGATCGGAGGCAACAGGGAGCAAGAGTAGGCCTGAGCCATGGAGCAAGCTAGTGCGCCACAGACCACCGTGGACACAGTGGAAATTGGTTCAGCAAGTGATGCGGGGTTAGGACAGGTTCCACTTGCTAGCAGCACAATACTCCTGTTCCTAGTTGCAGTACTGATTCTGAGGCAGTAGCAGCAACAGCAGCAACATCATCCTCTGCCACAGCCACTGAAGAGGAATGTGGAGAAGAAGAAGAAGGAGGCCATTTTTCTCCACTTTCCTTCCCTCCCAAAGACATGGGTGTGGGGCTATTTTTCTCTTGGTGCAGGAACAGTGCAGTCATCAACAACAGCACTGTGCACAATTTGTAACAAGTCATTGAGAAGGTGTAAGAAGGAAATGCACCTTGGCACAACCTCCCTGATAACACACATGAAACACAAACACCATGACATTTATGTCAAACATGTTAAAGCCAAACACCCGCCACTGAAATTGAACACTGCTGTTGCTGTACTACTTGAGTCTCCAGAAAGGCAACAAGAGGTGAAACAGAGATGAAAGAGGAGGAAGACTAGAGAAACCCAAGAAGAGGCTGGAAGTTCCATGACAAGCGAAAGGTGTCTATCACCTTCTCACTCTAGGGTAAATACATCTTCTGACAATCCATTATGTTCATCATTACCTCCCTATCACGGTGCCCGTGATTGCTGCAGTTCTCTTTCTATCACCTGCAGGGGGCTCCCATTGGCTGTCTGCAGTCAGCCCGCCTCTGGTTGCCTTTTTAAACTCAGTCTGGGCACCCTTTAGTTGCCCTTTAGTGGTGTCTCTGACAGCATTCACTTTGCTTGTCTGCTGAAGCTATTGGGCCTGTTCCTGAGTTCATGAGTTCCTGAGTTCCTGAGTTTACCTGTTCCTGTGTTCCTGCCTGCATGTCAGTTCCAGTCCGGTTCCGGTTGCTGTCATTCCGGTTGCCAGACGACTTGCGGTACTCGTCCCGGTTGAGCCTCGGCCTGCTCCTGCTGTTTCCTGTGTTCAGTTCCCATGACGATATTTCTCTCCTGTCGCTCCGGCGACATTCTGTCTGTTGGTCCCAGCGTGCGGAAGCTGGGTTACTCCATTAGCCTTGCGGCTCACAATACTATCTGTTGGTCCCAGCGTGCGGACGCAGGTTTACTCCATTAGCCTTGCGGCTCACTATACTGTCTGTTGGTCCCAGCGTGCGGACGCTGGTTTACTCCATTAGCCTTGCGGCTCACATACTGTCAGTTGGTCCCAGCGTGCGGATGCTGGTTTGCTCCATTGGCCTTGTGGCTCATTCTACTGCCTGTTGGTTCCAGTGTGCGGACGCTGGTTTACTCCATTTGCCTTGCGGCTTAAGGTACAGTTATTGGTCCCAGCGTGCGGACGCTGGTTTACTCCCTGACTTGCAGTCAGGTTTCTGGTGCTGTCCAGTCCTAGCAGCACTTGTTTCAGATGTGTACCGACACTAGCCTCTCCTTGGGTGAGACAGCTTGACTGTATACTCTATTTACCATCCTACTGTCATTGTCATCTGACAGTCACTGGTCTTAGTGGTGTCTTCCTTCTTGGGCTGCCCTGCCCGGTATTGGTAAGTCCGGTAGAACCTTTCACGTTGCCAACTTTAGGTTGCCTTACCCGGTATTGGCAGGGCCGGTAGAGCCTATCCTTGGGTATCCATTCTGGGCTGCCCTGCCCGGTATTGGTAAGGCCGGTAGAACCTGTTACGTTGCCACTCCACGGTTGCCTTACTCGGTATTGGCAGGGCCGGTAGAGCCTATTCCTTGTGTATTCCTCAGGCTGCCCTGCCCGGTATTGGTAAGGCCAGTAGAACCAGTACGTTACCATCTTACGGTTGCCTTACCCGGTATTGGCAGGGCCGGTAAAGCCTACTTATCACTATTCCTTCAGTATCGCTTGGGTTGCCTTGCCGGTATTATTTGCAAGGCCGGTAGAACCTATCTCAATTGTCAATTGCTTATATATATGTTATGCTTGTATGTGTATGAAAACCCTATGGGATTGCCTTAACTTTTCAATAAAGTTATGTTTGTACCTAAACCTTTGGTCTGAGAGTCTTAACAAACCGTGACACTCCCCTAGTCTGTGGATGTTAGGATGTGGCAGCTCATATCCACCCATTGCACACTGTATGGTGCCCTGACCACACATGGCAGTGTGCTGGAGAAGCATTGCAAGCAGTGCATCAAGCGGAATCTAAGGAGATTCCATCCCACATAATATGCTAAGCTTATGGCAGGGAGGGTTCATCATTACTATTAAACTGTCAGCAAGTTGTCATGTGTTCTTAGTGGGGTGTGGACAAGGGGCATAGTGATAGCAGCAGTACTTGGTTTCTGGTGCCATGGTGTTTGGATAGAATTGTGCCAGGTGTTATTTACTACACACATTGTGCACATTGCAGTTGCAGATGAGAGGTACAGTTCCTGCTCCCAAGGGAAAAGTTTATATTCTTGAAACAACACATCCATGATTTTGGGGGAGGTGCAGGTGAAGAAGAATTATTGGCCAAACTTCTTCTTTTCTCCACAAATACCTGAAGTGATAGGGGTTAGTTATGGTGCTGATACTGCCTCAGGTGCATCACTGGAGCTAGCTGTGGAAAGTGGAAACTTCATCATCCATCACCCATAATACTGCTGCTGTTAATCCCATTCCATTTGAGCTGCCTAATCATCCTGCTGCTTAAACAGCTCAGCAGCATCAGCAAGAACAGCTGTTGCAAATTCCGCATCTACATCAGGGCATTTGACAATGGCCAGTGGCCAATGGCCAACACGACATGACCTGCTGTAACTAGGCCAGTAGGGCATTTTATTTCCTCAGGGTTTGTGTTTAAAACAAAACAAAAAACACATAGGCCTACAAAAAAATAAACAATTTTCAGGGGCTTGTTTCTACAAGTCCTACAAATCAATGTTTCCTTAGGGCTTGTGTCAAACAAGTCTAAGTCCTACAAATCAATGTTTCCTTAGGTCTTGTGTCAAACAAGTCTAAGTCCTACAAATCAATGTTTCCTCAGGGCTTGGGCCGCTAACAACAAATCTTACAAATCATCCTCTACAATATACTCTGTCACATCAAGTATCAGTCTGCTCCAGTGTCAGCTTAGGTCAGGGGGTCCCTGTCTCTATAACTTTACATACAAATTTCTTATTTTATTTTATTTATATTTTTATTAACTGACCCCCCAATATCAGTCAACAAACTCCCCAAAATAAATTTCCTGCTCAACTGATTCTTTCACCAGACTCCACCCACTAACATAAGCACCCTCCTCAGAGCCCTTTTATACTATGTCTTATGGGGTTTTTATAATTGTATTTAGTATTTGTTTTTATTTGCTATGTGTTGTATGTAAATTCAATGTTCACATTGATTTAATTGGAATGAGCTAGGTGAAAAAAACAGAAAAACTGCACTTTTGGCGGGCAATTTTTCACCAAGTGGGAAGTGCCATTATTCGCAGATTTCAGTTTGAGGTGAAAATTTTCACCCATCCCTACTCATGTGAAATAAATACTACACTTAGTAGCTTTTATTTTGTTTGTACCTGTCTGTTTTGCACTCTATGACCTAGATCAATTTATCTTCACGAGTGAACAAGTTCACTTTCTTCATTGAGCTGCACCAGAGTAGGATTTTTTGGACAATATTGGAAACATTGGGAAATGTTTGGGTTCATTGGAAACCATTACCACCATTTATCATCATTCATATCTGTATTCCCTCCCACAGATTCTTTATTTTCAATTCTTTTCATTTAACCATAACTCATATATGTTCCATCTATGGATTGGATCATTCATTCATCATCATGGTGTTGATGAGCTCTACAAAATATTTTCTGTGGACTGTAAAGGTACTTTTTATTCACTTCAAGATCTTTATTTTGGATTTTGTATGAACATTTATTCACATCTAATTTGTATTATCTAGATTTTTAGCTGAATTCATTATATGATTTGTAAGACTGTTAATTTCAGTGTAGGCTTTGGAATTGTTCTTATTGATACAATGTGCGGTTTATGATTGCATTTTTAGAAACCCATAGGTTTTCTTTTATTTGTGCACAGTTTTTCCTTTCAGTCTGATCACTCAGCATTCATATTGACTTTTTATCACTGTGAGGCTGATGTACTATATCAGGTATAATGGAATGACCCCCATGCTTGACTAGAGAAGCTCCACTGCTGCTTTTTTGCCACTGAAAGCATGACATGGATCAGGAAGGAGTATGTTATAATGCTAATGCTAATTAATTGGAATGCCACAGAATCACAGAAACAGAACATCCAGGGCAGCACAGGAACAGGTCTCGATTATAGTACATGTACAAATAAACACATTTACATACAATGTGCACAAGTTACACAATCCTATCATATTTCAGTAGATATAATTTATATCTAACAAAATCCCTAACATGATGCAGACCTTAATACATATTATATTATAACACACAAATACCTGCCACTTTTCAGGTGGGAAAGCTGGGGTACATATTGAAATAACCACGGGACAGACCGGTATTAGCAATGTTTGTGCTTGAGCCTAGCACATGGGCTACATTGCTGGGTCTCGTGGCTTTGGTCAAGCCTCAAGGTATATGTTGGCCTTGGTCAAACCCCAGAACATCTTCTGCATTCAAGTTCATGGAAAGTTCCCAATGTAGGACTGGGTTCTGGAGTCTCTGGATATTTGGAGGATGGCTCCTGCAGGCTTCCTCACGGTCTGCCAGATGACAAAGAAGTGGACATCTGGGCAGGTGCTTGGTGCTAGGCAGCTAGCACCCTCCTGCTTTCCAGTATTCTCAGATGAGGACCAGTAGGTGCAGCCCTCAAGAAGCGCTACCAGCAGTGAATGTTTTTAAGATACTACGCCAGGAGTACAGGTGATGTAGCTTTGCTAATCCAGGGATATCCTGAAAAGATGCAATGTTGATAACTCTTGAGAACCAAGATTTGCTAACCCTGTACTAAAGTAAGATGATCATATATCACTTTAAATGCAGGACACTTATGAAAAATTAATTCTGCAGGACTACACAGGAATCAGTGCAAACCTGCAGAGTGCAATTTTTTTTATCCTAAACATCCTGCATTTAAATGGAGTTAGGTAAGGTGGGTGCTTAATTTATTAATTAATTTAGCACCAGATGCAATTTTGTTGTTAATGTGCTAAAAAATTGCATTGCCTCTGAAATAATTCTCTTAGAAAATACATGAGTGATATATGCATTGAAACACTTTATTTGCATTGCTAACTTTTCTTAGAAGCAATGGTTATTTTTATTAGCATTACTACATCTGTGAATTTTTATTACCATTTTTTATAACAAATGCCATTATTAAATATGAAAAAATCATAATGATTGTTTCATTTGCTCTGCATTTGTACATTAATATATGCTTATGAAGAACTGGAACAATTCTGGGGTAAACCAGCCGCACCATAGGCAGTAAACATTCTTTTTGATTTAAATGCAAATTTTAACCCCTTGAATGCTAACAAGCAAGGTCTCCAACCCATTACTTCACCATGTGATGGCTGTACTTCACTAACATTCAGGTAGCTAAATTCTCCATTTAAATCAATGAAACTTAGATGATTTTTATTTGCCCTTTGGTTTGTTTCAGAATTGCTCCATTGTCCTTTGTGCACCAGCATTTGTGTGTAGAAGGCTTTGCACATCAGGTCATAATGTTGAAATATGACCTACTTTGAACAGTCCAGTGATTCTCAGATTCACCAATGAATCAGGTTTTCAGATATCCCTATTTAAGTACAGGCACAGCAATCACAGTATAGGAGCCACTGATTACTCACCTGTGATTAAGCAGGAATATCTTGAAAAGCCGACCATATGACGTCCTGAGGATTAATGTGATAAACATTGGAACTGGCCCATAAACAGGTTGTTGTAGTTTGGCACAGTAGCATAACTAGTTATTGTAGGGACCTGGTACAAACATTTTTTAGGCTCCATAACAAAAATATTTTCAAAGATGCATAGCCAGAAGCTATTGGACCCTGTGGCAGATGGGGCCCCCTTGGATGCTGGGCACCTGCACAGCTGCATCCTGTGCACCCCATTTTACTATTCTACTGGTTTGCCATCTTGAGCTCACATGCAGCAATTTGAATGTGATTCCAATGAGATTTTCAATCATCCGTGTCAAATCAGACAACCAGTTTAGTCAGTCTACTCTGATTGTGCTAGTTTATACACACAAAGTTAAATGTGCAATATGGTTCATTTCAAACAAACTGCAAAATAAAAAAAACAAAAAATATCACTGTATATGGGTACCTTAAAGAATCAGTAAACTTTTTTTATGAAAACCTAGAGGGTTGTTCAGCACATTTGAAAGCAATGAGCTGAACATCCCTCTGGCCCATAAATGGTTAATGATAGCAATAATACATTGCTTGGTTATGCCCATATTTGTTGGCATCTGAACTAAAGAAACAACTTTTACATGTGTTGGCAAAGTAGCACTGGATATTTAAAGACCTAGTAACTCCTAAATATGATGGTTAATATGCATTAAAATATCAGGCACCACTAGCCAGCATCTGCAACCATTTTTCTAAAATATGCAGTTAACATGTGTTTCCCATAAATGAGTCCATAAATGAGTCCAGTAAGTCTGTATTGATTCTCTAGCATGTGAAAACAAGATAAAGGGCCCTACAGTCAAAGTAATACTGTAGTGTTTTGGGGATAAATCATTGCAACAAGGGGGCAATGAAATATTCCAAACTGATGTAACAGCAATGCATTGAAGACCACTCTAAGATTCAAGTGGTTAAAAGACCAAGTAAATCACTAGGAATTCTAGAAATTGTCTGTAACATCAAAGAGATTAAATTAAGTGGGAATATCTGTATATGGAGAATGCCTTAAAGAACATTCATCACCAGAGTGTATTGTTCCAACAGCTGAGTTTAGTGGATGTGATGTCACGATGTGGGGATATTCCATCTGGTATGGGGTAGGTCAACTGATTACAACAATGGAAACTATTGCTACCAAGACCTACATTGATGTAACATACAATGGACTGTCTCCCATACTTTTCCAATTTTATGGAAGTAACTAACCCTTAAATCAATTAATATGATAAAACTCAAACAACAAAACAAGGAACTGGAACATTGTAGTACCATTCACAGAACTCCAAACTGTATGTCACCTAATGACGTTAGGATAAAGTAGAAATATTGATACATTTACTTTCAAGTAACCTTCAGAAGTATAGGATATGAGTAGTCATTTTTTGATCTCCAGCTGGACATCTAAAGACTGAAAGATATGTGTATCTCTCTATTAACCTCCTGCTGCAGACGTCAAACTGTATCATATTTATTTTAATATTTTATTTATAATTTGACAGCATATGTTGATGAGAAGAGTAGCATGTATTTATATACACATTAACACAGACCTTTTGATGATTTAACACTAAAGTCTTCAATGTCATCTCATTCTTTGAAGTCAGATTTATTTGATTTAAATATATTTTTCTTGCAAAAGTTTTATTCTCTCAAGCGTTTTGATCTTAGTAGTTACATCTGACACATCATTAGAGAACACACGTTTTAAAAATGTAGTCATTGAATAATTCTCTGTCTCATTTTGTTTTTTTTTAAATGGTAATACCACATAACTATCCATAAAATCAACTTTTTAAATAATTTTCAATTACTAATTGTATTTTTAATGATGTAAACTATCATGAAAATAAAAGCTTAGGAAACTAAAGAGCATAGTGGTGTGTAAGACTGTGTTGCTACAAATCCTTCATCTTGACAATTCTTAAGACAATGTTTTTTTAGTATGTAATCAACAACCCTGCAAGCTAATGAGGAGATTCTTCCTCCCTTTCCTTGCATCCCTAATTCTTAGTGCATATTGAGATGTCTGTCTATATCACCAAAGAGTTGTGCTCCCACACATCCAGACACACATCACCACAGCATCGAACCTTATTATATCTCCTCCCTGGGGGGTTATGCACTAAGGTGTAATAAAGAGGAGATAAAAATCCCAGTCATATCACTTATCCAGTTCCTGTGTTATTCTATGGAAGCTATGCAGTCGAACTTAATGCATAACCCCTGACTTCTCCAGTGATATCGATTATCCAAGTCCTATGTTATTTTATGGAGCCAATGCACTAAATTTTCTCCAACTCTGGGCAAGAGAGGGCAAGAGTTAGATAAAAAGAAATGATGGAGTAGAACCAGAAAAAGTCTTGGAGCTTGTGAAATAGTGGGTGACCATAAGCATGGGAGAGAAGGTTGAAGGGAGAGAAAAGGTTGGGAAGAGAACAGGGGAAAATAGGACTGCAAAGAATGGGGACTTAGTAGTGGATATCAGTGAAGAAGGATGAGGCAAGAACTGGTAAATCATAAAACAGAATAAATAAGAGAGATATGGAAATGAGACAGAGGGAGATACATCCAGCAGACCTAGGCAGAGGTTGTAACCCTCTGATGTTCTCTTATCATGTATTCTTATCTTGATTTACTTTGGGGCCTAAGCTTTGTTTGCAGTCTTACCCTGACTATCTGATTGTTATCATTAAGTTGACCACAAATCCCTTGACACTTATAAAAATGTAATTTGGCAGGCCTGAATTGGATCCACTGTAACCCTAGAATGTATATTTTTATAATTGCACCTGATTTAAATGTATATGTGGTCACCTTAGTTATAATATTCCTGCATTCATATGAAAAAGAAAAATAGTAGAGGGATTGTACTAATCTTCCTGTGCAGCTCATTTTCTAGGCTGAGATGTCAGCCTCTATACACAACCACAATACCCTTGCCTTTGCTAAGATGGTGTATATAAAATGTAGACAAGAGGCTGGCACAGCACATAAAAATAAATTATAATGCCTATTTTAGCACAGAATTGTATTGGTACATCTCCCCTGTATGCTACAGAGGTTATAGATCATAGGTTCTAAAACTGTGACTCAGGCCTCTCTGACAGTTCATAGTTTAGGAATAAAACCACATGATCTTAAGTAGATCAGTCATTGGCTAAATCAGTTTATAAATCCACCATAGCTAATGATTGAGAATAACATGAATGCCTGTACTGTTGGTGAGGAGTGAGAATAGAGTTTACAAACACTGAGAATGTAAAGAGCTATTAGCACCATTAGAAGAAAGCCTGTGAGGTTTCAATAGTTCACACATTCTATGAAGAACTATTACATTGTTTGACTAAAAGCTATCACTATCTGCAGTCAGTGTTCTAAACACAAGCAGTTATTGTTGTTCTAAAATTGATTCAGAATTCTCTATTCCCATGGATACTAGAGAGACCTGGAAAGTATTGAGAAGCAATCCAAGCATCCAAGAGCTAAAATCACAATTAAACTTAGACTTTTAAATTCTGCATGCAGATGTGCTGAGTAAATTAGATATCAAAATGTTGTTAACACTACAGCACAATTTCTATCCCCCGCCATATTTAATCATAAGTCATTGTACCTTAATACAACATAAATTAATTATGCTAGGTTAATATTTATCATTTTGAACTTACTCTATGAACATACTTTATGAATTCATTTTACATGTAGTTGGCCATCAGGAAAACTTGGAAATGACCAGAAGTTCTCATTAAAATTCTAAGCTGTGGGATTCATTGCCTAACACTGGATTTTTAAAGCCTCTTTTATACAGGTGACATAACTATTGCAGCCCCACTTCACTCACCTCTCTCTTGCTTTCTGCCAATGATCTGTACTCAAATGAAGAATGACTTACAGCTGGCACATGTGAGTGCTAGTTAATGTTACTGACTGGTACCCATGTCGGTTAGCCATTCATTGCCATCTCCAACTCTGATGGAGTAAAAGCTCTACCAGTGTCACTATAGGCCATTATGCAGACCTTATTGTAAATTAGAAACACAATAGAAGCAGCTACACAGTGAGGTAGATATGCTGTGCTGTTCTGCTGTGAATTGTTTGTTCAATTGAGGCTAGAGAGGCTCATAGTGACTGCTGTGACTAGCAGTAAAAGGCGGAACTGGACATACCCTGTGTGTCCACTGTGTCTGAGTCTGTGGATGAAGTGAGCACAACTGAACCAATGCTGTCAAGTCCCCCTAAATCACCCCTAGGAATCTTTGGGAATTTAATGGGAAGGGAGGAAGAGAAGGGTAATACTAGTAGTGAGAGCAGAACAGGTCAGTTGCCTGTGCCTGCTGCAAGATGTGCTGCCCCTGCTGCCTCCATTGCTGTACCTACTGCCACAATTTCTGCCCCTGCTGTTACTAGTGCTGTACCTGGTGCCAGATGCACTGCCCCTGATGCCACTAGTGCTGTTCCTGCTGTCAGACGTGCCACCCCTGCTGCTAAATATGCTGACCCTGCTGCCACTAATGCTGTGCCTCCTGTCAGATGTGCTGCCTCTGCTGCCACTAATGCTGTGCCTGCTGTCAGATGTGCTGCCCCCAGTGCTAAACCTTCTGCTAGTGTGTCTTGTAATACTCAGGAGGAGGGATGGAGAAGATGATGCCAAGTGTGACAGCAAGGGACCCTAAGTCACACTTGCCATCCCCAAGCAGTCCCGCTAGTGCTAGTACTACTACTACTAAGGTCCAGCAGCTTGTTAGCATTAGGAGGAGTGAAGGAGGGGATAATTAACAATATCCTCATATTACTAGTGACTGTGAAAAGGAAGACTCTGTGGCTGAACTTGATGTGGATGGTGTTAGTAGTAGTAGCGGTAATGCTGAAGCAGCCATAGTGGTATGGAAAACATATGAGAGCTTCCAGACTAGTAGTCAAGGAAGCTCACACCATTCCTTTGACCCTGGGAGTCCTCCTCTTGCCTTCACTAAAGTGTCCAAGTGGAATAGGATCCTGAAGACAAAGAGGCCAGAACTGTTGTTGGGGGAGAGCAGGTGCACAATTAATACCCCCACCACCAGCAGGAGCACAGATCATCTGACTGTGCCTGCTGCTAGTACTGCTACTGCTGCCAGTCTGCCTTCTTCAGGTCAAAAGGAAATGCCAAGTTTGACATTAGGGGACCCTCTGTCACATTGCTTGTCATTGCCACCTTCTCCAAGCAGCAGTGAGATGCCTGTAATAGAGCAGTAGCAACAGCGCGTAGGGACTAGTGATGGTGGTGGTGATGATGATGCTGGAGAAGCTGGGCGGAAGAGACATTGATGGCCTTTTTAGCAGAAACTGAGAAGGAATGGGAGACAGGGATGAGGATGGGCATCACCACCACCACCGCCACAACTAGCAGTGACATTTTGGAATTTGAGGAATTTACAGCTGCTCTAATTCCTGCTGCTGCTGCTGATATGCAAGGGCAGCATTATGTCAAACATGTTAAAGCCAAACACCCACCACAGAAATCAAGCACCACAGTTGCTTTACCCCCTGACTCTCCAGAAAGGCAACAATAGGCGAGGCAAAGATCAAAGAGGAGGAAGAGTAGAGCAACCCAGGCAAAGACTGGTAGTTCCATGATGACTGAAACAACTAGCTCGCCATCACCTTCTAGGGTGACTACATCGTATCCCAAATCACCTCGTTCATCGTTACCTCCCCCACCAAATTATAGCCACTCTGTTGATGTTAGGATGTGGCAGTTCGTCTCTACCCATTGCACACTCCGTGGTGCACTGACCAAACATGGTAGTGCGGTGGAGGAGAATCACAAGCAGGGCATCAAGTGGCATCTGAGGAGAATCCATCCTGCAGAATATGCTAAGCTGGTGGCAGGGAGGTGGCAGGGAGGTTACATCATTACTGTGCACTGTGCCTGCCCCAAGAGAAAATTAGTCCCACACCCATGACTTCAGGGGGGAAGGAGCAGGTAGAGAAGAATGTCCTCTTTTTTCTTGTCCTCCACATTCCCCTTTACTGTCAGGCACTAATAAACTGTCATGTGTCCTTAGCGGGGCCTGGGGAATTTAATGGGAAGGGAGGTAGAAAAGCTATATCCAAACACTGGGACACCAGAACCCAAGTACTGCCACTGTCACTATACCCCTTGTCCAGACCCCGCTAAGGAGACATGACAACTTGTTGACAGTTTAATAGTAATGATGAACCCACCCTGTCAGAATCTTAGCATATTCTGCGGGATGGAATCTTCTCAGATTGAGCTTGATGACCTCATATCTATTCTCCTCCACCACACTGGCACACAGTGTGCAATGGGTAGAGACAAACTGCCACATCTTAACACTGACAGAATGGCTATCATTTGGCAGAGGAAGTAACAATGAATTAGATGGACTGGCAGAAGATTTAGTTGTTACCCTAGAGGAAGAAGGTGATGGTGACAGCGAGCTAGTTGTTTCACTTGTCATGCAACTTCTCTGTCTGGGTTTCTCTATTCTTCCTCCTCTTTGATCCCCACCTCACCTCACCTCTTGTTGCCTTTCTGGAGAGTCAGGAGGTGCAGTAACAGTGGTGCTTGATTTCTGTGGTGTTTGGCTTTAACATGTTTGACATAAATGTCATGGTGTCTGTGCTTCATGTGTGATATCAGGGAGGTTGTGCCAAGATGTGTTCCCTCCTTTTCCCTTCTCACTGACTTGTCACAAATTATGCACAGTGCCATTCCTATGACTGCACTGTGCCTGCCCCAACAGAAAAAGTCCCACACCCATGAATTCAAGGTGGAGGGAATAGGTGGAGAAAAATGGCCTCTTTCTTCTTGTCCTCCACATTCCCCCTACACTGTCTGTGCTGGCAGCGGATGATGTTGCTGCTGTTGCTGCTACTGCCTCAGAATCAGCACTGCAACTAGGACCAAAAGTATTGCTGGCACTGGCAAGAGAAACCTGTCCTAGTCCCGCATCACTTGTTAACCCCATTCCTGCTGTGTCCATGGTGGTCTGTGGCACACTAGCCTGCTCCTCAGCATCCTGCTGCCCTTGCAACTCAGCAACAGCAGGAATTAGTGCAGTTGAAAATTCCAGAACCTCATTGCTAGTGGTGGTGGTTTTAGTGATGCCCATCATCACCATCATCATCGCTGGAATACATCCTGTTTTTATAGTGAAATGTGAAAACAAAGTAAATCAATGATGGAGACTTTCTAGCCACTGAAAAATTGGCAGGGAATTTTGGCTAATGGGTGAAAAACGCAGACAATAATGTGGTTTTCGTGGAATTTCTTGCTGGAACATGGTGACAACTTTCACCCATCCTTACTTATCACCTCCTCCAAGCAGCAGTGAGATATCAGTAATAGAGCAGCAACAGCAGTACGTAGGGAGTGGGACTAGTGGTGGTGATGGTGATGATGATGGTAGAGATGCTGGGGTGGAAGAGATACTGATGGCTTTTTTATCAGAAACTGAGAAGGAATGGGAGACAAGGATGATGATGGGCATCACTTAAACCACCACCACTAGCAATAAGCTTTTGGAATTTGCAACTGTTCTAATTCCTGCTGCTGCTGAGTTGCAAGGGCAGCAGGATGCTGAGGAGCAGGCTAGTGTGCCACACACCACCATGGATACAGAGGGAATGGTGTCAACAAGTGATGCGGGACTAGGACAGGTTCCACTTGCCAGTACAAGCAATACTCCTGGTCCTAGTAGCAGTGCTGACTCTGAGGCAGTAGCAGCAACAGCAGCAACATCATCCGCTGCAAGAACAGACAGTGTAGGGGAATGTGGAGGACAAGAAGAAAGAGGCCATTCTTCTCCACTTGTTCTCTCCCCCCTGAAGTCATGGGGCAGGCACAGTGCAGTCATCAGCAAAGGCACTGTGCACAATTTATGACAAGTCAGTGAGAAGGAGGGAACACATCTTGGCACAACCTCCCTGATATCACACAGGAAACACAGACACCAAGACATTTATGGCAAACATTTTCAAGTCAAACACCCACCACAGAAATCAAGCACCTCAGTTGCTTTACACACTGTTTCTCCAGAAAGGGTACAAGAGGTGAGGCGGAGATCAAAGAGGAGGAAGAATAGAGAAACCCAGATAGAGACTGGAAGTTCCGTGATGAGTGAAACAACTAGCTCACCATCGCCATCACCATCTTCCTCTAGGGTAACAACTAAATCTTCTGCCAGTCCACCTCATTCATTATTACCTTCCCTGCTAAATGTTAGCCACTCTGTCAATGTTAAGATGTGGCAGTTCATCTCTACCCATTGCACACTGCGTGGTGCACTGACCACACATGCCAGTGTGGTGGAGGAGAATCGATTCCAAGTCATCAAGCGGCATCTGAGGAGATTTCATCCAGCAGAATATGCTAGGATGCTGGCAGGGAGGGTTCATCATTACTATTAAACTGTCAGAAAGTTGTCATGTGTCCTTAGAGGAGTCTGGACAAGGGGTATAGTGACAGCGGTAGTACTTGGGTTCTGGTGTCATGGTGTTTGGATATAGTTGTGCCCCCAGATGTTATTTACCACACACACTGTGCACATTGGAGTTGCTGATGAGAGGCACAGTTCCTGCTCTCAAGGGAAAAATTTCTATTCTAATAACAACACACCAATGATTTTGGAGGAGGGGCAGGTGGTGAAGAATTATTGGCCAACTTCTTCTTTTCTCCACATAGACTGGGAGCTACTTATTGTGCTGCTACTGCCTCAGGCACATCACTGGAGATCAGGCCAGCTCTTACATGGGTCCCGGTGGGGCCATGGACTCAGGTGGCACTCTGAAATGGGTGGCAATTTGCTGCCCCAAGGCATGTATTTTGTGTGCAGCGTCTACCCACTGCCCGCACTGATGACGGTTGGGACTGTGTCACATGCGGGTATCCTTTTAAAATGTCGCCCTCTATTAGGCGCACAACACAACGGCACATTCAAAATGCTGTTGTGCTCATAACAGCGATATCAGAATGCCGCCTGCACGAAAATAGCGACATTCTGAAATCGCATGCCACGATATTGTGTCCTTCAAAAGAACTCTGCATCACTGTTAACCACTTGAAGACCAGGGACATGAAGAGACAACCCGTTCTCTCCTCAGCCACTGCAGTTCATCTCACCCCAACTAGAGACTTTCTATCAACCCATACACTGCGCCCAATAGAGGGAGATATTTTAAAAGGATACCTCACATGCGGAGACGCCGTGTGGAGCATGCCAGGATTTTCTTCCTCTCTTTGGAGGCCAGTACAAGTTTAAAACTGGCGCCCAGACTGACGAAGAAAATCCCAGCATGCACCACACTGCGGTCCTGGCTGTCATCAGTGCAGGGCAGTGGGGAAACTGAGTAAAAAGCAGGAGAAGAGCCAGACAAGCAGAGAAGAGAGGGAGCGAGCCAGAAGGAGAAGAGAAACAGACAAGGGGGGAGAAAGAGGCACAAGGGGTGAAAAGAGAGGCACAAGGGATGAAAAGAGGGGAACAGAGAGGCACAAGGGGTGAAAAAAGAGGCACATGGGATGAAAAGAGGGGAAAAGACAGGCACAAGGGGTGAGGGGAAAAGAGGCACAAGGGGTGAAAAAAGAGGCACATGGGATGAAAAGAGGGGAAAAGACAGGCACAAGGGGTGAGGGGAAAAGAGGCACAAGGGGTGAAAAGAGGGGAAAAAAGAGGCACAAGGGGTGTAAAAAGTCAAGAGGGGATAAAGAGGTACAAGGGTTGTAAAAAAGGCAAGGGGGGAGAAAGGTACAAGGGGTGTAAAAAAAAACACTACAGTTCTATGTGGTTTTAGGGGCAGGAGAGGGGTTAATATAATTAAGGATGTGGTGTGTTTTGGTGGGCATGGTTTTTGTGTGCGGAGGCGGGGGCAGCATTTCATCCTTGGACCCAGGCAGCACAATGTCTTGTCTGGAGTTAGTCGTGGCAAGTGAAAACTTCATCATCCATCACCCAAGTTACTGCTATTGTTGATCCCATTCCCTTTCAGCTGCCTAATCATCCTGTTGCTTAACAACTCAGCAGCAGCAGTAAGAACAGCAGTTGCAGATTCCACAATTATGGACTCAGGAGGACATTTGACAATAGCTAGTGGCCACTGGCCAACATGACCTGCTCGCACTAGTCCAGTAGGGCATTTTTTTCTCAGGGATTGTGCGTTGAAGAAAAAAAAAATAAAAAAACATAGTTCTACAAAAAAAATTAACAATTTTTGGTGGTTTATTTCTAACAAGCCTAAGTCCTACAAATCAATGTTTCCTTAGGGCTTGTGCCTCTAATGAATCATCCTCTACAAAATACTCTATCAAGTCAAGTATCAGTCCACCCCAGTGGCAGCTTATGTCAGGGGGTTCCTGGCTCTATCACTTTACATAAACAATTCTTTTTATCTTTTTATTTTTTATTAACTGTCTCCCCCAATACCAGTCAAGAACCCCCAAAACAAATTAACTGTTCAACTGGTTCATTCATTCACCAACACATGCACCGCACTCAGACCCATTTTATACCATGTCTTATGGGGGTTTTATTAATTGTATTTAGGATTTATTTTGTATTAACTGCCCCCCGAATCCCAGTAAACAAACTCCCCATAAAAACATTCACTGTTCAACTGATTCTTTCCCCACACCCCACCAACACAGACACTCTCATTCCCCTTCATACTATGCCTTTGGGAAATAAAATAATATTTGTTATTTGTTCTGTGTAATTTAAATGTTCCCATTGATTTCATTGGAATGAGCTAGGCAAAAAAAAAGCATGGAAAAGTGGAAAATCTGCCCTTTTTGCGGGAAATTATTCACCAAGAGGAAAGTGCCATTTTTTGTTGATTTCAGTTTCAGGCAAAAATTTTCGCCCATACCTAATTCTTTTTATTTTTATTTTTCTTTATTTTCCAAATACAAATACATACAACAATAAAAAAAACATCAATCAGACATGACATCCAATCCCAACCTTTCATTCGTGGAGGTGAGCAATACAGGAGTTACCACTTATTTCCACCCAGCCTTAGCAATAACAAATCAACTCGCAGCGGATTAAGAAAATTGACATTTATTCCACATCTCTCTCATCCCACTACCTAACTTCTCTCCCACTTTAATCCTATCATAATAGGAAATCTCCGCATCCCTTTGATATCGCAGCTGACCCAAAACTTCCGCCCATAATGGTGGCTCCAAGGACTTCCAATGCCTTGCTAAACAAATCTTTACAGCCATGACTACATTAACAAACAAATACTTAAAGTACTTGTTTGCCCCAGGGGAATCAATATGGAAAAGAAAAAATTGAGGAGAAATATGCGTCACCACCCCCAGGATACCTGAAACCATCAACTCCACTGCTTTTTTCAGATCATCCAGCTTCCTACAACTCCACCAAATATGCACATGGGTCCCATCCTCCTCCAGGCATCTCCAACACCTGTTCAAATTATGTGTATGAAACTTGGCCAACCGGGCAGGAACCATATACCATCGCTGAAGAAGTTTATAATACTGCTCCTGAAGTCCAATACAGTGCACCGCCTTCCTCGTAAGTTGCCATGCCTTAAACCAAACCTGTGGAGGAAATTCAAAACTCAAATCTTCTTCCCATTTCCTAATCGCATTGGATTTCCCAACCGGATCCAAATTAGTAAATAGCTGCAAAATCTTTGAAGTCAAATTAACTGAAGTTTGAATATTTGGCAAATTATCCCATACATCCGCCACCAAGGGCGGATTAGCCCTTAAATAACTCCTGATTCTAATATACATAAATTCCTCACCAGAGGACAATCCAAATCTGTTACAGAGTGTTACAAAAGGGCTAAAATTACCTCCATCAAATAAATCTGAAATTAAATTTATTCCTGCACATTTCCACCCCAGAATGTTCAGATCTTCTAAGTATACAGATAGGACCTCAATTGGACTCGCCATCGAAATATAGCTATCCCTTTTCCACCTGTCTTTAAACCCAGCCACAATCCCAACAATATTCTTAACCAAATTACTAGCAATACCAACCTTCTCAAAACGAGAGGAACTGATCCACCATAAAAGTGCAGGGTCGATATCTCCAAAATATTCTCTCTCAATCCTGTACCAACCTAATCCCCTATCTCATTTGGTTACCCAAGCCAACAAGTGAGTAAACATAACAGCTAGTGTTGAGCGAGCATGCTCGGCCGATGCTCGGATCGGCTCGAGCATCGCTCTGCTCGGCACATGGCGGTACTCGTACGAGTACCGCATGTGCTCGCCCGCCATGTTCGGGTCTCCTCCCCGCACGTTTCGCGGCTGCTGCGCAGCCAATAAACGTGCAGGGAGGCTCTGACATCAGTGTAATGCCAGCAGCCATGTTGGCTGCTGGCATTACACTGATTGGCTGGCCAGAACCCGTGGTCGGGTGCTGTATAGCACCTGACCAGCGAGTTCGGCTCAGTCTTAGCCAGGGAGAGATGAGGATAGGAAGGGAAAGTCAGTGTAGGGAGAAAAAAAGCAAAATTGTGAAAAAAAAAGAACCAAAAGTCCTTTTTAGGACTACTGTGTGTGGGGGCAGCAGTTTATTTTGTGTGGGGGGGGAAAAAAAAAAAAAAAAAAAAACATATATTCTGTTTAGTGTGCAAAGTTGCAGATTAGAGCACATTCTGTTTAGTGTGCAAAGTTGCAGATTAGAGCACATTCTGTTAAGTCTTCAAACTAAAATATCAAAGTCACATATTCCATTCAGTGTGCGTCGCCGCAGTTTAGCAGCACATTCTGTGTACTGTGCACAGTTGCAGAATAGGAAGAAATACTGTTAAGTTTTCAAACTAAAATATCAAAGTCACATATTATATTCAGTGTGCGTCACCGCAGTTTAGCAGCCTATTCTGTGTACTGTGCACAGTTGCAGAATAGGAAGAAATACTGTTAAGTTTTCAAACTAAAATATCAAAGTCACATATTATATTCAGTGTGCGTCACCGCAGTTTAGCAGCCTATTCTGTGTACTCTGCACAGTTGCAGAATAGGAAGAAATACTGTTAAGTTTTCAAACTAAAATATCAAAGTCACATATTATATTCAGTGTGCGTCACCGCAGTTTAGCAGCCTATTCTGTGTACTCTGCACAGTTGCAGAATAGGAAGAAATACTGTTAAGTTTTCAAACTAAAATATCAAAGTCACATATTATATTCAGTGTGCGTCACCGCAGTTTAGCAGCCTATTCTGTGTACTCTGCACAGTTGCAGAATAGGAAGAAATACTGTTAAGTTTTCAAACTAAAATATCAAAGTCACATATTCCATTCAGTGTGCGTCACCGCAGTTTAGCAGCCTATTCTGTGTACTCTGCACAGTTGCAGAATAGGAAGAAATACTGTTAAGTTTTCAAACTAAAATATCAAAGTCACATATTCCATTCAGTGTGCGTCACCACAGTTTAGCAGCACATTCTGTGTACTGTGCACAGTTGCAGAATAGGAAGAAATACTGTTAAGTTTTCAAACTAAAATATCAAAGTCACATATTATATTCAGTGTGCGTCACCGCAGTTTAGCAGCCTATTCTGTGTACTCTGCACAGTTGCAGAATAGGAAGAAATACTGTTAAGTTTTCAAACTAAAATATCAAAGTCACATATTATATTCAGTGTGCGTCACCGCAGTTTAGCAGCCTATTCTGTGTATTCTGCACAGTTGCAGAATAGGAAGAAATACTGTTAAGTTTTCAAACTAAAATATCAAAGTCACATATTCCATTCAGTGTGCGTCACCGCAGTTTAGCAGCCTATTCTGTGTACTGTGCACAGTTGCAGAATAGGAAGAAATACTGTTAAGTTTTCAAACTAAAATATCAAAGTCACATATTATATTCAGTGTGCGTCACCGCAGTTTAGCAGCCTATTCTGTGTACTGTGCACAGTTGCAGAATAGGAAGAAATACTGTTAAGTTTTCAAACTAAAATATCAAAGTCACATATTCCATTCAGTGTGCGTCACCGCAGTTTAGCAGCCTATTCTGTGTACTCTGCACAGTTGCAGAATAGGAAGAAATACTGTTAAGTTTTCAAACTAAAATATCAAAGTCACATATTATATTCAGTGTGCGTCACCGCAGTTTAGCAGCCTATTCTGTGTACTCTGCACAGTTGCAGAATAGGAAGAAATACTGTTAAGTTTTCAAACTAAAATATCAAAGTCACATATTCCATTCAGGGTGCGTCACCGCAGTTTAGCAGCACATTCTGTGTACTGTGCACAGTTGCAGAATAGGAAGAAATACTGTTAAGTTTTCAAACTAAAATATCAAAGTCACATATTATATTCAGTGTGCGTCACCGCAGTTTAGCAGCCTATTCTGTGTACTCTGCACAGTTGCAGAATAGGAAGAAATACTGTTAAGTTTTCAAACTAAAATATCAAAGTCACATATTCCATTCAGTGTGCGTCACCGCAGTTTAGCAGCCTATTCTGTGGACTGTGCACAGTTGCAGAATAGGAAGAAATACTGTTAAGTTTTCAAACTAAAATATCAAAGTCACATATTCCATTCAGTGTGCGTCACCGCAGTTTAGCAGCCTATTCTGTGTACTGTGCAGAGTTGCAGAATAGGAAGAAATACTGTAAAGTCTTCAAACTAAAATATCAAAGTCACATATTCCGTGTAAGATGAAGAAGGCGGGTAAAAAGGGACGGGGAAGTGGACGTGATCCTGATAGTTCAGGGCGCGGGTCAGGACGCGGAGAAACTGTGCCTGGTGCCAGAGCACAAGAAAGAAAGACATCCAACATACCTAGCTTCATGTCTCATTTTACAGGGCGTCGCAGGACATCACTCTCGAGGTCCGACCACTGTGAACAGGTGGTCGGTTGGATGTCAGCTGATACTGCTTCCAGTCGGTTAAGCACCACCCTGTCTTCCACCAAGTCCACTCTCAGTAGCCAAGAGTCTGGTCAACATAATCCTCACTCTGATCATCCTTCCTCCCACCATACACGGTCTGGTCAAAGAAGTGATCCCACACTGGGATATAGTGAGGAGCTCGTCTCATCACCAATCCTTCATTTGACCCTCTCTCCAAGCACGCTTGCAGAGGAACATGACATCTTGTGCCCTGATTCACAACCTCTAGAGGGTACCCAATCACAAGAAGATGACAGATGTGAACGGCATTTAAGGTCAAAGGAAGTAGTGGATGATGATGATGATGATGATGAGACACAGTTGCCATTAAATCAACCACTATTACTGTCTCAAGACCTTGTTGAGCAGAATGTTATACAGTTGTCAATGACTGAGTATGTGGTGGGATCAAGACATGAGGAGGATGATCAGAGTGAGGAAGTGGAGGAGGACTTGGTGGACGATGAGGTGACTGACCCCACCTGGGAAGGTGTAGAGCCGAGCGATGACAGCAGTCCTGAGGGTGAGCCATCTGCAGCACCGCAACAGGCTGGAAGAGGCAGTGGTGTGGCTACAGAAAGAAGGCGGACCGCACCAAACCGGCCCGCAAATGTTCCACGGAGCACCCCCTTGCGTAAATCTCCCTTGCCAAGGGGTAGGTGTTCCGCGGTATGGCGTTTTTTTAAGGAAAGTGCGGACGACAAAAGAATTGTAGTTTGCAACCTGTGCCACACCAGAATGAGCCGAGGCATGAACACTAGAAACCTCACCACCACCAGCATGATCCGACACATGGCATCCAAGCACCGTAATAAGTGGGAGGAACGCCTGGATCGCCCATCTGTGTCTGCAGGCCACACCACTGCCTCCTCTTCCCCTGTTTTCGGTGCCGGCCAATCGCCTGTCGAAGGCGCAGGCCCGCATACCTGCCGCCCTGCACCTGTACCATCTGAAGCACCATCAGTGACCACATCCACTTCCCTGTCCCAGCACAGCGTCCAAATGTCGTTACCCCAGGCATTTGAGCGCAAGCGAAAATACCCAGCCACCCACCCACAGGCCATAGCACTAACCTCACACCTTTCCAAATTACTGGCCATCGAAATGCTGCCATTTAGGCTTGTGGACACTGAGTCCTTCCGCAGCCTGATGGCAGCAGCTGTCCCTCGGTACGCGGTCCCCAGCCGCCACTACTTTTCCCGGTGTGCCATCCCCGCATTACACCACCATGTGTCCCGTAACATCACCCGTGCCCTGACCAACGCAGTTAATGGGAAGGTCCACTTAACGACTGACACATGGACAAGTGCTTGTGGCCAGGGACGCTACATTTCCCTGACGGCACACTGGGTGAATGTCGTGGAGGCTGGGAGCGACTCGGACCCTGGGATGGCACGGGTGCTACCCACGCCGAGGATTGCGGGCCCTACCTCCATCAGGGTTTCCGCCAGCACCTACGTTATTGGCTCCTCCTCCTCCGTTTCCACCTCCGAATTCTCTACACGCAGCGCCACTCCCCCATCAGCCAGTAGCTGGAAGCAGTGTAGCACTGCAGTGGGGAAGCGTCAACAGGCCGTGCTGAAGCTGATCTGCCTTGGGGACAAACAGCACACGGCCTCAGAGCTGTTGCAGGGGATTAGTCACCAGACCGAGCAGTGGCTCTCGCCACTCAACCTGCAACCAGGCATGGTTGTGTGTGATAATGGGCGTAACTTGGTGGTGGCTTTGGAGCTCGGCAAGCTCACACACGTACCATGCCTAGCGCATGTATTTAATTTAGTGGTTCAGCGATTTCTAAAAACCTACCCCAATGTGCATGATCTCTTGACCAAGGTGCGCCGCGTGTGTGCACATTTCCGTAAGTCATCTACAGCTTCGGCCGGCCTGTTGAAGCTGCAGCAGCGCTTACAATTCCCAGCTCACCGGCTGCTGTGTGACGTGAGCACGCGCTGGAACTCCACCTTCCACATGTTGGCCCGGCTTTGTGAGCAGCAGAGGGCAGTAGTGGAGTACCAGCTGTTACACGGTCGTCGCCTCTCCGTTCAACTTCCTGTAATCAGAAGTGAGGAGTGGGAATGGATGTCAGACGTCTGTGAGGTTTTACGCAATTTTGAGGAATCGACACAGATGGTGAGCGGCGATAACGCTATTATCAGTGTAACCATCCCACTTCTGTGTCTACTGAAACGCTCGCTGCTCACAATTAAAACCGACGCTTTGCATGTGGAAGAGGTGGAAATGGGGGAGGAAGAGCTTACACAAGGTGATAGCCAGAGCACCCTCACTTCGTCTTCTCAGCGACAATTGGAGGAGGCGGAGGAGGAGGAGGAGGAGGAGGAGGAAGACACGGTTGCCTCCGCTACAGAGGGTAGCCATGGAACTTTAGTTCCATCTCTTCAGCGTGGGTGGGCAGAAGAGGAGGAAGAGGATGAGGAGATTGAGAGTCATCCTCCTGGTGAGGACAGCGAAATCTTGACTGTTGGTACTCTGGCACACATGGCTGACTTTATGTTAGGCTGCCTTTCCCGTGACCCACGCGTTGTACGCATTTTAGACAACACGGATTACTGGGTGTTCACCCTTCTGGACCCCCGCTACAAAGAGAATTTCTCATCTCTCATTCCTCCGGTGGAGAGGACAAGCAAAATGGTGCAATACCAGAAGGTTCTTGTTGAAAAATTGCTCCAAAAGTTTCCATCTGACAACGCTGGCGGCAGAGTACGTGCTACCTTGGCCAACCGAGAAGGGGAGAAAAGGGGAGCACACAGCAGTTCCGACAAAGGCAGGGCAACACTCTCCAAGGCGTGGGACACCTTCATGACACCCCGCCAGCACCCTCACCCTGATGCGCAGCCTAGTGTCACAAGGAGGGAAAAGTTTTGGAAGATGGTGAAGGAGTACGTAGCAGACCGTGTCAGCGTCCTCAATGATCCCTCTGTGCCTTACAACTACTGGGTGTCCAAGCTGGACACGTGGTATGAACTGGCACTCTACGCCTTGGAGGTGCTGGCCTGCCCTGCCGCCAGCGTTCTGTCTGAGCGTGTATTTAGTGCTGCTGGTGGCATCATAACAGATAAGCGTATCCGCCTTTCCACCGACAATGCTGATAGGTTGACACTTATAAAAATGAACAAGGCCTGGATTTCCCCTGACTTCTCCACTCCACTGGAGGAAAGCCCTGGGGGAACATAAACTCACTTTATATATGTTATTTACAATGATGGGAATACTCTGTATTCCCATTCACCCCTTCCACCCAAAAAACGGGTATATGGTTGACTCTTAATCTTCTCATCCTCCTCCTCCTCTTCCATATGCCCTGTGCTATAATTTTTATATAGGGCCAGCTCACCAGCGGGCCCTGTGATATAATTTTTATATAGGGCCAGCTCACCAGCGGGCCCTGTTTGACAATTTTTATATAGGTCAGCTCACCAGCGGGCCTTCTCATATAATGTTTTATTGGGTCAGCTCTCTAGCGGGCCCTCTCATATAATGTTTTATAGCGTCAGCTCACTAGCGGGCCTTCGCATATAATGTTTAGGATGGTCAGCTCTGCAGCAGACCCTCACCCATAATGTTTTAGATGGTCAGCTCAGCGCACGTTTCCCTCTTAATCATGGCCTCAGTTCAATAAAATCAAGGACATTTTTGGGAGAATTTGCCTCTGCGCACGTTTCCCTCTTAATCATGGCCTCACTTCAGAAAATCAAGGAAATTTTTGGGAGAATTTGCCTCTGCGCACGTTTCCCTCTTAATCATGGTCTCACTTCAGAAAATCAAGGAAATTTTTGGGAGAATTTGCCTCTGCGCACGTTTCCCTCTTAATCATGGCCTCACTTCAGAAAATCAAGGAAATTTTTGGGAGAATTTGCAGATGATATACAAGTAAATATACAGCAAATATTGTTTGGTAACAATTTTTCGCCTAAAGTCGTTTTTATTTTCCTTTTTGTGTGTTTTATGGTCAGTCTGTAAAAATGGCGTACTACGGGCGAAAGATCGTTCCCAGCAGCGATGTTGGAGTCCAAGATGCATCCAGACATCCTCCCTATGCTGTCCCTGAACCATTTCTGTGGTGTTTCCATCCTTTTCTGCCCTTTTCCTATGGACCAGGCACCCTCCCCTCATCAGAGCAGGGGGTGCCTGGTGTAATGCTCGAGTCCTCCCATTGACTTCAATGGGGCTCGGGTGCTCGGCCGAGCACTCGAGCCTCCGGGGGCGCTCGGTCAGAGCACCCGAACACCCGAGCATTGGGGTGCTCGCTCATCACTAATAACAGCCAAATATGACCTATATACATCCGGATATCCCACCCCATCTCTGTCCAGACTCCTTTTTAACACCGCAATCGAGACTCTAGGTCTTTTCCCCTTCCAGATATATTCCGCTATTATTTTATCTAGTTGTACAAAAACATTCCGCGGAATCCGTAGCGGAATTGCTCTAAACAAATATAATATCTTTGGCATAATATAAGATTTGATCACATTAACTCTCCCCAACCATGAGGTCTCCAACCCCTTCCAACGTTTAAATAATTCTTTTATCTCTAACAATAGAGACTCAAAGTTCAAATATATAATTTGGGTCAGATCCACACACACTCTTATCCCAAGATATATAATAATCCTATTGTTCCAATCCACCTTACCCTGCATTCTTCTCTCCTCCACAGAGGGCTTATAAAAGAGAAGAGTCTGTGTCTTTTCCAAATTCAATTTATAATTAGAATATTTCCCAAAATCTCAAATCTCAAAATAGGAGTAATACATGCCTCCAACAATTCTGATGGAAAGTTATTACTCCCATCAATACCATTAAAAAGACGAGAAAGATACGGGGCCACAACCTCAACCAATTTAAGATAAAATAATGCAGAGAATCCATCAGGCCCAGGGCCTTTCCCTAATTTCAGTTCTTTTATGGCACTTTCTACTTCAGCAGTCGTAATTGGTAAATTCAACCCATCTAACTTCTGCTCACTCACTTTTGGGAGACCCAGAGAATCCAGAAAATTCCTTATTTCCCCTACAGGTTTATCAACACCAGGCAATTATACAGCCGCTCATAAAATTTTCTAAATGCTTCCGCTATCTGAAAGGGAGATAAACAAACGCGGCCCTCATAAACAATCTTCTGTATCCGTCTTTGCCGATCCAGCACTTTAAGTCTCCGGGTCGTCTCCTTCCCAACCCTATTATTAGAGTAATACCACTGTGCCTTCAACCGTGATAGGGCTTTATTCATATTGTCAGTTAACTTCTCCCGAATAGCACCCTGTACCTTCTGTATTTCTTCCAAGATCATACTGTCCGGGGCCCGCTTATTGCGTGCCTCCAGCCTAGCCAAAGCAATATGCAAGTCCGCCAAAGATTTCCCCCTCACTCTCTTTAAATAAGAACCCCTTTTAATCAATATCCCTCTCATATAACATTTAAAGGCACACCAAAGCGTAGAATCCCGAACCTCCATATTATCATTTTCCACAAAGAATCCTTTCGCCAAATCCAATAATTGTTGTGTATACCCTTCCGCCCCAATAATATAATCGTTAAGCTTCCAAGATACAGCATGTTTATAATGAATATTATCCTTTAGTGACATAAACACTGGAGCGTGGTCCGACCAAGTAATATTTCCAATCTTAGAACCCTGACTCCCTTCTAGATCAGTTCCCCTCATTAAAAAAAAGTCAATACGGGAATAAGATTTATGCGGATATGAATAAAAGGTATAATCCTTCTCCACAGGATGTTGAACCCGCCACACATCATACAAATTAAGACCACAAAGACAGGCAGAAAAGGATCTTGCTCTGGCTCCTAAACGATAGCCAAGCCGATCTTTTTTTCCAACTGGAGTCCTATCCAAACAAACATCTCCTATACAATTCAGATCTCCAGCAATAATCAAAATCCCCTTACTAATTTGATCAACCCTAGCCATAGTTTCCTCCAAGAAATTAACCGGACGCTCCGACGGAGCGTACACGTTCACCAACGTGTACTCTACGTCATTCAACCTACAGACCAATACAAGCAACCTTCCCTCCTGATCACTCTCATGAAAAACATGCTCAAATTTTACAGCGGCAGAAATAATAATGGCCACCCCACACTTCTTCCTATCCATCCGAGAGGAGAAAAAAATGTGGGGAAACCTCCTAAACCTCCAACGTAGTGAATCATTACCCTTCCAATGTGTCTCCTGCACAAATGCAACATCAACCCCATCTGTCCTCATGAGATCATGTAAACAAGATCGCTTATAAGGCGAATTCAGCCCCTGCGAGTTGATTGTCACCAACCTAAGTGACATCTACCCAACCCCCACCTCCTGCATACTCACCACCACCCTGCTTTAAATTAACATGTTTATACATAGTTTACAAATCACCCTCCCATACATATAACACTATACACAAAAAAGAAAAAACAAAAAACACAATCACTCTCTCTCCAAGGTAAGAGAAAATTCCCCAAACCAATAGAGAATACCCTAAATCATTAGGGAAAGGACGGACTCCACGCTACTTAATAAACACCAAGCTATGAAAAGAAAGACCCTAAAAAAGGGAGAGAGAAAGAAAAAAAAAAAAAAAAAAACCTATACCACAAAACATTATATTCAGTGCTTCAATAAACCTTCAAACAGTGTATCCCAATATTCATCATCCAAAAGTCATAGTAATAAAAGGCATATATAATAATATACTCTATACACACAATCCCCACAAAGTTTCTAGACCACCACCCCCCAGAAAAAAAAAAAAAAAAAAAAAACCTAACCCCTACTCTCCCCCTTCATCACATGAAAAGTACTCCATCTACTTTATCCCTTCCAGAAATCCCATGTCTTTAACTTCTCCAGGACCTGCTCTGGACTAGTACAAGTATAGGTTTTACCCTGAAAAAAAATAGATAGCTTTAACGGAAAACCCCATCTATAGATGATATTATTAGCTCTCAAACTGGCTGTGTACTCCCTAAACTTCTTCCTATGTAATCTTGTATACACAGATAAATCAGCAAACAAGACTAATTCAGAAAATTTGCCACTTTTTGTAGGATTTTTCCTCATCTCCCGAACCAAGTGATCTTTAATAATACTGCTCTTAAAACAAACAATAACATCCCTAGAATAAACACTCTGTGTCAAATTAGAAGGTTTTGGAAGTCTGTGTATTCTCTCAATTATATCTTGCCCATAAAGACTAGGCTCCATATAAACCGCAACCAGTTCTGCCATATAAGAATTAAGGTCCCCAACATCCTCTGGGATCCCCCGAATCTTCAGATTCCTTCTACGTGCTCTGTCCTCCAAGTCCGCAACCTTTGCTTCCAGCTGAACAAAATTCATATCCAGGACTTCCATCTTAGATTTCAATTCCACGTTTTCCTTCTGCAGATTGCTTATTTCCTTCAAGTTCAAATCTTGGTTAGCTCTGATCTGTGTCAATTCAAGCTTATATTCAGCTAGATTTTTCTCCAAATCTGCCTTAATTTTTTCGTATAGGTTATTCAAAGCTATAGACAAGTTTGCCTGCGAAATACCAGGGGATGTCTCCATAAGGCTATTATCTGGAGTATAATCTTGCAGTGATTGACTTAAAGGCCCTGAGGGACTAAATTGGTTATCAGATGGGTAGAAAGAGGCAATAGTTTTAGTTTTGTTAATATCCGCCTTACTCATAGATTTCTCTTTACTGCCCCTACCCTTCTCCATTTTAGGAGCCATATTCTCTTTCTTTGGCGCACCAACTACATAAACCAGTCCTCTTCAGAAGTACTATGGTTGTATCATACACCAAACATCCTCTTGAGTCTGCACAAAGTGAGTACTTTAAGGCACATACAAAAACAGGTGTTTAACACTTCCCCCTCAGGGCATATGTCCCTCCATCAACCACAGCTTATAACAAGAAAAGATCTGCGTTACTTATCTGTCAAGGCCGCCACTGAAACACTGCTTATCCACCTTGAAGCCTATGCTCGCTCCAAGAAGCCCAAAAAGCACAGCTACCACATCATGCTGCAGATAGTTCATTAGGCGGTTTCCTTCACTGCATACCGCCAACAAAACGCCGATCCTCCTTCCTGCCGTTCAGAAGCCAACCCGGCGCCGCTCGAGCCGACACCACCTGCCTCCCCCATCACGGTCCTCCACCACATCACGCCAGACTCAGCCGCCTTAGTCAAGCGCACTGGCATCACACATCCAGCCGCAAGCTCAAGTCCGCTCAGGTCCGCAGACTTAGTTCCCCGGGTGCCATCGCCCTTCGGCGTCCTTCTCCCCACCGACCGCAGCCATCAGCGTGTACCGCCCCACCTCCTCCCGACGTCGTCACGTCATCACGTCCTCTCCTCCTTCCCCGCCCATACCTAATTCTAATAACAACACACCCATGATTTCGGAGGAGGGGCAGGTGAAGAAGAATTATTGGCGAACTTCTTCTTTTCTCCACATAGACTGGGTGCTACTTATTGTACTACTACTGCCTCAGGCCATCACTGGTGATAGTCATGGAACCTTCATCATCCATCACACATGTTACTGCTATTGTTGATCTCATTCCGGTTCAGCTGCCTAATCATCCTGCTGTTTAAACATCTCAGCAGCAGCAGCAGTTGCAAATTCCACAATTATGGACTGCCACTGGCCAACATGGCCTGTTGGCACTAGATCAGTTGGGCATTTTTTTTTCTCAGGGCTTGTGCTTTGAAGAAAAAGAAAAAAAAAACATAAACAATTTTTTGGGGGGGTTTTCTAACAAGCCTAAGTCCTACAAATCAATGTTTGTTCAGGGCTTGGGCCTCTAATTTAAGTCTAAGTCCTACAAAGGCCTCTAACAGCAAATCAAACAAATCATCCTGTACAAAATACTCTATCAAGTCAAGTATAAGTCCACCCCAGTGGCAGCTTATGTCAGGGGGTTCCTGTCTCTATCACTTTACATACAATTTTCTTATTTTATTTTATTGATTTATTTTTTAATTAATTGTCCCCCCAGTACCAGTCAAGAAACCCACCAAAACAAATTCCCTGTTCGACTGATTCATTCATTCACCAACACAGGCACCTTCTTCAGACCCCTTTTATACCATGTCTTATGGGGTATTTTATTTGTATTTAGGATTTCTTTTTTATTAATTGCCCCCCAATCCCAGTAAAATCCCCCCCAAAAAAATTCCCTTTTCATCTTTTTCTTTCTCCACACCCCACCAACACAGGCACCCTCATGCTCCTTTTATACTATGCCTTTGGGAAATAAAATAATATTTGTTATGTGTTGTGTGTGACTTCAGTGTTCAAATTGATTTCAATTGAATGAGCTAGGTGAAAAAAGCAGGAAATAGTGGAAAATCTGCACTTTTTGTGGAAAATTATCCACCAAACGGAAAGTGCCATTAATCGCCGATTTCAGTTTGAGGTGAAAATTTTTGCCCATCCCTAGTTTCAGCTTGATCACATGAGCATTTATAAAGTCATCTGTGTAAAGGCACACAGTTGAGCCAAAGTATGGTCCAGTTCTTCACTCTAAAAAACATTATCGGATGATAGGCCTGTATCTGTCAGTCCTTCTATTGTGTTATTCATCTGGCCTCTGAGTATACATACAGTAATGTTACTGTACAGGGAAAATATTACTTCTGTCTTTTTTTGCAAAGGAAGATTTATAATATTTTAACAAAAGCACAAATTTGATTATGTATCATTTTATTAGTGTGGAGAGAGCTAAGATCAATACATGCTTTATGCAGCGGTCTGAGTAGGACCATAAGGAATAGCCAGATCTTTTTTCACTTACATCTCAGGAATAGTGAGCTAGAATTCCTGTGAAAAGTGCATGGTGTGCTTTCATGGTTTCTAAAATACCGGGTTACAAGTGGTTTTCAAAGTGAAACACTGAAAGTTGGGTCCCAGCTTGAAAGCTTACAATCTAAAGTGGTAAAGGGAGACATATAGAATACATAAGGGTTAAGTGTGGAATACAGTGCTAGATTAGCAAGTAGCAAGATTCTACCTTAGTTAGCTGCACCTCTACTGAGCCTCTACTGAGACTCAAATAGATTTGAGAAAGACAGGTACAACTTGACATACTGTGTGTACTTACACACACATCACTCCTACATACAACATGTGGTGCAAGCATATACTATGGTGTGGTGGTGTTGCATGCTTGCTTTAGCTGCTGTGCTACATGTTTTAGATTTTATTGCAAGCTGCTGATTATGAAGTTAATACTGGTCTAACCTCATCCTTTACTGTACTGGAAATATTAGCACTGCAGTCAAGTTAAAGGGATAGTAATACTTTAATATTACTAATCCCCATAATGAGGCTATTTCAAGAAGAATTCAATTGCCCCCAGTGTCATCTCTCAAACCTTTATGGTTTGAGAGATAACCAAAAGCAAAGTTCCCCTCCCTCCCCCTTCCTTGAAGTCAGCGTTGTACTGACTGCAGGGATATCCAGTTTTATTTTCATCAGTCGGTTCTGCAGCAGAGCTGAGACCACGTTAGTAAAAAGAAATAATTTCACTGAAATGGTCTTCTATGTGTGCTTGTAAACCAAGCACACGTAGAAGACCGTTTCAGTGAAATAATTGTTTTTTACTAATGCAATCTCGGCTCAGCTGCAGAGCCGCAAGCCTTACGTTTAAAGGTTTGAGAGATGACACTGGGGGCAATTGAATTCTTTTTTAAATAGCCACACTATGGGGATTGGCAATATTAAAGTATTACTATCCCTTTAAGAGAAAAAAACTGCTGCTGAAATGTTGACACTACTTTTATGTAGAGGCAGAATAGCAAAGAGGAGTTGTTTGTGGTTGCAAGCAGTGTGGGTGTGGATTGTTTAAATAAATCAACATTATTCTAATTATGTCTACCAAATGTGCAAGGCTTAAAGGTAAAGGGAGAGGAGTAGGGCAAGTAAGAGTGCATGAACAGTACATTTTGATGGTAGTAAACTTGCAGTAAAAAAACTGAATGTGGCCACTGTTGCTATTGCTTGTGCAATAAATGATGATAAGCCTCCTTTTCCCAAGGAGGCTGTTTGTAAAAGTGATATGAAAAGTTTTACCTCCTCCATTAGTACTAAGCCCTTTACCAATAATAAAGATAATAACTAGTCACATTCTAATGTTGTTCCATTAACGCAGGAGGATTTAGCAGTGAGATCAACCACTGAATCAGACAGTGACAATGACACACTGCAGCAAACTTGTGGCCAATGTTTCTATAAATCCCTCAAAGGGATACAATTACAAAAAAAAATAGCTGCATCTGATAGAAAAAGGCTGTCTCCCACCACTTAAAATAAAGATATCATTTTTTTTGAGAGATGATCTGGAACGTCTGGACAAGTAGCAATGCCTTAATATACACAATCATCATATTATCTGTCATCATCATCAGTGTCTCAGCTTCCAAGTCCAATCCCCACCCAGCCACATCACTGTTATTGACTAAGCAGCTACACTGGTCAACATCTCTAAGTATGAATGCTTCTGTTACTGTTTGAAGTGCAGTGCCACTGCAACCTATTACTAGTATATAGTCCCTGTAGTAGCAGTAGTAATTCAGTCTATAAAATCTAGAGTTTGGACATACTTCACTCATGACTTGATGGTGTCAAGAGGGTCATAATACTAGTTGTAGATGTCTCAGGGAGTAAAAAGACATTTGCTTCAGTAACAATAACAACCATGTCTCCTATTGCTGTTGTGCAAATGAAACGCACAGCGGAGGATGACTCAGCATTAGTTGGAGGTGGTAAAGTGGAGATGACTTCTCCAGTGCTATCACTTCTCCAGTCCCTATGTTATTCTTTGAAGCCTATGCCCTAACATTGTGTCAGTGCATAAGATGTTAGTGCATATGCTCTATAGAATAACATAGGGACTGGAGAAGTGTTATCACTGGAGAAGCCAACTCTGCTTTATCACTTTTTATCACACCTTAGTGCATAACCCCCATAGAGTTCCCATACCCGACACTACCTCCAGCAATTCTAGTCATGCAACAACTCGGTTACACTGTTCTTCTTCTATGTGTTGCCACATAGGGAGCAGTATGGAGGTCTCTGACAATTAAGGACTGTAAGACTGGCATCAACATTTGGGAAATTAATGGAAAACAGTATTGAAAGGAAGAATTGTTTCCTAACAAGTCTAATGACATGCAAAATCCATGGCAGCATGGCTTAACAAAAGGAAGATCTTGCCAAAGAAATCTGGTTGTTTTTTTTTATGTTACTCAAGTGATAGACAAGAGTGGAGTAGTAGATGTAGAATATTTGGATTGTAATAAAACTTTTGATACTGCAGGGTACAGGAAGCTGATTCATAAGGTGCATAGTATGGAAATAGACTTAAAGGTGGTTGAATAGATAAATAATTGGTTGAAGAACAGAAAACAGTTGGTCATATTCAATAGTATTTATTCAAAAAGAAGGATGGGTTAAAAGTAGAGTGCGACAAGTGTCAGTGCTAAGGCCTGTTCTCTTCATTAGTGATATTGCTGGTGGTATTCAAGGTAAGCCATGTCTTTTTTGCAGGGTTTACTCTCCAAGAGGGATAAAACAAATGCATGAGGATTTAGGAAAACTGGAAGCATGGGCAAGAGTTGAAAAATGCAAGATAATGCATTTAGGACACAGAATCCTAGAGTTGGAATACAGGCTTAATGGAACGGTGCTGGAAGTTATTATTTCAGATGAATCAAAGGTAGGCAAGCAATTCAATAAAGCAGTGAAAAAATTAAACTGGGTTATTGATTGTGTAAAAAGGACACATTAACAACAGAAAGAGAGAGGTACTAATGCCACTCAACAGAGCTCTGATAAGAACTCACCTGAGTATTGCGTACAATTCTGGAGACCACATCTTCAGCAGGACATTAATAAATTTGAGGTAGTTCAAACAAGAACCATTAAAATGGCATGAGCAGCTTGAAAGGAAGGAGGAATTATATGATAGAAACCTTTAACTGTATTAAGGGAAGCATGTTTGAATTAGAACAAGAGGTCATGATCTAAAGTTAGAGAATGGAAAATTCAGAAGTAATGTGTGAAAGTACTACTTTACAGAATGGGTAATAGATTTATGAAGTAATTTTATAGAAGACAGCAGATAACAGAAATCTAAAAAAATATCAAAATAGTATACACAGGATAAAATCACAAATAGTGTCAGTACAGATCAATTAGCACTTTCAAAGAGATTCAAAAATAGAGCTTCTGTGGAAATATTCTTCAGCTGTCACAGACGGAAGATTGAAGATGCCTTCTGCCAAGTACTTTACATTCTCTGCTAGTACCAAATGTTTGTATAGGCTTTATTTCTTGGGATGAGTGAAACAATTCTTTAACCCTTAGAGTGCCAGAGCAGTGTGCAACACATTGCAAAGTAATGTGTTGTGTATTCCTCTGGCACCCAGGCTTAAGTTAAATTCAAAATGTGCAGTTATGTAAGACCTGGAACAGTTTTTTGTGAAAGAGGTGTTTCGTTTTTCAGTTTGGTTGCCATTTGAACCAATACTATAGCAGGTAAAGTGATAATACATCAAAAAAGAGCAGGTTTTCGCACTTAAACATCAATGAAAAAAGTTTTAACCTCAACACACAAATAGGAGAAAAATGGAACTTTCCACCTAGTAGGAAATTTCTAGCTAAAAGTGCTGTTTTCCCTCTTTTTTGGCCAGCTCACTGCAATGAAATGAAGGGGAACACTGAATTTCATTTACTGGCATGAAATTTAATTAATTAGTAGGTGAAAATTTTCACATCAAACCAAAATCAGCGAATAATGACACTTCCCACTTACAGAATAATTTCCAGCGAGAAGTGCAGTTTTTCCGATTATTTTCACCTAAATCATTCCATTGAAATCAACGGGAACATTGAATTTACATACAACACATAGCAAATGTTATTTTATTTCCCAAAGGTATAGTATAAAAGGTGCATGAGGGTGCCTGTATTGGTGGAGTGTCGGGAAAGAATCAGTCGAACAGGGAATCTTTTTTTGGGGGGAGTTGTTTACTGGGATTCTTGGGAAGTTAATAAAAAATAAATACTAAATATAATTAAAAACAAAACAATAAGACATGGTATAAAAGGGGTCTGAGGAGGGTGCCTGTGTTGGTGGGTGGAGTTTGGGGAAAGAATCAGTTGATCAGGGAATTTGATATGGGGGGGTTTGTTGACTGGTATTGGGGGTATAGTTAATTAAAAAAAAAAAGAAATTTGTACGTAATCTGATAGAGACAGGGACCACCTTACGTAAGCTGCTACTGGGTTAGGATGATTTGTAATATTTGTTGTTAGAGGCCCAAGCCCTGAGGAAGCATTGATTTGTAGGACTTAGGCTTGTTAGAAACAAGCCCCCAAAATTGTTTCTTTTTTTGTATGCCTATGTTTGTTTGTTTTTTAAAGCACAAGCCTTGAGAAAACAAAATGCCCTACTGGCCATTGTCAAATGCCCTGATATAATTGTGGAATTTGCGACTGCTGTTCTTGCTACTGAGTTTTTTAAGCAGCAGGATGATTAGGCAGTTCAAAGGGAATGGGATTAACAACAGCAGTAACATGGGTGATGGCTGATGATGGTTTCACTTGCCACGACTAGCTCCAGTGATGTGCCTAAGACAGTAGCAACACCATAACTAGCCCCCACAACTTCAGGTATATGTGGAGAAAAGAAAAAGTTGGTCAATAATGCTTCTCCACCTGCCCCTCCTCAAAATCATAGGTGTGTTGTTAGTAGAATAGACATTTTGCCCTTGAGAGCAGGAACTGTGCCTCTCACCAGAAACTAAGTACTGCTGCTGTCAGTATGCCCCTTGTCCACACCCCACTAAGGACACATGACAACTTGCTGACAGTTTAATAGAAATGATAAACCCTCCCTGCCACCAGCTTAGCATATTCTGAGGGATGGAATCTCCTCAGATGCCACTTGATGCCCTGCTTGCGATTCTCCTCCACCACACTGCCATGTGTAGTAAATGCACCACACAGTGTGCAATGGGTGGACACGAACTGCCACATCTTAAAGGGATAGTAATACTTAAAATGTAAAAAAATATGTTGTAGGGTTTATCCCCTGAGTAAAACAAGAGTAATCCCACTGCTGAAATGTGTTTCATTCAAAAGTTATTAATTTTCAAAGTTGAATTTTTTAAGTGCAATATCACAGTGGCCTGAAATTGTACAGTGGCGCTGTTGCTACACCATCCTATGGAGATTTATGGTCCCGGGACCAAAGCTGTCCATAGGATGGTGTAGCAACAGCGCCACTGTACAATTTTAGATCACTGTGATATTGCACCTAAAAAATTCAACTTTGAAAATTAGTAACTTTTGAATGAAACACCTTTCAGCAGTGGGAGTACTAGCATACTAGCCTGCTCCTCGGCATCCTGTTGCCCTTGCAACTCAGCAGCAGTAGGAATTAGAGCAGTTGAAAACTTCCAAAAGCTCACTGCTGGTGGTGGTAGTGATGCCTATCCTCATCCCTGTCACCCATTCTTTGTCAGTTTGGGGTAAAAAAGTCATGAATGTCTCTTCCTCCCCGGATTCTCCACCATCATGATCACAACCACCACCAACCCCCAAGTGCTGTTGCTGCTGCTCTATTACAGACATCTCACTGTTTGGAGGAAATTATGGAAAATGTGATGGATGGTCCCCTAATGTCACACTTGCCATTTCTTGCTGACCTCAAGAGGTCAGATTGGCAGTACTAGCAGCAGGCACAGGGAGCTGATCTGTGCTCCCGGTGGTGGAGGTATTATTATTGCTAGGCAACAATTCTGCCTTCTTCAGGATCATGTCCCACCTGCACAATGCCAAGAGGGGAAGGGGACTCCCAGGGTCAGGGTAATGATGTGGGCTCCCTTGATTGTTAATCTGGACACTCTCAATTGCTTCCCCTACTATTCCCCTAAAGCTAGTCCCACCAGCTGCTTAGCCATCACTGTTACTACCACTAACACAAACCACATCAATTTCAGCCCCTGTGTCTTCTTCACGGTCACTAGTAATATAATGGTCACCCCCTCCTTCACTCCTAACACTCTGTTCAAGGTGCTGGACCTTCTTAGTAGTAGTACTAGTGGTGGAACTGCTTGGGGATGGTAAGTGTGGCTTTTGTGTCCCCCACTGTGACACTTGGCATCATCTTCTCCTTCCCCCCTCCTGAGAATTATAAGACCCATTGGCAGCAGGTTCAGCACTGGCAGCAGGCACAGCACTGATGGCAGCAGGGGCAGCACTGGCAGCAGGCGGTGCACGTCTGACACCACGCACAGAATGACTGGCAGCAGGCACAGGCAGCTGACCTGTCCTGCTCTCACTACTACCCTCTTCTTCCTCCCTTGAGACTAATTTCCCCAAGATCGCTAGGGATTATTCAGGGGAATTGGCCAGCATTGGGTCTGTAGTGGTCACTTCCTCCTCCTCCTCAGGCTCAGTGGACACATAAGAGTGTTTTCAGCTCCTCCTTTTATTATTCTTAAACTTAACATAATGATAGCAGTCACTATGAGCCGCTCCTGCCTAAATTTTGCTACTAACTCACAGCAGAACAGTACAGCACATCTCTTTCACACTGTAGCTGCTTCTTTTGTGTTCCACTTCATGGAAAATGGCACGTTTTGTTACTGAAAAGGCAAAAAGCACTTTAATCAAGGGGCAAAAACTTTCTAGCCATTGAAAAAATGATGAAGAATTTATGCAAATGGGCGAAAACCAAAAAGATTTTAATCGCCATGTTTAAAGCGGATTTTCTTATGAAAAAGTGGTCAACAATGTGGTTTTCGCTGCTTTTTTCATGGGAACACGATGAGACCTTTTGCCCACCCTGGACCAGGTTGCAGGTGACATAGACTGTTCCTCACATGTTTCTACTTCAGAATTAGCTTTGTTTTGTGCAATCAGGGTGGAGGCACATCCAATAACATAGCTGTTAAATACATTAGCTATTGCTGTAGGGCACTGGATTGTTTTTTTACCTACTGTAATAGTTGATGGGTGAGAATTGTTAGGGTGAGTTGTAGATGTTGTAAATAACCTCCCAAAAGTTGGATAATTTTGATATGTTATTGTTCAAGTTGTCAATAAAATATTGAGCTTGTCAATAAAATATTGAGCTTATGCTAGATTTGTTTGCTTTGTGCAAGTATTCTGCAATTGCCTGTATGCATTTTGATCATAAGCGGAGCCAGTTTTTTTACATTTTGTCCATAAGGCATCCCTGAATCTGTATAACTCAAGCAGGTCAGCCGAGACCCAGGGTAGATGGACCCCCCTTACCCCGATCTTCCTTAGTGGGGCATGGGTATTACAGACATGTAAGATTTCTGAGTAAAAACATTTAGGAAATACTACATTTTCTAAATGATCTAGGTAAACTCTATACCACGGGCAGTTTCTTAAAACATCTAAGGAAAGACTGGAGGTTACATTTTCTAAATTATCTAGTAATTGTGACTTTGGAACATGATTTGATTGGTTTTATTTTGTGAACACAGTAGACTATGGAGTGATCGTTAAACACATTTGCTAGTACCCCTGACGTGCTTTCTGATTGGAAGGGATAAAAGGATCCTGTCTAGCAGTTTAAGGGAGGAGATTAGCTGTGATGAATTCAATGTCTTAAACAATGAATAGAATCTTTAATTCCTGGAGTCCAGCCAATTAATATTAAAGTCTCGAAGAACCAACAGCTCACTTTTCTTATTTTGAGTGGCAATCTCGTTGAGGTGGTACGTTATGTCCAAAAGGGACTGTGCCAGCGTATTTGGCAGCTGGTAGATGCCAACAATTATGATTTGTTTTGAGGAGGGAAGGGCAATTTTGGCAGTAATGTATTTATAGGAATTATAACAGTCATTTAAAAGTGTAAAGTTTATAGACTCTTATCTGTATATGATTATGCCTCCTCCTCATTTTTCTCTGTCCTTTCTTAAGCATGAACATCGTTCAATTGCAACAGCAGTATCAGGTATTTTAGGGCTTATACAGGATTCAGTGAGTATGAGGATTTTTTGCTTGTATGCATAACAGCACGCTTTTGGTCAGTATACTACTTTTGTTGCAGTGGACAAAATATAGACCTTTTTAAAGTTGAAGTTGCCATGTATTGTGTTTCAGTGCCAGGTTTGGTTCTTATGTCATTTGCTAAGGCAAGTAATAAAATGCATAACATTTTAGTGAGTTTGTTGTGAGCATAAAGTGAAAGGGTGAATTTGTTGTTAGAATTATTGGGGCTGGGTGAGATTCTCTCCACTAGCAATCAGAGGGTAGTGCACATGTATGCAGAAATGCATGGTGGATTAAGATTTTATGGCACAAGTGAGGAGCATGATTGCTTGGATAACAGGAAATCTGTATTAAAAGTGGAAAATTTAGAACAGATAGTAGTAATATATTCATTTTGGTATGCATGTCACAAAGTTAGCAGGGAGAGGAAAAACAGGAAATCACAAAACATCTAAGATTGTTTAGTAACACAACTTTACATTTGCAACAGTTATTTAATCTCTTCCTTACAATCCCACTGCATCCCTTTTTGCTTACTTGATGTTGACTTTAATCTTTGTACTGCAATGGCTGTCTCTCTCTCCAGTCCAGCCCTCCTGTCTAACTCTCTTGTCCAACTCTCAATTCACTTAGAAAAAAGGTGCACTTGGAATAAAGGTGCCAACTAATAACCCCCACACTAACTATGCCTGAATTTAAACTAGTTATTTGTCCTTACTAAGACTGTGTGATCCCAATTTCAAATTATTTTGCATTGGGAGTTCCCTGAGTGCAATCATGTGTGGCACCATTAAAACATCTGATAATAAAAGACAGACACAGAGATATATATGAGAGGAATAGGGGAGGCAGACAATATGAAGACTGGGAAGCCATGGGTATAATTGTACATTAAGGAAATGTTGGCCTACTCTCTGACACATCTACATCACTACTATTAGGTGTCCCTGAGACCCAAGAACTTTTAGGAGTGTTTCTGCTGCTGATGTTTCATTTCTGATGAGCAGATGTTGCTTTTTCTCCCAGTCATACCTGTGTTTGTGCTTCAAGTTGGATCTCAATGAGGAAATGCCTAGATGGGATTCTGCTTTTCCTCTGCTTATATGCTTTTTTACACAGACATCAGATAGCAACAAATTTAGCTTTTGGATTGTGAGTGACACTATCTCCATAATGTAGATTTCATAGACTGAGGGGTTCCTCCTTTAAAGTGGTTAGAACTTTCAGGTGTACTAGGTGTAGGTGTCAATGTTGCTGCACTTCCAACAGCATCAGAACATCAAACCTAGGGTTATGGGTGTTTATAAAGACATGTGTTGCTGCTTACTCAGCCATAGTATTCATGACTGGGTGAGGGTTGGATTTGCAAACTGTGACAATGATGATGACTGACAGGATGTTTGTGTCAGACTCTCCAAATGATCTCTTACAAAGTTGATAAAACAAGCACAGTGGACCTTTTCAGTGGTGGAAGATTGAGCCTTTTCTATTCCACTAATTTTATGTCATCATCACTCTCACTCTCTGCTTCATCTGTTTCAGAAGAAGGGGAGGATGGTGGAGGGATGTATTCTTCATCATGAATAATTAGGTGATTATTAGTGTTGAGCGAGCGTGCTCGGCCGATGCTCGGATCGGCTCGAGCATCGCTCTGCTCTGCACATGGCGGTACTCGTACGAGTACCGCCATGTGCTCGCCCGACATGCTCGGGTGAAGAGGATCTGTGCCGGAAGAGGCACAGATCCGAAGACGCTCCGCTGGACCACCAGGGAATGGAGGTACGGGGGCATTGCGGAGATGAAGGGGGCATTGCGGAGATGAAGGGGGACATTATGGAAGAGGGGCATAGACTCTATGCCCCTCTTCCACAATGTCCCCCTTCATCTCCGCTATGCCCGTCTTCCACAATGTGCCCCTTCATCTCCGCTATGCCCCTCTTCCACAATGTCCCCCTTCATCTCCTATGCCATAGAGGAGATGAAGGGGGACATTGTGGAAGAGGGGCATAGCGGAGATGAAGGGGAACATTGTGGAAGAGGGGCATAGAGTCTATGCCCCTCTTCCACAATGTCCCCCTTCATCTCCGCTATGCCCCTCTTCCACAATGTCCCCCTTCATCTCCGCTATGGCATAGGAGATGAAGGGGGACATTGTGGAAGAGGGGCATAGCGGAGATGAAGGGGGACATTGACCAGGCACCCTCCGCTCATCAGAGCAGGGGGTGCCTGGTTTAATGCTCGAGTGCTCCCATTCATTTGAATGGGGCTCGGGTGCTCGGCCGAGCACTCGAGCATCAGGGGGTGCTCGGTCAGAGCACCCGAGCACCCGAGCATCGGGGTGCTCGCTCATCTTTAGTGATTATCAGCATTGCCCACTTTCCCAATACTTTCATATTCTACTGGACTTTTTGAAGTCTCAAACAGTTGTTTGTTTTTCACTTTTCCCCTTTGGGCGATTTACAGAGCATTTCATACTACTTTGCAAGAAGTGTTGCTCTCAGTGCCAAACCCTCCTCCACTATGGCAATAACACTAGAATGTAATTCATCATTTTGTTCCCTTTTGTTCTTAAAGGATTTAGCACTACTACAGCTATTGCTGGAATTTTTCATGTCACTTTTACAGACAGCGTCCTCAGGTGAAGGAAGAGCATCATATTTTATTGCACATGCTGCAGTGAAAGGGACTTCTTCCCTTCTTGCCTCTCTATCTGCTTGTACATGTATCTAGTGTCAAAATTTCAGTATCAGCACTCTCTCTCTTTCTTCTTGCTGTCTCACCTGACATAACTGCAGTCCTAATTTCTACAGTACAGTAAAGGGAGAGAATAGACTTGGTAGCTTCACAATCAGCAGTGTATTTCCCTGGAAAGCATCTGTGATTACCTGTGTATTGATTAGAGGTGGGTGAAAAGTGGGAAAAATTTCCTACATGACTTTTTGCAAAAACTGATTTTTCTCTTTTTTCGCTAAAGTTTTATCCTTTTTGCCAATGCAAAATTGTCCTCCTTTTCACCTATTCTAACACATTTTCCATTGCCCACAACACTAACTTCCTGCTTAAGTGACACTAGCACTTATTCATCATGATGATGTCAAGTAATAACAAAAATAAAGTACAACCATTTTTGGATTTTCATCATGACTCTTTCTTTTGTCTTTTTTTTTATTTTCTCTCTATCGTTTTTATCACTGCTCTTTAATGTTTTTGATACTATGATGTGTAATCATTGTTTTTTTTTACATATACTCCTGGTACGACTCTGTGGTCACAACATAATACCCTTATATATCTATCTTTTTACCAGGATGTTGTTGGACTTATGTTTCCTTTCCTTCAATGCCTGTTTTGCCTTTATATTGAGTATTTTGTTGACTCCTGCGTGGGTCTCTTTGCCTGTTTGTACCTTTTGAAGTACTCAATAAATTTTATTAATGAAAAAAAATAAAATAAAAAAATAAAGTACAACCTACAATGTGGCAGATGTGTATTGTAGTGGTGGTGGTGGGGACTGGCAGGTATGTTGTGATTTGTGTATGTAGTTTTTACCATTGTTGTGTTTGTGTCAGATCGCTGATTATTCACTCACATTACTTTTCGCTCATAGCAGTGGTCCCAAGTGGGGTAGATGGCATAAACCCTTCTTAACATCCCTCCTCCTCCTCCTCCTCATCTGTGCTGTTGTTAATATATTTGTCCTGGCTTTCTCTGTCATGTGTGGTTTCTGCTACCTGATACTCAGATGGTATGAGATGTTGGTTAATTTTTAAGAATGTTAGTCTCCCAACATTGCTGCTTGATAGCAGCGTCCTGCGGTTATTGGCAATGTAACCAGCCACACTGAAAACCCTCTCAGACTCAACCCTTGCTGGAGGACAACTGAGGGTTTCCACTGCAGTATATGTCAATGCTGGCCACACACACACTGCTTTTTTTGCCAGTGGTCCATGGCGGTCAATGTTTCTGCCTAGAATGTAGCTATCCTGCAAGTATGTAGAAACCATCTCACATGGACTACTTCTAGGAGGTACACTGTGTTCCTGTGTGTCAGTTACCAACCCATATTCAGGGATCAAGTCCCAAAGAGATGTGGCGCCACCACAACCACCACCACAACCAATGTTGGGTTTTTGCCTCCCCTGCTGAGACCCATGAATTGCCCTGTGTTCTGAATGGGATATTCTGGTTGATGATAGCTGATTCTGCTGGTTAAAATGCCTTGCTGCCTTCCTTTTCACTATACTTCTAGATGTTTTTTGTGCATTTACTTTCTCCCTCTCATCCTCCATAATGCAACCCTCCTCTCGATCAATAAGCATATCTCGATATTCCTTGACAGAATCCAATTCCTCAGAGAGTTATTTCTGATCGTCATGACTCCTTGTTGTGACAAACTGCTAATGGCCTTTTGGCAGAAATTCTGAAATTTTGTGTTTGAAGTGGGGGTCCAGCAAAGTGGCAAGAATGTATTCCTCATTGCTTTTAATAGACACTATGCAAGGATCTTGTTCAGAGCAAGCTAACAAGTCATTTACCAGCTGATGCATGTCTGTGTTTCATTATGGTAGGAATCATCAGCCATGCTTCTCATTTTTTCTGCAATAAAAATATCAGTGGTAGAATTTCACTAATTCCTGCCCCAATGCGACTCACCAGCATGGCTGTCTCCTCAAAGTGTTTCAGCAGTTTAAATACATCACACATTAGTTGCCATTGGCCAGGAGACAAAGAGGCTCCCTCCAAAGCCTTCTTGTTTTGCACGGTGTAATCACTAATGGCCTTATTCTGCTCTTACAAACACTCTAGCATGTACATCATGGAATTCCACCTGGTATGGACCTCCATTTTCAGCTGGGGATGGGGCAGGTTGTTATGCTCTTGAATGGAATATAGAGCATTGTGTGCACTGTAGGAATGGCTAAAATGGGCACAGATTCTTGTGGGCAATAGTAAGCATCTCTTTGCGTGTTTCAGTTTCTGCCAGGAATCTGGTCACAACTAAATTTAGCACATGGGCAAAGCCGGGCACATGAACCATACCACCTATTCCCAAAGCAGCAATTATGTTGGAGCCATTATCAGCAGACACAAAACCAGCTTTTAAGGATTGGGGAACAAGCCATTCCTCTACTTACTTAAAACATCTACAGTTTTGTGGGATTGTCTCTCAAAACTCTGCATACACAAAGTGGCATGACAATGGTACGGGCTATCCTGCTGCTGCTGCCTTTTAATCACACTGCCAGAACCAGAAGCACGATTACTGGCTGTCACCTGATGCTGTAAGCTAGTGTTGTCCTCTTTTGGTCCTGGGTGGGAATCCCAGTGAGCAGTCACAGTCATATAGTCTATGCTCTGCCCACTTGTACACATATCTGTTGTCAGGTTGATTTTCTTGCCAGATGCACTTTTCAGCCCATTGCCCACCACACTAACCACATGCTTGTACAATTCAGGTACAGCCATCCTGGAAAATTAACTGCGGTTTGGGATATTCCAGTGTGGTGCTACACATGACATCAGTTCTCTGAAACCTCGGTTTTATACAAAAGAATATGACATCATGTCCACTGCCAACATCTTGGCAAACTTGCCATTCCACAGGCATACTTTGGGAATGTTTTTGTGAAGTTTTTGACTTCTTCCCAGGAACTCAGTCAGTGTGGGTTGGCAGGACATGGCAGTAGAAGACTGGAACTTTACTGCTTTAACAACATGAATAGAGGAGGTGGTGTCGGTAGAGGCATTATGTGTGGATAGTCTATGACTCTTGCCATCTCCTACAGCAAAGTCAGAGTCATCATACGCCTCTGCAGCAGGAGCCATAGGTGTTATTTGGAGTGAACTAACTGTTGGCAGTAGAACACTCTCTGACACATAAACAACTTCACTGCTACTTTTTCTGCCCTAGAGCCCTGGGAAGTTTTTAGAATGCTTCTGATGTCCCTAGTTGTGACATCTTTGGCCTGAGGATAGTGTGTATCCCAGTCTGACATGAGGATTGTGCTTCATGTTTGATCTCATAGTGGAGTTGCCTAGGTGTGAGCCTGCTTTCCCCCTACTCACTTGTTTTTTGTACAGACAACATATAGCAACATGCTTAGCTTGAGGATCCTGAGTGAAGTATCTCCATACTGTGGACTTCATGGACTGAGGAGTTCCTGAGGTGCTGCTGCTAGTACCACTGGGGCTAGATGTTGATGCCATTCTACTGCCACTGCTACTAGGTGTCAAAGGTGCAGCACTTACAGCAGCAACAGAGGCACTCGTCATATCTGATATATTATTTTTCTGTTGTGGATACAAGAATATATAAATTACAGGGTTATGTCTCATAGCACCATGGCATATGTATTTGATTAGCACAGGACTTTCTGACCCACTGCTGCACATTATTGCAGCATTTAAAAATAAAGCAAGTTACTAAAGTGTTTAAAAGAAGCAATTGTACCATCATTAACTATATATCTATATATCTATATCTATCTATATTTGTATATATATATATATATATATATATATATATATATATATATATATATATATATATATATATATATATATAAAATCTGTATAATATAAAGTGCTAGCCTGCTGGAGGGATATACTCTAGAACCTCCTTCCTCCCTTCTTCTCTCCAGAGTGCCACACTGACTCTCCTAATACAAAGAACAAATGTCCTACCTAAAAAATTCCCTAAACTAAACTTCAATTCCCCTATCTTCTCTAGATCAAAAAGCGTGCTGCTCTCTCCTCTCACAAGAACAGAATGGCATGCTGTGAGAGCCTAACACCCTTTTATATGGCTGTAGAAGAGTAGAGAAAACTTTCGTGTGGTGTAGAAAATGTTTTTCTTCCCATTGATTTCAGTGCACAATGAGCTGGGCAAAAAAAGCAGGAAAAAGCGAAAAAACTTCAATTTTCACAGGAAATTATTTGCCAAGTGGTAAATGCCATTATTCGCCGAGTTCAGTTTGAGGCGAATATTTTTACCCATCCCTAGTATCGATCCTTTGCCTAGTCCGGACCCTCCTGTTTGCCTGCCTATTCGGATACCATTCAAACTGCACATTACTGACCCTGGCTAGTCCTCCCACCCTGCATCTTGCCTGCTGATTCGAATATAATTTCAGACTGCACATTACTGACCCTGGCTAGTCCTCTGACCCTACATCTTGCCTGCTGTTTCTGATACCTCTCAGACCACTCGTTGCTGACCTTGGCTTGTCATCTGGTTCTTCTGTTTGCTGGCTGTAGCCAAGCTATCTATGGATCCTGATCATCTGCTCTTCAGCTCTGTCCTGCTATTATCCTTAGTGTCTGGGTTTGGTTCTGGTGAGTTTTAGCTACTCTGTGGCCTACGCTCCCTATCCATGTTCTCTAGCCACCACCCTCTAGCCAACACTCTCCCCTGCAGGAGAGCTTGTACTGTTTATAGTGAGACTATCCAAATCAAGGTCCCGGCTCAACTGGGATTGGAAAACAACATGGCTGCCACCAAGATTCCCAAAGATAAACTTCAACTTTACTCTCTTTGCCTATCTCCTTTAGCATCAAATTGTTGCTGCTCTCTCTCTCTCCCTCATAAGCACAAAATGACAAGATCAGGGAAATTTATACCCCTTTAATACTATCATGGCGGGAATACAAGGAAAATCGCCACATCGGGAGGATTCCTTCATATCATTAATTTCATTCCATTGATAAAGGAGGAAAAATGCCCCTTTTTAATGGGAAATTTATCACATTGAGTAAAGTGCAATTTTTTACTTGTTTTGCTTTGAGGCAAAACATTTTGCCTAACCTAGTTTTCAGTGCCCAGCTCACTATGTGAAATGTTGAGCTCATGATGCCAGTGTGAACTAGGCCAGGTTTTCCAGGTAGATTGCACTTTGCTGTGAAAGACAGGGTAGAGCAAGATAGTGGTGCTACATTACTTTATGATTTAATGTCCCTGTGATAGGGAGGTTAATGATAGCAGGAAGAAGTAGTATTAGGCTTCATAACCAGGGTCAACCCCCTGGCACCTAACCAGTAGTGTAGATAAGATATTGTGTTCCCTATAGGGAGCATAGCATTCTTTGAGAGATCCAGAGTGGTAGTGAAATTCACTGAAGTGATCCAGTGCTAGGACAAGAATATTGATGGGCAAAAAGTGTCATGTGTTCCCTCTAGGAATTGCCGTGTAATAGGAGAGGTGTATTTCCTTTCCAAACAATTTCCCGCAGAAAGGAACATTGCACTTGTTTTTATGACAAGGTGAAGCCCATTCATTCCAATGGGCCTTTCCTTCCAGAACATTCACACGCATACATCAGCATTTATGTGCTCACAAACATATCACCGCACAAGCATGAATGCAAACCCATATAATTATTCATGAATGCGCACTCTACACAAGCTCTTCATTGCAGTTATATGTGGGTGAAAACAACCTTTCTGCTGCAATTCCTGTTGGAGGTGCAACAGAAAAATTTATATTCCATTCCTAGTCAAGAGAGAGAGACCAGCAGAAGCTGAATGAAGCATGATGACTAAAAGTTATGGGTAAAGCATGGTACCATGTTAGTCAATCTAGAACTAGTCTGCTAAAAGTTATGGGACTTGAATTGTAACATAAGAGTATTGTTAAGTAACTGTTGAAAACTGCTTAGCTTTATAGAAATTATAGAATTGGTACATGTGTTCGATATATATCACAATAACTTTTAACTGTGTCTGACTGTTATGTATAGTGGTTTTGGGGTTAATGCTTGTTTGTTTCAGACAGCCTTGTTGAGTGTAGGCATCGTGTCTAGAAGTTTAGTGGCAAATTTAGTCCTGGCCTATCCCCACATTATTGCAGAAACTGACAGCTTTCAAAGCTTTACTGATAATCATGTATGCCATTTAATTTGATGAATGCTCTCTCTTGTTCTTGCTCTCTCTTTCTCTCTCTCCCCCTCTTACTGTCTCACATAAGAGCAACTGTTTTTTTAAACACTACTGTTTTCAGTCCAAAAGTGCTGATAGCTCCAGGGAGATTCTTTAGCCATCTGCCAGAGGGGTCATTACATTCTTTTCCTGTTATACTCTTAAAATTGAAAACAAAATGAGAGAGAAAGGGAAAGAGTGAGAGGTAGAGAGAGAGAGAGAGAGGAGAAGAAGGGTGGAAAGAGAGGGAGGAGGGTGGAGGAAGAAGTGAGCGTGTATGTGCTTAGCAGAACTTATACCAGCCAGTGTTACCATGGTTACTTTCAGAGTACCAAAGAGTCGTGGGTTTTTCATTCTCTGTAATAAAAGAAATCTTTTATTCTAGTAGGAGTCTGACAGTGGCACACATCTAGAGCTTTTTATTTTTATATTGTGGATACAAGAATATATAAATTACAGGGTTATGTCTCATAGCACCATGGCATACGTATTTGATTAGCACAGGACTTTCTGATCCACTATTGCACATTATTGTAGCGTTTAAAAATAAAGCAAGTTACTGAAGTGATTAAAAGAAGCAATTGTACCATCATTAACTATATATATATATATATATATATATATATATATATATATATATATACATTTATGTCGAGTGCAGCTGATATGTTAAGTACTACTCTACAGCAAGCTATTCACAACCATTGTTATTTTTTTATAAAGGAGGGAGCAGGTTTACTCAATTGAATTTAAAGGGATGAATGCATAGCACAAACATAAAAGGGTCAAAATTTACCTTTTTGATGGTAGCACCATAGGGGCAAAACTAGGATTTTCATAGAGGGGCTTTCCAAAAATGAAACCATGTGCAGGATTGGGTTAATGCACAACAATTCTGTGCCAAATCAGGCACCGGAATAGATTTTCAAAACCTACTCCTGCCTAACACCAAGATTCTATGCTATGTATGCCAAACTTCCTCCCCACTACAGTCTTTGCAACAAATAGAGGATAACGGGGCAATCTATTGGCTTTTTTTGGGGGCATTCCTTTCCTCTATTCCTTGTTTAACTCAATGTATTAAACAAGGCATAGGGGAAATGGAAGGGATTTACATATTTTCTCTGCACATGATATAGCTTTGAGTTTCTCTTATCTGACAGAAGACAATAGAGTGCAAGGGGAATAAGTAGGTATCTGGAAACCCTCTCTGATTGCACTTGTGCTGGTTGCATGAAGCACCTAGGAGCCTACTTACTAGATCTGTATTCTGTAGAAGTTTGATTGTCGAAATATGTGTTATAGCAGCATAATGATCTGCCTCCTAATAGGAGAGAGTAAGGGGAATTTACCAATTATGCTGGAAATGATGTGCAAGAAACAACTTTCTTGTCTTTTGTACACTCCACCTGCCTATGGCTTATTTACAAAGCTTTATGTGTGACAAAATGATATTCATACTGCTTGAATCAAGTGGTCGGTAGTGCAAGAGCATGTAAGCATTTCAGTGCATGCCATTCTTCTGCTCCCAGGTGCACATTATCTATGAACTATACATATTGTTATCTCCAAGGTGAACACTCAGTTGTAAAAGTTGAAGACCACTGGTTATTAACCCTTTGAATGCCAGAGGGGAACGCCACGCATTGCAGAGCAATGCATGGCATACCCCTCTGGTGCTCGAATGCTTAAAATGCATAATACAGTGCTGCATTAGATTAAGACAAGCCCATGCAGACCTGCACTTTTTAATTATTCTTTTAACACTTTCAGTTCTAGGCATTAACTCTTTTTGATTGCTATATTAACCTATGCAGTATTAGAGATTACTCATGTTTTGATTAACAGCAGCATTAGTCAGATGCATGACATTGGCAAATCCTCTCACAAATTGGCAGACATTTTAGTCACTCACACCTTTTAAAATGCATTTGCTAAAAAAAAGAAAATAGCGTACGTTCGGTAATTTTAAAAAAAATGCTCGTCAGTAGTATTTTGATGCAAATCACTTTGCATCAAAACTACATTGCAAATAGTGAATTCTTCACTTTCTTACATGCCACCCTTAAAAATAAGTAGAGCATTAGTTATTTTTTGAAGGCCATAAATATATGTGTTATTAAAGATTTTGCATGTTGGGATGAAACAAGCATACTAACACCTTCAGGTTGAATAGAACATGATCCTAAATGAATGCCAGTATTAGCCAAATGCTTGAAAATAACTACTAATTGCTTTTCTAATGTGACACTTTCATGCCATGCTACCCAGGGCTAGATTTCTCAATAGGGAGAGCAGGAAACTGCCTAGAGCTCCAAATTTGAGGGGTGCCTCATTCTGAATTGTGGGATGGTCAGTGCAGTCTCAATGTACTTGCACTGGTTTTATGCCCTTTACATGCTATTACTTATCCTCTTGGCTGCTAAGCAATGCATTGGAGACCTCTCTAGCAACCAATTGATTAAAGATTTTTTGTTTGTTTTATAGGTCATTTTCTGTGCCAGGAAACAGTGGACTGGGGGAGGGTCCATGTGAGGAATGGGAGTTTGGCCATGGGTAGAGCTATGGGTGCCTAGAGTGCCTTCCGTAGTAGAGCCTGGGATGTAAATCCAGCCCTGATGCTGCTCTTAGGCCTCATGCTGAAAGAAAGATATGAACAATTTTGGAGCAAACTAACTGCATAAAAATCAGGGAATAAATATGACCATTGATGTAAAATGGCTTTTGACCAATCAAATTCTGTTTTTTATTAAACAATGCATTGGAGATGGTAAAAACGTTTTTGTTTTTTTTCACCTCTGAAATTTTCTGGGTAAAAACACAATTTGCCACTTTCTCAATGGAAATAGCTACAAAGAGAAAATACATAAAATATGGGCATTATACTACTGACAATGCATTTTTCATGAGAATGTTGCCCATTTTCTGCTTATGCTTTCTATGGCCTTAAGAATACCCAAATCAGTGCTGGGTATAATATTCACTATGTGTAGTTTTATGACTGCCAGTGGGACAAGGCTTGGGGTCACTATGTGTGTTTCTATGGCTACCATTGCAATAGGACAAGGATGGGGGTCAATGTATGTTGTTATATGGCTACCAACAGACAAAGCTGGGGGTCAGTATGAGAGTTTCTATGGCTAACAATGCAGTGGGGGTTTTGGTGGGAAAAAACAACCCCCACCTAAAAAACAAACACTTTTATGTGGATTTCCAGCAGAAGGCAAGAATTGCAGTTTTTTGCATTCTGGTCTTTTCGGGAAAATATTTCACCCATACCTAGTGAGGAATTGGATTTCTTTCCCTCAGTTGTTTATTCTTATAAATAAAAGGTTAATAAAAGCAAAATACATGGCCTTAATTATGATTTGATTGACTGTCCCTGGTATTGTCTTAATCTAGGCATTCTATGTATTTCTTTAAAGGCAATTTAATGTGTTTTAAATCTAGAATGTTTCTGTAAGTTATTAAAATAGCAATTTATATTAGTTAGGACGTGCATGAAATGGGGTACCTTGGCAAGGTAACGTAACTTAGACATACTTTGGCTAACCTATACAATAAAACCCTCATTATTATTAAATAAGTAAATTAACACATTGGTCTGACATATGCTCTAAATAGGGTTCATATTTGAATAATTTGTATGGAGCAGCACAGGATTGTTGTTTTTTTACTTTTGCTGTAGGTTTTTCCTAGTTTGGGAACTTGGAGAATTCCCCCATACCTTGCTATGCTCCTTGTATTATTCATATGGGTTCTTCTTTTTTTATATCTATTATCAGGGGTGGACTGGTAACTTGTGGCCTGGGGGGCAAATACAATCAAGTGGCCCATTTCTACTATCGTACCAAACCATTGTCCCAGCCCAACCCCTTTTGTTAATTTTAAGATTGGCATTGATATTGTGAAGTAAGGCAAATTATACCACGTAGCTTACAACTGAATTTGGTGTACACTATTGAAACCATAGAGTGTACAAGGGAAATGGGTTAAGCTACTAGTGTAGTTCCATATGCTTTGTAGCTCTGTGGTATCATTAAGCTCTGTGGTATCACTAGTATAGCTCCATTTTCAGCAGCAAGTGGGAGACTGAGGGAAGCAGTGGCCTATCAGCCCAGACATTTGACTGGCCAAGGGGGCATTTGGCCCTCTGCCCCGTCAGGCCAGCCCTCCCCTGTCTATTATATGTATATATTATGGTGTGCTAATGCTGTGAGTTTTTTCTTTGCTTTGTGAAAACTTTCTCTTTCTAGCTGCTTTTCCCATGTTTCATTTAATGTAATTTCACATTTTTAAATATATAATAAAATGAACCAAGGGTTTCAATGTGCATAGCATTTTATTACTGTAAAGAATGAGTAATCTTAAAGGAATAGCACATGGCCTTAAGTATGACTTGCTTTCCTGGCCATCCATCTGGTCCCTCCCAGCCAAAGGCTGCTGTGATCCCTATTTCCATTGGTAGCCATAGTTCCATACAAATTAATCCCCCAGCCATGTTCCAGAGTAGCTATTGAACCATATATGCTTACCCCCCCAGCCTTGTCCCAAAGTAGCTATAGAACAACATATACTGCCTTTCCAGCATTGTCCCACAGTAGCCATAGACCCACACATACTGACCTCCAGCCTTGTCCCACTGTAGCTACAGACCATTAAGTACTAACCCTCCAGGCTTGTCCCACAGTAGTCATATAACCACACATTCTGATCTTGAGCCTTGTCCTACCACATACTATACATAGAACTGCGCAATCGAATCTCCAGCCTTGTCCTACTGCTCTGGTATAACCAGAACCTCACAGCCTTCCTGAGTCTAAACCTCTCATAGGAACTAGCAAAGTTTCCAATTGAAATGTATTTGGGTTAGTGAAAAAGAGAGAATTTTGAGGGGTTTTTATAGGCAGGAATTGCCAAAGAAAAAGTAGTCCATGAGAATTCCAGTGGGAATTTTTTTTTTACTTGTATTACTATTATTAGTAGAGCCAACATATACATCAATAATAATAATAACAATGACATATATAAAGTAAAAACTTTTTGTACCATCAATGACACTTCATCGGGGAGATTAAGACTGATCCATGTATTTGTACCAGAGACGGGAGGCATCACTAACGTGTGGCGTCTTTACATCTTCTGCCCGCAGTGAAACAGCTGAATCCAGAGTATTATCCATAGCGGCTTGTGTTTGATTCACACACTGAAAGACAGGAGAGGTAATTCCTTACTACCACAACTTCAACTATCAATGCCTACCAGCGTACATTAAGGATACAGTATATCTATCAAGTTGCAAGAGATACATCCTTGCTGGTCCGACTCTTCATCATATATTGCACTTTATGATTGAGTAGATTTATGGCATATGTTTGTGCGCTTACTAATTGTTTAGTCTTCCGGAGAGAGTTATAATTACATTATATTAGTGCTGGGACATTAGATCTTGATATTGTTTTAAATATAGTATATTTCTTTATGTTTTATCATTTTTTATTTATTACATTTATATTTTCACCGCAGGTGCGGTGGTGGGGAGCCAGGTCACAGGGGCTGTGGAGTGTAGTAGGTGGATGGTGAACAAGATGCTGGCCGGTTTTGTGTGTAGAACTGGTGGGGAGCTCGAAGGTGAGCCGCAGTTGTTTTTGCAGGATGGTGTCCCCTCTCCGATATTGGGTTGGACATCTTCCTAGAAGGGTTTAAGGATGGTATTGAAAGGGCCTTGTTCCTGTCGGGTGGCGGGGCCCAGCCGGCTTAAGGGGGCAAGCAGCTGGGCCTTGGCGGGGTGATTGCTGGTAAAGCACGGGCTTAGTGGTGATAGTTCATGACTCTTGGACATGATCCTAGGAGTCGAGATATGTACGGCTGTTGGGCTACAACTTGCCACATCCAAATACAGATGGTGGCATGGCCAGCAGTCATGTAGTGGTATAAAAAAAAACAGAGTTGGGACCTGGTTAGTTAGGCTACGTGAATGTACTAGCAAGCACTATGTTTATAGGGGATGGTTATTTATTTTGTAAAGGGGTTTAATACAATTGTTAATAAAGTTAAAGTTTAATGTTTGATATGTAAATAAAATGCTGTGGCCTTTTCAATCCATCCAAGGTGTATGTTTCAAGTTATTTGGGGGAGGGGGGAAATGGGGAGTAAAGGAGGGTTGAAGGGCTGGATGTCTTGATGATGCGCACGTCATGCTCCGCAATGCTTCGGAGTTTCTCGGGTGGTCTGGTGCTTCTCTGATACTGTAGTGAATTGTGAGAATTCATTATACTCAGTTTCTCTATGGTGGAGGTGTGTGTTGCTCTCTGACGTCTCTCCGGTGTCCTCGGTTGAACCCCCATTGCCCAATGTAATCGGGGAGACCAGGGGACATGACTCTCCGCCGCCTGAGTGAAAGTCAGTCATTATCATTAAATTTAATCAATGTTTCCAGTTTTACTCTTGTGGTATTTAGATTTGTACGTCTCTGCAAGCTTCTGTAGGGAGGCAGGGAGGTTGAGAGCCACTTACATCGCTCCATTTAGACCGATGTGTGGCTAACCCCTCTCATCCCTTTACTGTATTGGCAATATGACGTCATTCTAATGGTTACACTGTATCTAATTATGTTATATCTGTTACACTGGTGGGCTTTTCACACTGACGAAGGGTATGTAAATGTTCATTCACTTGTCTTGACAAAGGTGGCTGTTGCCACCGAAATGTCTACTCTAATAAAATCTTTATACACCATTTTTGATCCTTTTACCTCTCTACATGTCTATAAGTCCAGCAAGTGCAGCTGATTGACCCACTATATATATATATATATATATATATATATATATATATATATATATTTTTTTTTTTTTTTTTTTTTTTTTTTTTTACTGACTGTGATAAGGTAGGGTGGACAACTTACCATACACATCTGCCAAATTGTAGGTTGTATTTTATTTATTTTTTTACTGACTGTGATAAGGTAGGGTGGACAACTTACCATAAACATCTGCCAAATTGTAGGTTATGTTTTATTTTTTTTTTTATCACTTGACATCATCATTAATATGTGCCAGTGTGACTTAAGCAGAAAGTTAGGGTTGTGGGCAAAGGACAAATGTACTCTGCATGCTAACATATTTTTCAAGGTATATGTTGGTGTAGGACTCCCAATTCTGACTTTCATCTACAGCTCTCAGAAGAATTAATATTATGCAGGAAATATTGCACAAAAATGTGTTAGAATATGAGAGAAAATGTGTTGGAATAAGCAAAGAATTTGCCGGAAAAGGTTAAAAGGAGGAAAAATTTGCATTGGATAAAAGGAGAAAAATTTCACGTAAAAAGAGAAAAATCTTCCTTTTTTCATGAAAAGACTTTTGCCCACCTCTAGTTAATTATATACACCTCTAACTTGATGAAAATGTATCGCCTATCTCATTCTGCTGTCCTGGTACATTCCCAGCTACAAAGTAATATTAGAGCACAATTTAAGTATCACAAGATGTGATTGAACTCACTGAGAATGTTGCACTAAGTACAACTGGAACAATCCTGGAGCAAAACAATTGTATCATAGGATGAAAATTAAAATCTATATTGATTTAACTCAAGAATGTAATCCCATAAATGGCAAATAAGTCTCAAACACGCTACAAAAAATTTCCTTCAGTTACTCCAGTCCTTCTTGTGCATAGTTGACTGTAAATATTCTTCTATATTGTGCCCCATTGTACTTTGTTCCATTGCCTTGTTTAAGCATTGCACAGCTCTGCAGAATCTGCTGGTGATTTATAAATACATTCTAATAATTGTACATCAATCTCATGGGACATCATTACCTGTATAAATACAGTTAGAGCTGATTTTTATACATCTGACCTACATATTTAGAATGAACAAAAAAAAATATTTAAAAATACCCTTTTTCTGTTTAACCCTTTGAGTGTCAGAGTGGTATGGAACGCATTGCTTTGCAATGCGTTCCGTACCACTCTGGCACTCAAAGGGTTAATCCTTTAATCGCCAGCGGGGTACGCAACACATTGTGAAGCAATGTGTTTTGCACCCCTCTGGCAGTCAAAGGGTTAAAGTTGATAATGCAATGCACATGTTAACATAGTAACATAGTTTATGAGTCTGAAAAAAAGACATGTATCCATCAAGTCCAGCCCATGTCAAATCATCACCCCTGTTGATCCAGAGGAAGGCAAAAAAGTAATTTCCAATTAAGCCTCAAGTGGATAAAAATGTTCCTTCCTGACTCCAAACGGAAGTCAGATATGTCCCTGGATCAACATCCTATCTGCTTTAAAGGGATAGTAATGTTTCATAATAAAAGCAGCTCTAATTAATCTTCATAGTGTTTGGGCCTTGGAGAGTGTTATTTCAATTCTGTCAGAGTTGTAGTTCAAGATTAATTGAATGATAAAGTATCCCCCTCCCACCCCTTTTACTGATGTCACTGCTCAGCTCAGAGCAGCAGGGTGGTGTCAAAGTGGAATGCAGAGAGGGACAATCTTCAGTTAAGATCAGGGAAAAAGCTGAAAAAACTGTCAAGGGGGCAGGGATTTCATTGTTCTCACAGTAAGAAGACTGACCCTTGATGTGAGCTGTCTGGTCTATGGACTGGATTCTACATCTGAGGAGTTGGGGCTTACACTAGGTAAAAGGAGCAGGAGGGGGAAACTTTATCATTCAATTACTCTTGAACTACAATGCTCACAGTAATGAAGTAACACTCTCTATGGCTCAAATACTATGAAGATTAATTGGGGCTGCTGTTTTTGTGAAACATTACTATCACTTTAAAGCCAACTGTCTCAATTCTCAATAGTGTTCTGTGTTAGACAGGTATCCATTACTTTTTTGAAAGCAGTTACAGTATCTGCATTGGTAAAATGTGGTACTGTAGTAGCCTTAGTTAACCAATAAAGGCATCTCCTTTATTCTACCAATCCCCTGCATATTTTATAGCATATGAATAACCCCCAAAGAAGCAGATGTCCAGGTTAGTACAACTGAGTGCTATTAACCCTTTGAATACAAGTGGAGTGTACAACACATTGCAAACCTATGTGTTGCAAACCCCTCTGGCACTCAAAGGGTTAAAAACATTTTTAGTGGTATATATTATACATGAAATGTATAATAATAAATGACAGATGCCAAGAATAAACAATTGTACCTGGAATAAGGTGCATATTAAGTTTAACCCTTTGAGTACCATTGTGTTGCAATGCATTGGATACCTTTCTGGCAATCAAAGGGTTAAAACGTAAATCAAATATGTTTTAGAAGAAAAGTAAAGGGAATAGCACTATTTTGAGCTACTAATCTACTAATGAAACAGTTTGTTCTACACCCCTAAGTTTCTCAAAGGGTTAAACCTTTTAGTGAGAATTAGGTTTCTCCAATGAAATACGCAGTGGAGACCTCTTCAGAATCCCATGGGTTAAATTGATGGCAAATTCCAATGAAGCCTAAGTTTAACCATAATAGGAAACTAATATTTCATTTTATCTACCCTTGTATGTACATTTTATCACTTCTTGTTTAACTATAATTGCACTTTAAATACTTGTTTAGCTATTACATTGTTTATAGCAATTACTGGTAGGCACATACCTGCAACAAATAATGTATTCCAAAATAATCTATATTTTGTTTAATTACAGCCTGAAATGTAGTGTAGGGGAGGGAAAACAAAGGAGCGAAATTTGACCTAAGTACTGAATGAAATAGAACTGAGTCACAGAACATAATTTTACAGAGAAGATTAGTTACAGTTTATACTTATTACTCAGACTACTGTCGATGGCTTGTTACTTTCCATCAAGTATGGTTATTTTATAACAATTAACCTTTTCAGTGCCAGAGTGGTATCTAATCTAATACATTGAGGGCTCAATTTAAAGGCAGCCATTAGCCAAAAAAAAGACTAACGGGTGTCTTTACATGCAGTAGGCCATTCAAAGGGCCATGTAATGAACTGCTAACGGCAGTTCATCCAGTGTGCCGGCCGCTACACTAACGTGTGTTTTGGCCCACAGAAACAAAAAAAAAAACGGTCCACTTTGCCATTCAATAGACTGCGTTAGCTGAAAAAGTTCTGAAGAGGGACTCAATACCGCCTAAAATTTAAGACCCAGTTTGTATGGCCGTAGAGTCCCTCATCGGATCTTTTGCCAGCTAACGCAGCTGTTAACTGGCAAGAAAACCAAAGTTCTCAGTGGATGTATTGATATGGGGCCCCAAGCCCCACATCAATACATCCAAAGTGCCTAAATTGTGTCAGAAGTTAGTAGAATTAACCCTATGAGTGCCAGCAGGGTATAATTACCCCGCCGGCATTCATAGGGTTAATCCGACTAAGTGAAAAACAACATCACGTTACAAGTTACACTTACCTTTAATCCTGATGTCCAGCGGAGTCCTCGGCTTGCTGGTCCTTCTCTTCTGTCTTCTCAACCTTCTGTCTTCTTTCTTCAGTCTTCTGCCTTCTCCCTGTGAAAAAAAAGGAATATATTAGCATTAAGCATGAACAATTACATTGCAGAAACCTTTGAGTGGCAGAGGGGTACGCAACGTATTGAAAAGCAATGCGTTGCGTACCCCACTGTCACTCAAAGGGTGTAATTTTAGTGTCCCGTACATATAGCCACATATGCCTCCATGTAATCCCCCATAAAATACATGCCCATGAATAAAAAGGTCCATAGATACAGCAATCAATGTAATTCACACATGCCCAATGTTACTTAGCTTATATTTGTTGTCTCCGCCGCTTGGAGCGGCCGCGAGGGCGGCGGCGGCGGAGACAGAAATGTCCCATGATGATCCTCATTAGCTGTGTATGCGTCAATGCCAGTAACACACTGAGGGCATTTGAAGTGAGCCTGCCTTTATATATGGGCAGGCTCACTTCTATTGCCCTCACTGCCATTGGCTGGGATGTTCTTCACATCCCAGCCAACCAGATTCAAAAACAGCCACTCAAATATGTGTATTGCGTACATTTTGTAAGTGTGTCTGCAATGGTGTCTGTGTGTATTGTTTGTGTATTGTATGAATTGTGTTTATATATATATATATGTATTGCATCTATGTATGTATGTATGTATTGTGTGTTTATATTGCATGTGTTGTATGTGTGGCAGGTGAGTGTTGCATGTGTGTGTAGAATGCCCAACAATTCCTTTCAGAGAAGATTTGAATAACTCTTATAAAGAATATTTGAATAACTCTGCTTTATTGTCTTCTGACCAGATTGAATGGTCAGACAAACAAGGGTCATACATGAAGCGGGTAGTCAGCCAGAGCCACAGGTCTGCACCAGATTGGATGTCTATTATAGGAGGAATAGTCAGACAGAGCCACAGGTCAGCACCAGATTGGATGGTCAGACAAGCCTAGGTCATACACAGGAGATCAGGAGACAACAATAGCGAACTGCACTGAACAACAACGTAAGGGCGACTGGACTGACTGTCCATCACCCTTTTAACTTCTTCCAGGAAGTAGCAGGGAGGAGTCTCAAGTAGCCATGGGTATAAAGGACTCTTGCGTAATTCCTACAGATGCGCGCCTGAAAGTGACACAGTGGTCAGGGAGATGCGTCGTATCCTGCGACATTCTGACCCGCTGAGTCGTATAGGAAAGGGATGCAGTCAACCACGGAAGGCACCCAACTCAACCAGGCCGCAAGCCAGAAGAGACACGGGAAGTGATGTCTGAGTGTCAGTGTCACGGTTTATTATGACTCTCAGACACAAGTTTTAGGTAAAAAAAATCAATTTTATTGAAATAATAAATGATAACTTAGGATGGCAATAACATACATATATATATATACAGAATATAGCACAGCCAGAAGGCAGACTCTACCGGTCCTGTCAATATACCGGACAGGACAGTCTTTAGGCTCTACCGGCCTTGCCAATACCGGGTAAGGCAACCTGCAGATGGAATAGCATAACGGTTTTACCGGCCTTACCAAATTACCGGGCAAGGCAGCCTCAATAGATACACAATGTAGGCTCTACCGGCCCTGCCAATACCGGGTAAGGCAACCTCAGATGGAATGTGGCAATAGGTTCTACCGGCCTTACCAATACTGGGCAGGGCAGCCCAGAGATAATATCAGCAGTCAGATGGAACTGGCAAATTAGCAGAATCGTTAAGCAGCAAGGCTTTGGAGCAAACCAGCGTCCGCACGCTGGAAACAACACTGAATAGTATAGCCGTTAGGCTTAGCGAGCAAACCAGTGACCGCACACTGGAGTAACAAGCGAGTAGTAAAGCCGCAAGGCTTAGGAGCAAACCAGCGTCCGCACGCTGGGACCAACACAGATTAGTATAGCTGAAAGGCTTTGGAGCAAACCAGTGACCGCACACTGGTGTAACAAGTGAGTTTGTATAGCTGCAAGGCTTAGGAGCAAACCAGCGTCCGCACGCTGGGACCAACACAGAATTGTATAGCTGATAGGCTTTGGAGCAAACCAGTGACCGCACACTGGTGTAACAAGCGAGTTTGTATAGCCGCAAGGCTTAGGAGCAAACCAGCGTCCGCACGCTGGGACCAACACAGATTAGTATAGCTGAAAGGCTTTGGAGCAAACCAGTGACCGCACACTGGTGTAACAAGTGAGTTTGTATAGCCGCAAGGCTTAGGAGCAAACCAGCGTCCGCACGCTGGGACCAACACAGAATTGTATAGCTGATAGGCTTTGGAGCAAACCAGTGACCGCACACTGGTGTAACAAGCGAGTTTGTATAGCCGCAAGGCTTAGGAGCAAACCAGCGTCCGCACGCTGGGACCAACACAGATTTGTATAGCTGATAGGCTTTGGAGCAAACCAGTGACCGCACACTGGTGTAACAAGCGAGTTTGTATAGCCGCAAGGCTTGGGAGCAAACCAGCATCCGCACGCTGGGACCAACACGGAATTGTATCAATGTCACCAACGCGACCAGGCAGAAGGTCGCCAGGATACTGAAGACAGGTGATGAGATGACAGGAACCAGCAACGATCAGTCAGGTCAGAAAACAGCAGAGAAGTTCAGCAGGAACTGTAACACCAGAGATTAGGCCGGAACCAGGACTGGAAGTACTTCAGCATGCAGGAAACACTGGAACAGTAGAGATCAGGAACTCAGGAACACATGAGATCAGGAACTCAGGAACACTGGAACAGAGGCCCAGCTATCACTAGCATAGTGATAGCAAGAAGGTCAGAAACAACACGAAAGGGCACTCAAAGGGTGCCCAATCCAGGTTTAAATAGTCAATAAGAGGCGGGCTATCTGCAGACAGCCAATAGAAGCCCCCTACTGGTGACAGACAAGTAACTGCAGCAAATCACGGGCACCGTGATAGTCAGTCCCTGAACCTGTACTTCAGTTGCGCCCCACCGGATGGCGCAGGAACTAAGGTAAGAGCAGTGACAACTGCACTGAACACAACTCCCGGTCAATATCATCATTCACCGAAGCCCCCACTGGATACGACAAGTGATGGATAAGCCGAAACTTACTCACTTCATGCTTCGGAACCACCCCCAAAGGCGAAATCCGCAAGCCCACCAACGAAGGGGAACAAAAAGGCCCCGCCATCCTACCCAAGGCCAAATCCTTAGCCATTTTGTCCCTCACAACTGCCAGAAAATCCCGCACCGACTTCAAGTTCCACCTGGAACAACCCATCTGAACGTCATGGAAAGGAATGAAAAAAAACCTGCAAAGACCCTTCCCGCAAAAAAGCTGCAACCGCAGCCCTGCCGTAATGGTCTAGCCATGGCAGTATCGTGCCGAGCCTCACTGGCTTCACCCTCAGAGGCAGGGGGCTCTCTGGGTTTTTGTCCAGGCTTACCAAGGAAGAAACACCTAGAGAGGGAGTGAGCGCCCCCACTGCCGGAACACTCATGCTTGTAGCGGCACCCTGCACCCCACTTACACTGGCTGTCATTGAAAAGCCAGCAGTATCCCTACTTCTGAACCGCCAATGCATTGCTGGGACCCGACCCACCGGCGCCCCCTGGAAAAAATGACGAGGATTTCTGAGAGCCCAGCATTTTCATCCACAAATGGATGTCCTTGTGGTTCCACCACATAGACAGGTGAGCCGCCTTACCCTGACGAAAGTTCTCATTGTACCGCCACCATGTGAGTCCCTTGTAATCCTTACACATACACCAAATCTCATCCACGTATCAAAAGAGTGCCAAACACTACTCAGGAGCTCTCTGACCCAGGATGCTTGCATAAATACAAAATACACGCAGCCAGTTCTCAAATGTCTTGGGAATCCAACGGTAATGCTTCTTCTCCTCCTCCTCCTGCTTCTTATCTTTCTGCTTATCCTCCCTCACATCTATGAAATCCTCCCTAGGCAAAAGCATAAACAACTCAACAAGCTCACCCTTCAAAATACGCTCCTGCAACTCAACCCGTACATGGTCCCCCAGCAGGCCAGCAAAACAAAGATATGAACCGGCGCCTGCCGTATCATCCAGCTGAACACCCACACCGCGTGCAGCCCCGCTTGCTACAACCCCAGAGGGAACCTCCCCACCTGTAACCCTGGGGACAACTCCCCGATGCAACTGCCAGAGCGGGTGCTGGAGAACTGCCCCACACACTAACTGGACTAACCGCTGGAGCCACCCCCCAGCCTCCCACTGCCATATCGGCTGCTTAAGCCCCTCTAAAAACCCCTGCAACGGGGCCACCCTCTCACGCGAACCACCCCCAGAAGCAAAAGAAAAAGACTCACCAGAGGCTCCCCGCACACGGGTGCAGAACCGAGGATCCAAAGCCAGGGGCGCCATGAGCGCCGTGATGTCCAGAAGCCGCTGGCACCACAATGACACTCCACTAGAAAGGAAACTGCTGGCCCCAGGGGGAAGCCCCCTCGGCTGTAAAAACATCCTCCACCGGAACCACCACCAGCGCCCGCTGCACCAGATCCATGTCCTCACCAGACAGCAGGCCATCCAACCCATGGCCATCCTCCACCTCCTGTGAAGACCACCCAGGCAGCTACGCTTGACTGGAACACCCTGCCTCTCCTGCAAAACCACTGGGTGACACCACCGGACCAGCCACAGCCCCCATCTGCCGATTGCCAGCCGCCAAGCCATCGCCATCCACGACAGGAACAGCAGGGACCACAAACGGAATGTGACCATACCCAGATCAAGAAACTGAGTCACTGAAGCCAGAAGCAACTGGCCCAGGCCGGGCCATACCAAGGAAGCCCCCCTGGAAAAGACAGGAAGGTGGCTCCCCCACTGAGTGGACCCCCCATGCAGGGGTCCATCAGTCTCCAAGACAGGTGAAGCAGACTTCCTCCCCCTCTTGCCCTCGGCACTGCGCTGCGGGGAGGCAGAAGGGCTAAGCCTCCTGGGTGGTCTAGTGGAGTGTGATGGGTGAGAAGAAGGCCCAGAAGCCCCACCGGGTGACTCAGCTAGGCAGTGCATGAGCCTCCTCCTGCATCATGGCAAGGAGGTGGTCAGTCTCTAAAGCCTCTGATATAACAAGCAGAGAGCCAGGGGACAGGCAAATGGAGACAGAAGAAGGAGAGGGAGAGCAGAAGAGGTGGGAAGAACTAGAACTCTCCACATGCTGCTTCTTAAAACTTATCAATATGACTGCAGGACCACAATGCCCCACAGCCAGTACTTCCGGTACTCCTCTTCCTGCCTGACGAGCTATGTCAGGCCCCCTCTACCTACGCCAGGCTACAGCTATGGGGTTTCATTGCAGAGGGTGGTAAAAGAGTGCGCTCCTCAGTTAAAACCTGAAGATGGATTTAAAACTAACATAATAATATAAATTAACACAAAATAAAATGAAAGAGTCAATGCGGAGTCTGTCTCAACCAAGGTCCTCCGTGACATGTGTGCGACAGACTCCGGTACTAATAATACTAATATTGTGTTGACTTTATTATTGTACTTTGAGCCCCTGAAGAAGTGCCTTGACTGGTATGAAATGCGTAGGGCGATTCTATTGTCATCACTCTTTTATGCATGGTGCTGTTTGATAAATTATTTAAGACTTTTATATTGGGGGCCTAAAAAATATAAGAATATATATATATATTTATACACATACACAGACACACAGAAATCCTTAGAGGGGTCTGTGCCCTTTCTTTGTGCTTTTTTCCTGTACTAAGAGTCACTGGGAGAGAAGTTAGAGAAATTAGAGAAAATATATAAAAAACAAACAAACAGAATATGTAGAAGTATCCCACACTATATTGTGATCCTATATAAACATCACATGTGTAAAGTCTGTGTTTATATGTCACCTTGTCAACTGGCTGGCAAACAAGTCAGACCTGAATAGATTTACCATAATATTATATAAAGATAAGTATATGTCTACATCTTTTGGCACTTTATTCAAATGTTTGTATCTTTTGCACTTTATTTATATGGTATTATTCACTTCATATATGTATAATTTTTGGCTCTGTCTCGCTATAGTTGAGACTTTATAGGGCACATTTATATTGTAGACATATTCTTTTTCTTTTTTTCTAATTTTTTTTTATTTAAGGCTGGGCATGTATATTATTTGCCTCATACTGATTGTTTTTATTTGGTTTTATCTTTCTGTGTATTATTATGTTTATTTTTTCAATAAAGCTTTGTATTTATTTATTTGCCTGCCTTTTTGAGTGTCTCATTTAAATAGGCTTCTTTGTAAGGGATTTGTACTCTTGGTGTCTTTTCCTTGGGTGCTTCCCTTTTGTTTTTGTATTATGTGTCTTTGCCTATGAGTGCACCATGCATATTTATGCTTACTGTAAGTTTTTGTGATTAGGTGAATAGGTAACCACATCGACATATAAAGCATAGTATAGTACAAAAAAGGCAATTAGTCCATCTGAAAGCTGATCAAAAAAATAAAATATACATGGCATCACAAAATGTTTAAAGGGATAGTAATGTTTCACAAAAACATCAGCTCCAATTAATCTTCATAGTATTTGGGCATTGGAGAGTGTTATATCAATACTGTCAGAGTTGTGGTTCAAGAGTAATTGAAGGATAAAGTTTCCCCCTCCCGTGCCTTTTACCTAGTGTAAGCCATCTCTTCTCAGATGTGGAATCCAGTCCATAGACCAGACAGATAACAGAAGGGGACAATCTTCTTCCTATGAGAACAATGAAAGCCCTGCCCCCCTTGACAAGTTTTTCAGATTTTTCCCTTATCTTAATTGAAGATTTCCATCTCTGCAATCTACCTGGGCACCTCCCTTCTGCTCTGGCTGAGCAGTATTACATCAGTAAAAGAGGCAGGAGGGGGATACTTTGTCATTGAATTACTCTTGAACTACAACTCTGATAGAATTGAAATAACACTCTCTGTGGCCCAAATACTATGATGATTAATTAGAGGTGCTTTTATTATGAAACATTACTATCCCTTTAAATCATGTCAGTACAGTGCAAGTTTGATTTGGGTTGACCTATAGCATATTTAACTGTTCTTCAAACCCAGGGGGAGATATAAAAGGTCTGAACCAATAACCCAAAAGTTAGTTGTGGATTATATGTTAATAAGTACTTGTTAATTCTGTTGTACTGATAATCCATAGTTATCGTTGCTACAGTGTTACAGAATCTTGGTCTCTCCGTGCAGCCATATAAAAGATAATGGATTCCCATCATTGTGATAAATGGCTAAAAAACGAGTAGAATACTGATTGTAGTATAACGAGGATCCAGTCATAATGTCAGATGAATCGAAAATACACATATGGGGTTCTCTGGCTAGGGTACATGATGTATTATGATCAATACAGGCCCCATTGTTGCATCCCTGGCTAGGGGTCCTCCATAGTCGAAACATGTACTGTATATAAGTAATTAAGTTAAACTCATAACCACCATTAGATAAATCCAGTAATAAACATCAAATATATACCAAAGATACCCCTATGTGTGACTATGTGTGACTATATATATACTAGTTGAACAGCCGGTTACACTGGCCACAGTGCCACTGCCACCCGGTCGCGGAGCAGTCACACGCAGCAGAGACTGCCCGCGCCACTGATACAGAGCTGGACGCTCAGCCGCGGCGTGGGCAGTCTCTACTGCGCATGACTGCAGCACGCGCAGAAGTGTGTACTGCGCATGTTGCGGTGTTACACACGATTTTAGCAAATTATATATATATATATATATATATATATAAACAAAATCATCAACTTCTTTCCGCGACTTCCCCATAACAGCGATAATAAAAGCAAAATCAACAAGCAATTTGGACCCCAGCTGTCTGTGTCTTGCCAGTCAGTCACACAATGTTTTGGGGTATTTGGGGTCAACCTCATTCAACCCTTCTTCTCCCCCAGAGTGTTCACAGTCTCTCCTAATACAGAGAAAAAATGTCCTACCTAAAAGACTCTAAACTAAGCTTCCATTCCCATTTCTCTAGCTCAACAACATGCTGCTTTCTCTTCTCATGAAAACACAGAATGACATTCTGTGAGAGCCTGACAACCTTTTATATGACTGTAGAAAAGAAGAGAAAACTTTCATGTGGTGGGAAAACATTTTTCTCCCCATTGATTTAAATGCAGTGAGCTAGGCGAAAAAAGCAGGAAAATTGAACTTTTTGTTGGAAATTTTTTGCCATGTGGAAAGTGCCATTTTTCGGCAATTTTGGTTTGAGGACATCTCTTTAATTAACCTTCGTTGCTCAACCTGTAAATAATTGTGGATATAAATGTCATCTATTTTGAACTCATCTGTGGCCACTGAGCATATGCTATCATGGCATGAAATGTATGTTATTAATAAAATGGTCGTTTGCATGGGGGAGAGATTTTTCAAATTTAACCCTGTGAATGCCAGGGAGGTACACAATGCACTGTGCACCCTCTGGCACTTAAAAGGTTACGTTTTCTTTTTCCTGTATATATAGTAAAAATTGCTGTCTTTATAATTTCTCATATGTAACTGAAAAAAAACAAACACAACAAAACAGTGATTAATGCATAGACATACACATTCAAACCAAATGATATTTGCACTCTATGCTGGATCTGCTCTTCAGCATTCTATCAGTACTACAGGAGACAAATATACATGCCCCCAATTCTCAGTGATTCATTTGGGGAATTTAACACTTTAAGTATATTGTGATGAAGAATGAGAAATGCAATATATACCTCTTGCATTGAAGGGGCAATGCATTGGAGGCCTCTCCAGCAATCAAGAGGTTAAAAAGCCAATACCATGGGAATTTAGTGCAATCAGTTTACTCCAGAATAACTCCACATGTATAATTATAGGCCAAAGTGTTTACTGTGTTAAGTATATTTACATAAGGCAAACTGGAAAATGTCATACAATACATACATTTTCTGGTGTCTTAAATTTTAATATTTCTTAATGAGAGGAGGTATTCTTGGGTAAGGGAGGGTGAAAGGTCTTGTTGTGTTCCAGTGAGAAATTTGGAGAAAACTACATGGTTGTCTGCTTTTTTGCTTGAAAATCTACCTTCAACAAATGTAAAATGTTCTTCTTTTTCACCTACTCCAAAAATGTTTTTGCTATTTTACTCTTCTGTACTTTGCATTTATGCACCAAAAATGTGACATTTCCATGAAGTGAAACAGAAAACAAAGCAGCTAGAGAGCTAGAGAGAGTGCTAGGCAATTTTGTAGCTATTTATTTAGTGAAATAAAGGCAGCAGAGGTACAGACTATTGGCTAACAGTATGAGCACCCACCTGAACAAGAAAAGGAGGAGCTGGAAGGGCCATGATGCATTTAGTGAGTCAGAGGAGGAGGAGGAAGCGACCATCACCAGCATGGAGGGGTCTTGGAGCCCTGATTCTCCAATTTGTGTCATCTTCAGCCAAGACACACGAAGAAGTGGGTAGCAGTGTGAGCAGGAGAGGTCAGCTACCTGTGCCTGCTGCCATTGTGCCTTCTGATACTGAGAAGGAGGAGGAGGAGATGATGGCAAGTGTGACAGCAGGGGACCCTAAGTCACACATGTGATCTGCAAGCAGTCTCACTTCTACCATGCAGCAGCTAGATAGTGGGGGGATTGAGAGAGAGGGTGGTGGTGATGTTAATTGTGATGAAACATCTGGTGGTGGGACTAGTGTGACTGTTGATCCTCCTGCTGATGTGGAAGGGGAAGTAATAATGATGAGAAGCAAGACTAGAGTTCAAGGGAGCCCACAACATCCTCCTGACCTGGCATTATGCCTCTGGGACATGATGATGAAGAAGGCAGAACTGGCTAGTAGTATTAGCATCAGCTTCCTGTGCCTGCTGCTAGTGCTGCCAGTCTGCCTTCTTAACCTCAAGAAGAGACATTTGTCATCAAAGCTCATAGAACAGCAGTGAGGAGGGACTGGTGGTGCAGGTAATGAGGGTGATAGAAGAGCAGTTGGGGTGGAAGAGACAATGAGGGCCTTTTTAGTAGAAAGTGATAAGAAATGGGATACAGATATTCAAATGGGGATGGGTATCACCACCACTACCAGCAGTGACATTGCAGAGTTTGCTGCTGCTGTAATTACTGCTGCTGCAAGGGCAGCAGGCTGATGATGATGAGCAGGCTAGTATGCCACAGACAACAGTGGCCGCATTGGGAATGGGGTCCAACATTTGTCATGTGGAACTAGGACAGGTTCCACATTCCAGCAATAATCCTTTTCCTAGTTCTAGTGGTAATTCTGAGGCAGCAGCAGTAGCATCATCCTCTGCCCAAGCCAGTGAAAGGGATTGTGGAGAAGATGAAAGAGGCCATTCTTCTTCACCTTTTCCTTAAACCTGAGGTCATGATGAGTGTGGGGCTATTTTTCTCTTAGGTCATGCACAGTGTTGTCATGAGCGATGGTGACAAGTCAATGAAAAGGGGAAAGGAGGGAACGCACCTTGGCACAAATGCCCTGATAACACACATGAAATACAGACACCATGACATTTATCTGAAGCATGTTAAAGCCAAATCCCCACAAAAGAAATCAGGAGCCACTGTTGCTGTACCCCTTGTCTCTTCCCAAGGGCACCAAGAAGGGAGGATGAAATCTAAGAGGAAGAAAATTAGAGAAACCCAGTCTGAGCCTGAATGTTTGATGAGGAGCGAAACTCCTGGCTCACCATCAGCTTCTTACACTAGTATCCTTGCACAAGAACATGTAGAAATGTCTTCTGGCGAGCCACCTCTGTCATCGTTACCTCCCCCACCAGCTGATGCGAGGATGTGTTCATGTTCATCCATTTTATATTATGTGGAGCGTTGACCACACATGACAATGTGGTGGTGTATAATCACAAGCATGGGACATCTGAGGAGATTCTATAACATGGTACACGGTAAGTTGGTGGCAGGGAGCATTCATCTTTATTATTAATTCTGCTAGTTGTCACATGTCCTTAGAGGAGAGGACAAGGAGCATAGTGACAGTAGCAGTACTTGGTATTTGGGGGGATGGGCCTAAGCACTAGGTGTTTGCTTTCGGTTGTGCCATTTGAATGATGTGACTGTAGATTGTCCATTGTTCCCACTCCTTCCCCTACTTTCTACAGACACTGTGCACATTGGCGTTGCAGATAAAAGGCACGGTTCCTTCCTGCTCTCAAGGGAAAATGAAGTATTCCAACACATTGAAGGATGCACAGAAGAAGAATTATAGGCAAACTTATTGTCTCTAGATACAACTGAAGTGATGGGGGCTAGCTGTGTGTAATGGTTTGTTTGACTCACAGACACAGAGTTAGGATAAAAACGCAGTTTTATTGAATACAATAATACATAAAGAACCCTCACATGTCCTGTAATATAAATCTTATAGTACAGACACATGACAGGTTACTTAGGCCCACACAGGTCCAGCAAAAATATGGGAAACAAACAGTTTATGCTGACACGGGTCAGGCAGATGATAAGGTTTCCAGGTTAAAGCAATGCAGGAGTTAACGTTCATCAAGAAAGGAAAACAGTCCCATATGTGAAGGCAACAAGCTGCTTCTTGAAAACGCCAAAGACTGAGCTCACAGCGAGTACCAGTCCACTGAAGTAAGCAGGAGCGTTACCGGTGCTGACACGGAGGCAACACTATCAACCGGTTATGACAGAGTGGAGCGTAACCAATGGCAATGTACTGGTGCAATCACGGAGGCAACACTTGCAACCGGTTTTGACAGAGTGGAGCGTAACCAATGGCAGTGTACCGGTGCTATCACGGAGGCAACACTTGCAACCGGTTTAGACAGAGTGGAGAGTAACTAATGGCAATGTACCGGTGCTATCACATAGGCAACACTTGCAACCAGTTTTGACAGAGTGGAGCGAACCAATGGCAGTATACCAGTTCTATCACAGAGGCAACATTTGCAACTGGTTTTGACAGAGTGGAATGTAACCAATGGCAATGTACCGGTTCTATCACAGAGGCAACACTTGCAACTGGTTTTGACAGAGTGGAGCGTAACCAATGGCAATGTACCGGTGCTATCACAGAGGCAACACTGGCAACCAGTATTGACAGAGTGGAGCAAAACAATGGCAGAGTACCGGTGCAATCACGGAGGCAACACTTGCAACCGGTTAAGACAGAGCGTAGCCAATGGCTATATACCAGTGCTATCATGGAGGCAACACTTGCAACCGTTTTGACAGTGTGGAGCGAACCAATGGCAGTATACCAGTGCAATCACGGAGACAACACTTGCAACCAGTTATGCGGAATGGAGGACTAGGCGCTCTATAGAGCCAATAGGGAATACTAAGCAAGCCTGCAGGGGCAGAGGTGCCAAACCAGGTAAGGCACCGGAAGTCAGAATGTCACCGAGGTGACCAGGACCACAACGGGAGACTACCGAGTCGGAATCCAGGAGCAGGAACGTCAGCCAATCCGGGTCGGTACACGGTAGCAGGAACGTCAGCCAGGCCGGGTTGATACACAGGAACCATCACTGGAGAGTAGTCAGGCAGTCCGGGTCGGTGCACAGGCGCAGGAACAGGAGAGTAGTCAGGCAAGTCAAGTCGGTACACTGGAAACCTCAATAACAAGAGTAGAACTGGCACAGGAACAAGACAAAAGGGCAGTGAGAGGGTGCAGGAGCCCAGTATATAAAGGCTATACTGGACGAGCTAAACACAGGACAACCAATGAGGACTTCACATTGGATAACTGACAGAAAAAAACAAAAACAAGGAATCACGGGCACCGTGATAGTGTGGTGCTGCTACTGCTTCCAATGCATCACTGGAGCTAGTGACAAGAAGAACCATGACCATCATCACTTGTCTCATATTCCGCTTTATCCTCCAATGTAATTACACTACCCATCACTGTGATATTCTTAAAGAACCAAATTAATTTACACTCAAATCTAGACATTTCCTTCATCTTTCTTGCTTGATACACAACTACTTCACTGGAAAACTACCGGACTACCTGAGCAGTATGCTCTCTCCAGCTCTCCATACCAACTACAACCTCGGCTCCACTGCTAACAACTCACTGCGTATACCACAATATAGGAAAGAAGCTAAATGACCTGCCTTCTCCTTCAGAGCTCCAAAAGTCAGGAATATTCTGCATGACTACACCAGATCTTCTTCCAGTCTAAGATCCTTAAAAGTAAAGGTTTCTCTATATCTAAAAACAGTATGTAACTGTATATATATTTTTTTTCTACATATGTATGTATTTTTATGTGAGTATGTATATATGATGATTCTCTATTTATGTAAATATGTAACCCTTGTATGTATGTATATTTTATGCGTGTATGTATATATATATATATAATTATTCTTTATTTGTGTAAATATATAACCCTTACTGAAAACTATCCAGGACATACTTGAAAAAGAGAGAAATCTCAATGTATTCTTCCTGGTAAAACATTTTCTAAATAAATAAATAATTAAATATATCACTTCTCTTGAGCCCATTCCGTTGGAGCTGCCGAATCATCCAGCGGCAACTCAGCAGCAGAAGCAACATCAATAACAGCAGTCACAAAAGCAGCAATGTCACCACATCATTTGCAAATGGCCATTTCCAGTGGTCACCATAAAATGACCTGCTGGCACTAGGCCAGTAGGGCATATTTTGGTTTTCTCTGGGCTTGTACTTCTTTCAAACAAGAGGCCCATATAAAAAAAAAAAAAAAATCAGGGGGTTTGTTTCTAACAAGCCTGAGTCCAACAAACCACTGATTCCTCAGGGCTTGTACCTCTAACAAACCTGAGGGCTTGTGTCTCTAACAAGCCTGAGTCCAACAAATCACTGATTCCTCAGAGCTTGTACCTCTAACAAACCTAAGTCAAACAAATCACTGTTTCCTCAGGTTTTGTGCCTCTAATAAGCCTAAGTCCAACAAATCACTAATTCTTCAGGGTTTGTGCCTCTAACAAACCTGTGTCCAACAAATCATTTGTTCCTCAGGGCTTGTGTATCTAATAAGCCATACCTTCAAATCAATGTTTCCTCATGACTTGGGCCTAAACAGTATAACCCTACAAATCAATAATTCCTAAGGGCTTTGGCCTAAACAGTCTAAACCCTACAAATCAATGTTTCCTCAGGGCTTGTGCCTAAACAGTAAGTCCTACAAATCAATGTTTTTTCAGGGTTTGGGCTTCTAAGAAATCTAAGTCCTGCAATTCAATTGTTCCACAGGGTCTGGGCCTCTGACAAGTCTAAGTCCTACAAATCAACGTTTCCTCATGGCTTGTGCCTAAAAAAGTGTAAGTCCTACAAATGAATGTTTCCTTAGGGCTTGTGCCTAACCAGTCTAAGGCCGGGATTCATCAAACTGCAGGAAGAGCTATGTATCAAGTACTCTGCTCTTTGCCGTGATCATTGATGGATACCTTCTGGTATTCATCATTGATTTTGCATGTTTCCCTGCTTTGCATCTGTGAAGCAGGGAAATTTGCGTAAATTGGTCAGTCATGGGAAAAACACACGTATACGCATAAGCGAAAATGTGTATGCGTGTGTTATCCCCATGCATTCAAATGGGATTCACAGTTTGAAGCTAGTGGATCACATTTGCTGATCTATCTGGCCATCATTTATTAAAGAATAAGAGATGGCCAGATACAGTCCATAAGTTGCTGAATGGCCGAATAGTTAATACGTACAGAAATCCTCTGATTTTCCTGCGTATTAATCCATTTGCACCTTGATGAATCCAGGCCTAAGTCTTTCAAATCAATTTCTTTTTTAGGGCTTGCGTTTGACTAACCTTAGTCCTGCTCAGTGCACAGCAAACACACAAATACATTTAATCTATTTTAATCCTGCTGTTATGCTGCCTACTAGCCATTGTTTCTAAAGAGAGATAAAGAAATCATTAAAACAACTGAAAAAATTGAATGTAGTACATGTATATGGTGGTGGTATTGAACTTTGGAGAGACTTTGACAAACTACATCCTCCTCAGGAGGAGAGGGATCACAATCCTATTAGTACATATTTCTTATGCATATAGTGATATTGTGTTTCATTATAAAAACATGATGATTGATAAAAATGAGAGAAATTAATTGCAGTGTATGTATATACTGTTTAGTAAACAAACATCTATGTCTTTGAACAAAAGATGCCTGTTCAGTTGCACCTCAGTGAGAGTAAGGATATGTTATATAGTAGAGATTCAAATATGAGGTGAATTTCTTTATATGATCACAGCATAAATATAAGCAACAAATTCCCAAACAGGCTTCTCTAGACAGATCTCACCCATAACCTTATCCATTGGCATAGAAATTGCCTTTTGCCCAGGGATAGATAATACAGCATGAACTATCAATGCAATATGAATGATCAGTTTTTCTTTTCTCCGCAGGAAGAATCATATATTGTATAAAATGTGTGCTATGTAAATTTTATTTTTCATTTTTGTTTGTTACCTGCTTTAAATAAACAGTGCCTGATAACCTGCCTTAAAGGAACAGTACCAGTTCACAAAATCACAGTAAAACTTTATTGTGACTGATATATTCTCAAATTTCATGGTGAGAACCCATCCTTCCACAATAATGATATGTCATGGCGGAAGTGTTTGAATATGTCAATGAAGCCGAGAACTATGTCTTTGGGAGTATATACTCCTGGCACTGTCATCAAAGGTGGATAGATCAAAAAAAGACACCAGACTAAATATATACAAAATTTTCCAACCTGCACTGGACCAGTGTGACATTTTATGGTCCGTTCCCTCAGCATGGTTTCACAACAAAAACAATGGTCCTCATTCCCTGGAAGCTTGAGATCCACTTCTTACAGCAGAGGGAAGACCAGCTCAGTGGCAGAGGGTGCTAAGAATTACAGAGTTTTATCAGGCTGCCTTTGGTCTTTACTTTGGGATTCTTAACATTCAATTTAAAAGTACAATTTCAGGGTTAGAGGAACTAGTACAGGAACTGAAGACTGTCAATTGGCTTATGTGAGGCTTGTAAAAAAGATGAAGATTTAAAAAAAAAAAAATAGAAGATGGACACTGGCTATACTATAAAGGAACCAATGATGGATGATGTGTCTTAAAAGTAGGACGTATTTCTGAAAGAACTGTTTCCTGTGCTATCAGACTAAACAAGTATATGCCCCTACAAGTAGCCACAGTAATGAAGGAGTTGAACAATTTTATAATTATTTATTGCTTCTCTGCAAACAGGATATTTCAACCCACAATGAAAAAGTTGTTGAGACTATCATGGACACTGCCTATGCTCTTGCACCTACTGTGAGACAAGAAAAAACAACCCAAATATTAAAAAAAAGTTGTCATGATGAAAAATGGATTAGAAATGAAGCAAAACTGTACTATTAGAAACAGGGTAGAATATAAAGAAATGTGCAAGACCATAAGGAAGCGCATAAAAAAAGAAACATGAGAGTTTAATTTTGAGCTCATTAAAAGAAACTGGAAGAAAATCAAGGGCTAAAAAAAGCAAAACAAAAGATGGCCACTCATAGGAGCCAAATGTTTTCATTAACCCTTTGCAATTCATTAGATACCTCTTTGGTACTCAAAAGGTTCAATCTTGCAGATTTTAATGCAATGTGCGAATGCATTTTGAAATCCTTGGTTGCTAGAGAGTTCTTCAACATATTAATTTAAAATAACCAGTAAAGTTCTGTATAAAAAATATACTATCCACCATAAATCAGGTGTTGATATCTGGTACATTGAGCTTGCTAAAAATGTATATATGCTAATTAGCTTTGATTGAATTGCAAGCACAACATTATACAAAGCACAGTGTGTTTCAATAATGGCATAAATTGTGATTAGCATAAAGTGCCAGACTGTTTCACAAACAAATACAATTTAATTTCTCAATATATATTTGTATTTAAACAAAATAGTTAGAATAACATATAGACAATTATTAATGCTGTTTAAAATGAACTAACTGCAAAATCAACTCTGACTCCAAGGGTGGCTAATCAACTTTCTAACTGCAAAGAAAAGAAGGCCTTAAAGGCGATACAAATTATCCAAAAACAAAAGGATCAGAATATGATCCATAATAACATCCAATGTACTAAGTAGGCTTACATCAATCAATCAAACATGTGCAAAAAAGACATACAAGCATGAAGAACATCTGCGGATATCAGTTGAGAAAGGGATTCCCGAGAGGAGAGATAGTGAGAAACTCTTAAAGGCAGTCAATAAAGAAGGGCCAAACTTCATCCAGAGACTCAGTTGAAGGTAGGTAAAGAGATAAGGGGAAACAAAGAGAGGAAGGACAAAAAGAAAGAGAGTAGTAAAGAAAGAAAGGAGGACCCGCAGCAGGGTTGTCAACCCCAGGGAAGGGACAAGAAAACTTGCAGAAGCTAACGAGGGAGTAGGAGATAAGAAATGGACAATGGTCCCGTGACCATACACAGGGAAAGACCCAATGAAGTAAGACGTTCTAGGGGGACAAGCCAAAAACTTAGCATCCAAGTAGCTCGAACATAAAGTGAGAGTCAGCTTCCAACCAGAGAGACAGACCCCATAAGAGAGGGATGGGAGATAAAGAGAAGGGGAGAGATAGGAGGGCACAAAGGATAGTGACGTGACAACTCCACACCAGAAGTCCTAATAGAGAACCAGGGAAGCCAAACCACCTGGTACATCGTAAAAGACCCAGTGGACAGAGCATGCAACCTTTCAGCAGAAGCTCTGGCCTCAATCCTCAAATACCACAGTGAAAGGGAGTGGTGAGGCGATTTCCAGAGTGAAGGTATGAGAAGTCGTGTGGCATGTAGAAGATGGTGGAGTAGGGTACATTGTACCTTATCAAGAGAGACAGAAGGTGGCAGAACATAGAATAAGAATAGCATAGGATCCAAGGGAAACGTTATCCCAAAGATGGTTTGTAACACTCTAGCCACTGAGGACCAGAATGGCATGATCAGTGAACAGTTCACCAAATATAGAAAAGCGAGTCTTCGGACGTCTGACAACTCAAACACAAGGTAGACGTAGAGGGAAAAATGCCAGCAAGTTGTTTCTGGGTATAATACCATCTTGTCACCAGCTTATATATTGCTTCCCTAGTAGCAGTATCCACTGCAATAGAGGCAAGATGTTTAAATAAAGAGTGCCACTGCTGCAATGGCCAGTTTATAGAAAGATCCCTTTCCCAGTAGGCCACAAAGGATGGTTTAGTCACAGGGGCCAATTTAACTAGTAACGCATAGATCTTAGAGAGAGATTTAGAGGAGTATAAAACAGAAAGCAAGGAGAACTCAAAAGTAATAGAGGATCACAATCGGATACCAGCCAGAAGTAACAAAGAGATAAAATGCGAGAGTTGGAGGTATTACCATTTTTGGGCCAATTGCAGAGAAAAGGAGTGACACAGAGTGTCAAAAGGAAGGAGGCTTGTAGACAAGAGTAGCACTTTCAGAGTGGATACTTGGCCATCTTTCCAGAGCTGGAACGGACCGCCAATTCCACCAGGCAGAAAAGCCAGATAGCCATAGTTAGACAAAAGAGGAGAGGGAAAGGGAGCCATTGACCAAGTGGAATTAACTAGGTCCCAAACCCTGCAAAGGGGGATGACAATAGGACGTGATTTAGCAAAAGAATAGTGCATCCCTGGTAGTAATCACAGTATGTTACCAGGGTTAATGTTCGGAAAGTGCATACTGATAGCTCTAACACATTCCTTCCTTGTGTCATAGAAACAAGATAACAGAAGCATAATAGTATTTAAAAACATCAGGAATGGCCAGACCCCTCCAAAGTCTTGGGAAGTGATAACAAGGAAGAGGCCAATCTAGGCCTTCTATAAACTCAGATGAATGAGAAAATCATACACCTAAATTTAGAAAGCCAGGCACGGGAAACCGATAAAGGTATGGTGTTAAATAAGTAAAGCATCTTAGGTAAAACGATCATCTTAACCAAATGAGCCCTACCAATTCATGAGATAAACAATAAGTTCCAGCGAGCCAGTTCTGGATGAAGCGAATCCCAGAGAAGGGAGAGATTAATGTCTATCAAGGATTGAAGAGAAGCCGAGAGGTGAATACCTAAATAAGAGATCATAGAGTCTGACCACCGAAAGGGAAAGGAAGCTTTTAAAGAGGAGACTAAACCAGGAGAGACAGTAATATTAAGAATCTCAGACTTTTGCAAATTTATTTTAAAATGGAAGACAGCACTGTAAGTTTGCAAGACTTGCATAAGGGAAGGCAAGGAAGTAGCAGGGTAAGAGAGGGTTAGCAGGAGGTCATCCCTAAAGCATACAATCTTAGAGTCACCCTCCAAAAGGGGCAAACCCAAAATATCAGGTGAGGAGCGAATCATATTCAACAGTGGTTCTATAGAGAGAACAAATAATATTGGAGACAAGGGGCAGCTCTGTTGATTACCATTGATGATCCCAAAGCTGTAGGAGAGAAATACATTAATAGAGAGCCTAGCTTTAGGGCACATATAAAGACTCAGAATATTGTGTAAACCACAAGGCCCTAGTCCAAGATAGCAGAGAAGGTCTTCAAGATAGGTCCAATCCACCCTGTCAAAGGCCTTCTCCGCATCAGTCGAGACTAAAAGAGAAAGTATCTTTCTCAATATATCTGTGTGTATAAGAGCAATGACCTTGGTGGTATTGTCCTTAATCTCCCTACGAACCCAGCTTGGTTGGTATGGATATAGGTCTCCAGACAGGGTTTGAGACAATTAGCAGTCATTTTATCGTATAGTTTGATATCACAAATAAGAGAGAAATTGGAAAATGTCACATTGCTCATCACCTCCTCCAAGCAGCAGTGAGATGTCTGGAATAGAGCAGCATCATGTAGGAACTAGTGGTGGTGGGGTGGAAGAAAAATTGATGGCCTTTTTATCAGAAAGTGAGAAGGAATGGAAGACAGGGATGAGGATGGGCATCACCACCACCACTAGCAATCAGCTTTTGGAATTTGAGGAAATTGCAACTGGTCTAATTCCTGCTGCTGCTGAGATGAAAGGGCAGCAGGGTGCTGAGGATAAGGCTAGTGTGCCACAGATCACTGTGGAGACAGTGGGAATGGGGTCAACAAGTAATGAGGGACTAGGTCCCACTTGCCAGCGCCAGCAATACTCCTGGTCCTAGTTTTAGTGCTAAATCTGAGGCAGTAGCAGCAAAATTATCAGCTGCCACAAAAAGTGAAGGGGAATGTGGAGGACAAGACCAAAGAGGCCATTCTTCTCCACCTGTTCCCTATCCATCCCTCCAGAAGTCATGAGGGTGGGACTATTATTCTCTTCCAGCAGGCACAATGCAGTCATCATCAACAATGATACAGTGCAAAATTTGTGACAAGTTAGTGAGAAGGGTAAAGGAGGGAACACACCTTGGCACAACCTCCCTGATAACACACATGAAACACAGACACCATGACATTTATGTCAAACATGTTAAAGCCAAACACCCATTACAGAAATCTAGCACCGCTGTTACTGTACCCCCTGAATCTCCAGAAAGGTGGAGATCAAAGAGAAGGAAGAATAAAGAAACCCAGAAAGACACTGGAAGTTCCATGATGAGTGAAACAACTAGCTCACCATCAACATCACCTTCTTCCTCTAGGGTAACAACTACATCTCCCTCTAATCCACCTCATTCATCGTTACCTCCCCCGCCAAATGATAGCCACTCTTTTGATGTTAGGATATGGCAGTTCGTCTCTACCCATTGCACACTGTGTGGTGCACTGACCACACATGCCGGTGTGGTGGAGGAGAATCGATATCAGGCCATCAAGCGGCATCTGAGGAGATTCCATCCCACAGAATATGCTAAGATGGAGGCAGGAAGGGTTCATCAGTACTATTAAACTGTCAGCAAGTTGTCATGTATCCTTAGCGGGGTCTGGACAAGGGGTATAGTGACAGCAGCAGTACTTGGTTTCGGGTGTCATCGTGTTTGGATACAGTTGTTATTTACAACACACATACTATGCACATTGCAGTTGCTGAGGAGATTCACTGATCCTGCTCTCAAGGGAAAAAATATATTCTAATAACAACACACCCATGATGATTTTGGAGGAGGGGCAGGTGGAGAAGATTTAATGGCCAACTTGTTCTTCTCTCCACAATACTGAGGGCTACTTATTGTGCTGCTACTGCCTCAGGCGCATCACTGGAGCCAGTCATGGCAAATGGAACCTTCATCATCCATCTTCCATGTTACTGCTGTTGTTGATCCAATTCCCTTTCAGCTGCCTAATCATCCTGCTGCTTAAACAACTCAGCAGCAGCAGTACGAACAGCAGTTGCAACTCAGGAGGACATTTGATAGTGGCCACTGGCCAACATGACCTGCTAGCATTAAGCCAGTAGGGCACTTTTATTTTTTTCTCAGGGCGTGTGTTTTACATAAATAAATAAAAAAAACCTAGTCCTACAAAAAATAAAAATTTTTGTGGGGTTGTTTGTAACAGGCCTAAGTCCTACAAATCAATGTTTCTTCAGGGCTTGGGCCTCTAATAAGTCTAAGTCCTACAAAGGCCTCTAACAACAAATCAAAAAAATCATCCTCTACAAAATATTCTATCAAGTTAAGTATCAGTACACCCCAGTGGCAGCTTATGTCAGGGGGTTCCTGTCTCTGTCACTTTAAATAAAATGTCTTATTTTATTTTATTGATTTATTTTTTCATTAATTGTCCCCCCATAGCAGTCAAAAAACCCCCCCAAAACAAATTCCCTGTTCAGATGATTCATTCATTCACCAACACAGGCACCCTCCTCAGACCCCTTTATACCATGTCTTAGGTTTTTACTTTATTTTATTTTATTTAGGATTTCTTTTTTATTAAGTACCCCCCCAATCCCAGTAAAACCCCCCAAAAAAACATTACCTGTTCAACTGATTCTTTCCCCACACCACACATGCACCATCATACCCCTTTTATACAATGCCTTTGGGAAAATATTATTTGTAATGTGTTGTGTGTAACTTCAATGTTCCCATTGATTTCAATGGATGAAAAAAGCGGAAGAACGGCACTTTTTGCAGGAAATTTTTCACCAAGCGGAAAGTGCCATTTTTCGCCAATTTCAGTTTGAAGAGGAAAGTTTTGCCCATTCCTAGATAGCTCGCACAATCCTCAGGATCCTTCCCGGGCTTAGGGATAAAAGTGACATGAGCAGTAAGAGCTGCCGGAGGAAAGGAGGCACCACCAAGCACTGCACTGTAAGCTTTCAATAAGAAGGGTGTCAACATAGAATGATATTTCTTATAATATAAGATTGGGAAGCCGTCTAGTCCAGGGCACTTCCCGGATGGCGTAGATTTAAGTGCCATCAAAAGTTCAGGTATCTGGAATGGTCATTCCATACACTCCAAAACCCCCGGGGGAAGCAGTTGAGTCCCAGAACGAAATAAAAAGTCCTTGATAGATTGGGAAGAAGGTCGAGGACCTTGATGCTTATCACTATTAATATTGTACAGGCAGGAAAAGCGCCTGCTATATCTGGAAATGTAAACTGGCTCATTCCATGGGAGTCTTTAACGGTAGCGATATACCTGCTGTTCTGTTTAATATAAATAATATGAGCCAACAGTTTGCCACATTTATTTCCATGGAGATAATGTGCGTAATGGTGCCACTGGAAAGAGCATAAGCGCATAGAGGAATAAAGAAGAGCGAGGTCCTTCCTAACAGACATTAGAGCGATTAAGGTAGCATCTCTCAGGGTACTTTTGTGCTCTACATCCAGATCTCTAATGGTAGTCAGTAATGATTGGATGCGCTGGTGTTGTTGTCTCTCCCTACGTTCCCCGAATTTAATAAACTCTCCCATCATCACCATTTTGTGGGCTTCCCACACAACAGGATCAGAAGCTGAATCACAGTTGAGTTCAAAATAATTGCATAGGAGACATTGGATCTGAGTGGACAAATCCTTATCTTCGATGAGAAGTTCGTTAAGCACCCATGGATGTTCAGAGCCAGCATTAGGACCAAGAGACAGACTGATCCAGGTTGGACTATGATCAGACCATGTAATCGGCTATATATCAGCAGAGTGAATAAAATGAGCTACATGTTGTTCTAAAAAAAGGCACTCAGGTCTCTTATATCTATTATGTCTATGCAAAAAAAAAAGTATTTTCTAAAAGTTGGAAAGAGAAGTCTCCAAGCATCAACTAGATGGTATTCATGTAATAAAGAAACCCAGTGCTGCAAAACCTGGGGGTAATGGAGGCGGTGCCAGTAGAGCAATCTAAAGTGGGGTTGGTAAACAAGTTAAAGTCCCCTCCAAGTACTAGACAGCCAACCTTGAAGTCAAAAGGGAATTTAAAAGTTATACGCAAAAAACGTATAGGCTGCTTATTAGGCGAGTAAATGGAGGCAAATGTATAAGGAGTGCTGGATAGCAGACCCTTAATAAATACATAATGACTCGCAGGATCAGTTTGTACCTCATGTAAAACCCAAGGGAGATCCTTCCTCATTAATATAGAAACACTTCTGGTTTTGGAATTGTCAGAATTATAAGAATACCATCCAGTACGGTAGCACTTATTAAAATAGGAAGGGGGTCTGTCTCTCTGGAAGTGGGTCTCCTGGACCAAAATCACATCCGCTTGTGACGCACATAATTCCTTCAAAGCTCTAGCCTGTTTCTCAGGGATATTCAAGCCCCCTGCATTAATATTTAAGACTTTTAAATGTATTTGGGAAGGAACCATCAGGGATCAGCGAAAGGGAGAAGCCTAAGTAAGCTATATAGAAAGGTCTCCATATCCACCACATCAAGAGAGAGAACAAGGCCCACCTCAGGATATGAGGAAAAAGAAGAAGGAAAGAGAAGGAAAAAGGAAATCTGATAAAAGTTATAAAGCAAGAAAATAAACAGAGTGGTAGAGAGAGAAAGGAAATGGGAAAACAGCAAAAGAGGGGGAAGGGGAAGGATGGGATAAAAACAGATGTGAATAACCATTGCCCAAGGTCTAAGTTATATACCCGTGCATATTACAACCCATAACAGCATTATCACAACAGAATCACAAGGACCACAGTCCCACCAGTGGGAATAACAGTTGCACTGAGAGAGCCAATACTAGCACCGGTCAGTACAAATGTAAACCTGCAGTTTAATTCTCCCATCCACCCACAACCCCAAGCTACGGTGAATAATACAAAAACAATAGAAAACTCAACAAGGTAGATTATTAAAGTACCCAACCACCACCCCTGCATCCTAATCCCAACCTGGAGTACTCCAGTATACCAAAGTCCAAGCGATATAAAAAACTTACAGTCCACAGGACAAAAGCCAATCTGGAGGTATGAGGTAAGGGCAAGCAAGTTCAACATAGTGCAAATTCAGCTTCAGGGATCAGTGGCAGGATCACCTAGATGGAGGAGGCTCAAAAGCCGGGATTCCTAAATGTTTTTGTCCAGGTCCATCTGGATCACTCCACCAGTGTCGTTGAGCTTTGGCTTGAACCAGAGCATTCATCCCCAGCAAGCGGGATAGATTATTGTCCCCCACGGTATCAGGAGAAGGCGGAATTCCCAGTTCTCCACAAAAGACATCAGCTTCATCCATAGTACGCATCAACACTGGAACATCATTATGTTGAACAATCAATCTGAAGGGAAATCCCCATTTATACTTGATTTGTCGCAGTGGTAGGTATTCGGTCATAGTTTTGAGAGCTTTTCTCTGTTGAAGAGTATATAGAGAGAGATCCTGGAAAAATTATAGTGTAATCCCTGCACACTTCACCACCTCCATATCTCTATTACGTTGAAGTATAGCCTTCTTGTCAGTAAAGCGCAGAAAGCAGCATACCACATTCCTTGGTGGGTCAGTTGGAGACCCCCTAGGTGGTAACGCTTTATGGGACCTCTCCAAAGGTATGGCGGGGTCAGGTGGCATACCTAAAACATCCACAAAGATGGTATTTAGAGTAGACGGTAAGTCCTTATTAGGAATCGATTCAGGCAGCCCTCTAAAACGCAAATTACATCAGCGGCCCAGATTATCCAGGTCATCGAGCTTGTTATTAAGCAAGGCAATAGTATCATCCTGCTGTTTCAGAAGTTGCCCAAACTCATGCTGCTGCCAAAACATATCTTCATCCTCCTGTTTCAGAGTAGCAGTATGCTGTCCCAACTGGAGAAAGTCCTTACGCAGTTGAGAGAGTTCATCTTTAACTTCAGATTTAATCTCTGAGACAATGGCTTTCATGTCTTCTCTGGTCAGGAAGTCCACAAGATCTTCTTTAGTAACTGAACTCTGCATGATTAGTACACTCCGGACAGAAGGAAGGTCATCAACTACAGACAGAGTCTGTAGTATTCGGAACCAGGGCGGGGTCTGTAGCAGATAGGGTTGAGTCCATGATAGATAGTAAAGGGGGAGAGGTGGCCTCAGGTGGTTGTAGCTCCAGCAACTTCCCCAAAGACGTCGAGTCCGCGGCCCTGGTATGGCAGATCAGAAGAAACTCTGTGATTTGGTGGTTGTGCCGTCGAGCTCTATTTCTTTTTTTAGCTGAGGACATGGAGAAGCAGAAAGCTTCTCCATCAAAATCAAACAGAAAGGGTTGTGGTTAGTGCAAATAGCAGCATAAAGTGGCTATAGAATTGCGGAGCACGAGAGCTAAAGGGCCATCTTCCTCGGCGGTCACTCCACCCCCCTCAAAAGGAATTTTAATCCATATTTATTCCAAATTTTGCAAATGTGTGGGCAGTAAATATTAGGTAAAATCCACTTTGCACCATCCAGCTGTGTTGCTGCTTCCCCTTCTACTTGCAGTTTATAAAATTATTTTAGGGTGACAAGTCCTCTTTAATGTTACCATGTTATCAAAATCAATATAGATGAATAAAAATGGCTTTATTTTTCAGCCTTATTTTTATGATTTACCTAGTTTAGTAGAAACTGAAATGTATTTAGCAGTTTCACTCTCTGCCTGAACATGACAACCACACTGACTCATATCACATGTTCCTTATTATGCTTCTCTGCAATACCTTTGCTCTGTGATCATTAGGATAACATTATTTTAGATAATAAATGCAATTAAAACACAATGGAATTATCTTTATGGCTGTTTTGTTCCTGACAAATATCACAGTCCAATTTAACCACAAAAGTGTACTATAAAAGAATACAAGGTAAAAACAGAAGTAACCCTTCCTTTTGTTTTTTAATTATCTTTATAATGGTGAATGATGTCAATTATAATTTCATTTTATTCATCACTGTATGTTAATTACTAATATAATTTTAAAATGACACTGCTGAGAGTAATAGTGTATTTTGATTTAGAGTAGACACAAAGAATAAAGAGTACTATTCAACCAGTGTTCACAAACACATTCAGTTGCAATCAATGAACAAGACTTTATTTTTGAGAGAGGACTGGCAGATCCTTCCACTTTGACTTTTCACTAATGTAACTTTTAAATGGTTTCCAGACGGAGGTACAGGGATGTGTGTGGACGAACCCTATCCTCTTCGGCAGGATGAAGTCTAGGGAGGGATGCAGGGTGGAAGAGCATCATCTCCAGTGGCAGATGGAGGTGCAGGGATGTGGGGTGCCAGAGCCTCATCCCCAGCCACAGTCAGAGGTGCAAGGATGTGGGATGGAAAAAACCCATCCCCATCGGCAGGTGGAGGTGCCGGGTTTCTGGGCACCAGAGCCTCAACCCCAGTGGCAGACAGAGGTGCATGAATGAAGGGAGGAAGTGTCCCATACCCAGAGGCAGATGGAGATGCAGGGATGAGGGGCACCAGAGCCTCATCCCCAGCGGCAGTCAGCGTGCAAGGATGCAGAGCTGAAGAGCCCCATGCCCAGTGGCAGGTGGAAGTGCAGGGATGCAGGATGGAATTACCCCATCCCCAGTGGCAGACAGAGATGTAGGGATGCAGGACACCAGAGCCTCATCCCCATAGGTAGGTGGAAGTGTAGATAGTGTATTTTTATAAGTGATTACTTTGTCTGTTTGCAGTGCCTTATAGACAATAAGGACATCCTGGGCTTTTTAATGCAAGCACTGCATCCCAGTGGTCCCTTCATCAGCAAGGACTCCAGGATCCTAAAAATATGGCTCCCAATCCAATAGGTAATACAAGTAAAGTTTTTACGAAAGGATTGAGGACAAACCTGCTGCAATCCGGTTAGGATCTGTCATCAGTCCTATATAGTTTTGAGGGGGAGGGATGTAAAGGATGATGAACCCCTGTTTAAAGAAAATTATTTGGACTGCAATTTTACATGGGCTGCAGGGGTTAACTTGGGGTATTTTTTATGATCACTGTTGTGTACTCACCATTGTGTCTGTGTGATGAGATTAGCCTGGTGCTGTGATTGTCTGCATAATCTGCTACCATTGTGTTATATTTTAATTTTGTTAATCTGTTCCTGTTTCCTACTGAATGTCACATCCCCTTCCAGTGACAATATGACCAGTTCAGTGTTCTTCTTTTGCATCCTGACTGGTGTGTCATGTTGTGACTGGTGGTACGGTTCTTTGGCAGACTTTTTTTCCCCAGAGGAGAACCTTTATTTTGAGAACCATAATGGTATTAGCTACCCATCTTGTAACCAGCATGCACTACAAGGAAGGTGGCAACGATGGCCAAGGACGGTACTGTTGCCCTGGTTCCCATTTCAGTGACATTATGCTGTTTGCTGAGTTGCCTGTTCATCAAATGTTATACAGGATCAGGATATTGTATCCAATAACCTATAGGTAGTAATAGTGGTGGTGAGATTGGGATTGATATCATCATCCCTGCAAAGAGTGGTGGTGGAGCCAGCTCCAGCAGTGACATGAGACAGGTGGTAGTGGATCCTACTAGTCCCCAGAAGAACAGCAGCACAACAATACACCATCACTTCAAGTGCATTCAGGGAGGAGTCCAATCTCATAATATTTCTCCATTTCCCCAGAAATCATTGGTGTGGGAATACTTTTCCTTGGGACAGAGAAGAAGTTTGCATTTATCAAAAACTGTAATATGCACATTGTAAAGAAGGGAAAGGACTGGGACCACACACTTAGCACAGCTGCCCTCATTAAGCATGTTGACAGAGTTAAAAAGTCCCTCCCTGACATGAGCTTAGCATATTCTGTATGGTTGACAATTTTTAGATTTTCCCTTATCCCTTACGTTTTTTTGGATTCTTTGTGAGTTGTGAGTTTTAGTGTGTTTACTGGAGATCATATTTGTTTCTATTGCAGAATGCCTGGTATTTGTATTTTATACACATGAGCTTAACTGTGTTTAATCACCATTATGGATATGTCTATTAGTTCTAATAAGAATATATTGGCATGTCCTTTTAAAATATGTATATATGCAAAATTATATATATTTACAAGTAAGTGGTACCACTGGGTATATTTAGGGGAGTATTTAAAAATGAGGAAACATAGGACACTGTACCAAAGAATTATTAATTATGATTAGTTTTATATACACGCAGTTCTTGTAACCCCTCTTATTTAACAAAGGAGGATTGAGTTTTTGAGTGGATAGTACATTGTTTTATTTATTAATAAAGTATAATGTTTTGGATTTGTAATACAAAGAAAGGGTATAAAAGGAAGTGAGCAAGTGAATATAAATAAATGTATGTCAGCAGCTCCAACCATGCATGAGTATTTATCCTGCATAAATTTAACTCCTTATAAACCTCATTAATGTACAAGATATCATGTGCTCTCCCTGGGACTTCCCCTTAAGTCCCGCAAACAACTTAGATGAAGTATGGAGTGGTGCACCAACACTTATATTCAAAAATAGAGAATGTGCAATTATAAAAACAAGTTCTTTATTGAAATGTATGATAAAAGTTGAACAGTACCTCAGTATATATGTGAACAGGAGAGACTTGTAAATGAGAAACAATTCAGCAGAACATGCCATTGTTTATATCAAGGCATTTCGCGTATTCAACGCTTACTCATGATCAGTGTAAAGTTACCCATGCACAATTACAAATGTAAACGTTCTGTAGCCAATCACATTACATGACTTCATGTGTTAGTGTAATTAAGTGACATCATTACGGAATCCACAGGGAATCAAGTATCCTCACTAGCATAAACTCCCAAAGAATCAAGAGAGCATGCTGGTAAATATATGCGAATATCTTGATCTGGTATGTCCGGAATCCCGATTTGGATATAGCTGATCTGACCAATGAAGTGGTTAGTTTGACTATGCAGCTCAAGATATTTGCATAAATTTTCCAACATGCTCTCTTGATTCTTTGGGAGTTTATGCTGGTGAGGATGTTTGATTACCTTGAGTTTCATGATGATTTCACTTAATTACACTAACACATGAAGTCATCTAATGTGATTGGCTATAGAACTTTTAAATTTGCAACTGTGTGTATGGGTAACTTTACACTGATCATGAGTTAGCAATGAATAAGCAAAATCCATTGATCTAAACAGTCAACTGCATGTTCTGCTGAACTGATTCCCACTTACAAGTCTTTCCTGTTCACATATATACTGAAGTACTGTTCAACTTTTATCATACATTTCAATAGAGACATTTTTTTTATAATTCCGCATTCTCTATTTTTGAATATACATTTTGATGCACCTCTCCATACTATCTATAAAGAGAGATAGAAAGAGAACCAGTGTAATACCCCGAGAAAGTGGACAGCAGAAGTTCACAATATGCGTCGGAAACATTGTTGCAGGATAGCACTGGATTTTAGGTTCCTCACAGTTACGCACCCTGAAGGAGCAGTGTTTGCAACCATCGTAGGAAGCTCTGATTTATTCTAACCAACACTTGTATTATATTCTGGCTTAATAAATGCATATACCACTCCAAAAAAGGAGACATAAATTTAAGAATTCTCACATGTTATAATACACAATCTTAAGAACTAAGTTCCTCAAGATCTGTTAGAGGTTCACAGCTGGCCAACAATACATGGAGACTACACAGCATCACCGCTATTCCAACTGACTGGGAGAAAGGTTTTATTGTGATGGCTAACCTGTAAGTTTTTATTTATCTTGTGTGTCTTCCAAATATAGTAAACACCACTTTTAGATCTTTCTCTTTTGAAGGGGAGGATGCTGGAGGGACATAATCTAGATCTACATCATCATGATTAGTAATTAGGTTTTCCTCAGTTTCACCCTCCACTATTTCGTCACTACTTTTATATTCTCCAAGGTATCAAATAATTTTGCAATCTTTGCTATTAATTTTAGGACAGATGTTTTTGTGCTTGTTTTTCAGATGATTAAGTTGGTTGAACTACACCTTCTTCCACTATGCCATCATCACAAGAATGCAACTCAACTTCAGTGTTTTTAGATGATGATTGAGAACTTTTGGTGGAATTTTGACAAACTGCATCCTCAGGAGGAGAGGGATCACCCCTTGGGCATTTTCTCGACATTACTGAAATACTGTGTGTGTTTTTATTGTAAAGGACACCATAGAAATGATTGTGTGTGATGTGTTGCCCTCTACAAAATACTCTACCTCATCTAATATCAGTCTTCCTCAGTCACAGCTCATGTTAGGGCCCCTGTCTCTGTCACCTATCATTTTTTAAGTATTTTTTCATTTTTTTTAACTGTCCCCCCATCCCTATCCTTGTCAAAAATAAATAAACATGCTGCCCGTTTAACTGTTTCTTTCCCTGAGACTCCCCAAGCACAGAGATAACAGAGAGATAAATGGCCTTTTTAGAAGAAAGCGAGAAGGAATAGGAGACAGATGTGCAAACTGGGATGGGCCAGGTTTCACTTGCCAATACTACTCCTAGTCCAAGTTCTAGTGTAAATTCTGAGGCAGAAGCAGCATCATTCTCTGCCCCAGCCAGCAAAGGGGATTGTGGAGAAGAAGAAAGCGTCCATCCTTCTCCACAAAGTATTCAGTCAGTGTGCTCAAGAATAATTTGTTGCAAGGGTAGATTGGAACTTATTGTCAGATTTTGGCAGCAAGCCATACATACACACGCTGGCTGTGAGAACTCTGAGGTTTCTACAGCCCAGGTCTCACAAGAGACTGGCAGTGTAAGGGTGGCTCATAAAGAAAATGGAAGCTGGATCCCTATTATTTACTAAGAGGTGATCTCATAAAATAGTTTAAGCTAATCATTAGAATCAAGATTTAGATTTCCACTAATTATTTTAACCCTTTGAGTGCCGGATGGGTAGGAAACACATTGCAATGTGTTGCTACTTCTCTGGTACTCATAGGGTTAATCTTGCAATACAAAATATGAGGGCAATTAAAAAAAAATAGGAGAAGAAAAATGTCAAATTTAAATCATGAAAGATAGTCATGGGAGCCCTGTAGTCAAATTTTCAAGGGGAAGGGTTAAAATGTCAAATGTATAATATTTGCTGAATTAATGTGGTGAAAGAAAGCACTGTAAGTCGAATTTTGAAGGGGAAGGGTTAAAATGTGGAATATGAATAATAGTCGAATTAAAGTGGTGAAAGAAAGCACTGCAAGTCGACTTTTAAAAGGGGGGTAAATATGTTGAAAGGGGGCACTCTGTCGGATTTTGTTATGTGGAGAACCCATCTAACACTGAACTTGATCTTTCTTTCGTCAAACGTACGCCTATTTCCGTGGACTTTGACATTTTGCGTGTTTTTTGTAGGCGGTAGTCGAATAATAGCAGACAGCGCCAATTTTGTTACTACTCTGAAAAGTGCTGTCTACGTCAGTTTTGTTTTACTGTAGTTCTATAATAGAATACCAACGTAACGCATCTGCAAAATTCACGCTTGTTTTTCTTGTAATGTCGGTTTTAGCTCGGGTAATAGAATCAAGTCCTTAAAGACTTGATAAAGGATCTCAACATGTATAGCTTGGAGAAGAGAAGAGAGAGAGGGGATATGATTGAAACATTCAAATACATGAAGGGATTCAACAAAATACAGGATGGAAGTATATTTCAAAGTAGTAAAAATGTTAGGACAAGAGACCATAGTCTAAAACTAGAAGGACACAGGTTTAGATGTAATGTAAGAAAGTTTTACTTCACTGAGAGGGTAGTAGATAAGTGGAATAACCCACCAGCAGAAGTGGTAGAAGTTAATACAGTGACATAACTTAAAAACATGCTTGGGATAGGCATAAAGCTGTCCTGAATATAAGATCAAGGACTAAATAAGGTTTGAGGCTTTTACAGTAAGAAAATGGGCAGACTAGGTGGGCTTAATTGATGTTATCTGCTATCAAATTCTATGTTTCTATCTTCTTCTTTCTCTCTTCTTATAGAGAATAAATCCTGTGGACGCAAGAAAGGTTTCTAGTAAATTGCTTTGCAATACATTAGAAACGTCTCCAACATTCAGGAGGTTATCCCAAGTACTCATAAGTACTGTATATGCTTATGTTAACCATAAAGAAAATTGAATAATTTTACTGTAGGTGAATACTTGTTTAACCCTGGCATTCAGAGGGTTAAAATATTAGATAGCTGAATATATTATGCTGATACTGTTTTAGTCAGCTCAGTGGATTCTAGAGAGAGCTTCAGAGCAGACCTGAAATTTGCATGTTTCCTATGTGTCCCCAATTAAGTCTGGTCAGCCTCTGTTAAAGACATGGAAAAGCAATGCTTTAGAGATGCCTCTATCATCCAGTGGGTTAAACGACTTTGAAGATGAACTTCTCATGAAACACATTAAACACATGTATGCATATGGTGAGAAATTAGACCATCATGTTTCACACTGAGTTAAACTGAGCCCCTGAATTATTTGCTTTTCCAAAGACTGCAACAGATGCTTTCTAATTGTCTTCTTTACTTTGAATGCTATTGATAGTGATGGAATTTTTTTCAGTGACTAATGCAAGTTCTGGCTGCTCTGCTATGGTGGTTCTGCTGTTCATGTCAGAATGTTCTATTCTAATGGCTCCCGCCTGCTCAAAACACACATATACAACACATTGGCAATAACACGAACAGTTCTGGTGTTATGCGACTACAGGACTGTGCTCAGCTGTACTGCAAATTAGCATAGCACAGTATTTGGGTCTAATACATTACAGACCATCCAGCTTGTACTAGCTAATGTACTTCTTCTGCAGAAATGCACATTGTAATCTGGGTGAATATAAGTCACTGGTGAGCCATGAGCAAAGTATAAGGTATCCATCCTACTTAACCCTTTAAATGCAATACCTCTTTAGTATCCAAAGTGTTAAGTAATAACTACACATACTTTTTAATTTTGCTAAAATGGAGTACTTATATTTATAGTAACTCATTTTGTACTTACATTAAATCAATCTTATTGTGAGATGAGATAACACATGGGTTCACATAGTGCTAGCTGCTTACCTCTGCCGTATCTTGAGAAAATAATCAGGCTCATTTATTAAGTAAAAGTGGTGCAGTTCTGAAGTAAACACTATTATATACAACTAGTTGAAGAGCCCGTTACACGGGCCACAGTGCCACTGCCAGCTGGACGCGGGGCAGTCATGCACAGTAGAGCTGCCCATGCCGCGGCTGATACAGTGCAAGCCGGTCGTGGGGCAGTCCAGCTCTGTTTCAGCCGCAGCATGGGCAGTCTCTATTGTGCATGACTGCATCGTTACACACGTTTTAGCAAATTATTATATAGGATTATATACAATGTTGCATTCATTTTGGTCTTTTCTTTTCACTGCCTTGCTTCCTGTTTTGCACTTTAGCTCTGCATTTCTCTCACTTACTTACTGTCACTCGCTATTTTTTTATTTGTCTTGCTTCTCTCTTTGCATGTGGTGTGGGATGGGGAGGAGAAGAGGGTAGAAAGTGAAGGAGATGGAGAGAAGGAAGATAGGGGAATTAAAAGAAGAGAGTGGAAGAAAGTGAGGAAGAACAGAGTGGGAAAGGAAGAAATGGACATGGGAAGTTGAGGAATTTGGAAGAAGAGGGGAGAAGGAAAAAAATAGGGTAAAAGAGGGAAGGTGTAGAGAAGAGAAGATAAAAACATGAAGGAGAGAATTTTCTGTACCTCACATATGTCCTATGTCAGGGATGGGCCACCTGTGGCCCATCAACTACTGCTGCTGCTGCTTCTCCAGTTTAGCAGCAGTTGATGGGCCACACTGATACAGCTAATGAATACACAATAATGTGCCTCATAATGACAATCAATCACTTACCCACCTCTATCCCTGAAAAATTATATGCATTTAACATTAAAGGTGAGATGGCTCAGTTGGTTAATGTACCAGCTGTAGAAACTGTTCAGACTCGGCCTTTCACTCTTCTGAGGTAAATAAATTGAGTCCAGGACATACCTGAAATCAAAAGATAATCTAAATGTATTCTTCCTAGTAAATACTTTCACAAAAAAAGAAAAATAGTTGTAGTTTTTACCAAGCACCCCTACTCATTGGAGAACTTTTCTGTGTCTACACCTGTTAAGGGGAAGGTGTAAGGGAAGGAGGAGGGCCTGCGTGCAGGGGACAGGCACATGACATCATGCACTGACTCTGAAAGAGGAACGGTGAGGCTGAACTAATTGCTACAGGGGACACATAAATATTCCCAAAGTTCCAACTGATTTAAATATGGCTTTTAAAAAGCCTATGCTACATCAAAGGTCATTTTTATTTGTCCCCCTGTGAAGCACTTGCATTTCCAAGAACTGCAGTACAAGAGCCTTGATAAGTGACATCCAAGGCATTTTAATATTATTTAAGTACAGTATGAGTCTGGCACAGCCTGACCCAGCCTTACATTGCACTGAAATAAGGTTAATATTGTTTGCGTTTCACACACAGTTGTCTTGTTGAATTATATCATCTGGGGGTTAGGGCTGGTGAATACTCAGAGTAAGCACTAATGCGGGTACCAAATCTTTACACCCAGTCATGGTGAAGAAGAAACTCCAGCCATGCTATAAGATTTGGGAAGTGGGAAAATTCACTACCTATCTCTGGAAAGCTCCTAAATGTGTTTGTTTTGTGATTAAGAAAAAACACTGCTACTTGTCAGATAAGCTTAGCTGTAAAGCATAAAAGTATGGAGGTATGAATGCCCAGCTGCAAATGGACAACTGATATTTGATAATTATTTGAAACATTGATGGCTGCACCTTTGTGGGAGATTTCTACAGTCTGGGCTATTGCATGATACTGGTGGCAGTGTTTCACCCTATTTAGGACCATTTTCCATATCTGCCCTAGGAATAAATGTCACTGCATGCAAGAAATAGTAGATATGATACAAATAATTTTTAAATAAAATAAATAAATAACAGAGAGATAACCCAGACTGTCTGTCAGATGTAGAGCAGTAGTTTTGTTACCATTGTAGGGTGCCATGATATTTCTAAAAGACCTTGTGAAAAAAAGTAAATGCTGAGATTAAAATTTTATGGAAATTGTTTTTCATAATAGTCTAATTTTTGTCATTATAACCTCTATATGAGCTACAAAGAGTGCCCTGAGAATTTGAGACTTCATAGTATGGGTGGTCTGAACAAAATCTTTTGACGACAACTACTACTTTTAGATTAAGCACCAACAAGAATTTTGTCGTGCCCCCCCAACTGTTTTGTGTAATGGATTCCTGCCAAGTAAGTTAATCTGCTAAATAAATTGAGATCTTCTTTATTCCTATGGTTAGGGTTCTCCATAAAACAGCTTAGCCTCATTTCCCTCAGTAATCAAGTTGAGTAAATTGTTTCAGTAAGCATGTTTTTAGAAGAATTTAGTTGTTTTGTAAGTCCCAAAATATTCTACACAAACCAATAGTTTCGTTAATGTTTAGTACAATGGAGATGCAGGAAAAAAGTGTTCATATTATGTTAGTCACAACTAACAACTAACATGTAGCGTATGTATGAGATGAAATTGCTTTCTGTACAGGAAGCCCCAAGCCAGTTATGAATGGAGTGCTCACTATGTGGTTGGTGGGTCTGGGAGTCTTAGAAATGCCACTTTCTTGCCATCAGTGTGGTTCTGAAGCAGTTCACCAAATATCAAACTTTAATAGTAATATTTTGTTTTACCTTGATTTTATTTTGTAGATATTAAAGAAACATGAAGAATGATATCCGTTTTATCTCTCAAACCTTTATGGTTTGAGAGATATTCACAAGTAAAGTTTCCCCTCACTAACTGAAACGGTCAAGTCTGCCATCTAGCTGTCAGATTTGGAATCCGGTCTGCAGAGCAGCCGGCGGCTCTTCAGCAGAGCCGAGATCGTAAAATATAAAAATAACTATTTCATTGGAAGTGTCTACAAAGTGTGCTTGCAAACCAGGCACACTTTGTAGACTATTCCAATTAAGTAGTTATTTTTAATCTTGCAATCTTGTCTCTGTTGAAGAGCCGCGGCCGGACTGCGGACCAGATTCCAAATCTGGCAGCTAGAGATGTGATGTCAGCAAGGGGGAAACTTTGCTTGTGAATATCTCTCAAACCATAAAGGATAGATAAAACTTATGTCATTCTTAATGTTTTTTAAATATCTACAAAATAAAATAAAGTTAAAACAACATATTAATATCCCTTTAAAAACATATGACCGACTGAGGAACAGAGCCACTAGAAGTTTGAATGTACTTATTCAGAAAAGCCTTTGGCCTAACCAAGAAATTACTAACACATTGAATGTGAGATACATTTCTATCATATAACAACTGTAGTATGCAAGGGGTTAACTTAGCCCTTGTGATTTCCACTGTAAACCATTATGTGTAACTGCTTCTCTGCAGTAAAGTAATACTATTGAGTTTTAACTCTGAATATTACACCTCTGCCATTGGCTGTCAGGGAAGAATGAGAGTTGTAGTCTGACAGAAGCTGGAGAGCCTTATGTTGCCCACCCCTGCTCTCCCATCACTTACCTCAGGTACTCTGTCTGCAGGTCCTCAGCTGGCCTTTGCACAAAAGGAAAGAGGAGCAATTTTGTATAAACCACCTGCACTAGAGAAGACAAGTACAAAGATTTTAAATAAGCTTTTAACCAGATGACTGCTACAGAGGTCTCCAAAACATTGCATAGCAATGCACTGGATACCTCTGTAGCATTCAAGTAGTTAAAATTCCCAAACTTATTGATAGATAATGTTTATTAATGTTTATTTTTGCTCCACGATTGCTTTTCTTTTCTCTTGAGAAAGACTGCTGAAAATAATGAAGCCTATATATATAGAGCAAGCCTGGTTCACATGTTGTGTCCACCCATGTATGCTGGGGGATGATCTAGATCTCCAGGTTAGTGGGATGAGGGTTTTAGCAATATTGGTAAGATGGAGGAAATTAATCTTAAGGCAGGAATTCTTAGTTAGGGGTTCTGGGAGTAGGGATGGGTGAAAATTTTCACCTCAAACTGAAATCGGCAAAAAATGAAATCAATGGGAACACTGAAGGCACACACAACTCAAGGGCATGACAGTGCTTGTGTTGGTGGGGTATGGGGAAAGAATCAGTTGAACAGGGATTTTTTTTTGGTGGGGTTGTTTATTGGGATTGTGGGGCAAAATAAATCTTAAATACAATTAACAAAACCCCCAATAAGACATGGTATAAAAGGGGTCTGAGGAGAGTGCCTGTGTTGGTAAATGAATGAATCAGTTGAACAGGGAATTTGTTTTGGGGGGTTTCTTGACTGGTATTGGGAGTTGCAATTAATAAAAAAAATCAATAAAATAAAATATTTGTATGTAAAGTGATAAAGACAGGAGCCCCCTGACATAAGCTGCCACTGGGTTAGACTGAAACTTGATTTGATAGAGTATTTTGTAGAGGAAGATTTGTTAGATTTGTTGTTAGAGGCCTTTGTAGGACTTAGACTTATTAGTGGCCCAAGCCCTGAAGAAACATTGATTTGTAGGACTTAGACTTGCTTGGCACAAGCCGTAAGGAAGCACTGATTTGGAGGACTTAGGCTTGTTAGAAACAACCCCCCCCCCAATTTTTTTTTATTTGTAGGACAATGTTTTTGGGGTTTTTTTAAGCACAAGCCCTGAGAAACAAAATGCCTTACTGGCCTAGTGCCAGCAGGCCATGTCGGCCAGTGGCCACTGGCCATTGTCAAATATCCTCCTCCTGAGTCCATAATTACAGAATTTGTTCTTGCTGCTCCTGAGATGTTTAAGCAGCAGGATGATTAGGCAGCTGAAAGGGAATGGGACCAACAACAGCAGTAAAATGGGTGATGGATAATGCAGTTTCCACTTGCCACGGCTAGTTCCAGTGATGCGTCTGAGGCAGTAGCAGCACAATAAGTAGCCCCCAGTCTATGTGGAGAAAAGAAGAAGTTGACCAATAATTCTTCACCACCTGTCCTTCCTCCAAAATCATGGGTGTGTTGTTATTAGAATAAAATTTTTCCCTTGAGAGCTAGAACTCTGGCTCTCATCAGCAACTGCAATGTGCACAGTGTGTGTGTGTGTGTGTGGTAAATCCAAACACCATGATACCAGAACCCCAGTACTGCCTCTGTCACTACACCCCTTGTCCAGACCCCACTTAACCCTTTGATTGCCAGAGGGGTACTCCTCTGGCACTCAAAGGGTTAAGACACATGACAACTTGCTAACAGTTGAATATTAATGATTAACTCTCCCTGCCAGCATCTTAGCATATTCTGCAGGATAGAATCTACTCAGATGCAACTTGATGCCCTGGTATTGATTATTCTCCACCACACTGGCATGTGCGGTCAGTGCACACACAGTGCGCAATGGGTGGAGACGAACTGCCACATCCTAACATCAACAGAGTGGCTATCATTTGGTAGGGGAAGTAACAATGAACAAGGTAGATTGCAGAAGATGCAGTTGTTACCTTAGAGGAAGAAGGTGATGGCAAACTGATCATGGAACTTACAGTCTCTGCCTGGGTTTCTCTATTCTTCCTCCTCTTTGATCTGCACCTCACCTCTTATTGCCCTTTTTGCTCTTATTGTCCTTTCTGGACAATCAGGAGGTACAGTAACAGAGGTGCTTGATTTCTGTAATGGGTGTTTGGCTTTAGCATATTTGACATAAATGTCATGGGATCTGTGTTTCATGTGTGATATCAGGGAGGTTGTGCCAAGGTGTGTTTCCTCCTTTCCCTTTCTTACTGACTTGTTATGTTGTGCACAGTGCTGTTGGTGATGACTGCACTGTGCCATCCCCAAGAGAAAAATAGTCTCACATCCATGACTTCGGGGGGGGGGGGGGAGGGAAGGTAGAGAAGAATGGCCTCTTTTTTCTTGTCCTCCACATTCCCATTCACTATCTATACTGGCAGTGGATGATGTTGCTGCTACTGCCTCAGATTCAGCCTGCAACTAGGACCAGGAGTATTGCTACTGTTGGCAACTGGAACCTGTCCTAGTCCCACATCACTTGTTGACCCCATTCCCACTGTGTCCATAGTGGCCTGTGGCACACTAGCCTGCTCCTCAGCATCCTGCTGCCCTTGCAACTCAGCAACAGCAGGAATTAGACCAGTTGCAAATCCCGCAAATTCCAAAAGCTCTTTGCTAGTGGTGTTGGTTTTGATGCCCATCCTCATCCCTGTCTCCCATTCCTACTCTGTTTCTGGTAAAAAGGCCATCAATGTCTCTTCCACCCCAACATCTCTACCATCATCATCACCACCACCACCAGTACCACTTCCGACTTGCAGCTTCTGTTCTATTACAGACATCCCACTGCTGCTGCTTGTAGTAGGTGACGAGCAATGTCACACTTGGCATTTCCTTTTGACCTGAAGAAGTAGGCAGACTAGCAGCAGTAGCAGCAGGCACAGGCAGCTGATCTGTGCTCCTGCTGGTGGTGGTGGTATTAATTCTATGCCTACTCTCCCAAAACACCAGTATTGCCCTCTTCAGGATCATGTTCCAGGTGGACACTGTAGTGAAGTGAAGCAGAGCACTCCCAGAGCCAGAGGAATGGTGTGGGTTCCCTTGACCACTAGTCTGGACACTCTCAAATTCTTCACCTACCACTCCCATAACACTAGTCCCGCTGGCTGCTTCACCATTACTGTTACTTCTACTATTAACATTTTTCCTTTCCATTCCTCCTGAGTATTACAAGACATACTAGCTGCAGCTTCAGCACTGGTGGTAGCAGCTTCAGCACTGGCAGCAGGCACAGCACTGGTTGCAGCAGGTGCAGCATGTCTGACAGCAAGCACAGTATTGGTGGCAGAAGGTTCGGCACTGGCAACAGGCACAGTACTGGTGGCACTGGCAACAGGGGCAGCATGTCTAGTAACAGGCATAGACAGCTGACCTGTTCTGCTCTTACTAGTACTATCCTTTTCTCCCTCCCTTCCCATTACCTTTTCTCCCTCCCTCCTTCCCATTAAATTCCCAAGATCCCTTGGGGTGATTTCGGGGGACTGGACAACATTGGTTCAGTAGTGCTCACTTTCTCCTCCTCAGACTTAGTGAACACATAAAGGTCCTTCCAGTTCCTCCTTTTAATATTCTTAAACCTGCTCATAGCGATAGCAGTCACTATGAGCCGCTCCTGCCTCAATTTTTCCTCAAGATCACAGCAGAACAGCACAGAACGTCTACCTCACTCTGTAGCTGCTTCTATTGTGTTTGATGTCCGCAAATATGTCAAGTTTTAATAGCGAAAAGGCGAAAACAACGTAAATCAATGGGCAGAAACTTTCTAGCCACTGAAAAAGTGGCGAACAATTTTGGCCAATGGGCAAAAAATGCAATCATTTTAATCGATGGATTTAAAGTGGATTTTCCCGCGAAAAAGCAGACAACAATGTGGTTTTCTCAGAATTTCTCGTGTGAACACGTCAAGAGAGTTTGCCCACCCCTACCTATACCCAAGATAATTGATCTACCAATAATTTTTGTGTTTTGGGAAGATGTTGAAAAATAGGTACAACTGTAGATTCCTGTATCAGACATTGGGCTTCCTTTGTGGTAAGTAAACCCATTGTGACACCACAGCTAACCAAAAATGAACCATTTCTTTTTAAAGTTTCCTTTAGGATAACGGTGCATTATATTATATGTCACATAGACACTGAACTGCTTAGTTCCTCATTTCTATTAAACTGACAATCCAGAATGACAGTAGCCCTTTTGTCAGAACTCAATCAAAACAGCTGGATTGTGACTCAGCTGCCCATGAACCTTTCTCTCAGAGCCACTAAAGTTATTATTTAGATTACAGATTTTCTGTGAAAGATATATCAATTCCAACACAGTCATTTTATGAAAGAATTCTACATGAGTAGATCTACATTTGACAGGTTAGAAATTACTTGTGGGCCTAAGACCCATATCAACATTATCCACCAGTACCTCCATAGGGGTTCCCTATGTTTACCTTTGTAAGTTTTCCAAGTCCGGAATGCTACCTATGTCACTCAAATTACAACTGAAATAATCCCTATATAAAATACATTTCTACATTAGGGACTACATTACAACCTTCCTTAACCACAGGACTGTCATGGGTTGAAAGCAGTTAAGGACCCATGACAGTCTTGGACCATCATGGGTTAAATGATAGCAGCGTGCCTCTTTGCATGCTGCTATCATTCATTCCAGGCTGAGACTGAGCTCTCCGGTACCGGATCGTTCAGTCTCAGCCCTTCTCAGTTGTGCCGCGTCATGTGATTGCTGCAGCAACGATCACATGTACCGTCATTCTAAATGAATGAGGCAGCATGTTTTGCATACTGCCTCTGTGTCTCCCCTATGCCTGCCTGTCCCTTACGATCAAAGTACGTACTTTGACCTACTAAAATCAACTTTTTTTTTTTTTAAAAGACACAACACAATTTTTTTTTTTTTATTTATTTTATTTAACTTGCAAGACACTCCCAAAATTGGGAGTGTGATTTTTGTGGAGCCATGTAATACATTTATACACACCGCCAAATGTCATCAATAAAAAAGTGGGAAAATAGGGTGGGAAAAGGGACATGGAGTTTTTCACCCAGGGGTGACAGTGTCCACTTAAAACTGCCCATTTTGTAGGTATGACTGATCGGTTATATCTTTCATGCAGTGTCCAAAAATTTAACCCATTATGCCCAAATGATGCAAAATTCTTTAATTTTACTAAAATAAATGGTGGGCTATCCATATAAGTGTGGAATCAAAAGAAAGCCCTATTTGTGCGTGAAAAAACAGTATATAATTATCATGGGTAAAATAAAGTACTTAGAGGAAAAAATATTGTTGAACAAAGACATAGTCAAAAAGGTCAGAATTGCTCCGGTCCTTAAGTGAAATCCACCTTAGATTTTCCCGGTCCTTATGGGGTTAAGAAAAAACATCACTGTAGTCAAAGACTGTACAGACCTATTTAGTTCTAACAGTGTATAAAATAATCAAAAAGGTAGCTGTGCATTAGTAAGTCATACTGAAGGATAAGTTATTAACATTCAGTGTTTCACTACTTGTTGTCTGGTCACTTGTATGGAACCACTTCTTGTTCCTGTGTTTTCTTCCTCTCTTGTTGATTCCCTTTTGTTCTTGTCTTTTATGTGTTTCCTGTAAAAATGTCCACTCTTTTCATTACTTTGTATAATGGTAGCATCATGATTATGCTCCCAGGAGCTTACACGTGACTCAGATCTACTCTGGTTACATATAGTTTTAACAGTCAACATAGATGTGTTACTTAAATCGTCTTTCCTCCTGTTTCCTTCTTCTGACCACTGTGCACTTTTAAGGATTGGAAGGGCATATATTTTATTTATTTTATACACTTTCATTTATAGACCATATATTTATCATAATACAGCTTGTCCCAAATACATTTCCTCTTCTTGAAGTAAGACAGCTCTTTATCCAGTTTACTATTTTATATTTCAGTTGTGAATTTGCTTCTTGTACTTCCTCTGTAATAATCTCCTATAGACTGTTAATCTCCTGTATTACCTTCATCTGTTGTTCCTTTTTGTATTCTTCAATAATCAACATTAAGAGCAGAGAAATTTGGTCCAAATGAGATAACACAATGTAGGGTATTTTTTAATTCGTAGACTCCTTGGGATTCTGATATTTTTTTCCTAAAGCAGTATTAATTGTTTTTTCAGGAATTTCTCTATATCTTGAACTAATTATTAATGCCCTTTGTAAAAGATGTCAGACATACTCTTTGTAAAACAATGAGATTACACACACTTTTTATCCTATATAATCAAATGGATCAGTATGCATTGTCATAATGGTTTGAAAATATAATGCAATGTCCTAGGGGCTATTAAATATTTCTGCCATGAAAACAGTCCATATACTATTCACATGCAGCAGTGGATCTTTAAAGTATGAGACATTCCAAATGGATCTTACTTATAATTACATTTTGCTCATCCTATATTAATTCTCTAAAATGTGTGTAACGACACAGTCATGCGCAGTAGAGACTTCTGCGCGTGCTGTAGTCATGCTCAGTAGAGACTGCCCACCCCGCATGACTGCCCCGTGACTGGCTGGCAGTGGCACTGTGGTCCGTGTAACAGGATCTTCAACTAGTTGGTGATATAAGGTACACTTGCAAGCATAAGGAAGGCCTTAAATGTGGCTCCAAGTAAATTCCAAATTCCAGTACTGCAAAACTGGAAAATCAAAAGACATTACATAAAATGTATTGGTGCCAGGAAAGTTCCATGTACATTAGTGTTGAGCGAGCACCCCGATGCTCGGGTGTTCGGGTGCTCTGACCGAGCACCCCCTGAGGCTCGAGTGCTCGGCCGAGCACCCGAACCCCATTGCATTAAATGGGAGGACTCGAGCATTACACCAGGCACCCCCTGCTCTGATGAGGGGAGGGTGCCTGGTCAATGTCCCCCTTCATCTCCGCAATGTCCCCCTTCATCTCCGCAATGTCCCCCTTCATATGTCCCCCTTCATCTCCGCAATGTCCCCCTTCATATGTCCGCCTTCATCTCCGCAATGTCCCCCTTCATATGTCCCCCTTCATCTCCGCAATGTCCCCCTTCATATGTCCCCCTTCATCTCCGCAATGTCCCCCTTCATATGTCCCCCTTCATCTCCGCAATGTCCCCCTTCATATGTCCCCCTTCATCTCCGCAATGTCCCCCTTCATATGTCCGCCTTCATCTCCGCAATGTCCCCCTTCATATGTCCCCCTTCATCTCCGCAATGTCCCCCTTCATATGTCCGCCTTCATCTCCGCAATGTCCCCCTTCATATGTCCCCCTTCATCTCCGCAATGTCCCCCTTCATATGTCCCCCTTCATCTCCGCAATGCCCCCTACCTCCAGTCCCTGGTGGTCCAGCGGAGCGTCTGCAAGATCTGTGCCTCCTCCGGCACAGATCCCTGCCACCCGAACATGGCGGGCGAGCACATGGCGGTACTCGTACGAGTACCGCCATGTGCCGAGCAGAGAGATGCTCGAGCCGATCCGAGCATCGGCCGAGCATGCTCGCTCAACACTAATGTACATCAGGCAAGTGCCTCACATTACAATAGCTCATTATGCAATCATGACAGGAACAGAGAAACCTTCAACTCATCTCTTTGCATCTTTGGTGCAGATACCAAATTAAGTCCTATCCACAGTAGAAAGTATAGTCCACGCATATAGAAGCTGGTCAGCACTTGCACTCAAAACATATCCCATGCTTGTCTTAAAAACATGAAACTTTATTTCCCCATAATAATAAAATTAACATAAGACATATTGGACAAGCATAAGTGTGGCTGAAGCAGCAGTAAGTGTTTTCAACAATTTTGAGAGCTTTATCATAGAATTGAGTGGCACACAAATTGTGGGACTATTTATCAGTTTTATTGGACAACTCTGTCCTTTTTCCAGTTCAGTGGTGTTTTTTTTAAGAACTAACACCCCGAACTGAACTCCATTAGATACCTTTTAAATTAATGTGCTTTTTAATTCTTTATTTGTGCCCAATCCAATTGTGAAATGTGTCTGCTGATGTGTGGCCATGAAGAATATGACACACTTTACCATATGCACTAAGAAGTGCAAGGGAGAGGGGAGCCACGTGAATCATTAGCATGTAGGCATGGTATAATGCTGACAATTTGGGTAGCAAATCTCAGACTCCAACACCATGAACATCAACATCACTTGTATAACCCTTTGATTGCAAAAGAGATGAGCATTGAGAGTGTCTTGCAAGTTATATGCGTGTATGAATCACCTAACTGGAAGATAATCTGCTGTTCATTAGAAACCGATTATCAGCTATTTCATGTAAGTACAGAAGTGGTAGAGAAACTATTGCATGCAACAGCTGCTTTGCTGATTCTCTCAGTGAAAGAAAGTGAATCCAGACAATGTATTCTTAATGTTATAACCCTTTGCAGTGTACAACCCCATGCACTCAAAGAGTAAAGGGAGGGCAGCTGCTGTCTCTGCTCTCCAGCAGAGACAGCAAACTTCCCTCTGGCTCCATAGAAAACTATGGGAAGAGTCCAACTTCTCCAGCCTCAGGCTGGCAAAGTTATTTAAGCTGGCAGGAACAAACGTAAGCTATCTGACATCCAACTCTGAAGGAGAACTCAGCAAAGCACGAGCAGATAGCTATTAATACGGAAAAGCAATAGCCAAAGCAACAATACACTGGTTAGCAGAAACAGAGATTGACAACAGGGAGAAAACTGTAAGGCTACCCCAGCAGGCTAGAAGCTTTGGTGCGCTGGATGAAGAGTGGTGCTAGCTTACGCAGACAAACGCTACACTTGGTAGCAGAGACTAAAACAGAGAGGGATGGAAGCTTACCCCAGTAGACCACAATCTTGGGTACACTGGATGGGGAGGGGAGCTGTCTTTATCTGACTATCCCTAGAAGGTCTTTCTGTGGCCTAGGCTGAATTAGAGTTGCTGGTCGCAAGACCAGATTAGTGCTGACCAGAGGATCCATGCCGCACCCAGGATAACCTCCTAGGGTACAGTAGCTACCTACTGGGAAAGCTAGAGATGTACCTTGGGTCTGAGGTGAATCTGACAGCTGAATATAGGAGACAAAGGACTGCAGTGTTCTAGGCCAGAGGAAAGTTTAACTAGGTCGCTGCAGGGAGATCCAATAGAGGTAGTGCATGAAAAACTGCTCTCCAGGCTGGAACAGCAACAGGGGAACATGCACCAATTCTAGACAATAGTCGAACAACAGAGCTGGGTCAAACCTGAGAGTCCACTGAACCAAAGTACAGAAGCAGGAGGCAGAAGAGAGATCAGTAAAAAAGGCCAAGGTCAGCAACTAGGAATCAAACAATACAGGACACAAGGACATTGTAACCATTAGAACACAAAATGGAATGCTAAGATTACACATCAGAAGACAGGAAATGATGCTAGATAAAGGCTAATGAGAAAGAGTAAAAACCAGAACATGAAGGACAGAATCCAGAGAGATAGGCAGGGAATAAGATCAGGAATGTACAAGTAACAGAACAAATAGAAGGAGCATGCCAAGTTGTGACTGTGAGCTCCAGAAGCATAGGCATATATCAGAGCTTATTACATGTAGGGAAGTGCAATATTAACATAAAACACACCCACAGGGATACAACACCTCATTATGAATTTAAATATGCAAATGAGCTATTATAAAAGAAGTCACAGCTAAATCGTATACCTGGTGAAAGCATGGTGGTTTAGGAGTAGTTGAGCTCTATTCACAGGGATATGATGTGGAAGACATCTTAATGCATAGGTCAAGAATCAAAGCAAATACACCACCATATCACCAACCTGGATCCTTATAAACTTTAGTGCATCTCCCCCTCCTTGTTTGGTGTCCGCTTATCAATCACGTAAAAAAAAAAAAAATGTGAGGAATATGCATAGTTCCATGCACATTAGCAAATCTCTGATTTACCCATGAGTATAGTACATAGTGGCATATGATGAATTATCAATGAGAGAGTAAACATTTATACTACAATAATATGCCCTTCAAAGGGGCAGACTGAAAAGTTCCCTGTACACTTGTTGATTATGTTATTGACTATTGACTGTATTTAATAATGGAGAAGTAGGCAACCTTTAGCTCTCCAACTGTTGGGTGATACAACTCCCATTATCCCCAGCCAGCTGTTGGCTGGTTGGGGAAGATGGGACTTGTAGTCATCAACAGCTGGAGATCCAGTGGTTGTCTGCCTCTATGCTAGTCAATAAAATACACTAAATCATTAATATAAATGAGACATTATTATCAGTGATCATGGAGATCAGTAGTAGTGACAGGTAACCAATGATATCCTGCTTTCTCTACTGCTTGATAAATAACCCTCAGTGTGCTAGTATGTGTTTCTGCATGACTATGTGAGTTATCTTAACAGAAGGAACATATGCATCCCTCTCTTTGTGGAATTTAATGTTTTCAGCTTTGCCATAGGCTCTGCAGGATTAAAAGAACACAGAGTGCACAGGCTTTGAAAAAAACAGGTATTTTGGTCAAATAAAGGAGCTAAAAATATTTATATAGTCTTACAACCTACGCTTGCACCCTACTTATTATTACTACTTATTCTTGCTACATGAAAATGCCCCTCACTGTTCCTAACAATAACCTAGCTTGTGCCTCCAGTGCTTCTTTATGTGATTTTAAAATAGACAATTGTTTCTGTCAAATAATGCAGAAGACTAAGCATTAGTTAACACTGCTGTCCATATATGGTTTAACCTCTTGGGTTCTAGAAAAGACTTCCAGGTATTGAGCGTTGGTATTGCTTATGCAAATTTGTTTTAAATGAAAGGACTGCAACAGGCAACATGAATATCTGTTTCTAACCTGAAATCCATTTACAATATATCAAGAAGAACTAGAGTAGTTCTGCAGCAAACCAACACTATTGTATAGCTCTAAAGAATATGTTAGCACATTATAATAAAAAGAAAATAATACTAATTTACACTGTCTTTCACTGTTGAAAGGGGCAGTATACTGTCCATAAATTACCATTTTAAATGCTTGGTTGTGCCCCCAGAGCTATGAGAACTGAAATCCAATAGTTGAAAACTCTTCTATTTTACTCAGGTTTACTCTTGCAGATCACCAAGAAAAGCAAGAGTGGGTGATGACGATATCCTTTTAAAAGGTAAAACAGAAAACAGCCCGCTGCTAGGCTGTGAGTTAAACATGTCGGCATGATCAAAAGGGTGACGAGACTCTCGCCCTGTATGAAAGCGCAAGATTCTCATGTCGCTGCCACCCAGCCCGCATACATTTAACCCTCCCTGATCTGCCGCCCACATACTTTTAACCCTCAATTATCCACCGCCCACATAATTTTAACCCTTCCTGATCCTCCACCAGAAAAAGCCTCTTGAGGCTTATCTGCACAAGTCTGCTCAGGACGTTCCATAGTCACTTTTTGCAGCGTACATGTATCAGATGAAATCAGAGCAGAATTTATTGAGTTAATTTTTCAGTCACTACCTGTGACTTTTTCTGCTGTGCGTACAGGGGTATTTTTGGAGGTGACAGTGGTAATAATCACACAAATTTCTGTGCTGTATACCAGTGAACCCCCCCCTGGGGTTAAATAAACTGTTTGCTTGTGTCTCTATCCCTGGGCTGAAGCAGCTAGTCCCTTCTTCTGCCAATTCCCAGCCAGCCGCAGGAAACCGAGCTAGTCAGCCCAGCCTCAGCTCACGCCCAGTGCAATCTAACAAGAGGGACACTCCTCCAGGTAGACATGAGCCAAATATCCCACAGAGCTGGAGACTAGAGCCCTGACCACAGAATCAGGGGCCACACAACAGCAGCAAGCTAACGGGGAGAACAACCATGACTCCACTAATTCACCAGCTGTCAGTCTGCTGGCTCCCACGGCTCATTAAACATGTCACTTCTCCTCAGTTTCTCAGTGTCACATAATGGAATGTGGTGTAGACCACTGCCCTGGCTCTATCTCCATTGCTAAGTAATGATTATTAGTTTGTTTTTTTTAACAACGACTGTCCGGGACAGCCTCTTCTTGTGACCTTTCAGTAGGCGACATGAGAATCTTGCTCTGTCATGCAGTTTGAGATTCTCATGTTGACATTTTTATTATAGCAACATGGTTAATGTGTAATGTGGTAGCATGCTCTTTTGTGTGTGACCTTTTAACAGTAAACCGGTGATGACAACTCCTTAATCTGCTCTTGTGGGAGATCACTCTCCTCTCTATAGAACCATCAATGGTCATCATGTGTGGCGAGTGAAGGACTGATGTCCTGAACTACATTGTCAGAGATGTAGTTCAGGAGTAATTGAATGATACAGTATCCCCCTCCCGTCCCTTTTAGTGAAGTAATACTGCTCACCTCAGTATAGCAAGACTGACCAGATGGTTAGCATAAGGAAAAACCTGTCAAGGGTGGGCAGGGTTTTCCTTATGCTCACAGTAAGAAGATTTACCTTGCTGCAACCTGTCCGGTGAAGAGACCAGAGTCCACATTTCAGGGGAGGTGGTTTAAATTTTGTAAAAGGGGAGGGAGGGGGGGTACTTTATCGTTCAGTTACTCTTGAAGTACAACTCTGACAGTATTGAAAATACTATGAAGATTAATTGGAGCTGCTTTTATTGTGAAACATTACTATCCCTTTAAAGGGATCAATGTGCAATTCAGTATACTATAAACACACTCATCTCTGCTCATATTTTCATGGGAAAAACATAAAACTTGATGTAAATGAGATTATAAGAAGGATATAGATTGTAACTGTCTATTTAAGATAAAAGCTCTGTTTGAGGATGAGGCACAAAATGAAACAATTTAATTCCTAGTTATCATTAACCATGCCTAGAGACATGCAATTGGTTGAAATCAAGTGTCACACTGATTATCTATTATTTCATGCATCAGATGCAAGCCAGGGAATTCTTCTGTATTTTCAGAATGGGTGGACTAAATTATGTATATTACATCAGGGAAGCAGCATAATTTAACAGGGGGATTGAAAAAAGGTAGGACATAGCTAGATAGCAGATGGGTTTGTGCAGAAAGTGGTTATTATAAGATGGCAGAGGGGTGTAATAGAAACATACTAAAAAGCATCTGTTCAAAGTAAAAGTGGATGAATTTTGGGGCAAACCATTTGCTCTATGGCGAGAACTAAAAGTTCCAAGTATTCTCATTGATTTTAATGGTGATTTTAACCCCTTTAATGCTAGACAGTTCTCCAATACATTTAATTGCATTGGACATCTTGTGAGCATTCAAGAGGTTAAAATCCCCACTTAAATTAATAGAAATTTTTAGTTCTCCCCTATAGTGCAATTGGTTTGGCCAATAATTCATCCACTTTTCCTTTGAACATACAACGTTAAAGGGATAGTAAACCCCCCAAAAACCTGTTGGTGAACTGATAGGACTAATAAAAAAACATGCAATACCCTTATTCCCATCTCTCAAACCATTGTGGTTTGAGAGATGTAAGAAAATAAATACCTCTGCTCCCTCCTCTTTCTCATGCGTCCACTGTACAGCGGACGTCATGAGATCCTGCTTCTGGGACCAGATGGCGGCTCTTCAAGAGCGCTGTCATCAAGATATCTAACTATGATTACTTCATCGGAATGGTCTACAACGTGTGCTTGCCAATACCAATGAAGTAATTATAGTTAGACTAGTTGAACAGCACGTTACACGGGCCACAGTGCCACCGCCACCCGGTGGCGGGGCAGTCACGCGCAGTGGAGACTGCCTGCATCACGGCTGATACAGAGCTAGACGCTCCTTCTGTGCGTCCAGCTCTGTATCAGCCTCGGCGCGGGCAGTCTCTACTGCGCATGACTGCAGCACGCGCTGCAGTGTCTACTACGCATGTCGTGGCATTACACACATTTTAGTGAATTATTATATAGGATATCCCAATGTCAGCACTCCTGAAGAGCCACCTAAAGTCAGTTGACCGGATTCTGCCTCTGACAGCTTTACAGCTCGTCAGGCAGAAAGGGCAGGGAGCGGAGGTCTTTATTTTCTTACATCTCTCAAACCATAACGGTTTGAGAGATGGGAGTAAGAGCATTGCATGTTTTTTTTATTATTCCTATCAATTCGCCAACAGTTTTTTGGGGGTTTACTAACCCTTTAAGAGGAGCAATTAGAACAATCTAGTGTTCAGGGAAGAGTGTTTTTATAGTCTGTTAGAACTTTTGAGTACCAGAGAGGTATGCCACATATTGCAGAGCAGTGCATGGCGTACACCTCTGGCTCTCAAAGCATTAACCCCTTCACTTCCACTGACGTGCCAGCACCATCACTGCTGTCCAGCACTTAAGGACCAGTGATGGTCCTGGCATGTCACATACTTTTTACTCACAGCGCTCCTGCAGGAGCGCTGTTAGTAATAGCGGTGACTGAAATTGATCACTCCAAGACCGGAGCGATCTCTTTCAGTCCCCCGTTCAGCGTGCCGGCACATGTGATCAGTCAAACTTTTCTATCTGGCCCTAAAAGGACCACACACCCCAGGACCGCTGGTCTTTAAGGGGTTAAGGAAGTTTTGAGTAAATCACCTATGCTATAGGGGATACATTTAAATTATTTTAACCTCTTGAATGCTACAGAGGTTTCCAGCGTGTTGAATCAACCCATTTAAGTTTATGGGAATTTTATTTATTCTCTATGGCGTAGAATAGCTCCACTTATACGTTGTGTATATTGCCCTTTGTGATGCAAGTAGCTATCACAGAAGATCTGGGGGATCACTCCCTAAGACAAAAACCTGAATACTTCTTTAACTTCTTCTTAAAGTTAACTTTACTTCTTTAACTTTTTCTCTATCAAGAGATTAATAAATCCTGGCTTCTGTATGACTCTTGAGGGCAGGATTTGACACCATTGAGCTAGGTAATGAGATAACATCTAGGATTTTGCATGAAGAGAACAGGTGTTAGAGAGTTACAGATCAAATGCACAAATAAAAGACGACCAATCCTAGGACAAATTAATAGTACCGTAAGAGACACATAAACATATACAAAATTCCAATACATTCAATTAGGGCTTTTGACCCCATGAAAGTCAGGGAACTCTTCAACATATTACTTCACAATGTATTGAGGACCTCTACCATTTAAGGATTTAAAGGGGATCTATCACCCCTATATGACTTTGTCTAAAAAGTAAGTTTGTGTAGTGACTAGATGGTATATTATACTCACTTTTTTTATTCCTTGTTCGGCCGAAATTAAAGGGATAGTAATGTTTCATAATAAAAGCAGCTCTAATTAATCAACATAGTATTTGGGCCTTGGAGAGTGTTATTTCAATTCTGTCAGAGTTGTAGTTCAAAAGTAATTGAATGATAAAATATCCCCCTCCCTCCCCTTTTACTTCACTGCAATTTACCTCCCCAGGTAAATTGCAGTGAAGGACAACCTTCAATTAAGATTAGGGAAAAAGCTGAAAAACCTGTCAAGGGGGCAGGGTTTTCATTGTTCTCACAGCAGTGTTACACTAGGTAAAAGGGGCAGGAGGGGGATACTTTATCATTCAATTACTCTTGAACTACAACTCTTACAGTATTGAAATAACACTCTCTATGGCTCAAATACTATGAAGATTAATTGGAGCTGCTGTTTTTGTGAAACAGTACTATCCCTTTAAATCTGTAACAGTGATCCTGTGCCTTCCTTACGGACAGACTGCATTTACAGCTCTGTCACTCTTCTTCTGCTCATTTGATCCAGCCTCCTCCGATGATGGAGGATTTCTGCATGCAAGCTGGAGTGCTCTCTGGCCAATGAGAGTGCTCCAGCTTACATGCAGAAATCCTCTATCATAGGAGGAGGCAGGATAGAGGGAGGGGAACAGCGCAAGAGTGACAAACTGCGGTACAGAGCTGTAACCAAAGTCTGTCCAGAAAGAAGGCAAAGGATCATTGTTAAAGCTTTAATTTCAGCCAAACAAAGAGTAAAAAAATGACTATAGTATACCAGCTAGTCTCTCTATAAACTTACTTTTTAGACAATTTTGTATAGGGGTGATAAATCCCTTTAAAAAGGCAGTTGAAATCAATGGGAAATGTTAATTTCCCCCATTGATGTTATTGCTCTGTCTTATCTTTTTTGAGTATATGATCTAATGTGAAACTCCTGGGCCAAGATGTGAGTTCAAAGTGTTATAAATAAAATGTGGGTAAAAGGGGATGAGCTCTGCACCCCTCTGACACTTGAAGAGGTAACTAATACAATATATAGACCTTACCTTCTTCAGCTGCTGTCACATTAAATTTACTGGAGAAGCAAAAGGGAAATACATGTTGTGCCACTTATCAAGCAACAAAGCAATGCTTCTCCTGGAGCCTAGGGGATGATTTACACGGACAATGGTGATTAGAAATTCACTCCAAGGTGGAATTTAAAGGAGCAGTAAACTTTTTTTGATGAAAACCTATATGTTATGGAGCTTTTCCTGCTTAGTAAAACAAGAGTACTTCCACTGCTGCCAGTTGTTTTATTCAAACTTTGCAACAGTTAAAATAACCAGGAAGTGAATTTACTGTGTTTACTTCCTGATTGTTCTAACTGACAGGAAGTGACTTGGTAGTTTCTATCACATTCCATGGAGAACTGTAAGTCACTGACTTTCTTCTCCATTAGAATGTAACAGAATAAATAATTGGAATTTGACCACTAGAGGACACTGCTAATATAAAAAAACACAGGTTAAACAGTAATAACTCTGGAAATATGTATCTATCAGCAGTGTGAGTACACTTATTTTACTCAACAGGAAAAAAGTTTACTGCTTCTTTAAATGCAAAAATAATTAGCATCAGTGAAAAACCTGTCATGTATTTTGTATTCAGCCTTAGAAAGAGCTGAAGAAGAGACATAAGTTGTCTTAAAAGGTTGCATTCTATAGCTATTCAGTTAGCCAATAAATGTATCACTTTTAGTCTGTCAGTCTGCTGCTTAATAAAATGTGTAGTACTGTGTCCATCTGGAGTCATTCTGGGAAAGCCAACCTCACCGTAAGTGACAAATAAATATTCTCAGATCCTCATTAGTTGGGGCTTTTAACTCCTTGAACCCTACAGAGGTTTATAACCCATTGCTTTGCAATGCATAGGATACCTCTCTAGTATTCAAGGGGTTAAAGGCCCCATTCAAATTAATGGGAATTCTATTTTTCCCCTTTGGTGCTGTTGGGTTTTCCCAGAATTACTTCAGGTTTTTTTAACATAGGGTCTTTCAACTGTTGTTATGAGATGAAAGGTATTGTGGTGAATATATACTGGTGATCAATTAGGAAATGTCCAGTTAATAAGCTATTTAGGCTACAAAGCCACCCATTAAGGAGAAGGACAATGAGAAAGCCTGTGGGTGTTTAAGGGAGTTCCTTTATTCAGTGCCAAATCTATACCATGTTTTACCAGGCAACTTTGTTGCTATCACAGATACATTTCTTTTGCATGCTATTTGGCTGGCATATGGGACTTGCTGGCATTAAATGGATACAATGGTGCAGTGTGTCTGCTGTTAAGAACTGCAGCAATCATATGCTGTATTCAGACCCTTGGGTTCCATAACTGCTGTTAGAGTCTGACTTCATGCAGCTGCACTGGCACATTCTTACATCCCCCCACAGTGTCTCATTATTTAGGGTCCAGTGTTCAAAAAGAAAAGTGGATTCATTCTGAAGTAAACCATCTGTACTATAGGGATCTTAGGAACTTTTTATTTCTCCCCTATGGTTTGCCCCAGAATTACTTGTGTCTTTTGTTCACAAGATCCACTGGTTCTTGTCTCCCCCAACAATGCCAGGGTCTTGGAAGAAGTTCTGAAAAAGATCTCAGGTCACCTTCAAGCTGGAAGATTTGTGGGTATGTACTGCATATTTTAAAAAGGAAAATGTAAAATATGTTATATAGTGATGTATAATGTAGATGACACTTTCAGCTTAGACACATATATTTTGCTCTAACAGATCAGCTGCTTTTTTTTATACTTTTTAAAATATTCTTCTCATGAGAATAGTACATACATCCAAAAAACATATCACATCATTATTCATTTTTAGATTGGAAACACATTAGATACACAGATCTAAATATTAAATTAGACTCTTTTCATTTGCTATATGTGCTGAATTTCCGGAAATCTCCAATTCCGTTCATAACCACTTACAAGCAAACTAGTCTCTCAAGGGAGGTCTTGTCAGCTTCAGTTTGTGGTTTCTTAGCTATCGAGGTAAATTTTTTTGACAGCCATCTTTATCGTTTTGTTAATGTATTTTTTTTTCTCTCTGTTGATTCTTAAGTTTTTAATGTGATGAGTTTGTGGAAAATGCACTACATTTCTGAAAAAAACTTGGTGAACACATTATCAGCTATATTTTTACAATTTACTGCTGCTTATATCTTTTAGTTTTAATGAATTATGATTCTTTATATGTTTACTAGGGAGCTGATGTCATATAAAGTAAATATTTTTATGCAGAATTGTATCTCTGCTGACTGCATTTTATGTAGTAAAGCAAATGCGGTATTAAATTTATAATCAATTTAATGATAAAAATAGCAGAAAAAATATTCTTAAGATAGCAAAACTTACAACATTTTTTAATGAATGTCTTTTTTTTCTTTGTAATTAAGCAAAGATTTGGTGAATTTAAAATAACTGTTTCTACAAAAGGAAGAGTGTTACATTTAAGTGAATCAAATACAGTGAAACCATTCATCAATAAAATAGTGAATAATTGTAAAATTACAAATCTAATCTTGGGAATATGGGTTAAGAACCTTTTGAAAATAAAATGTACATCAAGTCTTCTTTACTGTCGTATGATGTGCTAATGATGATTTAATTTTCTACTTGCTTCAGCTTTGCTACTGTGGAAATTGCCTGCAGGCAGCAGATGGTTAGCTGGTAAATCAAGATTTAGATTATAGCTCAATAATGGTTTAATAATCTTGATGTTAGTGATTAGCTTGTGCAATGATTCGTGACAATATAGTCACCTTTTAACCTTCCTCATAACTTATCTCCATTTTCCCCCATCAAAGTCAAATCAATCACCAGTGTTTAACAGGTAATCAGGTTGCAGTCTTTTGTTATGTGGTAGGTATACGACCTTTCATATCTTAGTAATTTTTTTCACTATGTATTTATTAGAACAATAGAAAAAAATAACATGAAGGGTAGGTAAATAGGAAAAGAGAGAGAGAGAGAGACACACAAATTAATCGGCGATATCAATAATATCAGAACTGGGCTCCGAATTCAGACAGTTAATTTACAGGAAAACAAGGGCTTAAGAGTTAGGTAAGAAAGGTTATATAGAGGAAACAGAATGCATTAATAACCAAGGTTGATAGATCTTTCCAAAGACCAAATGTGAGTTCTGTATTGAAGTAGTTAGTTTTTCCAACTCATATGATTCCCATGCCTTCTGAATTAATATGGAGTTGGAAGGTAGTTACATTTTTCCAAACCTAATTTAAAGATCTATGTTCTGCAAGATTTATAATTGCAAGTAGTCAATTGTCTGCTTCTGTAAGATTTAATAAGGGTCTAGGTTTTCATAAACAGTATTGATTGAATCCCAAAATGGTTTTAGGGTTGGGTATTCCCACCAACATTAATTATAGGTGTATATGCCACACATACCTTCCAGCTGGCATCAGTGGGAAGTCATTCTAGTTAAAGAGTTTCACAGGGGTAATGTACACTCTTAATAAAGTTTTGCAACCTTGCTCCTTATGAGTAACACAGTTTGACAATTTTGATGTAGCATCCCAGATTTCATGTTAGCCTTCTAATTTGAGTATCCAGGTCTGCCTTGGGGTAAACATATAACGTAAGTTATGGTTTTCTGAATAAGGGGGTTAAATGGAATAGATGCTGAATATTATTACTATATAGTTATAATTATCCATAGCCACTTTCTTAAAACACACCAGTTTCTTTTAAGGAGTTCCTTTGAACAATTTTTTTTTTGTAATAATCTAGGAGGAAATTAAAGTAGGCCATGTTTTAAGGAAATTAATGACAGGACAGATGATAATCATGATAAAAATAATGTTTACTTTATTAAGCTAATCATATATTTAACTTACATTGTATATCCATGAAGCTCAACCCAACATTTTATTCATGTATAATGTGAATGTAGGATTTAATAAAATTGTGCTTGTGAGTTTTCTTCATTCATATAAAATAACTTATGTATTTATCGAAGAACAGTTTTCATTCACAAATGCCAGATGATAAAACATTTTCTTCAAATTAAATAAATTTGCTTCTAAGATGTATGAAGACATTTTTTTAAGTGGATCTGAATATGCATTTTATTTGCATTATTTTATGTGGGCAAAATGAAATACATGCCTACATACACATATAGACCAAAAATAGCACATGCCTTATCTCATGTGGTTCCAAATAAAAAACAGTACTTCAGGCTTGCGTTAAAATGATGTAAAGGACGTATTGTACACGCACATACAATTTAGTCTTTGATAAACAGAATCATGAGAGGTGATGTGAAGGTGTGTTGATTAATTCATATGTATATTACCTTTTGAACTCAGAGAGAAATTTATCACTGATAAATTGATCCAGGAGTAAATGTAGAGGCTGATTTGGCATTGGTTGATGATTTCTATATTTATCAAGCCCTGTCTGATCTCCATGATTCTCCACTGACATTTCTTCCCTGTTTAATATAAATTTGACATATTTATCAACTGAATCAATATTTAGCAATTATATCTTGATTGATGAGAGAACTGAACAATACACTGACATATCAGAAACACGGTCCTCTGCCACAATCACTCCATCATGACAAACCCCTCTACAAAGACATTTATTGGTCGTGTGTATGTATTTGTTTATATAGCATCATACATGTACACAGTGCTTTACAGAAATAGTAATAGTACAATACAAAAATACAGAACACGGTTAAGAGCATCAGGCTAAGGAGCGACCATTGCATTATAAGTGAGGGGTGGGAAGTTCAGCAAAGGCAGTCATACATTTGGAAGGAGACCCTGCACCAAGGTCCTTTGAATCTAATTATAGCCACATCATAGCTAAATCTGTCCATACTGCAAAGAAAAAGAAACGTGAACATGAGAATGTCACGTGCTTGCTGCTGGGGAACAAAACGGCACTTGATCAACAGAATCTATGCACGTTCCTTGTGAAATTGTTCACAGCATGGTGTGTTCAGTGCATTGCACAGCAATTTGTTGGTCACCACTATGGCACTCACAGGGGTCACTGTGCATTGTTTCATATGGAAACAACACTGATGTGGGCAACAGCTATTCCTCCTTCTGTTACTATAGATCAACGCTCATCTCCACCAACATGCATGTGAATTTGATGTTCAGGGCTTGGATTCAATTGCAGCTGATGTTGTCATCATTGGTTGTATCCACACAGTTCCACGTTAAAACAACTGAAAATGTGTAATGCGCAATCAGTGATGAAATGCATCATCTGTGATTAAACAAAAGTAAAGTCTGTGCATCAGATCCTGGCCTTTACAAATAAATAACATGTGACTTACTATAAATAAATAGCGAGGTCTAGTAATACATTTTTGTCCAAAAGCATACATAGCTTGACTGCACTGTCAAGGCACCCAAGATTTAGGTAAGTCCTTATCTTCCTCAAATATGTGAACATGTGTTTAGTATAATACAATTAAAACAGTGATATCACCTTACCACTACCGTGAACAAAACCATTGAGAGAGAAATTAGGGAGGTATTTAAACCTTCCCTGTTAAGCTATCACCTGATTTTAGGGAGCCTCCAACCAAGACAGTAGGAGCCAAAACCGCCAAATTACATAAAAAATAGAAATATACAGGTTCCTGGTGAGCTTAAAATATAATTTATTAATAATGTTTCAATAGTTACATATGTGTGTAGTCAGGAGAGCAACAAGGACTATATCTTGGGTACACATATTCCCAATTGTACAGCACTGCGGAATTAGTTGGCGCTATATAAATAAAGAATAATAATAATAATAATAATACACATACAACATAAACAAAAGGAAAGTTTGCGGATCAGATCGTGAGCTTTACAAATAAAAAACTTGTGACTTGCTATAAATAATAAACAGTGGATTTAGTAATATTTTTTGTCCAAAAGCATAAATAGATTGCCTGCCCGTCAAGGCACCCCAGATTTAAGCAAGTCTCTTTCTGCATCAAATCAGTGAACATGTGTTTAGTATAATGCAATTAAAAACAGTAATAGCAATCTCCCTCTACTGTGAACGAAACCCCTGTGAGGGTAAATAAAAAAGGTATTTATACTTTCCCTGTTCAGCTATCTCCGTATTTTAGATGAGTTGGAAGAAAACAGCAACAGGGGGGAAGGTGGTTGCCCAGACCAGATATTTAACGTGTGATGTGGGTAACAGGGCTAGATGCTCTTAAAGGGATAGAAATGTTTCACAAAAACAGCAGCTCCAATTAATCTTCATAGTATTTGAGCTATTTCAATACTGTCAGAGTTGTGGTTCGAGAGTAATTGAAGGATAAAGTGTCCCCCTCCCACCCCTTTTACCTAGTGTAAGCCATCTCTTCTCAGATGTGGAATCTGGTTGCTAGACCAGACAGAAAACAGAAGGGGGCAATCTTCTTCCTATGAGAACAATGAAAGCCCTGCCCCCCTTGACAAGTTTTCCAGGTTTTTCCCTTATCTTAATTGAAGATTGTCCCTCTCTGCAATCTACCTGGGCACCTCCCTTCTGCTCTGGCTGAGCAGTGTTACATCAGTAAAAGTGGCGGGAGGGGGATACTTTGTTATTGAATTACTCTTGAACTACAACTCTGACAGAATTGAAATAACACTCTCCAATGTCCAAATACTTTGATGACTAATTAGAGCTGCATTTATTATGAAACATTACTATCAACAAAACAGTATAAAAACTAATAATATATTAACCACACAAATGTCATGGAAATGCATGCATATATATGGTTCTGGGTACAACTAGATTAATATAGGCATATGAATAACTACAATAGCACTATCAGAATATATTTAAAAATAGATATTCGCAATAGTAAAATCTGGCAACTCTAGTGATCCATAAATATATATGTAAATTGTTAAACCAATCATACATATGTCATTAGCCAAATGTATCTAACCTTTAAGAGTATCTAGATCACTATGAACATATATGTCCAATATTACAATCGTTTGTGTGCCAAATACGTATTGCGATATAAGGTACACAGACAACACTGGATACACATTAGTTAATCATAAACACACAATCCAAAATAGTTATTCAGCTATGTATGTACAGTCAGATCTATAAAAATATGAATCAGTGTTATTATAATAGTATGTGTACAAAAACATATAATAATGTAATACACATACATAATGTGTATAATATATGTGTATCTTTTATTATTTAATGGTTTGGCTGGTGCACACCTGCCTTGGCTGGCTCCATGGTTCCCAACTGATGCTCTTGTGAAACTTTCACAGGAAATGAAGGAGAAACATGGAGCTGTTGGGAGCACCTGTGGTTGTTGACAGGGGCAGAAGATAATTAGGTGTTCTGGTTTTACACTGGGTGCATGGTATCCTGATCACTGGAGAGAACAAAGTTCAGGACAGACAGAATACTTTTGCAAAGGTATTGCAAGAAGGGTCAGAGCAACAATGCAACAGTTATCAGTAGACAGGTTATTACTGTGAGACTCATAAAATGGGCAAACCAGATCCAGACAGCTAAGTTTATATAGTCTGATGGGACCAATAGCACATCACATTTTGCATGCTGCTTTGATTAACGTGTTGGTCCAGTGCTGCTGTTACCTGTACTTCACGGGGAAGGGTGTGATGTGGCACATGTTTGTGGGTGAATGTTTTTTTCCCCCCAGGTTACACATAGGTACATGGGGGCATCCATCCTACACAATTTGGTGTTATGTATACCTGTCAGGATCCAGGGGTTTGGGGTACAGGGCACAGAACAGAACAGAACAGGTAAGTCCACTTGTGTCTGATGCACTGGATACCCCTCTAGTAGTGTGTGGGTTGGGAGGGATTATATTACATATGTCTGTGTTATGGGGGTCTTGGGACATGTTTGACAGGCTATGTTAGGGCAAGGATCAGGAGATTTCTGTGGGTGCATGTTTTGGGCATCCTAGTATTATACGAATGTGGTTTTTAGGACATGTTGGGCAATGTAGGGCTGGATTCTTTTACAGGTGCTAATTTTATCACTGCTTTTACCTGTGGTTTTCCCCATAGACTTCAATAGGAAAATGTTTGATAAAATGGGTGTTAACATTGAGCACCTGCAATAGAATCTAGCCCCTCGATGTGTTTCTGTAGGAGCAGATCTATCAGCAGGAAATGTGCCCCCTTAACCTGTGTTAGCATTTATAGTATGAAATAAAATTGAGAATGGATGCTGCTGTCCCGTTGATTTCAATGGGTTAAAATCTAGTGACCGTCATGATAAATTACTTGGCATTGTTTGCATAATAGGTTAATAGGGTAATAGAATACTAAAGCCTGACTACAAAACAGAAGTTAACACTTGGAACTCAATTTAATAGACCCTGGTGAAAAAATAAAACTAACGTTTGAAGTTTAAGGGCTAGATTCTATTTCAGGTGCTAAATGTTAATACCCGTTTTATCAAACATTTTCCTACTGAAGTCTATGGGGAAACCTGGAGATAAAAGAAGAGATAAAATTAGCACCTGCAATAGAATCCAGCCCTTAGTCACAATCAGGTATGCAACTTCCTGTATGACAAACTAATGAAGGGAAAAAAAAACACGTTGGGTGCTAAGGGCTAGATTTTATTGCAGGTGGTAAATGTTAACACCCATTTTATCAAACATTTTCCTATTGAAGTCTATGGGGAAAACTGGAGATAAAAGCAGTGATAAAATTAGCACCTGCAATAGAATCTAGCCCTAAATGTCTGCCCATTGGATTTTGAATTTCTGATTCAATTCCATGTGATGGGTGGTAACATTAAAGGGACTCCACTTTTTCACCAAAAATCTTTGCCTACAAAAGTAAGTGTTGAGTCCCCTAACGCCTGTGAAAAACTGACACTGGAATTGAAGTTTAAAAAAATGAATAAAAAAAGCTAAGTTACCAGTGTATATATTGATATGGGGCCCTCTGCCCCATATTAATACATCCAAAGTACTGAAAAGATGTTTGTAAAATAAGAAAAATTAACCCGTTGCGTGAAAGTAGGGTATGCAACGCATTGCATACCCCACTTGCACTGACAGCACTAATCCCAATAAAGCTAACAACATCCTATTAAAATTAACATTTAACTGTAATCCTGATGTCCAATTGTGTCTTCAGCATGCCTCAAACTGAAATCAGCAAATAATTTCCCACAAAAAGTGCTGTTTTTCTGCTTTTGTCACCTAGCTCATTCCATTGAAATAAATGGAAACATTGAATTTATACACAACACATAACAAATATTTTTTTTATTTCCCAAAGGCATAGTATAAAAGGGGATTGAGGATGTGGGTGTTTGTGGGGTGTGGCGAAAGATCAGTTGAACATGGAATATTTTTTGGGGGGTTTGTTTACTGGGATTGGGGGCAGTTAATTAAAAAAATCCTAAATACAATTAAAAAAAACTCTAAAGGGGCGTGGCCTGGCGACATGACTGAATGGACGCATGAACCTCCAGCTCTATCCCCGAGAGTCTAGAACCTGCCTGAATCTACCTTGTATTCCCATATACGAAGGATGTCTAGATCTAAAAATCCGAAGTCAGGGAAAGAGATGAAAGATTTTTTCACTAAAAAACTTGATGCGGCATTATCTGCCTCCCAACCTAAAATGGCTGCCGAGTCTACAATGGCTAAGAGTAACGCTGATCGTGGAAATCCCAATTGGGTGGATGAATTGAGACATTGGAAAATGACTGGTACACGCTGTTTTCCTTTAAACAAGACATGCAGTCAAAATCCAATGCTCTCTTCGAATGTCAGAAGGATTTGATATTGAAAATTGATGATCTGGAAAATAGACAGCGAAGGAACAACCTTAGGCTCAGAGGCATATCAGAAACTGTTGGGCCGATACATTACTAGATTTCCTCCAATGTCTATTTAGGTTCATTACTAATGCTACAGACGAAGTTTATTTTGCGATTGAAAGAGCACATCGCTCCTTACGCCCTCGGTCGGCAGCTCAAGATGCTCCCTGAGACGTGATACTATGCTTGCAATCCTACCGCGACAAAGATAGAATTACCAGAGACACCAGAAATTTGTTGACAATATTTTTTGAGAATCAACACCTTGAAGTGTTTGGAGATCTCTCCCCCTTCACGATGAAATGGCGCAGGGAGCTAAAGCCGATCACCCTGCCCCTTCGTCAACAAAATATTCACTACAGATGGGGATTCCCATTCATGCTCATCACCTTGAAGGATGGGCAGACGCATATTTTGCGCTACCAGGGTGATTACAAAGACTTTATTTCGTCTTTACATCTCCAGATGCCAGAAGATCCATCGCACCTGGCACAACATCATCTCCTTTGGGACTCCAATATGGATACCCAGCAACCATGGAATACTGTCCCGAAAAGACGAAGAGTTCCTGGATCTCCTCCATCCCTGTTTGTGGCCGCCAAATATGCCCACCAAACTCCAGGATGAACTATAGCTATTTCTCTTTTTCTGCAAATCCTATGTTGAACTCTTCTAAGAGTGGAAGGATCTCTTTCATGATATCCCTGCCTGATTATCTGTAATGTTTTTTTTTAAGACACTCAGACCAGCCGGTAAAATAAAACACATTTTACTGAAAAAAAATAAAATAAAAAGAAAGGAACACCCTCTGCAGTTGATAATAATAATAGCGATCACAGGCAGAGATGCTATAACAGTCAAATAAACAGAGACAATGGAAACTATAACATATTACAGGAAAGGTACACAGTAGCTAGGCTACTGAAGGGTTAATGCAAAAGTAAGTCAGTCTCAGTTGTGGAGTTTGGCACGCCCAAGATGGTGATTAAGTAGAAGATGGTAAACGTTCAGAAGACTGGAATGCACAGCCAGTACTGCCTTAGACTATTAACGGTGCATAGCCCACACGGGCGTAGCAACGAAGTCAGCAATATCTGCAAGTGCTTGAGTCGGTAGCCCCCATGGGTGTGACTATGGAGACTGCTACAATGCAAGAGCTTGCCAATATCCCCCACGGGCGTAATAACGGAGACCAGCTTGTACAGTGTGATTTGAGCCAGTAGTCCCTACGAGCGTATACCGGAGACCACTTTCAAGAGCTTAATCCAGTAGCCCCCACGGGCGTAATAACTGAGACGGCTATAATGCAAGAGATGGCAATAGCCCCGCAGGGGTTCAACGGAGACCACTCTGTGCTGCACGAGAGATGAGCCAATAGCCCCCACGGGTGTATACCGGAGACAACCTGCAGGAGCCAATAGCGCCACTACCGGGCGCGGTAAGCGTATACCAACTACTCTGCTGGTAGAGGATTGAGCTGCCATCCAGATCAAGCATATAATGCGGCCAGCTCCGCAGAAGTAGCAGCTAGACAGGAATAGGCACAGCAAGTAAAGTAAAGGCTCAATAGAGATATGCCAGTACTGAACGGGTTAAGCAGCTCATGGAACTCAAGCTTAACAGCAATAGAAAGTGCTCTGCAAGTGTCAGGAAGGCTCAGTATGGAAGCACAGCTCTGCACACGGTAACGGAGACTCAGCACTGGAGGCACAACACTGAAGGAGTACTGTGACAAGAGACAATCAGTCCGTTACTCGGCCTTAGCGGAAGTCAGAATGTCGCAACGGCGACAGTAGAGCAGGAAGCAGTACACGCAGGTCACTGGAACAAACCAGTTCAGGCCACCGAGCAGGAAGTCAGCCGGGCCGGATCGGTACACGGGAATCAGGATCAAATGAAGACAGCAACATCAACTCAGGCTCTGGAACACCACGAAAGGGCAACTGACAGGTATCAATGGTCGGGCATAAAAAGGTCACCAGGGGCGGGCCAAACATCCTCAGCCAATATGAGAGCACCACAAGCGAGAGTGACAGAAAGGGATCACGGGCACCGTGATAATCTCTCCTGTTTTGCCTTGTCTTGCTCATTCCCTTGCCTCTCTTTCCCACATTCACTCTCTCCTGATCACTATCATTCTACTTTTAATCCACTTTCTCATTCACCCTCTCCTAGTCTCTCTTCCTCCCTCAGTTTGGATGGCTGATGAATCAATCTGGGAAATGAAGCACATAAATCTTGCTCATCTCTAATGGAAATAATGGTTGTCACAGGAACCACCGGGCCCCTGGCTCCTGGAGTGGCTGAGGGCCAGCCTCCTGCCAACAGACTATGAACCTAGCCCTGGAACAGGGTAAGGCCTTCCCCTGAGACTAATCTCTGCCCTGTTTGCCCCTTGCCATGGAGGATCCTTTACCAGCTCCCCAGTCCCCTCTTGGGGATAAGTCACCCTGTACTTATTGGGGGTACAGGGTGACCAAGAAACCCAGTGAACATTCTTCCCAGCCTTATCAAAGGATATCAGACTTCCCAAATGACTAATATGTAAAAGATGCTTCAACACCTCATCACACAGTATGTTTACACTCTTGTGCTCAGTGTACTCCATGTTTATACTGAAACCACCCTCCACCCATTGACCCTTTTGTAAAGATGTGTATTCCTACTTCACCTTTGTGCCTCTTTGCATTCTGTGCCCCTCCGCCAACAGCCCCCTTGTATTGCAGAATGATTGGATCCCAGTATGGGTGGATAACTTGTGATGGGTGTATTTAAACCTTGTATGTTTCACAGTAAAGCAGTTCTTGTCTTACCCACACTGGTGTATCCAGAGTGTTTTCACCCTACACTGAGTCTTGCCTAAGTGACTGGGTGAATGGAACTATGATCCTGGTTTCTGGCTGGTGTAATTCGTGAGTGTTGTCCTGGGCTAAGGAAACACAGTTTTGGCAGAGCTACTCAGTCTGAGTACGGATATCTGTCACAATGGTTAAGGCTTTTATTTAAAAAATCAAATAAAAAGAACATTTGTCAGTGTTTAATTCCTTAGTTTAACATTTTAAAGACATCTCCAACATAATGCTTTATTGTGTGTTGGAGATGATCTAAGTACCCAAGGGATTAGAATGTAAGCTTATATATTTTCATCCATGTATTACAGGATAGTTCCATACAAAACACAAAATTACATTTTATTAACTTTATTTTGTTCACTACATTTTTTTCCCAAATTTCCCTTTCTGAATTACATCAAATGTCATCTAAAAGTCAACATCAACAGCTCCACTAAATTGCCTAATAAACAGCAAATTATATTAATCAGACTCAACTGCAATTATCTTTGGAATTATAGGACTGCATATCAATTACTTTATGATCCAAACTCTGGATAATTAAACATTCTATCCATTAAAAACAACTTTGTAATAATGAAACTAGTATTAAAAGTCATGACTTTGATGTCTTACTAACTATTAACATGGAGATTTAATACATCTTAAAAATAAAATGAGGATATTACAATACCTTTAGCATTCGTAGAAAATGCTTAACAATTCAGAGATGTAACAAGAAGCATTCAGGCTGATCTATTGTTAACCAATTAAGGACCAATGACGTGCTAGGACAGTCACACAATTTGGTCCTTCAGTCCATGGCAAATCATGGTTTAATGATCAAATGCATGCCTCAGGGTGTGCTGTGATTATTGTGCTAAGTCAGTCAGTTCCAGCTGTTCCCCTGTGGCTCAGCACATATGATCACTGCTACAGAGATCGCATGTGCCAATGGAGCCACACGACATAGGCAATGTCTGAAATCCTTGCCTTTGTTTCTGTTCTCTGGCTCCTCCTCACTGTGATAAGTGAGGAAGAGAGAAGGAAATATCAGAGTTCTAAAGAAATCAAAAGGACCAAAGAAGGGGTACTTTTATTTTACATGGTGATTCTAGGGACAAGACTGGTAGGTATAGCATGCTTGGTTACTTCATGATCTATTGACACCTCTTTGTGTAGATGAATACATTATTTAAAGCAAGACCAAAGTATTTAATTTACACAGAATAATTTATCAACACATATACTGAAGTTTAACCCCTTCAGTGCCAGAGGCTTGGGACATTTCCTGTACCCTGTAAGCCAGACACTTTTTCAGCATTTTTGCTATCATTCTGTTTAGACTTGATTTCCTCTGGGGATTTCTAGTTACATATGGAAAAACTATATATTGGTTTTTTTTTCAGAACGAATTGAGCTTTTTTTGTGGTACCTTACATAAAGAGAATTTTGCATTGTGCAAAAAGCTATGATGTCATAATGACAAAAAAGTAAAAATATACTTATTTTGCCAAAAATCACATACGATGTATCAAAAACATTTACCTTGATTGCAAAACTTTCAATTATTTGAAAAAGCCCTGAGTCCCCCGAGTACAAAAATGTCAAATGTGTATAGCTTTACCTACATTCATGGCTAGCGCAGAGTCCTAATCACCAGCAGCGCAAAATGGCATCTTCAACTTTATGAACTAATATGCAAATAATAGTGTTTTTGTGATAAAGCTACCCTAAAACAGTGGAATAACTATATAAAACTACATATTTCTGGAAAGCAGACAACCTGCCACATCTAATGAGAGGTGACTTGCCTTCTTACCCCAATCCTGGTGTGCCTAAATTTTCAGAAGGTGGCACTCTAGGAAAAAAATAGCATTTTCTTACATTTCTGCTGTACTAAAATCTGTAAAAATCATGGAATTTCCAACTGTATTCATTAGCTAGTGCTCTTAGGAGAAAAATGGAACCTCAGTGGTATGAGTTCACATTCCTTAGGGGGAGCTACAAGTATAAAACTACACCTACTGCAACCTCTAATTTTTCTAACATTTTCTCAAACATTACTTGTCTGTACATAAATGGTTATTACAACTAAAGAAGTGAAGAAAGGCTACACAAACAATACCATTTTGGAAAGAAGATAACCTGCCGCATCTAATGAGGGGTGACTTGCCTTCTTACCCCAAGTGTGGTGTGCCCAAATGTTTCCAGACTTTTGCACTATAGAAAAATAAAGGTATTTTCTTACATTACTGCCCCTTCAAATGTACTGAAATCTGTGAAAACCATGGAATTTCCAACTGTATTCATTAGCTAGTGCTTTTAGGAGACAAATGACACCCCATTGGAATGAGCTGACCTACCTTAGGGGGTATCAGAAGCACATAACTACACCTACCTGTTTTCTTCTTTAAAAATGGCTGTTTGTACTAAAATGTTTATAACTGTTAGAGACATGAAGGAAAGGTATAAAAGGTATACCATTTTGGAAAGTAGACATTCTCCCGCATCAAATGAGGGGTCACTTGCCTTTCTATCCCTGGGCTAAAGTGCACAAATATTTCCAAAAAATGGCACTATATGAATAAATAAATTTTTTTTAATTTCCCCCACTTCAAAGATACTAAAATCTTTGAAAACCATAACATTTCCTGCTATATTCAGTGCCTGCTACCAACATAAGAAAAATAGTAGCCCATTTGTGTGGGTTAACACACAATATGTGGGTGCTAGGAGCACTTACCAAAACCTGACACTTGTTTTTGAAATTATCTGCCTGCACTAAAATGGCTATAACCATAATATATATGCAGGAAAGGTAGATAAACCTACCATTTTTGAAAGAAGACAACCTGCCGCATCTAATGAGGGGTCACTTTCCTTACTCAAATTTAGGTGTGCACAAAGAATGTAGCACTAATGGGAAAAAAGGCATATTCAAATGCACTCAATTCTGTGAAAACCATGGAATTTCCAACTGTATTCTTTAGCTAGTGCTCGTAGGAGAAAAATGACACCTCATTGGTATGAGCTCACCTGCCTTAGGGCAGTACCCATGCACTGCGTCATACCAATCTATTGCAGCCCTGCTCGAGGACATGGACGCCACAGATCTCCGGGTACAGTCCGCCCGGGCTTCCCATGGGACGCTCACAATGGCCCAGCACCCTTTGCTCATCGGGTCTGGTTGCTACGCCGACTGGAATGTTGAGCCAGAAACTAGGTACTGTGACAAGGTCAGACTGTGGGAAAGGGACTGCCAGTGGGCTGTGGAACTAAGCTGGTGGGTACGATACCGGGGGTGGGGGAGGATTGAGGCATTTTGTGTGCATTCCCCAGGGGTGCAAAGCAATGCATTGGACACCCTGTTGCACACAAATAGTTATTTTTTTTTTTAGCTATTATTTTTTTATTCATACCTCATCTGGGGCAGGGGCATCGGTACCACCTCTGATGCCCCCCAACAATGTCTGAATAAAAAATAATGGGAAAAAAATGTGTTTGTGTGCCACAGGGGGTCCAGAGCTTTGCAAAGCATGTGTTGTACCCACCTGTGGCACATGCAGGTTTTTTTGTGTATTTTTTCCCCCAATTTTTTTGTGTAGACCTTGTTGGGGGGCATTAGCACTCCTCCTGATCCCCCCAATGAAGTCTTAGTAAAATAAAAGTGCCCCAGCATTACTAACCCTGTGAGTGCCACAGGGGTCTCCAGCACACTGTAAAGCAATGCATTGGACCCCTGAGGCACACAGAGGATTATTTTTTTTTTCATTATTTTGTATTCAAAGCTTGTTGGGGGGACATCAGGACCACTCCTGATGGTCCCCTAACAAGCTCTAATTATATAGCAATGAAAAAACTTCCTTGTGTGCCACAGGAGGGGGGTCTGCATTGGTCCCCTCGTGGCACACACAAAGGGTTACATTTTTTTTTCTTTTTTTTAATTATAGACCTCATTGGGGGGCATCAGGACCCCTCCTGGTCCCCCCCAATGAGGTCTTAGTGAAATAAAAATGCCCCCCAACATTACTAACCCTGTAACCCTGTAATGTGCTGGACGTCCTCATGGCACTAATAGGGTTAATTTTAGTTTCTATCTATTTATTTATTTATATTTAGATTCAGACCTCGGGGGGACATCAGGACCTTTCCTGAGGTCCCCCCAGTTATTGATCTCCCACACGATTGTGCTGGGAGATCAATATGGTGACTGCAGGATAAAAAAAAGCTCTCCTGCCCTTCTTTCCTACATCCTGTAGGAGTGAACACAATCGGGGAAAGTTACCTAACGTCACCGGTGACTATGTCACCGATGAGAAAGTTACCTAAGGTCACTGATGACTATGTAACTGTTGACGTTAGGATGCTTCCCCTGGTCCCACCCACTCCTACCTAGAAGTTTGGGTAGGAGAGAGGGGAAAGGAGAAACTGTGTTTCTCCTTTGGAGATATTGATCTCCCAGCTCAATCAGCTGGGTTGATCAATAACTGGGGGGGGGCATGAGGAGTGATCATCGTGATAAATAACTGAGGGGGCATGATTCCAATCTCCATATTGCCTTCCTCCCCCATCCCTCTTCTATATCTCTGTGTCTTATCAAATGTTTTAAAGGTGTCACACCTGATTGCACTCAGGGCACTCCCAGTGCAAAACAATTTGTAATTTGAAATCCCTAAGTCAGTCAGTCGGTCTTCTTAGGGGCTCCAGCTAGTATATATTTAGGGCCCAGTTAGGGGTGGCATTTGCCAGGGGTATTACCACCTTCTCTAAGTACACCTTATCCAAGTATGGAGAGGTAAACAAGAGAGTTGAACAGGAGAGTCAACAGGAAAGAAAGACAGCTGCAGCACATCCACTTATAACCACAGGCAAGTAAACAAAAATGAATAAAGTGGAATTGGAGAGAAAAGATTAAATCAATATTACAAGTATTTTTAATCTTAGCTGGTTTCTGACTACCTGTATCTACCCTGCAATTCTTGTCACATACATGCCAACATGAACATATTACTTCTATCTGTTCTAACCATTCCACTATTAATAAGGATTTTCTCTTATCCTTGCAACCATGCTCCACACCCTCACCATAACATACTAATCCATCATGGACTTCTGCATACATGTGCACTTCCCTCTGAGTGCTGGTGGAGAGTATTAAAAACAAGCTCACCCAGCCCCAGTAATTATAGTAACACACACACCCTCTCACTATATGCTCACTGAAAACAAATCACTAAATTTTTATTCATTTTATTACTTGCCTTGGAACATGACATAGAAACCAACCATGGTCCTCAACTAGCAATAAATGGCATCTTCACCTTTAAAAAAGGTCTCCCTTTTGTGCACTGCAACATACGCAGTATTCTGGCCAAAATGGATGAACTAAAAGCGTGGCGTTACACATACAAACCAAAAATTCTTATTCTTACTGAATCCTGGTTATCCCCAAAAATACCTGATAATGCTGTTGCCATATATGGATACTCATGCTTTAGAAAAGACCGTGCAAAGTGAGGAGGAGGGGTAATCATATACATACAGGAGTCAATAAACTTTACACTTCTAAATGACTCTAAAAACTCTGATTCTTATGAATACATTGCTGGCAAAATGTGTCTTCCATACTCAAAACAAAAAATAATTGTTGGCATCTACAGATTGCCAAATACCCCAGCACATTCCCTTTAAGACATAGCTCAACACCTAAAGGAGATTGCCACTCAAAACAAGAAAAGCGAGCTGATGGTTCTTGGAGACTTAAATATTAATTGGCTAGACTCCAGGAATTAAAAATGTTGTTCATTGTTTAAAACATTGAACTTATCACAACTAATATCCTCCCCTACTTGCATAAATCTTAAAACATCCAACCATACTCTGCTAGACTGGATACTTTCATATTGCACAAGCAGAATCCAAGATTCAGGTGTACTAGTAAACATGTTTAGTGATCACTCCATAGTTTACTGTGTCCGCAAAATAAAACCAGTCAAGTCATGTTTCAAAGTCATACTCACAAGATCATTTAGAAAATTTAATCTTCAGTCCTTCCGAAATAATTTAAGAAATTCCTCATGGCATAGAATACATCAAATACCTGACCTAGACTCAGTGATTAAGTTTCTTAACTTGGAATTCTTACAGGTCTGTATTAACCATGCCCCACTAAGGAAGGTCAGGGTTAGGGGGGAACATCTACCCTGGATCTCTGCTGATTTGATTCAATAATACAGTCTAAGAGATGTCTTATGCACAAAATTTAAACAAACCAACTCCACTTATGATCACACTACGTACAGGCAATTAAGGAATACATGTACAGAACAAACAAAATTAGCAAAAGCACAATATTTTACTGACAACTTTAACAGTAACATTTCAAAGCCAGACAACTTCTGGAAGGTTATGAAAAACCTCTACAACCCTCCTAACCATTTTCACCCATCAACTGTCACTGCAGACAAAGAAACAATACAGTGCCCATAGCCATAGCCAATGCATTTAACAGCTAGTTTATTGGATGTGCCACCACCCTGATTACACAAAACAAAGGTTACTCAGAAGTTCAACCATGTACAGAACTGTCACTGGCACCTGTTGCCCGGTCCAGTTATGAAAATGAATTCAATTTCATGCCAGTAAATGAAAGCAAAATATATGATCACCTCCTCAACCCAAAAATGAAACCCAATCTAGCCCTGACCAACTACCAGCAATGTTATTAAAGCTCAGTGCCATGATCACGGCCAAACAGATTGCATCTTTAATTAATGCCTCTTTGGCAACAGGGTATATGCCCAAAGCCTGGAATGTGGCTAGAGTTGTGCCTATCCACAAAAGTGGGGAAAAAATATAGTATCAAATTACAGACCAATATCCCTTCTCCCCACTTTATCTAAAATCCTAGAGAAATGTGTACACATGAAACTATATACATTTTACTGACAGACCAGTTTTTTCACCCCTCTTCAATCAGGCTTTCAACCAAATCACTCAACAGTCACTGCCCTTCTAAAAATACCCAATGATATCCAGACTGGAATGGACAATGGTAACCTCACAGGAGCCATTTTCCTAGATTTTGCCAAGGCCTTTGACATAGTAGACCATATTATTCTTATAATACCCAACTACCCATTATAAAAGAGTCTAATCATAAATTGGCTCCAATGAACTCCTGCAAATATCTTGGTATGTGGCTTGACCCCAACCTCACTTTTGGTCTTCATATTGACAAATTAACCTCTAAGCTCTATCCTAAAATCAGTACTCTTTTTAGGCACAAATTATGTATAAGTACCCTGGTGAGAAAACGTATTGTACAACAGATGTTGCTGCCAGTCATAGACTACGGTGACGTAGTATATGCTCCAGCGCCAGAAATCCATCTTAGTAAACTTGACACCCTGTATAATTCATTATGCCGCTTTAACCTCCAATGTAATTACACTACCCATCAATGTGATATGCTAAAAGAACTAAATTGGTTAACACTCAAATCTAGATGTGCCCTTTACCTTTCTTGCTTAGTACACAACCACTTCTCTGGAAAACTACCAGACTATCCAAGCAGTATGCTCACTCCTGCTCTCCATACTAACTATAACCTATGCTCCACTGCTAACAACTCACTGCGTATACCACAATACAAGAAAGAAGCAGGAGGATCTGCCTTCTCCTTCAGAGCTCCAAAGGCCTGGAACAATCTGCCTGAAATAATCAAACCTACTCCTAGTCAAAAATCCTTAAAAGTAAATGCTTATTTTTATCTAAAAACAGTGTGTAATTGTATATAATTTTAATATTCAATATGTATGTATATTTATATATGTATGTATATAATAACATGTAAAATATAATGTTTCTCAATTTGTGTAAATATGTAACCCTTTACTGAAAACTATCCAGGACATACTTGAAAATGAGAGAAATCTCAATGTATTCTTCGTGGAAAACATTTTATAAATAATAAAAAAAAAAAAAATCCTCATGACCCCCCCCCCAAGAGTGCCAGGCACAATTTTTTTTAAACACGACAATTACATGTCGGTTATACCGGCTCATGCAATGACCGCATTTTACCTGTACAACGTACGAGCTTGGCACAGCAGGTACAGATGCCCTTTCTTGTACATTGTAAGTAGTTGGAGGGATAGTACCCCCCTAAAAAGGGATGCCTCGGAGGTATGGACAAACATTTATACCCTTTATCCAGTCCCTGTTAAAATTGACAAAGGGCTTGATTCAATAACCACTGCAAAAACACACAATAGGGCAAAAATGAACACTGAACTGTATACACACAGTGAACCATATACACACTAACTTGGACCCCAGTAAGCACTGGCCCACAGACACTGACTTGTGACCCAACATTGTGTTTTTTTATTCCCAGAAAAAAAATAGTGTGAAAAATGGAAACATCAAAGGAAAACAGATAACGCATGGTGTTTGACACAGTGTCAAACACAGAGCGTGAGCTAAAAACACAGTCACCCTCCCAAATACTAATACTCCCTATAGCCCTACACTACCCCCTATCATTAACTTAAGAGCACAGATAAAGAAAAGAATAAGATGACAGATGAAGAAGAAGAAATAATAAGAAGATAGAAGCTTATAAAAGAAGACCAGGGTGCAGAGGACCCTGTTGGACATCGAATTTACAGGTAAGTGTGTAATGTTATCTGGCTGGTGTTAGCTTTGGGGGGTTAACCCTTTGAGTGCCAGTGTGATATGCAATGCTGTGCAATGCAATGTAGAGCATCCAGATTAGCGATCAAGGGAGTCCATACCATTCCTCTGGGAGTCCCTTTCCCCCCACGGCATTATCCAGGTGGAACATGATTCTGAAGAAAGTAGAATTGTTGCCTAGCACCAATAGCACCACCACCACCAGGAGCACAGATCAGCTGCCTGTGACTGCTGCTAATAGCTTCTTCAGGTCAACAAGAAATGGCAAGTGTGACATTAGGGGATCCTCTCATCTCACCACCTTCTCCAACCAGTGAGATGTCTGCAATAAAGCAGCAGCAGCAGCAGCACAGAGGGGCTTGTGGTGGTGGTGATGATACTGGTGGAGAAGCTGAGGTGGAATGGCCAAACTGAGAAGGAATGGGAGACAGGGATGGGCATTACTACCACCACTAGCAGTGAGATGGGCTTTGTGGCAATGAGATTGTTTTTTTACCCTCTACAAATCTATAAAAAAATGTTATGGGACATTACTGTCCCTTTAAACCAACATCTGCAACTGAATGTGAGAGTAACAACACCCATCCTGAAAGTAGTAGTGAATGTTCTGAAAATCTCCCTAATGAGAAAAGTAAAAATAAATTGTTTTAGACTTCAGAAAACCTAGAGGAATATGAAACTAATAGAGGGAAAGCAGAAGGCGATGCTTATGATTACCTAATTATTGGTGATTATGTTGATATAAAATATATCTCTTCAGCATCCTCCCTTTCTTCTGATACAGATGGAGATGAAAGTGACAGAAATGATGAGATCATCCTAGAATTAGCTGAAAAGAAAAGGATTAATCTTCCACCACTGAAAATAAGCACTATGCTTGTTTATAAACTGTTTGAGAGGCCAACTGGAAAGTTTGACTTTGGACAGGTAAAGATGCCTAGAAATACACAATATTCCTGAAAGTCATCCAATAACCATAACCCAGCCTACACCCAGCCACACATATTATTGTTGATAAATCAGCAACAAAGGTCATCAACAGGGATGGGCAAAAATTTCTGCCTCAAACTGAAATCAGCGAAAAATTGCACTTTCCTCTTGGCAAAAAATTTCCAGCGAAAAGTGCAGATTTTCTGCTTTTTTTCTGCTTTTTTTCTCCTAGCTCATTCCTTTGAAATAAATGGGAACATTGAATTTACACACAACACATAGCAAATATTATTTTATTTCCCAAAGGCATAGTATGAAAGGGGCATGAGGGTGCTTGTGTTGGTGGGGTGTGGGGAAAGAATCAGTTGAACAGGGAATGATTTTTGAGGGGGGTAGTTAATAAAAAATAAATCCTAAATAAAATAAAATAAAATAGAAACCATAAGACATGGTATGAAGGAGTCTGAGGAGGGTGCCTGTGTTGGAGAATGAATGAATCATTTGAACAAGGAATTTGTTTGGGGGGATTCTTGACTGCTATTGTGGGTACAGTTAATAAAAAATAAATAAAATAAGACATTTGTATTTAAAGTGATAGAGACAGGGTGGACTGATACTTGACTTGATAGAGTATTTTGTAGAGGACGATTTGATTGATTTCTTTTTAGAGGCCTTTGTAGGACTTAGACTTATTAGAGGCCCAAGCCCTGAAGAAACATTGATTTGTAGGACCTAAGCTTGTTTGGCAGAAGCCCTAAGGAAACACTGATTTGTAGGACTTAGGCTTGTTTGAAACAAACCCCCCATAAATTGTTTAGTTTTTTGTAGGACTAGTTTTTTATTCATTTATTTTTTTTTGCAAAACACAAGCCCTGATAATATAATAAAAACGCCCCACTACTGGCCTAATGGCAGCAGGTCCTTTTGGTCAGTTGCCACTGTCAAATGTCCTCCTGAGTGCAGCTGCTGTTCGTACTGCTGCTGCTGAGTTGTTTAAGCAGCAGGATGGTTAAGCAGCTGAAAGGGAATGGGATCAACAATAGCAGTAATATGAAAGATGGATGATGAATGTTCCACTTGCCAATACAATCCAGTGATGCGCCTGAGGCAGTAGCAGCAGAATAAGTAGCCCCCAGTATATGTGGAGAAAAGAAGAAGTTGGCCATAAAATCTTCTCCACCATCCCCTCCTCCAAAATCATCATGGGTGTGTTGTTATTAGAATAGATTTTTTCCCTTGAGATCAGGAACAGAGGGTCCCATCAGCAACTACAATGTGCACAGTGTGTGTGTGTGGTAAATACCATCTGGGGGCACAACTGTATCACCATGACACCTGAAACCAAGTACTGCCGCTGTCACTGTACCCCTTTTCCAGACCCGCTAAGGACACATGACAACTTGCTGATAGTTTAATAGTAGTGATGAACCCTCCCTGCCACCATCTTAGCATATTCTGCAGGATGGAATCTCCTCAGATGCCACTTGATGTACTGATTGTGATTCTCTTCCACCACACTGGTACGTGTGGTCAGTGCACCACACAGTGTGCAATGGGTAGATATGAACTGCCACATCCTAACGCCAACAGAGAGGCTATCATTTGGTGGGGGAAGTAATGAACGAGGTGGATTGAAGATGTAGTTACCCTAGAAGGTGATGGCAGCTAGTTGTTTCACTCGTCATGGAACTTCAGTCTCTGCCTGGGTTGTTCTATTTCTCCTCCTCTTTGCTCTCCGAATCGCCTATTGTTGACTTTCTGGAGAGTCAGGGACAGCAAAAGCTGTGCTTGATTTCTGTGGTGGGTGTTTGTCTTTAACATGTTTGATGTAAATGTCATGGTGTCTGTGTTTCATGTGTGATATCAGGGTGCTTGTGCCATGGTGTGTTCCCTCCTTTCCTCTTTTCACTGACTTATCACAAATTGTGCACAGTGCCATTACTGATGACTGCACTGTGCCTACCCCAACAGAAAAATAGTCCCACTCACATGATGAATTCAGGGGGAAGGGAACAGGTGGAGAAGAATGGCCTCTTTCATCTTGTCCTCTAGGATAAGGAGTATTGCTACTGCTGGCAAGTGGAACCTGTCCTAGTCCTGCATCATTTGTTGACCCCATTCCCACTGTGTCCACGGTGGTCTGTGGCACACTAGCCTGCTCCTCAGCATCCTGCTGCCATTGCCTCTCAGCATCAGTAGGAATTAGAGCAGTTGCTAGTAATTGCTAGTGGTGGTGTTGATGCCCATCCTCATCCCTGTCTCCCATTCCTTCTCATTTTCTGCTAAAAGGGCCATCAATTTCTCTTCCACCCATGCTTCTTCAGCATCAGCATCATCATCACCACCGACACTAGTCCCTACATGCTGTTGTTGCTGCTACTCTATTCCAGACATCTCACTACTGCTTGTAGGAGGTGATGAGCAATGTGACAGAGGTCCCCTAATGCCACACTTGCCATTTAATTTTGACCTGAAGAAGGAGGCAGACCAGCACTAGCAGCAGTAGCAGCAGGCACAAGCAGATGATCTGTGATGTTGCTAGTGGTGGTGGTATTAATTCTGAGCCTGCTCTCCTACCCCAACACCAGTTCTGGCCCCTTCAGGATCATGCTCCACCTGGACACTGTAGTGAAGGGAAGAGGAGGACTCCCAGTCCCAGGGTCAGAGAAATGGTGTGGGCTCCCTTGACCCCTAGTCTGGACGCTCTCCAATGTTTCCCCTACCACTCCAGCTGCTTCACCATTACTGCTACTACTACTAACACCAACCACATCAATTTCAGCAGCAGAGTCTTCCTCCTCAGCCTCACAGTCACTAGTAATATGAGGATATTGTTGATTACCCCCTCCTTCACTTCTAACTCTAACAAACTGATGGACCTTAGTAGCAGTAGTACTAGCACTAGCAGGACTGCTTGGGAATGGCAAATGTGATTTACGGTGCCTTGCTGTTACACTTGGCAACATTTTCTCCTTCCCCCCTGAGTACTATAAGAAATACTATCAGCAGGCAAAGTATTGGTGGCAGCAGGTCCAACACTAGCAGCAGGTTCAGCACTGGCAACAGATTCAAAACTAATAGCAAGTTCAGCACTGGCAGCAGGTTTAGCACTGGCAACAGGTACAACACTAGCGGCTGCAGGAACAGCAATGGTGGCACTGGCAGCAGCAGGAGCAGCACGTCTGGCAGCAGGTACAACACTATTGGCTGCTGGTACAGCAATGGTGGAACTGGCAGCAGAGGCAGCATGTACAACACTAGTGGCAGCACGTCTGGCAGCAGGTACAACACTAGTGGCAGCATGTCTGACAGCAGGTTCAACACTAGTGGCTGAAGGAACAGAAATGGTGGTACTGGCAGCAGGGGCAGAACATCTTGCAGCAGACACAGGCAGCTGACCTGTCCTGCTCTCACTAGTACTACCCTTTTCTCCCTCCTTTCCAATTCCCTTTTCTCCCTCCTTTCCAATTCCCTTTTCTCCCTTCCTTCCCTTTTATCCCTTCCTTCCTATTCACTTTTCTCCCTCCCTTCTCATTAAATTCCCCAAGATCCCTTAGATGAGCCTCTCCTGCCTCAATTTTTGCAAAATATCACAGCAGAACAGCACAGCACATCTATCTCGGTCCGTGGCTGCTTCTAATGTGTCTGCCTTCAGCGAAAATGTCATGTTTTTAGAGCAGAAGTGCGAAAACAACGTAAATAATTAGGCGGAAACTTTCTAGACATTGGAAAAATGGCGAAAGATTTTGGCCAATGGGCAAAAGATGGAATGATTTTAACTGCTAGTTTTAAAGTGGATTTTCCCACAAAAAGCAGATAACTGCGTGGTTTTCATGAAATTTCTCATTGGAACACTGCTACAACTTTGACCCATCCCTAGTCATCAATATCCAAACTATGATGAGTGCTTCTGCTGCTGTTGGACGTGTGGAGCCATTGACAACTACAGCTAGTACAATTACCCCATAGAAGTATTATTATTATTAATAGTAGTAGTAATAGTAGTAGTAGCAGCAGTATAGAAGTAGTAGTCCTTCAGGAATCAGTCTATGAAATTGACAGTATGGAGATACTTCACTCATGATCCAAAAGCTAAACATGTTATGTGATGGGGAGACACCTGGTGACTAAAGGGCCGGAAACATCATATGGCAAGAAAATTCACCTGATAACAGATATGTGGACAAGTGGCCAGAGGACAACCTATATGACTGTCACTGCTTACTGGGTTTCCATTCCATCAGTGGTCAGAAAGAGCATGCAATATCAGTTTGCATCTAATTTTGCCTCTGGTTCTGGCAAAATTATTAACCTCTTAAGGACCGGCACTTGAGGACCACAGGGCTTTTTTTTTTAAGTTCTAGTTCAGGGCTCCCTGGGCGGCGTGCAGCCATGTGGGGAGGTCTGAACTCCATGATGTGCCAGGACCGCCACTGGTCCGTAAGTGCCGGCCAGCCGTGACGGTCCTGGCATGGCAGTAGTCATTAAAGGGTTAAAAGACAGCAGTAGGGCCATAGCATCAGCATTCCACTCTGGGAATGTAGCGTTCTGAGAGACACTCACACTAATCAGGTGATGCACAAATTATTTATATCCCGTCCCTTAGTTTTGTATCTGCTGGTAATGGCTACATCGTAATAGCTGCATTGAGAATAGATGATATTGTACATGTACGCTGTTTCCACCATTTAAATGTTAAAATAATTTTCATGAGTGTTTAACCTGTCATGTATTGTATATTCAGCCTTCATTCTTAATATGCCTGAAGAAGGGACCTAGGGTCTTGAAAGCTTGAATACGAGAGCCATTCAGCCAATAAAGGTATCATTTTTACTCTATCAGTCTCCTGTTAAATTTAGCTGTGACTAGATTCCCCTCAGACTCTGAAACCCTCAGAGAATCTGTTCACACTTTAGCCACTCCTACTGAGGTGGGAGAGTCAGATGAAATGCACTATTTTCCATGAAAGAGTGTAACAACCTGCCCCATAGCAAGCTTAAAATGAAGGTCACTACTAAGTGAAATTCCACATTGTACATTTGTATGAGCAGAGTAAGCCCATTAGCTCGTATACGATGAACTGCTGCTCAAAGTGGCTGTGAGGGAATTTGAACAGAGACTGCACATATATAAAGGCAGTCTCTGTTCAAATTCCCTCAGTGTGGAACATGCATCGGCCCGTGCTGTAATGAAGAGTGGGTTCTGTGAACATGAATTTCTCCTCCACCTCGGGGGCGAGAACAACGGTGGAGAAATAGGAAAGTAAAGGTTTATTACACACAAATATTGGGGAATTCTTTTAAACTATGTGGAGGCATTATTTAAAACTATGTGGAGGTGTTATGTGGAGGCATCTTTCTTTATCTTCACCCGCACACTCATAGATCTTTAACCCTTTGAGTCCCAGAGAGGTGCACAAAACATTGCTCTGCAATGCATTGCATACCCTTCTGGCACTAAAGGGGTTAAACTATGTACGATTGTGCAGGATATTTGGAAAAACATTTTTTATATACTTTTTGATTTTCGTTACAGCTAGAAAACAGAAGAAAGAAGAGAAGACAGAAGAAAGAAAGAAGATACAAGACAGAAGAAATGAAAGAACGGAGACAGAAGGAGAAAGACAATGGATGACAGGTAAGTTTAACACATACAAGTTAATGATCGGTGCTTGACAGTATGTGCTGCTCCAATAGTTAGCTTTTTTCCTTTGTAGTTCCCAATATTGCTGATATTTAGCAGCGTTTTGGGAACTTAACACACAAAATAGACATTTTGCAACAAGACCTTTTCTGTGGCCTCACATCAGTTATGCTTTTAGCCAGTAGGACAACTGAATACCGACTTAGACATTTTCTTTTGTCAGTGGGTATTAATTTTGTCCTACAGGCTTTTTTAATGGGCTCAGTTGAATTGAGCCCATAATCTCTGTGTAGACCTAACGCTTAAGTCCTTTTTATTACAAAGATGTTTTTAATACTTCCAATTCTTCAAGCCATTTGCAAGCTTATCATTGTATCCTTCAATTTAAATGCTCAGGCAACAAAGCATGTATTTTATATATATGTATATATATATATATATATATATATATATATATATATAATTCCACCCTTTCTAATTCAAGTCTTTCTGTATCAATATTAACCCGTTAAGGACCAGCAAGTGCACGTGCACCTGGCACTTAAGGACCACAGGCCATTTTTTTTTTACTATCCGATTCAGGGCTTCCCGTGCGGCGTGCAGCTGCTTGGGGAGCCCTAAATTCCATTATGTGCCAGGACCATCACTGGTCCTTAAGTGCCAGACAGCCGTAATGGTCCTGGCATGGCAGTGGACATTAAGGGGTTAAACTGAATCAGCTCTAAGGGACACTTAGTCGGAATGAGTGAACAACATACGTATCTTGATCCTATGTGATTAGAGCTATAGACTAATTATTTACAATAAAATCCAAACATTTTGGTGTTTCTGAAGAAGTGGTGTTAGATACAATAAAAATTTTGTGGCCTCTGATTAACACTGGGTAATATCAGATTGGGTTGAAATCAAACAAAATCAAACAAAATGTGTTTTTAATATCTCTGAATGAAAACAACTACATTCAGGAGATATTATTTTAAAGTGAAATTTACAAATTAATCCAAATATTTTATATAATAAAGGTAATGTTTTATAAGCCCCCTGAACTTTTCGTAGTCATGGTATTCCAGTGCTGAACCTAACACTGGGGGTATCCACTCACTATATTATTTTCCTTTTCCCTCTAGAACTTACATTAGCATTAGCAATTTCCATGTTTTTCAAGAAGAAAGATTAATTACAACATTTTCCTTGTCAATGGCCTTCTCTCCTCTTTTAACCTCTTCTTTTAAGCTGAGGATTGGATAAAAACCCCCTTTCACTAGAGAACCCAGATGATTCCACAGAGGATGAGGAAACTTCAGATCAACTCCAAAGTTTACAATAATATAATCTGAAAAAGCTCACCAATAATGCAGCTTGGGGGTTATGCACTAATAAATGATAAAGAGGTGATAAAGTGGAAATTACTTCCCCAGTGATATCATTTCTCCAGCCCCTATGTTCCAAAAGCAGGAGAGATCATATTGCAGTGGCTCAATAGAATTACATAGGAATTGGAGAAGTGATTTCACTGCAGAAGTTATCTCTAAGGATGGGTGAAAAGTTAGAGAAATTTCCTGCAGACATTTTCATGCAAAAACAATGATTTTATGTTTTTTTCACAAAACTTCCCATCTAAAGACAATACATATAATTTTCTCCTTTTCAACACTGCCAATAAATTTCCTATTACTTCTACTGAGGGCTGAAGCGGAGAGAGAAATAGCTGAAAGTAAAAGTTGTGTGAGTCCTACATCAACATATGTGTAAAGTATCTGCTAGCAAAGATGGAGAGATGGACAACCACAGGCTTATGTGCGTGGAGTTGAGTACGGTGCTGGAGAGGGTGGCAGTTACTGAGAGTTCTTGCTGTGGCCAAGGCCGGGGTACAGATGAGCTGGGAACTGAACCAGAATGAACCTCTCCTGACACCACTAGGGTTGCCCAACTAATCAGAAGGGTAGCTCCAATTATGCAGGAAGTCAGTGGAAGTTGGCTCGGAAAAGAGAACAGTCAGAGGAAATAAGTGGTACAGTCTGGCTTAGCCGGATGTTTGGGGAACTGAGCACAAACAGAGCTTAAGCTGAGACAGGCTGAAGAAAGTAGAGGAGTCAAAGAGTAGTGACTAGTTCTTCCACATGAGGGAGTACTGCAGATAATGGTAATCGACTAGAAGTTGTGAAACAGAAGGGGCTGTGAACCAAGGTAGTCAAATACTACCAACACAGAGCAAAAGGAAAATAATTACTGCACTACTCCATACAGATTACCCAAACTGTGTATTTTTTGGCATCTTTGCTTTGCTGTACAGGGTCAGACTTTCCAATTGTTTTCTCACTTTATACACAGTCATAGTGCTCCTTTTAGTGGTGAAAGATTTATTCTTTGCCTTTCACCTAACTTTCTGGACATGTCATCATCTCTCTCACTCTCCGCTTCATCTGTATCTGAAGAAGAGAAGGATGCTGGAGGGATATGCACTACATTTAGATCATCATCATTATCAGTCATTAAGTCATCTTCAGCATCTCTAGCTGCTTCTTCCCCACTACTTTTATATTCCTCTAGGCTTTTAGAGGTCTCAAACAATTTCTTATAACTTTTTCACTTGTAGGGATTTTCACAACTACTTTCAGGACAGGTGTTCTTGTGCTTGTTTGTCAGATGCAGCACTTGATTGAGCTGCTACATCTTCTTGCTCTATGCCATCAACACTGGAATTTGACTTTTTCTCATCATCAGTATTTTTAGATGTTTTATTAATAGTACTGGTGCTGGTGGAACTTTTGGTGGGATTTTGACAAACTACATCCTTCTCACGAGAAGAGGGATCATTTATTGCATTTATTGCTGCTGCAACCACTTTTTTGCCATACCACTTTACACGCACACCCCTGCACTGCTCCTAATCCTTTCACCCCCCCACTCCTTGTGTTTTTCCTGGACATTACTCAACTACTTTGTGTTTTGACTGTAAAATACATACTACAACTGATTGTGTGTGATGTCTTACCTTTGATTTTTACAAAATACTCTATCACATCCAGTACAAGTCTGCTTCAGTAACAGCTCACATCATTATCCCTGTATCTGTCACCTATCAATTTTGTTATTTTAATTAACTGTCCCCCCATCCCTATCACTGGCAACATCAAACAAAAAACATACTCCCTGTTCAATTGCTTCATTTCCGGACCCCCCTAGGACAGAGATAGCAGCCAGATCAGGAAGAAAGTTGGATCACGGTTGTGTATGTCTTCCCAGTCACTCACACAAAATTTTGGGGTATTCAGGGTAATTCTCCTTGCTCCCTTCTCACACTTCCAGACTCCCTTAGCACAGCGATAACAGCTGGATCAGGAAGGAACTTGGATCACAGCTGCCTTTGTTTACGTGTCTTACAAAATTTGGGGGTATTTGGGGTAATCATCTGCTGCTCCCTTCTCACATCCTTCATAATAACATGGTTGATGAGGATGAAAAAAGACACACGTCCATGGCAGTCAGATATTTCCCTGGATCAACAATCTATCTGCTTTGAAGCCAGCGGTCATATTTCTCAATATTGTTCTGTGCTGAGTAGGTATCTGTTACTTTTAAGCAGTTACAGTATATGCAAGCATAGCATCCTGAGGCAATGAATTTCATAGCTTTATTGCCCTTTACTGTAAAAAGAAATTCCTGCTTTTGTTTTAGACAAAAACACATCTCTTCTAGTCTTAATGGATGACCTCTTGTTCTTAGCTCAGATTTTTGAATAATGAATTCTTTGGAGAGTTCTTTGTATTTATCTTGAATATATTTGTAAATGGTAATCATATCACCCCTTAGACATCTCTTCTCTAATGTAATCAAACACAGTCTGGTTAGTCTCTCTTTACAACTCAGATCTTCCAATCCCTTTATCAGTTTTGATGTACGTCTCTGCACTTTTTTCCAGTTCAGTAATGTCTTTTTTATGAATGGTGCCCAAAACTGTACTCCATATTCTAGATGAGGCCTTACCAAGGATTTATTTAGAGGTAGAATTCTATTAGCATCCTGTGCATCTATACCCGTTTTTATGCAGGGTAGTACTTTATTTGCTCTTGTGGCAGCTGAGTGAAGTCTATCATCTATCATTACTCCCAAATCTTTCTCTAATGAGGATTCCCAAAGTTGTTTCCCATGTAGTGTATATGTAGCATGTTTGTTATTACACAGCCCAAATGCATAACCTAACACTTATCCATATTAAATGTCATTTGCCACTTTTCTGCCCATTCACTCAGTTTATCTAAATCTTTTTGCAGAGACAAAACATCCACCATTGAGTGTATTTCCTTACACAGCTTAGCGTCATCAGCAAAAGATTAAGACACTACTTTCAATTCTCACTTCCAGAACTTTAATAAAAAAATTAAAAAGCATCGGACCCATTACTGAACACTGTGGCATCACAAATACAATTTTAGACCAACTTGAAAAGGATCCATTTACAACTACTTTCTGCCATCTATCATTTAATCAGTTCTCAATCCATGCACAGATATCACCTCTCAAACTGAAGTCTTTTAATTTATGCAGTAAACTGTTGTGAGGCACTGTATCAAAGGCTTTTGCAAGATCCAACTATACTACATCAACAGCAATTCCCTTGTCCAAATTACTACTTACAGTTCCGTTAAATGCAAGTAAATTAGTCTGACGCGATCTATTCTTCATGAAATCATGCCGGCTCCTACTAATAATATTGTTTATCTTCACATAGTTCTGAATACCGTTAGTTAGTAACCCTTCTAATATCTTAGCCACAATGGAAGTCAAACTCACAGGTCTATAATTTCCTGATTTGGATCTTGCCTCCCTTTTGAGCAATGGTGGTACATCAACTTTCCTCCAAGCACTGATGAAAGTGAAGTATAATGGCCTTGCTATTACTGAACTAAGTCCCTTAAATACCCCTGGGTGAATATCATCAGGTCCAGATGCTTTATTCCCCATAACATTTTCAGTCTCTTTTGGATTTTGTCCTCAGTAAGCCACGTACATGATGGAGGAAATTCTGTGGTTTTGTCTGTTTGCCCATAGCCTGTCAATGTTACGTTACCTCCTTTGTATATACAGAAGAAAATAATGTGTTAAAGGTGTTAGCCAAAGCCTTATCCTTACTAATCAATTTACCTATCTCAGTCTTAGTAGGATAAATATAAACCTTAATTTTTTTGTTATTAATATACTTTTTTTAGCAGACTCCCCTAGAACAGACGTAAAAGCCAGAGCAGGAAAAAACTGCCTGTGTGTATGTAACGGAAGCTGGGAAGGGACCGCGTCGCCTTCCGCCGTCGTTCCTGGGTGTCTCCTTCTCAACGCCAGATAAGCGGTGTCAGGTGCACCGGTTGGAGTATGAACAGTCACTGGAAACAGCCACAGGATCGCTGGAAGCAGGGAAGAGTCCACGTCGCCACCTGACAGTCCACGAAGTTAGGTCGCAGGAAACTGGCAGCAGGCGGTCGGCGATTCAGGATACTTGGCGCAGATGGGTATCAGAGTGGATACTTTAGACCATAAGCAATACAAGACTCCAGGACTCCTTGTTCACTCCAAAACAGAACTCTCTTTATTGTCACAAACCACAGATATTTATATACAGTACAGTACATTGGATCACATGGGGAACCTGATACAATAGGGAACATGATTAAATCCTAACACATCAGACAAAAGCCAGCAACAGCTGGTCTTAACAGATACAATGACTCAGACAGGGTTACATTTCAGATACACAGGGGTTTGATTGAACAAAGACTTGAGGGCGTGAACTAATTACCACATGGCAGGGGGTCAACATAGTGAATGGCTGGAGTTGCTATAATCCACATCTTAGGGACAGTGGCCCAAGGTTGGAGCCTTTGATTGACTATTTTGAATGCCCTGCCCCAACTTTGATCAATCACTGGTCTGCCTACCATTTCCCATGTTAAGCTAAGGAAGATATTTGCATACCTGGTAGTTGGTGATTGCACAAACCTTCAAATTGGACAAGTACAATTAAACACATACAATATATGAAAATACATAAAACATAAATCTTCTAGCATAAAGATAGTAAACCCCCCATCTGAGGTCAAAGGAGGCCAAGGGGCCATAGTCTTTAGGTAAAACGTTCAAGGTCCAGACAAGGGCCCAAGTAACGGATAAGATCCGTTACAGTGTACTCAGTCACTCACAAAGAAGTGTGGGGTATTTTGGGTAATTCTCTTTTGCTCCGTTCTCACACACTCAGACTCCTCTGTCAAAGAGATAACAACCATATCAGGAAGGACCTTGCATCACAGCTGCCTGTGTCTATGTAGTCACACAAAATGTTGGGGTATTTGGGACAAACCTTGTTTGTTCCCATCTTACACCCCCAGACCCCATAGGACAGAGAAAACAGCCAAATCAGGAAGAAACTTGGAACATGGCTACCTGTGTCTTCCCAGTCAGTCATACTGAATTTCTCCCTTCCTATCCCTCAGAGTTCCCAAGAGTACCCTAATACAGAGAACAGATCTCCTGCCTACAAAATTCCCTAAACTAAGCTTCAACTCCACTTTATTAGCCTGTCTTCTCTAGCTCAAAATGTGCTGCTTTCTCTTCCTCACACAAATACAGAATGCAATTCTATGAGATTCTGACACCCTTTTATACTATTCCTGTGGGAAAAGAAGAGAATCTTGGCATGTGGTAGGGAGAAATTCTGTCTCTCCCGATTTCAATGCAATAAGCTAGGAGAAAAAAAAGAAAAGAAAAAAAAAAAGTATTTTCATGAAATATTTCCCACTTGGCGGAAAGTGCTATTTTTCTCATGTTTCTCTTTTGAGATGAAAACTTTCACCCATCCTGACTAGATAGTAGTAATCTAAATTTGCACAACTGCTGCAACAGAGTGGCTTGAGATGCATTGGGAAAAGGTCAGATTTCTGCACATTACTAAACATCGTGGGTTGTGTACAAGTAAAAGGAAGTACCTGGCTGCTTTAAAAAAGATGTCTCTGGGAAAGAGATTTACCACCACACTGGAAAGTTTATTGGGTGCTTGTTTTTTACCAGCATGGACAGCTTCTGTCACATCTGTAAAAAAACATGGACATTCAAGTATGGACTGTGACAGAGTACAGCTGTGCAAAAATTGCAATCATTCTACAAAAGAGTGTATATGTTCCAAGAGATGTAATTGCTGATGGGGAAGGAGAATATATTTATTCCTCCTGCCCCAAATGAACAAGAATCCCCTAGCCTAATACCTATCATAAAGGTGAGGAAGCTGCACCTCCAAAGCCATCTGTGGCCCTTGAACCTACTCAAGAACATGCTAACTGAAGTTCTTGCTGAAGCTTTTTCAGAGGTACCTGAAATTACTTCTGATGATCCTGAAGTTCCAAATGGAGGTCCTGGTGGTGCTGACAGCACGGTTCTGGCTTCTGTCCTGGTTTTGGAGGGGAGTGCCAACTTGTTAAAGTTGATAAGCCCCACTGCAGACCAAAGTCAGAGCGAGGAGCGGTCATCTTCTGGAGTCAATTTTGAGAAGAAATCTAGAGGGTTAGGATCTAGAGGATGACTTTGGAGTAGGAACTCTTAAGTGTTCCACCAAAGAATCCCCTTTACAGCACACAAGCCAGTGGATCCTAGCCAAGAAAGCAAGAACACACTCACCAGAACAACACAAGCAAGAAGGTATGATTTCCCTCGCAGAGATTACAGAGTCAAAAGCAGTATACAGCTCTCAAGTTATAGAGAACATCACCAGCTAGTCATCTGCTGGTGGTGGTGGTGATAGCTCACTGCCTGGGCCAGGGTACCCATGCAATTTTTACATCTAACAGTTCACTGAAACCTTTCTCATGAGGACAGACAGATTTTGTATAATCAGAGAACAGCATGGAGACAAACTAAGTATGTCCCTGTTAAGAACTTTTCTTTTATCCTGCAATGCCTCTTTTACATGGACTTTATTTTAATGTGGGCAGTGTGCAATGTCAGCTAAGGAGAGTGACATGTTAGCAACTTTTAATATCACATTTGTATGCCTGCAAGAATGTGCCATTAAACATATAATTATGGGAATTATGCAAAAGTCTGGATTTAAGATCCCTCTATGTGGTCAGGGTTAAACACTGATAGAAACGCATGTGTGGCCATACTTTCTAAAAGTCCTTTTAAATACACGGCGTGGAATAAATTTTACCTGGGAGGGCTTTACTTGTGACTGCATTTATTGATAGCCTTATATGCAAATTTTTAAATGTGAACTCATCTCCACAAAAAAAGAACATATTGAACTGATTGAAATTATGAACCCTTTTATTTTAGGTTTTAATCCAATGGCTTTAGCTGGAGATTTTAACTATGATACAGATATGGGACTTACAGCAGAAGTGTGGACAGATCTGCTAACCTTTTAACAAACAGAGTGACATATTACATTCATAGAAGTTCTCATGAACTCACATAAGTATAAACCTGTGAGGAACGCGTTACATGGAAAAGCAAGATTACTAGTTCTCGCTGGCACTGTACGTTTATTCCTAAATTTTTAACACCACTATCTAGTACACATGGGGAAAATAAAGTTGTGTGTTTTGAAATATCCCTCTGAGCACTGTGTGTGTAAAGGGTACCACTCTGCTAGAAGATAAAAAGATTCAAGAAGAATTTCAAAACATTCTTTAAGAAATGGCAAAAGTAAAAACTGAATGCTATTGATTGTTTTACATGGAATATTGTGAAAGAAAGAATAATGATAAAGAAACATGGGTGATTTGTGAAAAGTTAAAAATTTAACTGCAAGCTCTCCATGTATTCATGAAGCATGGCTGTGTTTGTGGATGGGCAAAACATTTTGTTTTCTTCTCCTCCAAAATTTTGCACCTGTAAGGCAAATTGCTGTGTTTCACAATCAAAATTCCTACAAAATGTTTGCTCGCAAATTCCGGTCCTATTAGTTGATTAGGTGGAAATTTCTCACAAAGTAGAATTCTCCGCTACTCTAGGGGCGGACTGACAGGACCCAGGGCCCCTGGTCCAAAAAGAGGTCTGGGCCCCCTGCAGAAATCTCCACAATGCCCCTTCCACCTCAACAATGCCCCCATCATCTCATCGCCACAATGCCCCCTTCTCTCCACAATGCCCCCTTGATCTCATCGCCACAATGCCCCCTTCTCTCCACAATGCCCCCTTGATCTCATTGCCACAATGCCCCCTTCTCTCCACAATGCCCCCTTGATCTCATCGCCACAATGCCCCCTTCTCTCCACAATGCCCCCTTGATCTCATCGCCATAATGCCCCCTTCTCTCCACAATGCCCCCTTGATCTCATCGCCACAATGCCCCCTTCTCTCCACAATGCCCCCTTGATCTCATCGCCACAATGCCCCCTATCTCCACAATGCCCCCTTGATCTCATCGCCACAATGCCCCCTATCTCCACAATGCCCCCTTGATCTCATCACCACAATGCCCCCTATCTCCACATTGCCCCCTTCATCTCATCGCCACAATGCCCCCTTCTCTCCACAATGCCCCCTTCATCTCATCACCACAATGCCCCCTTCTCTCCACAATGTCCACTTGATCTCATCGCCACAATGCCCCCTTCTCTCCACAATGCCCCCTTGATCTCATCTCCACAATGCCCCCTATCTCCACATTGCCCCCTTCATCTCATCTCCACAATGCCCCCTATCTCCACATTGCCCCCTTCTCTCCACAATGCCCCCTTGATCTCATCTCCACAATGCCCCCTTCTCTCCACAATGCCCCCTTCTCTCCACATTGCCCCCTTGATCTCATCTCCACAATGCCCCCTTCTCTCCACATTGCCCCCTTCATCTCCACAATGCCCCCTTCTCTCCACAATGCCCCCTTGATCTCATCTCCACAATATTGCCCCCTTCATCTCCACAATGCCCCCTTCATCTCCACAATGCCCCTTCCACAATGCCCCCTTCATCTCCACAATGCCCCCTTCCACAATCCCCCCTTCATCTCCACAATGCACCCTTCCACAATACCCCCTTCATCTCCAAAATGCCCCCTTCCACAATACCCCCTTCATCTCCACAATGCCCCCTTCCACAATCCCCCCTTCTTCTCCACAATTCCCCCTTCCACAATACCCCCTTCATCTCCAAAATGCCCCCTTCCACAATACCCCCTTCATCTCCAAAATGCCCCCTTCCACAATACCCCCTTCATCTCCACATTGCCCCTTCCTCAATGCCCCCATCTCCACAATGCACCCATCTCCACATTGCTCCTTCATCTCCACAATACCCCCCTTCATCTCCACCATGCCCCTACCTGCAGTCCCTGGTGGTCCAGCAGCTTGGGGCGCGCCTCTAGTAATGCAGAGGCTGGGAGATGATGTCATCTCCCAGCGCTCTGTATTACTAGAACGGCCTGGAGGCCGTTGTAGGAGAGCTGCTGAGCAGCTCTGGAAGTGGCGGCGGCGGCGGCGGCGGGCCCCCTTCGGTCACGGGCCCTCTCTCCGTGACCGAATGCCCGATGGTCAGTCCGCCCCTGCGCTACTCTATACTATTGATCTTTGAGGCAGAAATTTACAGCCACATGGAAATACCCTTTAATTTCCTATCTACAAATACTATAAAAGCCGAGAATTTCCCACAGTTCAGTATGGGTTTTGTTAGAGAGAAGAGCAGAGGCATTGTATTGAAGGAGAGCTGTTAATAAAAACAAAACTGAGATTAATAAAGTTTGTGAAGTGTGTGTGAGTTAGTGATAGGTTAGTAAGGGACAGTCAAGTTGCATAAGCTAGTGTTAGGGCAGCAAAGACCATTCAATATACTTTTTTATCTTTATAATACTAAAACTTTAATGTAATTTTTCCATGGACAAATGAAATATACATCAATGGCCCATTTTACTATTTTAAGGAAAATGATAAATTGTTTTAAAGAAGCTGTGTGGAAATCTCAAAATATCCTCCTTTGTTACAATAATGAGACTGATGTAAATGATTGTAGATCTTTGATATTTAGGGAAATGTACATGTATTATTTAATTGACCAGAAAAAAGATGGAAGAAACAGTCTTAAATGGCATCAAGATAAATGGTCAAAGATTTCAAAGTAACACTGTATCCCAACTAACTGAAATATGCATTATGTACCATTTTATATTAATAGCATTCAAAATGTATATGTTACATTTTAACCCTTTGAATGCCAGAAAGGTATCCAGTGAATTGCAAAGCAATGGATTGGATACCTCTCTGGCACTGAAAGCGTTACGTGCATAATTTTAGTGGTTAGTGTATGGGAGGTGTGGGGAGGGTGATTGTTTTGAGCTCACTCTTGTTGTTTGACACTGTGTCAAACAACGACACTGTCAAACAACGAGAGTTGGCTTTTTTCCTTTGAAGTTCCCACAATTCCTGCTATTTAGCATGAGTTGTGGGAACAAAAACCAACAACAATCATTTGGCCAAAACTTGACTTTTGGCCACCAACACTGGTTGTTCCATGTACCTCTCTAGCTACAGAATAGATGACGTACATAGGTGGGTTTATCTCTTGGTCTTTCTTTTACCATTACCACCAGGTTTAAGAGTGGTAATAGTATCAAGCCCTGTGTGTCTAGAAGGAATCAACTATACCTCATTGATGAGGCCCAATATATGCAGAAACCTTTACCTGGGGTTTTGCTGTTTCTCCTGTGCAGAGAAGATGTGCATGAGATGTTCATGCTTGACTACCTGTGGGGGGGGGACCAGCTTGATATAGAAACTTTTTTTCTTCAGTGGCACATGAGAGAGAAAAATGTAAATGAGCAGCACCTGATTGGGCACTGTTATCAAAAATAAACCACTCAGCTGTATTTGTTCTCAATGTATTCTATAATATACTAGACTGAGCCACATGGATGAAAAAGATCCATCAGTGAGGACTGAGCCTTCATGGTTCTGGACCAAAGTATTTCCAGGGCATTAGATATTTTATGTAGAAAACAAATATCAGATTGTATTTGTTTGTTGTTTACCAGTTTACTTCTGAAATTTGCTGCTTCCACTAACTTTAAATGTGGATAGATAGATAGATAGATAGATAGATAGATAGATAGATAGAACTAGTTATATGATTAACACCTTAATAACTGATGTGCCAAGACCGTTAAGTACCAGTGACTGCCCTGTCATGTCATGAAGTTTGTGACCGCGGCTACACACTGCTCTGGAATCACTGAACACATTAGTGAAAAAAAATGTGCCCTTCTCCTTCAGAGCACCCTACCTCCATTCCATCGGGTCCTTGAGAAGTTAAGATGATGCTGGATGAAAATGATACTGAAAGATAATCATTGTATCAACAGCAGAAGGCATTACAAAGTATGCAAAAATTAAAAAAGTAGTTATGTGTATGGCCTGATACCAACCTCAGTTATAGTTATGAAGAGCCTGAGACAGTTTGAGAGACCTATTTAAAAATGATCACACCTTCCAAAGGTTTGGAAATAAAATGTGAGAATTTAGTGGGTGACACCAATCCCATTTATAAATGTCAGCAATTCACTGTTCTGATTTAATCAATACCAGTTATTATACGAATTATGCAAGCTACAAAAACAATAATGTTTATACCATAATTGAATTTTAATTAAGAAGGTAGAAATTAAAAAAAAAACAACAATACGTGTGTCTGTTCAATTATTATTATTGGACAGTGGGAGCAATATGTGCAGGATTAGAAATTATTATTGAATCCCAGGTGACAGGGCAGCTGAAATTCACTGTTATGATTTAAGCAGTAGGACTTATTTGAGGAAAACAAATTTGAGAAAAGCCCGGCATTTATTCTTACAGGCCTATATATTTTAGTAAAAATAAAATCTTATCTTGAACCGAAGAAAATTACGATTTTTAAAAAGGCAGAAAAAAAACAACAATTTGTATGTCTGTGTAATTAATAAACATTTTGTATAATATATGTGACCTCTCAAATTATTATGAAACGCCAGGCGTCAAAGCAGGTGAAATCCGCTGTTCAGATTTAAACAACGACACTTATTCAAAGATATTTCTGTCAAATATAGTTTGACATTCTTCCCTGACTGATAGGCCTATAGTCATGCTGCTAGCTATGACAGCCATCCCAGTTCCCGGCATCACTAGTTTGCATCTGGGTAGCAGCATCCTTCTCCTCATGCTTCCCCTTCCTCTGTATGAATTTCTCACCACAGCAGTCTGAACCCTACTGCTGTGAGTAATGCATGTGTTCACACTCTTGAGCGTTCTTTTTTGCATCTATTTGTTCTCAGCAGATGGCATCACAACTTATACGTGTACACATGCTATTTAGACACACATCTCCTCCAATCCAACTCTAAGTCCTCTTGGTTTATCCTTGTTGTTTGGTGTCCATCTACTGCTTCTTGTGATTCCTGATCTTAAGTTGAACTTCTCCTGTGATTGTCCTACTGGTTTGCTCCTTGTCCTGACTCTAGGCTATCCCACAGATTCCGCTGATTTGCTGCCTGCTCTGGCTTGTTGAGTACTCATTCTCTTTTGTTTCTCAATTTGGCTCAGGCACTTTTGGCTGCACCTGTGCTACAAAGCTTGTGCTCAACCCCTGGGGCAGAGCGGTAGTCTTGTTCAGTGTTATTGATGATAGCCCATGCCCACTGGGCTCTTCTGCTCAGAATATCCTAGAATTATGTGACAATAAATTTTGGTTAATATGGAACACATCTGGACAGCACAGGTCTTAGCATCTGTCTTATAATGATTGGATTTTCCTCTTTCAATCCATAACAGTTCAGCAGGGCAGTTATTCTCAGCAACCATGTCAGAATCAAGAACTGGCCAGAACCATCATGTAGTATCATCCTGTGCAGTTCCTGCACCAGCCCAAGCACTGGCTCAAAAGATCATGGGAGTATCTTTAGAATTCCGTGTTTCACTATCTGATAAGATTGCAGATAATTGTTAGTTTTGTGAATTATTGTCTCCTTCTGTTCAAACTGAAAATCTGTAGCTATGCTACTGACTTCCTCAAATTCTGGATGGATATTTTGCTTCTCAAAGGAGAACCTATGGCCTGGGCATACTGCTTTCTAGAACCGTAAATTCTTTATGAAACTTCCTAGACAAAATGTCCCAGATTAATGAGAATCCACTGAAGTATTTGACCCATGCATCACCCTTACTGTCTCTTTAAAATTGATACATCCTGTAGAGGATTATTTGGCTGAGTTTTGAAGGAGAGTCAAAAACACCTGATAGAATGACCCCCAGTACTGCCTTGGGTTGTTAAAGGATGAGCTAGCCAGGGATGGAAATCCAGAAACCCTGGAATATTTTATCCAGCTCACGATTCAATTCCAAGAGTCTCAGAGAGTGATGTGGAGAAAGATCAAGCTCCCTCAGTTTCTCCTGGCATTGCTCCAGATGTGCCCCACAGCCCACTGTGTTCTCTGAGTAGGCTGGTCCCAGAGCAAACACTCCTTCACAGCCACATCAGTGTTAAAACTTAATTTAATAGTGTTTTTTTTCCTTACAGTGGGATTTTGAGAGCTCCTCATTGAAGTCATCCTAGTTTCTGGATCCAGTGGCTGTTTCTTGGCTCAGCAATTGGTCTATGTCCATCAAAATAGGAAAAAACAGCAACAACTTGAACATGAATTAAAGAGCTTTATGAAACTGTAAGAAATCAGGCAATTATTTGGTAGAGGATTCTGAGGTTTTGAAACAGCACTTGAAGAAACTGAAATTTTGTTAAGTCTGAGATTTACTCTTACAGACCTACGTATTTAGAGCACCAAATTTGTTAACACATTGAGTGCCGGAGAGGTATCCAATGCATTGCAACACAATGTGTTGGAGATCTCTCTGGTACTCAAAGGGTTAAAGAGACAGAAAAAAAGAATAAAAGATATGTCTCAAATTATTATTGGACAGTGGGCAGAATATTGACAACAGATCAGCAGATCAGTTGAAATTCACATCTTGATTTAAACAACAGAACTCAGTTGAGGAAATAGTAACTGAGTACATTTTAAACCTTAGAGTGCCAGGAGAATACAATGTACATGCTTGGACAACTTCTTCCACTGTCCATAGCTCGTACATTGTACAGTTTAAATATAGTCACTGAATAAGTGACTGCAGTTAAAGAAAAATGCCCAGAGATATGGGGGGGACATCAGGAGAGGCACAGCTTCCCCTCTTCCTCCTCTCTTACCTAAACATCGAAGTAAGAGTGGGTCCTGATGTCCCCCCAACTAGGTCTGATGAATAATATAATAAAAAAAGAGTCCTGTGTGTGCCACAGAGACATCCCGAGGACCCTGTGGCACACATAGAATGTATTCTTGGCAGCCTTATACTTTTTATTCAGACGGGGCATCAGGAGGGATGACAAAAAAGAAATTATCAAACAGTAGGTTGCACAAATATGGAGGAAAGGAACAAATCTTATTGCAGCACCCATAAATAGGAATCTTTGCTTCTTGATTCCAAAAAATAAAAAATCTAAATCATACAAAATTTTAATTTCAATTCAATACAGGCATCCTCCCCCCATCTCCCCCAGGTAACACACAGGATTTTTTTTTTTGGTCATTATTTTTTATTCAGACCTTGTTGGGGGGCATCAGGAGGGGTGATTTGTAATGCATTGGACACCCCTGTGGCAAAGGATTATTATTGTTTCATTATTAATTTATTTAAACCTCATTGGGGGTGCATCAGGAGGAGTCATAATGCCCCCAACGAGGTCTAAATAAAAATATTGGAAACCTTGTGTTATTTTTTATTCAGCCCATGTTCGGGGGGGCAACAGGATGTGAATATGAATAAAAAATAATAATTGAAAAAAAATTAACTGTCTGTGTTGCACTGGGATCCAGTGCATTGCTTTTTTTTCTCATTAGTTTTTATTCAGACCTCAATGGCGAAGTGGAGGATGGGATCGGGGGGAGTCTTGATGACCCCCCAATGAGGTCTAAGTAAATAAGAAGCCTGCATGTGCAACGGCGGGGGGGGGGGGGTCCAACACATCCCCTGTGGCACAAACATGTTTTTTTTTTTGTTTTTTTTTTTTTTTTCCTACCTTGTTAGGAGATATCAAGAGAGGTCCTGATTCCCCCCCCATGAGGTATGAATAAATAATGATAAAAAATAACTTTCTGTGTGCAACAGGGGGTCCAATGCATCACTTTGCAATGCATTGGACACCCATGTGGCATCCACCCAAAATGCCTCCAATCCCGCCCCCCATGTACCCTAACCTCCCAAGCCTGATTTCACAGCCCGCTAACAGTCCCATTCCCCCAGCCTGGTTCCACTGCCTACTGGTAGACACAGACTACCAGTGTGCACTGGATACAAGCTGTGAATCAAACAGTGTATGTGTGGGACCTACAATTCACACTGATGGTCACACTGGTAGTCACAGATCCCCCATATGCTCTATTTGACCCCACCCCACACACCATCCTTGCTCCATTGCCAAATGTTAGACATACTCACATACAGTGCCTGACCCCCCCCCCCTCACACACATCTCTGGTTCCACTGTCAGTCACAGGTCCACACATACAATGGCTGACTTCCCACCTTGTTTCAACTGCTAGCCACAGAATCACACATACTCTGTTTGCTTCCCCATCATTGTTCCACGGGTAGCCTCAGTCCTGGCACACAATTTGTCTTAGATTGTGTACACAAGGAAATCCCATGGTGTTGAACCATTTTAGTATCTTCAAAGTGACTTATGTGTAAGAAAAGTCATTTTTTCCTTTAGCACCATAGTTTGGAAATAGTTGTGCACAATAACTTAAGGTTAGCAAGATAAGTGATCCCTCATTTGGTACAGTTAGTTGCCTACTTTCTAAAACTGTATGATTTATCTACCTTCTTCATTTCTCTCATTGTTATAACCATTTTAGTACAGGAAAGTTATAGCTGAAAAATGTATAAAAGATGAGAGATTGTAGTTGGCGTCGTTTTGTGCTTCTGGGACCCCCTACAGTATGTCAGCTCATACCAACAGGGTGGAATTTCTCTTGAAATAGTAGTAGCTAATGATTACAGTAATAAATTCCATGTATTTTAATATTATCTGTATATTTGAAGAGGTAGCAATGTAAAATAGTTCAACTGTTTCCTATAAAGCCACATGCTGGTAACAGTTGTACACACCAGCCTAGGGGTAAAAAGGAAAGTTACCCCTTATTTAATGCCTACTTTCAAAATGGTATACCTTGCCTTTCCTTTCATATCTGTAATGGTTATGACCATTTTAGTGCAGGCAGGTAATTTAAAAAACAAAGTGGCAAGTTTAGGTTCGTGTTCCTGGCACCACTATATTGTTTGTTAACCCACAGAAATGTGGTAGCATTTTTCTCATGTTGGTAGCAGGTACTGAATACAGTAGGAATTTCTATGGTTTTCAAATATTTTAGTATTGTTGAAGTGGTGGAAATGTTAACCAACATGTATAACACCACCTTTTGGAAATATCTGTGCACTTCAGCCCGGGTTAGAAAGGCAAATGATGTAGGTGAATGCAGGTGAGTGTATACTTTCCAAAATGGTATACCTTACACTATCTTTCCTTTATACCGTATCTCTAATAGTTAAGAACATTTTAGTACAGTCAGCTATTTTCAAAAAAGAAAACAGATTGGTGTAGTTATGTGCTTCTGGCACCCCCGATGTTATGTTAAAAAATTCTATTTTTTCCATTTAGCCCCATCTTCTGGAAACATTTGTGCACCCCAGGCTAAGGGTAGAAAGGTGCAGTTGGTACATTAGGATATCTACTTTCCAGAAATATGTAGTTTTCTTTAGTTATTCAGCTGCTTTTGGGTAGTTTGACCATTTAACCACAATAAAGTTGAAGATACCATTTTGCACTACTGGTAATTAGAGTGATGTGCTAGCCATGGATGTAGGTTAAATTTGGTATTTTTATACTTAGGGACTCAGGCACCTTGCAAAAGCTCAATTCATTCTGGAAAGAAAACGATATCTAGTTTTCCATATGTCATTAGACATTTACCAGTGGAAACCAAGCCTAAACAGGTGGCTAAAAATGCTGAAAATGTATCTGGCATACAGGGTACAGAAAATGGTCCAAGTCCCTGGCACTGATAGGGTTAAAAAGCACATTTTAATGTTTAATATCTCTGGATGGGTAGCAGGCTATCAGGTTTTTAGCAATGTTAGTTGGATGCTGGTAATGACATTGACTTGATAGTAAAGCTGGAACAATCTCACAAATGTGTATTTGTATTAATCTCCTAAAATCAAAAGCTTCATTCAAAAGCTTTCCTTCAGTCATAGCCCTCCTTTAATATCAGTAACTAGTAAGTCCACTAATCAGTACAGTAAAATCTCCCCTGACACAGATCTTTCCTATTCCAAGCAGAAATCTAACCAAAAAAGCTTGTGATGCAAAGCATCTCAATTATATTAGCATCTCTTTCTTTATGCACTTCAGTTGGCTAACTATCCCAAAACCGTTTTGAAAGGTCGCACAAGAAAGAGCTTGTGACCATTTAAGTAATTCACCATGTTGCCTGGTTAAAAATAGCATCATGACAATCTCGCAGTGCATGAAAGAGCAAGATTGTCATGTTGCATCGTCAATGGTCGCTAATATTACTGACTTCTGTCACACACCACTGATCTCCACCCTCCACCATACGATGTACGGGGTCTAAGTCTGATGAGCCACAGAGTTAAACATATACAGGGTACTATTACTGAAATATCATAACTTATGAAACAATAAATGGCAAACTCTAAAAAATGCTCTGGGGATGCTGAAGAGAGACAGCTGGAGCGCCTCTATGTGCTGCATACATAATACTTTTCCTTTTATGTAAGAGTACCATGTATATGTTTAACTCTGTGGCTCATCAGACTTATAACCCATACATTGTAAGTTATAGTGAGCATCTATCACAGTCTCCCTTTGAGGCCTAGTGATCCTGTACTCTTACCTCTGTATGGCCGCCGGCTGGCATGGCCTCCAGCCACTTCCTCATTGCTAAAGTCATGTTACAGGCACTGACATGGACACCTGTTTATGGGCCTATTCTGTTGGGCCTAATTGGGTCCCGCCTCCTTCTGCTGCTTTATAAACCTCATTGAGGCTAGAAATTGTTGCCCTTTTGTGGTGTATCTGTGCATTTCTTCAGTGTTGCTCTCTTTTGACCCTTGCTTGGCTGCCGTGTTTACTCCTGATCGATCCTGTGGCTTTGTCTGTGTATGACCCTGGCCTGTCCGACTACCCGCTCTGTTTTGTCCTTGGCTGTGGCTGACTACACAATTTGGCTTTTGACTGTGGCTTGTCTGACTTACGCTCTGTGCAGTCCTTCACTCCAGTCTGACTACCACCTGTCTGGGCTAGTTGTGGGCGCGCTCCATAGGTGTAGTGCAACTTCTACCTTCGTGGTAGAGTTGCTGGTTGCCTCTCGCTCTGTTGCCTCCATCCTGTGCCACTGTATCTGTTGCCTCCTGGGCCTGTTGCATAACCCTCAGCTATGTAGCCTACGTACAGTACTGCCTTCACATACTTCCAGGGGTTGCGGCTGGCTAAGTTCGACACTCTTGCCTTTGCCCTTTGCCTACCTAGTAGACCAATTAAGTGACCCTTTTGGAGTACTAGTTACTTTCTGTCTCGCTCCTCCTACCACTCTGTGGTAGAGTCAATACTTCAAAACATCTGTCTGCCTGTCTCGTGTCTGGGAGTTTAGCTGTCGCTCCAGTTTTTAGGTTTCCTGGCATTCCAGGTTTCCATTTGCTAGGTATAGAGCCAAGCCTGGTTCTGCTCCTATCTATCTCTATAGGTTACTGAGAACCGGTTACAGTTCAGTGTCAATCCTTGGGTAGTGTACTCGGCACTGTCCTCTCGCATGTTCCTACTAAGGTTGAGGAAGTGCTTACTCTTGCTTACCTTAATAAACTGGTTAAACTTCACTGTACCTGTGTCATGTGTATTATTTACTCTGGTGTCCGTGACAACATCCTCCTTATATTCAACCATGAAGTAGGCGACATAACAATCTCACTCTGTAATGCAGTGAGAGATTACTATGTCACCATTTTGAGCATGGAGACGTGAGTTGGTTAAAAGGTCACACGCTCTTTCACGTGTGACCTTTCAAAAGCATACCCCCAAAACTTACCACCTGTTTCATAGCAAAAATGTCATAAATTACAAGCAGACTGTTGTGTACAAATACCAAGCTACTGATTTGTTTAGTTTATGTCTACTTAGTAAGTTTTTGAGAAGGAATGTAGTGAAAAAGATTTGCTGTCAAGGATTTTTCATCAGATACAACAAAATCTACTGAACAGATTGACATCGGATTAGTAATATAACATAGTAGATTAGGTTGAAAAAAAGACATAAATCCATCAAGTTCAACCCTCGTCTCATAAACCATGAGAATTATGTGAAGGGAATAATTTAGGGGACAAGGATTTACCTTTATAGAAGTCTTCAGACCCCTCCTGTACCACCAGCTGATCTTTTTTTTTTTTCTTTAAAAAGAAGAAGGGTGGAGACACTTTAAGAACCTCTGTCTCAGCCTCTATGCTCTGATTTGGCCATGAGTACCCTATTTTTAAAGAAAGGATTGAACTCTCTCAAATGAAGGTATTCATAGCATGAGAGAAGGTATGAACTCTATTGAATTGCCTTATAAATGAAAGGGTGCCCTTGAATGATACAGACCGAGAGAAAGAGAGAGAGAGAGAGAGAGAGAGAGAGAGACAGAACTTCTGAATATATTTCTGCACACTAAATTTTATGTAAGAAAATGCAATTGACCCCTCATGTAAAGCAGCCAGCTGTGTAATTTCTGCAGTGGTTTGACTTGTCAACCTTTTCTTTGTATCTCTAATTATGATGCCAATTTTAGGTCAGGCATGTAATTTTAGTAAAGAAAACTATTAGGTTTAGTGGCACAATATGGAACTTTATGCTTTTTCTCGTATGTACTGGGACAATATTGCCACATGCTGTGCCATGAAGGACTGTAGGCAGTGCCCACATACTGGAGGCATAGTGGGGACATTTCTATTAGCATAGCACACTATAACTGTGACTAATTAGCATACTGTGTAGTAAATTAGCATATAATGTCCCGTTTTAAAATGTCATTAAGTTGAAAGTAACTTTGTGTAAATGTGTTGGACACCCCTCTGACATGGGCTTTATGTGCTTCTTTTTTGCCACAGTTTACATCTCAGTAAATATACTACATTATTAAATTTTATAGGCTGATTTAAAACTACATTTTGTATAGTATTAGAGTGATGTACTTTGATAATGTGGAGAAATTCTGGGGCAATTCAACTGCATCATAGGAATCAAATCTAAAATTACCATAATATAAAGTGTGATTTTAACTGCTTGAACTTTTGAAATGCCTAACACATTGTAAATTAGACATCTCCATGTTGACATTATCTTGATTCTTCATTCTAATTCTCAGCGCACCAGAATATTCTTTAGTTTTATAATGTATTGGCTTGTCTCCAAGGCTACCATGTAACATAGAAACATTTATAACATATAATTAATTTTGTCTATCAACAATAGTCACAGTTCAAATGAGAAGCCAGAGTTTGAATAGATTGTGGGATCTGTCCTTAAACATATTCAGACATATTCACAACATCATCTAATTCAAAGATTTCAAGCCTTGCACAGGTAATATTTATGGTCTCTTGAAGGTAGACTTCAGAACAGGATTCTGCACTGGCAGACATCATAAATAACAGAGACAGTGAATGCAGTTAATAAAGTATATCCGCCCAAGGCACAAATCCTGAAATAGCACATATTGTTCTTTATACTGTAGCATAGCTAGATTTCCAAACTGTAATCTTAAACACAAAAAATATGGTTGGTAGAATATCTGAAGGAAACAGAAAGTATTACAAACCTTTATTTCGCAATAACCTGTATAATTCAGTGTCTCACTTTAACTCATTATCTTTCAGAAAAGCTTACAATGCAATTTATTATCAGCTATTTGAAAGCATAAAAGTGATAAAAGGAAACATGCTAAATTTCAATTTGCTCTTTTATGAAAGAACATGTGGGACCTTTCACAGATATAATGTAAATGTTTATATAAATTGATAGACCTTAACCCTTTCAATACCTTGCACAAGTATCTGGTCTACAGAGGTTAAAGGGATAGTAATACTTCGTTTTAACTTTATTTTATTTTGTAGGCATTACAAAGCATGAAGAATGATATAAGTCTTATCTCTGAAACCTTTACGGTTTAAGAGATATTCACAAACAAAGTATCCCTTCCCTGTTCAACCAGATCAGAAGGGAGATGCCCAGGTAGACTGCAGAGAGGGACAATCTTCAATTAAGATAAGGGAAAAAGCTGAAAAACTTGTCAAGGGGGGAAGGGCTTTCATTGTTTTCATACAAAGAAAATTGTCCCCTTCTGTTATCTGTACTGTCATACAACCAGACTCACATTTGACAAGAGATGGCTTACACTAGGTAAAAGGGGCGGGGAGGGGAACTTTGCTTGTGAATATCTCATAAACCATAAAGGTTTGAGAGATAAGACTTATATCATTCTTCATGTTTTTTTAATGCCTACAAAATAAAATAAAGTTAAAACGAAATGAGTCAAATCAGTGAAAAAAGCACTTCCTGCCATGTGGAGAATTTTTCAGGAAAGTGCAGTTTTCTTTCTATTTCTGCCTTGATCTTTGCATTGAAATAAATGGTAAGATTTAACACCCCTCTCCACATGGAGCGTTCAGTATAAAAGGCATGTCAGGTCCCTGCAGCTTATCATTCTGAGAATTACAATGCAATTCAATTCAATGAAAACACAATTCAAATACAGTCAAATAAAAATAAAATTAAATATATTCATTTCAAAGCAAGTACAATTAAACTCAGTTTTAAATGTTACTTTATAGAAGTTGATATGTGGAACATGTTTTTATTTGTGTTATTATAATTGCAAGATTTAAGAAGAACATTACAATTTAATTCAATTTATTACAAAATACAATTCAAATACATTAAAAAAATACAACTGAATACTATCCAATACATTCAATTCAATGCAAATATAATTCAATTCAGTTTTAAATGGAAATGGAAATTGTTAAGCACAATATGGTTATTTCTATTATAATTTTATTATAATTATAAAATCTAACAATAGCAATTAATTTCAAATACAGTAAAAATCACAATTTAGTAAAAAGACAGTGCATTCAATTCAATACAATACGATTCAAATACAGATAAAGAAAGCATAATGCAATATATTCAAATCTTTCAGCCACAGAAATCATAAGCAAAAAATTGTAACGTTCTTGTGGAAAATTTATCAGCCATGAAGAAAAGGCAGAAATTTCTATATTTTCTAAGGGTGGGAATTTCTCAAAAAAGGGAAATTGCTGGTTTTCCACGAAAACTCACAAAGGAAAAAAATTGACATTTTGTCTATATTTAATTAACTATATATATGATTCTCCCTGAAGTTGTACAAGGGTTCCTCAGAAAACAGGGGAAAAATGATGGAATGTGGTACTATGACTATCATGTAGAGGATTAATGTATTCCAAAACAATATCCCTTTGAGTGCCAGAGGAGTACGCAACGCATTGCTTTGCAATGCGTTGCGTACCCCTCTGGCACTCAAAGGGATATATTTTACTTTCTGTGATGGGTACAGGGGGTTACTGATTGGTAGACTGAGAGTTAAAGGGATAGTAACACTTCGTTTTAACTTTATTTTATTTTGTAGGCATTAAAACAACATGAAGAATGATATAAGTCTTATCTCTCAAACCTTTATGGTTTATGAGATATTCACAAGCAAAGTTCCCTTCCCCGCCCCTTTTTCCTAGTGTAAGCCATCTCTTCTCAGATGTGAGTCTGGTTGTATGACAGGACAGATAACAGAAGGGGACAATTTTCTTTGTATGAAAACAATGAAAGCCCTGCCCCCCTTGACAAGTTTTTCAGCTTTTTCCCTTATCTTAATTGAAGATTGTCCCTCTCTGCAGTCTACCTGGGCACCTCCCTTCTGATCTGGTTGAACGGGGGGGGGGATACTTTGTTTGTGAATATCTCTTAAACCATAAAGGTTTGAGAGATAAGACTTATATCATTCTTCATGTTTTTTTAATGCCTACAAAATAAAATAAAGTTAAAATGAAGTATTACTATCCCTTTAAGCACAGGGGACAGGATTATCCAGCGAGACAAAAAGATAGTACATTGTACTTATTAGAGGGGTCACAGCACACAAACACAGAACAACTGCAGGCAAATAAAAAGGGGTAAAATATAAAACCATACACTTCTACTATTTTCTTCTTGGTATGCCAGCAAAGTTGTACAGATTGGCAAGGGTTCCACTTAATACTCACAGTCCATTTTAGTTTTATTCTGGAGCATGAACACAGTTCCAGTAGAGGCAGGAGGATTCACTTTTAAAAAGAACTTTCTAAACTGCGCTGCTACATGCCACATTCATGACATGATGAAAAGAGTGACATCTCGCCCTGCAAAAAAACCACAAGATTCCCTTGTTGCCTTCTTAAATGACCTTGCAACTCAACCCACGTCATCAGGATGATTCAAATGTTATAACTTTGTGTTTTAAGCATCGGATTCTTAGAATAATCATAAAATAGTTAGAACTCTAGAATTGTCCATAATTTGTTTAGCAAATGTAGTAGAGATTAGAGTCTAACATGAAGCTGGTATCTTTTGTTAACCCTTTGAGTGCCAGAGGCACAGCAATGTGTTGCGTACCCCTTTGCAGCACTGTTTAAGGAGGAAACATGAGAATCTCAAGCTTTTATGCAGGGTAAAATTCTCATGTCATCCTTTTCATCATGGTGACATGCTTGTTTGTATCTTATATTCCTGATAGAGGGTTACAGAGGGTTTGGAGAAGGTGAGATCATCCACAGTACATTTTCCTCATTCTTTGGCCAGACCCACCAGAGTTTAGCTTTATGACCCCAATGGCTTAAGCTGCCATAGCTTGGCTTATAGCACACAACTGGAAGAAAGACCCAACCACTTCAAAGTGCACTCACCCTAACTCTTCCCCATACTGCAAGTACTTGGGTCAGTCCAAATCCAGACTGGCCCCAGGACTCTCTCCATCATGGAGAAGTCCTGCCCTGTTGCTACATCCTCACCTCTCTCCTACTCTTCTACCTGTTTCTCTCTTAGACTTTCTTTGCTACCTCACCCCCAGGATCTGATGTCACAGCTGCTAATTACAATCTATATTTTGCATAGTCTGCTCTATGGGGGAAAAGAACACATATTCAACTCACACAGGTTTTGTCTACCCCCTATATCTGCCTAAGTGTTAAATACTTTTCCTCAAGTTGTGCTAGTGATCCACAAGGGGCTATTTAATAACACTGAATCTTTTATGTTAGCTAGACTCTATTGAACCATCACTGTTTACTTTAAACATGCACATTAACCCCTTCAATGCTGGTAAAAGGCCAATAAAAGGCTAATAAATGCACACGCAGAAGACATTAATGTTTGCAAGAAATGGAACACAAAGTAAAGTCAGTGGGGGTAACTGTTAACAGACAAGACAAACAGAATTGTGAGGAGCACCCATCGAGCACGAACAAGGTAAAGTGTCTTGTTCTAGGCATGGTAGCCTCTCAATGGTGCTACAACTCACGTTTTTCGCTCCCATGTGCCATTGCAGAGAGGAAATCTCCATGTCCATATCAGACTGGTCCTGCCCACAGACAGTCCAGCTCCGAAATGTCAGGCAAATCCTCTCTGCACGAGAGAAACAGCATAACCACAGACGAACGTTTCGGCCTATATGGGCCTCATCAGTGCGGTGGCGCTGAATCCCTCTAGGCACACGGAAGCAAGGGCCCATGCCTGGGATGCCCTTATACTTAGGGAGACAAACAGAATTGTGAGGAGCACCCATCGAGCACGAACAAGGTAAAGTGTCTTGTTCTAGGCATGGTAGCCTCTCAATGGTGCTACAACTCACGTTTTTCGCTCCCATGTGCCATTGCAGAGAGGAAATCTCCATGTCCATATCAGACTGGTCCTGCCCACAGACAGTCCAGCTCCGAAATGTCAGGCAAATCCTCTCTGCACGAGAGAAACAGCATAACCACAGACGAACGTTTCGGCCTATATGGGCCTCATCAGTGCGGTGGCGCTGAATCCCTCTAGGCACACGGAAGCAAGGGCCCATGCCTGGGATGCCCTTATACTTAGGGAGACAAACAGAATTGTGAGGAGCACCCATCGAGCACGAACAAGGTAAAGTGTCTTGTTCTAGGCATGGTAGCCTCTCAATGGTGCTACAACTCACGTTTTTCGCTCCCATGTGCCATTGCAGAGAGGAAATCTCCATGTCCATATCAGACTGGTCCTGCCCACAGACAGTCCAGCTCCGAAATGTCAGGCAAATCCTCTCTGCACGAGAGAAACAGCATAACCACAGACGAACGTTTCGGCCTATATGGGCCTCATCAGTGCGGTGGCGCTGAATCCCTCTAGGCACACGGAAGCAAGGGCCCATGCCTGGGATGCCCTTATACTTAGGGAGACAAACAGAATTGTGAGGAGCACCCATCGAGCACGAACAAGGTAAAGTGTCTTGTTCTAGGCATGGTAGCCTCTCAATGGTGCTACAACTCACGTTTTTCGCTCCCATGTGCCATTGCAGAGAGGAAATCTCCATGTCCATATCAGACTGGTCCTGCCCACAGACAGTCCAGCTCCGAAATGTCAGGCAAATCCTCTCTGCACGAGAGAAACAGCATAACCACAGACGAACGTTTCGGCCTATATGGGCCTCATCAGTGCGGTGGCGCTGAATCCCTCTAGGCACACGGAAGCAAGGGCCCATGCCTGGGATGCCCTTATACTTAGGGAGACAAACAGAATTGTGAGGAGCACCCATCGAGCACGAACAAGGTAAAGTGTCTTGTTCTAGGCATGGTAGCCTCTCAATGGTGCTACAACTCACGTTTTTCGCTCCCATGTGCCATTGCAGAGAGGAAATCTCCATGTCCATATCAGACTGGTCCTGCCCACAGACAGTCCAGCTCCGAAATGTCAGGCAAATCCTCTCTGCACGAGAGAAACAGCATAACCACAGACGAACGTTTCGGCCTATATGGGCCTCATCAGTGCGGTGGCGCTGAATCCCTCTAGGCACACGGAAGCAAGGGCCCATGCCTGCTTGATGTGTGCTCCTCACAACTCTTTTTGTCTCCCTAAGTTTAAGGGCATCCCAGGCATGGGCCCTTGCTTCCATGTGCCTAGAGGGATTCGGCTGCACCACACTGACGAGGCTCACATAGGCCGAAACGTACGTCTGTGGTTTTGCCGTTTCTCTCGTGCGGAGGGGATTTGCCTGACATTTCGGAGCTGGACTGTCTGTGGGCGGGACCAGTCTGATATGGACATGGAGATTTCCTCTCTGCAATGGCACATGGGAGTGAAAAACGTGAGTTGTAGCACCATTGAGAGGCTACCATGCCTTAGAACAAGACACTTAATCTTGTTCGTGCTTGATGTGTGCTCCTCACAACTCTTTTTGTCTCCCTAAGTTTAAGGGCATCCCAGGCATGGGCCCTTGCTTCCATGTGCCTAGAGGGATTCGGCTGCACCACACTGACGAGGCTCACATAGGCCGAAATGTACGTCTGTGGTTTTGCCGTTTCTCTCGTGCGGAGAGGATTTGCCTGACATTTCGGAGCTGGACTGTCTGTGGGCGGGACCAGTCTGATATGGACATGGAGATTTCCTCTCTGCAATGGCACATGGGAGTGAAAAACGTGAGTTGTAGCACCATTGAGAGGCTACCATGCCTTAGAACAAGACACTTAATCTTGTTCGTGCTTGATGTGTGCTCCTCACAACTCTTTTTGTCTCCCTAAGTTTAAGGGCATCCCAGGCATGGGTCCTTGCTTCCATGTGCCTAGAGGGATTCGGCTGCACCACACTGACGAGGCTCACATAGGCCGAAACGTACGTCTGTGGTTTTGCCGTTTCTCTCGTGCGGAGGGGATTTGCCTGACATTTCGGAGCTGTACTGTCTGTGGGCGGGACCAGTCTGATATGGACATGGAGATTTCCTCTCTGCAATGGCACATGGGAGTGAAAAACGTGAGTTGTAGCACCATTGAGAGGCTACCATGCCTTAGAACAAGACACTTAATCTTGTTCGTGCTTGATGTGTGCTCCTCACAACTCTTTTTGTCTCCCTAAGTTTAAGGGCATCCCAGGCATGGGCCCTTGCTTCCATGTGCCTAGAGGGATTCGGCTGCACCACACTGACGAGGCTCACATAGGCCGAAACGTACGTCTGTGGTTTTGCCGTTTCTCTCGTGCGGAGGGGATTTGCCTGACATTTCGGAGCTGGACTGTCTGTGGGCGGGACCAGTCTGATATGGACATGGAGATTTCCTCTCTGCAATGGCACATGGGAGTGAAAAACGTGAGTTGTAGCACCATTGAGAGGCTACCATGCCTTAGAACAAGACACTTAATCTTGTTCGTGCTTGATGTGTGCTCCTCACAACTCTTTTTGTCTCCCTAAGTTTAAGGGCATCCCAGGCATGGGCCCTTGCTTCCATGTGCCTAGAGGGATTCGGCTGCACCACACTGACGAGGCTCACATAGGCCGAAACGTACGTCTGTGGTTTTGCCGTTTCTCTCGTGCGGAGGGGATTTGCCTGACATTTCGGAGCTGGACTGTCTGTGGGCGGGACCAGTCTGATATGGACATGGAGATTTCCTCTCTGCAATGGCACATGGGAGTGAAAAACGTGAGTTGTAGCACCATTGAGAGGCTACCATGCCTTAGAACAAGACACTTAATCTTGTTCGTGCTTGATGTGTGCTCCTCACAACTCTTTTTGTCTCGTTAACAGACAAGGTTTGTTCTCAGGGAGACAACTATTATGTCACATTTTCAATAATATGTCTCTTCTTATCAGCACTATAGCAGAAAAAATCTAAAGTTGTGTCTGATTTTCTACATTGCTCGATATTTTTGTCACTGAATGTTATCAGATTTTAAACCAAAACCTAGTGTTAGATAAAAATGAACCTGAGTGAACAAATAGAACAAAATGAATAAACATTATACTCAAAATCTAGTTAAAAGGATAGTAATACTTTAATATTACTAATCCCCATAGTGTAGCTATTTAAAAAAGAATTCAATTGCCCCCAGTGTCATCTCTCAAATCTGTAAGGTTTGAGAGAAAACCGTAAGCAAAGTTCCCCCCTCCCTCCCCCTTCCCTTAAGTCAGTGTTGTACTGACTGCTGGGTTTTCTGGCCTTATTTGCATCAGGTGGCTCTGCAGTGGAGCCGAGATTGCGTTAGTAAAAAATAATTATTTCACTGAAACGGTCTTCTATGTTTGCTTGCAAACCAAGCACACTTAGAAGACCATTTCAGTGAAATAATTATTATTTACTAACGCAATCTCGGCTCAGGTGCAGAGCCGCAAGCCTGTCGTACGACAGGCTTCCCCTGCAATCAGCTACAATGATGACTTCAGTGAAGGGGGAGGGAGGGGGGAACTTTGCGTACGGTTATCTCTCAAACCATAAAGCTTTGAGAGAACACACTGTGGACAATTAAATTCTTTTTAACATGGCTACAATATGGGGATTAGTAATATTTAAGTATTACTATCCCTTTAAGTCTCATTTAGTAGCAATGACTACACGCAAACACTTTCTCTAGTTATTGATAAGTCTCTCACAGAGCAGTGGTGAAATTTAGGCCCACTCCTCCATGCTGAAAAGCTTTAACTGCTTTAATAGTAACATTATGGGTTTTCATTTAACATCTCAATGGGGTTTAGGTCTGGACTTTGAATATGTAATTCCAAAACTTTAACTTTCTTGCCGTTCAACCTTTCTGATTGTCTTACTATATGACCCAGCTATGTTTCAGCTAAAGGAAGGATAGCCTAATGTTCTCTCGTAGAACTTTTCAATCAATGAAAAGTTATCAAGGTTGTGATGCAGCAAAGAATACCCAAACCATGACACTGCCACCACCATTCTTGGCAGCTGGTATGAGGTTCTTCATGTTCAATGCAGTGTTTGGTCTTCACCAGATAAAACAGAGACCATGTTGCCCCCCAAAATTTTAAATTTGTACTCATCTGTCCATACAGCATTGTTCTAGAACTCTGATCTTCCAGTTGCTTCTCAAAACAACCTAACGTGTTCACACTTGACTTGAATAGAAAGAACCTTTTTGGGGTCCTTGTGTCAAAGTAATTAGCACACCTGTCTGACATCATTTAATTGGTATGTGAAATCTGTGAAGGCGGCATGCTAATTATCTAATTCAAAGAAATGTAAAAAATATGAATTTGTGATATGTGACACAATGATCCCAAATTTAAACTATACATAGCTAAACAATTTAACATATATGAAAATACCTAGACCGGACCCTCCACATTATGGGGAAAAACGCAATCTGATTTCAGACATAAAGATTACCAAAAGCAAAAGAAAAAGGGAAATGGAAAAATGTAATAAACGTGTAAAGTAAACTAAAAGCAAAAAAGAAGACATGCTATACTTTACTTATAGTCAATTTGAAGAACATACATCGTAATGTAACATGTCCAAATATGGTAATACTTAAATTCCTAGCTTGACGGGTCAAACATCCTAAGCGGGCTTACAAAGGTCGGAAGTTATTGATCACATATTGTAACTTGACCTTATAGTTGATTGTAACACAAATAATAATGTTGCAAAAAAAAGATAGTAGAGCTCAATCCGTATGTATCCTATCGCCTCTGGTTCTTCATGCGCTGGGCTTCACACACAGCACAGAGTACTATTGGGACAATAAAACACAAGTCTTTAATTTGTCTGCAAATTTGATTGTAATATAATTGTAAGGTAGTTAAAACATAACCCAGTTAGCTGTGAATGTGTGTTTGTTGTGCCTTGGCTCTATGTGCACTGTGCTCAGTAAAATATAGTTCAGTAACTCTTGATTATAAAGAGAGTTGTCAGAACGAAATCTGGATCTCAGCGGAGGTGATGAATGAGGCATGTGTGCCTCAAAATAGGTCTACGTGCTGTTTCTGGAGCAGAGAGCACTTAAAGCCAAGGCACAACAAACAAATACACATCCACAGCTAACCACCTCTGTTAGCAATCTGATTATGTTCTAACCACCTTACAATTATATTACAATCAAATTTGCAGGCACATTAAAGACTGACTTTTTTGCTGTCCCCATAATAGGACTTTGTGCTGTTTGTGAAGCACAGCACAAGAAAAACCAGGGGCAGAAGGTTACATGTGGATTAAGCTCTACTCTCCTTTGCAACATTATTGTTTGTGTTACAATCAACTATAAGGTCAAGTTACAGTATCTGATCAATAACTTCCGATCTTTGTAAACCTGCAGAGGATGTTTAACACAGCAAACTAGGAATTTAAGTATTACCATATTTCGATATGTTACATTAGGATGCGTGTTCTTCAAACTGACAATAAGTAAAGTATGGCATGTCTTCTTTTTTTGTTTTTCATTTACTTTACACATTTCCCTTTTTCTTTTGCTTTCGGTAATCTTTTACATATGTCGGAAATCAGATTGCGTTTTGCCATAAGGTGGAAAGTCCAATTTAGAGATTTTCATATATGTTAAATTGTTTAGCTATGAAAAGGGTCATTTTCGGAATCACTATGTCACATTTCACAGATTTGTATTTTTTACATTTCTTTGAGTTCACCTGTTAGATAATTAGCACGCCGCCTTCACAGATTTCATAGACCAATTGAATGATGTCAGACAGGTATGCTAATTACTTTGACATGAGGACCCCAATAAGGTTTTATGTATTTGAGTCAAGTGTGAACACGTTAGGTTGTCTTGAGAAGCCAAAACGTTGAACACAAATAAAACCTTAAAGGGATAGTAATACTTTGTTTTATCTTTATTTTATTTTGTAGGCATTAAAAAAACATGAAGAACGATATTAGTCTTATCTCTCAAACATTTATGGTTTGAGAGATATTCACAAGCAAAGTTTCCCCTCATGCCCTTTTTACCTAGTGTAAGCCATCTCTTCTCAGATGTGGAATGCAGTCCATAGACCAGACAGATAACAGCAGGGGACAATCTTCTTCCTATAAAAACAATGAAAGCCCTGCCCCACTTGACAAGTTTTTAATTGAAGATTGTCCCTCTCTGCAATCTACCTGGGCACCTCCCTTCTGATCTGGCTGAACAGTGTTACATCAGTAAAAGGGGCAGGAGGGGATACTTTGTCATTGAATTACTCTTGAACTACAACTCTGACAGAATTGAAATAACATTCTCCAAAGTCCAAATACTGTGATGATTTATTAGAGCTACTTTTATTATGAAACATTACTATCCCTTTAATGTTTTTTCTTTATCATAAAGATCTATGAGTGCTTTTTATGTCCATGCTGGTAGACTTTACCACATCAACTTTATATATTTTATTTGGACATAGCACTGAGACAATCACATACAACAAACATGTTGTAATGGAGTGCCCTTGTCCTCACATTTTATATATATGTGTGTGTGTGTGTGTGTGTAATTGCCTAAAGTAGGAGAGATTCAGCTCATAAGACAAAGCATATTAAGGTTAGGTACGTGCCAAAATGAGGTACCTTGGCGTTGGTGGCAAGCTTAGCATTCTATGGCCATATAATGTAACTAAATCCTCATCTTTAATATAGTAATGATATGCAGGCATAATGCCGCAGAGTAAAGGGTTAATGGTGATGAAAATGTGGATGTGCACCAATACTTTGTGTATTTGCTTTTATATATATATATATATATATATATATATATATATATATATATATATCACTCCCATGGGTTGATACTTTATTGTGGTGGGAGTGTTTGTATGTGTGAATGAAGCTGAGACCTATGCCTTCAGGAGCATACACTCCTGGCAGGGTCACAGGGTCACCCAAGGTAGACAGATCAAAGTTAAAACACCAGACTTAATCGATCCAAAATCTGCCAATCCACACTGGACCAGCATGCCAGATTATGGTCCATTCCCTCAGCATACCACAACAAAAACAAGGGTCCTGATTCCCAGAAGACTTGCAAGTTACTTCCTACTGCAATGGGAAGACCAGCTCAATGGCAGAGGGCTCTAAGAATTTTCAGGTTCTGTCAGGCAGACATTGGAATGCTTAACATTTTATCTATGAGTATGACTTCATTCTTAGATGAACTAGTAGAATAACTAAATCAACTGAGACATTATTAGCTTATGTGAGACTCGTCATTCATAAAAAAATAAATTGTTTACCTTAAAATAACTATATAATGAATTCTGAGAGTAAAGATTGCCAGAGTAGTGGAATGTGGCCAAGGAAAAAATTATACATTTAATCAGATTTTGATGACTGATGAGGGTCATTTATATGTCTGCTGGAATGACCCATGTCCCTTATCATGTGATAACTCACACCTTCTTATTCCACTGTGAGCACTCATTCTATATGGATTGGAGCAGTATCCACAAGCATGTAGTGTCCTTGCCAGTTTATATCCACCACAGACCTTGGCTTTAACAATATTCGGATTAACAGTTTTGGAATATTTGCCCATGTTTGGCAGTGGTTATGTGATTCTCTGCAGCCTCGTGCAGTCTCAGCATCACGGGTCCCCGGTGTGCTATAGACTAGTAACTCTACATTATGTTCACAGTGTATACTTTTATTATGCTGCATAGTCATATTCTCCAGCTCTTTGAGTTTTTAGGGGACCCACGGTTTGATGCGTGATGCACTGGAATGCTTCAGAGCCACTTGTCAGTTCATAGCAGGGATGGGCTGTCCTTACTCAAGTGAACTTGTGAGATGTCATGTTAACCTCCAGGTGCCTCTCGCTATACCAGAGATTTCTGAAATATTGTTCCTTCATTGCTGTCATAACCCTGCATAGAAAACATGCTGTGTTCATATTCTTATTGGAATCATATATTGGTAATTAATTTTGATACCACTTTATTTATTCACCTCATAACTCATATTCATTTTGCACAAATTTTTACCTGCATGTTGATGTAACCAATGCAGTGCGTCCACTCTGCACCAACCTCATAGGGTTCTTTGAGTGATAACATCACCAGAAACACGGGTGACAGCAGGGCAGACTTGAGCATAATATAGGAGGTGAGACTCCATTTTTGTTGTCTTGAAAAAAGTCCTTTGGTGGACCAAAACGTTGACCTGTATTTTTACCATTTGTGTTTTATTTTTGAATAAGTCCCTTGGGTGCTGCCCATCATTTCCACTCTCTCTCTCTCTCTCTCTCTCTCTCTCTCTCTCTCTATATATATATATATATATATATATATATATATATATATATATATATATATACTGTATATATATATATATATATATATATATATATATATATATATATATATATATATATATATATATATAAATCACACCATACTAGTCCACCACCACATACATCTGCCACTTTCATTGTAGGTTTTACTTTTTTCTTTAAATAATAGTTCATCAGTATAATCAGTATAGCAGCCTTGAGTAAATAATTTCTGCATAACTCAAGTTTGCCAAAAACAAGCCCTAAGTAAATAACTTTTTGCAGGAGTCAGGCTTGCAACAAATACAAGGCCAGAGGATTTTTCCTTTATCAATGCTAGTGTTGTGCTAAAGTTTCCCCTCATTTCCCTTTTTCACAACCTTGTCACAAATAGTGCACAGTACAGTCGATGATGACTGCATTATGACAGCCCCAAGGAAAAAATAGTCATATACCCATGATTACAGTGAGGAGAGAGGTGGAGAAGAATTGCCTTCTTCTTTTACTACACAATCAACTTCACTGGCTGGGGCAGGTGATGCTGCTGCCTCAACATAATCAGTACAGCTACCAGGATAATTGACAGCAAGTGGAGCAGACCCTGGTTCCATATCGCTGCTTAAAAAAGCCAGTCCCATGTTGGCCATGGTGTTCTGACTGTGGAACACTAGTGCTCTCATCACCATCTTGCTTCTGAGAGAGATGAAAGTCTGTTGTCCCTAGAGCACAGAACATAATGTTGTTGGACTCAGCCTCATTGGGTCTGGGGAATGTGGGATTCCATTCCCTTTAGAACTGGTGGTGCCACTGTATTAGTGAGTTGCTAGCCTCAGGGTCAATCCAGCCTCTCTTTAAATTTCTCTTTCTCTCACTCAGTCACTCACTCTGTCTCCTTCAACTTTTCTTTTCTCCTAAAATACACAAAAATGCATGAAATTATGGGTTTAGACAGTATATGCACAGGAAGTTCATCTCAATGAGGAGAGAAATGGAAGAATTTTTGTGAATTTTTGTGTTCCTAGCAAAAAGGCAGTAAACCTCCATGTTTTTATAGGCAAAATTTCCTGCCAGAAAGAAGACAAACCATGCTTTTATCACAAACAGTCCCACGGGAACATCCCTATTCTACAATATATGCCCCTGTTACACTCTAAAAATACATACAACCTGTCAGCTAAAACATAAAGACCTTCCTGTCAAGGTCTAAACATAATAAATATTAAATAAATATTTTATTCAGTGCCAATAAAATGTGAATCTAAGAGATAATAATTTGAGGCACCAAGATAAAGGCAAATCACTGACCTATAAAAATGTATTACAAATCCAATTGTAATAAAAAATACTGTTAAAATATTTGCAGCCGGAAGGTGAAATGTAGTATAAGAAATAACTAGTACATGCAATCTAACAGGCCATATGCTTAGAAATATTTAAAACATAGATAAACAGCAAGATGATCACACAGAGAATTAAGAAGCCTTAGTGTCCAATATTCCACAGAACACATCACACAGATAAATAAGAAGCCTTAGTGTTCAATATTCCACAGGACATATATATTAACATAGTAAATTATGTTGAAAAAAGGCACAAATCCATCAAGCGCAACCGTTGCCTCGTAACTCAGAGAAATTAGAATTACATAAGCCCTCCTACTGCCAAATAAGTTAGTCTTTATCTGAACTTCCTGTATTGCCTACTAGTACACAGCATAATCCTTTATGGTCCCTCTTGAAATAAACGTATCTAATCTTCTCATAAATGTATCCATTGTATCTGCCATACTCACATCATTGATAGCTTCCTATAGTTAGTATCACAATGTATGGAAAATGATAAATGGACTATGAAGCAGAACAATATACCACTGTGAACATATCTTTCTCTACAGTAATATTTCTCATGTTGAAACTACAAATGTATAAATGTTATTATAGCAGAATTTAGGCATACAGTGAACTAAACATAAAATGTATGCAATGGAAAGGAAATAATATAGAATAGCTATGAAGTGAAGGTGAAAATTGAATCTAGTCAAATGGTTGATGCCATTATAAAGCTCCATGTGTAAATTATTCTTGGAATCCTGTTAAATATAAATATCTGACAAGTTCAGTCACTGAGTCTCATGCATCCTTCCATCCCCAGTATGACTGTTACTTCTTCAGGTCTCAAGCACTGATGTGATAGGGGCATGAAGTATTATGGGAGTCAGCTGACCTTGAAAGAGCATTTGAAAGTTTTAATTTGGGGGGGGTATTCAAAAGAACAAAAGTTTTATGCTATCCACCTCTGGCTTCACTCCAGTCCTCCAGGCCTTGATTCTGTTTACTCCAACTGGGGCAGATGACTGTTGAGGCATATAATCTGTGAAGCCTTAATTTCTAGCTATATGCAGCATCGACACCCATGTCAATCAATACTCCTTGGGGTAGATTCACTAAAGGTTGAATAGGGCTCAAAAGGTCAATGTCCTGCCAGAGCAGTGTTGAAGGCAAGTGTCTTCAATATCACATCCCCATCAGTCCGACAAAAATCTGCCTACATCGACATCCATGGAACACGCCTTTACCAGGTTTATTAATTTTCACTCATTTCCATATGGGAATGCAAGATAATGAACCATTATCATATTCAAGGGGGTATTTTGACATGTTAATGTGACACTTCACCACATGCATTAAACGCCAATAGCAGCCTCTGCTGTCTGAGTTCACAGTCTCAACTTCGCCTACCTGAGGCTGACAAAGTTGGGATCTCACTGTACTTTCCTGTGCAGTAACAGCCCTCAGTCAGTTGTGAACTGTTGTCAATATGGAAGGGATGCTCTCCCTCACACATCACCAGCAGTACGACAATCCTGAACTCTGAGAGCATTCTCTATGCTGCCCCACTTGGACAGTAGGGGAGTGGAGAGGATCCTTTCAGCATCGGGAACATCACGCCCTTAACCCTTTGAGGGCCATATGGATGTGAATTGAGTACCCCTGTGGCACTCAAAGGGTTAAAAAAGGTACACCAAGCAGTACATAATCATCCCTTAGCTCAGTATCATATTTTACACATGTTGTATAAAGTCGGGGGGTCAGGCAGCGCCCATGGGGTTTTGTGGCTACCACCTGCCCTCCAGTCTTGTTCCCTTGCCCACTGGTAGCCACAGCAACTCATGTGCACTGCATGGCTCCCAGATTTGTTCCATTGTGGTAGCCACAGATCCCCATGTACACTGTCTAATAGCTGCAACAAGGAAGGCAATCACTGCCTTCCAAAAGTACCTCCAAGTCAAGTCATTATTCTGTGAATGACCTGTTTCAGTAGGAGGATCCACAAAGCCAACCTGCATCATGTGCATCTTCAGGATCCTCCTACTCAAGCTGGTCATTCTTAGAATGATGGCTTGACTAGGAGGTACTATTGGAAGGCTGTAACTGCCTTCCTGGTCACTGCATTGATCACCTGTCCTATAGGATAGGTGATCAATGCTTTTAAGCAAGATATAAGCATTAAAAGGCAACATATTGTATTAACCCTTTTTTTTTTTTTTTAAACATTTTTATTGAGAGGACAGTAATAAAGCATTACAAACACAGTGATAATGCATATAGTGATCAGGTAAAAGAAACAATACATATAGTCAAGTAGATATCATAACAGAAAAATACAGTTGTCCCATTTCAATTTTTAAATTAAAGAACTAATCTAAATCTAAACTACTCTCCTTAACTCCTACCTTAACTGAGCCCCTAAAAGAACTCATCCCACCCACCCTACCTCCCTCCCCGGGAACCGAACACAGCACCCCCTCCATTAGATATTTATAAACATAGCAGATAATTGCTTAGATATCAATTTTTACATGAACATATCAATAGTGCAAAAGGTAGACATGGTCTCCAGGAACAGCACAAACGGAGCATAGAATAATATTCAATAGTTATGTATCATGCAACCCTCACTGGTAGAGAATTCTAGAATTACAATAAGAAGTCCATATACCCCATATTTGGTGTAATTTGTTCGGAGTTCCTCTATGCAAGTAAAGTCCCTTATAATGAGGAATATTATGGGCTATCAGGGCCATCCATTGATCATGCTTGGGGGGATGCTCTGACATCCACGATTGTGCCACCACCTTTCGTGCCGTAATCAACAATTCTCTAATTAGTACATTATGGAAGTTGGAGTAAAGCTGATCAGGGAGAAAGCGACACATCCCACTGCAACACAGCTGACACAGTACGAAGCACAGCAACCCAGAACCTATGAACCGGAGGACAATCCCACAAAAGGTGCAGGAAGGTGGCGCCTGCCCCCCTGCACCTTCTGCAATGATTGCTATCCATCCTGACCATCTTAAAAAGACAGACAGGATTGTAATAGGATCTGTACAAGATCTTAAGTTGGATCAATTGATGCCTGACCATAGCAGCTACCAATTCAATTTTTATACGAATAAAAAAAGGTAGTAGGAACATTAAATTCCTCACGCAGCTGATGAAAAGTTTTTAAGACATTGCCCTGGTACATGTGACCAAGTGTATTAATACCATATGTCGACCAGAACCGCCCAAATTCCAAATGTTGAAGATGTGTCAACCCCTCCGACCCCCATAGTGGAATACCAGGGTCCAATGCCACAAAGTTTGAAGTAGATTGAATACTTGACCATACACTACAGGCCATCCGGGAAGTGACAAGGGGATCTCTAAGCACACCGGAGCCCAACAAAGGAATATGGGACAAAGAATAACCTGGTTTAAGCAGAGATTCATCAATTTTATGAAAGGTGTGTAGTGTATCAGGTATAACATAGGCGAGTGTGAACAGTCCCTGTGAAGCTAAGTAATATTTAGAGAAATCAGGAAGAGCTATTCCGCCCTCACTTGTTGGACGCTTTAGAGTAGATAGCCTAATTCTGGATGGTCCTCCTGACCAAAGAAAATTCCTAATTATCTTATAATCACAGTACAGTACCGTTTAGGGATAGGCACGGGAGAGCCCTGAAAAACATACAGAAACCGTGGGAGAAATACCATTTTAATCAAGTTAGAGCGACCGATAACATTCAATGGCAATGAGAGCCAAGATGTAGTTTTACACCGAAATTGCTCAATTAGTGGTTCCAAATTGTCTCTCACATAACTGTCCGCAGAAGCATTTACCAGAAGCCCCAGGTATTTTACCGAACGTTCATATTGTAGAGGAGCGGACAACACAGGGCCCCCATTAAGAATCAGATCTACAGGGAGGATGGACAATTTAGTCCAGTTTATTAGCAGTCCCGAATAATTGTCATAGGTATTTACCAAATCAAGAACACTTGGAAGGGATTTAGAAAAGGCTCCCAAAAACAGTAATATACCATCCACATACAATGCCAATTTCTCCTCCCTACTGCCCAGTACAAACCCCTCCACTAATGGGTCATAACGGATCAAACTGGCTAGTGGTTCAATGGCCAATGCAAACAGACCTGGTGACAAGGGACATCCCTGTCGCGTACCCCTTTCTAGTGCAAATGACCCTGACTGGACTGACCCAGTCAAGAACTTAGCAGTTGGATTTGCATAAAGAAGTTGTACCCATTTTAAAAAAGTTGGACCAAATCCAAATCTCTGTATTGTACACCAAAGATAAACTCACTCCACAGACTCAAATGACTTGGATGCATCTAATGTTACCACCACTCTATGGCCAGCGTTATCGTGTTTTGTACGCAGATGAGAAAATAATCTCCTCAAATTGCGAAACGTTGATTTCCCAGGCATAAATTCTGCTTGATCCAGATGAACAAGATCCGAAATTACTGTATTTAATCTAGTTGCCAACACCTTAGCCAAGATTTTAGCATCCAATGTAAGCAATGAGATAGGTCGATACGAGTCACACCTAGTTAAGTCCTTACCCGGCTTAGGGAGCACTACTATTGTAGCTTCAGTGAGGGACAGTGGAAGTCTACCTCCCTCCAAAGCATCATACAAAGTGTTGAGCAATTGTGAAGCAAATGTGTCAGTATATCTCTTGTACCATTCAGCTGGTAGTCCATCTCCACCAGGGGACTTACCAGTGGGAAGAGAGTCGATGGCCGCCATAACCTCGCCAAACAAAATGGTAGAATCAAGCATCCGGCGTTGATCAACGGACAAAATCGGAAGAGAAATTCCCTCCAAATAATCCTCCACCCGGAGAGAGGTAGAGCTGGCTTGTGTCTTATATAGAGTAGAATAAAAGTCTGCAAATACCTCATTAACACCCTTTTCATCATGTACAAGATTCCCAGCTTTATCATATATGGTAGCTATGCTGTGTCTACCCTCCCTGGCTCCTACCAAATGAGACATGAGTTTTTCTGCTCTATCCCCATTTTCAAATAGCTTCTGCTTCTGGTACATCACAAAATTTACATTCTGCTCCATTAGCGCAGTGTTATATGCAGAGGAGGCAAGCAAGAAGGAATCATAAGAAATAATCACCTTTGTCAATATATGTTCTTTCTGCCATGTTAACCTCTTTCTCCAATTGGCCTATTTTATCCCTTGTACGTTTTTATGTGTAGCAATTAATGAACCAAGTAAACCTCGCGCCACCGCCTTCGCCGCCTCCCAAACCACACCCTGCGATGTAGAGCCTACATTAGAACAAAAATAATCCGTCAGTGCAGCCCCATGACCTGTTGCAATATGATCTATAGATAACCAAAATGGCTGAATTTGCCAACCAGGAGTGGAGTAATCTCTACCCATACGGAGATGTAAAAACATTGGAGAGTGATCCGAAGCCACTCTAGGTAAATAAGAACAGTCTTCGACCATATTCCAAGCGTGGTCAGAGACGAACGTGTGATCAATTCTAGACAGCGATTTATGAGTGGCAGCATGACATGAGTACTCCCTAGTGTTAGGATGAAGAGTCCTCCATACATCAGTGAGGATCATATCCTCTATAAAACTTAAGGATGTAAGCCTAGCAGCTAAAGAGTAACCGGACCTGACACCCAGCCTATCTAAAACAATGTCAGTGTACGTGTTGAAATCCCCCATAACAATAAGACAATGACCAGGTTTTGCAGATATATATAGCAGAGCTTCCTGTAAATATTCATTAAGATGACCGGGACGCCAGATATCAAGCAGTCCAAGAAGATGTACCTACCCAATGGGTCAGACTTCAAATTAATAAACTCATATTGTAAGGACTTATTAATCAAAATAGAGACCGCCTCGCATGTGTTGAAAAGGTTGCATGATAATGTCGCCCCACCCATGCTCTCTTAAGAGCTAGTATTTTACCACCATGTAAGTGAGTTTCCTGGAGAAGCAAAATATCTGGTTTATATCTCCTGGAATGATTCAGGATCAAAGATCATTTAATATTGTCATTGAAACCCCTAATGTTCCAGGAGATAATAGTAATCACTTTATTAGCCAAAGTCTTTAAAAGAAGTGTAAGGTGCACGCCCGTCACCCAGAGAGCAGAGGTATAACCCATTGAAGAAATCTCCTGACCTAACATCCCTTCCTAAAAAAAAAACTAAACCCCCCCTCCCTGTCCCCATCCAGCCCCAACCCGAAGAGGACCCTTGTCCTAACAGTAACAGCTAGGGAAATCACAAGCCGGACCCGGACGCCCCCTTCATAATTAACCACAAACCTTAAACAGTTGGAATAATGATAAATGTGTAACAATTACCAAACATTAAACCAATCCCATGGGTGTCCATGACGACTCTCACCAACCCCACTGCTACACCACCCAGCACTATTAGGCAAGACTAGGCGATCCAACAGAGCAGCTGGCACAAACACCCACAGCACATACATGTGAACCACAAGAATTGCAATGAGAGGAAAGAAAGAAAAAAAAAAGGTGGGGGAAGAAAAGAAATAAAGGTGGGGGAGGGACAGAAGAACCCACATCTAACATAATCGGGACAAATTACTGGAGGAGATAGAAGAACATGCGAGCCCACCGCTCTCACCGGCCAACAAATGAACAATCCCCCAATCATAGAAAATAGTATATTGTAAAGAAAACATAGCACGGATGAGAGCGGAGCCTATGGTCTCAAGAAAGGTCACATCTGTGCATCTATAATCAGAATCTTTCTTTCCCCATTAATCAACAGGCACAATGTTGAGCAGGCTCACATATTACATCTCCATAGAATTATCACATATCCCCAAAATAGGGTAACTAAGACTTATAAATAGATACTTATAGCTCCAAGTTATATATCCCCATCCCCATAGGACACACATCACAAAACAAATTCATACATAAATCTACTTCCACGCATTGAGGTTAGGAACCCAATGCACCAATGCAATGGCCCCCACCCCGCCCGCCCCCCATCAGCTAGTTCAATGATAACCAGATGGTACAATTCCTGAAAGTCCATGGAGTATCAGCAGATATATAGTAGTGCCGTGACAAGCGAGCCGCTAATCACAGAGATAACCCCCATCTACAAAGCCTCGATCCAGCTCATAGCCTCAACCTCAGATGTGAAAAAGGATGTAGCTCCGTTGTGAGTTACATGGAGTTTGGCTGGGTATAGCATGGCTATGAAATTTCTCTCTCGCGTAGCTTACACTTCACCTCCTGAAACTTCATTCTCTGATGCTGAACATCCATTGAGAAGTCAGGATAAATGAAAATATGGGCATTGCCATGCATAATAGGGCCGTTCAGGTGAGCCATTCTCAGTATCGCATATCTGTCCCTGTAATTGAGAAGCTTAGCAATTAGGGTTCTTGGAGCCGCCCCTGGGGGCGGTCGTGCCGAGGGAATTCTGTGCGCCTTTTCCACCACAAACGAGCCAGAGAAACCCTCTGCACCCAACTTCTCTCTCACCCAGTCCTCCAGGAATCGCTCAGGATTGCGGTTCTCACAGTTTTCGGTAATCCAAATCATATACAACATGCATATTTTTTATTGACTGCAAAATTTGTTTATGTGTGTATGTGTATACTTTTCAGTTATTAGTGTAGTTAAGACATTTTCTACTTCTACCAGTAAAGCTGCTGAATAAGTCCTTGGAAAGCTTCATTAAAAAGGGATAGAAATGTTTCACAAAAAAGCAGAGCCAATGAATCTTCATAGTATTTGTCCTACAGAGAGTGTTATTTCAATACTGTAAGAGTTGTAGTTCAAGTGTAATTGAAGGATAAAGTATCCCCTCCCTCCACTTTTACCTAGTGTAAACCACCTCCCCCAAGAAGAGGAGTTTGGTCTCTCTCAGCAAGGGACAATCTTCTTACTTTGAGCAAAAGGAAAACCCTGCCCCCTTTAACGGGTTTTTCCTTATGCTCACTGAAGATTGTCCCTCTCTGCGATCCATCTGGAAAGTCTTGCTGCTCTGAGGTGAGCAATGTTACGTCAGTAAAAGGGGTGGGAGGGGATACTTTATCATTTAATTACTTTTAAACTACAACTCTGGCAGTTTTGAAATAACAGTCTCCATGGCCCAAATACTATGAAGATTAATTGGATCTGTTTTTATTGTGAAACATTACTACCCTTTAAGATACATACTATAGGTTTGGATAAGCAAATCACAATACTAAACTATTAACTTATTTGGTTAATGCTAATAATCCAATCTCAGGTGTCCTAGGAATAAAGCATTAGATATTCTATGGCCTGACTCCCACTCCATACATAACCATGCCAACAGCCCTTTCTACAGTCTGGAATAAAACATTCCCATAGAGAAATAAAAAATCTTATTTAACCTGACAATTACTTTGGAAAGCCTCAAAGATCCTTACTGGGGAACTTTGCTCGTGTATAGCAAGAATGTATGACCTGAAAGCAAAAAGTTAAAATCGTTTTATGTGTATAAAAATATCCCAGTATAAAGGTTTATGTTTTGTAGCATACAGTTCAAAGGTACTCTATTTTGAATTCAAAGTCACAAATGGCAATAAATAATTCTGAACACTCAGGCAAGTCTCAATCTGATCTATATAAAAGCCCACAAACCAACTCAGATAATATTAATGTTACACATAATATTACATCACACCATATACTGACATTAACTCCTCCAGGACAGTCTCAAAACAAATGGTAGAAGATGCCTTTCCCAGCAGCGAAAGATGAATTTACTACTGTATTATGAACAGGTGGATAAATCTTTCATGTGGTTTAAAAATAATAAATTTTGGGCAACAAATGTGGTAAACCTCTAGCTGTAATCGTCAAAAAAGAGCAAATGTTGCAATGCAATGCATTGCATACATCTCTGGCACTCAATGGGTTAAATGTACACCCAAGGTTATTCCATATTTTGCTATTATAAACTCCAGGAAGAATTAAGCACCCAAAGTGTATTATGCGGTTCAATTAGTTCACAAATTTCAGAAACCCATCACAATGTATTAACTACAGACTCACAGACACTGTGCTTTGTGCAAAGATTATTTCAGTTATTGGCTAGTGGGAACAGATTCACATCTTTGGAGATAGTAATCCATATAGTATTTTTTGCTTTAAGAAATATATCATGATATTTTGGTAATTTGGATTGGAACTTTAAGTTATCATGCTGTCCCCTCCACCACTCACTCTGTGGGCGAGCGCTCTGTGTATTCCTTCCCTTCACTTCTGCCTTCTGCCAGATCGTCACCACGATGTGCCCGGTGATGTCATCTTCGGCCTGAAATTCCGGGTTGGGCATTCTTAAGCCCTCCAGCCTTGTCCAGCTGCACTGGTAGCCAGAGAACCACATATTAACCATCAGCTTTGTTCCATGGTAGCCAAATACCCATGAGCCTTGTCTTTCTGCACTGGTAGCCATGGATCTACAAATATTGACCACCAGCCTTAACTCATGGCCTCCACAGAACTGGTCATACTGCCCCCCTCCCCAGCCTTGTCCCACTACACTGGTAGGGGGGCAGTGTGAAACCCTTCAGCTGCTCCCAGACTACAACTGCCATCATTTCCTGCCACCCAACAACTGGTGTGATATGTTGGGAGTTATATTCTGGAAGTAGCTGGAGGGCCTCATGTTTCCCACCACTGCATAGAACCACACCATCCCCCCACCACCACCACCACCAGCCTTGTAATATAGCCTTAGGACCATGCACATTATTAGACGAGCCAGAATGTTTGCATTTGCTGCTCGATTATATTAGGGCAATTAGCAAATCTAAATTAGCGACGGTCATTTTAAGTCAAGGTTTGGTATTCTAATACTTGTGCTATGACAAACTTCTTCCAGGTAGAAAAGCACAACAGGAGCAACATTAGCACACTATGACAGAAATGGGACAGCACATCCATTCTATTACATGTGGCGGCTATTAATAAACTTTTAGGGGCTGCCTTTCCTGCCAGTGAATTACAGGAATAGTATTGTCACAATTTAATAAAACCTAATATTGTAGCAATTAAAAAATAAGCTAAATGCCCCCAGTCCTATCTCTCAAACCTTTATGGTTTGAGAGATAATAGCAGCAAAAGATTCCCCCTCCCCTTTCCCTGAAATCAGCGCTCTAGCTGACTGCAGGGGAATCCGTTCCCGGAACCATCGGAGGCTCTTTTGCAGAGCCGAGATCGAGAGACATAAAAAGAGTTACTTCACTGGAATGGTCTACAAAGTGTGCTTGCAAAAAAGCACACTTTGTAGACCATTCCAGTGAAGTAATTATTTTTATGTCTCTCTGAATCCTAGCCTTGTTGCCCACTGCACTGGTACCTACTGTGTCTGGACCCAGGTGGTAAAAGTTCTCATTAAAAATGTATTTGGGTTAGCGAAAAGGTAGAAATGTTATGAGGTTTGTATGAGCAGGAAGTTCTGTGGAAAAAATATGCAAATGGAGGGTTTTCCAAGAAAACTCCGGCAGGAAAAAAACAAGATAATCCTTACAAAATATGTATGAGTTCCTTCATATGGGCTTGCAAAAAAAAAAAAAAAATGCAGAAATGTAGGATTGTGTGAAACACCTGATAAGAGATGAATTGTGATTTTCACATTTATACGAACACTATTTTGTGGCTAACATTTGTAAAATGTTAGATTTCTCAGACCAACAGTTGAAATGGTGGACACAATTCAGCTGTGGATTTAGCAAATTGATCATCTCCAGCTTTACTGGATACAGTTTAAACAATCCAAGAAGCCTGAATAGACCATGTAACACTTGGCCACAAATTAGATTATGGACATTATGGGGCTTTCAGTTTAGACACCTTACCCATCTCCCTTATTTTCCATTCGGGGTAGCCCTGATTTAATCTTATGTTTGTATCACAAGACCTTATTGAGTGGAAACTGAACAGTATAAATTAACTGATTACTGGTTCTTGCATGGTTTCCTTTGAATATTTGCACAGAATTCACAGAAGAGAAGGCTAACATTAAAGCATTCTCCAATATTTACAACTACTTATCAATTTTCCATGAGATTATAAGATCCTTTCTAATTGATTGGAACATTTATATATCTCTTTACATATTTCAGAATGATATAAAATATATGAAAGCAGTTATAAATTAGCATGATTCTGCATTTAGAGGAATTAAAAATAAAATATTTACATATTGGTACAGGGCTCTGCAGGTATTCGTGAAGTTGTACCATATTACTCAGATATATGTTGAAGAAGTCTAGAGAAAACTGGATCTATGGATCATACCTGGTTGACTTTCTAACTGATCTAAGCATTTTGAAAGTAGATATTACCAAAATGAAATGGCATTCTGTTGTTACAAATGCTTAAAAACCCATTACTTTGCTTATTCAAAATAAACCCCAAACTAACCTTCGGAATACTGTAAGGGAAATCCTGCCTCTTCCATATCATGCTAAACAAAGCTAAAACACTCATACCACTTAACTTGAAATCATCAGTTATTAACCCCAAAGAGCACCTAAACTATAAAATACAACCTTATTCAGAACTTGAGGTGTGCTCTGCTATCTCTACCATGTCCCTTCCTCTATCTTTGTTCTTCTCATTTATATAATAACATAGTTACACAGTAACATAGTTTATGAAGTGAAAATAAAGACATTAGTCCATCATCATCATCACCCCTGTTGATGCAGGGGAAGGCAAAAAAAACCCAAACAATTGAAGCCATTTCCATTTAAAGGGATAATGTTTCACCAAAACAGCAGCTCCAACTAATCTTCATAGCAATTGAGCCATAGAGAGTGTTATTTAAATACTGTGGGAGTTGTAGTTCAAGAGTAATTGAACAATAAAGTTTCCCCCTCCCACCCCTTTTACCTAGTGTAAGCCCCCACTTCTCAGATGTGGAATCCAGTCCATAGACCAGACAGCTCACATTAAGGGTCAATATTCTTACTATGAGATCAATGAAAACCCTGCACCCCTGGACAGGTTTTCTCAGCTTTTTCCCTTATTTTAATTGAAGATTGTCCCTCTCTGCAATCTACCTGGACACTCCCTGCTGCTCTAAGCTGAGCAGTGTTACATCAGTAGAAGGGGCGGTAGAGGGATACTTTATCATTCCATTACTCTTGAACTACAACTCTGACAGAATTGAAATAACGCTCTCCAAGGCCCAAATACTATGAAGATTAATTTGAGATGCTTTTATTATTAAACATTACTATCCCTTTAAGGACAAACTTGACAATACAATGCAGCTGATTTATTTCTTACCATCTGCAGTACAGGTATTGATTTCTATAAGAGGTCTAGAATAGGATTCAAATTCAAATTATTGCACTTTATCTATATGGAAAAAAGAATAACACCTCAGATTTGTTCATAATATAGTCTTCACTACCCTGGGGCAACTCACCACACAGAAATGTTAACTAGAGTAGAAAGCTTCCCATTGATCTGAAGAGACATCATTTATTTAAAAACAAAGATGCAGAGACGCATCTTGTCAGTTTACATGCACATGAAAGCTTTTGATTGACAAGATTTTTTTTTGTGAATAACTGCTGAATTTTTGAACAGAGAAATGAACGTTTATTCTTTAAAGTGGCCCCAGCATCAACAGATAAACTACGCATAGGATCACAGAGTGCAGGAGGGTTGTGTAACGTGTTGCATCGCAATGATTTACACATGCCTCTGCCACTGAAAGAGTTAAAAAACAATCATCTTTGTATTGTGGAACAAAATATTTTGAAGCTGATGTACTAAGAAAACTGGAGCAATTCTGGAGCAAGCCAGCTGTGCCTTAGTGGGCAAACACAAATACAATTTTTTCAAAATTCACATTGATTTAAATGTGGCTTTTAAACACTTGAACTCTGGAAAGGCATGGAGTAAAAATCCCTATTTAAATCAATTGGAATTTTGAGAGCTAGCAGACTATGGAACCCATTGCTTTGCAGTGTATTGCGTACCCCTCTGACACTCAAAGGGTTAACCCAGAATTTCTCTTTTTTCTTCTTCCACTGACTTGAAAATAATATATGAATTTACTTCTATGTATATTGATTAATATATGGTTTTGATAATTATACGAATTTACCAGTACTTAAATATTAATGCTATCATATTTTTAAGGTTCACAAAGCAATAACATGTTGTGTAACATAACATTTTGTGTTTGTACTTTAATTAATATCTCACAAATAAGGGCTTTATTAATGTACTAGTGTAAAACCCTGTGTACATGGACCAAGGTCTGGGTAATGTTAACTCTTTGAGTGCCAGAGGGGTACGCAACGCATTGCAAAAAAATATGTACATCTGGTGCTAAAGTTAGTGCCCATTGGAACCCATTATAACAAGTCTCCTATCCCCATTCAGTTCCATGTGTTAGACAGAAACATGCGTTAAGGTACCCCAGTTTATTGCAAAAACTCTAGACCTATTTTTATTTGGAGCAGTCCCCTAACATGTTTTAACCTTCCAACTCAGGAACTGAAGGGGAAAAGAATCCAAAAAATACCAAAGTGACCAGAGGATGTATTGATATGCGGCCTAATCCACATATCAATACAAATTGTGAAAAAAATGTTTGTAGAATTAACCCTATGAGTGCCAGTAGGGTATGGATACCCCACTGGCACTCACAGGGTTAATCCGACTAAGTTAAAAAACATCTCCTGAAAACAAACACTTACCAGTAATCCTGATGTCCAACGAGGTCTTCAGCTCCCTGGTCAGCTGCTGTCCATCTTCTTTTGTCATTTCTTCCTTCTTTTTTTTTCTTGTCATCTTCTGTCTTCTTATCTTCTGTCTTGTTCTCTTCTGATTTTCTTCTGTTTTGTAAAGATGTTCCTGTAAAAAAAAAACTAAAGTCCACATTTGTTAACCCAAGGAGTGCTGAAGGAGTAGCTATCTGGCACCCAAAGGGTTAAATCTGTGCCAGCATTCAAATAATCAAAAATAAGTTTGGGCCCAATGCAAAAAAATATATTTTCCAAATCCATGTTGCATAATAATTTATTTGTTCCCAGTAGAATATATAAGTTATTCCATTCCAAATAATACATTTCCTCAGGCAGTTAAAGTGTTAAAGATGCTGCTGCTTCCACCTCTGTCACCGGAAGCAGGATTGCAGGCCAAAATCCCTCCCTACTTGATACCTTTCAGGCCATTGCCCAAGCTTCTCTGTGAAAAAACTGACCAGTGTCTGTTCAAATTGGTTTCCAACCTACCAGTAGCTGGGATGTGTGCTTATGCACCTCTCAGCCAATCAGCTTCTAGCGAAGTGATGACAAAATCTGATTTGCTGGGAGGTGCATAAGCACGTATCTCAGCCAATGGTAGGCTGGAATCCATTTTGAATAGAGAATGGTCATATAAAAGCCAGTTTCTGTTCAATTTTTTCATAAAGACACTTCGGCAACATCCTGAAAGGTATCAAGGAGGGGGGATTTTTGGCCTGCAATCCTACTGCCCCTGCCAGCAGCATCATTTAACACTTAAAACTAAACAAATATTTTCGTGGACTTGAAAAATTTATATTTTCATTGGGGACTAACAAATATTATTATGTCCCTTTTCACAGGGACATCTTTTGGACACAGCAGAAGATCAGAAGATGAAAAGAAAGAAGATGAAGAAGAGGAAGAAGAATAATAAGAGGAAGAAGAAGAAGAGAAAAAAGTAGAAGGAAGATAGAAGACAACAGAAGAACACGGACAGTGGATGACAGGTAAGTGTTACACAATTCTGGGTGTAATGCTAGTGTAGGGCTAGTATTGTTGCACTTCACTGTTAGGGGTAGTGTAGGGTTGGTGTTTGGGAGGGTGACTGTGTATTTGAGCTCATGTTCAGTGCTTGACAATGTGTTAAGCACCTATCGTTAACCCTTTTCCTTTGATGTTTCCATTACCCATGCTATTTAGTGAGCATTTTGCTGTTTCTGTGGCACATCGTTCATTGTGGTATCAGTTGGTAGGGCAATTGAATACTGACAATGACAGTTTGTGTATGGATCAGTAGCCAATTTTTCCCTACCGGCTGTTTTACTGTGCACATTAGAATGTGTTTTTGGGAACAGAAAAGATAAATCATTTTTGACAGAGTGTTCAGTTTGGCTAAGTGGAAATATAACTTTTGAGTTTTGTATTCAAGTGGGATAATTTGCTTTGTATAAAGAGGAGTTTTGCTGGGAAAGAAGACCCCTATGTACTGATTTCTTAGCCCATCCTAACAGAACCACCCAATTTTAGTATCAGGATTTTCAAACTGAATTTCTAAAGTGTAAAGTTTTTTTGGCAGATCTCTGAGTATAAGCACTGGTTTTTCTAGAATTGTTTCAGTCAATTTCACTGAAAAAGAAGGATATTAAAAAGGATATCCCTCACTTTTGGTGACTTCTCTGGTTTGAAAATTAACTGGTCCAAATCCTCTATTCTGCCGTTGAATGACCTGACCCTACAGACAAGACTTGTAGATACCCAGATGAAATGTGTGGAGGTCTGCGACTACTTGGGAATAAAAGTGACAGTGGATCCCCGACATTTTATTGAATACAATTTGGTTCCCCTCATAGGTAAATTAAGAGACAAAGTGACATTATGGCAGTCTTTACCTCTAAATGTGATAGGTAGATTTAATCTATTTAAGATGATCTTCCTTCCTAGATTTATTTATGTATTTTTGAATACCCTGATTGCTATTTCCAGATCTTACTTTAAACAAATAGACAGCATTTTATCGAGTTTCTTATGGAATGGAGGCAGACCTAGAATTAAAATGTCTATACTTGCGCAACACTCCAGGCAAGGGGGTATAGCCCTTCCTAATATGTATCACTATTACCTTGCTGCTCAGGGCCAATTTGCTCTGGCTTATTTAGACCCCCAGACTACTCATCAATTTGTTCAAATAGACCAGTCACTACTATTACGATTCTACGAGTTGCGCCACTTATTGACGGTAGGGCCGAAGGTGAGCAGTTGTCCTATTCCACTCTATATTTCGTTACATGACACCTGGACTTCTTTGCAAAAACTTTCCAAATATACTGTGACTAAACCAGATGCTCCACTGTGGGGACCAGTGGGCTTAACCCCTCTGAACAAGCTGGACTTTAGCCATATATGGGTGACTTACGGGATAACAAGAGTGGGCCACTTATACCATGGTAATCTTTTGAAATCCTTTGAACAATTACATTTGGAGTATCATATACCCAATAATCTATTCTCTTCCTATTTGCACCTTAGACATGCCGTTTGAGCATCTTGGGGAGGAGGGGATGTGCTTTTTTTTCCCTTTTTCATTACAGACAGTATTGGCTGGGAAAAGACCCAAGAAACCTCTGTCATATATTTATAACTGGTTACAGTCCATGATAATAAGCCCAGATGAAATGGTTAGAGGCTCTTGGGAGGCGGACTTGGGAGACTTGACGGACTGGGAATGGGAGAATGCTAAATTGGGACCTAAACATGTAGCTACTAACACGCTCCATCAACTCATACAGTTGAAAATACTATATAGGTCTTATTATACCCCTCATAGACTGTTTCGGATGGGTAGGCTGGAGACATCTGATTGCTTGAGATGCGCTGGAGTAGGGGGTTCGTTCCTTCACCTCGTTTGGGAATGCCCATTGGTAAAAGAATTTTGGAAGGAGGCAGTTGACACTATAGTGAGAGTGTTGGGGCGAGACCTTCCCATGTCTCCAAAGTTCTGTATACTCTCCTTGATACCTGAAGACATTGCTAGCCTGTCTGACAAATCATTGATCAGGGAGCTTCTGATCATGGCAAGAAAGGTGGTGGCTATGTGTTGGATATCTGCCCGGGCCCCTGAGAGACGCACTTGGCTCAATTTAATTGTGGCTAATATTCCTCATTATATGCTGGTCCATATACATAGGGGATCAGAGTCTAGGTTTGTGCAAATCTGGGGGAAGTGGATGTCATGGTTCAGATTGCAGAATAGATATGACTAGTGGTGATGCAATGCAGGCTCATGTGCTAACTCATATATTTGCCTTGCCTCGGTCTTTTGCAGGTGGGGTGGGTGTCGGACTGCCTGAGGGGGGAGGGGGTGCCTCGTGTGGGTGGGTAGGGGGGAGGTTGTTTAGGGAGGTCTGTTGGTAGAGATAGGTGAGTTAGTTTAACTATAAACAGAAAATGCAAATGGGTTGTCTTTTGACAACGTTGTTCATTGTATGTCTTTCTGTATTGTTCTTACTATTGTACAAATTCTGTATCATGCACAATGCCATTATAACAGTTTGCCTGTACTATTTTTCAACTCATTTGTCAATAAATAAAAATTAAAAAAGAAAGGATATCCCTAAAACCAGCATTGTATCAGGCTTTTAGGAATGCTGGCTGAGACCAATGATCTATGTAAACACCTGTACACCATAACTGTGTTTCTCAACATTGGTTCTCTGAGGGCACACCAACAGGTTAACAGATCAACACAAAAGCATATAAATTGTATTTTACAGTAATATAGAACCTGATAAGTAAACCGGCCTCCATAAACAATGAGCACATTTCTGGTATATACACCTACATCTCTGTCTGGTGTTGTGTCCAGAGCAGCTGAACTGTCCCTCAAATCTTTGCATTCTACAGGGTTGTAAACCCAGTTGAATGAAAATTTCTAGTTTAGATAATTAATTTCACAGATTCATTCTTTAAATGTTGCTTCTGTGCAGCACTGTTGACCTTGTAGCGTAGAATTTGAAAAACAAGGCATGTTTTAAGGAAACTGTATCTGCACAATGTCAATTAGTTTGCGTGCTGTCTTTGTAAAAGAGGCACTATGTGCATATTTTATTTTAGCACAAAACTATTTTACACTTTACATTACATTAGATGAAATAAAAGCTTCCAATTTGACTTCCCTTCTTTGACATTTTAAGCCATTAAGTGAGATTATCAGACAATTACAGTCCCTATTATTCCATGTCAGCTACTAAAATAATTTCCTTCCTAATCTAATGCAGTTACTTTGATCACTGGAGCTATTTCTGTCTCCACCCACCCGCTTGTATCTGTAACAATGTTTGTTTGCTACAAAATATTCAGCTGAAAGAAAACTCAAACACTGAAGAATAGTCTCAGTTTATTATTTGTTCAAATTGTGTTGACTGTATTACAATTAGTGTAGTTCAAAGGCATATATGAAAAGGGGGTAAAACTGCACCATATGAAATAAAAACAACAATTGTTTAAAATGCATGTTAAACATCTTGGAAGCTAGAAATGTCTTGAATGCAAATGGTTAACCATTTGAGTGCCAGAGAGGTACGCAACACATTGCTTTGCAATGCGTTGCATACCTCAAAGGGTTAATATAAAGGACAATCATTACTAAGATACTGACCTGTAGGAAAAACAGCTTCCCAGAGCAGACCTGCTGATTAAGCTGGGGCTATACTATCAGCAATAGGGAAGCAGAACAGGAATCTGGAAGAAACTCCCAGTCTCAACACTAAGAAAAATTTCACCTCAAACTGGAATCGATTAATAATGGCACATCCCGCTTTGCAAGTAATTTCCTGCGAAAAGTGCCGATATTCTGCTTTTTTCACCTAGCTCATTCCATTAAAATCAATGGGAACATTAAATTTACACACAACACATAACAACTATTATTTTATTTCACAAAGGCATAGTATAAAAGGGGCTTGAGGGTACCTGTGTTGGTGGGGTGTGGGGGAAAGAATCAGTTAAACAGGATTACCTGCTATTGCTGATTGATATCATTCTCAAAAAAACTACTTTAAGTTTGAGAATAAATTTTATCTCCACTACAAGGGACAGAAATTGGGTCAAATATTGTCCCATCGTATGCCTCTATATTCATTGAGTATTACGAGCAGTCAAATGTCTTATCTGACTCCCATTTTGCTCAATGTATTGGATTCTTCAAGAGGTTTATCAACGACATCTTTATTTTGTGGCATGGCGACATAGATCTATTACGTGAATAAACTGATCATCTAAATAGTATTCCATCTACAATCAGATTCACTTTAAATTTTGATGTCAACACGATAAAATTCTTGGACATGTCTGTGTATAAAGAAGGAAAATAGTTGAAGATATGTATTTATACTAAAACAACTGATCGTAATACTTTACAGCACGCTGACAGTCATCATCCTGTTCCTTTGAAAAAAGGTTTACCGTATTCCTAGATTATAAGGGTGGCTAGGAATACTACTGATCCACTATTGAGACAAAAAGCCCTACAAACTATGAAAAATACATTTCTCGTGAGATGTTACGACAAAAATATGTGTCAGCTTCACTAGAAAAAGCTAATAAATTAGATTGTGAGGAACGTCTTTCCCCTCATGCCCCACCCACAAAAGATTACAGATTTCCTGTCCAAATGCAATATACCACGTCATCACTGGCCTTTAAGAAGGTTTTTCAGAGAAACTAGCACATTTAAGCAGGTTACAAAAAGCTTGGCAAAGTGTTAAGCAATCCGCCATTATTTTGCTACAGAAGGGGAAGAAATATAGGTAACTGGCTTACCTAATCAGACCCCAATGAAAAATATGACACTGGCACTACCTGGCTAACATGCCCTATAGGAGTGTTTAAATGTAGGGGATGCTCAAATTGTGAGCACATTATTACAGGTAAATCCTATCCACACCCACACAATTCGTAATTTATATGATTATTTGCCCATGTGGCCTATATTATATAGGCAAAACTACAACAAAATTGAAAGGCACTGGAAGGGACATTGGGTATTAAAAAGAGACTGAATCAACCGGTGGCCAGACACTTTGAATTGGCCAATCACTCCTTGATGGACTTTAGGTTTATGCCATTTTTTATGGCACATAAACCATCAAGTGATGGAGATAGACATAAAACCTTGTTGCAATGAGAGTCTAAATTAATTTTTAAATATGAGACCCTATCACAAAAAGGTTTAATTCACGAACTACAGTTTTCATATTTTCTGTGATACTATGTTTCTTACAGAGCTATGTCCCTTATGCACATTGGGGGTGAGGGGCCACCACTCCAGCAGTATGTCTGTGTGGAAGCTCGTGGACCTGACCCCCCACCATGCAGGAGAGCCTGTTTTGTCATTATGTGGTTTAGTGTGTTTTTTATAGATGAACGAGCAGAGCTATTCCGGTACCTTTGTTGTCAGATTGATGGGGTAATCTTTTATGGCATCCATTAGTGCTTATACGTATATGAGAAATGTTTGTCCTCTGTCAATATTATGCGTCAAGCTTCACTTCATTTCAGTTTCCATCTGAGGATTATGGACTACATCTGAGTGCTGCCTAGGAATACTAAGAGTGGTGTAACATATGAGTCCTCCCTGTGGTATAACCCACGTGATACAGCTCTAATAATGACTCTGGTTATCAATGTTTCTGCATTCAAAATAACCCCTGGATACAAGATCCATAATGGATTGAAGAGAATTATGGAGACAGCGCAGGCAAGTGTCAGTGTACAGACCTGTGACTGTAAGAATACTCCAGCTGACATATATGTGCTATTAAGGAATATCGATCGCTACACCAGAATTAATGTAAAGCACAGGGAGTGCAGGTGTTATGGATATACCACTGCCTGTTAGCTGTGATATCGCGCCACAGTGGATACAGACATCCAGGAGACATAGCCGGTGGTCAAAGGCACTTCTGTCAGCTTCAGATATCAGGAGAGTGTGCCCGGTTTGTGTCACAGATGGAACTTGGATACTGAGGATCCTGCTATGGACTGTAAGTGTGTTGCAATGCAAGGAGACCCGGAGCTACGACAAGCGTAAGTGACTTTATTTATACATTTGAAAGACTTGGAGCATTAAATGGAGGATACATATACATTTGGAAACACAGTAGCTCTGCGATGCGCAGCAGAGATACAATCTTTCTTCAGATTTTTTGTTTTCCATCATATATCTGACACATAGTTGCCATTGAGCCTGCCGGTCTAACAGTTCAGTTTTTTTACGTGCCGTTCACTCAGCCTGCATGGCATGTTATGTGAATAGGATATTGCATTTGTTTTCTTGTGTATTTGTTGCTAAGCAACTATTTGTGTTTACACCCATGAGGTCATTCCACTATGCTGGAAGAAACGCTGTATTTTGGTGCCTTTGGCGCACAAGAGTAATGTATCATGGGTAATTTTGTATATAATATGTGTTTGCACCCTGTTGTAACCATTTTGCTTGAGGAAGGTCCTTAGTGGACCAAAAACATTCGGCATGGATGTAATAAATTGATTACACTTTTTCAGCTATCTTTGATTCCAGACTGCTGTCTTGTACAAAGCTCCCTAGGCTGAGTATAATGATACACTTATATTACATTTTTTATGGGACGTGCACCTAAAACCTTAATTTTGGTATAAGTATATTCTCCAGGTATGTGCCACTGCATACTTTCTATTATTATATATTTATATATATATATATATATATATATATATATATATATATATATATATATATATAAACAAGTTGGTGGGGAAAGCACTCACTCTAAAAAATTTCCTGCGAAAAGTGCCATTTTCTCACTTTTTTGCCTAGCTCATTGCATTGAAATCAATGGGAAGAAAAATGTTTCCTCACCAAATGAAACTTTTTGCAACTTTTCCTGCAGGCATATAAAAGGGTGTCAGGCTCTCACAGCAGCCATTCTGTGTTTGTGAGAGGAGAAATCAGAATGTTTTTGAGCTAAAGAAGATAGGGGAATTGCAGCTTAGTTTAGGGAGTCTTTTACGTAGAACATTTGTTCTCTATATTAGGGGAGTCTGGGTGCACTCTGGAGGAGAATAAGGGAGGAAGGAGGTTTGCGCCAAATACCCCAAAATTTGGTGTTACTGACTGGCAAGACACAGGCAGCTGGGGTCCAAATTGCTTGCTGATTTTGCTTTTATTGTCTATGTGCTGGGGAAGTCTGGGGAAAGAAGTTATTGATTATGCTTTTTAGTTATATATATTTATATATATATAGATATAGATATATAATTTTTTTTTTGACTGATTTGATAAGATACAGTCGACACCTTTAAAAAAGAAAAAATCTTCCCTACCTTCTCCACTCCCCTTCTTTCCTCTTCTCTTCCACTCCTTTTTTTTTTTTTCTTTTCCTTTCTCTCCATCCTCCACACATGCATCTTCTTACTCATAATGACACATATTCCCTCCTCTTACTTTAACATAGGCTTATACACCACCCTTACCGCATGCACAAGCATAGCATCTCCATCTCCTTTCTACAAATGAGATGCTTACAGCAATGTCTTTTTTCTTTTCATACGTACTAATATATGATTCTGGGCCTTAATTATGTATAATGTAAACTTTTCTCAAGCTCTGTGCAATGAATACTTCACATGTTTCTATTTTACTACACAACGTGATATATTTTCTGTTCAAAACTTGTATTACATGTCATGCTTACAAGTACTTAATCTTATTCACTTTAATACCGTTTAAATTCTTCAATAAAGTATTTTGAAAAAAATGTAAAAAAAAAGAATACATTAATAATTAAACAAATAAATATATTAGGTGACAGACAGCTGACTTGGAGACTGATGTGAGCTCTTTGACTTCGGCAGACTTGATAGACAGCAGACGACATTGAGAGGGCCAAGGAAAGACATTCTACTCCATCAGTTGTGTACTGTAGAGAGTAAAAACACACAGAGTAGCTGAGTAATATCCAGCAAATGCACAAGGGGGAGGGGGAAAGGTGGAGCAATTCAGGGATGTGGTAGTAAAGTGGTAGTTCAAAAACTATGGTTGCTGCAGCATGTGCAATAACTGATGATAATCCCTCCCCTCCCGGGGTGGATGCAGTTTGTCAAGGTCCCACCAATCACACCACACCAGTCTCCCAGCACCACCACTAACATACACATCTGCCACACTATAGGTTGTACTTTTTTTTTTTTATCAATTTACACCATCATGAATATTTGCCCGTGTCACTTAAGCAGGAAGTTAGTATTGTGGGCAAAGGACAAATGCACTCTGCATGCTAACACAATGTGTTATATGTTGATGTAGGACTCACAACTTTGACTTCCAGCTACTTATTTCTCTACTACAGCCCTCAGAAAAAGTAATATTGTGCTGGGAAATGTTGCACCATAGGAAACATAGGGAAAAATGTTTTGGAATAGGAGAAAAAAATGTGTTGAAAATGTGTTAGAATAGGAGAAAAATATGTTAGAATATGCAAACAATTTGCTGGAATAGGCAAAAAGGAGGAAAATCTTGCATTGGAGAAAAGCAAAAACTTTCATAAAAAAATAGAAAAATCTTCTGTTTTTTGTGAAAAGTCATGCGGGAAATTTGTCTCACTTTTCACCAACACCTAGAGGAGAGCTCATGGTTTATTGATATTACTATATAACAATAAATACAATATGAAATAATAAATAATATATAGGATCCTATAGTAATAAATGGTTACCATAAAACATATTAATAAAAGTGATATCACTTAAAAATAAGTGCAAAATATTTGCAATGGCTGTTCTACAAATACATCAATGTTCACTGTGCTGAATATGCGGGTAGGAGATCTCCTTGAAGTATAACTGAAACAGCTGACACTGGAGCTCTTACCTGTTGGTTTCTCCCATCTCACTGATTTATAGCTGTAAAAATGGTGGTGGTTAAGTGAGAACATCCTGAGGGTAGTTAGAGGACATGTGAGACTTAGTGAACAGAACCATTGCTGAGAATCATCCCACTAAATGTACACACTTAGGAGAATCTACAAGGCACATTCCAGCCTTGTGTAGGTCTACAATCTTGTCCCTGACATCCTTGGACAGCTCTTTGGTCTTGGACATTGTGGAGAGTTTGGAATCTAATTGGTTGATTGCTTCTGTGGACAGGTGTCTTTTATACAGGTAACAAGCTTTAAGAGAGTGCTGCTAATCTCAGCTTGTTACCTGTATAAAAGACACCTGGGAGCCAGAAATCTAGCTGATTGATAGGGGTTCAAATACTTATTCCACTAAATAAAATGCAAATCAATGTATAACTTTTTTGAAATGCATTTTTCAGGATGTTTTTGTTGTTATTCAGTCTCTCACTGTTTAAATAAACCTACCATTAAAATTATAAACTGATCATTTCTTTGTCAGTGGGCAAACATACAAAATCAGCAGGGGATCAAATAATTTTTCCCTAACTGTAAAAGCGTGGCATTGTTGTGGCCTGAGAACAGAATTTACCACCCCTGATATGGACACATCGACATGTCAGGTTTGCTATTTAGCCCTGTTTGGGCACAGGTGGATCATCAGTGCCACTGTCATTTTGATTTATCCATCCACGCTCAAATAGTTCTGGTTTGCAAATGTGAACTGTAGGTATGTGCTATGGGCTGTAGCTGAGCATACGTGTGTGACAAAGTCATGACATGTAGAAAGGTCATGCCATGATATATGTTCATGCCATTATACTGTCACATATGTATGGCATGAACACAGATCACTACAGGGACTTTGGTGTTTTTGTAAGGGAAGAAGAGACAGGTGGAACACACATGGGGATAAAAGATTGTAAGCAGGCTGAGTACCTTTGTCCTTTGACCACAACACTAACTTTCTGATTAAGTAACAATGGCACAACCATCCTTGAAAAATAACTGCAGCTTGGGATATTCAAGTGGGATGCAACACATGACATCAGTTCTTTAAAGCCTCTGTTTTCAACAAAAGAAAAGGGCAACATGTCAACTGCCAACATTTTGGTATGTTTACTATTGCATAGGCATGCATTTGAATTATTTTTGTGCAATATTTGACTTTGTTCTAAGAACTTAATAAGTGTGGGATAGCAGTACATAGTAGAAGAAGTGTGTAACTTTATTGCTTTAATTAAGTGACTTGTTGAGGTGGTGGGGGTGGTGGTGTTATATGTATGCACTCTATGACTCAGTGTCATACTCCTCTATAGCAGGATCAGAAAATCACTGACACATCAACAGCACTTCTATTATGTACCCCAGAGTCCCTGGAACATTTAAGAGTACTTCTGCTAGTTGTGGCACCTCTGACCTGTTGATGGTGTGTCTCCCAGTCAGACATGTGGTTATGCTTCAGGTGGGAACTCATTGAGAAGGTTCCTAGGTGAGAACCTGCTTTCCCCCACTCATATGCTTCTTACAGATACAACAGATAGCAACATGCTTAGCTTTTGGATCCTTAGTGAAGTATCACCATACTGTAGAGTTAATAGACTTTGAGGTTAGTGAGAGGCTACTACTACTGCTAGGGCTGGATATTGCTGAATATGTACTACTAATAGGTGACACAGGTGCTGCTTTTCCAACAGCAGCAAATGAACTCAAAGCTAAGGCTGTAGATGCTTATAACCTGTGTTGTTGCTGATTACAGAATACTAGGGGTGGGTAAAAAGTGCAAAATATTTCCCGGATGACTTTTCGTGAAAAAAACAGAAGATTTTTTGCTTTTCATGAAAGATTTCTCCTTTTCCCCGATGCAAAATTTTCCTCCTTTTCGCCAATCACAACAAATGTTTTGTCTATTCCAACAAATGTTTCTCTTATATATCCTATGGTGCAGTATTTCTCAGCACAATATTACTTCTTCTGAGGGCTGCAGTGAAGAAATACATAGCTGAAAGTCAATGCTGTGAGTCCTACAGCAACATATGCCTTGAAAAATTTCTTGGCATGCAAAGAGCATTTGTCCTTTTCCCACAACACTAATTCCTACTTAATTGTGACACTGGTACATATTCATGATGATGTCAAGTGATATAAAGTGATATAAAAATAAAGTACAAGCTGCAATCTGGAAGATTTGTATGGTAGTGGTGGTGTGGGGCGGTAGTTGTGTGATATGTGTATGGTAGTGGTGGTGCTGAATGTAGTGGTGTGATTGATCGACATGCGTATGTATATATATATATATATATATATATATATATATATATATATAGAGAGAGAGAGAGAGAGAGAGAGAGAGAGAGAGAGAGAGAGAGAGAGAGAGATATTCATACAGCCATTTTTACCATTATCATGTTTGTGTCAAATGTAAGCTATCCTTCTTCTCAGATTACTGATACACTTACTGGTCATAGTACTGGTCCCACTGCCAAGTTTGGTAGATGGTAGCAATGCTTCTTCACATCCCTCCTCCTCCACCTCCTCATCTGTTAATACATTTGGCCTGGCTTACTTTGTCATAGCTTTGGATCCTGAGTAAAATATTTACATACTGTAAACTTCATGGAGAGGTTCCTGAGGGGCTGCTACTACTTATGGGGCTAGATGTTGATGCAAATCTACTGCTACTACTACTAGGTGTCAAATGTGCAACACTTCCAGCAGCAGCTAAGGTTGTGGATGTTAATAACCTGTGTTGCTGTTGTTGTTGCTGCTGGTTACTAAACACAAGTGTGTGTAGCCGAGTGGGACTTGGACTTGGAAGTGGTGATGACTGATAGGATGACTGTGTACTTTTTTGCCATCTTTTTTTGTCCAGAGTCAGAGTTTCCAATGGTTTTCTCAAACAATTTATAAACAGGCACAGTATGCCTTTTCAGTGGTGGAAGATTGAGCCTCTGCCTTTCTGCTAACTTTCTGGCCATGTCATCATCTCTCTCACTCTCAACTTCATCTGTATCTGAACAAGAGGAGGATGCTGGAGGGATGTATTCTAGATCTGCATCGTTATCATTAGGTTATCCTCAGCATCAGCATTGCTCGCTGCTTCTTGCCCGCTATCCTTATATTCCTCTAAGATTTTAGAGTCTTTTTAAATGTCCTTTTACTTTTATTTTCACAAAATTCCCTACTACTTTGAAGACAGGTGTTTTGGTGCTTGTTTGTCTCACTGTCCAGTATGCCATCATCAACACAATGCAAGTCATTGTCGTCTTCCCTGTTCTTCTTACATTTATTTTATAGTACAGGTGCTGGTGGTAGTAGAATTTTTGGTGGGACCTTGACATACTGTATCATCCCTGAGAGGAGAGGGATCATCATAATTTTTTGCACACGCTGCAGCAACCATGACTGCAGTCAGTTTTTGAACTAGCACTTTACACCCACATCACTGCACTTCTCCACTTTTCAACCTCTCCCTGCCCCTTGTGCAATTTCTGGACAATACTCAACTACTGTGTGTGTGTTTACTTTCTACAGTACACAACTGATGGAGTGTGATGTCTTTTCTTAGCCCTCAAAAAAAATTCTCAATGTCATCTTCTGTCTGCCAAGTCTGCCAAAGTTACACAGCTCACGCCAGGATCCCAATAAGCTGTCTGTCACCTAATATATTTATTTATTTATTAATTTTATATTTTTTTTATTTTATTTATCATTTTTATTATAATTATTTTTTTTTAGTTGTCCACCCTATCTTATCACAGTCAGTCCCAAGAAAAATTATAACTAAAACACAAAAATAACAACTTTGCCTTTCTGCTAATTTTCTGGCATGTCATCATCTCTCTCACTCTCAGCTTCATCTGTATCTGAGGAAGAGGAAGATGTTGGAGGGATATATATTATAGATCTACATCTAGATCTTTGAGCTTGTGGTAGGAGTTGACAAGAATCATAGAGTGCCTGCTGCAGAGACCATTGCCACCAGAATTTCCACCACTAGTCATCATATAGATAAAACAGTGAGATTAAAGAATTCTAATTCCATGTGCAGCCAACTCACAATTAGTTTATTTATAGAATGAAGGCTATAATTGCACAACAATAATCCCAGTGTGTTCCTATGCTATCGCAAATTAGCTAGAATGTTAGTAGTTGACATTCTGCCTTTTGTTTGTTGATAAGGGTAATTTTAAATAACTAATATCATGTATTGCACTACATGTAAATAGTAAATAAGTACGCAGTAATTTCCCCCACCATGTGTCAATTTCCTCTTCTTTTCCCACAGGCATAGTATAAAAGGGGTTCCAGCAGCATGTCATTTCAGTATTTGTGACAGACAAAGCAGCACAATTTTGAGCAAATTTGGAGTATAATTAAGGCAATATTGTTCGCAGGAAATTTGTTCTCTATGTTAGGGGAGTCTGTGGGGCCCTCAAGGGAGAAAGATGGGCTGAGATGACGGTATTAAGTAAAGGCTTAAGTTTTGTTCCAACTACTATACAAAATAAATTTGACTGGGAAATAGATCTGTACAAATTACATCATCAATTAAAATTAAAAGATTTTTTTCACACCAATGTTGCGCAGTTTACTAAGTCCAGCTCTTTCAAGAAAAAAAGTACATTTGATCAAACAAGCAGTAATCCACACATTACAGCATTTATGAACCTTGTCTCCTCAGAAACGCGTCAGCTATTTAATAACAAACGGACGTGTTGTGGTAATGGACTACTGCTTGTATCGTGATGAAGTATTAACTCAATTGAATGAAGTACAAAATTATATGAAACTCTCAAGGGATCCTACTCTAGGGTATAAAACGAAAATAGATTCTATACTTCAAATTGGATTTAACAATCGCTGGCTCTCTATGGAAACGAAACAATTTTTAACACAACCTTACCCACGTATACCAGTATTATATTGTCTCCCCAAAATCCATAAATCTTTAGACAAACCCCCCGGCAGACCAATAATTTCAGCTTGTGGATCACTATCTCAACTGATTTCATAGTATGTGGACTACTATTTACAAAACTATATTCAAGAGTTATGTGAGAGATACGGCTGATTTTATTGGTAAATTGCCAGAGACAATAGATGATGACACTCTGTTTGTGACACTGGATTTTGCCAGTCTATATACCAACATTCCACATAAGATGGGAAAAGAAGCTGTGGCTGCAGTTATCTCTAAGGATACAACTTATGATGGCCCTCCCCTGGAGTATATATTGTTGTTAATTGATTATATACTTAGGAAGAACTATTTTAAATTTGAGGATTTGTTTTATGTTCAGCTACAAGGGACGACCATGGGGTCAAACATGGTGCCTTCATTTGCTTCCATATTCATGGAGTATTATGAACAAATACATATTTTTTTCTGAATTACAGTATTCCCAACACATACAATTTTTCAAAAGATATATTGATAAAATCTTTTTGCTTTGGAAGGGTAGCCCAGACAGTTTGAGACAATTTGTGGATGGTCTCAACTCTCGGGACTCCACGATAAGATTGACAATGACGTTTGATTTTCAAGAGATTAATTTTTTAGATATGACTATTTATAGGGAAGGGGATAAGATATTAACTAAGATTTACCAAAAACCCACTGACAGAAACTCTCTGTTGCACGCAAGCAGCCATTATCCATCACCACTGAAAAAAGGTTTACCATACTCACAATTTATTAGAGTAGTATGTACTACCACAAATTTGGAGGAATGTAATCATGTCCTGTCTCAGATGCAACAGAGGTTCCTGGCCAGAGGATATAATGAAAAAGAGGTAAAGGAAGCATTAGATAGAGCTAAATCAATAAACCGGCAAGATTTACTTTCGACACAAACTGATGAGAAAATTAAGGAAGATCGATTTTGTATCAATACTCAATACACTACTATGTCCTCAGACATAAAAAGAGTTATACTTAAGAACTGGCATATACTCCAAGGGGACCAAAAACTTGGCCACATATTTAGGAATCCACCCCTTTTTTGCTATAGAAGGGGGAGGAATTTGGGAGATATTTTGAATAAGGGGATCCAATTGATAAATACCATAAAACAAGTCATTGGTTGGCACGACCTGTAGGGGTATATAAATGTAAGGGATGCTCCAATTGTGGCAATATCTTGACAGGAAAACAATACATTCACCCTAGAACAGGAAAACAGATTCTTATCAAGGACTTTCTAAACTGCGAAAGCAGATATGTGATATGTGGGTAAAACAACGACAATGTTGAAAGAAAGAATAAACAATCATAAGTCATCAATCAAAAAGGCCCTGGAGGGCCGAATGGACTCTAAAGAATTCCAGTATCAACCTGTGGCCAGACACTTCCAGGCATTTCAACATAAATTAATGGATTTTCAATTTATGCCTATTCTACAAGTGAACAAATCTATAGGTGGTGGAGATTGGCACCAAATCGTTCTCCAACAGGAAGTGAGATGCATGTTTGATTTTAACACTTTGGCACCTAAGGGATTAAATCATGAGCTCTCATTGTCATGTTTCTTATGAACTGTGGTTCACTTGTGGTGACATCTATGGCGACCCTTAACAAAGGGGTTAGGCACCTAGTTACCACTATTTATCGATTTATATACTTGAATAATCAATAGCTACATAGGTGCTTTGTTTGGTTTATGCTTAGGGTGGTGACATATTTGGCGACCCTTAATATTGAGGTCAGGTACCTAGTTACCACCACATATATCCTGGATTCTCTATTCACATCATAGTTGAAGGGGACGACATTTTATTAATATCATATACATGCCTGGAAGATGTAACCAGTAATAATGGTATCACGGTCCCCGTGATTCCCTGTCAATCTCTGACTGTGTACATTTGCATTGGAGGAGTCTGATTGGCCCACCCAGGATGTGCCTTTATATGCTGGGGTTTGGGCACTTGTCAGTTGCCCTTTCGTGGTGTTCATGTTGCTGCGCCTAGTTGCTGATCTCCAGTGTCTCCTGTGTACCGACCCGGCTAGTCTGACTCTCCTCCTGTTCCTGCTCCGTGATTTGACCCGGTTCTGGCTGACGACCTTGCTCCGTGATTTGACCCGGCTCTGGCTGACGACCCTGCACTGTGATCTGACCCGGCTCTGGCTGAAGACCCTGCTCCGTGATCTGACCCGGCTCTGGCTGAAGACCCTGCTCCGTGATCTGACCTAGCTCTGGCTGACGACCCTGCTCCGTGATTCGACCCGGTTCTGGCTCCTGATCCTGCTCCGTGATTGATCCGCTCTCTGGTGGTGTTCGTGCGACTCTGTCATCCAGTTCCGGCTATCGGTCCTGTTCGGTTGCTGCTCCAGTGTCCTCCGGTCGCGCTGGCGACATTCTGAACTGTTCTCTGTTTCCTCTCGCTCATTTAGCTGTAGCCGAGGTTGCCTGCCTTGTACTCGCTGAGCATTGCTCTTTTAAATGTACCAGATTAACCCTTGCAGTGCCTGTAGTCTCTGATTACGTGCCACTTGTTAACTTGCCAAGCTTCTGTTGATTCTCTGAGCCGTTACACTTTGAGTCTCCTCTTGACGCTATACCAGTCCTAGCAGAACTCCGCTTGTCCGGTGTTCGGGGTGCACCGTGATCACGTCGGTTGGCGCTGGCAGTCTGTTCGCTCTTGCTATAGGATTCTGAGCGACACCGGAAGGGTGTCTGGGCCGTATCTCATTCGCTTAAAGTGTACAGTTCCAGCTGCACTACCCTGTGCATCGGCTCTTCTTGAGCTTGGGCAACTACTATCTACTGTGGCATCCCAAGGGCTTGTAAACTATCCTTGGCACACGCAGGGTTACTCACTACTCATTCTGGGCGATTCCTATTCTGGTTACATCAGATTGGCAGTAGCATTCCTCCTAGCCCACGGTGGTGGTACTGGCTCAGCTCAGAGCAACAGGGGCTCATCCTGCTTCTGCTTAGAGAGTGATACAGAGCTGATCCTGTGTTCCTGTTCTACATCAAGAGACTGTTTTCAGAGACTGATATATCTCCTGGGAGTTGGCCAATCTAGCCTGAGTCTCCAGTTGCTCCTGTTAACCCTCTGAGTAGCTACAGTCTGTAGCTATATTCATCTTCTATTTATATTGCCTATTCTTGTCTGTAATTGTCAGTATTGTTCTTACCTATACTGGCCCATAGGGGCACTGTTTATCATTCTGTTTCAATAAACTGTGTTTTTACTTTATAACCTGGTCTGAGTGTCAGAAAAACCGTAACAGTACGAAAGGGCCATGACCTCAGATGGGAAAAGTGACAGTAATACACAGAACCTCCACTGGAGGATGGATGTTCACTAGCAACGCTTAGATCAGTTGGCATTGGCCATGCAGACCTTGCTTGAACGAACGGTACATCTTGATAAACCGGTGGTCCCCCCAGTTATGACACCGGATAATGCTACTGGTCAATGCTTGGCTTCCCCGAGAAGTTTAACGGCGGCGGTGCCGTTACCGCTAAGATATGATGGCGAACCCACACTGTGCAGGGGTTTCCTTAACCAGCTAGAGATATTCCTAGAACTCACACCCCATGCCTTCCCGAATGACCGTAGCAAGGTGGAGTTCATGGTATCCCTGTTAACTGGCAAAGCCCTGGCATGGGCCAATCCTTTATGGGAAAAGGCGAAACCTTGCACTTTGTGCTTTAAAGAATTTGTTAAACAGTTCCGTAGAGTGTTTGAGACACCTGGGCGAGCTACCTCTGCGGCCAAAAAACTGTTGTCAATGCAGATGGGCGATCATACTGTGGCTGACTATGCTATAGAATTTCGGATTCTAGCTGCGGAGGTGGCATGGAATAATGAGGCACTCCTGGCAGCATTTGCCCAAGGGCTTTCGGATGCTATCAAAGATTAAATTGCTGCCAGGGAGGTACCTACCGATTTGGATGAGTACATCGATTATGTGATACTCATTGATACTCGCATGAGCGAGAGGCGCTTGGTTAAAAGGGCGAGTTCCAAAATCCATGGGCATGAGAGATTGTTTAACCCACCCTCTCCTCCCATTCCTCCTGACCGTGTACCTGATACTGGGGAACCTATGCAGATTGCTTTTACTAGGTTGACCAGGGAGGAGAGGGCATATTGCAAAAGACAAGGATTATGCCTGTATTGTGGCAAAGGTGGGCATTTATTATGCACATGTCCGGTGCATCCGGGAAACGCACGCACCTAGGGTACCTTGGGGGACAGGCCCTAGGTGGTGTACAGTCGTCCTCAGATCCTTGCTCCTTGAAACCCACTATACCTGTGAGTTTTCTCCTAGGCGACCAAGCTGTGGAGGTACTAGCCCTGGTAGATTCTGGCGCAGCTGACTATTTCACGGACCAGGCATTTGCTGAAAGACATAATATTCCTCTGTCTAAAAGAAATACTTCGCTAGCCATTGAGGCTATTGATGGCAGACCTCTTGAACCAGCACTTATCACGTTGGAGACTACTCTCCTTACTATGACAGTGGGGGCCCTCCACAAGGAGGAGGTTCGTTTCCAGATTATTCGCTCACCCCATCATGCGGTCATTCTGGGGTTCACTTGGTTGACAGTGCACAATCCCCAGTTTGATTGGCAGACATGTGAAGTCAAGTCATGGTCAGAATACTGCACTAATCACTGCCTATCTCTCCCAGTTAAGATTATGTGTACCTCCCCTTCTGTGCCAACTGAATACAGCAAGTTCAGCAACATTTTCAGTAAAGGGGAGGCTAGCGCTCTGCCGCAGCATCGGCCATGTGACTGCGCTATTGATTTGCCCCAGGGAGTGGTGCCACCAAGGGGTAGGACGTACCCATTGTCCTGTGATGAGACTAAGGCAATGGAGGAATATATTGAGGATGCTCTCAAATGAGGGATTATTCGCAAATCATCCTCTCCGGCAGGTGCAGGGTTCTTTTTTGTGAAAAAGAAAAATTTGCGACCTTGTATTGACTACCGTGGACTTAATAAGATTATGTCCAAAAATGCGTACCCCATTCCACTCATCACAGAGTTATTTGATAGGTTGAAAGGCTCCTCTATTTTCACAAAACTCGAATTACGAGCTTCCTACAATTTAATAAGAATAAGGGCCGGTGATGAGTGGAAGACAGCCTTCAATACAAGGTCAGGGCACTACGAATACCTAGTTATGCCATTCGGATTATGTAATGTACCTGCCGTATTTCAGGAGTTCATCAACGATATCTTCCGCGATATGTTACAGTCTTGTGTAGTGGTATATCTGGACGATATTTTGATTCACTCGGCTAATTTAACCCAGCATATCCAGGATGTTTCTGAGGTATTGATTCGTTTGCGTAAGAACAAATTGTTCTGTAAACTAGAAAAGTGTGAATTTCACTGTTCTCAAGTACCTTTTTTGGGTTTCGTTATATCCAAAGATGGCATAGCTATGGACCAAGAAAAGTTGGCTGCAGTTCTTAAATGGCCACGACCCAAGGGGTTAAAAGCTATTCAAAGATTCCTGGGCTTTGCCAACTATTACAGAAAATTTATTCAGAACTTTTCTACTATTACTAAACCTCTCTCTGACTTAACGCATAAGGGCGCAAATCCCTCTCAATGGTCTGAGGCAGCTGAACAGGCCTTCGTGACCCTCAAGCAGGCATTCGCATCTGCTCCTATTCTGTGCCATCCTAATCCTACTCTGCCTTTTACCCTAGAAGTCGATGCCTCCGAGGTTGGGGTAGGGGCAGTTCTCTCCCAATGACCCAGGGAGGGAGGTAATTTGAGACCATGCGGATTTTTTTCCAAAAAGCTTTCTAGCGCCCAAAGCCATTATGAAATTGGTGATAGGGAATTGTTGGCTATCATCTTGGCTTTGAAAGAATGACGACATCTCCTGGAGGGCACTAGGACCCCAGTCTTAATCCTTACTGACCATAAAAATCTAATTTACTTGTCTGAGGCCAAAAGGCTGTCTTCTCGCCAGGCTCGTTGGGCTCTCTTCTTGTCTAGATTTAATTTCATAGTCTCCTACTTGCCGGGGTCCAAAAATATTAGGGCAGATGCTCTTTCCAGAAAATTCTGCACAGACATTGAGAGGGATGAAGCTCCGGTGCCGATAATTCAGCCAGATAGGATCCTGGCTACTATTCGTACCAACATCACTTCGCCACTGGGGGAGCAAATCATGGCTTCACAAGCACGGGCACCTCCTGAAACCCCAGTTGGCAGGTGTTTTGTGGACGAACCTTTTCGTACCCAGTTACTCGAGACCTATCACTCATCTAAGGCAGCCGGGCACATTGGCAGGGATCAGTAGGTTTGGTCATTGTCACGAACATTCTGGTGGCCTTCCCTGAGAGCGGACTGCTCCGCATTTACCGCTGCCTGTGCCACCTGTGCCCGTGCTAAAACTCCCAGACATCTCAACGTGGGGTTACTCCAACCAGTACCCAATGGTGACCGTCCCTGGTCCCATATTTCTATTGATTTCTTGGGAGAGCTGCCTTTACCTAAGGGCTACACGTTTATCCTGATGGTGGTAGATAGGTTCTCTAAAATGGCTCATTTCGTGCCCCTCTCTGGTCTCCCTTCGGCCCAGGAATTGGCAGTGATTTTTGCCAGGGAGGTATTCCGCTTGCACGGGGTTCCCAGAGTGATAGTGTCGGATCGGGGAAGCCAATTCGTGTCGAGATTCTGGAGGGCATTCTGTGGCCAGATGGGCATTCAATTGTCATTTTCCTCTGCCTACCATCCCCAGACCAATGGGGCCGCTGAGCGTGCCAATCAGGGACTTGAGCAGTTTTTGCGCTGCTTCGTGACTGATCATCATGATAACTGGGTCGATCTGTTGCCATGGGCGGAGTTCGCCAGGAACTGTGCGGTTAATTCATCTTCTGGGAGTTCTCCGTTCCTGGTTAATTATGGGTTCCAACCCTGTCTACTCCCAGATTCATTTCAGTCCCAACAGATTCCGGCTCTGGATGAGCACATGGAGCAGCTCCGTTCCACTTGGGCACAGGTACAACGGTCCCTCAGTCAGTCCTTCCTGAGACATCAGCGGCAGGCTAATCGCAGACGTCTGCCAGCGGTCTCCTACCAGGTTGGGGACAGGGTATGGCTTTCCTCCAGAAATGTTAACCTGCACGTGCCTTCGAACAAACTGGCTCCCCGGTTCATTGGGCCCTTTAAGATTATTTGCAAGGTCAACCCCGTGGCATACGCATTGAGCTCCCTAGGACTATGCGTATTCATAACGTGTTTCATGTGTCTCTTCTTAAGCCCTTGGTTTGCAACCGTAATACTACCACTCCGGTGGTTCCTGGGCCAGTGGATGTACAAGGCCAAGAGGAGTACGAAATTCAGAGCATTATTGACTCCAGGAGATTTAGAGGCAAGTTGCAATATTTGGTCCACTGGAAAGGTTATGGGCCTGAGGAGCGCTCTTGGGTTGATCATAAGGATCTTCATGCTCCACGACTGATGCGCAACTTTCACTCTAAATATCCTCTTAAACCTAGACCCTCTGGCAGGGGAGGGGGTCTTTGAGAGGGGGGTACTATCACAATCCCCGTGATTCCCTGTCAATCACTGACTGTGTACATTTGCATTGGAGGAGTCTGATTGGCCCGCCCAGGATGTGCCTTTATATGCTGGGGTTTGGGCACTTGTCAGTTGCCCTTTCGTGGTGTTCATGTTGCTGAGCCTAGTTGCTGATCTCCAGTGTCGCGCTGGCGACATTCTGAACTGTTCTCTGTTTCCTCTCGCTCATTTAGCTGTGGCCGAGGTTGCCTGCCTTGTACTCGCTGAGCATTGCTCTTTTAAATGTACCAGATTAACCCTTGCAGTACCTGTAGTCTCCGATTACGTGCCACTTGTTAACTTGCCAAGCTCCTGTTGATTCTCTGAGCCGTTACACTTTGAGTCTCCTCTTGACGCTATACCAGTCCTAGCAGAGCTCCGCTTGTCCGGTGTTCGGGGTGCACCGTGATCACGCCGGTTGGCGCTGGCAGTCTGTTCGCTCTTGCTATAGGATTCTGAGCGACACCGGAAGGGTGTCTGGGCCGTATCTCATTCGCTTAAAGTGTACAGTTCCAGCTGCACTACCCTGTGCATAGGCTCTTCTTAAGCTTGGGCAACTACTATCTACTGTGGCATTCCAAGGGCTTGTATACTATCCTTGGCACACGCAGGGTTACTCACTACTCATTCTGGGCGATTCCTATTCTGGTTACATCAGATTGGCAGTAGCATTCCTCCTAGCCCACGGTGGTGGTACTGGCTCAGCTCAGAGCAACAGGGGCTCATCCTGCTTCTGCTTAGAGAGTGATACAGAGCTGATCCTGTGTTCCTGTTCTACATCAAGAGACTGTTTTCAGAGACTGATATATCTCCTGGGCGTTGGCCAATCTAGCCTGAGTCTCCAGTTGCTCCTGTTAACCCTCTGAGTAGCTACAGTCTGTAGCTATATTCATCTTCTGTTTATATTGCCTATTCTTGTCTGTAATTGTCAGTATTGTTCTTACCTATACTGGCCCCTAGGGGCACTGTTTATCATTCTGTTTCAATAAACTGTGTTTTTACTTTACAACCTGGTCTGAGTGTCAGAAAAACCGTAACAAATGGACTATGATTTATATTTAAGGTGGTGACATATTTGGCGACCCCTACAATGGAGGTCAGGCAACTAGTTACCACCTTTTATCATCTGGATTCCTTGCTTATATTATTGTTTGAATGAGATGATATTCCATATATATCTGGAAGATGAAATCTGGAGTAGTGGACTATGTGATAAGGAGATATCGGAAGATTAACATTGTGGATCTGATTAATATTGACTTAATGACATTCATTGCTAATATATTGATATTTAATCAAGAGGATTATTATACTTGATAAAATATGGACTATATGTATTGGTTCTTACCATCATGGATTGCTTGGACAATGCTATATCTATTCAGCAATATGGATGGGATCTCTTGTTATGATGAACATTGTGGTACTAATTAATATCCATTGTCTTTATGGTATTTAATATTAGGGATATTATTAGTGATGAGCGAGCACCCCAATGCTCGGGTGTTCGGGTGCTCTGACCGAGCACCCCCGGAGGCTCGAGTGCTCGGCCGAGCACCCGAGCCCCATTGAAGTCAATGGGAGGACTCGAACATTACACCAGGCACCCCCTGCTCTGATGAGGGGAGGGTGCCTGGTCCATAGGAAAAGGGAAGAAAATGATGGAAACACCACAGAAATGGTTCAGGGACAGCATAGGGAGGATGTCTGGATGCATCTTGGACTCCAACATTGCTGCTGGGAACGATCTTTCGCCCGTAGTACGCCATTTTTACAGACTGACCGTAAAACACACAAAAAGGAAAATAAAAACGACTTTAGGCGAAAAATTGTTACCAAACAATATTTGCTGTATATTTACTTGTATACCATCTGCAAATTCTCCCAAAAATTTCCTCGATTTTTCTGAAGTGAGGCCATGATTAAGAGGGAAACGTGCGCAGAGGCAAATTCTCCCAAAAATTTCCTTGATTTTTCTGAACTGAGGCCATGATTAAGAGGGAAACGTGCGCAGAGGCAAATTCTCCCAAAAATTTCCTTGATTTTATTGAACTGAGGCCATGATTAAGAGGGAAACGTGCGCAAAGACAAATTCTCCCAAAAATTTCCTCGATTTTTCTGAACTGGGGCCATGATTAAGAGGGAAACGTGCGCTGAGCCGACCATCTAAAACATTATGGGTGAGGGTCTGCTGCGGAGCTGACCATCCTAAACATTATATGCGAAGGCCCGCTAGTGAGCTGACGCTATAAAACATTATATGAGAGGGCCCGCTAGAGAGCTGACCCAATAAAACATTATATAAGAAGGCCCGCTGGTGAGCTGACCTATACCAAAAGTTGTCAAACAGGGCCCGCTGGTGAGCTGGCCCTATATAAAAATTATATCACAGGGCCCGCTGGTGAGCTGGCCCTATATAAAAATTATAGCACAGGGCATATGGAAGAGGAGGAGGAGGATGAGAAGATTAAGAGTCAACCATATACCCGTTTTTTGGGTGGAAGGGGTGAATGGGAATACAGAGTATTCCCATCATTGTAAATAACATATATAAAGTGACTTTATGTTCCCCCGGGGCTTTCCTCCAGTGGAGTGGAGAAGTCAGGGGAAATCCAGGCCTTGTTCATTTTTATAAGTGTCAACCTATCAGCATTGTCGGTGGAAAGGCGGATACGCTTATCTGTTATGATGCCACCAGCAGCACTAAATACCCGCTCAGACAGAACGCTGGCGGCAGGGCAGGCCAGCACCTCCAAGGCGTAGAGTGCCAGTTCATACCACGTGTCCAGCTTGGACACCCAGTAGTTGTAAGGCACAGAGGGATCATTGAGGACGCTGACACGGTCTGCTACGTACTCCTTCACCATCTTCCAAAACTTTTCCCTCCTTGTGACACTAGGCTGCGCATCAGGGTGAGGGTGCTGGCGGGGTGTCATGAAGGTGTCCCACGCCTTGGAGAGTGTTGCCCTGCCTTTGTCGGAACTGCTGTGTGCTCCCCTTTTCTCCCCTTCTCTGTTGGCCAAGGTAGCACGTACTCTGCCGCCAGCGTTGTCAGATGGAAAATTTTGGAGCAATTTTTCAACAAGAACCTTCTGGTATTGCACCATTTTGCTTGTCCTCTCCACCGGAGGAATGAGAGATGAGAAATTCTCTTTGTAGCGGGGGTCCAGAAGGGTGAACACCCAGTAATCCGTGTTGTCTAAAATGCGTATAACGCGTGGGTCACGGGAAAGGCAGCTTAACATAAAGTCAGCCATGTGTGCCAGAGTACCAACAGGCAAGATTTCGCTGTCCTCACCAGGAGGATGACTCTCAATCTCCTCATCCTCTTCCTCCTCTTCTGCCCACCCACGCTGAAGAGATGGAAATAAAGTTCCATGGCTACCCTCTGTAGCGGAGGCAACCGTGTCTTCCTCCTCCTCCTCCTCCGCCTCCTCCAATTGTCGCTGAGAAGACGAAGTGAGGGTGCTCTGGCTATCACCTTGTGTAAGCTCTTCCTCCCGCATTTCCACCTCTTCCACATGCAAAGCGTCAGTTTTAATTGTGAGCAGCGAGCGTTTCAGTAGACACAGAAGTGGGATGGTTACACTGATAATAGCGTTATCGCCGCTCACCATCTGTGTCGATTCCTCAAAATTGCGTAAAACCTCACAGAGGTCTGACATCCATTCCCACTCCTCACTTCTGATTACAGGAAGTTGAACGGAGAGGCGACGACCGTGTAACAGCTGGTACTCCACTACTGCCCTCTGCTGCTCACAAAGCCGGGCCAACATGTGGAAGGTGGAGTTCCAGCGCGTGCTCACGTCACACAGCAGCCGGTGAGCTGGCAATTGTAAGCGCTGCTGCAGCTTCAACAGGCCGGCTGAAGCTGTAGATGACTTACGGAAATGTGCACACACGCGGTGCACCTTGGTCAAGAGATCATGCAAATTGGGGTAGGTTTTTAGAAATCGCTGAACCACTAAATTAAATACATGCGCTAGGCATGGTACGTGTGTGAGCTTGCCGAGCTCCAAAGCCGCCACCAAGTTACGCCCATTATCACACACAACCATGCCTGGTTGCAGGTTGAGTGGCGAGAGCCACTGCTCAGTCTGGTGACTATTCCCCTGCAACAGCTCTGAGGCCGTGTGCTGTTTGTCCCCAAGGCAGATCAGCTTCAGCACGGCCTGTTGACGCTTCCCCACTGCAGTGCTACACTGCTTCCAGCTACTGGCTGATGGGGGAGTGGCGCTGCGTGTAGAGAATTCGGAGGTGGAAACGGAGGAGGAGGAGCCAATAACGTAGGTGCTGGCGGAAACCCTGATGGAGGTAGGGCCCGCAATCCTCTGCGTGGGTAGCACCCGTGCCATCCCAGGGTCCGAGTCGCTCCCAGCCTCCACGACATTCACCCAGTGTGCCGTCAGGGAAATGTAGCTTCCCTGGCCACAAGCACTTGTCCATGTGTCAGTCGTTAAGTGGACCTTCCCAGTAACTGCGTTGGTCAGGGCACGGGTGATGTTACGGGACACATGGTGGTGTAATGCGGGGATGGCACACCGGGAAAAGTAGTGGCGGCTGGGGACCGCGTACCGAGGGACAGCTGCTGCCATCAGGCTGCGGAAGGACTCAGTGTCCACAAGCCTAAATGGCAGCATTTCGATGGCCAGTAATTTGGAAAGGTGTGAGGTTAGTGCTATGGCCTGTGGGTGGGTGGCTGGGTATTTTCGCTTGCGCTCAAATGCCTGGGGTAACGACATTTGGACGCTGTGCTGGGACAGGGAAGTGGATGTGGTCGCTGATGGTGCTTCAGATGGTACAGGTGCAGGGCGGGAGGTATGCGGGCCTGCGCCTTCGACAGGCGATTGGCCGGCACCGAAAACAGGGGAAGAGGAGGCAGTGGTGTGGCCTGCAGACACAGATGGGCGATCCAGGCGTTCCTCCCACTTATTACGGTGCTTGGATGCCATGTGTCGGATCATGCTGGTGGTGGTGAGGTTTCTAGTGTTCATGCCTCGGCTCATTCTGGTGTGGCACAGGTTGCAAACTACAATTCTTTTGTCGTCCGCACTTTCCTTAAAAAAACGCCATACCGCGGAACACCTACCCCTTGGCAAGGTAGATTTACGCAAGGGGGTGCTCCGTGGAACATTTGCGGGCCGGTTTGGTGCGGTCCGCCTTCTTTCTGTAGCCACACCACTGCCTCTTCCAGCCTGTTGCGGTGCTGCAGATGGCTCACCCTCAGGACTGCTGTCATCGCTCGGCTCTACACCTTCCCAGGTGGGGTCAGTCACCTCATCGTCCACCAAGTCCTCCTCCACTTCCTCACTCTGATCATCCTCCTCATGTCTTGATAACACCACATACTCAGTCATTGACAACTGTATAACATCCTCCTCAACAAGGTCTTGAGACAGTAATAGTGGTTGATTTAATGGCAACTGTGTCTCATCATCATCATCCACTTCCTTTGACCTTAAATGCCGTTCCCCTCTGTCATCTTCTTGTGATTGGGTACCCTCTAGAGGTTGTGAATCAGGGCATAAGATGTCATGTTCCTCTGCAAGCGTGCTTGGAGAGACGGTCAAATGAAGGATTGGTGATGAGACGAGCTCATCACTATATCCCAGTGTGGGATCACTTCTTTGACCAGACCGTCTATGGTGGGAGGAAGGATGATCAGAGTGAGGATTATGTTGACCAGACTCTTGGCTACTGAGAGTGGACTTGGTGGAAGACAGGGTGGTGCTTAACCGACTGGAAGCAGTATCAGCTGACATCCAACCGACCACCTGTTCGCAGTGGTCGGACCTCGAGAGTGATGTCCTGCGACGCCCTGTAAAATTAGACATGAAGCTAGGTATGGTGGATGTCTTTCTTTCTTGTGCTCTGGCACCAGGCACAGTTTCTCCGCGTCCTGACCCGCGCCCTGAACTATCAGGATCACGTCCACTTCCCCGTCCCTTTTTACCCGCCTTCTTCATCTTACACGGAATATGTGACTTTGATATTTGAGTTTGAAGACTTAACAGTATTTCTTCCTATTCTGCAACTGTGCACAGTACACAGAATAGGCTGCTAAACTGCGGTGACGCACACTGAATGGAATATGTGACTTTGATATTTTACTTTGAAGACTTAACAGTATTTCTTCCTATTCTGCAACTGTGCAGAGTACACAGAATAGGCTGCTAAACTGCGGCGAAGCACACTGAATGGAATATGTGACTTTGATATTTGAGTTTGAAGACTTAACAGTATTTCTTCCTATTCTGCAACTGTGCAGAGTACACAGAATAGGCTGCTAAACTGCGGTGACGCACACTGAATGGAATATGTGACTTTGATATTTTAGTTTGAAGACTTAACAGTATTTCTTCCTATTCTGCAACTCTGCACAGTACACAGAATAGGCTGCTAAACTGCGGTGACGCACACTGAATGGAATATGTGACTTTGATATTTGAGTTTGAAGACTTAACAGTATTTCTTCCTATTCTGCAACTGTGCAGAGTACACAGAATAGGCTGCTAAACTGCGGTGACGCACACTGAATGGAATATGTGACTTTGATATTTTAGTTTGAAGACTTAACAGTATTTCTTCCTATTCTGCAACTGTGCACAGTACACAGAATAGGCTGCTAAACTGCGGTGACGCACACTGAATGGAATATGTGACTTTGATATTTTACTTTGAAGACTTAACAGTATTTCTTCCTATTCTGCAACTGTGCAGAGTACACAGAATATGCTGCTAAACTGCAGCGAAGCACACTGAATGGAATATGTGACTTTGATATTTTAGTTTGAAGACTTAACAGTATTTCTTCCTATTCTGCAACTCTGCACAGTACACAGAATGTGCTGCTAAACTGCGGCGAAGCACACTGAATGGAATATGTGACTTTGATATTTGAGTTTGAAGACTTAACAGTATTTCTTCCTATTCTGCAACTGTGCAGAGTACACAGAATAGGCTGCTAAACTGCGGTGACGCACACTGAATGGAATATGTGACTTTGATATTTGAGTTTGAAGACTTAACAGTATTTCTTCCTATTCTGCAACTGTGCAGAGTACACAGAATAGGCTGCTAAACTGCGGTGACGCACACTGAATGGAATATGTGACTTTGATATTTTAGTTTGAAGACTTAACAGTATTTCTTCCTATTCTGCAACTCTGCACAGTACACAGAATGTGCTGCTAAACTGCGGCGAAGCACACTGAATGGAATATGTGACTTTGATATTTTAGTTTGAAGACTTAACAGTATTTCTTCCTATTCTGCAACTCTGCACAGTACACAGAATGTGCTGCTAAACTGCGGCGAAGCACACTGAATGGAATATGTGACTTTGATATTTTAGTTTGAAGACTTAACAGTATTTCTTCCTATTCTGCAACTCTGCACAGTACACAGAATGTGCTGCTAAACTGCGGCGAAGCACACTGAATGGAATATGTGACTTTGATATTTTAGTTTGAAGACTTAACAGTATTTCTTCCTATTCTGCAACTCTGCACAGTACACAGAATGTGCTGCTAAACTGCGGCGACGCACACTGAATGGAATATGTGACTTTGATATTTTAGTTTGAAGACTTAACAGAATGTGCTCTAATCTGCAACTTTGCACACTAAACAGAATGTGCTCTAATCTGCAACTTTGCACACTAAACAGAATGTGCTCTAATCTGCAACTTTGCACACTAAACAGTATGTGCTCTAATCTGCAACTCTGCACACTAAACAGAATGTGCTCTAATCTGCAACTTTGCACACTAAACAGAATATATGAAATTTTTTTGTTTTTGTTTTTTTCCCCCCACACAAAATAACCTGCTGCCCCCACACACAGTAGTCCTAAAAAGGACTTTTGGTTCTTTTTTTTCACAAATTTGCTTTTTTTCTCCCTACACTGACTTTCCCTTCCTATCCTCATCTCTCCCTGGCTAAGACTGAGCCGAACTCGCTGGTCAGGTGCTATACAGCACCCGACCACGGGTTCTGGCCAGCCAATCAGTGTAATGCCAGCAGCCAACATGGCTGCTGGCATTACACTGATGTCAGAGCCTCCCTGCACGTTTATTGGCTGCGCAGCAGCCGCAAAACGTGCGGGGAGGAGACCCGAACATGGCGGGCGAGCACATGCGGTACTCGTACGAGTACCACCATGTGCCGAGCAGAGCGATGCTCGAGCCGATCCGAGCATCGGCCGAGCATGCTCGCTCAACACTAGATATTATATAAATGTGTTACGTTTTAGTTATGCTCTTGACTTAGAGATAATATATCAGCTTACAGCATTTATTATATTGGATCTCCCAGTCAATATAGAATAGCCCTTGATTAATGCACAATGGTGTTGTCCTTGCAGTGGACTGTCACCATTGTACCGATTTGGGCATAGTTTTTGTGCTTAACGATGGAGCCAGTTGTGTGTCTGTTGTAACCCCAGGCTGAGTACATTTATATTATTATACTTATGGGACATGCACCCACATATTTAATTATTTTTTTAAATTGTCACTTTCATTTTGGTGAGTGCCAGTGCCTTATATTGTATATATATATATATATATATATATATATATATATATATATATATATATATATCCAGTGGAAAAAAACACACTCATGGGTCTTTTAAAGTGAACAAAATGTGATAATTTTTTGTACCTATGTTTTTGCCCAGAGGCCGAAACATCTATACAATAAATCAGCACATTATGTTCACTTTAAAAGACCTGTGAGTGCAATTTTTTTTCCACTGGATATCTAAACATCTTTGAGACTGGCACCCAGACAAGTTTTCCTGATATTTCTAGTGAGTGCTTTACCTTAACATTGCGTTATCATATTGTAGATAGGAACGCACTCCTTTTTTTCTATTACAATCATTTTTTATTATTACAAAAGTTAGATACACTATAACCATGTGTAGCATATTAATTTTTAAAAATGTAAGTCTCCCAACTATGCAGCTTGATATCCGCATCCTATGGTCATTCACAATGTAACCAGCTGCATCGAAAACCTGCTCAGACTCAACACTTGCTGGAGGGCAACTAAGGTCAATACTGGCCATACATACTGTTTTATTTGCCAGTAGTGCATGGGGTAATTGTTTCTGCCTAGAAATTAGCTATACTGCAAGTATGCAGAAACCATCTCACATGCAGTGGGACCACTCCATGCTGAGTATGGGACCAACCCAAACTGAGGGAGCAAGTCCTAAAGAGATGTGCTGCCACCAGTGTCACCCCCACCACAACTACCAATGTTGGATATTTGCTGCCCCTGCTGAGTAGGGATGGGTGAAAACTTTCACCTCAAACCAAAGAGTGTCAGGCTCCCACAGCAGCCATTCAGCATATCTTTGAGCTACAGAAGATAGGCAAATAAAGGGGAATTGAAGCTTAGTTTAGGGGGTCTTTTAGGTAGGACATTTGTTCTCTGTATTAGGGAAGTCTAGGAATTATATATATATATATATATATATATATATATATATATATATATACACATATACATATACGCTTAGAAAATTAGCTTTACTGGGGGGTTTTCACATCCTCCCCAGAGCAGAAAATGTACACGGAAGTACAAAAGAATTATGGCAATTCTAGGGGAAATCAACTGCACCATAAACATTTCCATTGATTTAAGTGAGGTCTCCATTGAGAAATTAATGGGAATTTGGAATTTAGTATTTGTCCCCTATGGTGTATTTGGTTTGCTCCAGAATTGCTCCAGTTGCTTAGTACATCAGGTTCAGAGAAACTTAAAAGTGTGATTTTCTTTACATTTGGAATAATCATAATTGCACAATGCACTGAAAACAACCTTATCTCTGAAGGAGTTAACAAAATAGCTTATTTATATTGATAGAATATGAGATTCAGTGTTATAATAATGTTGAAAAGAATATCACAGTAGGGAGACAGTAAACCAGATTCTTCATTGTTTCAGCAATTTTGTATTGTAATTACAGTATAGACAAAAGAAGGTTATTTCTGTGTCATGATCATTTTTGTTAATTATCTGCTCTAATCTAAGGAATATGCTCTACCTCACGCTTCATCAATGCCTTTGTTATCTTATTGAAATTGATTTAGTTAAACTTATGGATTGTGAAGAAGAATTTCCAAGCTGGTATGAACTGCTGTCGATCAATAATTCATACAGAGGGTTTTCTGTGAGAATACCATACTGCTCATTGGAAGTTGATATATTGATTTGTCTCTACAGTTTTGTTGACATTTGTTTTGAATATTGATCACTAGCTTTAAATTCAAATAGATTTATATCTGCATTAGTTTAAAGACATTTATGTTTACCTCTTTGAGTGCCTAAGAGGTAACCAATTCATTTATCATGTTCTTTATTTTATTGCCATTTGAAATGAACCCTATCACCTAAAAAATAAAGCTTTGGTGATTTTGATGTTGTATTAGCCATTACTTTGTTTAGAAAAATAGTTATGTGTTATCTATATGTTATTCTAATTAAAACATGTCTTTTGTCTTATGGGTCTACTGAATAAACAAATGTAATGATAGCATATTCACTGTTGCTCTTTATTTAATAAAACATTAGCACGAGTTCTTGTAAACCCCCTTAATTTAAGCTGAATGGAGTCTTAAAAGTAGAGATGCAAGGAGATGTTCACCCAGCATTGTGTAATCAATAGACCTGACTAGTGGCAAAACACATGTTGTCACTCATTCAACTACAATGATAAGTTGTGTTATGCATTGTTCCAAATCTGAGTGTGAATACCAGCATATTTTAGTTTTGCTATCCTATATTTGCAGTGATTATTTGAAATTACAACATAGTGGGCTAAAACTTTTATAACCACCAGTGGTTCAAGATAAATGGGGACAGTCTTGCACATAGTGTGCTAAGGAGTAGCTGTCAGTCTTTCAACTTCAACTCACATTATGACCAAACAACACCTTTAAGTTACTTAGCTTAGCTAGGTGTATTGTGAGTTGAATTTGGACAACAGTGGATGTGCTGTATGTGTGGTTACCAATGCTCCAACACCTTTCTCCCAGGCAATATATGCAAGTTTTGTGTTCCATGCATCAATAAGTGCAAAATTATTTAGAGAAAAGATGAAAAATGGGACAGATTTTTTTGGGGGGTGGGGGGTTTGGAACGGAGTGCAAAGGTGGATGCCCTCACAGACTGTCTGGTGACTCTGGGCTGTCTTGGGGTTGTTGTGGGGGTCACACTGGAGGGGGAGGTGGTTGCAGTTGATCCCTCAGTTGACTGCTGGCTTCATTCCACCTTTACCCTCTGGAGGCTATTCTGCTCACACATTTTGGTCAGCATCTGGCCAAACATATCAATGAGTCCAGTCCCAATATGGTGTAACTCCATGGTGATGATGATTTGCTGTGATTCTATAGCTCTGACAGTGACTGTGGTTCTCTCCATGTGTCACTGACACCTCCTGGAGTAGCACCTGGCCTCCCTCAGCAACCTACTCTGGATGCTGATGAACTCCTCATCCATCCTGACCATTGGAGGATCTGAGGATCCCTCTCCTCTTTGGTCTGCCTGTGTCTGTTGACCATTGTTGTCCTCAAGGTCTGTATGTGGGTCAGATGCTGCATCTGGTGGTGAGGTGTATGGAGATGCAGGTGTCAGGGGGCCAGCTTGTGAGGCATGTTAGGGTGATGGTTGTGCCACCACATATATTGTCTCCCCACTGGCCACTGATGCCTGTTCCCCTTGTTCACTCCTTGCTGGGGGTTGAATAGGGAGAGTGGTTGAGGGTGCTGTGGCTCACCTATAAGGACCAAATGTTCATAGCCCAGTGGCCATGGGTCATACCATGGCCTCTCAGATGCAACATACGTTTTGAAGCTAAGTGTATTTTTTTGGCCTACGCTCGTTAGCCATTCTGGTAGCTGTGCTACACAGACATGGTTAATGTTCAGTAATGCTTTTTGCCTTACTGACTGTTTTACCATGCTTTATTGGATCAAGCCCTCAATTTGTCATTTGATGAATCATAGAATGGCTAATGCTCAAGCAAGTCCTCTGATTCAAATAAAGACACAGGTGCACACACATACACAAACATAAACAAGCACACTTGGAATGGAAATGGAAAGTTTTTTCTTCACATATTCACAGACCTTCTGACCTCCCTAGCTTTACATCAATTCAAATTACTTATCCTAGGAGACTTAAATGACTGGGTTGCTGAAAAACTCAGCCTCACATGGGATACAATCTCCATTTAAGCTTACAATGAACTTCATGCAAGCTATTTTTCTATAAATGTGGTCACACATTGGATCTTATGTTCCATGATAGATTAGAACTATATAATTTAACAATCAATCAAGTGATATTGTCGAATCACTACTCCATCCATTTTTTTCACCTCTTCATACTTAAATTGGGGCTACACTAATAGATATAACTAAATACAATCCATTAAGGGCTATTATTCCATAAGACCTTATTTTTTTCTCATCTGAAAACTGGTCTTTGAGGATATATATAAGCACAGGCTGGGATGCATATTCTTTAGTCCATCACCTTATCAGGAGTATGGTAATGGAATTGGACACCATTGCATCAGATTGTACTGAACACCTACCTAAACACCATCAAGCACCCTGGTTCAGTAGTACAGTCATAAAAGGGAGAGGACTCTGGCTTAAAGTATGCTGGATGAAGACTCTTGCATTTGAAGACAAGCTCAAACTGGTCAACCACATAAAAACACCCTACCAGATAGCTATTACTCTGGAGAAGTCAGAATTCTTGTCAATTAAAATCTGGAAAGTAAGCATCAGACCTGTTAATCTATTTTGCACAGCAGAAAGGCTCTGTACACCAACATGCCTGCTATCTTTGACATTATTCTGCAAAATAATAAAAAAGGTTGTGATCTACTATCTGCAAGTTAGATGTATAGATGTCACTGGAAATGGCACCAAAATAGTTCCATGATATCCATAGAAAGGTACTTTTCAAACTCTTCTACAGGCCTTCCTGCTAAAAAAAAGCTTTAAATAATAGGGAATAAGTGGAATACAGCGCTACACTTAGTTTTATATACTAAAAATAATACAATAATAATGATACCTAAAGAGCTTGTGTGGAGGAGTAAAAGAAAGTGAATAAGAAGAGTCAAAAGACTCCTACATTGAAGGGACTAGTGTTGTTGATTTTATGTGTATAGATATTTAAAAATATTAACTGTCCCTGCATAAGAAGAGGTTCTCCCACAGACAGACTCTGTGCAGCTAGTCTCAAATTGATGCAGAAATCCACAATTCAAAGAGGTTCAACATGTAAAACATATAAGGGGAGGGGAGAGACAGCGCAACCAGTAACTAAGTGCAGTATTTATTACAAGGTATATAAAATAAATCAAATAAGACAAAACAGAATAAAACAATAATTTGGATAAAAACAATTAATATGGATATGCACGGAGAGCTGATAAACATATGACATATAACCGAGGTACACAAGAGTACCGGATATACACGGGTAAAATATAAGGTGAGAGCTACATAGTATGGGAGTGTGTAGCTATATATACATATAAGTATAAGATGGCTCCTTACTGGAGAGTGGACTTAATAAGCGTGCTTCTATACTAAGAAGTAGAGCTCAGCTTATGTCCCTCGATCCGGTTTGGATGGCCCCTTACTTGGTATAGGCGTTGTATCTTAGCGCATCTCCCAGTGTGTCTCTCTGGGTCTCAACCCGATGTCCTCCTTGTTTGTATTTTCCCGTTGTGTGTATTCCGATATGCTGTGTTCTATTAGTTTTCGGCACTCCAATTGTTCCCCGTGTAGTAGTCAGGATTCAGCGTCTCCGTGCTCCACGTGGTTCTCTCTCAACTCTGACGCGTTTCGGCGCTCCGTTTGCACCTTTCTCAAAGAGTATCTGATTGGCTGTTAGCTTTCCCTAGTATTTATAGCTTTGAGCAGTGTCCATCAGAACTTAAATTGGCATGATAATTGATTACAAACACTGTTTCTCTTCATCACGTTTCTCCATAGCTAGCACCGCTCAAAACAACCATGATATAGTCATAGTAGATAAGGCTGAAAAAAGACATGCGTCCATCAAGTCCAGCCCATGCCAATAACACTCCTGTCGATCCAGAGGAAGGCAACAAAAAAGCCCTCTGGAGCAATTTCCAGTGTAGGTGTGTGTGTGTGTGTGTCAAATAGTTCCCCGGCTCAATATCCTATTTGCTTTGAAGCCATCTGTCATAACTGTCAATATTGTTCTGTGCTAGATAGGCATCCATTGCTTTTTTGAATGCAGTTACATTATCTGCAAGCACAACATCACGAGGCAAAGAATTCCATAGCCTTACCGCCCTTACTGTAAAGAATCCCTGCCTGTGTTTTAGTCGAGAGCGCCTTTCCTCAAGTCTTAATGGATGACCTCTTGTTCTTAGCTCAGCTCTTTGCATAAATAATTCATTGGATAGTTCTTTGTATTGACCTTGAATGTATTTGTAAATGGTAATCATATCACCCCTTAGACGTCTCTTTTCTAATGTAAACAAACCCAGTTTGGCTAGTCTCTCTTTGTAACTCAGATCCTCCAATCCCTTTATCAGTTTTGTTGCACGTCTCTGCACCTTTTCCAGTTCAGCAATGTCTTTTTTTAGAACAGGTGCCCAAAATTGTACTCCATATTCTAGATGAGGCCTAACCAAGGATTTATACAGAGGTAGGATAATATTAGCATCCCTTGCTTCTACACCTCTTTTTATGCAGGCTAGTACTCTATTTGCTCTTGCAGCAGCTGAGTGACTCTGCACACTGCTGTGAAGACTATTGTCTATCAGTACACCTAAATCTTTCTCTAATGAGGATTTCCCAAGTTGTTTCCCATTTAGAGTATATGTAGCAAGTTTGTTTCTACAACCCAAATGCATAACCTTACATTTATCTACATTAAATGACATCTGCCACTTTGCTGCCCATTCACTTAGTTTATCTAAATCCTTCTGTAGGGAAAAAACATCGAGCTCTGTATGTATTTCCTTACACAGCTTAGTGTCATCAGCAAAGATTGAGATGCTACTTTCAATTCCCACTTCTAGATCATTAATAAACAAATTAAAAAGCATTGGGCCCGGGACTGAACCCTGCGGCACCCCACTTATAACCCTAGACCAATTTGAAAAAGTTACATTTACAACAACTCTCTGCCATCTATCATTTAACCAGTTCTCAATCCATGTACAGATAACACCACCCAAACCGAAGCCTTTTAATTTATGCAGTAACCTGTTGTGAGGCACTGTGTCAAAGGCTTTTGCAAAATCCAAGTATACTACATCAATAGCAATTCCCCTGTCCAAATTACTACTCACTCTTTCATAAAATGCAAGTAAATTAGTCTGACATGATCTGTTCTTCATGAAACCATGCTGATTCCTACTAATGATATTGTTTGTCTTCACGTAGTTCTGAATACTGTCAGTTAATAACCCTTCTAGTATCTTACCCACTATGGAAGTCAAGCTCACAGGTCTATAATTTCCTGGTTTGGATCTTGCTCCCTTTTTAAACAATGAAACTACATCAGCTTTCCTCCAATCACAGGGCACTATGCCTGATGAAAGCGAATCAATAAATATTAAGTATAATGGTTTTGCTATTACTGAACTAAGTTCCTTAAGTACCCTTGGGTGTATACCGTCCGGTCCAGGCGCTTTATTCACTATAACCCTTTCCAGTCTCTTTTGGACCTTGTCCTCAGTAAGCCATGTAGATGTTGGAGGAAATTCCATGGTTTTGTCTGTTTGCCCACAGCTTGTCATTTCTGCTTCCTTTGTATATACTGAAGCAAAGAACGTATTTAGGGTGTCAGCCATAGCTTTATCCTCACTAATCAATTCACCTGTTTCAGTCTTAAGAGGACCAATATCAACCTTAACTTTTTTGTTGTTAATATACTTATAGAATTGTTTAGGGTTTTTCTTGCTCTCATTTGCAATGTTTCGCTCATTTTCTATTTTAGCTAGCTTAATTGCTTGTTTGCAGATTTTATTACATTCTTTATATTTTTTAAATGATGCATCTGACCCATTTGACTTAAACACCTTAAAAGCCTGCTTTTTATTTCTCATTTCCCTGCTAACCACATTATTAATCCACATTGGTTTTGCTTTACTTCTCTTGTGCTTATTCCCCAATGGTATATATTGACCGGTATATTTGCCCAACAGCATTTTAAATACATTCCATGACTCTTGTGCATTTTTATCTTTGAAAATTACATCCCACTGGATATCCTTTAAAGCTTCTTTTAACTTTGTAAAATTAGCCTTTTTGAAATTGAATGTTTTGGTTAAACTCTTGCTATTGGGTTTCTCATAACAAACTTCAAAGGATACAATATTGTGGTCACTGCTGCCCAAATGTTCCCTTACCTGCACATTGTTTACAATGTCAGAATCGTTTGAGAGCACTAGGTCAAGCAAGGCCTCTTTTCTAGTTGGCTCCTCTACTAGTTGGGACATAAAATTATCATTTATCATACTTAGAAAAATATTTCCCTTTGTTGTGCCTGAAGTCATATTGCTCCAGTCAACTTCAGGGTAGTTGAAATCTCCCATTATAATTACCTTTGCTGACCTAGCAGCCTTTTCCATTTGCAGTAAAAGTTGGGCTTCCTCCAACTCCCCAACATTAGGTGGCTTGTAGCAAACCCCCACCAATATCTTTTTATTATGTGTGCCCCCAGTATGTATTTCAACACACAAGGCCTCTACCTTTTCATTGGACCCTTCATTTATATCTTCCCTTAAACTAGGTTTTAAGGCCTGCTTTACATATAGGCATACCCCTCCTCCCCTTTTATTAACCCTGTCCCTCCTAAAAAGTGAATAACCCTCTAGATTGACTGCCAAGTCATACGTATCATCTAACCAGGTTTCAGACACTCCAATCAGATCATACTGCTCATGTACTGCAATCATTTCTAGTTCCCCCATCTTACCAGCCAGACTGCGAGCATTTGCATGCATACATTTTATCTTTTTGCCATTCTTAAAGATTTCTTTCTTTTTCAGATGTATTTGTCTTTTATCAGGCTGTAACAATGGCAACTCCCTATTAGATGAACTAGCCCATTCCCCCTCTCCATCCCCATGACCCTTCTCTAATCCCATTCCCTCAATTATACTATCTTCCCCAGCCTGTGTTGCAGCTCCCTCCCCCCCCCCTTTCTAGTTTAAAGTCTCCTCCAGCCTTCTAACCATCCTATCACCCAGCACCGTGGCCCCTCTTCCACTAAGGTGCAATCCATCACTACTATAAAGATTGCGCCCAAGGGAAAAGACTGACCAGTGCTCTAGGAACCCAAACCCCTCCTGCTTACACCAAGTCTTTATCCACGCATTTAACTCCCTAATCTCCCGTTGCCTTTCTAATGTAGCTCGTGGCACAGGTAGAATTTCAGAAAATACTACCTTAGAGGTCCTCTGCTTAAGCCTATATCCTAGGTCCCTGAAATCCTTCTTAACGGACCTCCATTTTCCACTGACTTTGTCATTAGTACCAACATGTACCATGACAGCCGGGTCATGCCCAGCCCCTCCCAACAATCTATCAACCCGATCAGCCACATGTCGAACCCGAGCTCCCGGGAGACAGCAAACTGTACGATTGTGGCGATCTTGGCGACAGATTACCCTGTCTGTCTTCCTAATAATAGAATCCCCTACCACCACCATCTGTCTAGGTCTGCCTGAGTCCTGGATCCCATCCGTGCTAGAGGGGCTGTTCACTCGGCTGTTAGAGATAACAGTCCTCTCCAGCAAAGACATTCCTGTGTCAGCATCCCCAACATCATTACTTAATGTAGCAAATCTGTTAGGATTAGTAAACACAGGAGTGTCCTCCCTATTTCTCTGTCCACCCCCCTTGCTATGTCTAACTGTAACCCATCTGGCTACCTGCTCTTTCTTTGTGCAGTCTCCACCCCCAGAACTACCTACCACCACTTCCTGCTGCTCAGTCAGCAGAACCCTCTCAAGATAGTCCGTCTTTCTCAATGTTGCAACCTGCCCCTCCAGATCTCTAATACGAGCTTCCAGAGAGACCACTTGCTCACATCTGCCACAGAGGTATGCACCCTGGAACGGTTGTTCCAGGTGTGCAAACATATGGCAGTTTGTGCACTGAGTTAAATGGACAATCATGCTACCACTCATATGTGCCAGTTACCACAAGATAAAAAGGCAGGCAAAAATAGCTGCACAATAAGTTTGATAAATGTGTTCCCCTGTGTAATCCCCTGTATTTGAATTCCCCCTGTTTTAAATTCCCACACTTACCACCCTTCTGCACTTGAATTCCCCCTGTTTTAAATTCCCACACTTACCACCCTTCTGCACTTGAATTCCCCCTGTTTTAAATTCCCACACTTACCACCCTTCTGCACTTACACACTGAGGCAAGATTCACACGTTCAAGTATTCACTACGTATCTGCTATTTAAGCCAGGAATCCAAGAATTACAAACACAGCAATTAGTCACTCCCACCACACCAGACTTCAATTATTTATCACAGCAAAGAGGGAAAACAAAACTCAGAGAGATTTGTTTTTAACCTCTTCCTTACCACACCACACAATATTCTTATGCTATTATTCCAGCAAGTATCCAATCTCAGTCTTTCAGGGCACAGGGCACTGATGAACTTACAGAGCTCTCTCACTCCTTGCTATATAAGCCAGGAATCCACCAATTACAAACACAGCAATTAGTCACTCCCACCACACCAGACTTCAATTATTTATCACAGCAAGGAGGGAAAACAAAACTCAGAGAGATTTGTTTTTAACCTCTTCCTTACCACACCACACAATATTCTTATGCTATTATTCCAGCAAGTATCCAGTCTCAGTCTTTCAGGGCACAGGGCACTGATGAACTTACAGAGCTCTCTCACTCCTTGCTATATAAGCCAGGAATCCACCAATTACAAACACAGCAATTAGTCACTCCCACCACACCAGACTTCAATTATTTATCACAGCAAAGAGGGAAAACAAAACTCAGAGAGATTTGTTTTTAACCTCTTCCTTACCACACCACACAATATTCTTATGCTATTATTCCAGCAAGTATCCAATCTCAGTCTTTCAGGGCACAGGGCACTGATGAACTTGTGAAAAGTCACATGTGAAAATTTTAGCCTCAAACTGAAATTGGCGAATAATGGTACTTACCGCTTGGCAAATAATTTCCTGTGAAAAGTGCAGATTTTCCACTATTTTCGCCTACCTCATTACATTGAAATAAATGGGAATTTTGAATTTACACACACCACATAATAAATATTATTTTATTTCACAAAGGTACAGTATAAAAGGAGCATGAGTGTGCCTGTGTTGGTGGGTGTAGCCTGGAAATAATCAGTTGAACAGGGAATTTGTTTTTGGGGGGTTTCTTATCTGGTATTCGGGTGACAATTAATAACACATAAATCAATAAAATAAAAAATTTGTATGTAAAGTGATAGAGACAGGAAGACCCTGCTATAAGCTTCCACTGTGTGCACTGATACTTGACTTGATAGAGTATTTTGTAGAGGATGACTTGTTAGATTTGTTATTAGAGGCCCAAGCCCTGAGGAAACATTGATTTGTAGGTCTTAGGCTTGTCTGGCACAAGCCCTAAGGAAACATTGATTTGTAGGACTTAGGCTTGTTAGAAACAAACCCCAAATTTTTTTTCTCTAGGACTATGTTTTTATTTATGTATTTATTTATTTATTTATTTTAAAGCATGAGCCCTAAGAAAAGAAAAAAATACCCTACTGGCCTAGTGCCAGCAAGTCATGTTGGCCAGTGGTCACTGGCCATTGTCAAATGTCCTCCTGAGTACATAATTGCAGACTTTGCAACTGCTTTTCTTACTGCTGCTGCTGCTGAGTTGTTTAAGCAGCAGGATGATTAGACAGCTGAAAGGGAATGGGATCAACAATAGCAGTAACATGGAAGATGGATGATGAAGGTTCCATTTGCCACGACTAGCTCCAGTGATACGCCTGAAGCAGTAGCAGCACAATAAGTAGCCCCCAGTCTATGTGGATAAAAGAAGAAGCTGGCCAATAATTCTTCTCCACCTGCCCCTCCACCAAAATTATCAGTGTGTTGTTATTAGAATAGACAGTTTTCCCTTGAGAGAAGGAACGGTGGCTCTTATCAGCAACTGCAATGTGCACAGCACAGTGTGTGTGGTAAATAACATTTGGGGGCACAACTGTATCCAAACACCATGACACCAGAACCCAAGTACTGCCGCTGTCACTATACCCCTTGTCCAGAACCCGCTAAGGACACATGACAACTTGCTGACATTTTAATAGTAATAATGAACCCTTCCTGCCAGCATCTTAGCATATTATGTGGGATGGAATCTCCTCAGATGACACTTGATGCCTTGCTGGCAATTCTCCTCCACCATACTACCATGTGTAGTCAGAGTACCTCACAATGTGCAATGAGTACAGATGAACTGCCACATCCTAAAATCAACAGAGTGGCTATCATTTGATGGGGAGGTAACGATGAACGAGGTGGATTGGCAGAAGAAGTAATTACTAGTGATGAGCGAGCATGCTTGGCCGATGCTCGGTTCGGCTCGAGCATCGCTCTGCTCGGCACATGGCGGTACTCGTACGTGTACCGCATGTGCTCGCCCGCCATGTTCGGGTCTCCTCCCCGCACGTTTCGTGGCTGCTGCGCAGCCAATAAACGTGCGGGGAGGCTCTGACATCAGTGTAATGCCAGCAGCCATGTTGGCTGCTGGCATTACACTGATTGGCTGGCCAGAACCCGTGATCGGTGCTGTATAGCACCCGACGCGCGAGTTCGGCTCATTCTTAGCCAGGGAGAGATGCGCTTAGGCAGGGAAAGTCAGTGTAGGGAGAATAAAATTGTTGAAACTCTTTCAAGACCCAAAAGTCCTTTTTAGGACTGTTGTGTGTGGGGGCAGCATTTATATTTTGTTTGGGGGGGCACAATTTCCTTTTTTTTGTGGGGGGGATATTTTTAAGGTGACATATAATACTAGATGCACAGGAAGTCAGTCTAGGGAGAATAAAATTGTTGAAACTCTTTCAAGACCCAAAAGTCCTTTTTAGGACTGTTGTGTGTGGGGGCAGCATTTATATTTTGTTTGGGGGGGCACAATTTCCTTTTTTTTGTGGGGGGGATATTTTTAAGGTGACATATAATACTAGATGCACAGGAAGTCAGTGTAGGGAGAATAAAATTGTTGAAACTCTTTCAAGACCCAAAAGTCCTTTTTAGGACTGTTGTGTGTGTGGGCAGCATTTATATTTTGTTTGGGGGGGCACAATTTCCTTTTTTTGTGGGGGGGACATGTTCTAAGGTGACATTGTACTAGGTGCACAGGGACAAATATTTCACAGTGCAGTGACAAGCTGACATATTCTGTTAGGTGCACAGGGCCAATGATTTTACAACGCAGCGACAAAAAGGGCCATTTTAAACATGTGCCTAGCCATAGATTATTGTCACATTCTGTTTAGTGTGCAAATTCACAAATTAACGTCACATATTCCGTTCACTGTGCCTAGCCACAGATTAGCGTCACATTCTGTTTCGTGTGCCTAGCCGCAGATTAGCGTCACATTCTGTTTCGTGTGCCTAGCCGCAGATTAGCGTCACATATTGTTTAGTGTGCCTAGCCGCAGATTAACGTCACATATTGTTTAGTGTGCCTAGCCGCAGATTAGCGTCACATATTGTTTCGTGTGCCTAGCCGCATATTAGCGTCACATTCTGTTTCGTGTGCCTAGCCGCAGATTACCGGCATATATTCCGTTTAATATGAAGAAGGCGGGTAAAAAGGGACGGGGAAGTGGACGTGATCCTGATACTTCAAGTAAATATACAGCAAATACTGTTTGGTAACAATTTTTCGCCTAAAATCGTTTTTATCTTCCTTTTTGTGTGTTTTACGGTCAGTCTGTAAAAATGGCGTACTACGGGCGAAACATCGTTCCCAGCAGCGACGTTGGAGTCCAAGATGCATCCAGACATCCTCCCTATGCTGTCCCTGAACCATTTCTGTGGTGTTTCCATCATTTTCTGACCTTTTCCTATGAACAGGCACCCTCCCCTCATCAGAGCAGGGGGTGCCTGGTGTAATGCTCGAGTCCTCCCATTGACTTCAATGGGGCTCGGGTGGTCGGCCGAGCACTCGAGCCTCCGGGGGCGCTCGGCCAGAGCACCCGAACACCCGAGCATCGGGGTGCTCGATCATCACTAGTAATTACCCTAGAAGGTGATGGCGAGCTAGTTGTTTTACTCATCATGGAACTTCCAGTCTCTGCCTGGGTTTCTCTACTCTTCCTCCTCACTGATCTTTGCCTTGCCTTTTACTGCCTTTCTGGAGAGTCAGGGGGTACAGCAACAGCAGTGCTTGATTTCTGTGGTGAGTGGCTTTAACATGTTTGACATAAATGTCATGGTGTCTGTGTTTCAGATGGAGAAAAAGGACCTCTTTCTTCTTGTCCTCCACATTCCCCTTCACTGTCTGTGACAGCAGATAATGTTGCCGCTTTTGATGCTACTGCCTCAGCAGTGCAACGAGGACCAAGAGTATTGCTGGTGCTGGCAAGTGGAACCTGTACTAGTCCCACATCACTTGTTGACTACATTCCCACTGTGTCACGGTGGTCTGTGGCACACTACCTTGCTCCTCAGCATCCTGCTACCCTTGCAACTCAGCAGCAGAAGGAATTAGAGCAGCTGCAACTCCAAACTTTCACTGGTAGTGGTGGTGGTGATGCCCATCCTCATGCCTGTCTCCCATTTCTTCTCAGTTTCTTCCACCCTAGCTTCTCCACCATCATCATCACCACCACACCACCACTAGTTCGGTTGGAAGAGGTAATGAGAAATGTGACAGAGGATCCATTAATGTCACACTTCGAATTTCTTTATGCAGCAGCAGGCAGAGGCAGTTAATCTGTTCTCCTGCTAATGGTGGTGGTATTAATTGTGTGCCTGCTCTCCTCCCAACAACAGTTCTGGCCTCTTAGTCTTCAGGATCCTGTTCCACTTGGACACTTTAGTAAAGAGAAGGGGAGGACTCCCAGTGACAGAGGAATGGCGTAGGCTCCCTTGCCTGCTAGTCTGGACACTCTCAAATGGTTCCCCTACCACTCTGGCTGCTTCACTATCACTACCACTACTACTAGCACCAACCACATTAAGTATACAGCCACTAGTAATATGAGGATATTGATTACCCCCTCCTTCACTCCTAACTGTAAAAAGCTGCTGGACTTTCTTATTAGTAGTAGTAGTTGGTCACAAATAAGCTTTAACATAAGTGAAATGCGTTGATCTGTTAGCTCACACCTCCTCATTAAGACGTTTCATGATCTGTAAACATTTATATATATTTTTGGATACTTTTTCACTCACGTGTTGCATTTTTTGAATACAATAAAGATATTGTTGATGTTATCAAGATACAAGGTGTCTGAAGGGTTTATGTAAGTGCAGCTGCACCTTTGTTCGTTTGTATTGGGTCATTGCATTCACAATGGAAAAACGTGGTAAAGCTGTACTTTTAGTGGGAATTCTTGCAGAATGCAAAAAGTAAATTGTTTTGCACTTTTGTCTTTCAGAGCTAAAGTGTTTGCCCATCCATACTCAGTGTGTGTTAGCAGCACATAGAATAAATGTGCATTTAATTGCTTTAACTGCTACTAGTGGTGGTAGTGGAGGTGTAGGTGGTGGTGGCAGGTCTGGAACTTGTGTGAACTCTGACTCTTGACACCTCCAACTAACTCAGTCATCCCTCTCCGTGCTTTGCATTTGCACAACAGCGGAAGGCAACGTGGATGTTATTGTTCAAGAGAAAAAGGCTGTGAGAGATCTGCAACACTATATTATATGCCCTTTGGTCCATTGAACTTTTAGGAGTTCTTATACTGCTGCTAGTTATCGCACATCTGACATATTTTACATAGAATCTGAAAGAGGATGTGCCTAGATATGATACAGCTTCCCCACTGCTCACATGTTTCTTCTAAATGTGACAACAGATACCAACATGTTTAGCTTCTGGATCATGACTGAAGTATAATTATACTGTAAATTTCATTTAGACTGAGAGGTCACTGAGGGAATCCTACTACTTCAGGGGCTAGATATTGCAGTGGCACTGTACATAAAACAGCAATATAAGAAAGCACAGTTATGTTTGTGGATGTTAATAAACTTTGTTGTTCTTAATTTATTTTATTGTTTATTTAAAAATGTTTTACAAGAAGATTTCTCTCATTTTCAAGTATGTCATGGAAAACTTTTACATTAAGAAGTTACACAAAATAGAGAAACAATAACAATATAAATACACATAAAATGCTGGGGGCTCATTGCATTCACAATGGAATTCTTGCAGAAGGAAAAATGTACAGCTGCATATTGTTTTTCGATACAAAGAAGCAGTAGGAATTTTAGATTGGGAGAAGATCTGATTTTTTTCCAGGCTTTTGGAGCTCTGAAGGAGAAGGCAGATCAATTGGCTTCTTTCTTGTAGTGTGTGATACTCAGAGAGTTGATAGCAGTAGAGCAAGGGTTGTAGTTAGTATGGAAAACTCGAGTGATCATACTGCTCATGCAGTAACTTTCGAGAAAAGTGGCTATAAAGTAGGAAAGAAAGGTGAAGGGTAGGTGTGGGTGAAAGGTACAGGTGTGTTCCCACCAAAAAATTTGCAAAAAACCCCGTGGTTGTCGGCTTTTTTGCAGGAAAACCCTATTTAAATAAATTGATTAAAATATTTGTTGTTTTTGCTCATTGGCAAAAATGTTTCTATATTTTTTCAGTGGCTAGAAAGTTTTCGCCCCCTCAATCAAATGTTTTTCACATTTTATCTATAAAAACGTGCCATTTTCCAGAAAGTAAAACACAATAAAGTAGCTACAGAGTGAGATAGAGGTGCTAGGCTGTTGTGCTGTGAGTTGGTTTGCAAAATTGAGGCAGGAGAGGCTCATAGTGACTGCTATCACTATGAGCAAGTTTAATAACTTAAAATGGAGGAGGTGGAAGGACCGTTATTAGAGATGAGCGAGCATGCTCGGCCGAAGCTCGGTTCGGCTCGAGCATCGCTCTGCTCGGCACATTGCGGTACTCGTACGAGTACCGCATGTGCTCGCCCGCCATGTTCGGGTCTCCTCCCCGCACGTTTCGCGGCTGCTGCGCAGCCAATAAACGTGCGGGGAGGCTCTGACATCAGTGTAATGCCAGCAGCCATGTTGGCTGCTGGCATTACACTGATTGGCTGGCCAGAACCCGTGATCGGGTGCTGTATAGCACCCGACTCGCGAGTTCTGCTCATTCTCAGCCAGGGAGAGATGCGATCAGGCAGGGAAAGTCAGTGTAGGGAGAATAAAAGTGTTGGTACTCTTTCAAGACCCAAAAGTCCTTTTTAGGACTGTTGTGTGTGGGGGCAGCATTTATATTTTGTTTGGGGGGGCACAATTTCATTTTTTTTTGTGGGGGGGATATTAGTAAGGTGACATTGTACTAGGTGCACAGGGACAAATATTGTACAACGCAGCGACAAAAAGGGCCATTTTAAACGTGTGCCTAGCCATAGATTATTGTCACATTCTGTTTAGTGTGCAAATTCACAAATTAACGTCACATATTCCGTTCACTGTGCCTAGCCGCAGATTAGCGTCACATTCTGTTTCGTGTGCCTAGCCGCAGATTAGCGTCACATATTGTTTAGTGTGCAAATTCACAAATTAACGTCACATATTGTTTAGTGTGCAAATTCACAAATTAACGTCACATATTCCGTTCACTGTGCCTAGCCGCAGATTAGCGTCACATTCTGTTTCGTGTGCCTAGCCGCAGATTAGCGTCACATATTGTTTAGTGTGCAAATTCACAAATTAACGTCACATATTGTTTAGTGTGCAAATTCACAAATTAACGTCACATATTCCGTTCACTGTGCCTAGCCGCAGATTAGCGTCACATTCTGTTTCGTGTGCCTAGCCGCAGATTAGCGTCACATTCTGTTTCGTGTGCCTAGCCGCAGATTAGCGTCACATATTGTTTAGTGTGCCTAGCCGCAGATTAGCGTCACATATTGTTTAGTGTGCCTAGCCGCAGATTAGCGTCACATATTGTTTAGTGTGCAAATTCACAAATTAACGTCACATATTCCGTTCACTGTGCCTAGCCGCAGATTAGCGTCACATTCTGTTTCGTGTGCCTAGCCGCAGATTAGCGTCACATTCTGTTTCGTGTGCCTAGCCGCAGATTAGCGTCACATATTGTTTAGTGTGCCTAGCCGCAGATTAGCGTCACATATTGTTTAGTGTGCAAATTCACAAATTAACGTCACATATTCCGTTCACTGTGCCTAGCCGCAGATTAGCGTCACATTCTGTTTCGTGTGCCTAGCCGCAGATTAGCGTCACATTCTGTTTCATGTGCCTAGCCGCAGATTAGCGTCACATATTGTTTAGTGTGCAAATTCACAAATTAACGTCACATATTGTTTAGTGTGCAAATTCACAAATTAACGTCACATATTCCGTTCACTGTGCCTAGCCGCAGATTAGCGTCACATTCTGTTTCGTGTGCCTAGCCACAGATTAGCGTCACATTCTGTTTCGTGTGCCTAGCCGCAGATTAGCGTCACATATTGTTTAGTGTGCAAATTCACAAATTAACGTCACATATTCCGTTCACTGTGCCTAGCCGCAGATTAGCGTCACATTCTGTTTTGTGTGCCTAGCCGCAGGTTAGCATCACATTCTGTTTCGTGTGCCTAGCCGCAGATTAGCGTCACATATTGTTTAGTGTGCCTAGCCGCAGATTAGCGTCACATATTGTTTAGTGTGCAAATTCACAAATTAACGTCACATATTCCGTTCACTGTGCCTAGCCGCAGATTAGCGTCACATTCTGTTTCGTGTGCCTAGCCGCAGATTAGCGTCACATTCTGTTTCATGTGCCTAGCCGCAGATTAGCGTCACATATTGTTTAGTGTGCAAATTCACAAATTAACGTCACATATTGTTTAGTGTGCAAATTCACAAATTAACGTCACATATTCCGTTCACTGTGCCTAGCCGCAGATTAGCGTCACATTCTGTTTCGTGTGCCTAGCCACAGATTAGCGTCACATTCTGTTTCGTGTGCCTAGCCGCAGATTAGTGTCACATATTGTTTAGTGTGCAAATTCACAAATTAACGTCACATATTGTTTAGTGTGCAAATTCACAAATTAACGTCACATATTCCGTTCACTGTGCCTAGCCGCAGATTAGCGTCACATTCTGTTTCGTGTGCCTAGCCGCAGATTAGCGTCACATTCTGTTTCGTGTGCCTAGCCGCAGATTAGCGTCACATATTGTTTAGTGTGCAAATTCACAAATTAACGTCACATATTGTTTAGTGTGCAAATTCACAAATTAACGTCACATATTCCGTTCACTGTGCCTAGCCGCAGATTAGCGTCACATTCTGTTTCGTGTGCCTAGCCGCAGATTAGCGTCACATTCTGTTTCGTGTGCCTAGCCGCAGATTAGCGTCACATATTGTTTAGTGTGCAAATTCACAAATTAACGTCACATATTGTTTAGTGTGCAAATTCACAAATTAACGTCACATATTACGTTCACTGTGCCTAGCCGCAGATTAGCGTCACATTCTGTTTCGTGTGCCTAGCCGCAGATTACCGGCATATATTCCGTTTAATATGAAGAAGGCGGGTAAAAAGGGATGGGGAAGTGGACGTGATCCTGATAGTTCAGGTCGCGGGTCAGGACGCGTAGAAACTGTGCCTGGTGCCAGAGCACAAGACAGAAAGACATCCACCATACCTAGCTTCATGTCTCAGTTTACAGGGCGTCGCAGGACATCACTCTCGAGGTCAGACCACTGCGAACAGGTGGTCGGTTGGATTTCAGCTGATACTGCTTCCAGTCGGTTAAGCACCACCCTGTCTTCCACCAAGTCCACTCTCAGTAGCCAAGAGTCTGGTCAACATAATCCTCACCCTGATCATCCTTCCTCCCACCATAGAGGGTCTGGCCAAAGAAGTGATCCCACACTGGGATATAGTGAGGAGCTTGTCTCATCACCAATCCTTGATTTGAACCTCTCTCCAAGCACGCTTGCAGAGGAACATGAGATCTTGTGCCCTGATTCACAACCTCTAGAGGGTACCCAATCACAAGAAGATGACAGAGGGGAACGGCATTTAAGGTCAAAGGAAGTGGATGATGATGATGAGACACAGTTGCCATCAAATCAACCACAATTACTGTCTCAAGACCTTGAGGAGGAGGATGATACACAGTTGTCAATGACTGAGGATGTGGTGGGATCAAGAAATGAGGAGGATGATCAGAGTGAGGAAGTGGAGGAGGACTTGGTGGACGATGAGGTCACTGACCCCACCTGGGAAGGTGGAGAGCCGAGCGATGACAGAAGTCCTGAGGGTGAGCCATCTGCAGCACCGCAACAGGCTGGAAGAGGCAGTGGTGTGGCTAAAGAAAGAAGGCGGACCGCACCAAACCGGCCCGCAAATGTTCCACGGAGCACCCCCTTGCGTAAATCTCCCTTGCCAAGGGCTAGGTGTTCCGCGGTATGGCGTTTTTTTAAGGAAAGTGCGGACGACAAAAAAATTGTAGTTTGCAACCTGTGCCACACCAGAATGAGCCGAGGCATGAACACTAGAAACCTCACCACCACCAGCATGATCCGACACATGGCATCCAAGCACCGTAATAAGTGGGAGGAACGCCAGGATCGTCAATCTGTGTCTGCAGGCCACACCACTGCCTCCTCTTCCCCTGTTTTCGGTGCCGGCCAATCGCCTATCGAAGGCGCAGGCCTGCATACCTCCCGCCCTGCACCTGTACCATCTGAAGCACCATCAGCGACCACATCCACTTCCCTGTCCCAGCGCAGCGTCCAAATGTCATTACCCCAGGCATTTGAGCGCAAGCGAAAATACCCAGCCACCCACCCAGAGGCCATAGCACTAACCTAACACCTTTCCAAATTACTGGCCATCGAAATGCTGCCATTTAGGCTTGTGGACACTGAGTCCTTCCGCAGCCTGATGGCAGCAGCTGTCCCTCGGTACGCAGTCCCCAGCCGCCACTACTTTTCCCGGTGTGCCGTCCCCGCCTTACACCACCATGTGTCCCTTAACATCACCCGTGCCCTGACCAACGCAGTTACTGGGAAGGTCCACTTAACGACTGACACATGGACAAGTGCTTGTGGCCAGGGACGCTACATTTCCCTGACGGCACACTGGGTGAATGTCGTGGAGGCTGGGAGCGACTCGGACCCTGGGATGGCACAGGTGCTACCCACGCCGAGGATTGCGGGCCCTACCTCCATCAGGGTTTCCGCCAGCACCTACGTTATTGGCTCCTCCTCCTCCTCCTCCGTTTCCACCTCCGAATTCTCTGCTCGCAGCGCCACTCACCCATCAGCCGGTAGCTGGAAGCAGTGTAGCACTGCAGTGGGGAAGCGTCAACAGGCCGTGCTGAAGCTGATCTGCCTTGGGGACAAACAGCACACGGCCTCAGAGCTGTTGCAGGGGATTAGTCACCAGACCGAGCAGTGGCTCTCGCCACTCAACCTGCAACCAGGCATGGTTGTGTGTGATAATGGGCGTAACTTGGTGGCGGCTTTGGAGCTCGGCAAGCTCACACACGTACCATGCCTAGCGCATGTATTTAATTTAGTGGTTCAGCGATTTCTAAAAACCTACCCCAATTTGCATGATCTCTTGACCAAGGTGCGCCGCGTGTGTGCACATTTCCGTAAGTCATCTACAGCTTCAGCCGGCCTGTTGAAGCTGCAGCAGCGCTTACAATTGCCAGCTCACCGGCTGCTGTGTGACGTGAGCACGCGCTGGAACTCCACCTTCCACATGTTGGCCCGGCTTTGTGAGCAGCAGAGGGCAGTAGTGGAGTACCAGCTGTTACACGGTCGTCGCCTCTCCGTTCAACTTCCTTTAATCAGAAGTGAGGAGTGGGAATGGATGTCAGACCTCTGTGAGGTTTTACGCAATTTTGAGGAATCGACACAGATGGTGAGCGGCGATAACGCTATTATCAGTGTAACCATCCCACTTCTGTGTCTACTGAAACGCTCGCTGCTCACAATTAAAACCGACGCTTTGCATGTGGAAGAGGTGGAAATGGGGGAGGAAGAGCTTACACAAGGTGATAGCCAGAGCACCCTCACTTCGTCTTCTCAGCGACAATTGGAGGAGGCGGAGGAGGAGGAGGAGGAGGAGGAAGACACGGTTGCCTCCGATACAGAGGGTAGCCATGGAACTTTATTTCCATCTCTTCAGCGTGGGTGGGCAGAAGAGGAGGAAGAGGATGAGGAGATTGAGAGTCATCCTCCTGGTGAGGACAGCGAAATCTTGCCTGTTGGTACTCTGGCACACATGGCTGACTTTATGTTAGGCTGCCTTTCCCGTGACCCACGCGTTATACGCATTTTAGACAACACGGATTACTGGGTGTTCACCCTTCTGGACCCCCGCTACAAAGAGAATTTCTCATCTCTCATTCCTCCGGTGGAGAGGACAAGCAAAATAGTGCAATACCAGAAGGTTCTTGTCGAAAAATTGCTCCAAAATTTTCCATCTGACAACGCTGGCGGCAGAGTACGTGCTACCTTGGCCAACCGAGAAGGGGAGAAAAGGGGAGCACACAGCAGTTCCGACAAAGGCAAGGCAACACTCTCCAAGGCGTGGGACACCTTCATGATACCCCGCCAGCACCCTCACCCTGATGCGCAGCCTAGTGTCACAAGGAGGGAAAAGTTTTGGAAGATGGTGAAGGAATACGCAGCAGACCGTGTCAGCGTCCTCAATGATCCCTCTGTGCCTTACAACTACTGGGTGTCCAAGCTGGACACGTGGTATGAACTGGCACTCTACGCCTTGGAGGTGCTGGCCTGCCCTGCCGCCAGCGTTCTGTCTGAGCGGGTATTTAGTGCTGCTGGTGGCATCATAACAGATAAGCGTATCCGCCTTTCCACCGAAAATGCTGATAGGTTGACACTTATAAAAATGAACAAGGCCTGGATTTCCCCTGACTTCTCCACTCCACTGGAGGAAAGCCCCGGGTGAACATAAAGTCACTTTAGATATGTTATTTACAATGATGGGAATACTCTGTATTCCCATTCACCCCTTCCACCCAAAAAACGGGTATATGGTTGACTCTTAATCTTCTCATCCTCCTCCTCCTCTTCCATATACCCAGTGATATAATTTTTATATAGGGCCAGCTCACCAGCGGGCCCTGTGATATAATTTTTATAAAGGGCCAGCTCACCAGCGGGCCCTGTTTGACAATTTTTGTATAGGTCAGCTCACCAGCGGGCCTTCTCATATAATGTTTTATTGGGTCAGCTCTCTAACGGGCCCTCTCATATAATGTTTTATAGCGTCAGCTCACTAGCGGGCCTTCGCATATAATGTTTAGGATGGTCAGCTCCGCAGCAGACCCTCACCCATAATGTTTTAGATGGTCGGCTCAGCAGCAGACCCTCATTCCTAATGTTTTAGATGGTCAGCTTAGCGGCATGCCCTCGCCCCTAATGTTTTAGAGGGTCACCAGCAGGCCATTAATCCTAATTTTTCAAGGCTGTGTATGATGCCCTCCTTTATGTGTAATAAAGGGTGTATTGGAGTGACATATCAGTCTAATTTTTGGCAGCCCTTTCACTTAGTGCATAGGCTTTATGAGTGTTGGACCACTACCTGAACTATTGTACCACAATGTGAATGAGGCCCTCCATTTTGTGATATACAGGTTGTATCGGAGTGCCTCAGGTCCTCCCATTGAATTAAATAGGGCTGGGGTGTTCGACAGAGCAGAAGGTAGTTCTTGGCTTCATCCACTAAGTCACTTCGTCACTTTTACTCAATGGATCAGACCCCACTGTTCCGACTATAAATTTTGGACTTAACAAGGGGAAACGGACATGTTGTAAAACCTGTGGTAGCTGCGGCCTCCGTTCCTGAATGCTGTACCTTACCCGGGCCATAACCACGTTGAACACCTGCTTTACGCTGCGCACGTTTCCCTCTTAATCATGGCCCCAGTTCCGAAAAATCGATGACATTTTTTGCAGAATTTGCAGATGATATACAAGTAAATATACAGCAAATACTGTCTGGTAACAATTTTTCGCCTAAAGTCGTTTTTATCTTCCTTTTTGTGTGTTTTACGGTCAGTCTGTAAAAATGGCGTACTACGGGCGAAACATCGTTCCCAGCAGCGACATTGGAGTCCAAGATGCATCCAGACATCCTCCCTATGCTGTCCCTGAACCATTTCTGTGGTGTTTCCATCATTTTCTGACCTTTTCCTATGAACCAGGTACCCTCCCCTCATCAGAGCAGGGGGTGCCTGGTGTAATGCTCAAGTCCTCCCATTGACTTCAATGGGGCTCGGGTGCTCGGCCGAGCACTCGAGCCTCCGGGGGCGCTCGGCCAGAGCACCCGAACACCCGAGCATTGGGGTGCTCGATCATCACTAACCGTTATGTGTCCAGTGAGTCTGAGGAGGAGGAAGTGACCACTACCACTAACATGAAAGGAAGCCCTGGTTCCCCATACCCAGTGCTGGCCAGTCCCTCTAGATCACCCCAGGGATCTTGGGGAAATTTTTGTCAAGGGCAGAGGATGAAGAGGGTTGTAGAGTGAGCAGGACAGGTCAGCTACCTGTGCCTGCTGCCAGTGCTATGCCTGCTGCCATTGATGCCCCTGCTGCCAGTGCTGAGCCTCTTGCCATAGATGCCCTTGCTGCCAATGTAATTGTAATTGTAATTCACAGGAAGGGGGGGAAGAGGGGGAGATGATGCCAAGTATGACAGCAGGGTACCCTAAATCACATTTGCTATCCCTAAGCAGTTTTGCCACTATTACTACTACTAAGAAGGTCCAGCAGCTTGTACAGAGTGTTAGGAATAAATGAAGGGATGATCATATTACTAGTGAGGAGGAAAACTCAGGAACTGAAATGGATGTGGTTTGTCTTAGTAGTAGTAACACTGATGATGAAGCAGATGGTGGGACTAGTGTTAGGACAGTGGTAGGGGAAGTAATGCAGAGCATCCAGACTAGCAGTCAAGCTAGCCCACAACATTCCCCTGATCCTGGGAGTCCCCTTCCCCCTAAGGCATTGTCCAGGTGGAACATGATCCTGATGAAGGAAGAATTGTTGCCTAGCAGCAATAATACCACCGCCAAAGAACAGCTTCCTGTGCCTGCTGCTAGTGCTGCCAGTCTGCCTTCTTTAGGTCAAAAAGAAATGGCAATTGTGACATTAGGGGACCGTCTGTCACATTTCTCATCACCTCCTCCAACCAGTTTGATGTCTGTAATAGAGCAACAGCAGCAAGAAGGGACTGGTGGGGGTAGTGATGATGATGGTGTAGAGACTGGGGTGGAAGAGACATTAATGACCTTTTTAGCCCAAACTGAGAAGGAGTTGGAGACAGGTATGGTGATGGGCATCACCACCAACACTACCATCAGTGAGCTTTTGGAATTTGCTGAGTTTGCTACTGCTCTAATTCCTGCTGCTGCTGAGTTGCAAGGGCAACAGAATGCTGAGGAGCAGGCTAGTGTGCCACATATCACCGAGGACACAGTAGGAATGGGGTCAAGTGATGCGGGACTAGGACAGGTTCCATTTGCCAGCACCAATACTCCCAGTCCTAACTGCAGTGCTGATTCTGAGGCAGCAACAGCCGCAACATCATCCTTTGCCCCTGCCAGTCAGGGGAAATGTGGAGGAGAAGAAGAAAGAGGCCATTATTCTCCACCTTTCCCCACCCCTTGGGTTCTGGGTTGTGGGACTATTTTTCCCTTGGACTAGGCACAGTGCAGTCTTCACAAACAAGTCAATGAAAAGGGGAAAGGATAACATGCATGAAATACAGACACCATGACATTTATGCGAAACACCTACCAAAGAAATCGGGCACTGCTGTTGCTGTACTCCCTGACTTTCTCTAAAGGCAACAAGAGGTGAGGCAGAGATCAAAAAGGAGGAAGAATAGAGAAACCCAGCAAGAGGCTGAAGGTTTGATGGAAAGCAAAACACCTGGCTCAACATCACCTTCTTGCTCTATGGTAACTACATCTTCTGGCGATCCATCTTGTTCATGTTTACCTCACCCACTGGTTGATAGCCATTCAGTAGATGTCAGGATGTGGCAGTTTGTGTCCACCCATTGCACACTCTGTGGTGCAATGACCACACAGGGCAGTGTGGTGAAGGAGGCATAAAGCGGCATCTGAGGAGATTCCACCCCACAGAATATCCTAAGCTGGTGGCAGGGAGGGTTCATCATTATTAAACTGTCTGCAAGTTGTCACATGTCCTTAGCTGGTAGTGAACAAGGGGCATAGTGACAGAAGCAGTACTTGGTTTCTGGTGGGAGGATTTCACATTGGGGACCCTAAGCGTCATGGTGTTTGGTTACAGTTATGCCAGGTGTTTGATGTGAGTCTAGATGTACCATTGTTTCCAGTCCTTCTGTTTTTTATTACACACACACTGTGCCCATTGCAGTTGCTGATGAGAGGCACAGTTCCTGTTCTCAAGGAAAAAATGTATTTTCTAACAACACACCCATGATTGTACTGGAGGGGCAGGTGAAAAGTATATTTGGCCAGCTAGTTATTGTGCTGCTACTGCCTCAGGTGCATTACTGGAGCTTGTCATGGCAAGTGGAACCTTCATCATCCATCACCCAATGTTACTGCTGTTTTGGATCCCATTCCCTTTGAACTGCCTAATCATCCTGCAATTTAGACAACTCAGAAGCAGCAAGAACAGCAGTCACAAATTCTGCAGTTACACCGGGGCATTTGACAATGGACAATGACCACTGGCCAACATAAAATGACCTGCTGGCTCTAGGCCAGTAGGGTACTTTTTTCCCCTCAGGGTTTGTTGTTAAAAAAAAAAAAAAAAACAGAGGCCTTCAAAAATATAAATCAATGTTTCCTTAAGTCTTGTGCCAAACAAGTCTAGGTAATACAAATCAATGTTTCCTCAGGTTTTGTGCCTCTAACAACAAGTCCTACATATCATCCTCAATAAATAATTTATGCCATCGAGTATCAGTCTGCCCAAGTTGCAGCTTATGTCTGGGGGTCCCTGTCATTGTTACGTTATGAACAAATTTCTTATTTTATTTTTTTATTAACTGCCCCCCTAATGCCAGTCAACAACCCCTCCAAAAAATATTCCCTGTTCAACTGATTCTTTCCCCAGACTCCACCCTCACACACAGCCACCTTCCTCAGACCCCTTTTACACCATGTCTTATGGGTTTTTTTAAAATTGTATTTATTTATTTTTTATTTACTATCCCCCCATTCCAGTCAACAAACCCACAAAAACATTCCCTGTTCAACTGATTTTTCCCCAACCTCCATCACACAGGCACCATCAGGCACCCTCATACCCCTTTTATACTGATTCTTTCCCCAGACTCCACCCACCAACACAGACAACCTCCTTAGGCCCCTTTTATACCATGTCTTGTGGTGTTTTTTTAAATGTATTTATTAATTTTTTATTTACTGTGCCCTCAATTTCAGTCAACAAATCCCCCAAATCATGCCCTGTTTAACTGATTTTTTCCCCAACCTTCACCAACATAGGCACCCTCATACTCCTTTTATACTGTGCATTTGGCAAATAAAATAACATTTGCTATGTACGGTGTGTAAATTCAATGTTCCCATTGATTTCAATGGAATGAATGAGCTAGGAGAAAAAAGAGGCAAAACTGCACTTTTAGCTGGAAATTATTTTAGCCCATCCTTAATGAAGGTTACATCTAGATTTGAGTGTTAGCCACTTTATTTCTTAAAAAAAAATCACAATGATGGATATTGTAATTACATTGGAGGACAAAGCAAAATAATGAATTATACAGATTGTAGAGTTTACCAAGATAGATTTGTGGCATACACTGCATCTCCATAATCTATGACTGGCATTAATGTATGTGAACAATATGTTTACTTACCAGGGCACTTAGACAGCATTTGAAGACCAAAAGTGAGGTTGGGGTCAAGTCACATACCAAGAAATTGTATTATTGTATTATACCAAGAAATTTGTAGGAGTCAGTCAGCATTAAGTCAAGATTATACTTTGTTACAATGATTAAATGGATGTTACAGGGAATTTTTTTTTACATTTGCCAAATGGATTTAGGGGTCCTCGATCAGAGTGCAGCAGCATGGGGACCCCTGTATTCCATGACATGCCAGGACCATCACTGGACCTTAAAACACATTTTCCAATTATGGTCCTAGCATGTCATGGGTCCTTAAAGGGTTAAGAAGTTTGTGTTTTGTACCAAATACCATTGTGACCATTTTGTTATTTAGTTTTTTGCTATCCATTTTTGAACTTCAGAGAAATCACCCTGTAATATTGTCTCAAGTTGTAATACATTTGGATTTTTAGTCACAGATTAGGTCACCTATCAGTAATTTTATTTTTTCTTTGACCTGGGTTTATCTTTGATTTTTTTTAAACTGTTCCTGTCTACAAAGAAATATTATTGGCTCTCCCTGCAACCAGCTCCCTCTCTTTGCCTGTCAGCCGCTACACATAGCTAGTGCCAAACTTTCACAACCAGCTTTCTCTCTCTCAGCTTACCTGCAGTGTTAATTTTTGCACAAAATAGGTTGAGGATTGATTTGTGCCGGAAACAGCAGAATGCATTAAAGGATAAGGTGTTCCACATGGTAACTTCTTTAGGCATGCATGCAACACCACCACAGTATACGACCTCTTCTTTTTGCAGATATACAAATGATTGTAGTACACACAGTATGTCAAGTTGTACTTGACTTTGTCTTGCATTATATCTTTGCATTATGTTTGTTTCATATCAGTTGCAAAAAGTGAAAAAAGCACAACAAAAGAGAGAAAATGTACTTTTCACAGGAATTCCTGCTGAAAGTGGGATGTGCTATTTTCAGCATGTTTTATTTGAAGAGCAAATCATTTCTTATATCCTTACGCAGTAGATGTTTGAAAACGCTCACTTCTGAGGAATTACATTATGCAGAATATGCATCCCTCTTATTGCCATTTTATAAGCCCTGCAATGGTCACTTAATAAAGTTGCATTTCAATTTCACCATACCACATGCATAAAGAAAATACTTTTTCATGTGTTTGTTCCAGCTAGCAACCTATGATTTTGTTTTTTCATTGAGAAACACACAGTGCAAAGTAAAAATATGGGACATGTCCATGTAGAAAGAAAAGACACAGCTTTATTTGTAGTAATAAACTTATAACCCAATTAAGAGAGGATTACCTTACCCTAATTTTCAACCCCAACCCATGACAGTTTATTGGATTAGGTCTGCACCCATATGATGTTTAAAGGGATAGTAATACTTCGTTTTATCTTTATTTTATTTTGTAGGCATTAAAAAAACATGAAGAACGATATGTCTTATCTCTCAAACCTTTATGGTTTGAGAGATATTCACAAGCAAAGTTTCCCCCTCCTGCCCCTTCTACCTAGTGTAAGCCATCTCTTCTCAGATGTGGAATCCAGTCCATTTACCAGGCAGATAACAGAAGGGGACAATCTTCTTCCTATCAGAACAATGAAAGCCCTGCCCCCCTTGACAAGTTTTTCAGCTTTTTCCCTTATCTTACTTGAAGATTGTCTCTCTCTGCAGTCTACCTTGGCACCTCTCTGCTGATCTGGCTGAGCAGTGTTACATCAGTAAAAGGGGCGGGAGGGGGGTACTTTGTCATTGAATTACTCTTGAACTACAACTCTGACAGTATTGAAATAACACTCTCGAAAGTCCAAATACTAAGATGATTAATTAGAGCTGCTTTTATTATAAAACATTACTATCCCTTTAATGAAGCTCACTGTGATTATGTTCCTGTACATTTTATATTTGCCAGACTTCCTTGTTCTCATTAGCTTTCTTTCTTCTACATATCTGTTCTATGTAGCAGCAGATGTTGCAGTGCCTGTTTGGAATGAGTTGTGAGATAAGCACTAGGTCCAAACATGGCTCACCTTAGATCTAACTTCAACCCCGGAGAAGGAGAGGGCAGTCCCATCCCAATGCATCAGGACTGATCCACCACCTGCAAAACAAGATACTAATTGCATTTACTGGTCATGGTCCTTCTGGTTTCACTGGCATTTGTCAACCATGTCCCTCTTTCACTGTCAATTTGTCTAATATTCTGTTACAGTTATAGTCAACATTATTGGCACCCTTGAATATCTTCAGAAATAACATTCTGTACCATCAGAATATTTTTACCCCAAAACAACCACGGCAGGCAGTTAAGGACCGTGGCGGGTTTTTTTTAGTGCATTGCATTCAGGGGTCCCTGTGCAGCTTGAAGCTGTGCAGGGACCCATGAATTCCATGATATGTCTGCACCATCACTGGTCTTTAAGGGAAGTTTACCCATGACGATCCTGGCATATCATAGGTCCTTAAGGGGTTAATAGGATGTTCAAAGGAATTCAACAAAAACAGATGTCTTTTCAACTCACATGTAGTGATTTCACAGAAGAAACATAAAATATGACCCAGTCATCATTAAAGGCACTCTTCCCTAATATTTGGTTGCACAACCCTTGGCAACAAAGACAGCCTCCATACATTTCTTGTAGCTGTCTATAAGCTTCTTGCACATGTCTGCTGGCAGTTTCTCCCACTCTTCAATTGACATTTGTTCAAGTTCTTGAATGTTTGCAGGAGACCTTTTCTCAATGATTTCAGCTCTTTCCAAAATGATTGGGCTCAGGCCTCATTGATGGTCAGGCTAAAACAGTCTAATTTTTCCATTTCAACCATTCTTTGGGCTTTTGGATGTGTGCTTTGGATCATTGTCCTACAGGAGGACCCATGATCCTTATTCCATACCTAGTTTTCTGACAATGGTTAGCACATTTTGCTGTAAAATGCCTTGTGATCCTTGATTTTATGATTCCCTTAATATGTTCAAGATCTCCAGTACCAGAGGCAGCAAAGCAGCCCCACAGAATTACAGATCCTCCACCATATTTAACTGTAGGTAGGGCGTTATTATAGACATATTGCTGGCATTGCCAAAAAGCTCTACTTTGGTTTCATCTGTAATCAGAACATTTTCCTAAAATGACTGTGGATTCACTAGGCAGGTTTTTACAAAGATGAGTTGTGTCATTTTACGTTTTGCTTTCAGCAGTGGGTCCTCCTTGGCTTTCTCCCATAAAGCCCTTCTTGGTTTAGTGTGCAGCGTATGTTACACGTTGAAACCATCAATCCAGATGCTCCAGTCAGCCTTAAGTTGTATGGATGTCTTGTGTGGTGTTTATTCCACAGTTTGCCCCAACCTTCAAAGACTTCTTTGATCAATTTTCCTCTTGCTGCCATGTCCAAGGAAGTTCTTGACAGTTCCACGAGTAGAAAACGTCTTAATATAATTATGAACTGTTGAAAATGGGGTGCAAAGGTCTTTGGAGAAGATCTTGTACCCATTAAAATTCTTATTTTGGTGAAAATGGCATTTCTGATGCTCTCAGACAGCTCTCTTGTCTTCACTATTGTAAAAAAGGAGCAGAGATTGAAAGTGGTCTTTATTTAAGCATTAAATCCATCATTGACTGTTTAATTCAGGCCATGTGAGCAGTGGCAATTTATCACAGTTGAGTCAAATTTCACAGTAGTGGCATTCTATTTCTTCTTTTCAAATTGATTTGAATTATTCAAGAGGGTGCCAATAATCATGTTGTGACAATGTTTCCACTGTTATACCTTTTCCTCTCACTTCTAATTTTAATTTATTTTATCCTGTGTTGTTCTGTATCAAACATATGAGTGTATATAATAATATAGTATTTTACCAGGAAGGATACATTGAGATTGTCTCTTGTTTCCAAGTATGTCCTGGGGTATATATATATATATTATTAAAAAAACATGAAGAATGATATAAGTCTTATCTCTCAAACCTTTATGGTTTATGAGATATTCACAAGCAAAGTTCCCCCTCCCGCCCCTTTTACCTAGTGTAAACAATCTCTTCTCAGATGTGAGTCTGGTTGTATGACAGTACAGATAACAGAAGGGGACAATGTTCTTTGTATGAAAACAATGAAAGCCCTTCCCCCCTTGACAAGTTTTTCAGCTTTTTCCATTATCTTAATTGAAGATTGTCCCTCTCTACAGTCTACCTGGGCATCTCCCTTCTGATCTGGTTGAACAGGGGGGGGGATACTTTGTTTGTGAATATCTCTTAAACCATAAAGGTTTCAGAGATAAGACATATCATTCTTCATGTTTTTTTAATGCCTACAAAATAAAATAAAGTTAAAATGAAGTATTACTATCCCTTTAAGGAGGAAATACCCTAGCTCAATCATTGTTTATGTGACTGCCCACAAATTTGCTAGTAATATCTGTTGCATGTTTTACGCTGTGAAACCTCTACAAAGACATTGGTGGCCCCCATATTCCTCAGATGTCTGAGTAAACTAAAAGATGAATTAACTGAGTTATTGACCTAATACCATTTTATCCAGGCTTTCAAGTATGTTGAGAGTCAAGGACCAATTTTATCTATCTGGTTATACACAAAAGTATAACAGACCATTAAAATGCAACAATATCCTACTTATTGGTATGGAAATAGGTGCTAGATGGCATGTACCACACTCATGCTGTCTATTCAGAACACCACAGTTTTGGTGACCTTGTTTTTTTACACAAATTAGAGCTGCTAATATAAATAACTCAAGGAAATTATGTTTTTATTTGTATTAGGCCTTCATGAAACCAGGTTTGGTGTCACCTTCAACATAACCATTTTCTACTCTATATACAATCCATTTTCACTGCAGTATCTGTGTATAGTTATATCCCTTGGTTTGACATAGGTCCTCTCAGCAATAGCCTTATCTCTGTTAAATACCTCAAGAACTTGTTCCAAACCTGTAAGTGTTCCCTTACTTTCACTTACTTTGCCAGTATGCTGTACAGTTAATTAATTATGTGATCTACTGAATTACCTGAAGTGCAGCCAATGGCAATGAGGGTAACGCCAGGTGAGCTGCATTTCCTGATTCCTACATTCTCCCCTTTGTTTTCTATTTTATTTCAATATATTTAAATTATCCTAACTTTATTTCTACTGAAAATTAATTTAAACTTAATGCATGGCTAATTAACAAACATTTTATTACTCAACCAACACGGATATCTTTTTACTTCTTTAAACCTTCTGATACTAGTGACTTCACCATTGCTAAGCTGAGACATCTCCACCATCCAAGGAGTTAAATAATTTCTTTAAATTAAGAATATATAACTGTTATGGTAGAGATGAGTACATATGTATTGTGTATGAGGTTAAATAGCATTTCTTGGTATGCATGAATCATTAGTTTGTCAGCTTGTCATTTCTATTTAGACATTATTTATTTTACTGTACTTGCTAACCAAGAAGATCTTGTTTTCTGAAAGGCCTAAAAGTAACATAAGACACTGGTTAATCTTTACTTAAGACAACTGCAGAGCTGTGCTTTTTTATTCTATATCCCTGTTATGTCAGAATTGCATTTACAAACATACTGTGTGGTCCTATTGCAATAAAACAAATATTTTTCTTTGTCCCTTGGATCTGTTAAAGTAGTTAACTTTTATTGTAACCCCTGAATGCAATCAACATCTAAAAACATTGCTTTGCAATTTGTTGGAGATCTCTCTAGAACTCAAGGGCTTAAACAAAGGTAGATAGGTGTCAAATTTTGCACAAAATACTGATATTGAGATGCTCTGTTGTGTTGCTGAAAAATGTATCTTAAACCACTGGATTTTATTGACTACTACACAACAGCTATAACATAATCATTTCCAGCTACCTTGACCAATTTTATTCCTTCAGCTTTGGCACTTTCACATGCTTTGCCTCAGCCTGCTTGGATGGATGTTTAGCTATATTTTTTTCTTCATTCCTGAACACTCTGCAACTTTGGATGAACTCATGCCCTCTTACTTATTTCTTTACTACATTTTTTTCCTTTGCTCCCACTACACTGGAACCAGTCCTTCTACTCCTCTACTGCCATATCACAAGACTTTGTTCTAGATTTATAATCCTTTCTTTTCTCTTCACTCTAAACAAATATTTCTGTAAACCTTCCACCACTAAATATACTTCTGGCAACAGTCTAAAAACTTTCAAAACACTTCTCCAAATTTACTCATTCACTTCAATCATACCTCCAAAGCACCTTTTAAAAACTGCAGTCAGCCTAGCCAACTATATTGATAGCTATTGTTTCTCTTTGTCATCCGTTAACTTAAGTATACTGTAATCTTGACAGGGTAGTGAACACCTTTTATTTTCTGTTCTACACTTGCATTCATTTGATTAAAATAGAACTTCTATTAATTCCTTGTATTGTTCGCATGTTTAAATATGTAAACCATCTCTTATCTAGTGGTGCCATACAAACAAATTTATACATAGAGATGGGAGAAAAGTTAGATATTTTTCTAATGAAAAGTTTTGTAAAAAAAAAAAAAAAAAAAATCCACAAAAAGATCATGTATTCCATATCTTTGTGTGTTAACCTCTTGAGAAGCAGAGGGGTACAAAAATCATTACAAAACAATGCATTGCTCACTCCTTCCTACTCACTAATTAGCAAAAACTATGGAAATTATTGAAAACTGCAAATGGATCATTGTCTCCTTTATTCTTGTTATTCTTGTAACACACAAAGGGCCTTATGTGCAAAAAAGAAGCAGTTCTGGTGCAAACCAGCTTCAACATATGGGACAAAAATATTCCCCAAATTCCCACTGATATAAATGCGGCTATTGACCCCTTGAACACTAAAGAGGTCTTCAAGGCATTGAAGCATTAACTGAAATACTTAACAATGACATGGATATTAGCCTACTCAGACCTGAGTTTCACATCACCGATGCTTTGCGATGTGATGGTTACATCTATGTTTAGTGATAATTTATGTTCAACTTTATGCCACATCAGTTTTAGGTGTAAATATGCATATTCTTTACACACTTCACCTACTATACATATGTATATATTTTACATTGGGTGTATGTCCTTTTTCTCTTTTTCACCTTGTCACCTTTCCCCTGTCTCTTTCACCCTTGACCCCATGATGTCATGAATGCGCCAAGGTATTCCCACTGTTAAGGTATTTAAGGGCTGTTCTATTACTTTTTGTAAATCTTGAGAAAGGCCCCTGTTTGGGCTGAAAAGTCGATTTAAATAAAACAGCACTTTTTTGTATTCACCATAAAAGACCTGTGAGTGTGGTTTTCTACTGGATATATATATAGTACCAGGAACTCATTAGTCAGAAATTGTTCATTATGGAAATAATGCTTAAATGCAATCTTGTTTTTAGCCCTGTAGGATAATCACAGGTAAACTGCAGTCAAAATGTTCCTAGGACAGTTTTTTTTATAAACTTTTATTCCTGACAATATTTGCTATTTTCGAAATGAATAAAAATTATTTCCTTGTCAGAGTGATGAACAATCAAATCAGGATGTAGTTATGGATATAGTAGTGGAGCTTAACTGCCATATTAATAGGTTTCCAAAGTTGTACAATCAGGCAGAAGGTTGTTAATGGCTTTTTATTTATGTAATGATGCCTATGTGTGATACAATGTAATCGGCTACTAAAAAAGACCACTAATGAGAGAAAATACAGTAAATAACTTATCTCCCATTGCTTCATTAGCATCATAGCTATTGCTCATTTTTGTTCATTATTGTGCATCTCTCAAGGTATACATTTCTGCATGGAGAAAAATTTTGCTTTAATCCTTTAAGGGATGAACGAGTGCCCAGAATACTGTTTAACAATGCATTGGACAACAGTTCTCAAAGGGTTAACATTTTGGAGGCTTAACCCTTTGAGTGCCAGGGGGTACGCAACGCATTGCAAAGCAATGCAAAGCAATGCGTTGCATACCCCTCTGGAACTCAAAGGGTTAATGTTTATTTACTAAGCTTGTGACATGGAAAATCCTTCCTGGCCCTAGTGGAACTGCACTAGAGTATTCATACACCCATCCCATTGTGAAGCAATGAGCTTTAGATGTCTCTAATATTCATGTGGTTAAATGCATATTTTAAATGTTCACAGATGCAAATTTATCAATGCACATAAATTATTGAAATTTGTTGAAAATTAAGCTTTTGAGTTAAAGATTATATTACTTATACCCATAGCAAACCACAAAACTGCTGAAAATGATATTTTGAGAAAACACATTATGGGCTATATTCAAGAAACTAAAGATTCTGTGGCTACCATAAAAACTCCCCAAATTCCCATTGAATTAAACTGGGCTTTTAAATCATTGAATGTGTCACAATGTCACCCTGTACCACAGGTGATGCCAGGTATGGGTGCAGTCATGGCTCCTCAAATTAGTACAAAATCCTCAAACACCTGCACAGGACCACTACTAATGAGTAGGGATGGGCGAAAATATTTGCCTCAAATTGAAATTGGTGAATAACAGCACTTCCCTCTTGGCTAATAATTTCCCATGGAAAGTACAGTTTTTCCACTTTTTCCCACTTTTTCTGCCTTGATCATTGTGCATTGAAATCAATGGGAAGAAAAAATTTTCTCCACCACACAAAAGTTTTCTCTAGTTTTCTACAGCCATATAAAAGGCTGTCAGGCTCTCACAGCATGCCATTCTGTGTTTGTGAGAGGAGAGAGCAGTACATTGTTTGAGCTAGAGAAGATAGGGGGATTGAAGTTCAGCTTAGGGAATCTTTTAGGTAGGATATTTGTTCTCTGTATTAGGAGAGTCAGTGGGGCACTCTGGGGAGAACAAGGTAGGAAGGAGGTTGACATAGGCAGCTGGGGACCTATTTGCTTGCTGATCTTGCTGTTATTGTCACTGTACTGGGGAAGACTCGGGAAGGAAGTTGTTAATTTTGATTTTCAGTTAATATTTTTTTTGGGGGGGCAGACTGTTGAAGTGATAAGACAACTTAAAAAATAAATAAGTAAATAAATAAACAAATAAGTAAAAAAAATATAATAAAAGAATAAATACAGAACTAATATATTAGGTGGCAGACAGCTGACTGGGCTTAGGCATATCATATGCCATTAGTTGTGTACTGTAGAGTAAAAACACACAAAGTAGTTGAGTAATGCCCAGCAAACACACTAGGGGCAGGGGGGAATGGGAAGAGTGGAGCATTGCAGGGATGTGAGAGTAAAATAGTAGTTCAAAAACTGACTGCAGCAATGGTTGCTGCAGCATGTGCAATAAATGATGATGATCCCTTGATGCAGCTTGTCAAGGTCCCACCAAAACTTCCAGCACCACCAGTGCCAGTACAAATGAACAACCATATAAGAAGAACACTGAAGATTGACAAGAAGTCTCAATCAAATGTTGATGATGGTAATAGCATAATAGAGAAAGGGGTAGCAGCTGACCACCTGCTGCATCAGATAGTGAGACAAACAAGCACCAAAACACCTGTGCTCAAAGCAGTAGCGAACTTTGTTACAGTAAGAGTAAAAATAAATTGTTTGAGACCTCTAAATGCTTAGAGGAATATTAGAGTAGTGGGCTGGTGTCAGGTGATGCTGCTGCTGAGGATGCCATAATGATGACTGAAAATGATGTAGATCTAGAATATATCCCTCCAGTATACTTCTCTTGTTCAGATATAGATGAAGTTGAGAGTGAGGATGATGATGACACGGCAATAAAGTTATCAGAAAAGCAAAGGCTGAATCTTCCACCACTGAAAAGGAGCATTGTGCCTGTCTATAAACTGTTTGAGAAAACCATTTGAAAGTCTGACCCTGGACAAGCACAGATGTTAAAAGCACACAGTCACCCTATAAGTCATCATCAACATCATTGCCTCTTCAAAGTCCAAGTGCCGCTCAGCCACACACACCTGATTTTGAGTATCCACCAGTAGTAACAACAAGAGCAACACAGGTTATTAACATCCACAATGTTAGAAATGAGAGTGCCTCTGCTGCTGCTGTAAGTGCTGCACCTTTGATACCTAGTAGTAGTGGCAGTATAACTACATCAACATCTAGTCTTAGTAGGAGTAGTAGTAGTAGCAGCAGCACCTCCGGAACCCCTCAGTCAAGGAAGTCCACAGAATGGAGGTACTTCAGTCAGGATCATCAAGCTAAGCATGTTGCTATCTGTTGTCTTTGCAAAAAAGCATGTGAGCAGGGGCAAAGCAGGCTCACACCTAGGCAACTCCTACCTGAGATCCCACCTGAAGCATAACTAGGTCTGACTGGGAGACACACTATCAGTAGGTCAAATGTGCCGCAACTAGTAGCAGCAGAAGCACTCTAAAATGTTCCCAGGGGTCTAGGGAAGAAAAAAGAAATAGTGAGGTTATTTATGTGTCAGAGAGTGTGCTACTACCAGTGACAACATTTAGTTCAGTCCAAATAACACCTATGGATCCTGCTGCAGAGGAGGATGATGACTCTGGTTTTGCTGTAGGAGATGGCAAGAGTCATAGACTGCCCACACATGCTACCTCTACCACCTCCTCTAGTCATGTTGTAAAAGCAATAATGTTCCAGGGTTCTTCTGCCATGTCCTACCAACCCAGTTCCTGGGAAGGCGTAAAAAACTTCACAAAAACAATCCCAAAATATACCTGTGGAATGAAAAGGTTGCCAAGATGTTGGCAGTGGACTTGCTGCTGTATTCTTTTTGTTGAAAACCAAGGATTCAGAGAAATGATGTCATGTGTAGCTCCACGTTGGAATATCCCAAGCCACAGTTATTTTTCCAGGACAGCTGTGTCTGAATTGTACAAACAGGTGGTTAATGTGGTGGGCAAAGGGTTGAAAAGTGTGTATGGCAAGAAAATCCCCCTGACAACAGATATGTGGTCAAGTGGGCAGAGCACAGACTATAAGACTGTGACTGCTCTCTGGGTTTCCCTCCAAGCACCAAGAGTGGACAACACTGTCTTACAGCATCAGGTGACAGCCAGTAATCATGCTCCTGGTTCTGGCAGTGTGATTAAAAAGCATCAGCAGCATCAGCAGCAGCAGCAGGATAGCCAAAACAATCGTCATGCCACCTTGTGCATGCAGAGTTTTGAGAGACAGTCTCACAAAGTTGTAGATGTTTTAAGTAAGCTATAGCAGGTGATAGAGGAATGGCTTGTATCCCACCACTTAAAAGCTGTTTTTTGTCTGCTGATAACGGCTCCTACATAATTGCTCCTTTGAGAATAGACGGTATGGTGCATGTGCCCTGCTTTGCCCATGTGCTAAATTTAGTTGTGACCAGATTCCTAGCAGAATTCGAAACCCTCAGAGAGATGCATACTATTGGCCACAAAATATGAGCCCATTTTAGTCGCTCCTACAGTGCACGCAACACTCTATATTCCATACAAGAGAGTAACAATTTGCCCCATTACCAGCTGAAAATGGAGGTCCCTATCAGGCAGAATTCGATGAAGTACATGCTAGAGCATTTATACAAGCAGAATAAGGCCATTAGCAAGTACACCATGCAAAACTGGAAGGCTTTGGAGGGAGCCTCTTTGTCACCTGGTTAATGGCAACTTATGTTCGATTTATATAAGCTACTGAAACCCCTTTGAGGAGGCAATCGTGTTGGTGAGTCGCACTGGGGCAGGAATTATTTAAATTCTACCACTGATATTTTTATTGCAGAAAAAATTGATGAACATGGCTGAGTAATCTTACCAAAATGACAACACAGACATACATTCTCTAGTGAATTATATTTTAGTGTGCTTTGAACAATATCCATACATAGTGTCTATTAAAAGTAATGAGGAATACATTCTTGCCACTTTGCTGGACCTCTGCTTCAAACTCAAAATTTCTGAATTTCTGTCAAAGGGCCATCAGCAGTTTGTCACAACAAGGAGTCATGATGATCAGCAGCAACTCTCTGAGGAATCGGATTCTGTCAAGGAATATCGAGCTATGCTTATTGATTGAGTGGAGGGTGAGTGGGAGAAAATGAAGGCACAACAAACATTTAGACAGCACAGTGAAAAGGAAAGCAGCAAAGCATTTCAACCAGCAGAAGCAGCTACATCATCAACCAAAATATCCCATTCAGAACACAGGGCAATTCATCGGTCCCAGCATGAGCGGCAAAAACCCAACATTGGTAGTGGTGGTGGTTGCACATCTCTTTGGGACTTGCTCCCTGAGTATGGGTTGGTAACTGACACACAGGAATACTGTGTAGCTCCTAGAAGTGGTCCCACTGCATGTGAGATGGTTTCTGCATACTTGTAGGACAGTTATGTTCTAGGCAAAACAATGACCCCCATGGACTACTGGTAAACAAAGCAGTGTTGTGTGGTCAGCATGACACGTACTGCAGTGGAAACCTTAGCTGTCCTCCAGCAAGTGTTGAGTCTGAAAGGGTTTTCAGTGCAGCTTTTTACATTGTCAATGACCGCATGATGCAGCTATCAAGCAGCAATGTTGGGAGATTAACATTCTTAAAAATGAACCAACATCTCATACCATCTGAGTATCAGGTAGCAGAAACCACACATGACAGCGAAATCCAGGACAAATTTATTATCATCAGCACAGATGAGGAGGTGGAGGAGGGATATGAAGAAGGGTTGCCACCATCTACCCCACTTGGGACCACTGCTATGACCAAAAAGTAGCGCGTGTCAATAATCTGAGAAGGAGGAAAGCGATTTGACACAAACATGACAATGGTAAAAACTATATACATGCAAAAATCACACCATACCAACCAGTCCCCAACCACCACTACTACAATTCACATCTGTCACATTGTAGGTTGTACTTTATTTTTTTATTAATTGACATCATCATCATGAATATGTGCCTGTGTCACTTAAGTGGGAATTTAGTGTTATGGGCAAAGGACATATACACGCTGCCTGCAAACACATTTTTCAAGGCATATGTTCCTGTAGGACTCACGACTTTGAATTTCAGTTACTTATTTCTCCACTACAGCCCTCAGAAGAAGTAATAATGCAGTGGGAAATGTAGTACCCATAGGTAATATAGGCAAAACATTTGGTAAAATAGGCAAAAAGGAGGAAACTTTTGCATTGGCAAAAAGGAGAAAACTTTCGCAAGAAAGTGAAAAATCGTCAAGTTTTCACGAAATGTCATGTGGGAAATTTTTTGTCCACCCCTACTCATGTCTGAACAAGGAATGAGACTGAGTGCACATTTGGCCTACTCAAGTCAAGATTCCAGTTCCTGGATCACTCAAGGGGAACTCATCCTAGAGTGTGCCACACTACATAACAGACAGCTACACACATCAAGTGAACAATATTGAGTCATCAGGGACCACTTAACATGTGAGTGTAATACAGAAATCAAACACAATGCGTGTATGTCCATGATTAGGCTTGAGGACTTTGTGCATACGCACTCGCACAACACATAATGATGTTTTTCAATCCACAGGATGACTGACAAATACAGCCCTGAATTTTCCTGCTACCACATTACAACCACATAGCTGGTAAAGAACATAACCCCTGCAGCAGCTATTCCATGGATGTGTTTTACTGAGGGTGTGAATTCATCTGGCATCTGCCAATCCTTTGACCAAAATGGCACTGCCACTTCAAGAATATCATCCATCCCCCTGTGAACAAAGGTATACCACATTGCCTATGTCCATCATATTCCTGAGGTTAACTGGCAGCAAACAACATTTATTGAGTTGAATATAGCCCTATCAACTATAGAACCCTTGAAGGGATACAGGGATACCCAATGCAATGACATTCAACACATGAGGACAGTAGTTGTGAAACGCCTAGTGGATAAGTATAGGGATGGATATACTGTTGCCTCAGAATCAGCACTGCATCTAATACCAGGAGTATTGCTGCTGCTGGTAAGTGGAACCTGTCCTATTCCCACATCACTTGTTGACCCCATTCCCACTGTGTCCACGGTGGTCTGTGGCACACTAGCCTGCTCCTTAGCATCCTGCTGCCATTGCAACTCAGTAACAGTAGGAATTAGAGCAGTTGCAAATTCCAAAAGCTCACTGGTGGTGGTGGTGGTGATGCCCATCATCATCCCTGTCTCCCATTCCTTCTCAGTTTGGGCTAAAAAGAACACCAATGTCTCTTCCGCCCCAGCTTCTCCACCATCATTATCACCACCACCACTAGTCCTTCAGTGTTGCTGCTGCTCTATTACAGATATTTCACTGTTGGTTGGAGAAGGTGACGAGCAATGTGACAGAGCGTCCACTAATGTCACATTTGCCATTTCTTGGTGACCTGAAGAATGTAGACTGGCAGCACTAGCAGCAGGCACAGGCTGATGATATGTACTCCTGGTGATGGTATTGGTATTATTGCTGCACCTGCCAGCCACCAATTCTGGCCTATTCTGGGTCATGTTCCACCTGGACAATGCTGTGGAAGAAGTAGACTCCCAAAGTCAGGGAAGTGCCATGGGCTCCCTTGACCGCTAGTCTGGATGCTCTCAATTGCTTCACCTACCACTCCCCTAACACTTTTCCCACCATCTGCTTCACATTATTTTTACTACTATTAATTAATTAATTATTTTTAATCTTTCTCATAATGATAACAGTCACTATGAGCCTCTCCTGCCTTAATTTTGCAAAAAGATCACAACAGTACAGCACAGCATGTCTTCTTTGCTTTGTAGTTGCTTCTTTTGTGTTTCACTTCCTGGAATACATCACGTTTTTATAGCAGATAGGCACAAAACACATAAATCAATGGGAGGAAACTTTTTTGCAACTGAAAAAATGGGTGAAAAATGCAAAGATTTTAATCACTGTTTTAAAGCAGATTTTCCTGTGAAAAAGTGGACAACAATATTATTTCTTCATAGGAACACCACCCCTACTTATAACTATTAAAAAGGTCAATGCATTACGCTTAAAGGGATAGTAATACTTCATTTTATCTTTATTTTGTTTTGTAGGCATTAAAAAAAACATGAAGAACGATATAAGTCTTATCTCTCAAACCTTTATGGTTTGATAGATATTCACAAGCAAAGTTTCCCCTCCCGCCCCTTTTACCTAGTGTAAGCCATCTCTTCTCAGATGTGGAATCTGGTTGTAAAACCAGACAGAAAACAGCAAGGGACAATATTCTTCCTATCAGAACAATGAAATCCCTGCCCTGCTTGACAAGTTTTTCAGCTTTTTCCCTTATCTTAATTGAAGATTGTCCCTCTCTGCAGTCTACCTGGGCACCTCCCTTCTGATCTGGCTGAAAAGTGTTACATAAGTAAAAGGGGCGGGAGGGGGACACTTTGTCATTGAATTACTCTTGAACTACAACTCTGACAGTACTGAAATAGCACTCTCCAAAGTCCAAATACTATGATGATTAATTAGAGCTGCTTTTATTATGAAACATTACTATCCCTTTAAATATAAAATAGAAACACCTCTGGCACTTCAACTAGTATATCTGTAAAGAATGTACCTATCATTAAGTCCTTTATAAGGTTTTATAATATTTTATATTTGGTTCTTGTTTTCCTCCAATTTATTTCTGTTAATCAAGATTGCGGGTTATCACCTCAGTACTTCATTCAAATAGGGATCATCTGCAATGATTGTGTGAAGAAGGAGTAGAAAAACCAAACAACAGAAACTGTTTACATATAATTGAATAGATAATACTTAATTATTTGTGTAGATTGGCATGAGTTAATCAAGGTATCCTGTATATTTCCCTGAGGGTGATGTGTGGAAAAGGAGATTTACTCAACTGAGAAATGAATCCAGTGGTATTTTCCAATATACAGTGACCACTGACGCATACAAAAAGTAACAGATTTGTGAGTAGATTTTTACACTTTTTGAATTATTTGAGTAAACCTGAGTACTCCCATGGGTGTGAATAAACTGCAAGAAAGAAATTGGAGGATAAAAAGGATTAAATGTTAAATAATTTATACTCTAATAAACAACGTATTCACTGGGTATACATATTTATAAATATGTTATTTTTCTGTCTATTAACATAACATCTCTCATATATTCTATTATACTATGTTTTTAAATTATATTGCTGAGGTGTTTCTATTTTTAGAAATATAGTTACAATGTCCTTTAAAGCTGAATGCAGGAGAGAAGAGGTACAAGGTCAAGGAAACTGAACAATAACATTACAGAATTTCACAAAGCATTCTTGGTTACAGCAGGTACACATGTAGGCCCTCTAAAAGAATTGAAAGTCATAATGACAAATACTGCATCTGTATTTCAGATTTTGAAAAGTCATGATTTTCTTTTCTGACAGAGTATTCTAAGGGTACAAAAGTATGTTTGAAAAGTATATCACAATTCAATGGAACAGAGTTTAATTAAGATTAATTTTACTTTTTTCATTTCATCTTTTGAAACCATTTCCTTGAACAGTTTGTGGCTCTCTACAGTCATGCAGTTATCACCTTAACTTGTCAGATAGATTATCAGTGATGTATCAGTGATATATCATGGAAATGTAGAAAATGACAGGGCCAATGAAAATTGTAAAATATAAGTTTTCTGTCAGATTCCCTGACAAGAATGTATTTTCTTGCAGATCACTGACTAAATATAGTTTGTATTAGGTGTTCATGTGAAAATATGTTATAAGCATTTAATAAATGATTATATATATATACATATATATATATATATATATATATATATATATATATATATATATATATATACACACACACACACACACACAAAACATTTTAGGCAGGTGTGAAAAATGATGTAAAGTAAGAATGCTTTCAAAAATAGACATGTGTAACAATTAGCAAAATGCATAGTGAGTGAACAGAAGAAAACTGTAAATCAAATCAATATTTAGTGTGACCACCCTTTTCCTTCAAAACAGCATCAATTCTTCTAGGTACACTTGCACACAGTTTGTTAAGGAACTTTGCAGGTAGGTTGTTACAAACATCTTGGAGAACTAACCACAGTTCTTCTGTGGATTTAGGCATCCTCAGTAGTTTCTCTCTCTTCATGTAATCCCAGAGAGACTCAATGATGTTGAGATCAGAGCTCTGTTGATGCCACATAATCACTTACAGGACTCCTTGTTCTTTACACTGAAAATAGTTCCTAATGATTTTGGCTGTATGTTTGGGGTCATTGTCATGCTGCAGAATAAATTTGGGGCCAATCAGATGCCTCCTTGATGATATTGCATGATGTACTTCTCAGCATCGAGGAGACTATTAATTCTGACCAAATCTCCAACTCCATTTTCAGACATGCAAACCCAAACTTTCAAGAAACTTCCACCATGCTTCATTGTTGGAAACAAGGCCAAGAAACACATAAACCAGGCTGCAGAAAAATGGCAGCTGGTGCTCTGGACTGAGGAGCCAACATTTTAAATATCTGGCTATAGCAGAAGGCAGTTTGTTCTTTGAAGGATGGAAAGTGGTATAAGAATGAGTGTCTGCAGGCAACAGTGAAGCATGGTGGAGGTTCCTTGTAACTGGTATGTTAAAGGGATAGTAATGTTTCATAATAAAAGCAGCTCTAATTAATCATCATAGTATTTGGACTTTGGAGAGTGTTATTTCAATTCTGTCAGCGCTGTAGTTCAAGAGTAATTCAATGACAAAGTATCCCCCTCCCGCCCCTTTTATTGACATAACACTGTGTTCAGCCAGATCAGAAGGGAGGTGCCCAGGTAGATTGCAGAGAGGGACAATCTTCAATTAAGATAAGGGAAAAACCTGAAAAACTTGTCAAGGGGGACAGGGCTTTCATTGTTTTCATAGGAAGAAGATTGTCCCCTTCTGTTATCTGTCGGTCTTACAACCAGATTCCACATCTGAGAAGAGATGGCTTACACTAGGTAAAAGGGGTGGGAGGGGGAAACTTTGCTTGTGAATATCTCTCAAACTATAAAGGTTTGAGAGATAAGTCTTATATCGTTCTTCATGTTTTTTTAATACCTACAAAATAAAATAAAGATAAAATGAAGTATTACTATCCCTTTAAGGTGAATGGATGCATACTCATGCAGTCCATCTTCTATACTGTTCATTTACTGAGCTATCTCAATTACCTTTTCCAGCTTTTATGATCACTTGCGAGGTGTTGTTTATTACCCAATAATTTTTGCATACCATACCACCTCAGCACTAACAATGAGTGAACAACCTTTGTATCTGTAGAGAAGAAATTATTCAACTAGGAGTTATGCTACTCAATAGATCTGCTACAATGTATATCTCCTAGTAATACTTATTAATAGAGAGACGTGACGGCAGAGGTTACTCAATTACATTATACCACATGGGTGATTGGAAGTAATACATAACTGACACAGTGTCTAACATATAGTGAAGTTAACCTAACATACAGCAGTTGCTATACGGATGCTTACATTGATGATATGGTATAGATCAAAACTATAGACTCTGTAAACCGTCCACTGAGTTCAGCTGTAAATGTGCTTATCGTTATGGTTAGTGTTCAAAAGCACCTCATATGTAATGGTGCTGTATTCTGAGGAGAAAGCACATACAACTGATACAGCCCAAGGTGCATATATCACTACACAGATACTTATATTCAATACACAATGTTGAGCTGACCTCCAGAACTCATAGATCTCCTATTTAATTTATGTGTACGCATACAAGTTATTACAGTTAGCATTCACTAGCGCCTCATGTGTAATGGCACCCTAACTGTAGGAATTAATACTTTTATAGCCAGAACAGACAATATTTTTTGGTTTTAATTCACCAGTTTTCTTTTGTTTTTCATTAATAAAAGTTAGGTTTTAACTCTTTCCTCTTATTGTTTTTCCCATCCCTTGCCAATCATCATTCTGCTAGATATACCATCTCACAAATATTGAGGGTGGTTTTGGTGCTGTATTGAGCTTGTTCCTTTAGTTTGTTCCATAATAATACTTGCTCTTATCAGCAGTGCATGATGGTATCTTGAGAATTGGCAAATGCCACTGGTGACATTCCAGCATCTGCTACTGCTGAGTTGTCTAAGCAACAGGAGGATTAGACTACTTCAATGGACTGGGATGAACAGCATTGATATGAGACAGGTGATGATGAAGCAGTAGCAGCAGCACCACAACAAGTCACCACCATTTCAAGTGTATCTATGGAAAATAAGTTTGCCAGTAGTTCTTCTCCTCCTGCACCACACCAAAAATTGTGGCTGTGGTGGAATACGATTTGTTCCCTTGAGAGCAGGAAGGAACTGGTACTTTCATCAGCAACTTCAATGTGCACTGCATGTGTGTGTGTGGGTGTGTATGGAAACACTGTGAAATAAGGGAAGGACTGGGAACAACTGACACATCTGCACTAATATGAAACAACAGGCACAACTGCAACCTAGCACCTTGACACTTAGGGCTGCAATGTAAAATTATCCCCAAGAAACCAAGTACTGTTTTCATTATGGCCTTTGTAGATACCACTAAGGAGATGTGACAACAGGAAGACTTTGTAATAATAATAAATCCTCCCTGCCCCCAGAGTAGCAAATGCAAATGCTCCCTGATCACCTGCATCCAATTAATCTCCACCACATCGCCATGTGTGGTCAATGTAACACACAATGTGTGGATACCAACTGCCACATCCTTGAATCTAAAGAATTGCTATCAGCTTGTTTGGGAGGTAACATTGGCAGAGATTGTACACCAGTGGAGGAGGAGATAGAGGGTGCCGAAGTGGGGATAGCTGGCACATCTTCACATTCCCATACCCTCGCACAAGAAGCTGATGATGACACATAGGTTACTTTCAATATCTACCATCCAGGATCAGGCTGGATTTCTCTTCTCTTCCTTGGGGAGGGACAAGAGGTACAGTAAAAGTAGCTATCAATTTCATTTGTAGGGCTTTGGCTCACATGCTGAACATAAACATTGTAGTGTCTGTATTTCATGTGTTTTATGAAGGATGTTGTGTCCCCTCCTTTTCTTTTGGTTGCAAGAACCTGTCTTAGTCCAAAATCACTACTGGAGGAACCCAGTCCGTTGGAGGCCACAGTGGTCTGTGGCACACTAGCCTTCACATCACCCTCCTGCTGCTGAGACAGATGAAAGTTTCCCATTCATTTTTTCTTTCAGCAAAAAAGTCCCGCATTCTCTTCTCCACACCAGCTGCTCCACCATCACCTTCACTCTCATCACCACCACTCTCTTGTTGCTGTATGGGAGTGGGACTGGTTGGTGATAACAAATGTGATAGAGGGTCCCCTTCTGTCATACTTGTCATCTCTTCTTTTGATGAAGAAGGCACACTGGCAGCAAAGTGTGCTGCTGTTCATACTGCTAGCCAGTTCTGCCTTCTTCAACATAATTCCCCAGAGGGACAATGCTGGGGGGATGGGAATCTCAGGGTCAGGGGAATGTGGGCTCCCTTGACTGCTAGTCTGGCTGCTGACTTCCCCTTCCACCTCAACAGTAGCATAAGGTTCCATCCAGCTAGTCCTAGCAGCTGCTCCACCACCACCCTCACTGCCATCAGTTTCTAGCTGCCGTGTGGTAGAGGGACTACTTGGAGATGACAAGTGTGCCTTAGGGTCCCCTGCTGTCAGACTTACCATAGAAACATAGAATATGACAGCAAATAAGAACCATTCAGCTCATCTAGTCTGCTCATTTTCCTACTGTAAAAACCTCAAACCTTTTTGGTCCTTGTTCTTTTATTATGTTAAGGACAACTTTATGCCTATCCCATGCATGCTTAAATTATGTCACTGTATTATTTTCTACCACTTCTAGTGGTAGGCTATTCCACTTATCTACTACCCTCTCAGTGAAGTAAAACTTTCTTACAGTACGTCTAAACCTGTATCCCTCTAGTTTTAGACTATGGCCTCTTGTCCTAACATTTTTACTCCTTTGAAATGTACTTCCATCCTGCACTTTGTTGAATCCCTTCATGTATTTGAATGTTTCTATCAAATCCCCTCTCTCTCTTCTCTCCTCCAAGCTGTACATGTTCAGATCCTTTAGTCTATCTTGATATGTATTTTCCTGTATATCAGTTTAGTAGCCCTTCTCTGAATTTTCTCTAGAATATCTATGTCCTTCTGGAGATGGGGTCTCCAGTACTGTACACAATACTCTAGATGAGGTCTAACTAGAGATCTGTAGAGTGGCATGACCACTTCCCTTTTTCTGCTACAAATGCCCCTTGCTATACAACCCAGTGCCCTGCTTGCATTCCCCGCTGCTTTATTACATTGCCTGTCTACCTGCAACTCATTAGAAATAATTGCTCCCAAATCCCTTTCATCTGTTGTCTCTGACAGCACAGTATACTTAACAGTATATTTTCCCTTTGGACTTTTATGTCCCAAGTGCATTATTTTACATTTATCAACATTAAACTGCAGCTGCCACACTCTTGTCCATTCTTCTAATTTACCTAATTCATTTGTCATTTGATTTATTCCCCCTGAAATGTCTACCCTATTGCAGATCTTTGTATCATCTGCAAAAAGGCATACCTTACCTTGAAGACCTTGCAATATTACTAATAAAAATATTAAAAAGAATGGGCCCCAGTACAAATCCCTGAGGTACCCCACTAGTAACACTCCTTTCATCCGAATATTCTCCATTGACTACCACTCTCTGTCTTCTGTCATTCAGCCATTGCTTTATCCATTTAACTATTTTTGCATCCAGACCCAAACACTGCAATTTATTAATGAGTCTTTTATAAGGGACAGGTTGAAACGCTTTACTGAAATCTAGATAAGCTATATCTACTGCTCCCCCTTGGTCTATTATTTTAGTTACCCAGTCAAAAAAAATCTATGAGGTTAGTTTGACAAGATCTCCCTGCTGTATACCCATGCTGTTTGCTATCTTGCAAAACATTCAGATTCAGATATTCACCAATTCTTTCCTTTAGCATAGTCTCCATTAATTTTCCCACTACTGATGTAAGACTTACTGGTCTGTAGTTACCTGCTACCTTTTTTGTAAAGCGGTACTACATTTGCTGTCTTTCAATCTTTTGGAACTACTCCTATCGATAGTGACTGATTGAATAATTCTGTTAAAGGTTTTGTGAGAACACGCTTAAATTATTTTAATAACTTTGGGTGTATCCTATCTGGTCCCATTGATTTATCTGCTTTTACCTTAGAAAGTTGAATTAGGACTTCTTCCTCTGTAAACATGCATGTTTCCCAGGTCTTGTCATTTCTTTTTTCTAACAGAGATTCCTTCCCTTCATCTTCCTCTGAAAAACTGAACAAAAATGTTCATTGAGACAGTCAGCTAGCCCTTTATTCTTATCTACATAGTTTCCATTTTTTGTTTTCAGTCTATTCCTTGTTTCATTTTCCTCCTTTCACTTATATATGTAAAACATGTTTTATCCCCCCTTTTTTATAGACTGTGCAACTTTTTCCTCTCTGTGTGCTTTGGCACATCTAATAATGCATTTGGCCTCCTTTAGCCTAGTCTTGTACTAATACCTATCTTCTTCCTCCTGCATGTGCTTATATTTCTTAAATCCTTCTTTTTTTCTCCTTTATTATATTTGCCACTTCTGTGGAGTACCAAAGTGGTTTTCTTTTTCTTTTACTCTTGCTGACATGCCTAATGCAATGCTCTGTTGTGTTTAGTAAAACACATTTCAGATAATCCCATTTCTCCTGGACTCCATCTAAAGATCTCCGAGTTGTTAAAGACTGACATAAAAATGTTTCCATTATAGAAAAATCAGCCTTTCTAAAGTCTAAAATCTTTATTTTTGTGTGTTGCAACTCAGCCTCTGTCTTTATATTAAACCACACAGATTGATGATCACTGGAGCCCAAGCACTCTCCTCCAGCTACATCTGATACCAAGTCTCCATTAGTAAATAATAAATCTAGTGTGGCTTCCTTCCTAGTCGGCTCTTCTATTAATTGACTAAGAGCTATCCTTGTAAAGAATTTAGGATCTCTCTACTACTGGCTGAACCTGCTGCTTGGTTTTTCCAGTTCACATCAGAAAGATTAAAGTCCCCCATAATAATAACCTCACCTTTCACAGTCATCTTAGTTACTTCCTTGACCAGCTGTTGATCCAACTCCTCTGCTTGTCCTGAGGGTCTATAGATCACACCTATACGAGTGACCATCTTATTCCCATATTTTAAAGTTATCCAAACAGGCTGTGTATTCTCCTCCATACCCTGTATAAGATTAACCTTTAAGCTATTTTTGACATAAATTGCAACCACCCCTCCTTTGGAGAAGAAGGCACACTGGCAGCAGTGTGAGGAGGCAGCAAACAACAAGAACATTGTAGCGGCTCAAGTGTCATAGGGATTAATTGCAATATTCATGCTTCTTAAAGGTGCTTTTCACACCTATCCTCATACATTGAGATATAGGTGCCTTTGTCTAAGTGTGTCAACCTAGGAGTTCTCCTGCTCTGCTTTATATATATATATATATATATATATATATATATATATATATATATATATATGATCAAACAAGCAATAGGTTGCACAAACTGAAACCCTCAGACACTTTGTATCTCAATAAAATCAACAATCTCTTTATTGTCTCCCAAATTGCAACTTTCAATACAAGGTATCAAAAATAATGAATAAACAACTCTACAGACGTCTTCATGAGCAGGTGTTGGTAAAACTGATCATCGCATTTCTCGTGTATGAACGCTTAGTCGTGACCCTGTCTTTGTCTCAATGTTACACTCCCCTATATAGCTTCCGGTTCATTAATTACAACGACTCAAAACCTCTGCAGAATCACGAATACTCACAAGGATCCAGAGTTAACCCAATCATGACCTTTCACGAGTGATTCAGCATTACTCAAGACTCTGTATATATAAAAGCCAAATGTACATTACTTTGAATCGCTCTTTTGGACACAGCCACGGGATCATGAGTGGATTCATGACATCGAAGAAGTAAAAAGTCGCTATACCAGTAATAACATGTGTCTGATATATCTCTATTCCTTTAATGAAAACACTAAGTTTCACTTACGCATCTAATATATAACCAGAGCTCAGGGGAGAAACACCAGGAGATCTATGATTTACTCACTCCAATGTAGAAATACATGGGTTACAAACCAACATATATATGTCTTGTCAATACCAATTTTCTATCTCCCCATGTTTATCTTTTAGAGGAAGCAAAACATATGAATACACAAAACTTAGACTTGATATAAATCTTTCAAAAGAACCAGTAAAAACACCACCAAAGTATCAATAACTAGGGATAGTCAAATATATTTTAAAATAATAAAATCAAATATACTCATATTACTCCGACTTTCCCTCATATTAATGAAACCTGCAATATACCCAAATGAGGACCCGTTATTTTAAAGAATCAAAAAGTCAAGACCGAAGTACAAACCTATCTCCATACTTCAATCCAACTAAATACAAATATAAATATGAGTCCTTCATTTAAAGCATAGATCTGTGTGATAATCCAAATGCAACATTATACATAACATGACATAACGGGTTCAAAGAAGAGCTACAAAAATGGTGGAAGGTCTAAAGCATAGAACTTATCAAGAACGACTCAGAGATCTAAATATGTATAGTCTGGAGGAAAGAAGAGAAAGGGGGGACATGATTGAAACCTTTAAATATGTTAAAGGACTGAACAAGGTTCAGGAGGGAAGTGTGATTAATAAGAATCTGAATACAAGAACAAGGGGGCACAATCTGAGGCTAGTTGGAGGAAAAATCAAGAAAAACATTAGAAAATATTATTTCACTGAAAGAGTAGTAGAAACTTGGAACAAACTTCCAGCAGAGGTGGTTGATAAATCCACAGTAACACAGTTTAAACATGCCTGGGATAAACATGTATCTATCCTAAGATAACAATAAAGGAATACTAAAGGGCAGACTAGATGGACCAGGTGGTCTTTTTCTGCCGTCAATCTTCTATGTTTCTATGACACATCATAAGCCTTATTAAAGCCCTTAGGGTATCTTGTACCCGAAGTAAACATCCAGAACACTTCCCGTCTCAGAAGTTTACCATCAAGATCCCCCCCTCGTACTCCTAGAGAGACTCATTCTATCCCTTGCACTGAAAAAACTTCCAAATTGCCTTCATGTACCTCTCTGAAGTGTGATGAAATGTTGGATCTAAAACTCATTCCTCTAATGTCACTGAGGCGTTCATTCATCCAATGTCTTAAGGGTCTAGTTGTTTTTCCCACATACTACATATGACATGCTTCACAAGTTATAAGATACACAGCTCTCTTCGTTGCACAATTTATATAGCTCTTCATCTGAAATTCCACCTCACTGACACTTGAGGAAAAAATCTGACTCACTTTCATGTACTTACAACAGCCACATCTCATTATTCCATATCTCTGGTTTCCTTTTACTGACAACCATGTTTCCTTCATTTTTCTTCTGTCACCCACATAAAGACTTGGAGAAACCAGATTGGCTATTGACTGTCCCTTCTTGGGCACAAAAGTTATTCCTTTTCCAATTACCTTCCTCAACCTTTCATCACCATTCAAAAGTGGCACATATCTGCTAATAATATTCCATATGCTATTAAACTCAAGACTATATTGGGTAGAAAAGACTATAGTTGGTAACTTATTATTTTGTAAATATCTTGATTTATTATATTTTATTTTTTTTTATTCATTATTTTTGATACCTTGTATTGAAAGTTTCAGTTTGGGAGACAATAAAGAGATTGTTGATTTTATTGAGATACAAAGTGTCTGAGTGTTTCAGTTCGTGCAACCTGAGCAGTTGAGGAGGCACAGGCAGCTGACCTGGACTGGGCATCACTGGGTCTTTGGAATGGCGGCTCTTAGTCCCTTTAGCACTTGTGATGACTTCCTTCTCCTAATTGGCATCACTGGGCGCATCAGGGTCCTGCAAGCTTTTCTTTTTTTTCTTTTTTGTATTACTTCTGCTCATAGTTTCAGCCAGCACTATGAACCTGTAGTGACTTTGTTTTGCTTTATAATTTGCTTTAATTTAATTGTTTGCCCTTTCTCTTTCTCCCCCCCCCCTCACTCTCTCACTATCTCCTTCCACTTTGTTTACTTCCTATTTACAGTATGTATTTTGGTGCAAAAATGTAATATGGGATGTGTCATTGAAAGGCATTTGAGAAATGGAAGAAAATCTAATAGTCTTAATATGAGCAAAAAAAAGCAGAAAGCCCTGTGGTTTTTGCAAAATATCCTATGAGAACAAAATGGGACTTTTCTCCCATACTTAGTAGGGATCTCCATTTTGAGTTAGTATTGGGGCAGATGGTTACACTCTCATTTGGAATATAACACATGCAAGCATTGTAGGACTGACAAAAATGTGCACAGATTTTGGGGCAATACACAGCATTAAGTTCATGATTTTGGATTCTTACAGAAAGCAAGTGATTGCAAGGTTGAGGAAATGGGCAATGCAGGGTATATTCATCATATCTGTCATTCTCATGGTAATATAAGTAGGCTCTATACTTTCAGCAGCAGCAGAAACACTACTAGCTAGGGGTGGACACATTGTTGACATGTGGTGCTACTTATTTAATGTTACCGATAACAAATATGGCTGCTTGGGGGCTGCACATACAAGCTGTGAGACGGGTGATGACAGAGACTGTGTTTTATTTGCCTTGTTTACTTGGACAGACTCTTCACGTGATCTCTCAAACAGTGTATATGATACAGACATAGTATATTAAGCTAAACATTTTGTCTATATTTGTCTTGCTTTTTACAACAGATATATTGTCGGGTGGTATCTGTCAGTGTCACATCATTCACTCTCAGGTTGGCAAGCTGCTTGCTGTCACTCGCTCTAACACTTTGGGGGAGGAATTAACTACTTAATGACCGATGACGTTCCAGGACCATCATGACTGTCTGTGCGTTAAGGACTGGTTATGATCCTGGCATATCATTAATTTTTTTTTTTCATTAAAGTGAGCCTACAGGTACGCTGTGATCACAGAGGGAGTCTAAAACTGACTGCTTCAAAAATGGATCAGTAACTTTCAGAATCTCCCACGGCGAGCTGGTACGTGTGATCGCTCACATGTATCATCAATCCAAACACATACAACAAATGGCCTTGGTCCTCCAGCCAGTCCTTAAAGGATTAAGTTACCTTCTTTTGCCCATATCAAGAATATAACTAGCTGTGTCTCCCTCCCTAGCACTCCTTTAACACCTCTATAAACAAACAGAAATCACACTTTGCTGCTTTCTCTTGCTCTCCCCAATCAAAAGCACAGATGTGTTACATGGCAGGGCTTATAATTTTAAGTCCTTTGCTACTAGACAGACCTGAAAAGTTACTAGCCACTGCAAGCCAAAACATACCCACCAAAGCTGAATTTTTACTCGCCAGGGCTAAATTTTCACTCGCCATTGGCTAGTGGCGAGTGGAAATTTTGAGCCCTGTTATATGGTATAACAGAGGTAAGTCAGTGTTATCACAGCCCTGGATGACTGGTTTCTTACCTCTCATGCTAAAACTCTTTTGGGGGTTAATGCTCTCTTGGTCTTACCCACAACCAGAAAGCAACTGACAGTATCTGCCCAACACTCCTTTAACACCTTCAAAAAACAGCTTTCTTTATTGCTTTTGTTTTTATAAAGTCACCCAAATTGCAGTAAGGTCCTTTCTTTCTCACTCCTGAACACAGACTGTCAACCTGTGGGATGCTGACACCCTTTTATACTAGCACCATGGTAATACCTGAACTGTTGGGGGGAATTTAGATCTACTATTTCAATGTAATACATAGATGAAAAATTTGGAAAATTAATACTTTTCAGGAAATATTTTCCACTTTGCGGAAAGTAACATGATTTTGTCTATGTTGCTTTTGAGGCAAGACATTTGTGAGTAGGGAGTGCGTGTGTGTTGGGGGGTCATCTACTGGGCTAATTAACCCCAGGTTTAGAAAACTGAGACCTTAGACTCCAAATTAAATGTTTCCTCCTCTCCACACCAAATAAAGTCCCTACCACAGCGGCAATTGGTGAGGGTTACTGCAGCCCTGAAATTTAACCCTTCAACCACTTCAATGCTAGATATGTCTCCAAGGCATTGCTTCTCTCTAGCAACAAAGGGGTTAAGGACAGGCAGGTGCACACCACATTACTAAGCAATTCATTTCACACCACTTTCTGTCCTTAAGGGGTTAAACTTTTCAATGCACTGGAGATGTTCCTAGCGTTCAACGGATTATGTTTAAAATTAAATAGGATTTAAAACAGTCAGTGACAAATTCCCACTCGACATAGAGGAATCAGATATCCAATTAATTTAGTCATATGAGTCATTTGCAGGATGAATTATTTTTTTTTATCTTGGTAGCATTTCTAGAAGCATTTTCCTTTTGTTAAACTGCCATGTTATGCATTTGTGTTCTGCCATTAATAGTCTGATAGACAAGGACACTGTCAATTACAGAATGTTATTCCGTTGTCACTTTTAAATGATAGAAGACAGACGCTTTCAGAAATAGCTAAAAAAAAGAGAACTGATATATTTTGTTCGTTGAACCATTAATCACATGTATATTTGTTATATGAGTAGGTGTCATATGTGAATAAATTCAGTGACACCAGTGAAATTAATAACATTTCAACTTTTTCCCAGTGTTCAGTGACCACAAAATGTAGTTAATATTTATAGATATTTAAATATATTTAAAATATAAAAATCCATCCACACAGAAAAAAATAAGTCAGAATAAGTAAACAAACTATGCAAAAAGGGTGAGTGAAAACATTCAGGCCTCAATTCAGTTGGATCAGATGGCAAAAAAAAAAAAAAGCAGCTGGTATTTTTTCAAGCACGTAAGCTATTCAATTACCTGTGCTATGAGAAAATTCGGGTAAAAAAATGTTGTGTGTTTTTTCACCCATTGAAGAAGGAAAAAAAAAAACACAGCAAGATGCAATTCAATTGACTGCATTAGCCCTAAGATCTGTTAATCAACCCACTTATTCGTGGGAAAATCTGCACCCAGTTATTTGGGCACAGTCACTTAATGTATCTAAAAAAGTAAAAACATAGTAAAAAAAACACTAGTGGATGTAATGATATGGGGCCCTAAGCCCCATATCAGTACATCCAAAGCACGCTAAAAATGTGTCCAATGTAACTAGAATTAACCCAATGACTATAATTACCCCACTGGTACTCACAGGGTTAATACAACTAAGTTGCAAAGTAACAGCCCTTGAAAAGAAACAATTACCATTAATCCTGATGTCCAATGGAGTATTCAGCACCCTGGTCAGCTACTGTCCATCTTCTTCTTCTTCTGTCTTCTCTCTTCCTTCTTCTCTGTTCTTTCTCTCCATCTTCTGTCTTCTTCTGTTCTGTCGACTTCTGTCCTTTCTCTCATTTCTGTAAAACAAAGAAAATGATGCATGTCAAATGTGTGCCCCAAACATAACTCTGACAGCTGTGCATAGTTTAACTCCTTGAGTGCCAGAGGATACACAACACATGCATGCATTGCATACCTCTCTGGCACTCAAAGGGCTAGCATTGCACCGATATCAGAGTTAAAAATGTAGAAGACACCAAACAAAGAAAAACAATTGCCCATATTTCCTCTAATCATTTAAATATGCTGTTCAACAGAATATTAAATGTTAGTTTCAAAAAGTGAACAAAGTAAACATGCCCTTTTTGTTCTCCACCGGTGGCGCAAAAGGAATAATAGACAGACCCTCCCCCTCAAGTACCTCATGGGCCAATGCCCATATCCATTGGCTGGGAGGTGTGCTTACGTACCTAAAGCCAATCAGCTTTGAGTGGGGGATTGACGGAACCAGCTAGAAGCTGATTGGTTGCCAGGAGTGTAGCACACATCCCAGCCAATGGCTGTTAGTCATTTTGAACAGAGACTGCCCATATAAAAATACAGTCTCTGTTCAAAATTCCCTCACACTGGAATGGGCAGTGGCCTGTGAGGTACTTTGGGTGGGGAGGTGTCTGTCTATTATTCCTTTTGCACCACCCTTACTCTTCTCACAATTAATATTTTTTTTATTATGAGCCACAGACACTGAGGGGAAGGGGAGCGGACGAACACACAGATGGTGTAATATCATGTGATACACTTTCTAGGCAAGTCTACGTATAGATACATCAGCAAAGTATGCAATGTGAGTCTGCCAAGCCAATTGTTTAAATGAGCGACGCTTAAGCACGCAACATGTGAATCTCGCACTTTAGATGCATGAGAGATTCTCATGTTGCCCTTTTCTTAGAGGCAACATGTTTGATGTGCAGTTTTGTTAGTTGCCCAATAGTTGGGGACCCAGAGCTGTATAACACTGTCATCCATTGTCAATCTTCTGTCATCTGTAAGTGCAAAAAACAGATGATTTTTCTCTTTTTCACAAAAGTTTTCTCCTTTTCTCCAATGCAACATTTTCCTCCTTTTCGCCTATTCCAGAAAAATGTTCACTTATTCCAACACATTTTTTCTTATTACAACACATTTTTCTCCTGTGAGCTGTGAGTCCTACAGCAACAAATACCTTGAAAAATGTGTTGGCATGCACAGTGCCTTTGTCCTTTGCCCACAACACTTACTTCCTGCTTAAAGGGATAGTAATACTTCGTTTTAACTTTATTTTATTTTGTTGGCATTAAAAAAACATGAAGAATGATATAAGTCTTATCTCTCAAACCTTTACGGTTTATGAGATATTCACAAGCAAAGTTTCCCCCTCCCACCCCTTTTACTTAGTGTAAGCCATCTCTTCTCAGATGTGCAGTCTATAGACCAGACAGATAACAGAAGGGGACACTCTTATTCCTATGAAAACAATGAAATCCCTGCCCCCCTTGACAAGCTTTTCAGGTTTTTCCCTTATCTTAATTGAAGATTGTCCCTCTCTGCAGTCTACCTGGGCACCTCCCTTCTGCTCTAGCTGAACAGTGTCACATAAGTAAAAGGGGCGGGAGGGGGACACTTTGTCATTGAATTACTCTGGAACTACAACTCTGACAGAATTGAAATAACACTCTCTAAAGTACAAATACTATGTTGATTAATTAGAGCTACTTAGAAACATAGAAACATAGAAACAGAATTTGACGGCAGATAAGAACCATTCGGCCTATCTAGTCTGCCCAATTTCCTACTGTGTAAAAAAAAAAAAAAAAAACCCTCAAACCTTTTTTGGTCCTTGGTCTTTTCTTATGTTAAGGACCGCCTTATGCCTATCCCATGCATGCTTAAATTCTGTCACTGTATTGACATCTACCACTTCTGCTGGTAGGCTATTCCACTTGTCTACTACCCTCTCAGTGAAGTAAAACTTTCTTACATTACATCTAAACCTGTGTCCCTCTAGTTTTAGACTATGGCCTCTTGTCCTAACGTTTTTACTCTTTTGAAATATACTTCCATCCTGTACTTTGTTGAATCCCTTCATGTATTTGAATGTTTCTATCATATCCCCTCTCTCTCTTCTCTCCTCCAAGCTATACATATTCAGATCCTTTAGTCTATCCTGATATTTCTTTTCCTGTAGACCAGTCACCATTTTAGTAGCCCTTCTTTGAATTTTCTCTAGAGTATCAATATCCTTCTGGAGATGGGGTCTCCAGTACTGTACACAATATTCTAGGTGAGGTCTAACTAGAGATCTTTTATTATGAAACATTACTATCCCTTTAACCCCTTAAGGACCCTTGACGGTCCTGGCACATCATGCCTGGATTTGAGTTAAGGACCAATGACGTACCAGGACCGTCATGGCTAAAATGATAGCAGCGTGCCTCACTCAGGCTGAGACTGAGCACTCCGAGACTGGGGCGTTCAGTCTCAGCCCTTCTTGCCCTTGCCAGTTCATGCGAACGCCGTAGCAGCAATCACATGTACCGGCATAGTGACAGACAGAGGCAGCAGAGAAAGCATGCTGTCTTTGCCTGTCACGTCTGCCTCTGTCTCCATTGCTATGAAAGTAAGGGAGACAGAAGTAGACAGGAGACACCTACTGGTGAAAGAAAATACAGCAGCTAGGGGTATTAACCCCTTAACTGCTGGTGCCAAAGGCTTGCTAAATGCAGGTCAATTTCTGACCTGCAATAATACTTTTTTTTTTTTTTTTTTTAAATACAACACACTTTTTTTTTTTTACAAAAATATTTTATTTAAAAAAAAAAATCTAATTAAACAAAAGTGAAAGTTTGATTGTTGTGGAGCCATGTAATACACTTACATATACCACCAAATGCCAGGGATAAAAAAAGTGTCAAAATAGGGTGAGAAAAAGGGACATGGGGATTTTCACCCAGGGGGGGACAGTGGCCACTTTAAACTGTGTATTTTGTAGGTATGACTGACCGGTCATACTTTTCATGCAGTATCCATAAAAATTTAACCCTTTGTGCCCAATTGATCCCAAGAGAAAAAACAAAAATTGTGGGTTTTTTAAAATTTTTTTACATTTTTTTTAATTTTAATAAAGTAAATGGTGGGTTATCCATATACGTAGGGTATCAAATGAAAGCCCTAATTGTGCTTAAAAAACAGTATAGAATTTATGGGGGTGGAATAAAAGAAAACATTGTTGAACAAAGACATAGTCAAAAAGGTCAGAATTGCTCCGGTTCTTAAGTGAAATCCACCTCAGATTTTCCTGGTCCTTAAGGGGTTAAGTGACAACGGCACATGTTCATGATGATGTGCAGTGATTGAAAAAACAAAATATAGTACAGCCTACAATGTTGCAGGTGTGTATGGTAGTAGTGGTGGGGGACTGGTGTGGTGCGATTGGTGGGACCTTGACAAACTGCATCCACCCCGAGAGGAGAGGGATCATCATCATTTAATGCACATGCTGCAGCAATGATTGCTGTAGTCAGTTTTTGTACTACCACTTTACTCCCACGTCTCTGCACTACTCCACCTTTTCCCCTCCCGCTTATGCATTAATTCCAAGAGTGTGCGCTAAAAGCGCTTTGAGTCCCACTGGGAGAAAGGCACTATATAAATACTAGTTATTATTATTATTATTATTATTATACACTATGCTTCAATTCCCCTTTATTTGTATATCTTCTCTAGCTAAAAAAAGTGCTGGTCTCTCCTCTCACAAACACAGAATGGCATGCTGTAGCCTGACACCCTTTTATATGGCTGTAGAAAAGTAGAGAAAATTTTGTGTGGCGAAGAAAATTTTTTCTTCCCATTGATTTCAGGTGAAAATGTTCACCCATCCCAAGTCATCTTCTATCCTCCTTCTTCCTCGTTCTATTCTTCTTCTTCTGTCTTCTTCTCTTCTGTCTTCTTATCTTCATCCTTGTATCAAATATGTACCTGAAAGGAAAAAAGTAAACATGAAATTGACTCCAAAATCATAACTTGCAAATATATGCAGTGGTTAAAGTAATGCATCTAGTCCCAGTGGAAATATATCAGCATTCCCCAACCGAATAAAATGTTTCAAAGCCCATTTTGGTTTAAATTAGTATTATTGCCAAAGTGAAAAATATAGGCTAATGCAAAATATATTGCATATGGTGCATTGCAATACATAAATAGTGTGTGAATCCCACAACAGCTTACCTGAAAGGTAACAAGGGGGGGTTGTCAGTCTGACTTCCTGCCACCACCTCTGGTGACAGTGGTGGAGCCCACGTACTATTTATGTATTGCAATGCACCATATGAGCTATATTTTACATTACCCTATGCTTTTCTCTTTGGCAAGAAAATTAATTTAACCCTTTGAGTGCCAGAGGGGTACGCAACGCATTCTTTTGCAATGTGTTGCGTACCCCTCTGGTACTCAAAGGGTTAAAGCGAAATTGACTGAAACATTTCATTTGATTTTGGGGAACGTTAGTATATTTCTACTGGAACTAGGTGCATTAGTTTAACCCATTACTTGCCAGAGAGGTATGCAACACATTGCTCTGCAAATTGTTATGTACCCCACTGGCAGTCAAAGGGTTAACCACTGCATATATTTGCAAGTTATGCTTTTGGAGCATATTTCAGATTTACTTTTTACTCTTTTCAGGTACATATTTGATACAAGGATGAAGATAAGAAAACAGAAGATGACAGAAGATGAAGAGAAAGAAGAAGAAGGAAGTAGATGACAGAAGAAGATGGACAGTAGCTGACCAGGGTGCTGAAGACTTCACTGGGCATCAGGATAACTGGTAAGTGTTTCTTGTCAGGGGATGGTTTTTAACTTAGTTGGATTAACCCTGTGAGTGCCATTGGGGTATGCATACCCCACTCGCACTCATAGGTTAATTCTACTAACATTTGACACAGTTTTTTCATACTTTCGATATAATAATATGGGGCTTAGGGCCCCATTTCAATAATTCATCCACTGGCCAGGGAAGGATAAACATGATTTAGGGGATTGTGCCCAAAAGTGGGTGCTTTAATGCATCTTTTTTTTTTTCTTTTTTTTTCAAAAATGCTTTATTTAAACATAAGTTGTATAGGAGATGCAGTACGTATGGGAAGACCATAGTGCATAAAAGAGAACAAGTCCTATTTTTGCAAATGAAACTGACAGAGCATTGGTCCCGGTACATAAAAAGAAGGTATAAACGTACACAACATCTCAGTCGTCAGCTATGACTAAGCCCTTTAATTCTAAAGAACATGACCATGAGAAAGCTTGAGAAAGGGTGTGCAGTATAGAAGCGAGAGAAGGAAATGAGTAGGAAAAGGAGAAAGATAGAGTGAACAGAGAAAGAGAAGAGAAGAAGGGGGGCCTTAATGCATCTTAATGCCTAACACATGGAACGGAATTGTAATAGCAGCCAGCATTTGTTCATAACACAGGTAATTTAATGGCTTACCCTGTCAGGTTTTTTTTGGCTACTGGGGGATTTGAATCAAGACCTTAATCTTCTTTTATCATGTAGAGTTGACTACCTCTATTATCAGTTCTTCAGGACATTTCTGAACCACAAACACAAAACTGCAGGAGATGGCAGTAAGATTCCTTGGACCAATCGTCAGAAGGACAATATTAAAGCTTACCGTTTAGTAATGCAGTGTAGTCACCCATCGGAGGCTAATGTATGAGTAGTGCAATACTACTACAAATAAAAAAATCACCATTGACTAAAATAAGCATGTTAACCCTTTCAGTGCTAGAGAGGCCTTCAGTGCATTTCTTTGCAATGCATTGGAGTCTTCTCTAGCATTCAAGGATTAAAATTCCAAGTTAAACCAATGCTAATTTAGGGTATTTTTACTTGTCCCCTATAGCCCCGCTGCTTTGCTCCAGAAATACTCAAATTCTTCTTAGAATATCAGTGTCACTGGGCCATGTGCACAAAAAGTGGAGCAATTCTGGGGCAAACCAAGAGAGCCATAACTAAGAAATACAATAAAATCAAAAATAACTATTGAGTTAAATTATGTTTTTATACCACTGAATGCTAGTGTTTTTCAATGCACCGGAGACCTCTAGAATTCAAGGGGTTAAAATCCCCATTTAAATTAATGGGAATGTTTATTTATTCCCCATGATGCAGCTGGTTTGCCCAAAATTGCTCCATGTTATTCCTGCATATGGTTTACAGACTCCTCCTTGACTGCACAGTTGATACAATTGGTGTATTCTTTGATCAGATGTCATCTTACCTGCATCATTGAGGAACAGGTCCTTCATGCCTTCCAAGCAGAGTTGCAGTATGAATGACCTGTTGATTCACTTTGACCCTGTCATCAACTATTTCACACACCATCTTGAAGAGTCATGGATGAATGAACATAAGTCCTGCAGTTATCATTGCTCTGGAGGAAGCACAACAGAAATGCTTATGTTTAAAGGCTCTAATAATAACCACACATAACTTACTAGGGTTAGAAAATTCTCATGGCCCATATGAATTGTAGTTTTTCTCCTTGGATGAAGAGAGATGATTTTTGGTTTGTTTTTGATGTCATGTTCATGGAAGCAGACATAATAGTTGCTAACTGGACCACAGGACTAAAACTTTGTCTACTGCACATTGTAATTTTAACCATTTTAGGTTCAGATGGTTGTGCATCACATTGCTTCTCAATTCTTTGCATACACCTTTGGTCCTTAAAGGATTAAGGGAAAAATGGCCTCAACTGTCATGTCCACCACCACGGACATGACATCCAAGATGGATTGAAGAATGAAGAGGTCAAAATTCATAGAGGTCATTAGTATTATTTGGTCACAGTAAGGTCATTTGAGGGTTATTATTAAGAGATATTAGTTCTCCTTTAAAGGGGACCTTAACATGTTTTTCTGTTCTACCACTGAGATTCACACATCTCCTGTACTCAAGTGGTTACATTGAGTTTATAGGGACAAAAAAAATCCTAAAATCTATAAATTAGCATTTATGATAGCTAAATGATTTGTCTCTAGTCTTGGGGAATATCTTTATTTACTGTGTTAACCTCTTCTTATGTTTAACTCTCTGGATAGCAGAGATATAGTACATGTTTTGCAAAATAAATCATATATAGCATCCACGGGGTTACATAAATGATTTTATAAACTCTGTGTATTGCACTTGAAAAAAAGAACACCAACTTTATCCTGGTTATGACAGTAAAGAAACTAACACTTGGGGGTTCAATACATCAAATGGTGAATTGCTGAAATCTTCTATTTTTTTGTAACTGTTAGCACCTGTTTCTAATGGATTAAGGTCCTATTATGAATGATCAGATGGCTGAAGTCAAGGACACAGGAGGAGGTCTAAAATCTGCATGATCTTGTCTCGTCTAATTAATACAAATCTGAATAAATTCCTCATTGTTTATGGACCCACAACATCCCAAGTATTGGCTCAATCCAGACTTCATTAGAGGTGGCATGAACTGTAGATGGTAGAAATAAACTTCTTGGGAGAGACTGATGCTGAAATTATTAAAAGAATAAAAAAATCTAAAATGATTTGAGATTTTATACACGTACATACCCTAAACTTCATGCTAGTTTATGCATTCCTGGGTAGGGGTCCCACCATGGAGCAAACGGTCCCACCATGTTCCCACAAAAAAAAAACAAGTTTTTGTCCAATTTTTAGTGGGTAAATCCGCTTTAAAAATAGCCATTAAAATGTTTGCATTTTTCACCTATTGGACAAAATTCTTCTCTATTTTTTCAATGACTAGAACATTTCTACCCATTGATTGATGGGTTTTTCACCTTTACGCTATAAAACTGTGACATATTCCAGAAAGTAAACACAATAGAAGCAGCTACAGATCGAAGTAGACATGCTGTGCTGTTCTGCTGTGAACTTTTAGTAAAATTGAGGCACGAGAAGCTCATAGTGACTGCTATCACTATGAGAAAGTTTAAAAGTAATAAAAGGAGAAACTGGAAGGACCATTATGTGTTCACTGAGTCTGAGTATGAGGAGGAAGTGAGCACTACAGAAGCAATGCTGGTGGAGGAAACAAATGGTCAGAAAAATGAACCTAGAAGTAGACACGATCGGGAGAACAAATGAGCACCAGGGATGGGCAGGAGAGTACTGAAGGCTTTGATTCAAGAAAAGGTCTTGTAAAAGCAACAAATAACAAGCAACAGATAAGCTTTCTGTCAAATAACCTATTTTGTAAGCACTGCCTTTTGTCTTTTTCCCCTTTGGAGCACATGGACCATCAAGACCTATCCGGGTCATATAGCGGAACATATAACTTTTGTTTACTGGCCATACCCAGCACTTCCCCAAACTAGTGTCACAATCCAGTCCGCCTTATAGTATTGTTACTCACTTACTCTTAATTTATCTCCACCGTTCTTCTGTTTTCACTCTAAAGTGAACCCACTGCCCATAGTTCCATCTCAACCGCACATCACTTTAATGGATGTGCAATACATATATATACTTTTTGCCATAGTAACCCCTATACTACACATAGATTCTTTCTTTGATGTGCTCTCTTTTTTCTTCTCTTATTGCATACTAGTGTAAAAGCCTATGTGCACGGGCTGTGGAGCAGTGAGGTAATGGCAGTAGGCAGAGCAGGACTAGCCTCTTAACCCTTTGAGTGCCAGAGGGGTATGCAACGCATTGCAAAGCAATACGTTGCGTACCCCTCTGCCACTCAAAGGGTTAACATTACCCAGACCTGCTCTGCGTACTGCCATTACCTCACTGCTCCACATGATTGTACCGTCTCACTTACACGATGCAATCATGCGCAGTAGAGACTGGCCGAATGTGGGTAGTCTCTACTGCGCATGACTGCATCGTGACAAAATTTCTGGCCTTTTATTATATAGGATGAAACTGGGTCTGAGGTGTCCCCAGGAATAGGCAGCGGCACAAAGAAGTGATCTAAACTGAATTTCTCAGGGAGTTTTGTGATCATCAGTCAGTATCATTTTGTGGGAACTTTGTAGTTCAAATTGTGTTTATATAGAAGTTTCATCCAAAGATTATATAAGCAAGCATGTATTTATCGGGACATGAATAGACTGATGAGCCACCATTTCACTCTTCTCTCAATATAATCAACGTACATTGCATTTCTTGAGATTATATATATGTGTGTCTAGACATATTGAACAATATATACTGGGACTCCAAGATTACACCATCTAGTTCTCAGTTTGGATTCGTTTCTGCCATTATTTTAAATATCTTAAGAGATCTGTATTTATAAGTATAATTTTTTTCAATCAATCCTATTTAATTGGTAAATAACACGTTTGGTAGGTGACCGCTATTAAATTCTATTTGTCTATTCAAGTACTTGAGAATGTAGGAATTTTTATTTGTCCCCTATGGGTTTATTACAAAATAACTGCAGTTTGTCATAAATTTGGGCCAATGTTCCTCAATACAACACAAACAGCCAAACAGACTAAGGGCACAAAGGAAAAAAAAATCAATTCTGGATCCAACCAACTGCCCCATTGGAAGCAAATAAAGTTTTTTATTAATATAAATGGGGTTTTTCATTCTTTGAATGCCGGGGAGATTTCAAACTTATTTTGAAACAGTCCATTCAGACCTCTCTAAGATTTATGGGGTCAAGAGCCCAATTCATAATTCTATACGTTCCCTTTGGTGCAGTTGTTTTGATCCTGAATTAGTCCTCTTTTTGTCAATAAAACACTTAACTCCACTTATAGAAACACATCACCTTATGCAATTGAAAGGCTGGTTCTTTGTCACTCTGCACACTTAACCTACAATTTTGTTTTAGGTACTTAAAGAACAAGTCTTGCTTAAAACTGCAAACATTTTTCTTACAGATTCATCTTTATTTCTAATATATTGCTGTCTCATGTAGTCTCGTCTCAGTTACATTTTCTAAAAAATATGGTAGCGTTTGCAAATAAAAGCTGCTATTCAGGATTCAGACAATTGTATTTTCAGAAGACTGAGTTGTTCCTGCAATACATCATAAAACTCCCTACTGAAGAAAAAAATTAATTACCTTAGATCAACTATTTAAAAATATGTTGTCTTCCTATAGTGTAAGTCTTAACATGTTCACAAACTTCCTCTGAATGACAAATAAACATAACTGCAAACTAAGACCATACATAGTTCTATGTAACTTAAATTCAAATTCTTAAATTACTGTGAAAAATAATTGTATTGTTTTGGCAAACTATCAATTTTGCAGTTATGAATAGTAAGTTGGTTGGTGTTAGGAATGGGTGAAAGGTTTATGTTTCCTCCTGCAATGAAGTTTAAAATTCGAATACACAGGCATGCACATGTCATTAAGCATCAACATGTCATTAAGTATGCATGCATACTCATTTACTCCCCTTACTTTGCTATGGGAAGATCTCAACAATTGGCCTTCTAATGACTTGCAGGAGGGAAAATGGATAATTTTCTACAGATTTCATTGAGAAGAGAATTTACCTCACTTTGCCATGGGAATATGTAGGCCAATGTTTCTCAAACAGGGTAGCTGATCATTGACGCAGTCAGAAATTAGCTCATATGAATTCATGTGGAAGACCAAACAATCTCAGGAGCTGGTAAGGAACTGTGACCTAGTATAGAGGACTAGATAGGGCAGATCCATTAGGAGAATTTCAGAAAATGCTCTGACAGTTTTTGTGTAAACCATTTCAGAAAGGGCTGCTTCTGTGTACTGCACATGCCTAAACATTTATGAAAAGTGTTTTACATGAAAAATGTCCATTTTCTCCAAGGAGTGGGAGTGGATAACCTTTTTGGGATATGCTAGTCCACTGGGCTTGCTTTTACACCATATACTACAGGAAATCAGTGTATAATTCTTCCTCTTTTCTTACACCTGCTAAAAAGACGGTATTAAAGTCTTGTTCACATTAAAGCTGAATGCTGTAGGAGTTATGCATTACTAGATTTACCAAAGACACCTGGACATAAGCAAAGATACATGCACTGGATTAACAAATTAAACCTGCATAAAACCCACAAGGTGTCACAGCTTACCTTATATCCAGCGCCGCCGTTTCAGGCAACGCTGGGAGTTTAGGTCCTGGAATGACGCTTCAGCGTCATCCCACATGTCACTCCGTGTGTTGGGCCTGGGCATTCTTGGCATCTTCAGTGGTCTCCTGTGTCCTCTTGCTAGGCTGGGTGGATGCTCAGGATGACACGGGAGTAAAGCTGTTGTTGGACGCATCTCAGCTTGATACGTCATTTTCAGGCGCGAGGCTGCTTAATTATCATGGTGCCCGTGTTCCTGCTCTGACGGCGACATTGTTATTCTGCCTAATTTCAATGCCGTCCTCTTATTGGCCTGATATTCTTGCTCCACCCAGGGCTTGCCTTTGTATACCCTGTCATGTCTATACTAAGGCACCCTTTCGTGGTGTATCTGATCCTGATGTTTGTTACTGTGTTTGCTGTTATCGTGTATGATCCGGCCTGCCTGACGACGTTCCTGTGTTTCCTGTGTACTGCTCCATTACCCACTGATCTGGCTGAGAACCCGCTCCATTGTTGAACTGATCTGCCTGAGAACCCGCTCCATTGCTGAACTGATCTGGTTGAGAACTCGCTCCGTTGCTGAACTGATCTGGCTGAGAACCCGCTCCGTTACCGACTGATCTGGCTGAGAACCTGCTCTGTTGCTAAACTGATCTGGCTAAGAACCCTCTCCATTACCGACTGATCTGGCTGAAAACCTGCTCCGTTGCTGAACTGATCTAGCTGAGAACCCTCTCTGTTGCTAGTCTGCCTGGCTATTGAGCCGTTCCGTTGCTCCTGACCAGTCTGTGCTTCCGTTCGTTTGTAACCTTTCCTGGCTGAGCCTTTGTCCCATTGTCATCCGTGCATGGCTGTGTTTCCTCCATTGTCCTAGTCTGGCCAGCATTACAATCCTGATCTTTCCAGGTCCTCGAGAAGAGGGTTGCCTGCCTTAGATGCCTCCAGTTTCATGCATCCTATCTCAGTCATTCTGATTACAGTCATTGCCTCTTTGTATACTATGTATTGTGGTTTCGTATTGTGGGCCAGCAGCCTTATTCCTTGTGTGCACTTTACTCAATAAAGTTATTTTAACCTTACTGTTCTGTCTGAGTGTTCATCAAAAACCATGACAGTAATTACATAGTAACATAGTAACATAGTAGATAAGGCTGAAAAAAGACATGCGTCCATCAAGTCCAGCCCATGCCAATAACACCCCTGTTGATCCAGAGGAAGGCAACAAAAAAGCCCTCTGGAGCAATTTCCAGTGTAGGTGTGTGTGTGTGTGTGTGTGTGTGTGTGTCAAATAGTTCCCCGGCTCAATATCCTATTTGCTTTGAAGCCATCTGTCATAACTGTCAATATTGTTCTGTGCTAGATAGGCATCCATTGCTTTTTTGAATGCAGTTACATTATCTGCAAGCACAACATCCCGAGGCAAAGAATTCCATAGCCTTACCGCCCTTACTGTAAAGAATCCCTGCCTGTGTTTTAGCGCCTTTCCTCAAGTCTTAATGGATGACCTCTTGTTCTTAGTTCAGCTCTTTGTATAAATAATTCATTGGATAGTTCTTTGTATTGACCTTGAATGTATTTGTAAATGGTAATCATATCACCCCTTAGATGTCTCTTTTCTAAATGTAAACAAACCCAGTTTGGCTAGTCTCTCTTTGTAACTCAGATCCTCCAATCCCTTTATCAGTTTTGTTGCACGTCTCTGCACCTTTTCCAGTTCAGTAATGTCTTTTTTTTGAACAGGCGCCCAAAATTGTACTCCATATTCTAGATGAGGCCTAACCAAGGATTTATACAGAGGTAGGATAATATTAGCATCCCTTGCTTCTACACCTCTTTTTATGCAGGCTAGTGCTCTATTTGCTCTTGCAGCAGCTGAGTGACTCTGCACATTGCTGTGAAGACTATTGTCTATCAGTACACCTAAATCTCTCTCTATTGAGGATTTCCCAAGTTGTTTCCCATTTAGAGTATATGTAGCAAGTTTGTTTCTACAACCCAAATGCATAACCTTACATTTATCTACATTAAAGGGATAGTAATACTTAAAATGTAAAAAAAAATATGTTGTAGGGTTTATCCCCCGGAGTAAAACAAGAGTACTCCCACTCCTGAAAGGTGTTTCATTCAAAAGTTATTAATTTTCAAAGTTGAATTTTTTAGGTGCAATATCACAGTGGCCTGAAATTGTACAGTGGCGCTGTTGCTACACCATCCTATGGAGATTTATGGTCAATTGACCAGAGCTGTCCATAGGATCGTGTAGCAACAGCGCCACTGTACAATTTCAGGCCACTGTGATATTGCACCTAAAAAATTCAACTTTGAAAATTAATAACTTTTGAATGAAACACCTTTCAGCAGTGGGAGTGCTCTTGTTTTACTCAGGGGGATAAACCCTACAACATATGTTTTTTTACATTTTAAGTATTACTATCCCTTTAAATGACATCTACCTCTTTTCTGCCCATTCACTTAGTTTATCTAAATCCTTCTGTAGGGAAAAAACATCGAGCTCTGTATGTATTTCCTTACATAGCTTAGTGTCATCAGCAAAGATTGAGATGCTACTTTCAATTCCCACTTCTAGATCATTAATAAACAAATTAAAAAGCATTGGGCCCAGGACTGAACCCTGCGGCACTCCACTTATAACCCTAGACCAATTTGAAAAAGTTCCATTTACAACAACTCTCTGCCATCTATCATTTAACCAGTTCTCAATCCATGTACAGATAACACCACCCAAACCGAAGCCTTTAAATTTATGCAGTAACCTGTTGTGAGGCACTGTGTCAAAGGCTTCAATCTTATGCAGGTTGGCCTGGTTAGTCTCCTCCTACCTACTTCCTTATCCAGTTACCATTATATTGTTGTCCGCGGCAGTTCTATGCTTGTTCCTATTCCAGTTATCCTGTGAATGACCCGGCTTGTCTGACCATCCATCCTGGTGCTGATCTGTGGCTCTGTCTGACTATTCTCTCTGTTCGCTCCTGGTTTTAGTGGACACCCATTCTTGTGCAGACCTGTGGCTCTGGTTAACTACCCGCTCTGTGCATGACCCTGGCTTGTTTGACTATCCTATCTGGTGCTGACCTGGGGCTCTGTCCAACTATGCCGTATGATACTCTGATAAAGGTGATTTCAACTATACCGTCTGACTCTTGTCTATTCTGTGACACAAGGGTTGAAGATCCCAGTGGGCTAAAGGGATTAATGCCTATTGGCCACTGGGTGCAAAGGTAATAAAGGCAATGAACCAAAAATTCTCCCCACTTGGGAGGAGAGGAAAGCATTGCCTATACTACACTCCTATGGTTTAAAAAACTATATATTACTGCAAGACATAAGCTTTACTATTGGTTTGTTACATTCCCCTCAATGGGGACAATATATTAAGAGACCTGGGAGAGATGCAGTAAAGCTGGATAAGGGTCCAAGCTGGTGATATCGTGGAATATTTGCTTCAGTTACATCTCGGCATAAGCACTAATCTGTCTTCACCATCACTTCCCTGAGAATATGCAAACATCACCATACTTCAGCCATGCCTTTGCCTCGTTTACAATTTTGCAGTAACTACTTTCACATTGTCTCATTTGCATATTAAAATGCAGCTTAATATGTCCTTGTTGTACTCAGGTGGGCTTGTTTTATGTTAATGTGGCACTTCACCACTTGAACTAAGCTCCTATGCAGTTAACGTTAACACTCCCTATCTGAGGTTGGCGAAGTTGGGGTCTTCCCATAGTTTGTAATATATTCTAAATGTAGCACCAAATAGTGTCTATGCCAATAACCAAATGCACAAAAAAAAGATGAGCAATTCTGAAAAAAACTGCCTCATAGGGGACAAATAAAATGTTCCATTAATATAAAAGGGGCTTTCAACCCTTTGAATGCTAGAAAGATCCCCAACACGTTGCTTCACAATGCATTGAGGGCATCTTTAGGATACAAGGGTCTAAAAGCCCTATTTAAATCAATGGTTGTTTTTTTTTATTTGTCTCCATTGATTTTCTCTAGAATTGGATTTTTCTTCTCTTGTGCAAAGTGTCATCAGAATGAATGTTATATGATAAGTCCAAAATGAAAGGGCAAATATTTGAAAATAATTGGATGTTGCTAAATGGATTGAGAATATCTGATTATGAATGCATACTTTGTCAAGAAGGAATATAAAACAATCCACTATAATCAGGTTTCAAATGATTATTTGATTCACAGTGAAGATCATGTTGAGTGATACTCTGCTTATTCCGTAAGCAAAACAAGAAAACATGTAACATCAATAATTGTGGTTTAGAGAAGGTCCCAGAGCAAACTATGACATACAATTATTTTTCAGAATGTTTACATAATTGATGAAACACTGTTGTAATATTTTTTCATAGCAGTCTTTCAATTGTCTGATTGTTACATGAAATCAGCTCTCTCTATTCCTGAACCCTTTGAGTGCCAGAGCGGTAGACAATGCATTGCTTTGCAATGCGTTGTGTACCCCTCTGTCACTCAAAGGGTTAACACATTGCTTTGCAATGCATTGTGTACCCCTCTGGCACTCAAAGGTTTAATATATTATCATTGTTAACTATAATGAACCTGCATATATTTCATGGCAGTATTTATAAACTTCACCTAAACTGCTAGTGTTTTTGATGTATTAAACAAAAACACAAAGGGTTGTATCATTTAATCGGAATAATATACTGAATATTCAGAAATAACCTTCCCGCAAAGTTAAAAAGTATACTTCTGCTGCACGGAATGCCACACTCAAAAGTTATTGTAGACCAAAAACTACATTTTGGGGCCAAGTATTTTCAAGACATATTTATTTTATGGGACTCTATTGCTATTGCTATTATTGTGCATCTCTAACAATTTTGTAAATTGTAACAATGATCGCTAACAGAGTCTACAATACTTGGATTCTGAATGAGAAAAAGGTAAATTATATCCCTCTGTTGACAGGTAATAGAAATTACAACATTTAATTCACTGGTAGTGTAAATTGTCTTCTTTATTAACCCTTTCATTGCCAAAGAGGAGCGCAACACATTGAAAAGCAATGCATTGCACACTCCTCTGGCACTGAAAGGGTTAATTTCCAAAAAATGGACATGACATGAATATACTGCAGTTTTGCTCTATAATAATGTTTGAATTAAGTATCTCCCTGCAGTTGGAATAGCAGTGTTTTATTGAAAGTATCTCCTGTTATATAAAAGGCCAGATGTATGTTTGTCAGATGCAGTCATGCGCAGTAGAGACTGCCCGAATGGACAAAACGTGCCATCTTCCCAGCCGCTCTCCCAGCCCTGTGTGCCCGGTGTCTGTCCTGGTGTGTGAGGGAGCCCTGGCCCTGGTTGAGCGGTGTCTAACTGAGCCCAGACATAACAGGCACGTTCACAAACCCCTTCTCTGGGTCAAGGCGCGCCCCCATACCCACACCCAAGACTGACAAGGTAGAGGTGCTCTCCCTTTCCTGGTACCTTAAGCACTGCTGTTACTGAGGTGGCAGGTGCAGGGACTGGTGGGTGCACAGCTATCTTAAGCAGAGCAATGCATTGCGTACCCCTCTGGCACTCAAAGGGTTAACACATTCAGTGCCATTCACTTTGGCCCATGTACATTTTCATAATTAGTGAAACTTTTCTTCTAATACAAGTCATGTTAATTTATTTCACCATAGGCAGAGAACTATATTTTCCTTGTGATATAAATATGATTTGTAAATCACATGAAAACAGTGTATAAGGAATGGATAATTAGACATAGGAGATAGAACATGGGACAGAATTCAAGAAGCTAAAAAAAATACATTCTGGAGCAAACCAGCTGCACCATAGGGGGCAAATTAACATATCCCTTTATTTGTATGGGGTTAACCCTTGAACCCCAAGGGTACAGCTGTCATGCTCCAGAATTGCTCATCCTATGCTTTCTAAATAAGGCCTATGATGTCTAAAATGCAGCATTCTGTACAAAATAAATAACAGAGTTCAAAAAATGATAAATGTGCTAAATTATTTACAGAAGCATAACAATTTTATACAGATAGTTGCCATAAAACATTTTTCACAGAGGTTATCTGAAATGTACTTTCATCACTTTTCATTATTTTGCTGTAGGAACTAATGATGTCTGATTTGACACCATCTTCTGACATGACGACTGGGCAGCTATATCTGTTCATAACTTGTATTCTTATGCTGTCCAGAGGCAGATAAATTATTGCTATTATCTGTGTTGTTTATAGTCATCACATTAATGGCTCATATTTTCATTTGTGCACTTATATTGTACAGGAAGAATAAACAAACATGCAACTGATGGGAAGTAAAACGTAAAAATTATTTATTGTAGCACCCTTACTATTAACATGAAGATTTCTGCATATTACCCATATAACAGGAACCTGAGTGTCAGTATAAACTGGAGGGATCCATACTAACTGCATGTATTTTCTCCCATGATTATGGGAGTCACTATATTTAATTCACACTAGTTCCAGATAGTAACTTTAGAAATAAGGTAGTGGTGTATGTAACACAATGATAGTAATGCAGTTCAAAGAATTGGAGCAAATATGGAGCATACCAGCTGCACCATATGGGGCATTCCTTCATTCCTTCACTGGGGCATTTAGTTTGCCCCAGAATTTTATCAAGGGTGCGATGCACTAAAATATGATTAGGGTGTAATATAGAGGAAATTACTTCTCCAGTGTGATACACACCTATTCCCATGTTAGTCTAATGAGTAGATACACTAAGATGTCTTCAGCCTGACAGATGTTCATGCATAGGCTCCACAGAATTACATAGGAACTGGAGAAGTCATCTCCTCTATAGCACACCTTTATCACATCTTACTGCATAACCCACCGGGGGGGGGGGGGACATTAAAGGGATAGTAATACTTAATATGTAAAAAAATATATATTGTAGTGTTTATCCCCCCTGGGTACTCTCACTGCTGAAAGGTGTTTTATTCAAAAGTTATTATAGCTCAAAGTTGAATTTTTTGGTCCAATATCACAGTATCCTGAAATTGTACAGTGGTGCTGTTGTTACACTATCCTATGGACAGCTCTGGTCCATAGACCACGTCGCTTACTGGGTCTCTCCCGGCTCCGTGTAGTGTCACGGAACGTCTCCCGGGTTTTGGCGCATGCGCAGTTCTGCCCTGTGTACATCAGGCAGCCGTGCATGTGCAGTTCGTATGGCAACATCCCACAATGATGACGGGACCCATAGTAACGTGTCAGACCACTGAGGGCCTATGTAGATGGCTTCTTCATCGCTCTCAGTGCTCTTTCGTTGAGTTCATTTCATAGTGTCTAGTTCTACTAGTAGTGCTTTCTCAGATTTTTTTTATCTTGGCCTGTCTCTATCATTTATTGCTGTTCTCTACCTGTCCTGACCTTTGGCTTGTCTCCAGTTCCGCTGTTTGCCTCCTGCCCTGACCTCGATTTGTCCATCACTTCATTTTTGTCTCTTACCTCTGTTTTGGCGTCTCAGTAGCAGGCTTAATTTCTGTTAGCGTGCTTATCTATCTAGAGTATCCTTAGTTGCTTGCTACTCGTTGCGTGTCTATCCTACCCACAGAGACAGTTTTCAAGCAGCTTACCGAACGAAAGAGCCCTATAACTTGCCCTATGGATTCATCCAGACTAATTGAAGCCCTAAACTCCTTAGGGAGCCAGAACACTGCTTTGACAGTGACCATCCAAGAGCTACAGAACAATCAAGCTCATCTGCAACCAGGACCGCCACCTCCTTCTGCTCATCCCAACGCTTCTGGTGGTCCTTCTATCTCAGGGGCTGTGCCGCCCCATATGCCTGACACCCCGTGTCCTGCTTCCTGACCACTTCAGCAGTGACCATACCAAATACAGGACCGTCATCATTTCCTGCGAGCTACTTTTTGCAATTAACCCCCTCACGTATTCCTCCGACTTCATCAAGGTCCTTAAAACCATAGCCTTGCAGTCTGAAGAACCACAATCTTGGGGGCACCACTTGTTGCAAATCAACAGTCCTGTGTTATCTTCCTGGAATGAGTTCTGTCTTGCTATGGATGCCCTCTATGAGGACCGTTTTAGGAGATCTTCTGCTCAAACCACACTAAGGGCCCTTTCTCAAGGGAGGAGACCTGCCGAGAATGATGTAGCGGAGTTCCGCCGCTTGTCCTGTGATAACAATTGGAATGAAACTGCTTTATTTGACCAACTCCGTCTTGGATTGGGAGACAGTCTCAAGGACGAGCTGGCCAGGGTAGCCCCTCCTTCTTGTTTGGAGGAGTTAATACGCCTTTCCATTCAGATCAACTGATGGCTACGAGAGAGAAGACATGAGCGACTGGCAACAACTCCTGTTCTGGCTCCCAGACGCAACATCTCAGTGCCAGCTCCAGCCCTTCCTCCACCAACCGTGACCCATGTCGCACAAGAAGAACCTATGCAGGTCCCCCACTACTTACCTTTCTATACCTGTCTCTTTAGAGTGGAGTAGGTGAAGGTCACAGCCATGCTCAACTCGGGAGCTAGTGGCTGCTTCATCAGTCAAGATGTGGTGCACAGATTGAATATCCCTGTCCAGAATAAAGCCTATCCTCTCCAAGTCCAGATGGTGGATAATAGTAACCTACAATCAGGACCTGTGCTCTTAGAGACCTGCCTGCTCCAAGTGAATCTGATCTATACCATGTGGAACACCTTCAGTTTGATGCCATACCATCATTACTATTTCCTCTTATTCTAGGCCTTCCCTGGTTGAAGATCCATGACCCTCACATCAGGGGGTCTTCTGCTACTGTCACGTTTGGATCCCCTTTCTGTCAAAGATCCTGTCTACCAGCCAACATTGTATCCCTCCTGTCTTCTCAAAGATCTATATCTTTACCTCCTCAGTATACTGAATCTGCAGACATCTTTGATAAAAAGAAGGCCTCCACACTACCCCCTCATCGGGCTTATGATTGCCCCATCGACTTGCTTCCTGGGGCAATGATACCGTATGGGCATGTCTATCCGTTATCAGGCCCGGAGTCTAGTCACTTGAAGGAATACATCTCTGAAAGCATACAGCAAGGCTTCATTCACCCTTCTACTTCTCCAGCCAGGGCTGGAATATTCTTTGTGCCCAAGAAGGATGGGAGGGTTATGTCCCTGTGTGGACTACAGAGAACTAAACAATATTACCATCAAGAACCGGTATCCGCTCCCCCCTTATCTCTGACCTTCTTGAACGCGTCTCCTCTGCACGAATTTTCTCCAAGATTGACCTACGTGGAACCTGCAACTTGGTGAGCATACGTAGAGGGGACAAGTGTAAGACTGCCTTCTGTACCCGTTATGGGCACTTTGAATATACCGTCATGGCTTTCGGATTGTGTAATGTCCCAGACACTTTCCAACGATTCATTAGTGATGCATTTAGAGACCTCCTTGACCTTTACGTAATCATCTATCTGGACAACATCCTGATATTTTCAGACTCTCTTGCCGACCACTGTCTCCATATGAAGACCATCCTATCTCGTCTGCGTGAACACGGCCTGTACGCCAAACTAGAGAAGTGCGTATTTGAGACAGACAAGATCAGCTTCCTGGGCTTCTGTATCACACCAGGCTGTATTAGGATGGATCTGAACAAAGATTCTGCAGTCCTTAACTGGCCTACTCCCACTGACAGGAAGGCAGTACAAAGGTTTATTGGCTTCGCCAACTTTTACAGACAATTCATCAAAGACTTTTCTAGAGTTATCGCGCCTCTCACTATCCTCACCCACGATACCATCCAGTTGTAATGGTCCACTGAGGCCAAAGAGGCTTTCAACGCTCTTAAGAGGGCCTTTACTCAAGCACCTGTTCTTCGTCAGGTGGATCCTGCGAAGCCTGGAGGTCAACGCATCCAAGATTGCCTCTGGAGCTATTCTATCACAACGCTTGGGAGTAAAGGACACATATCACCGAGTTGCCTACTTTTCCAAATGCTTAAGCCCTGCTGAGATGAATTATGATACTGGGGACAAGGAGTTGTTGGCCATCAAGAGAGCTAGCTCGAAGGATCAGATAATCCGGTTACGGTTTATATAGATCACAAAAATCTGAAATATCTACATTCTGCCCAGAGACTACACCCTAGACAAGCCAGGTGGCCTCTTTTCTTCTCAAGGTTCATATAGCATATCACATACCAACCCGGAGCCAAGAAAGGGAAGGTGGAAGCTTTATCCTGCATCTATGCTACATCTACCGCTTCTCAGTCTTTTCCAGACTCTATACTCCCCCCTCATCACGTCTTAGTACTGAATAGTTGTCTTCTCACTAAGCTACAAAAAGAATCCACTCCCACACCTGCCCTAGTACAATGCTATGGTCTTACATACACCAACGGCCTCCTGTATAAACAAACTTACATTTTTGTGCCTGGCTGTCTCCGGCAGGAGGTGCTCCAGCTACACCATGACCTCCCAACTGCTGGCCACGGAGGACTTACCCAGACTTTGAAGAATATCCAATGACATTTCTGGTGGCCCAGTGTAAGGTCAGATATGGATTCCTATGTATCATCATGTGACATATGCCAACGGTCCAAAAGTCGACATACCTGGCCTCCCGGACTCCTGCATCCACTACCTGTCCCTAAAGGTCCCTGGAGGGATGTAGCATTGGACTTTATCATTGACCTGCCCCCTTCTGAGGGTCACAACTCCATCTTGGTGGTGGTTGATCACTACACCAAGATGACACATATTATTGCAGTACCCAGCATACCATCTGCTGTTGCTACTGCAGAACTCTACTTACGCCATGTCTTCCGCCTTCATGGTACCCCAGGTTCTATCACCTCAGACAGTGGGACAGTTCATCTCCATATTCTGGAAGGTGTGCTGTTCTGGCCTTGGTATCAAGAGTTACTTGTACTCTGGATACCATCCACAAACCAACGGCCAGACTGTACGAATAAATCAAACACTTGAACAGTATCTTTGCTGCTTCTCTACGCATCTTTAGGACAATTGGTACCATTTATTGCCACTGGCAGAATTTGCATACAATAATCATTTACATCGATCATTACAGACATCCCCTTTCTACGCCACCTATTGTTATCACCCTTCTGTGTTACCGGACTTACCACACACTACACTGGTACCCGGTGTGGACCAACACATAGTTGAACTACAGCAGTGCCATAAAGAACTCTGTACTATGCTGAATCAAGCGCAAGAATCCTACAAAAAGCAAGCTGATAAACGACGACTCGACACTCCCATGTATCAGGTCGGGAACAAAGTATGGTTGTCTTCCTGCAACGATTCTTGGGGCCATTCACCATATCCCAAGTCATCAATCCAGTTGTCTATTGCCTCGACTTTCCAGAGACATTTAAAATCCATCCTACTTTTCATATCTCACGACTCAAGCCTTGGAGACCTAGTCCCTTCCCAGATCGGGACCATGTTCATCCACCACCCTCATCATTGGTGAGTCCGAACAATATGAGGTCCAAGAGATTCTTGACTCCACAATGCGACGTGGATGTCTGGAGTACTTAATCCACTGGAGGGGCTATGGCCCAGAAGCCCAGAACCTGGGAGCCTTGCACAAACCTTCATGCCCAAAGACTGATCCGTGCCTTCCACCTTGCTCATCCTTGCAAGCCTGGTCCCCTTGCCACCCAGAGGGTGTCCTTGAGGGGGGAAGAATCTGTCACTTACCAGGTCTCGCCTGGTTTCATGTAGTGTCCCGGCGCGTTTTCCGGGTTTTGGCACATGCGCGGTTCTCCCCTCTGCACGTTGGGCAGCCGCGCAAGCGCAGTTCATATGGTAATGTCCCACAATGATGACGGGGGACCACAGTAACGTGTCAGATCACTGGGGGCCTATATAAACGGCTTCTTCATCACTCTCAGTGCTCTTTCATCAAGTTTATTTCATAGTGTCTAGTTCTACTAGTATTTATCTGTGCTTTCTCAGATTTTTTGACCTTGGCTTGTCTCTACCAGTTTTTTTGCCCATTCTCTACCTGCCCTGACCTTAGCCTTGTCTCCGGTTCCGCTGTTTGCCGCCTGCCTTGATCTCGATTTGTCCTTCACTTCGTTTTTGTCTCTTCCCTCAGTTTTGACATCTTGGTAGCAGGCTCCATCTCTGTTAGCCTGCTTATCTATCTACAGTATCCTTAGCTGCTTGCTACTCTTTGTGTGTCTATCCTACCCACAGAGACAGTTTTCAAGCAGCTTACAGACCATAAATCTCCATAGTATGGTGTAGCAACAGCTCCACTGTACAATTTCAGGTCACTGTGATATTGCACCTAAAAAAAATCAACTTTGAGCTATAATAACTTTTGAATAAAACACCTTTCAGCAGTAGGAGTACTCTTGTTTTACTCAGGGGGATAAAACCTACAACATTTTTTTTTAAGTATTACTATACCTGTAAGGGCTGATGCAATAGCAAAGCAACGTGTATTTGGCTATGTTTTGTGATAACTTCACCATGGAGAATACAACAAATGTTGTCATATGCATGAAAAATCATCCATGCAAGGGGAGAGGGAGACTATATAATCATTATTATGTAGGATTAGTTTAATGCCAGTTATGTGTTAGGGAGAGCAAGGAAGCAGAGAGGATGTACTCAGACTTCAGCACCATGAGCACCACTATCACTCCCTTAATCCATTGAGTGCCACAGAGATGTTCATCACACACCCCTACAACACTGAAAGGATTATAACATTAAGAATCCATTGAGCAGTTTCACTTTTCATTCAAAAATGGAGAGACTCTGTAAAGCCTTGCAAGACTTTTGTTTATTTGCATCAGCTGCTTGGCACAGTGGACTAGAAAAAAGCTGATCAGCTGTTTCATGGTAGAACAGAACTGACAGAAAAGGTGTTACTTGAATGGATTCTTAATGTTATAACCTTTTCAGTGCCACAGTAGTGTGCAGTGCTTATCCATGTATCAATCAAAGGGTTAAGGGAGGTTAAATGCTGTCTCTAATCTCCAGTAGAGAGAGCAACTGCCCTATGGCTCTATTAGAAACTATGAGAAGATCTCAACTTCGCCAACCTCAGACAGGGAGTGTTAGGGAGCTTAGTGCAAGTGGTGAAGTGCCACATTACCATAAAACAAGCCCACCTGAATACAACAAGGACATATTAAGCTCAATTTTAATATACAAAAGAGCCAATGTCAAAGCAGTTACTGCAAAATTGTAAACTGGGCAAAGGAATGGCTGAAGAATGTTGATGTTGGCATATTTCTGGCATACTCAGGGAAATGGTGGTGAAGACATGTAGTGCTTATGCCGAGATGTAACTGAAGCAAATATTCCACTATATCACCATCTTGGACCCTTATCCAACTTTATTGCCTCTCCCCCAGATCTCTTAATACATTGTCCCCATTGAGGGGAATGTAACAAACCACTAGTAAAGCTTATGCCTTGCAGTAATATATATTTTTTTAATCCATAGGAGTGCAGTATAGACAATTCCTCCCAAATGTGGAAAATTTTTGGTTCATTGCCTTTATTACCCAGCGGCCAATAGGCATTAATCCCTTTAGCCTATTGGGATCTTCGACCCTAATGGGTTAATGCAGGTTTAGTTTGTTAATCCAGTGCAAGTATCTGTGCTTATGTCTGGTGTCTTTGGTTAATCTAGTAATGCATAACTCCCCCAGCATTCAGCTTTAATGTGAACAAGCCTTTAATACTGACTTTTTAGCTGGTGTAAGAAAAAAGGAAAAATTGTGCACTGATTTCCTCTGAATGCTGTAGAATATGGTGTAAAAGCAAGCCCAGCGGACTAGCATATCCCAAAATGCTTATACACTCCCACTCCTTGGAGAAAACATGACATTTTTCATGTAAAACACTTTGCATATATGTTTAGGTAGGTGCAGTGCACAGAAGCAGCCCTTTGTGAAATGGTTTACACAAAAACTGTCAAAGGTATCAACAGCATTTTCTGTGATTGTCCTAATGGATCTGCCCTGTCTAGTCTAAAGTACTAGGTCACAGTTCCTTACCAGCTCCTGAGATTGTTTGGTCTCCCACATGAATTCATATGAGCTAATTTCTGCCCGCATCAGTGATTCTCAATTTTTTTTTTTTTTATGAGACACCCATAACATGCAGTCTGGGTACATGTAACATTTTATAGGTTACTTGTCAAGGATGTAATTAATAGACGGATACATAACAATATAGTTATTCTTAGACCTTACAACCAGAATGACAAAAACAAACATATATAAATATTTTTTCATGAAGACTTTTTTTGCAACGCCACCCTGGTTGAGAAACATTGGCCTACATATTCTCATGACAAAATTAGGTCAATTCTCTTCTCAATGAAATCTGTAGAAAATAATCCATTTTTCCTCCTGCAAGTCATTAGAAGGCCATTTCTGTTGAGATCTTCCCATAGCAAAGTAAGGGGGAGTAAATGAGTGTGCAAGTATACACACGTAATGACATGTTGGACATGTTGATGCGTAATGATGTGTTCATGCCTATGGGCTAAAATGTTAAACTTCATTGCAGGAGGAAACATAAACCTTTCACCAATTCCTTATTACTAACACCAACCCACTTACTATTCATAACTGCAAAATTGATAGTTTGGCAAAACAATTTCCATGAAAACAATACAATTTTTTTCATAGTAATCTGTTTTAAGTTACATATAACTATGTATGGTCTTAGTTTGCAGTTATGTTTATTTGTCATTCAGAGTAAGTTTGTGAATTTGTAAAGACTTACACTATAGGAAGACAACATATATTTAAATAGTTGATCTATGGTAATTAAAGGGATAGTTATGTTTCATAATAAAAGCAGCTCCGATTAATCTTTATAGTATTTGGGCCATGTGGAGTGTTATTTCATTATACACGTTCATCCACAGAAACCTGGTTAAAATCTGATTTCAAATGTGGTAATCGCACAACGTGTAAACTTACAGTGAATTCAAAAAAGATTCACAGTAATGTAACAGAATAGGAATACACTAGTGATGAGCGAGCACCCCAATGCTCGGGTGTTCGGGTGCTCTGACCGAGCACCCCCTGAGGCTCGAGTGCTCGGCCGAACACCCGAGCCCCATTGAAGTCAATGGGAGGACTCGAGCATTACACCAGGCACCCCCTGCTCTGATGAGGGGAGGGTGCCTGGTCCATAGGAAAAGGGCAGAAAATGATGGAAACACCACAGAAATGGTTCAGGGACAGCATAGGGAGGATGTCTGGATGCATCTTGGACTCCAACATCGCTGCTGGGAACGATCTTTCGCCCGTAGTACGCCATTTTTACAGACTGACCATAAAACACACAAAAAGGAAAATAAAAACGACTTTAGGCGAAAAATTGTTACCAAACAATATTTGCTGTATATTTACTTGTATATCATCTGCAAATTATCCCAAAAATTTCCTTGATTTTCGGAAGTGAGGCCATGATTAAGAGGGAAACGTGCGCAGAGGCAAATTCTCCCAAAAATTTCCTTGATTTTCAGAACTGAGGCCATGATTAAGAGGGAAACGTGCACAGAGGCAAATTCTCCCAAAAATTTCCTTGATTTTCAGAACTGAGGCCATGATTAAGAGGGAAACGTGCACAGAGGCAAATTCTCCCAAAAATTTCCTTGATTTTATTGAACTGAGGCCATGATTAAGAGGGAAACGTGCGCTGAGCCGACCATCTAAAACATTATGGGTGAGGGTCTGCTGCAGAGCTGACCATCCTAAACATTATATGCGAAGGCCCGCTAGTGAGCTGACGCTATAAAACATTATATGAGAGGGCCCGCTAGAGAGCTGACCCAATAAAACATTATATGAGAAGGCCCGCTGGTGAGCTTACCTATATAAAAATTGGCAAACAGGGCCCGCTGGTGAGCTGGCCCTATATAAAAATTATATCACAGGGCCCGCTGGTGAGCTGGCCCTATATAAAAATTATAGCACAGGGCATATGGAAGAGGAGGAGGAGGATGAGAAGATTAAGAGTCAACCATATACCCGTTTTTTGGGTGGAAGGGGTGAATGGGAATACAGAGTATTCACATCATTGTAAATAACATATATAAAGTGAGTTTATGTTCCCCCGGGGCTTTCCTCCAGTGGAGTGGAGAAGTCAGGGGAAATCCAGGCCTTGTTCATTTTTATAAGTGTCAACCTATCAGCATTGTCGGTGGAAAGGCGGATACGCTTATCTGTTATGATGCCACCAGCAGCACTAAATACCCGCTCAGACAGAACGCTGGCGGCAGGGCAGGCCAGCACCTCCAAGGCGTAGAGTGCCAGTTCATACCACGTGTCCAGCTTGGACACCCAGTAGTTGTAAGGCACAGAGGGATCATTGAGGACGCTGACACGGTCTGCTACGTACTCCTTCACCATCTTCCAAAACTTTTCCCTCCTTGTGACACTAGGCTGCGCATCAGGGTGAGGGTGCTGGCGGGGTGTCATGAAGGTGTCCCACGCCTTGGAGAGTGTTGCCCTGCCTTTGTCGGAACTGCTGTGTGCTCCCCTTTTCTCCCCTTCTCGGTTGGCCAAGGTAGCACGTACTCTGCCGCCAGCGTTGTCAGATGGAAAATTTTGGAGCAATTTTTCGACAAGAACCTTCTGGTATTGCAACATTTTGCTTGTCCTCTCCACCGGAGGAATGAGAGATGAGAAATTCTCTTTGTAGCGGGGGTCCAGAAGGGTGAACACCCAGTAATCCGTGTTGTCTAAAATGCGTACAACGCGTGGGTCACGGGAAAGGCAGCCTAACATAAAGTCAGCCATGTGTGCCAGAGTACCAACAGGCAAGATTTCGCTGTCCTCACCAGGAGGATGACTCTCAATATCCTCATCCTCTTCCTCCTCTTCTGCCCACCCACGCTGAAGAGATGGAACTAAAGTTCCATGGCTACCCTCTGTAGCGGAGGCAACCGTGTCTTCCTCCTCCTCCTCCTCCTCCGCCTCCTCCAATTGTCGCTGAGAAGACGAAGTGAGGGTGCTCTGGCTATCACCTTGTGTAAGCTCTTCCTCCCCCATTTCCACCTCTTCCACATGCAAAGCGTCGGTTTTAATTGTGAGCAGCGAGCGTTTCAGTAGACACAGAAGTGGGATGGTTACACTGATAATAGCGTTATCGCCGCTCACCATCTGTGTCGATTCCTCAAAATTGCGTAAAACCTCGCAGAGGTCTGACATCCATTCCCACTCCTCACTTCTGATTACAGGAAGTTGAACGGAGAGGCGACGACCGTGTAACAGCTGGTACTCCACTACTGCCCTCTGCTGCTCACAAAGCCGGGCCAACATGTGGAAGGTGGAGTTCCAGCGCGTGCTCACGTCACACAGCAGCCGGTGAGCTGGCAATTGTAAGCGCTGCTGCAGCTTCAACAGGCCGGCTGAAGCTGTTGATGACTTACGGAAATGTGCACACACGCGGCGCACCTTGGTCAAGAGATCATGCACATTGGGGTAGGTTTTTAGAAATCGCTGCACCACTAAATTAAATACATGCGCTAGGCATGGTACGTGTGTGAGCTTGCCGAGCTCCAAAGCCGCCACCAAGTTACGCCCATTATCACACACAACCATGCCTGCTTGCAGGTTGAGTGGCGAGAGCCACTGCTCGGTCTGGTGACTAATCCCCTGCAACAGCTCTGAGGCCGTGTGCTGTTTGTCCCCAAGGCAGATCAGCTTCAGCACGGCCTGTTGACGCTTCCCCACTGCAGTGCTACACTGCTTCCAGCTACTGGCTGATGGGGGAGTGGCGGTGTGTGTAGAGAATTCGGAGGTGGAAACGGAGGAGGAGGAGCCAATAACGTAGGTGCTGGTGGAAACCCTGATGGAGGTAGGGCCCGCAATCCTCGGCGTGGGTAGCACCCGTGCCATCCCAGGGTCCGAGTCGCTCCCAGCCTCCACGACATTCACCCAGTGTGCCGTCAGGGAAATGTAGCGTCCCTGGCCACAAGCACTTGTCCATGTGTCAGTCGTTAAGTGGACCTTCCCAGTAACTGCGTTGGTCAGGGCACGGGTGATGTTACGGGACACATGGTGGTGTAATGCGGGGATGGCACACCGGGAAAAGTAGTGGCGGCTGGGGACCGCGTACCGAGGGACAGCTGCTGCCATCAGGCTGCGGAAGGACTCAGTGTCCACAAGCCTAAATGGCAGCATTTCGATGGCCAGTAATTTTGAAAGGTGTGAGGTTAGTGCTATGGCCTGTGGGTGGGTGGCTGGGTACTTTCTCTTGCGCTCAAATGCCTGGGGTAACGACATTTGGACGCTGTGCTGGGACAGGGAAGTGGATGTGGTCGCTGATGGTGCTTCAGATGCTACAGGTGCAGGGCGGGAGGTATGCGGGCCTGCGCCTTCGACAGGCGATTGGCCGGCACCGAAAACAGGGGAAGAGGAGGCAGTGGTGTGGCCTGCAGACACAGATGGGCGATCCAGGCGTTCCTCCCACTTACTACGGTGCTTGGATGCCATGTGTCGGATCATGCTGGTGGTGGTGAGGTTTCTAGTGTTCATGCCTCGGCTCATTCTGGTGTGGCACAGGTTGCAAACTACAATTCTTTTGTCGTCCGCACTTTCCTTAAAAAAACGCCATACCGCGGAACACCTACCCCTTGGCAAGGTAGATTTACGCAAGGGGGTGCTCCGTGGAACATTTGCGGGCCGGTTTGGTGCGGTCCGCCTTCTTTCTGTAGCCACACCACTGCCTCTTCCAGCCTGTTGCGGTGCTGCAGATGGCTCACCCTCAGGACTGCTGTCATCGCTCGGCTCTACACCTTCCCAGGTGGGGTCAGTCACCTCATCGTCCACCAAGTCCTCCTCCACTTCCTCACTCTGATCATCCTCCTCAAGTCTTGATCCCACCACATACTCAGTCATTGACAACTGTATAACATTCTCCTCAACAAGGTCTTGAGACGGAAATAGTGGTTGATTTAATGGCAACTGTGTCTCATCATCATCATCATCATCCACTACTTCCTTTGACCTTAAATGCCGTTCACATCTGTCATCTTCTTGTGATTGGGTAGCCTCTAGAGGTTGTGAATCAGGGCACAAGATGTCATGTTCCTCTGCAAGCGTGCTTGGAGAGAGGGTCAAATGAAGGATTGGTGATGAGACGAGCTCCTCACTATATCCCAGTGTGGGATCACTTCTTTGACCAGACCGTGTATGGTGGGAGGAAGGATGATCAGAGTGAGGATTATGTTGACCAGACTCTTGGCTACTGAGAGTGGACTTGGTGGAAGACAGGGTGGTGCTTAACCGACTGGAAGCAGTATCAGCTGTCATCCAACCGACCACCTGTTCGCAGTGGTCGGACCTCGAGAGTGATGTCCTGCGACGCCCTGTAAAATTACACATGAAGCTAGGTATGGTGGATGTCTTTCTTTCTTGTGCTCTGGCACCAGGCACAGTTTCTCCGCGTCCTGACCCGCGCCCTGAACTTTCAGGATCACGTCCACTTCCCCGTCCCTTTTTACCCGCCTTCTTCATCTTACACAGAATATGTGACTTTAATATTTGAGTTTGAAAACTTAACAGTATTTCTTATTATTCTGCAACTCTGCAGAGTACACAGAATAGGCTGCTAAACGGCGGTGAAACACACTGAATGGAATATGTGACTTTGATATTTTAGTTTGAAGACTTAACAGTATTTCTTCCTATTCTGCAACTCTGCACAGTACACAGAATAGGCTGCTAAACGGCGGTGAAACACACTGAATGGAATATGTGACTTTAATATTTGAGTTTGAAAACTTAACAGTATTTCTTATTATTCTGCAACTGTACAGAGTACACAGAATAGGCTGCTAAACTGCGGTGAAACACACTTGTAACGGAAGCTGGGAAGGGACCGCGTCACCTTCCGCCGTCGTTCCTGGGTCTCTCCTTCTCGACGCGGATAAGCGCCGTCGGATGCACCAGTTAAAGTATGGACAGTCACTGGAAACAGCCGCAGGATCGCTGGAAGCAGGGAAGCAGGGAGGAGTCCACGTCGCCGCCTGACAGCATATGAAGTTGGGACGCAGGAAGCTGGCAGCAGGTGGTCGGCGATTCAGGATACTTGGCGCAGATGGGTATCAGAGTGGATACTTTAGACCATAAGCAATACAAGACTCCAGGACTCCTTGTTCACTCCAAAACAGAACTCATTTTATTACAACAAACCACAGCATATTTATACAGTTTCAAACCACACTAACTTGGAGCACAGTACAGGAGACTTAATTCAATCACAGTTCATCAATAGGACACAGCAAATGGTAGGGCAGAATACAATGGGGATAATTCAGTCACCACAAAGGGTCCAAGAACCAACAACAAATGATTCAGGGAAACATAATAGGGCAGACATGATTGGATTAATCACACAGCGGGGGGTCACAGGACAGTGCTCAATACAATGACTTGAGTAATTAAGCCAAAAGGCTTGGGGGACTACAATACATATTGAAAGTAAATATGCTCAAACTCAAATGATTAACCCTTTGCAGGTCAGAAGAGTTTGCAGCACCCAAGCCTTGAATTGTTCTTTCCTCTGGTACAGCTGCCTATCCACATAAGGCTAGCCAAAGTCTCTTAGTCCAGGATAAGGGCTTGAGAGATTGTACGCCAGGGCACAAAGGAGTGTCCAATATCCATAATCCTTGGGCCCAGGGGTGAATAAATGCCATGCCCAGACAAGAGCTCCCAGTAACGGGTAGGATCCGTTACATTTCTCCCCCTTTTTTGTACCAAGCCAGCGGTTGCAATACTAAATGCTGGCTTGGAGTTGTAAGAGAGCATAGAGATGGTGAGGCACTTGTCTGGACAGTACATTAGTCCGGAGGCCTTGGTCCTAGGCCAGTTTTAACTGTGGGGCCCCTTGTCCTGGGCCAGAGATTGAAATAGTCTTTCTGTCCTGGGCCAGGGGAAAACAGGAGCCCTTTGTCTGGGCCTGGTAGTGGTGCACAAGGCCCTGCTCCTGGGCCAGTGAGGAGAATGCCAGTTCCTTTGTCCTTAGTCCTGGGCCAGGGGAACTGGTACTGGGTTGCCCTGACCAATAGCAGATTAGGGGGCCTCTCCTGGGCCCTTCTCCAGGCAGTGCTACAGTCAAATCCTTCTGGGTCTGGGGCCAGTGGCTCAGGGTCCAGAGCCAATCTATAAGGGGGATCTTCCTGGGGCAATTGTGTCTCTGGCTTCTGTGCATCAGAGTGTGGGGAGAGAGGTATATCTCCCCCTTTTAGTTGGGCCACTGCCCCAGAGGAACAGGAGAGGATGTTTGTCCCACTCTCCTGGGCTGGGGCAACGTTCTGGGACACATTCCCACCCCCCAGGCAGAGCTCAGGAAATTCAGGGGCCCCAGCAACATCCCTGATGAGGACGGTGGTCCCACTCACCAGATCAGGGCCCAAAGGGGAACTGTTGGGGAGCGCCTTCTTGGGGCTTCTGGTGAGCTTGCTCCCACTCACCAGTGTCAGGGCAAAACAAGGGGTGGTGTGCTCACTCCTACACACCACAGCAGGGGGTTCACAGGACCCGGTGAATTTGCTCCCATCCACCAAGCCAGGGGTCACAGGGAAAGGGAACACAATCGTTGGGCTGGGGATGAGGACTGTTGATCCACTAATCCCAGCCAAGGTTTCACATGATCTGGTGCGCTCGCTCCCACGCACCAAGCCAGGGGTTACAGGGGGACTGGAGAGCTCGCTCCTACTCTCCAGCATGAGGAACTTGGGGCAACATCCAGGGTTTCCAGGGGCAGTAGCAGCACTGCAGAGTGGCAGCCTTCTGTACCCCTCTTCTTCTTGGCCCCTCACATCAGGGCCATCTCTTGTCTTCTGGAGGAGGGCAGTCTCAATCCTCCTCGCAATCTTAGTCACATACCTGGAGAAGACACTCTTCCCCTTCTCCAGGGCAGTAGCAACAGGGGACGGACTGGGGCTGCTGGTGGGGACCTGCATCTCCTTCACCACAGCAGGGGTTTCCCAGACCCTGGTGAGCTCGCTCCCACTCACCAGGTCAGGGTTTACAGGGAGGCTGATGGGGCACTCTTCTCCACCCATCAGTTCACACAACATATCCTCAGGAGGGCCAGCAGCACTGCTCTCTTCCAGTCCGCTGGGGTCCTCCTCTTGTAGGCCATCACTTTCCAGGGCCTTCTCTGCCTTGAGGGAGACCGCAGTCCCATCCCTCAAGGCGGCATCCTCTGTGGCCCTGGAGAGCACATACCGCTCCACTTCCAGGGCGTTTTCCAACCCCACAGGGGGCATCATCTTGGGGCTGCTGGTGAGCTCTTCCACACTCACTACAGCAGGGGGGTCATAGGGACTGATGGGCTCTCTCCCACCCATCAGCTGGGACATACAATCGCTGCTGGTGGGGACCTGCATCTCATCCACCGCAGCTGGAAAGACAGGGGAAGGGGCAACATGCCTATCAGGGGAGACGTCTGTCCCATCCCCTGATGCCGAGGCATCTTCTTCACTGAGGAGGAACGCATTCCCACTCCTCAGCTCAGGGAAAATACAGTTCAGGGGCAAAGGGGTATCAGGAAGGACGATTTTCCCACTTCCTGATGCAGGGGCAACAACAGGGGCACTGGTGAGGAACGAATTCCCACTCACCAGTGTGGAGTGAACAGGGGAAACTCCATCCAGGTCCTCAGCTTCACTGAGGCCCTCCTCAGATGAGTGACCCCCCCAGTTTTCTTCTTCCTCTAGGGCCTCCCGAATTTCTTGCACTAATTTGGCATACATGTATTCCACCTCACACTCCCAACTGACTGTGTCGCTCAAGTCCTCTTGCAAGCTCATGGGGACGTACCCCCCTAGCATATCTTCTCGTTTGGCCAAAAGCTCCAAGAAACGGTCGTTTTCTGGACTGCCAAAGTTCGAATCCCACAGATAAGCATCCCATACCAGCCCTTGGATCTTACATCGCAAGCGGGCCGGGGAGAAGGTTACTGGGAGCACGGGGCCATACTCTTGTTCAATGTGATTTACCAGCATCCAGTAGGCATCTTGCATCCGTAGCTCCTCTGTGATGCAACCACCCAGTTCTGGAATAAAGTCATTTACAATATCGCCCAGCCAGAAACTCCACTGAGACCGGATTAATTCAAAGCGATCCTCATATGACCCAAAAGCATCCTCCATACCTCACTTGATGCAACCGATGAATGAAGGAGAAATCCCACCGCTAGCCACCAATGTAACGGAAGCTGGGAAGGGACCGCGTCACCTTCCGCCGTCGTTCCTGGGTCTCTCCTTCTCGACGCGGATAAGCGCTGTCGGATGCACCAGTTAAAGTATGGACAGTCACTGGAAACAGCCGCAGGATCGCTGGAAGCAGGGAAGCAGGGAGGAGTCCACGTCGCCGCCTGACAGCATATGAAGTTGGGACGCAGGAAGCTGGCAGCAGGCGGTCGGCGATTCAGGATACTTGGCGCAGATGGGTATCAGAGTGGATACTTTAGACCATAAGCAATACAAGACTCCAGGACTCCTTGTTCACTCCAAAACAGAACTCATTTTATTACAACAAACCACAGCATATTTATACAGTTTCAAACCACACTAACTTGGAGCACAGTACAGGAGACTTAATTCAATCACAGTTCATCAATAGGACACAGCAAATGGTAGGGCAGAATACAATGGGGATAATTCAGTCACCACAAAGGGTCCAAGAACCAACAACAAATGATTCAGGGAAACATAATAGGGCAGACATGATTGGATTAATCACACAGCGGGGGGTCACAGGACAGTGCTCAATACAATGACTTGAGTAATTAAGCCAAAAGGCTTGGGGGACTACAATACATATTGAAAGTAAATATGCTCAAACTCAAATGATTAACCCTTTGCAGGTCAGAAGAGTTTGCAGCACCCAAGCCTTGAATTGTTCTTTCCTCTGGTACAGCTGCCTATCCACATAAGGCTAGCCAAAGTCTCTTAGTCCAGGATAAGGGCTTAAGAGATTGTACGCCAGGGCACAAAGGAGTGTCCAATATCCATAATCCTTGGGCCCAGGGGTGAATAAATGCCATGCCCAGACAAGAGCTCCCAGTAACGGGTAGGATCCGTTACAACACTGAATGGAATATGTGACTTTAATATTTGAGTTTGAAAACTTAACAGTATTTCTTATTATTCTGCAACTCTGCAGAGTACACAGAATAGGCTGCTAAACGGCGGTGAAACACACTGAATGGAATATGTGACTTTAATATTTGAGTTTGAAAACTTAACAGTATTTCTTATTATTCTGCAACTGTACAGAGTACACAGAATAGGCTGCTAAACTGCGGTGAAACACACTGAATGGAATATGTGACTTTAATATTTGAGTTTGAAAACTTAACAGTATTTCTTATTATTCTGCAACTGTACAGAGTACACAGAATAGGCTGCTAAACTGCGGTGAAACACACTGAATGGAATATGTGACTTTAATATTTGAGTTTGAAAACTTAACAGTATTTCTTATTATTCTGCAACTCTGCAGAGTACACAGAATAGGCTGCTAAACGGCGGTGAAACACACTGAATGGAATATGTGACTTTAATATTTGAGTTTGAAAACTTAACAGTATTTCTTATTATTCTGCAACTGTACAGAGTACACAGAATAGGCTGCTAAACTGCGGTGAAACACACTGAATGGAATATGTGACTTTAATATTTGAGTTTGAAAACTTAACAGTATTTCTTATTATTCTGCAACTCTGCAGAGTACACAGAATAGGCTGCTAAACGGCGGTGAAACACACTGAATGGAATATGTGACTTTAATATTTGAGTTTGAAAACTTAACAGTATTTCTTATTATTCTGCAACTGTACAGAGTACACAGAATAGGCTGCTAAACTGCGGTGAAACACACTGAATGGAATATGTGACTTTAATATTTGAGTTTGAAAACTTAACAGTATTTCTTATTATTCTGCAACTCTGCAGAGTACACAGAATAGGCTGCTAAACGGCGGTGAAACACACTGAATGGAATATGTGACTTTAATATTTGAGTTTGAAAACTTAACAGTATTTCTTATTATTCTGCAACTGTACAGAGTACACAGAATAGGCTGCTAAACTGCGGTGAAACACACTGAATGGAATATGTGACTTTAATATTTGAGTTTGAAAACTTAACAGTATTTCTTATTATTCTGCAACTGTACAGAGTACACAGAATAGGCTGCTAAACTGCGGTGAAACACACTGAATGGAATATGTGACTTTAATATTTGAGTTTGAAAACTTAACAGTATTTCTTATTATTCTGCAACTCTGCAGAGTACACAGAATAGGCTGCTAAACGGCGGTGAAACACACTGAATGGAATATGTGACTTTAATATTTGAGTTTGAAAACTTAACAGTATTTCTTATTATTCTGCAACTGTACAGAGTACACAGAATAGGCTGCTAAACTGCGGTGAAACACACTGAATGGAATATGTGACTTTAATATTTGAGTTTGAAAACTTAACAGTATTTCTTATTATTCTGCAACTGTACAGAGTACACAGAATAGGCTGCTAAACTGCGGTGAAACACACTGAATGGAATATGTGACTTTAATATTTGAGTTTGAAAACTTAACAGTATTTCTTATTATTCTGCAACTGTACAGAGTACACAGAATAGGCTGCTAAACTGCGGTGAAACACACTGAATGGAATATGTGACTTTAATATTTGAGTTTGAAAACTTAACAGTATTTCTTATTATTCTGCAACTGTACAGAGTACACAGAATAGGCTGCTAAACTGCGGTGAAACACACTGAATGGAATATGTGACTTTAATATTTGAGTTTGAAAACTTAACAGTATTTCTTATTATTCTGCAACTCTGCACAGTACACAGAATAGGCTGCTAAACGGCGGTGAAACACACTGAATGGAATATGTGACTTTGATATTTTAGTTTGAAGACTTAACAGTATTTCTTCCTATTCTGCAACTCTGCACAGTACACAGAATAGGCTGCTAAACAGCGGCGAAGCACACTGAATGGAATATGTGACTTTGATATTTTAGTTTGAAGACTTAACAGTATTTCTTCCTATTCTGCAACTCTGCACAGTACACAGAATGTGCTGCTAAACTGCGGCGAAGCACACTGAATGGAATATGTGACTTTGATATTTTAGTTTGAAGACTTAACAGTATTTCTTCCTATTCTGCAACTCTGCACAGTACTCAGAATGTGCTGCTAAACTGCGGCGACGCACACTGAATGGAATACGTGACTTTGATATTTTAGTTTGAAGACTTAACAGAATGTGCTCTAATCTGCAACTTTGCACACTAAACAGAATGTGCTCTAATCTGCAACTTTGCACACTAAACAGAATGTGCTCTAATCTGCAACTTTGCACACTAAACAGAATGTGCTCTAATCTGCAACTGTGCACACTAAACAGAATGTGCTCTAATCTGCAACTTTTCACACTAAACAGAATATTTTTTTTTTTTTTTTTTTTGTTTTTTTCCCCCCACACAAAATAACCTGCTGCCCCCACACACAGTAGTCCTAAAAAGGACTTTTGGTTCTTTTTTGTCACAATTTTTTTTTTTCCTCCCTACACTGCCTTTCCCTTCCTATCCTCATCTCTCCCTGGCTCAGACTGAGCCGAACTCGATGGTCAGGTGCTATACAGCACCCGACCACGGGTTCTGGCCAGCCAATCAGTGTAATGCCAGCAGCCAACATGGCTGCTGGCATTACACCGATGTCAGAGCCTCCCTGCACGTTTATTGGCTGCGCAGCAGCCGCAAAACGTGCGGGGAGGAGACCCGAACATGGCGGGCGAGCACATGCGGTACTCGTACGAGTACCGCCATGTGCCGAGCAGAGCGATGCTCGAGCCGATCCGAGCATCGGCCGAGCATGCTCGCTCAACACTAGAATACACTATTGAAGAGTTTATTAACTGTAAAACAACAACTGTGATGTATTTAATGTTGTGTTAATGTAAGAAACAATACGTTGGAAAAACAAAAAGAGAGATAAGGCACAGAATCCTTGAACATCTGGATGATGTCAGGCATAAGAGAGACAAGCCTATAGCGAGACACATAAATGAAATACACAATGAGGATGTGTCATTTATGAGATTCATAGGCATAGTGAAAATAGACCCAAGTCAAAGAAAAGGAGACATAGACAACAGGTTCCTGAAAAGTGAGGCACAGTGGATTTATATGCTTAAAGGGACAGTAATACTTTGTTTTAACTTTATTTTATTTTGTAGGCATTAAAAAAACATGAAGAATGATATAAGTCTTATCTCTCAAACCTTTATGGTTTATGAGATATTCACAAGCAAAATTTCCCACTCCCGCCCCTTTTACCTAGTGTAAGCCATCTCTTCTCAGATGTGGAATGCAGTCCATAGACCAGACAGATAACAGCAGGGGTCAATCTTCTTCCTATGAGAACAATGAAAGCCCTGCCCCCCTTGACAAGCTTTTCAGGTTTTTCCCTTATCTTAATTGAAGATTGTCCCTCTCTGCAGTCTACCTGGGCACCTCCCTTCTGCTCTGGCTGGACAGTGTTACATTAGTAAAAGGGACGGGAGGGGGATACTTTGTCATTGAATTACTCCTGAACTACAACTCTGACAGAATTGAAATAACACTCTCCAAAGTCCAAATACTATGATGATTAATTAGAGCTGCTTTTATTATTAAACATTACTATCCCTTTAAGACTAAATCACCATTAGGTCTCAATGAGGGATTTACTTTCACTCCATTTATTAAGGAATAATATGTTCTGTGACAGATGGGTAATCAGCCTCTTACTTTAATACAATCTAAGATTTAGAATATTATGTCACTTATAACTATTAATGGGCCACAACCAATTAATCAGTACACCTGATTTTTTTATCAGCATAGTGAATTATGGTGCCTATATAATACTCAGTGTGTATGCCGATTATAAATTTTGGGGCCAATCACAAATATGACCCAAACGTAGTGAGATGATAATAAATTTCTGTCTATATCCTGTAAAAACAATTATTTGGTATTGCATATTTCTCCCATGGCATGTAACAGAACTATTATTATTATTATTATTCTTTATTTATATAGCGCCAACTAACTCCGCAGCGCTGTACAATTGGGGAATAGACATACAGAGGTATTAAATAGTACAATCAGATGTGTAGAACAGGAGGATCAGAGGGCCCTGCTCGTGAGAGCTTACAGTCTAGAGGAAGGTAGGTTTGATACAGAAGGAGTAAGTGCTATTGTGTTTAAGTGCCTCCTGCCACATGAACTGCCAGTCAGTGGGTGGGAGTGAGAGGTGCCATTGAGTGCAGTAGTCCGTGCAAGGGGTGAATCTTGGTGATGATGTTTATGGAGGCAGTTGATAGGCCTCCCTGAAGAGGTGAGTCTTCAGGGAGCGTCTGAAGATTTGAAGGCTGGGGGAGAGTCTGATGGGGCGGGGGAGGGAATTCCACAGCTCAGGTGCAGCACGGGAGAAGTCCTGTAGGCGGGAGTGGGAGGATGTGATAAGAGCTGTGGAGAGCAGAAGGTCATGTGCAGAGCGAAGATGGCGGGCGGGAGTATATTTGGAAATGAGAGATGAAATATAGGGGGGTGCAGTGTTAGTGAGGGCTCTATAAGTTAGCACCAGAGTTTTGAATTTTACTCTGTATGCTAACGGGAGCCAGTGTAGGGACTGACAGAGGGGTGTGGTGTTAGAGAAGCGATGAGTGAGGTAGATTAGTCTTGCAGCAGAGTTCATTATGGACTGTAGCGGGGTTAGTCGGGTGAGAGGCAGGCCAATTAGTAAAGAGTTACAGTAGTCAAGACGGGACATGATGAGTGTTTGGATTAGAATTTTGGTAGTGTCTTCTGTGAGAAAGGGTCGGATTCTAGAGATGTTGCGGAGGTGGAGGCGGCATGAGTTGGAGATTGACTGGATGTGAGGAATGAAGGATAGGGCAGAGTCAAATGTGACCCCCAGGCAGCGTGCTGTAGGGGTTGGTGTGATGGAAGTGTTGTTAACGGTGAGGGTAATGTTTGGGATAAGGCTGGTTGTAGATGGAGGGAAGAGAATTAGTTCAGTTTTGCTAAGGTTAAGTTTGAGTTGATGGGAGGACATCCAGGAAGACACAGCAGACAGACAGTCAGACACTCGGGACAGGAGGGAAGGAGAGAGGTCTGGGGAGGAAAGATATATTTGGGTGTCATCAGCATAGAGATGATGGTGAAACCCAAAGGAGTTTATTAGTTTTCCAAGGGAAGCAGTGTAGATTGGTCACAATAACCATAACCTTCCAGAACATAGGAATATGGATAAACATAATGATCTTTTAAAATCAAGTCTCAAGCTCTGTATCAAATACATTATTAAAACATACAATGTAGGAGATATTACACTGTATATGAACATGATGTATACAATGTTAGAAGTGATTCTACAGATAATAACAAGAGTAATTATGAGAAATATAATAATTATTCTCAAGTTCTTTCCATTTCTACATTCAAAAAACATTAGTGGAAGGCTTACACTAGGTAAAAGGGGAGGAGGGGGGATATTTTATCATAATACCACTCTCCGTAATAACACTCTCCATGGCCCAATTACTATGAAGATTTATTGGATCTGCTTTTATTTTGAAACATTACAATCCCTTTAATTTTTTTCTTCAGTAGGGAGTTTTATGATGTATTGCAGAAACAGCTCAGTCTTCTGAAAATACAGTAGTCTGAATCCTGAATAGTAGATTGTTTTTATTTGCAAACACTGACATATTTTTTAGAAAATGTAATTGAGACGAGACTACATGAGACAGCAATATATTAGAAATAAAGTTTAATCTGTAAGAAAAATGCCTGCAGTTATAAGCGAGACTTGTTCTTTAGGTACCTAAAACAAAAATGAAGTTAAGTGTGCAGTGACAAAGAACCAACCATTAAATTACATAAGGCAATGTGTTTCTAAAAGTGGAGTTAAGTTTTTTATGGACAAAAAGAGGACCAATTCAGGATCAAACCAACTGCACCAAAGGGATAGAATTATGAATTGGTCTCTTGATACCTTGAATCCTAGAGAGGTCTGAATGGACTGTTTCAAAATAAGTTTGAAATCTCCCCGGTATTCAAAGAATGTAAAATACCATTTATATTAATGAAAAACTTTATTTGCCTCCAATGGGGCAGTTGGTTGGATCCAGAAATGATCCATTTTCTTTGTGCATAAGGCCCTTAGTCTATTTGGCTGTTTGTGCTGTATTTGAGGAAAATTGGCCCATATTTATGACACACTGGAGTTACTCTGTAATAAACCCCTAGTACTTGAATAGACAAATAGAAATTAATAGCGCTCACCAACCAAACATGTTGTTTACCAATTAATTAGGATTGATTGAAAAAATATATAATTATAAAAACATAAACATGGCGTCCCAGTATATATTGTTCAATAATTTAATATGTCTAGACACATATATATAAACTCAAGAAATACAATGTACCTTGATTATATTGAGAAAAGAGTGAAATGGTGGCTCATCAACGTATTCTTATACTGACTGATGATCACAAAACTCTTTGAGAAAGTCAGTTTAGATCACTCCTTTATGCCGCTGCATATTCCTGGGGACACCTCAGGCTCAATATCATCATACAATAATATAAAAGGCCAGATGTATGTTTGTCCGATGGAGTCATGCACAGTAAAGACTGCCCAAATGCACAGAAAGCACAGAAGCAGTCATGCGCAGTAGAGACTGCACGAACTACATGCACTTTGGCCCGTACTATACTATACTATACAATGCTATAAGGTGGACCGGATTGTGACACTAGTTTGGGGAAATACTGGGTATGAGCCAGTGAATCAAAGTTATTTGTTCCACTATATGACCCAAATAGGTATTAATGGTCCATGTGCGCCAAAGGGGAAAAATTCCCTAAACAACCATTGATTTAAATAGGGCTTTTAGACCCTTGTATCCTAAATATGCCTTCAATGCATTGTGAAGCAATGTGTTGGGGACCTTTCTAGCATTCAAAGGGTTGAAAGCCCCTTTTAAATCAATGGAACATTTTATTTGTCCCCTATGGTGCAGTTTTTTCAGAACTGCTCATCTTTTTTGTGCATTTGTTCAATGGCACAGACACTATTTGGTGCTTTAGAATCAATTTCCTTTTGGCACCTGAATGGCAAAGATACAGTCATAGATTCCGTAGTCCATTGATTACCAGAGAAGTATCATATATATTGCAACACAATGCACTGGGTATCACTCTTGTACTCAAAGGTTTAAGGGGAGTAGTTTTTACACTATCCCAGTTATTGTTTGTACTGATTAAACACACTTTCACTGGATTTATCTGTTAATGTGCAGATATGCAGTATTAAGTGGAGGATTCAGAATAACGAACTGACTAGGTGAAATTAAATCACTTCAGGATTAGCATCACAAAAACTCGGTTTAAAAGTGCTCACTACAGTACTATCCTTACTCTTCAATCCTTCACTGTTACAAAGTAAACAGGGACAGCAAAAAGATGTGAGGACAGAGAGGACAATATACCCCTGCAAAGGGTCACATAATATTATTATAATCCTTGACTAGTCATCTTGGATTCTAGAAACACCTTAATATCATATGCATTATTTATTGTGAGTGTCAGTTAACAAAACACAAAGTTTTGACCAGCCAGTGGCTATCTGGCATGAAAAGGCCTCTTTTACATATTTTTATTCTTGACTATTGTGGTAACTTGTCTCAGATAAGATTGAAGGGACAGGGTAATGCACTACCCATTATGACCAGTACTTAAACCACCCTGTTAAAAGGAAATATTATACTAAAGGTTCTTGCTGTTATGTGTCCCTCTTCATACCATATATGAGATATATGGTTAAGCCCTTTAAAGCCTACAGGATAGAGTGCTCTTAAATTAATTTATGTTTGGCTTGTTTGTAAATATTTCCTCTTTACATTATCAGATATGGTGACTAATCCTTACTGTCTCTCAGGTGGTGACTTTTCCTTTACACATGTGGTCTAGATAACCTTTCAGGTGCACAGATTCCCCAAGTCCATGTAGTTATTTGTAGATACAATGCATGATGAATTTATCAGCTCTAGAGCCAAAGGCTGAGTACATTTTACTTCTGTCCTCAGTATATATGGGCTATTCCTGGGTCAGGGTTTATTCAGCCTTGGGCTTCCCAGATGTTATAGCCTTCAACTCCCAGTTCACCATTGGCTGTTAAGGGATGTTAGAAGTTGTATGCCACAACAGCTGGTGAGCCGACTGTTGCATAACCCTGTAGTGTTAATATATTTGTCCTGACTTTTTCTGTCATTTGTGGTTTCTTCTACCTGAAATACAGATGGTACGAGATGTTGGTTCATTTTTAAGAATGTTAGTCTCCCAGCATTGTTGCTTGATAGCCACATCCTGCGGTCATTGACTATGTAAGCAGCCGCACTGCAAACCCTCTCAGGCTCAACGCTTGCTGGAGGACAACTAAGGGTTTCCACTGCAGCACGTGTCAATGCTGGCCACACACACTGCTTTGTTTGCCAGTAGTCCATGAATGTAGCTATCCTCCAAGTATGCAGAAATCATCTCAGTGGGAACACTTCTAGGAGCTACACAGCTGTCAGTAGGAGAGATCGAACTTTAAACGCCTGTATCTCTTAAATCGTAGAGGTTTGAGAGATACGTTTTTTTTGCATTTAGCTCAGCTTTTTAAGTTCTTCTAAATGCAAAAAACTTTTTTGCGGACATTACTAACATTTTCATTGTCATATTTTTCTTGAAATCGTAAATTTCCTTTTGTAGCGACAACTATTGGAAATCTGATTTTTCATTTTGGGGTAATCAACAATTTCAACTTGGACATATGTGCGCTGTTTAACCCCTTGAGTGGCAGAGAGGTACTTAGGTCGTTGTTCTTCAATGCTTTGCATACCCCTCTAGCAATCAAGGGGTTAAACAGCCCACATATGTCCAAGTTATGTCTGTAGCTCAAATGTAATGTTTCTTTTTTCTTTCTCTGTTTGTTTGAGGAGACATAGCTTGTTTAATAAATGGAAATCTTAAAAAAGGGCAGAACTACATATGCCTAAATACATTTTCCAACTTTTGTTAGCCAAAATTTATAGCGCTGAAAAGAGTTCTACAAATCGGGAACATTTTAGAGGCCAGACAATGCATTGCCGACCCATCTGGTCCTTAAAGCGTTAACATCTAAAACAAACAGCAAAGCAGAAGTTGAATCTGTCAGTATCTTTTTTTCTACTTTCTTTGTAGTAACCTTCTAAGATGGCTAGTTCTTGTCTAGACGAGGAAGATTTAAGCATGTACCTTTAGGCTAAATGCAAAAGGAGATGCTTTATCAAATGTTAATCCCAGTACATTTACAAAGTTTCTTTATCAAAAATATGCCTCAGCTTTGCCAGTGTAAGAAATGTGAAGGAGAATTCTCAGCATAAGTAGCTTTGTCATTTGGTGATAAGTAAGTGTAGTACTAAGAAACTAGCTTCAGTAAATAGATTAGCTGGCCACCTCTGACATTTTGGTGTAAAGTTGCAATATTTTTGATTCCCCGTGTTATGGAAAACTCATAGATTGCATTGAAAGATAGTAAATATAGTACTTGTTAGCATACAGCCATCAAAATTAATATATAATGAAACTATCTGCAGATAGAAGCTGTATTCATCCTTTTTCTATCCTACAACATAAAGTGGTAGAATGCGTCGCTCACTGTGCGCCGTAACTGCACATGCGCAGTACAGAGTCTCTACTCTGAGTAGAGACTCACCGAACGCGCTGCCCCACTCCAAACGGCTCACATCATGTCTCTGCTCCCGGCTCCGGGGCAGCAGCTGGGGCAGCTGGGTGCACTTTAACCCGTGTATACAGGCTTCCATACTAGTAAGTATTATAAAGCTGAGTGTATTGCCCAATACCCTCAGCTTTGATCATACACCAAAGGTGTTCAATGATTGAATCCCTTCTTCCCATTATTAGCATTGAGATCCCTACCTAACACCTACCAGGTATTAGAGTAATTTGTGGTAACACAGTAAACCTACTGCTTCCGTTCAAGCTTTATATTTATTTATATTTTATTTCTTACGGATGATCAAGCAATGCCCTGCAGACTTACATTCAGCCCAATGACAAATAAACAAAAATCTAAAAAGCAATATTTAAATAAAATTAAAAATAAAAACTGGGTAAACATTTGGCAAGAATTATTGTACTTTTCTGTAATATAACTAATTAAGGTATCATGGCATGATATACAATGTGAATTGATTAAATGGTTGACTCGAACAGAACTTTAATTAATTCCATCAGTGGATGATACATATTACATCATGTGTTGTTAACTAGAGATGGGTAAAATGTCTTGTCACTTTCCCGTGAAAAAATCAGTGAAAACCACAGAGTTAACCTCTTTTTCACATGAAAATTCTCTGTAAATAAAGAGATTAAAGGGATAGTAATGTTTCAAAATAAAAACAGCTTCAATTAAACGTCATAGTATTTGGGCCCATGAGAGTGTTATTTCAATACTTTCAGAGTTGTAGTTCATGAGTAATTGAATGATGAAGTATCCCATCCTGCCCCTTTTACTGATATAACATGCTCACCTCAGAACAGAAATGTGGTGTCCAGATGGCTTTCAGAGAGAGGCAATTTTCAATTAGCATAATGGAAAAACCTGATAAACCTGTCAAGGGGGGCAGGGTTTTCATTGTTCTCACAGTAAGAAGATTGTCCTTGCTGTGAGCTGTCTGGTCTGTGGACCAGATTCCACATCTGAGGGGAGGTGGCTTACACTAGGCAAAAGGAGCAGAAGGGGGGTACTTGACTCAAATACTATGCCGATTAATTGGAGCTGCTGTTTTTATGAAACATTACTATCCCTTTAAAATCTGTGCTATTTTTGACAATTGCCAAAAATTGTCTGCTATTGTTTCAATGACTACAGGCTTTAATTACATGTTTTTCACAAAGTGAAGCAAAATACAAATAGCTACAAAGTGAAAGAAGGTGCTAGGCTGTTGTGCTGTGCAAAACTGTGCAACAATTATGAAAAATTGAGGTAGCAGAGGATCCTAGTGTTTGCTATCATGAGCACCAGGAATACTAATAAAAGGAGGTGCTGCAAGGACTGTTATGAATCCATTGAGTCTGAGGAGCACAGATCATCTGCCTGTGCCTGCTGCTATTGCTGCCAGTCTGCCTTCTTCAGCTCAACAAGATATAGCAAGTGTGATAGTAGGGGACACTGTCACATTTCTCATCACCTCCAACCAGTGAGATGTCTGAAATAGAGCAGCAGCAGCAGCAAGTAGGGACTGGTAGTGTTGATGATGATGGTGAAAAGCTGGGGTGGAAGTGACATTAATGGCCTTTTTAGCCCAAACCAAGATGGAAATGGGAGACAGATATAGGATTGGATATCAACACTACCACCAGAAGTGAGATTTTGGAATTTGCAGAGATTACTACTGCTGTAATTCCTGCTGCTGCTGAGTTGCAAGGGCAACAGTATGCTGAGCAGCAGGCTAGTGTGCCATAGACCACTGTGGACACAATGGGAATCGGGTCCAGTGATGCACGAGGCAATAGCAACAACATCATCCTTTGCCCAAACCGATGAATGGGAATGGGAATGTGGATGAAAATAAGAAAGAGGCTATTTTCTCCACCTTTTCCCTCCCCCCTGAAGTCCTGAGTGTGGAAATATTTTTCTCTTGGGGCAGTCACAGTGCAGTCATCTGCGACAACACTGTGCACATTTTGTGAAAAGTCAGTGAAAAGGGGAAGGAGAGAACGCACCTTGACACAACAGCCCTGATAATACACATGAAACAAAGACACCATGACATTTATGTGAAAATGTTAAAACAAAACACCAACCAAATAAATCAGGCACCACTGTTGCTGTACCCCCTGACTCTCCCCAAAAAGCAACAAGAGGCAGGGCGAAAAGCAAAGAGGAGGAAGAATACAGAAACCCATACAGAGCCTGAAAATTTGATGGCTCACCATCACCTTCTTACTCTAGGGCTAGCCGAGGGAAGATCGTGTAACCACATCTTCTGCTGATCCACCTCATTCATCCTCAGTGAGTTGATAGCCATTCAGTAGGTGTCAGAATATGGCAATTCTTGTCCATCCATTGTACAATGTGTGGTGCTCTGACCATATATGTCAGTGTAGTGGAAGACAATCTCAACCAGGGCATAAAGCAGCAACTGAGGAGATTCCAACCCACAGGATATGATGAGTTGGTGGCAGGGAAGGTTCATCATTATTACTAAACTGCTAGTTGTCACATGTCCTTAGCGGGGAGTGGACAAGGGGAATAGTGTGATAGCAGCAGTACATGGTTTCTGGTTGGATGATTTCACATTGGGGACCCTCAGCGTCATGGAGTTTGGTTAAAGTTGTGCAGGCGTTTGAGGTGAGTGCAGATGTGCCCATTGATCCCAGTCCTTCACTTATTTACCACACGCACTGTGTACATTGCAGTTGCATCAGTTTCATCCTGCTCTCAAGTGAAACATTTATACTCTAACAATTCGCCCATGATTTTGAAGGAGGGGCAGGTGGAGAAACATTATTAGCCAAATACTTTTCTCCACATATACCTGAAGTAGTGAGGGCTAGTTGTGGTGCTGCTACAGCCTGAGGCGCATCAGTGGAGATAGTAGTGGTAAACGGAACCACGATCACCTTATAGCTGCTTAAACAACTCAGCAGCAGCAGCAGCAAAAACAGCAGCTGCAAATGCCACAATGACACTGAGGCATTTTCCACTGGCCACCATAACATGACCTGCTGGCACTAGGCCAGTAAGGCATATTTTTTTTCTCAGCGGTAACCTACAAAAAAAAAAAAAAAAAAAAATTGGTGGGGTTTGTTTGTAACAAGCCTAATTCATTGAAATCACTGATTCCTCAGGGCTTGTGATGTAATAAGCTAAAATGATAAAACATATATGTGATTCCTCAGGGCTAGTGACTCTAACGAGCTGAATTCATAAACATTATCTTTAACACCTCAGTGCTTGTCATGCTAACAACCTAAATTGATAAAAGTGATTGTGATTCCTCAGAACTTGTGGCGCTAACAAGCCAAAGTCCTACAAATCGATTTTTTCTCAGGGCTTGGACCTAAAAAGTCTAAGTCCTAAAAATAAAAGTTTCCTCAGGGCTTGGGACTAAAATGTCTATGTTCTATAAAACAATGTTCCTTATGGCTTGAGCCTAACACAAGTCAAAGTCCTACAACAGATCAATGTTTCCTTATGGATTGTGCCAAACAAGTCTAAGTCCTACAAATCAGTGTTTACTTAGGGCGAGTTACCAACACAAGTCAAAGTCCTGCAAATCAATGTTTACTTGGGGTTGGGCCTCTAACAAAAAGTCTAATACCTACAAATCATTGTCCACAAAATATTCTATCCTATCAAGTATCAGTCTGTCCCAGTCCCAGCTCAGGGGTCCCTGTCTCTCTCACGTTACATACCAATTTATTTTATTTTTAATTTTATTTATATTTTTATTAACTGTCCCTCCAATACCAGTCAACAACCCCCCCCAAAATGCCCTGTTCAACTGATTCTTTCCCCAGACTCCACTCAGCAACACAGGCACCCTCCTCAGATCAATCACTTCTCATTCTGCATCTTATTTTTTATTTTATTTATTTTATATTTTTCTATTAACTGTCCCCCTAATCCCAGTCAAACTCCCCCCAAAAAATCTCTGTTCAACTGATTGTTTCCCCACACTCCACAAATATTGGCACCCTCATACCCCTTTTATACTATGCCTTTGGGAAATAAAATAACATTTGCTATGTGTTGTGTGTAAATTCAGTGGTCCCCTTTCATTTCAATTCAACAATCTAGGCAAAAAAAGAGGAAAAACTTCCGTTTTTGAGGGAAATTATTTGCCAAGAGGAAGTGTCATTATTCACCGATTTTGGTGAAAATTTTCATCCATCCCAATTGCTAACTGCATATTCTGCAGTAAAAGGCACAGTAAGTAACACACGATGAATCTTTTCATAGATTTGATGCAGGCCTTTCTTTTTAAACTGTCAAACAAATGTTTTCTCATCCAATCAAATACTAAGAGTGAGACTACCTATGACTGTGATTATCTTATCTGTAAATTGAAGTACACTAATAAGAATTAATGACTCAATTTATTTATTAAAATTAATTATGCACTTGGATATTTTGATAGGGAAGGGTGACATTTTCGCCTCAAACTAAAATAGGTGAAAATGGCACTTCCTGCTTGGCAAAAAAAATCCTGTGAAAAATGCAATTTTCCCGATTTTATCTCCTAGCTCATTACGCTGAAATCAGTGCAAAGACTGAATTTTTTCCCACCACATGGCAGTTTTCTCTATTTTTCCTGAAGGCATATAAAAGGGTGTCAAGCTGTCACAGCATGCCATTCTTTGATTGTGATAGGAGAAAGTAGCACATGTTTGAGCTAGAGAAGATAGGCAAATAAAGGGAAATTGACCGTAGTTTAGGGGGTCATTTAGGTAGGACATTTGTTCTCTGTATTAGGGGAGTCTGGGGGCACTCAGAGGGAGAAGAAGGGGGGAAGGAGGTTGACCCCAAATACCTCATAAATTGGCAAGACAAAGGCAAGACTGGCAAGACAAAGGCAGATAGGGTCGAATTTGCTTGCCAATCTTGCTTTTATTGTCTCTGTGCTGGGGAAGTCTGGGGAAAGAAGTTGCTGATTTTTTTTTTTTTTTTGATAGACTGTGGCTTGAGGAGTGGGAGGCTGACTGGCAAAACTGGCAAGTGGGGGTCTTCAAACCTGCAAAATGCCTACAGAATAGTTGTTACCATGGGGCTCCAATCTATAACCAAATTTATTTGGGCCAGGGAAGCTGTTGCTTTAGCGGTGAAGGCGCGATAATATTTTGTAGACTGTCAGTATGAGTAGCCTAAGTCCATCATATTGAATAAATATTGGTCAAGGAGTCGATAATATGCCTTAAAATGCTGAAGGTCAGGATGAATTCTGGAATAGTCAAGGTTTTAGTGAGACGAGTGACCCTGGACTTCATCATGATGGACATGTCCCCACAAGAAATTTTAGTTCTCTGTGATGTCTTGGGAAGCAATAAGCATGAGGTTTACATCTTTCCCTTCGAGCATGTCACTGCGAAAGGTGAGAAGGGATAGGATGAACTGGAGTGACTCCGGGGGATGGATGAGTTGCATACCTGAGTTGGATGCAGGAGAAAAAGCTTGCATGGAGGATGAAGCTTTGGGTTGAGGATTTTCAAGATTGCTGAGGAGAGCCATAATCGCTTTTTTAAAAAAAGAATGACTTCATTGGAATGGCCTACAAAGTGTGCCTGCAATCACACTTTGTAGACTATTTCAATGAACTCATTCTTTTTTTTTTAAAAATGCAATTGTGGCTCTGCTGAAGAGCCTCTGTGACGGCCGACACGGATCTCCTGCTGTCAGCTGTAATGTCAAACTTTGAATGCAGATATCTCTCAAACCATAGCAGTTTGAGAGATAAGTTTTTTTTGCATTCAATTCAAGTTTTTAAGCACTACTAAATGCTAAAATATTTTTCTGGGACATTAACATTCCTTTAACCCCTTAAGGACCAAATAATGTCCTTTTTACTTTTACTGTAACAAGGTTCCCTACTAGTTTGAGGATGGGTGTTTTGGTGCTTTTTTGTCTCACTATCTGATGCAGCAGGTGATTCAGCTGCTACACCTTCCTCTATTACGCTATTGCCATCATCAACACTTGAATGCAACTTTGTCATCTTCAGTGTTTTTCTTATATGTCTTCTTATATGGTTCTTTTTTTTTTTTTGCACTGGCACTGGTGCCACTGCAACTAGTTTTGCTGGAACCTTGACAAACTTCGTCCTCCCCTGGAGTAAAGGGATCATCATCATTTATTGCATACACTGCAACAACCATTGCTGCAGTCAGTTTTTGAACTACTCCTTTACTCTCATGTCCCTGCACTGCTCCCCCCTTCCCCTCACCACCCCTTGTGCGTTTGCTGGACATTACTCAACTACTCTGTGCGTTTTTACTCTACAGTACACAACACAACTGATGAAGTGTGATGTCTTTCCTTAGCACAGTCAGCTGTCTGTCATGTAATATATTTAGTTATTTGTTTATTTCTTTATTCTTTTTTGTCTTATCACAGTCTGTCCAAAAAACTGAAAAGCAAAATCAACTTCTTTCCCCAGACTTCCCTAGCACAGACACATTAACAGCAAGATCAGCAAGAAAATAGGTCCTCAGCTGTCTGTGTCTTGCCAGTTACTCATGCGGAATTTTGGGGTATTTGGGGTAAACCTCCTTTCTCCCTTCTTCTACCCAGAGATACCCCAGACTCTCCTAATACAGATAAGTAAAATGTCCTACCTAAAAGATTCCGTAATCTAAACTTCAATTCCCTTATCTTCTGCTGCTTTCTCCTCTCACAGACACAGAAGTGGAAAGTACCATTATTCACAGATTTCAGTTTGAGGCAAATATTTTACCACTCCCTGCTTTTGACTAAAACAAAGACAGGGATTTTGAGTAAGAGTAGTAAAGTTGTGGAATGTGGTGTTTGTAGATACTGTACTTACACTCAAAAAAGTATTCGATACCTTTATACCCCAAAGACCCAAATAAATATTTATAATTATGACACTTGGTTTCACAGCAGATAGGATGTTATTCCAAGGAAATATCTGACTGCCTTTTGGAATAAGGAAGGGATTTTTACCATCTTGGGATTTAAATGCAAATGGCTTCAATAGATGTAATTTTTGCCTTCCTCTGGATCAACAATGTATATATGGCAGAGACTGATCTTAATGGACAACTTTGTTCTGTGACTTGTGACATTATGTAAAAATTGTGTCCATAGAATTGCATGAATACTTAACATGCATGCAGTAGTACATGGTTTAAATAATTGTTTTGTGTGTCTAAACTTAAAATGAGAAAATATATGCCCCAGATATACTCAAATGAAATAAGCAATACATACTCAAACAATATATAGTAATGCATACTTTATTTATAAATTAATTTTATTACCCCCTGATTTTCCTGATTTCATTTGTTTTTATTTATTTTTTTGGGGGGAGGTTAATTATTTTAATTATTAGTGTTATCTACAATTCTGACTGGTGTCTAAAGGTTTTTTTTTCGGTTTTGTTTTGTTTTTTTAAATCCACTGTATTTTAGGGCTTGGGTCAGTTCTCAAATTGTTAAGATGTCATTGCTGTATCTCGTTATAAACTATATTTTCTGTAAATGGATTGTTGTTCAGATTTTTTCGTATTCCCATTCCCCTTGTAGAGATCAGCAAAAGAGAGTGCAAAAGCACATACCATAGCCATTCCAGTGAGTTGCCAAAAAAAGTATTCTCAGATAAAAAATAATTGTGTGTTAAAACAAAATTAATGGACTGTAGAAAGAATTCAACATAGGTAGGTATATCTTCTCTAAAAAAAACAACAAAAAACACTGTACTGCCTTAATACCTTCTTTATGTGGGACACAGGTATACAAGGATGAAACATCATAAAACTCCCAAGCATAAATCTTTCCACTTCAAGTCCCCCATGCTCAGTATGACTTGTATGCTTTCCCTACAAGACAAGATCAAATTTAGCCTTTTTAGGATGCCTTTGTTCAACCATATTTTTCTCTAATTCGTTTAGTTCACCCATACACTTTATATAAAATTTTGTTAAGCATACGTATGGCTTTCATTTGATACCACATTTATATGTGTAACCTACCATCACAGAGAGGAACAGAGGGACAGAGAACAGTGACAAAGTAATACATACTTTACATTGCCTTTGTCATGTGATCACTGTAGCAGCCATCAGGGAATGACCACAGCATGCCCTGAGGTGCAATCATGAAAGTCTTGACATATCAGGACCACCACCCATTGGAAATGTGTGATGGTCCTGGCACATCACTTATCATTATGGGGTTAACATAAAGACTTTCATAAAGTTTACTACTCTTTTAAAATCTCCAATTAAACAGTGGGGGTTTTTATGTGTTCCCTATGGTGAAGATGCTTTGTTACAGAATTGCACCACTTTGCCTTTATAGAAAATTCTCATTATGGCAAACGTACTAAACAGTACAAGTAAAGAAACTGAACAATCTTACTAAGTCATCCTGAGGGTTTCTAAGCATGCATGGACTATAAAATGTGACACAATTGGGTTCATATAGTGAGACAGAGGATATAAATGGAACTGTCATCTTCACAGCCTTTAACTTGGTTCACTGGACCTTATCATCTTATCATTGTTAAGTGGACTGGCAGAACACGATTACATTTAATCATAGTACAGCAAACACTGGTGATATAACCAGATATTGATGTCTAATTCTAATTATACTATTCAACTAGTTTTAAATGCTCTTTGTAGAATATAATTTTCATGTTAAACAAACACCGTTACAAAATCAGATCTGTTTTATTGAGTAAAATGAACTGAAATAAAGTAAGGCAGCGAAAGTCAGTAAGTTTATACTTTATGTTCATGTTGGCATTGTAATCAATGCCAGTTATTCAAAACTGTCCATTCAGTTGCAATTGTGCAATGTAAAGATTATTGCTTGTTTCTAAATTACTTGTATACAAGGGCATATATACAGGGAGGGAAAAGGGTGCAGTTTGAACTGGGACCAAGAATCCAAAGGGGCCCCATCTGCCACAGGGTCCAGTAAGTTCTACTTATGCCTCTGTGACAATACTTTTCAGATTGGGGTCCCAAAAAATGTTTGCACCAGACAATGACTAGTTATGCCACTGCTTGTTTATGAAACATATTATTTATGTAGCTCAGGTTTGTTTTATCAATTTTTAAAGTTTATTTTATTTATTTTCATGATGCAAAAAATGCTACGGGTAGGGGTCAGATGCTTTTACTTCTTCATAAATTAACAGGACTGTGGAAAGATGAAGCGTTGCATTGTTCCTTAAGGTACAGGAAGGGATTGACAGAGCAGGTGCACAGATGCCACTACAGCAAGATGCCTGCCTTTGCATCTCAGAACAGGTTGAATTTCTCAATAACACCAGACTTAGGCAAGATATTTCTAGAATTGCTATGCATGTTGCTATGTGCATAATGATATTGGGGGGCACTTTAATTTGTTTGATAGTTAGTCTTTAAGAAGGCACAGAGGATATGTTGCATGTACAGGAGCTGGTATGCGGGGCTTGCTAGTATTAAAGCCTTATCAGTGTGTCTACTGATAAGTACTATAAAGACCATATTCCATAATGCATACAAGCAGCCTCCGATATTGGATGCTAACGTCAATGGAGCTGTGCTGACAGATTCATATATTCAACCACTGAGGCTAATGTACTAAGAAGTGGAATAGTTCTGGAATATACCAAGTGCACCATGGGGGAGAAATCAAAATACCATTTATTTAAATTGGACATTTAACCCCTTGGATGCTAGAAAGATATCCTGTGCATTGTGAAGCAATATTTTAGACACATCAATAGCATTTATATGGATCAGTGGCAGATTGGAGATATTTTGTTTATTCTTTATGTTTGTTTACTTCAGAATGTTACCAGTCCTTTTTAGCACATCTGCCTGACTGACAAATATCAGGTTCATTTCATGGTCACTCTGTTGGCATATGTGAAGTACAGGCTTATTTACAGAAATGATGTGGTTCAATGGTTCAATTAATGTTTTCCATTGGATCTGTTATTATTTCTCCTACATTATTCTTGTAATTTTCTGTTGCATTTTTAAAAAACAGTGTCATCATATATTTTGGTATCCTAAATACGATTATACTCGCAGTTAGTGAAGAAACAAGAACATAGGAACACAACAGTGTCATAGTAGCTGAATTTTCAGAATGACCTGGGCATCCTTCTATTATACTGTTCTTGACAATTCCTTATTCATGAGAATATAAGAAAGAACCCTGGTGGACTCCTGAATGCAGAGAACTGCTAAAGAAACAGGAGCTGCATTTTGTAGCCAGGTTGATGAGCTGGAGAATAAAATTGGGGCCAGAATATGGATTCCTGGTGCTCTCTAGCTGATCTTTCTAGATAGATTTGGGGCTTGATATAATAGTCCCTGGTAAAACTGATGGTAGGGCAAAAATGGATACCAGGTCATACACACACACTGTGTTCAAGTGCCCTACTAACAGTAACCACAAAGTATGTTGGGCCACAGAACCTCCAAACTTACTCTAAATAGCATGCTAAATAGGAACATCAAAGGAAAACAGCTAACGCTCAGTTTTGACGGTGTCTAACACCGAGCGTCAGCTAAAACACAGTCAACTCTCCCAAAAGACACTAACCCTCGCTACTCCTAACAATAAAGCAAAACAACACTAGCCCTAACACTATCCTAACACCCATAATCCAGAGCTGCAACACTCATCTGTCATCCACTGTTAGTCTTCTTCTTTAATCTTCTATCTTCCGTCTTCTTCCTATCTTCTTTCTTTTAATCTTCTGCCTTCAAGTCTTCCCATAAGTATGCCACTATAAAAAAATGAAAAGCAATGTTGAAGTAAGATATGCCCCCATAGATATTCCCTAAGTATACGCTGCTGTCGCCGGCGCTGCCGCCCCTGGTAGAGGAGGCAGGAGATCAGTGCAAAAATCCCACCTCCCCTTAACTACCTCTCAGGCTGTTGCCCGAGCCATTCTAAGGAAAATTTTAACAGAGACTGAAAAGAGTTCTCAGCCTTTCACTTGCTGAGAAGTGAGTTATACATCCCTCAGCCAAGCTTCTAGAAGATTCGTAATCCCTCCCACTAGAAGCTGATTGGCTGGAAGGTGCGTAACTTATATCCCAGCCAATAAATCCGCTGGTCATTTATGTTTCATTCAGGTTTTTTTCCCCTTCCTTCTGGTTTTTGGTAGCTTGGATGCAAGTTTTGAAGTTTTTTAACTGTTGGTTGTCTGTCACAGCACAGTGGCATTTTGAATGCCTGTTGCAGGAACTGTATTGCCACACACCTGGAATGTGTAGCTCCAATGTTAGTGCACAGCTATTTACTGTGCAATTGCAAGTGAAAGCTTTAAAAGAATAATCATACTTTATTTTAGCTTTATTTTTTTAAGATATATTGAACTTGTTTTGTTTCATTGTGTTTACATATGGTAAATCAATTATTTTCCCCTTCCTTCTGGTTTTTGGTAACTTGGATTAAAGTTTAGAAGTTTTTTAACTGTTGGTAGTCTGTCACAGCACAGTGGCATTTTGAATGCCTGTTGCAGTAACTGTATTGACACACACCTGGAATGTGTAGCTCCAATGTTAGTGCACAGCTATTTACTGTGCAATTGCAAGTGAAAGCTTTAAAAGAATAATCATACTTTATTTTAGCTTTATTTTTTTAAGATATATTGAACTTGTTTTGTTTCATTGTGTTTACATATGATAAATCAATTATTTCATTTTTTTCTATCACTCTCAGTGATGTATGCTCACCTTATGGCAAAAAAATGAGAGTGAACTGTACCTGCAAACTGTCATGCTTGTCTTACTCTGTGATAGATACAGTTGAATTTTAGACTGTTTTTATAGACTTTAGGTGCTCACATCACTGGAAGTGGAGGAGAGGAAAAAACTCTTTCAAGGCAAATACACAGAAGCCCACCAGCTGTGCAGAACTATAATTCCTATCATCCTCAGCCAGCCAAAAGCTGACTGGGGATGTATAATAGATGTAGTCCTCTACAACTGGAGGGCTTCAGGATGCTCATGCATGCTCTGGATAAAAATAAATTAATATATACTGTTAAACTGTTTAACGTTAAAATCTTTGGATAAAAATAAATGAATATATCCTGCTAAACTGATTAAAGTTAAAATAAAGCATTACCATTTTTTTAACTAAATAACATAACACTTTCATGCAATCATTCTATAGGCACTACACATTCAAAATAGTGAAGTGGCTCCTAACACTATAACTAAAGACTTGGGAGAAGCTAAATTTATATCACACCATGTAAAAAGTACTATTTATAGAATAACCACTGACATTCTACTTTTGTATAAATTGTATACTTCACTATATTTTAGGTTAATTATATACTATCAGCTGTGGTCAGTAGTTCACATTTTCTCTGGTGTGTAACAAATTTGCTGTAACAATTATAATATGTGATGTCAATGGACTTTAGGAATTTGAAATAATTTGAGGATTTAGTGTACAGATTTCATACTTTGAGCAGATTATTGGATTGTAGATTCTCCATAGCAGTCTCTGTTTCCTATGGAAATTATTCTCTAGGGATCCCAAAAACAAGCATTTTAAATGGAATCTTATAAAATACTCATGCCGCAGGATTGCAACTTAACTAGTTCATCCCCGAAATATGAATTCTTTATAAGCATCTAATTTAGAGGTATTCCTATTAACAATACATATTGCAGGAGTCATTACAGCCCTGTAGCATGTATAATTCACAAGTGTTCTCTTGGCCAATTATCACTGCTTGCTATGTCTGCTCCTAGGGTACAAATTACTGTTTATCTCAGTTCTAATATTATTCATTGTGAACATACAGATAAAATATAATACATTTCTCTCTAGGGGCTCGATTTTATTACCCGCACTAAAACCGGCATTACATTAAAAACAAGCAAACATGTTACACCAGTATTGCAGAACGCCGGTATTGCAGAACCACGGTAAAACAAAACTGACGTAGACAGCACATTTCTACAAACTAACAAAATTGGGGCTGTCTGCTTTTGTTCAAATACTGCCTAAAAAAAATGTGCAAAATGTCAAAGTCCAAGGAAATAGGCGTACATTTGATGACAGAAAGATCAGGTTTAGCGTTAGATGTGTTCCCCCCTCTGGTACTCATAGGGTTAATAGGCAAGGTATGCAGCGTCATACCTTGCTTGTATATGTGAAATAAATGTTTTTTTTTTTATTATTTTTTAATAGTATGTAAAATAAAAATTTCAGACCTCAAAGGGGACATCAGGACCCCTCCTGACACCCCCTAGTATTTAACACCTATCCAGAAGGATAGGTGACCAATGCAGGCGACAATTGCCGGTCCATATAACATATGTTATTATATTAGTTTACAAATATAATTCAGGCCACGAGGGGGGCACTAGGTATTGTAGAACCACAGTAAAACAAAACTGGAGTCAACAGCACATTTCTACAAACTAACAAAATTGGGGCTGTCTGCTTTTATTCAAATACTGACTAAAGAAAAATGCGCAAAATGTCAAAGTGCAAGGAAACAGGCGTACATTTGACTAAAGAAAGTTTAGCATTAGATGTGCCCCCCCTAATCTGGTACTCATAGGGTTAATAGGCAAGGTATGCAGCTTCATACCTTGCCTGTATATGTGAAATAAATGTTTTTTTTTATTAAAAAAACATTCATTCATTGAATCGCTTGTACTTCAGTGGCTTACACAGCCTCTCCAGTACAAACGAAGGCAGAAAATGCCTTCAGGGTCACCCCATGGATCATCTATCCTTTTGGATAGATGATCCATGATGGGGGGATTTCAGGAGGAGTCCTGGTGCCCCACTCAAGGTCTGAAGCTAATATTTATGCATAAAAAGCACAAATAACCTGTGTTAAACATAGGTTATATGCACTTTATTTCAGAAGTCTCCCCATGGATCATCTATCCTTTTGGATAGATGATCCATGTTAGGGGGGGTTGTCAAGAGGGGTCCTGGTGCCCCCTTCAAGGTCTGAATTATATTTGTAAACTAATATTATAATATATATTGTAAGAAAACCCATATAACATGGGTGATCAATGCTAGGGGGTGTCAGAAGGGGTCCTGATGCCCCCTTTGAGGCCTGAATTTTTTTATTTTAGATACTATTAAAATATAATAATAAAAAAAAATTATTTCACACATACAGGCAAGGTATGCAGCCGCATACCTTGCCTTTTAACCCTATGAGTACCAGAGGGGTAGCAAACATGAAATACAAATGCAACGAAGGCATGTAAAAAAAGATAGGAAAAGAACAATGTCAAATTTAACTGGAGAAAGAAAGTCACTGGAGCACTGTAAGTCGAATTATAAAAGGGGAGGTGTTAAAATGTCGAATGTGAACAATATTTGTTGAATTAAATGGTGAAAGTAAGCACTATAATTAGAATTTTAAAGGGGATTTAATATGTTGAAGGGGGGCAATCAATGTCAGATTTCTATGATGTATACTGTATTCTGGACTGTTTTTGTTTGAACAACAATGGTTTTGAAAGAGTCTTTGTGGCTTCTACGCCTCAACTAGGCGCAGGATTACTGACAGAAAATGTAACCACAAAACAGGCAGTAATACTGAGCGTGGGTAATAGAATGCTAGTTGCATGTTGTTTTTAGTACCCCTCTGGCACTCAAAGGGTTTATCCAATATATTAAAGTGCATGTTATGCTGTATTTTTTTGCGTTAAAGGGATAGTAATACTTCGTTTTAACTTTATTTTATTTTGTAGGCATTTAAAAAAAACATGAAGAATGATATAAGTCTTATCTTTCAAACCTTTATGGCTTAAGAGATATTCACAAGCAAAGTTTCCCCTCCCGTCCCTTTTACCTAGTGTAAGCTATCTCTTCTCAGATGTGGAATGCAGTCCATAGACCAGACAGATAACAGAAGGGGACACTCTAATTCCTATGAAAACAATGAAATCACTGCCCCCCTTGACAAGCTTTTCAGGTTTTCCCTTATCTTAATTGAAGATTGTCCCTCTCTGCAATATACCTGGGCACCTCCCTTCTGCTCTGGCTGAGCATTGTTACATCAGTAAAAGGGGCGGGAGGGGGACACTTTGTCATTGAATTACTCTTGAACTACAACTCTGACAGAATTGAAATAACACTCTCCAAAGTCCAAATACTATGATGATTAATTAGAGCTGCTTTTATTATAAAACATTACTATACCTTTAAGTGGGTTTACCCTTATGCACAAGAGAAAATAGGACCAATTGTGGGGCAAACCAAGCACACCAAATGGTACACTTAAAAACTCCCCTTGGTTTAAGTGGAGATTTTAAACCCTTTGAATGCTGCATATGCCTACAAGGCATTGCTTCACAATGTCTTGGAGACATTTCTATAATTTAAGGGGATAAAAGACCCATGTGAATCAAAAGTAATTTTGGTATTTTATACTTATTCCCTATGGTGTACTAAGCATGATCCAGAATTGCTCTTCTTTTGTTTTGTGCATACACCTCCACATTGAAAGAACGTTTATATGGTGCTTTGCACAATATTACACGGATTATATCAAAATATGTATTACATTATTGTCTCCAGGCAGTGATCGTATACTGGTAACCACAAGTATTTGACAAAGAAAATCTGATGGGGCTAAACATTATCTAGCTGTTTTTAAGAAAATATTATGATTCTTGCTAAATGTCTTTTTGATTAAGGTGTCTGGCTATAAAGCTGAAAGTGAGATGACTTTCTGTTGTTTTTCATAAAATGTTCTTACCTTGTGTTTATTTTATAAGATAGCAAATCACCAGGCAATATAAACACATATTAGTCACCAGGAAATCAAGGGTCCAGTTTTTTATATATCTAAACACTTTTGCCCTTTCACTCACCTCTCCAGAAATAAATGAGTCAAATTTAATGTGAACAAAATTTGTAATCATTCTGGGAACCATGTATGTATGTATAAGTGAAGAAAAAAGGGATAAATACATAGAATATGGCTAAATACATAGACAGATAGATAGATAGATAGATAGATAGATAGATAGATAGATAGATAGATAGATAGATAATACTTTCATTGGCCTATCTTCTTGGGGGTCACGTTACAATTAGTGTTGAGCGAGCATGCTCGGCCGATGCTCGGATCGGCTCGAGCATCGCTCTGCTCGGCACATGGCGGTACTCGTACGAGTACCGCATGTGCTCGCCCGCCATGTTCGGGTCTCCTCCCCGCACGTTTTGCGGCTGCTGCGCAGCCAATAAACGTGCAGGGAGGCTCTGACATCGGTGTAATGCCAGCAGCCATGTTGGCTGCTGGCATTACACTGATTGGCTGGCCAGAACCCGTGGTCGGGTGCTGTATAGCACCTGACCATCGAGTTCGGCTCAGTCTGAGCCAGGGAGAGCTGAGGATAGGAAGGGAAAGGCAGTGTAGGGAGGAAAAAAAAAAATTGTGACAAAAAAGAACCAAAAGTCCTTTTTAGGACTACTGTGTGTGGGGGCAGCAGGTTATTTTGTGTGGGGGGGGGAAAAAAAAAAAAAAAAAAAAAAATATTCTGTTTAGTGTGAAAAGTTGCAGATTAGAGCACATTCTGTTTAGTGTGCACAGTTGCAGATTAGAGCACATTCTGTTTAGTGTGCAAAGTTGCAGATTAGAGCACATTCTGTTTAGTGTGCAAAGTTGCAGATTAGAGCACATTCTGTTTAGTGTGCAAAGTTGCAGATTAGAGCACATTCTGTTAAGTCTTCAAACTAAAATATCAAAGTCACGTATTCCATTCAGTGTGCGTCGCCGCAGTTTAGCAGCACATTCTGAGTACTGTGCAGAGTTGCAGAATAGGAAGAAATACTGTAAAGTCTTCAAACTAAAATATCAAAGTCACATATTCCATTCAGTGTGTTTCACCGCCGTTTAGCAGCCTATTCTGTGTACTCTGCAGAGTTGCAGAATAATAAGAAATACTGTTAAGTTTTCAAACTCAAATATTAAAGTCACATATTCCATTCAGTGTGTTTCACCGCAGTTTAGCAGCCTATTCTGTGTACTCTGTACAGTTGCAGAATAATAAGAAATACTGTTAAGTTTTCAAACTCAAATATTAAAGTCACATATTCCATTCAGTGTGTGTCACCGCAGTTTAGCAGCCTATTCTGTGTACTCTGTACAGTTGCAGAATAATAAGAAATACTGTTAAGTTTTCAAACTCAAATATTAAAGTCACATATTCCATTCAGTGTGTTTCACCGCAGTTTAGCAGCCTATTCTGTGTACTCTGTACAGTTGCAGAATAATAAGAAATACTGTTAAGTTTTCAAACTCAAATATTAAAGTCACATATTCCATTCAGTGTGTTTCACCGCCGTTTAGCAGCCTATTCTGTGTACTCTGCAGAGTTGCAGAATAATAAGAAATACTGTTAAGTTTTCAAACTCAAATATTAAAGTCACATATTCCATTCAGTGTGTGTCACCGCAGTTTAGCAGCCTATTCTGTGTACTCTGTACAGTTGCAGAATAATAAGAAATACTGTTAAGTTTTCAAACTCAAATATTACAGTCACATATTCCATTCAGTGTGTTTCACCGCAGTTTAGCAGCCTATTCTGTGTACTCTGTACAGTTGCAGAATAATAAGAAATACTGTTAAGTTTTCAAACTCAAATATTAAAGTCACATATTCCATTCAGTGTGTTTCACCGCCGTTTAGCAGCCTATTCTGTGTACTCTGCAGAGTTGCAGAATAATAAGAAATACTGTTAAGTTTTCAAACTCAAATATTAAAGTCACATATTCCATTCAGTGTGTTTCACCGCAGTTTAGCAGCCTATTCTGTGTACTCTGCAGAGTTGCAGAATAATAAGAAATACTGTTAAGTTTTCAAACTCAAATATTAAAGTCACATATTCCATTCAGTGTGTTTCACCGCAGTTTAGCAGCCTATTCTGTGTACTCTGTACAGTTGCAGAATAATAAGAAATACTGTTAAGTTTTAAAACTCAAATATTAAAGTCACATATTCCATTCAGTGTGTGTCACCGCAGTTTAGCAGCCTATTCTGTGTACTCTGTACAGTTGCAGAATAATAAGAAATACTGTTAAGTTTTCAAACTCAAATATTAAAGTCACATATTCCATTCAGTGTGTTTCACCGCAGTTTAGCAGCCTATTCTGTGTACTCTGTACAGTTGCAGAATAATAAGAAATACTGTTAAGTTTTCAAACTCAAATATTAAAGTCACATATTCCATTCAGTGTGTTTCACCGCCGTTTAGCAGCCTATTCTGTGTACTCTGCAGAGTTGCAGAATAATAAGAAATACTGTTAAGTTTTCAAACTCAAATATTAAAGTCACATATTCCATTCAGTGTGTTTCACCGCAGTTTAGCAGCCTATTCTGTGTACTCTGTACAGTTGCAGAATAATAAGAAATACTGTTAAGTTTTCAAACTCAAATATTAAAGTCACATATTCCATTCAGTGTGTGTCACCGCAGTTTAGCAGCCTATTCTGTGTACTCTGTACAGTTGCAGAATAATAAGAAATACTGTTAAGTTTTCAAACTCAAATATTAAAGTCACATATTCCATTCAGTGTGTTTCACCGCAGTTTAGCAGCCTATTCTGTGTACTCTGTACAGTTGCAGAATAATAAGAAATACTGTTAAGTTTTCAAACTCAAATATTAAAGTCACATATTCCATTCAGTGTGTTTCACCGCAGTTTAGCAGCCTATTCTGTGTACTGTGCAGAGTTGCAGAATAGGAAGAAATACTGTTAAGTTTTCAAACTCAAATATTAAAGTCACATATTCCATTCAGTGTGTTTCACCGCCGTTTAGCAGCCTATTCTGTGTACTCTGCAGAGTTGCAGAATAATAAGAAATACTGTTAAGTTTTCAAACTCAAATATTAAAGTCACATATTCCATTCAGTGTGTTTCACCGCAGTTTAGCAGCCTATTCTGTGTACTCTGCAGAGTTGCAGAATAATAAGAAATACTGTTAAGTTTTCAAACTCAAATATTAAAGTCACATATTCCATTCAGTGTGTTTCACCGCAGTTTAGCAGCCTATTCTGTGTACTCTGTACAGTTGCAGAATAATAAGAAATACTGTTAAGTTTTCAAACTCAAATATTAAAGTCACATATTCCATTCAGTGTGTGTCACCGCAGTTTAGCAGCCTATTCTGTGTACTCTGTACAGTTGCAGAATAATAAGAAATACTGTTAAGTTTTCAAACTCAAATATTAAAGTCACATATTCCATTCAGTGTGTTTCACCGCAGTTTAGCAGCCTATTCTGTGTACTCTGTACAGTTGCAGAATAATAAGAAATACTGTTAAGTTTTCAAACTCAAATATTAAAGTCACATATTCCATTCAGTGTGTTTCACCGCCGTTTAGCAGCCTATTCTGTGTACTCTGCAGAGTTGCAGAATAATAAGAAATACTGTTAAGTTTTCAAACTCAAATATTAAAGTCACATATTCCATTCAGTGTGTTTCACCGCAGTTTAGCAGCCTATTCTGTGTACTCTGTACAGTTGCAGAATAATAAGAAATACTGTTAAGTTTTCAAACTCAAATATTAAAGTCACATATTCCATTCAGTGTGTGTCACCGCAGTTTAGCAGCCTATTCTGTGTACTCTGTACAGTTGCAGAATAATAAGAAATACTGTTAAGTTTTCAAACTCAAATATTAAAGTCACATATTCCATTCAGTGTGTTTCACCGCCGTTTAGCAGCCTATTCTGTGTACTCTGTACAGTTGCAGAATAATAAGAAATACTGTTAAGTTTTCAAACTCAAATATTAAAGTCACATATTCCATTCAGTGTGTTTCACCGCAGTTTAGCAGCCTATTCTGTGTACTGTGCAGAGTTGCAGAATAGGAAGAAATACTGTTAAGTCTTCAAACTAAAATATCAAAGTTACATATTCCATTCAGTGTGTTTCACCGCCGTTTAGCAGCCTATTCTGTGTACTCTGCAGAGTTGCAGAATAATAAGAAATACTGTTAAGTTTTCAAACTCAAATATTAAAGTCACATATTCTGTGTAAGATGAAGAAGGCGGGTAAAAAGGGACGGGGAAGTGGACGTGATCCTGAAAGTTCAGGGCGCGGGTCAGGACGCGGAGAAACTGTGCCTGGTGCCAGAGCACAAGAAAGAAAGACATCCACCATACCTAGCTTCATGTGTAATTTTACAGGGCGTCGCAGGACATCACTCTCGAGGTCCGACCACTGCGAACAGGTGGTCGGTTGGATGACAGCTGATACTGCTTCCAGTCGGTTAAGCACCACCCTGTCTTCCACCAAGTCCACTCTCAGTAGCCAAGAGTCTGGTCAACATAATCCTCACTCTGATCATCCTTCCTCCCACCATACACGGTCTGGTCAAAGAAGTGATCCCACACTGGGATATAGTGAGGAGCTCGTCTCATCACCAATCCTTCATTTGACCCTCTCTCCAAGCACGCTTGCAGAGGAACATGACATCTTGTGCCCTGATTCACAACCTCTAGAGGCTACCCAATCACAAGAAGATGACAGATGTGAACGGCATTTAAGGTCAAAGGAAGTAGTGGATGATGATGATGATGATGAGACACAGTTGCCATTAAATCAACCACTATTTCCGTCTCAAGACCTTGTTGAGGAGAATGTTATACAGTTGTCAATGACTGAGTATGTGGTGGGATCAAGACTTGAGGAGGATGATCAGAGTGAGGAAGTGGAGGAGGACTTGGTGGACGATGAGGTGACTGACCCCACCTGGGAAGGTGTAGAGCCGAGCGATGACAGCAGTCCTGAGGGTGCGCCATCTGCAGCACCGCAACAGGCTGGAAGAGGCAGTGGTGTGGCTACAGAAAGAAGGCGGACCGCACCAAACCGGCCCGCAAATGTTCCACGGAGCACCCCCTTGCGTAAATCTACCTTGCCAAGGGGTAGGTGTTCCGCGGTATGGCGTTTTTTTAAGGAAAGTGCGGACGACAAAAGAATTGTAGTTTGCAACCTGTGCCACACCAGAATGAGCCGAGGCATGAACACTAGAAACCTCACCACCACCAGCATGATCCGACACATGGCATCCAAGCACCGTAATAAGTGGGAGGAACGCCCGGATCGCCAATCTGTGTCTGCAGGCCACACCACTGCCTCCTCTTCCCCTGTTTTCGGTGCCGGCCAATCGCCTGTCGAAGGCGCAGGCCCGCATACCTCCCGCCCTGCACCTGTACCATCTGAAGCACCATCAGCGACCACATCCACTTCCCTGTCCCAGCACAGCGTCCAAATGTCGTTACCCCAGGCATTTGAGCGCAAGAGAAAGTACCCAGCCACCCACCCACAGGCCATAGCACTAACCTCACACCTTTCAAAATTACTGGCCATCGAAATGCTGCCATTTAGGCTTGTGGACACTGAGTCCTTCCGCAGCCTGATGGCAGCAGCTGTCCCTCGGTACGCGGTCCCCAGCCGCCACTACTTTTCCCGGTGTGCCATCCCCGCATTACACCACCATGTGTCCCGTAACATCACCCGTGCCCTGACCAACGCAGTTACTGGGAAGGTCCACTTAACGACTGACACATGGACAAGTGCTTGTGGCCAGGGACGCTACATTTCCCTGACGGCACACTGGGTGAATGTCGTGGAGGCTGGGAGCGACTCGGACCCTGGGATGGCACGGGTGCTACCCACGCCGAGGATTGCGGGCCCTACCTCCATCAGGGTTTCCACCAGCACCTACGTTATTGGCTCCTCCTCCTCCGTTTCCACCTCCGAATTCTCTACACACACCGCCACTCCCCCATCAGCCAGTAGCTGGAAGCAGTGTAGCACTGCAGTGGGGAAGCGTCAACAGGCCGTGCTGAAGCTGATCTGCCTTGGGGACAAACAGCACACGGCCTCAGAGCTGTTGCAGGGGATCAGTCACCAGACCGAGCAGTGGCTCTCGCCACTCAACCTGCAAGCAGGCATGGTTGTGTGTGATAATGGGCGTAACTTGGTGGCGGCTTTGGAGCTCGGCAAGCTCACACACGTACCATGCCTAGCGCATGTATTTAATTTAGTGGTGCAGCGATTTCTAAAAACCTACCCCAATGTGCATGATCTCTTGACCAAGGTGCGCCGCGTGTGTGCACATTTCCGTAAGTCATCAACAGCTTCAGCCGGCCTGTTGAAGCTGCAGCAGCGCTTACAATTGCCAGCTCACCGGCTGCTGTGTGACGTGAGCACGCGCTGGAACTCCACCTTCCACATGTTGGCCCGGCTTTGTGAGCAGCAGAGGGCAGTAGTGGAGTAACAGCTGTTACACGGTCGTCGCCTCTCCGTTCAACTTCCTGTAATCAGAAGTGAGGAGTGGGAATGGATGTCAGACCTCTGCGAGGTTTTACGCAATTTTGAGGAATCGACACAGATGGTGAGCGGCGATAACGCTATTATCAGTGTAACCATCCCACTTCTGTGTCTACTGAAACGCTCGCTGCTCACAATTAAAACCGACGCTTTGCATGTGGAAGAGGTGGAAATGGGGGAGGAAGAGCTTACACAAGGTGATAGCCAGAGCACCCTCACTTCGTCTTCTCAGCGACAATTGGAGGAGGCGGAGGAGGAGGAGGAGGAGGAGGAGGAAGACACGGTTGCCTCCGCTACAGAGGGTAGCCATGGAACTTTAGTTCCATCTCTTCAGTGTGGGTGGGCAGAAGAGGAGGAAGAGGATGAGGATATTGAGAGTCATCCTCCTGGTGAGGACAGCGAAATCTTGACTGTTGGTACTCTGGCACACATGGCTGACTTTATGTTAGGCTGCCTTTCCCGTGACCCACGCGTTGTACGCATTTTAGACAACACGGATTACTGGGTGTTCACCCTTCTGGACCCCCGCTACAAAGAGAATTTCTCATCTCTCATTCCTCCGGTGGAGAGGACAAGCAAAATGTTGCAATACCAGAAGGTTCTTGTCGAAAAATTGCTCCAAAATTTTCCATCTGACAACGCTGGCGGCAGAGTACGTGCTACCTTGGCCAACCGAGAAGGGGAGAAAAGGGGAGCACACAGCAGTTCCGAGAAAGGCAGGGCAACACTCTCCAAGGCGTGGGACACCTTCATGACACCCCGCCAGCACCCTCACCCTGATGCGCAGCCTAGTGTCACAAGGAGGGAAAAGTTTTGGAAGATGGTGAAGGAGTACGTAGCAGACCGTGTCAGCGTCCTCAATGATCCCTCTGTGCCTTACAACTACTGGGTGTCCAAGCTGGACACGTGGTATGAACTGGCACTCTACGCCTTGGAGGTGCTGGCCTGCCCTGCCGCCAGCGTTCTGTCTGAGCGGGTATTTAGTGCTGCTGGTGGCATCATAACAGATAAGCGTATCCGCCTTTCCGCCGACAATGCTGATAGGTTGACACTTATAAAAATGAACAAGGCCTGGATTTCCCCTGACTTCTCCACTCCACTGGAGGAAAGCCCCGGGGGAACATAAACTCACTTTATATATGTTATTTACAATGATGGGAATACTCTGTATTCCCATTCACCCCTTCCACCCAAAAAACGGGTATATGGTTGACTCTTAATCTTCTCATCCTCCTCCTCCTCTTCCATATGCCCTGGATATAATTTTTATATAGGGCCAGCTCACCAGCGGGCCCTGTGATATAATTTTTATATAGGGCCAGCTCACCAGCGGGCCCTGTGATATAATTTTTATATAGGGTCAGCTCACCAGCGGGCCCTGTTTGCCAATTTTTATATAGGTCAGCTCACCAGCGGGCCTTCTCATATAATGTTTTATTGGGTCAGCTCTCTAGCGGGCCCTCTCATATAATGTTTTATAGCGTCAGCTCACTAGCGGGCCTTCGCATATAATGTTTAGGATGGTCAGCTCTGCAGCAGACCCTCACCCATAATGTTTTAGATGGTCAGCTCAGCGCACGTTTCCATCTTAATCATGGCCTCAGTTCTGAAAATCAAGGAAATTTTTGGGAGAATTTGCCTCTGCGCACGTTTCCCTCTTAATCATGGCCTCAGTTCTGAAAATCAAGGAAATTTTTGGGAGAATTTGCCTCTGCGCACGTTTCCCTCTTAATCATGGCCTCAGTTCTGAAAATCAAGGAAATTTTTGGGAGAATTTGCCTCTGCGCACGTTTCCCTCTTAATCATGGCCTCAGTTCTGAAAATCAAGGAAATTTTTGGGAGAATTTGCCTCTGCGCACGTTTCCCTCTTAATCATGGCCTCAGTTCTGAAAATCAAGGAAATTTTTGGGATAATTTGCCTCTGCGCACGTTTCCCTCTTAATCATGGCCTCAGTTCTGAAAATCAAGGAAATTTTTGGGAGAATTTGCAGATGATATACAAGTAAATATACAGCAAATATTGTTTGGTAACAATTTTTCGCCTAAAGTCGTTTTTATTTTCCTTTTTGTGTGTTTTATGGTCAGTCTGTAAAAATGGCGTACTACGGGCGAAAGATCGTTCCCAGCAGCGATGTTGGAGTCCAAGGTGCATCCAGACATCCTCCCTATGCTGTCCCTGAACCATTTCTGTAGTGTTTCCATCTTTTTCTGCCCTTTTCCTATGGACCAGGCACCCTCCCCTCATCAGAGCAGGGGGTGCCTGGTGTAATGCTCGAGTCCTCCCATTGACTTCAATGGGGCTCGGGTGTTCGGCCGAGCACTCGAGCCTCAGGGGGTGCTCGGTCAGAGCACCCGAACACCCGAGCATTGGGGTGCTCGCTCATCACTAGTTACAATGTATTCAGGGATCTAAAGTACAGCAATTCTGGAGCACGCCAACTGCACAATGAAAATACCAAGTGAATTGCAATGAAGGTCTCTCACCATTCAAATGCTATAAGTAATTGGGAATTGGGGAATCTGTATTGCACTTTAAAAGAAGACACATATACGAAAAATGCCTGCAACATGGTTCCAGTGATTAATTATTAGGTTGCAATGATTCCAAGGTATCAGACATGTTTCAGGTGTCCACTTTTAAAGGGATAATCTGGTACCCTACTTTTGCTCTGTTTTCTAGGACAGAATTTTTCAAACATGGTTCTCAAGTACCCATAACAAAGCAGGTTTTCTGGATTTCCCTGCCTGAGCACAGGTAAACTAATCAGATTGACAGATTCACTTACTCACCTTTGTTCAGCCAGGGAAATCCTCAAAACCTGTACCAGGGAAATCCTCAAACCTCTACCAGGGAAATCCTCAAACCTCTACCAGGGAAATCCTCAAAATCTCTACCAGGGAAATCCTCAAAACCTGTACCAGGGAAATCCTCAAAACCTCTACCAGGGAAATCCTCAAAACCTGTACCAGAGAAATCCTCAAACCTCTACCAGGGAAATCCTCAAAATCTCTACCAGGGAAATCCTCAAAACCTGTACCAGGGAAATCCTCAAAACGTCTACCAGGGAAATCCTCAAACCCTGTACTGTTAGAGATACTTGAGGGCTGGGACTGAGAAACTGTTGGAGGACAATATGGTGACAAAACACATTTGCCTATTTATTAACACATTCAATAATTAAATAATAGCCTACTGTCCTGCCAGATCAAGCTATGCCAGTCTCTGGGAATGGGAAAATCTGAAGATGCCAGAGATCTTCCTACCATACAATAGGAGATTTTATGTGTACCTTATTGATCCAGTTCTCCTTAGTTTATCAGCCTCAGGGTCTCTGTACAGGGCCTCTCCTTGCCCTGGGAGATTAGAACATTGCTCTTCTATTTAAGAGTCTTTCTGATTAGCCTTCTGTTGCTGGCTGGATTTAATCTATGGCCTGGATTTGGAACATTCAGTATGAATTGTCAGTCAGCTCCCCTTACTATAGTAGAAAGGAATGGCAGGCTCCCCAGGGCCCTAAAAAAAACACTGTATGTTTGCCATTTTAGCATATGCTTACATTCATGAAACATCTCCCTGGACCATTACTATGAAAACTGGCAATATTATATTAAGGAATGAACAGCAGTTCTGCATTAAAGGGATAGTAATGTTTCACAAAAACAGCAGCTCCAATTAATCTTCACAGTATTTGGGCCATGGAGAGTGTTATTTCAATACTGTCAGAGTTGTAGTTCAAGAGTAATTATATGATAAAATATCCCCCTCCTACCCCTTTTACTGATGTAACACTGCTCACCTGTACAGATGGATTGCATAGAGGGACAATCTTCAGTGAGCATGAGGAAAAACCTGTCAAGGGGGCAGGATTTTCCTTATGCTCACAGTAAGAAGATTGTTCCTTTGCTGTGAGCTGTCTGGTCCCAGGACCAGATTCCATATCTGGGGAGAGGTGGCTTACACTAAGTAAAAGGGGTGGGAGAGGGATACTACATCATTCAATTACTCTTGAACTACAACTCTGACAGTATTGAAATAACACTTTCCATGGCCCAAATACTGTGTAGAGTAATTGCCGCTGCTGTTTATGTGAAATATTACTATGCCTTTAATGCAGAATTTCTGTTCATTCCTTAATATAATATTGCCAGATTTCATAGCCTCTGGGTTTGTTAGTGTATGTATCTTACTTTATATTTATATTACTAAGAAATACTATACTATATTTCTGTGTGCTGGTCTTGTTTTTTTTCTCACATGTAATAAATGCTTTCACAAGTGAAGGCTACAGCTGTGCATCTCATTTAGCAATATTGAAAGAATTGCACAAATTGATAGAATTCCACATAAACTCATTATTGAAGTATATAGTTTAGTAGTGTTTAATATTTGCACTGCTATTGCTTTCTCACTTTATTTGTATGTTTGAGAAACAGAGCACCTGTTTTACACAATGTGTTTATATCTTGCAGAACAGCTGAATACTAGCCTTACAGAATTGTTTCTCTTATCACTATTTCATATGCACAGTGATGCAAAAGTAGTACATTTTATCTATTTACAAGTCCAGACAACCAATGTCTCCAACCCCTGTTTTCATATATTTCTTAAGCCAGAAACAGAATATTGTCCATTATTATCCAGCTAAAATTAATATTATGCAGAATGAGATGGACAAAGTCAAGATAAAATAGATCAGTGGATTTCAAACTGTGATTCTTGGAGTAGAATATGGGGTTTCAAAAGACAAGTGTAAGTAGGGAGGTAGCCAGGGAATGATTTCTCTGTGAACTATTCAATATAAGTTTTGTTTCTGTAATATCTGCACTGTTATAAAGGCAATTCAGCATCCAATTTTTTTTATTATTATTATTTTTTTTATTTGTAAGAGTCAGTATGGTAATTTGAAGGATAGATCTCCTATCCTATCTCCTATCTTAAAACAAAATCCTATATTATAATTCGCTAAGTATGTTTGTCAGAAGTCATCATGCGCAGTAGAGATGGCTGTGTGCGCTGCACTCATGCCCAGTACAGACTGCCCGTGCCACGGCTGATACGGAGCGGGGTGTTCCGAATTCAGACCGGAGTCCTCTCTGCGCACTGGAAGGTGCACAGAGAGGACAATGGTCTCAGTTCGGAGCACCCCACTACATATCAGGTGCGGCACGTTCAGGCAGTCAGTACTGCGCATGACTGCAGCGCTGCCAGTGTTGGCCGGTGTATAAGGGGTTTAAAACTAGTATTCTATAATAGGTTAAGTAGACGTTTGGATAAATGTATTTTTGATTTAGTGTAGTTGTATTTTGTAAGAGCCTTTGATACTGTGTCCACAAGAGGTTGGTAAAATTAATTGAAAGTAGTGTTTCAATTTTTGCCGAGCATAATGTCTCAATATTTAGTGATTAGACACATAAAGAAATATACACAGAGAAGGATTTTTTGTCTGTAAAAAGATTTGGTTAAAATGGGTGAGTCACAAAGAACAGTTCTCTTAATCATTATGCTCTTAAGGGATATGTAAGTCAAAATAAATGGATACTATCCCTTTAATTAAAGAACAGCTAAAAACAAGACAACATCAAGACTAGTGAAAAAGTGATTTTAAATACAGCAAATACAAGCATAATTAACAGAAGGGGCAGTAAGGTGGTGGAATTTTGCCTCATAAGGCTGTTTTGGAAGATACTGTAGATAAAAAAGTACCCAATACCATAAAGGGCGCCAGAAACAAAAATCTATACAATTCATATAGAGCTAGGAAGAATTTATTTACTCTTTCACTCCAGAATCCAAACTGGTTGAACAAAGAAGAAGGACAATTCATCTTTCAAATGGAGGGACTTTGTTAAATGTGTTGTCAGGGGGGAGCGGGGAGGAAGCGGAAAACTTTATTGTAGCCATCACACGCCACATTATATAATGTTTGGAAATTAGGTGATCTCTCAGCAAGAATGCTCTCAAACGAAAGGGTGTCCTCTTCATTGAAATTAGGGACTAATGATTTCTTTTGGGGAAGGGATGAGATGGAAGCTCTTTGTAATATCCTTTCCATCCTCATAAAATATACCCTAAGTACTAATTTTTGGTAATAACCCAACATTATTACTTGCAAAGGGTGAGCCATCTTTCAGATGTGTGTACTATTGTACCCTTTGGGGGGAGTTGGGCTTTATTTGAATGTGTAGAGAGGCAGTAGACAGGGGCTCCTTTAGAGCCCCAGTTTCCCATCATATAAATTGAGAACAATGGGGGCAACCCCCATTCCTCCTAAATTCATTGTAATTAATAGGGAAAGTTCATGCAGCGTGAATGCAAATCACCTGGCAAACATGCATATCATGGACATCATTGGATATGGTATGTCTATTACAGAACCCCCTAATCTCCTACCTGGGATTTCTTTGTTGACTCTGTCTAGTGACATAATCATGCAAATGCAGTTGCATTATTTGATGGGGATAAAGGACACAACATGGGATCTTGTAAGATGCAGCATTAGATTCTCAAGTAACTGTCCCCAGACCCCAAACTCCTGAAAAATACCCTGAATAGTGCCATAACATCTAGGACAGCCATAGTCTTTTTTTTTCCATGAGTGAGTGATTCAGGGACAGATCTCCCATACGTTTCTTTAACTATTGTTGAATACTTTACTAGTACTCAACAATTTATGTCAAACATTCTTGTTATTTTACATCCCTTTTAACATTGTCTTACTTTTCAAATGAATGGCATAGACGTTTAATTGCAGGTGTCAAGTAAGAACGAACCATAACCACAGCACAGCATAAATGTAGCAGCAGGTGATAATACATGTTAGTGGTGCTTTCACACTAGCCTTTTATTTTCATTTTCAAAGATCAAAAATAGTATAATGTTCAGTGTACTGAAAGCACAGCGTTATTAAAAAATTTTTAATGAAACAACAGAAGAAGGCTCCCTAGTGACTTAGGTATTGTCTTTCTGAATTCAGGACAGAGTAAACTGCCAAATAATTAATTTTAATTGGTGCAGAATTAATCCTAAAAATAAAATAGCTAAAATAGAGTCACTGCTGTATTTTAGAACATTTTTACATAGCATGAAATGGAATAAATAGTAGTTTTTAAGAAAATTTGGATTCTCTATACATCCAAAAGTATGGGCAGTTTGTGTGGGTAGACACTTGGATACCTAAAGTAAGTGATGACAGCAGGTTCATCCAGAGCTATACAGGAATTAAGGTAACTGACCAGGATCTTAACAACCAGCAGCTGGAGAAATAATAATGATATGGTGTGGCACTGTATATATAAAAGTTCCAAAGAAATTCAGAATAGTGAAAAAATATTTATTTGTTCAATATTTCAAGTTACATATTATAACCTTCTCAGGAAGGTTATAATATGTAGCCAAAATGTTGATCAAATAAATATTGTTTTACTGTTCTGAGTTTCTTGAAGTCCTAAAAGTGCTTTCTGTTGCTGTATTTGGAGGCACGTGCACCAGCAAGCATGAGTGCTTCTTGTCATGCTATCTATATAACCAAATATCTATCTATCTATCTATCTATCTATCTATCTATCTATCTATCTATCTATCTACCTTTTTTCTATTTTTTTTTTTTAATTAGGAAGTACTCAAGCAGCTTGCCTGGCATCCAAATAGTCATGAATTAACAACCGCACATACACAGTAATGTTTTTTAATGAACTAGCATCAAAGTTTTGCTGTGTACCAGGATATCTTAATCAGGAAAGCCAAACATCACCAACTCCCCCCATTTGTACAAATTTGTAAAGTCATTAAGAACTATCTTCAGTGTAAAGAAAAACAAGGAGTCCTGAAAGTGATGGTATGGCCCCCCACAAAACCATGATCTCAACATCGAGTCTGTCTGGGATTACATGAAGAGAAAGAGTGAGGCTGCCTAAATCCACAGAAGAACTGTGATTAGGTCTCTAAGATGTTTGGAACAACCTACCTGGCAAGTTCCTTAAAAAACTGTGTGCAAGTACTTAGAAGAGTTGGGTTCACTTTGAAAATGATACACGCAACTACACTATGCATATACCATGTCACCATGGTGACAATGGCATCAAAATCACAAGATACTCATGTCGCCACCTTAAACATCACTTCCACCCACCCCCATTTTAGTGCCCAAATACCTTAGCGTAGATTTAACCTTTTGTGTGCCTCTGACCTCCGTTCATCTCAGTTGTAGACTTCCACAGCTGGAGGGCTTCATCTTGCCATCTCCTGCATTACATTTTCCTATATTTGACCATATCTCCTGTCTAGACATAGCATGCATACAATTTCTTTAGGCACAGTTCCCACTTGCAACTTTTAAAGACAAGCAATATAGTTCCATTCACACCTAGAATTTTTAGCCTCCAATATGTCTGCATTCCCATCGCACAGTGATGTTGTGGAGTCATTGCAGATGGGAATCCTATGTCAACATCAGCCATATATCATTAGTGAGTCCTCCATGCACTGGACTTGCACCACATTTGAGTGTGACCAAGCCCTTAAGTAGACAAAATGCCCATACTGAGTTGAGCTGTTTCTACCTTGAGAAAGAAGAATTTGAAACTGCAATCACTGAGACAGAAAAGCCTTAGACATCCAGTACAGTAAAGTCTGGTCACAACTGCTGAACTTGTAGACCCAACCAACACTACAAGATCAATAGAGCAAGTCCTTCTATGAAAGAAAGCTTGCACCCCGTCTTAGATATAAGAGGGGAAATCTTACAAGTGCAACTAAGGGAATGGATATTGCAGTAGAAAGCTCTCCTATACCTTAGCATAGCATTAACCCTTTGTTTGCCTCCTTCATCTGTTTATCCCCTCAGTCTCTCCTGATTACCAGGCCTTGCTTGTGTGTCTTCAGTGTCCACTTCAGTGTCTGCTTCAATAAATATAACGCAGACACTGAAGACATACAAGCAAGGTCTGGTAGTTGGGAGAGACTGACATCACAGCAGTTAGTGCAACACAGGAGTTAGAGAAACAAAGGTAAATTAATTTTTTACATTTTTAAGAACTCACATTCGCACCATACAAGATGAGCAAGCTTGGAGATCTCACACAGTGCACATCTTGACATATGTATACATGCTTGGAGCAGCAGTTCCAGGGTCCATACCTCTGTGGCAAGTGTGAGCAAGTGGCCTTTCTGGAAGCTCAGATTGGAGCTTTGGAGAGTCCTATTGCAAAAATGAGAGATTTTGACAACCCTGAGAGGAGTCTCTTGCTAACTGAGCAGAGTCTAGCTGGGTCACCTAGCAAAGAGGGAGGAGATCAGCTAGAAGGGAACCAGGCAAATAGTTGGGTGACAGTTAGAAGTGGTTGCAGTGGTGGAGGGAAGAGGAAAAGGGCAGCCAGTCCTGAGTTTTTCCATCCCAACAAATTTGCTCATTTAAGTGAAGATGTTGGGGAGGTAGACCGTGAAGTGGAATTTCTGGAGAAGACTGTTCTCCCTAACAGCCAGGATAACAGCATCCCTAGCACAGAGGGGATCCAGAGGAAAAGAAGCCTAGGCAGGTTGTGATGCTAGGGGACTCTATTATTAGGAGAACATATAGGGTAATCTGTGGGTCTGAAACCGAATGGTTTGGTGTCTCTCAGGTGTCTTGGTTCGGCATGTTGCAGACAGGGTGGACAGATTATCGGGAGGGGCTGGAGAGGATCCAGCTGTCTTGGTGCATATTTTTCCAATGACAAAGTAAGAGGAAGGTGGAGAGTCCTAAAAGGTAATTTTAGGGATTTAGGGAGTAAGATTAGGAACTGGACCTCCAAGGTAGTATTCTCAGAGATACTACCTGTGTCAAGTGCTACACCAGAGAGACAACGGGAGATTAGGGAGCTCAATGCATGGCTGAAGTCTTCATGTAAGAAGGAGGGCTTTGGGTTTTTAAAGCGCTGGGATGATTTTGCTTTGGGGTACAATCTCTATAGTAGGGAAAGATTGCACCTGAGTGCAAGATGGTCTCAAGTGCTTGGGGAGAGGATGGCTAGACAGTTAGAGGAGATTTTAAACTAGGAAGGGTGGTAAATACTGGGATAGACAGTATAGAAAGGGAAGGCGATGTAGTTAATAACCAGATGGGTGGATCTGGTGGCTGGGTTAGTTCAGATGATAGGGAGAAGCATATCAATCACATCAAAATTAAGTCACAAATGGAACATGGCAGTGGCATAAATTGTATGTTTGCAAATGCCAGAAGTTTAACTGGTAAAATAGGGGAATTGGAGCTGAGAGCTGAAATTGAAAACTATGAATTGATTGGCATAACAGAAACATGGTGGGATGACACACATGATTGGTCAATCAATTTGGAGGGTTGTTTAGAAAAGACAGGTCAAACAAAAGAGGTGGTGTGGTCTATCTGTATGTCAAACCATTTGCGGGAAAATAAATGTGATGACAGTAGTGAACATGTGGAATCCCTGTAGGTTGAAATAGTCAATAGAGGAAAAACTGCCAGAAAATATTAGTGGGTAATTGTTATAAACCACCAAACATTGGTGACTTTGAAGAATCACAGCTATTTATGCAAATAGAAAAGACTTCTCAAATAGGGAGAACTATAATTATGGGGGATTTTAATTATCCAGAAATAGATTGGAAAAATGGAACAACTAATTCTGCTAAAAGCAGTAAGTTTCTGAACTTGTTGACTGACAATTTTTTGTCTCAACTAGTACAGATCTCAACCAGAGCAGATGCGTGCCTGGATCTGGTAATAACTAACAATGAAGAACTTATCTCTAACATCCAAGTAAGGGAGCACTTGGGAAATAGGGACCATAACATGGTATTGTTTGAGATTAATTCAAAAAATCTATTTGTTATGGGTTCCACCAAAACACAGAATAAGGCTAACCTCTAAGCTTGACATCTGTGGTAGGGAAACTGTTTGAAGGGTTGCTAAGGGAATGTATTCAAGAATTCATCTTGAACAGGAATATCATTAGCAGGAGCCAACATGGCTTTGTGAAAGACGGGTCTTGTCAAACTAACTTGATTGCATTTTATGGAAAAGTGGGTAAAAATATAGATTTGGGAGCGGCAGTTGATGTGATCTATTTAGACTTTGCTAAGGCATTTGATACGGTTACACACAAAAGGTTACTGTATAAATTGAATGAAATAGGCTTAGGGGGCAAACGTTCGTGCATGGATAGGAAATTGGCTGAAAGATGGAATGCAAAGAGTGGTAGTAAATGGGAAGTTCTCCAATTGGACAAATGTGATAAGTGGAGTACCTCAGGGATCTGTCCCGGGTTCTTTCTTTTTAATTTGTTTATTAATGATCTCCCAGATGGCATAGAGAGTAATTTATCAGTGTTTGCCAATGACACAAAATTATGTAGGCTAATAAAGTCTGAACTGGATGTGTCTTCATTACAAGAAAATTTGGAGAAATTGGGTAACCTGGCAGTCAAATGGCAAATGAGATTCAGTATAGACAAGTGCAAAGTTATCATTTTGGTTATAATAATAAAAATGCAACATATAGTTTAAATGTTGTTTCTTTGGGGAAATTATCACGGTTCCATTGATCTTTCTCTGTCACTCTCGCTTGTGCTGCTCCCCTATTGGTTGAGCCTGTTTGGCCCGCCCCTGGTGACCTTTTTATACCTGACCAGTGGCACCTGTCAGGTGCCCTTTTGTGATATTCCAGAGCCAGTGTTGATGTTGCTGTGTTCCTGTGTTCCTGATTTCCTGTGTACCGATTTGGCCTGTTCTAACTACGCTCCTGTGTTCCTGCTCCGTGATCTGACCCGGCCTGGCTGACGTTCCTGCCCGTTGCTGATCTGGCTTGTCTGAGAATCTCCTCCGTGATCTGACCCAGCCTGGCTGACGTTCCTGCTCATTGCTGATCTGGCTTGTCTGAGAATCTCCTCCATAATCTGACCCGGCCTGGCTGACTTCCTGCTCTGTGACCTGCACCGGCTTGCTACAGTCTCTGCTACCTTTCCTGCTTCCAGCTGCTGTTGTCGCTCTGGCGACATTCTGATTCCTGCTGTGTTCGTGTCAGGCTGATCGAGACTGCAACCATTAACTCCTGCTGAGCCGTGTCTCCTGAGCTGAGTCTCCCGTTACACTTGCAGAGCTGTACTACCAAAGCTGAGTCTCCTTGGCACTTGCAGAGCAATTCCTTCACTCGCTGAGCCTCCGATTGTACTTGCAGAACTACATATTCTACCACTGGTGCTGTTGTTAACTCTTGCAGAGCCGTTGCAGTTATCCACTGCTCCTGCTGAGCCGGCCGCGTTGTGGGCCTTGGTTAAAAGGCGGCTCATATTGTCAACTAAGCAGAGTAGTTGGTCTCCGTTAACGCGCCCGTGGGAGGTGCTGTTGGCTCTAGCTCCTTCAGAGTTACTCTCCGTTACTGCCCAGTGGGGCTTTTGGCTCAAGCACTTGCAGCACAGGTGATTTCCATTACTAACGCCCGTGGGGGCTATCGGCTAAGCTCTTGCAGTACCCAGTGTCCGTTGTTACGCCCGGAGGGCTATTGACTCATGCTCTTGTGTGCAAGTTGTCTCCGTTATATGCCTGTGGGGGCTATTGGCTCAAACTATCACTGTACGGTTGGTCTCCGTTTTACGCCCGTGGGGGCTATTGGCTCACGCTCTTGTGGTACCAGTTGTCTCTGTTATACGCCTGTGGGGGCAATTGGCTCACGCTCCTGCATTACAAGTTGTCTCTGTTATACGCCCGTGGGGGTTATCTGCTAACTACTCTGCAGCATTCTGCCTCAGTCTCTGTTCTGCCTAAGCAGCTCTCTACATCTATGGACTTAAGGTGTTGTGTAATCTAGCACTTATTGCTGCCTCATATTCACCTTGGGCGTGCCAAACACCACAACTGAGACTGACGATTCCTTTGTATTTAGCTATTGATTGCCAGTCGCTATTCTGAGCCTGTCCTGTGACAGTATATGCATCATCTGTACTTCTGTATACTGGTCCTGTGAAGGCCTATGTAGCCTATCTAATGCTATTTACTGTGTTGCCTATTGAAGGCGATCTTTGTCCTTTATTTCTTTTATAATAAAACTGCATTTTATTCAAACCTGCTGTCTGAGTGTCTGAAAAACTGTCACAGAAATCTACTAATGAAAAGGACTTGGAAGTAATGGTAGACAATAAACCTAGCAGTAGCGTGCAGTGCCAACTGGCAGCTGCAAAGGCCAATAAGATATCGGCTTGTATTAAAAGGGGTATTGACTCAAGGGAGGAAGATTTTATTATGCCTCTTTACAGGTCCATGGTAATATCCCACCTAGAATATGCTGTTCAATTCTGGGCACCCTTTCTGAAAAAGGACATTATGGAACTAGAGAAAGTGCAGAGGAGGGCTACAAAACTAGTAAAGGGAATGAAGCATTTTAGTTATGAAGAAAGGCTAGAAAACTTAAACTTGTACACACTAAAGAAACAGTGTCTTAGAGGGGATATGATAACATTATATAAATATGTTCAGGGACCATACAAAGGGCTCTCCAGAGACCTCTTCATTAACAGAACAGTACAGGGGACAAGGGGTCACCTGCTTACACTTGAGGAAAGGAGATTTCATCTACAACAGCAGAAGGCATTCTATACGGTAAGGACAATAAAGGTATGGAATTCACTGTCTGAGGAGGTGGTGCTATCGAATACATTAAATGCCTTTATAAAAGGCCTAGATACTTTTTTAAAAGAGCAGAACATAGAGGGTTATGTATGTTAGTATTGGGATTAATATTTAGTTAGTGCTTGTTGATCCAAGGAGAAATCTTATTGCTATTTGGAATCAAGAAGGAATTTATTCCCCCCATTCAAGAAAGAATTTGAAATTGTTGTACTGAGTGGGGTTTTTTGCCTTCTTTTGGATCAACGATGGTAAACAGGAATAGGAAAATGATTGAACTAGATGGACAGAAGTCTTTTTTCAACCTAAATTAAAAATGGAGGCAGTTGGAAGCGACATTTAAGGGGGCGACATGAGAATCTTGTGCTTTTGATACAGGGTGAGATTCTCATGTCGCCCTTTTCAACATGGTAAATGGGTCGTTTAGTTGCACGTTCTTTTGTGTGCAAAGTTTTCAAAGGATACCAAAGAATTGATGCTGTTTTGAAGGAAAAGGGTGGTCACACCAAATATAAATTTGATTTAGATTTTTCTTCTGTTCACTCACTATGCATTTTGTTAATTGATAAATATAAACTACTAACATGTCTACTTCTGAAAGCACTCTTACTTTATAGCATTTTTTCACACCTGCCTAAAACTTTTGCTCAGTAATGTATATCTGAGGTGTTGTTACAGCTTACCTTGTTGTCAGCTGCAGGCACGAGGGTTCAAGCATGCAGCAGGCCTCTGTTTTATGTGCCATGCTTCCTGTAGTCCCCTCCTACCTACTTCCTTCCTCTGAGCTGCTCCTCCTACCTACTTCCTGAGTAGGGGTTTAAAGGGCAGTCTGAGTCCTGACTCAGTTGCCCTTGCCTTGTTGTTCATAGCAGTTCTATTACCTTGGGCTCTGTGTATGACCTGGCTAGTCTTCCATCCAACCTGGTGCTGACCTGTGGCTCTGTCTGACTATTCTTTTGTCTATCCCTACAGTGGACACCCAACCTGGTGCAGACTTGTGGCTCTGGCAGACTACCTGAACTGTGTATGACCTGGCTTGTCTGACTACCCCCTCTGGTGCTGGATCTATCTGACTATTCTTACATTTGTTCCTTGTACCTAGCAGACACCCAATCTAGTGCAGACCTGGGGCTCTGGTAGACTAGCTCCGATACTGACTGCAGGTGTGGGTCAGTTATCCATTTCCTTATACTGACTGCAGGCGTGAGTCAGATAACGCACTATACTGACTGCAGGAGTGAGTCAGTATTCTCGCTTGTCGGATCAAGATCCAGTGTTCGTGTTCCTGCTCCTGGTTCCTGCAGAGCCTAACTTTGGCTGAGGCCTAGTCTCCAGCAGAGTGGTCATGCTTGGCAGCCTACTATTCCTGATAGTAGTTCTCGCTGGCTTGTACCCTTTGCTTGCTACTTGTGTATATAATGGGATCTACTTTTCTATTATTAATAAATTTTGCATTTAACTATACCGTACTGACGCCTGAATGTTATTGGTGTTACCGTGACAGGTGTTCAGCTCTATAGCTCTACAATGTGCCTGACAATGAGATTTATGTGGTCTTGAAAACTTTTACTCGAAAGCTACTCAGTTTGCCAATAAAGGCCTCAATTTTACTCTTCCATTCTCCTGCCTTTATTTAATATCAGATGCTAGGAATTCCCTAGGGGGTAGACGAAAGGTCCTGTCATATTCCCGCAAAAAAATCTGTGAAAACCACGTGGTTACTTGCTTTTTCACAGGAAAATGTGTTTTAAATAATGCAATTCAAATCTTTGCCGTCTTTGTCCATTGCAAAAAATATTTTGCTATTATTTCGTTGGCTACAAACTTTTCACATCTCTACTTATGTTTTTTGCCTTTTCACTATAAAAAAGAAAAGTGACGTCATATATATACTAGTACATTAACTTTTATATACCATTATATGTTGTTTTTAAATACAAAGAAACAATTACTTGTAGGGATTTTAAACTGGAAAATTATCAAATTTTTTTCAGGTAGGTTATTCCTGGTTTTCAGAGCTTTACTTCTAATAACATCCACTCCACAGCCAGCAGCTCACTGATTAGTCCAAAATACAAGAAAGGAATGGGTCAGTCAGCCTTCTGCTACAGATCTCTGAAAGCCTGGAAAAATCTACCTGAAAAAGCAAATCTTCTTCCAGTTAAAATCCATAGAAATAATTGCTTCTTTGTATTCAAACCATAATGTAACTTTGTTTAAATGTGTAACTTTTTATTGTTAATACTATCCAGAAAATTTCTGGAACAAACCAACTTCACCACAGGAAACACATAAACACCCCTATGATTAAAATGCTCTTTTAACTCACTGAATGCTAGAGAGGTCTTCAATGCATTACAAAACTGAACATTACTGTTGAAGATTTGTAAGGATATGAGTTTGTTTACATTCCTTGCAGAAACATGAATTTCTTCTCCTATGTTTACAATTCATACAAAACAAAAAGGAAAAAGGTGGGTGCCAATAGCGTGATACTATTTAAATAGATGATTGATATGAACCATAGAATTACACTCACGTTCACTTATAGTTAGCTGATGGCTTATACTAAAGCTAACAACAAAGACTGTAGAGGATTTATACTGTCTCCACTCAGTGTCACTTTAAAGGATCCATCAGTCTTGGTGATTCGCTGGCTCCACTGGTTCCAGATGACTTCACTTGTAATATGAAAAAGGAAAATCTCACAGCGCTACAACACCATGAATGTACATAAATAAAATATAATTCACTTGTGAGGGAAAATGAAAAGCAGCAAGGAATCCCCAAACAGGGAAACAACCCAGAACAAGGTCAAAAAGAAAAAAATCCCTGTGCTAATCCATACAGATTGCCTGGAAAATATGAACCCTGTGTAATGTATATGATAAACCTATGTGTTTTTAGTTTAATAAAAAATTAGGATTTCGTGGTATGATTTGGCCAAAGTATGTATAAGCTCTCTTACCATGCCAAGCTACCTCAATTTCAAGAGAATCTTAACCATTATAAAACAACATTATAAAATAGCTAAAATAACTGAAATAAAATTGAACTTGAGGAAGCAGGTTTTGTGGTAATGCATAGAATTTTGAGATGAAACACTAGTTAAAAACACCCTTCCCACCCTTCTAAAGACTTGGAAATCTCTTGATAAGAATAGCTTGCTAAAAGAAGGGTTGGTGCAGTGTTCACTCTGTTGATCTTCACCAAACTACTGGTGAAGACCAACAGAGGAATGGACACTGCACCAACGCCTCTATATAAGTCTAATCCACCCACCACTGCAAAACATCTGGTACATGTATAGTTCATTAAAGAGTCACCTTGACAGGGAAGCTGCTAAACAAATGGCCACACTATTTTTCTTGAAACACCCCATTTAAGAAAATGATGCATGTTTGAAATGGAAGTGCATTTGAATGAATACATTCTATTACTACAAGACTGAGTGAAATAAAGACATGGTTATACACCCCTTTAAGAAAATGGTGTATGTTTGAAATCAAGGTGTGTTTGAATAATTAAAATCTAGTACTACAAGATTGAGTAAAATAGACATGATGAAAAAGCAGCTTGAATGTGTGAAAGGAAAATGTGTGTGCAAAAAGCAAAAACTCACACTGCTAAAACACCATGAACATACATAAATAAAGTATAATTCATTTGTGAGGGAATTTGAAAAGCAGCAAGGAAAGATGGTATCCTCCAAATCCCCAAACAGGAAAAATTCCAGAACAAGAGCAAAAAGAAAAAGATTCCTGCACTAAAATATATATAGATTGCTTGGAAAACATAAACCCTGTGTAGTGAATATAATAAACCTATTTGTTTTTAATGTCATAAAAAAATTTGGATTTTGTGGTATGATTTGACCAAAGTATGTATAAGCTCTCTTACCACACCAAGGTACCTCAATTTCAAGAGAGTCATAACCATTATAAAATAACATTATAAAATAACTGAAATAAAATTGAACTTGAGGAAGCAGCTCTTGTGATGACACATAGAATTTTGAGATTAAAACCTAATGAAACACTAGTTAAAAACAACCATCCCACCCCTCTAAAGACTCTTGATAAGAATAACTTGCTTTTTATTTATTTCAGTTATTTTATAATGTTATTTAATAATGGTTAAGACTCTCTTGAAATTAGGTACCTTGACAAAGTAAAAGAGTTTATACGTACTTTGTCCAAATCATGTCACAAAATCCGTATTTTTTATAAAATTAAAAACACGTAGGATTATTATATACACTACACAGGGTTTATTTTTTTAGGCAATCTGTATGGTTTAGCACAGGAATCTTTTTCTTTTTGTCCTTGTTCTGGGCTTTTTTCCTGTTTGGGGATTTGGAAGATCCCTTCTTTCCTTGCTGCTTTTCATATTCCCTCACAAATGAATTATATTTTATTTATGTATATTCATGGTGTTTTAATGCTGAGAGTTTCCCCCTTCTTCTTTTTGCACACAAATTTTCCTTTCACTCATTCAAGCTGCTTTTTCATCATGTCTTTATTTCACTCAATCCTGTAAGGATAGAATTTAATTATTCAAACACACCTTCATTTCAAACATGCACCATTTTCTTAAAGGGGTGTTTCACCATGTCATTATTTCACTCATTCTTGTAGTAATAGAATTTATTCATTCGAATGCACTTCCATTTCAAACATGCACCATTTTTTTAATGGGGTGTTTCAGGAAACATAGTATGTGGCCATTTGTTGAACAGCTTCTCTGCCCAATATCCCTTTAACGAACTATACAGGTACCAGGTGTTTTGCAGTAGTGGGTGTATTAGACTTATATATAGGGGTTGGTGCAGTGTTCACTCCTCTATTGGTCTTTGCCTACCTACTCCAAACTTTTGCTATTTCCTTGAAAGCGATTCATGTATTTGCTTCCCAATGTGATAGATATCAGTCTAGAATTCATGGGTTACAAGCCTCATTTATACCATTGGGGATATTTATTTGGCCCTTATAGTGCAATTATTTTGCCCTTATATTGTTCAATTTTTGCCATTATACATAAGGTCCTCTGACTTTAACAGGTAAATATGTGATGATGTGTGTGGACCCTATTACTTTTTCCAAGGAGATTTCAATTGCTTGCATGATATCATAGAAATCTAATATATCCTTAAAAGAAAAGCATCAAACTGCGGTAATCATGTTACATTTTAAAATAAATACATGATGCTACAGTCATAATTGTTAGGTGCCAGGAAGGTTTACAATGCATTGCTAAACAGTTCATTGACAAATCAAAGCAGTTAAAGAAGCCTGTTTAAATAAGTGAAAGAGATAGTAGTGTTGCCATAGAAGGGCAAAGGAAGAGGAATTCTCCCTTTTGTTTACACCTTTAGACAGCACACATACACAGATATAACATGAAACATGTTGAAAGACATATTGTAATATAGGAACATATAATGCTCTTCCCTATAGTTTGTTACCAGGCCATGATTTGCATTTCTATTCTAGTGATGTTTTCATTTTTTTCTGGCTGAGAAGTATGACACAATTTAGCTCTAATGCCAGTTATATACACATTTCAATGTTTTTTAACTTGGTTCTAAAATGACTAGTTTGTTCCATTGAAAAGCTATCCTTTTATTATACTTCTTGACTTATCTAAAGAAATAAACAAACTGCAGTACTTGCAGGACAGAGAGTTTCTGTATAGATAAGCATAAATATGTTTTAACAAATAAGTTAAATCATTAAGGCCTGTGAGTATTTCAAACATTAATGACCACATCAAATTCCACATTTCTTTCTATGGGTTTATTAAAGGGATAGTTATGTTTCACAAAAACAGCAGCTCCAATTAATCTTTATAGTATTTGAGCTATAGAGAGTACTATTTCAGTACTGTCAGAGATGTGGTTCAAGAGTAATTGAAGGATAAAGTTTCCCCTCCCACCCCTTTTACCTAATGTAAGCCTTCTCTTCTCATATGTGGAATCTGGTTGCTAGACCAGACAGATAACAGCAGGGGACAATCTTCTTCCTATGAGAACAATGAAAGCCCTGCCCCCATTGACAAGTTTTTCAGGTTTTTCCCTTATCTTAATTGAAGATTGTCCCTCTCTGCAGTCTTCCTGGGCATCTCCCTTCTGCTCTGGCTGGGCAGTGTTACATTAGTAAAAGGGGCGGGAGGGGGACACTTTGTTATGGAATTACTCTTGAACTACAACTCTGACAGAATTGAAATAACACTTTCCAAGGTCCAAATACTATGATGATTAATTAGAGCTGCTTTTATTATGAAACATTACTATCCCTTTAAAGGGATAGTATTAGTTCAAAATTACTATCCCTCATATTGTAGCCCTTAATAAACTGAGTTAAATGACACCAGCTGCATCTCTCAGACCTTTATGGTTTAAGAGATAGACGCTTTCAAAGTTTCCTCTCCCCTGCTGTCAGCGTTCTGCTGCCAGCAGGGGAATCCGGTCCCGGGACAGGTGGATGCTCTTAAACAGAGCCGATATCTCATTATGGAAGGAAAAATGATTCATTGAAATAGTCTTCTACGTGTGCTAGGTTACCAAGCACACATAGAGGACTGTTTCAATTAATAATTTTTCCTTCCATAACGAGATATCGGCTCTGCTGAAGAGCCTCCTCTTGATTCAGAGACCGGATTCTCCTGCTGGCAGCAGAACGCTGACAGCAGGGGAGAGGAAACTTTGAAAGTGTATATCTCTTAAACCATAAAGGTTTGAGAGATGCCGCTGGTGTCATTTAACTCAGTTTATAAAGGGCTACAATATGAGGGATAGTAATTTTGAAGTAATACTATCCCTTTAAATGAGAATTCACCTGATTATTGTTTAGAATTTGTTTGTGTGTGGTGAGAATTACCTACATTTGGTACCATATACAGTCATCAATTGTTTTAATAGAAAAATATATATGAACATGAGAAAGAAATTAAAAAGTGCCACCTTTCCTCCTCTTATTATTTGTATGCAATTAATGCAGTTGTTGTGAAATACATCTAATTATATTCAGTTCGTCCTTCTGTTTATGGAAACAGAAGTTAAAAGTAAACTTGCACTTAAGCTTTCCTAAACAAACAATTGTTTTTATTATTTTTACATTTCTTTGTTTCTTTTTTACTATTTTTACATGAGGGGTTCAGCCTGTTGCAACAGCTGGATTTCTTAATCAAGAGCATGGACAGAAGTGTAACTCAACAGGTTTAAATATAAACTCTGTGAAAGATATTCACAGGGAAACATGCAAAGGTTATCTGTAGTGGGAAGGGAAGCAAGTTATATCAGGTAACGTTTCCTTTTGTGTATGCCACATAGGAGTATTCTGTGAGTGATCTCAGTGAGCCCCCTGTACTTGCCCATGATGGTAGTTGTAGTCTCCAACAGCTGGAGGACCAAAGGTTTCCTGGGGTCTTACAGTTTTAGAGTGCTCTTTAGATGTTAATCTTCTGTAGCTCTGGATACTGACTTGCTGAGAGTAGGGTAGGGCGAAACGCCCCGTTATGTTCCTGCGAAAAAATCTGCAAAAACCACTTTGTTGTCCGCTTTTTCACGGGAAAATCCTCTTTAAAAAAAAAAAAAAAAAATTCACATTTTTCAGCCATTGACCAAAATTCTTTGCCAATTTTTAAATGCCTAGAAACTTTCCTCCCATTGAGTTACATGTTTTTCACCTTTTCGCTATAAAAATGTGACATATTCTAGGAAGTGAAACATAATAGAAGCAGCCACAGAGTGAGGTAGATGTGCTGTGCTGTTCTACTATGATCTTTTTGCAAAATTGAGTCTTATAGTGACTGCTATCACTATAAGCAAGTTTAAAACTAATGAAAGCAGGAACTGGAAGGACCCATATGTGTCCACTGAGTCTGAGGAGGAGGAGGAGGAGGAAGTGACAACTACAGAACCAATGTTGTCCAGTCCCCCTAAATCACCCCTAGGGATCTTGGAAAAATTAATCTCAAGGGAGTAAGAAAAGGGCAGTAGTGAGAGAAGGACAGGTCAGCTGCCGGTGCCTGCTTCCAGATGTTCTGCCACCATTGCTGTGCCTGCTGTCAGATGTGCTGCCCCTGCTGCCACCATTGCTGTGCCTGCTACCAAACATGCTGCCCCTCCTGCCACCATTGCTGTGCCTGCTGTCAGACATGCTGCCCCTGCTACCACCAGTGCTGTGCCTACTGCCAGTGCTGCCCCTGCCTTCTCAATGTATTGTTTGCTCATTTGGCATTTGAAGGGTTAACTGTGTACCAGTGGAGAACATTTTTGAATATGTCAACCTCCTAAAAGTAATGCTCTGAAATATTTGTGATGAGCATGATTTCTATTTAGAAACTTTTCAGATCAATGTAAGATAACTTTGCCAGTCATTTCATAGGTTTTGTCCTTATCTTATTCAGCACATTATTAATTTTCAGATGAAAATGGAATTCAGACAAAATAAATCATTACTTATTCTGGGGCACACACCTTTGCTGACAGCTCTTCAAAAAAGAATTAAGAAGCTTGAATAAGAAATGCCAGAAAGCTTGTTCAATGATAAGGTGAGTGTGAAAGAGAAAAACATTTCATAATGTACTGCAACTCAATATATATATTTTTACAATAAATGTAATTAAATTGGGAACCCTAGGCAATTGGATAATTTGTTTAATTGCATAATTGCTTACCTGTCTCCTTGTATATCATTACTTTTTTTTTGGCTTATTCTAACCTTTCCCTTTGTTTGATCTCCCCCTCCCTACTGTACATATCTGCCAAATATGTTTGAGATTTATATTAAAAAAAGAAAAAAGGAGTACTAGAGTAAAGTGGTTCCTGAGGCCATCCAGCTGTTGAGGCCTGCAATTTCCATGATACCAAAGCATGCATGTTTACAGAGGAAGAAGTTTTACTTCAGTTCTCTAAGGTAAAAACAGATAAATTGATGGGGCCAGATAAATACACCCAAAGTTATTTTAATAACTTAAGATTGTTCTGGTAAAACCTTTAACAGAATTATTCAATCAGTCACTATTGACAAGAGTAGTTCCAGAAGATTGGAATGTAGTAAATGTAGTATCAATTCACATAAAAGGTAGCAGGGAAGAGTCTGGTAACTATAGACTAGTAAGCCTTACGTTAGTAGTGGGAAAATTAATAAAAACCATGTTAAAGGAAAGAATTGTTAAATATCTGAATTTAAATGGCCCAAACAGCATGCCTTTACTGCAGCGAGATCTTGTCAAACTATTCTCATAGATTTCTTTGACAGAGTAACTAAAATAATAAACAAAGGGGGAGCAGTAGAAATAACGTCTAGATTTCAGTAAAGCATTTGATACTGTCCCTCAAAGAAGAGTCATTAATAAATTGCAGTGTTTTGGTCTAGATGTAAACAATAGTTAAATGGAAAAAGGCAATGGCTGAGTGACAGGAGACAGGGTGGTAGTTAATGGAGAATATTCAGACGAAGGGAGTGTTACTAGTGGGGTATCTCAGGGATCTGTACTAGGGCCCATTCTTTTTAATATTTGTATTAGTGATATTGCAAAAAGGTCTTCAAGGTAAGGCATTCCTTTTTGCAGAAGATACAAAGATCTGCAACAGGGTAGACACTCCTGGAAGAATAAGGCAAATGACGAATGTTTAAGGTAAATTTGAAGAATGGACAAGAGTGTGGCAGTTTATTGTTGATAAAATAATGTAAAATAACAAATATATACTATTAAGGGTAATGTGATGTCAGAGAAAACAGATGAAAGGGATTTGGGGTTAACTATTTCTGATGACTTAAAGGTAGGCAGGCAATGTAATAAAGTGGTGGGGAGTACAAGCAAGGTGCTGGATTGTATATATGGGGCCATTAGTAGCAGAAAAAGGGAAGTGGTCATGCCACTCACCTACAGTATTGTGTATAGTACTTAAGACCCCATCTCCAGAAAGATATAGATACTCTAGAGAATATTCATTGAAGGGCTGCTAAAATGGTGAATGGTTTACAGGAAAATAAATATCAGGATAGACTAAAGAATCTCAACATGTATAGGTTTTGGGAGAGAAGAGAGAGAGGGGGGATGATAGATAGATGACAGAAACATTCAACACATAAAGGGATTCAACAAAGTACATGTGGAAAGTACATTTCAAAGGAGTAAAAATGTTAGGACAAGAGGCCATAGTCTAAAACTAGAGGGACACAGATTTAAATGCAATGTAAGAAAGTTTTACTTCACTGAGAGGGTAGTGGATAAGTGAAATAGCCTACCAGCAGAAGTGGCAGAAGTTAATAGAGTGACAGAATTTAAGCATGCATGGGATAGGCATAAGGCTGTCCTGAACATAAGAGAAGACCAAGGACCAAATAAGGTTTGAGGTTTTTACAGTAAAGAATTTGGCAGACTAGATGGGCCAAATGGTTCTTTCCTTCCGTCAAATTCTATATTTCTGTGTTTAACTTCTGGTTGTCTGAAGATGATAGGAATTGTAGCCTTCAACAGCTGGAGGGCTTCAGGTTGCCCACTGCTGGTCTAATACCAGGGTATGCAAACTCTGGCTCCCCTCAGTTGTTGGAGACTGATTCCTATCCTTCCCAACCAGTCTTTGGTTGCTTGGAGGGGGGGGGGCATTTGGATTGTACCAGAGCTGGAAAGCCATTGGTTGTCTACCCTTGGCGTAGTATTCGCTGAAAGATATCAAAATACGCAATGAGCGAATTGCCTGAAGATAGGTAAAATAGAGGACAAAACACATGTGGGTTTGAGCTCTAAAGAGTAGCCTTCATACATACAGAAATTCCATAATGTTTAAGCAGTAGAATGACGGTCACCCTAATAATACACTGCCCAAAAGCAAAAAAAAACTTACCCTCACAGCAAAAATGGGTTCTGACTGCATGTAATGCTGAAAGAACGATTGGGTATACAAAGTATCCTGTGGATGCTAGGGAGAGCTGGATAAAGTGTGAGGCTAAAGATCATAGGCAGTGTAGCCCTATACCATTGCTGCAGCCTGAGCCAGAGTTAAAGGTGCTGGCCACAAAGCCACATGACAGGATGGGTATAAGCCACACCACTAGACAGGTACTTGGTGCAGAAAATGAACGCCAGAAAGTTGAGCATAGACTGGTACTCTGGATGTCAAGCAATGAAGCACAGGCAGGTACACTGGATGTCAGATTGACCTGAGACAGATAGTTGTACATAGCCAAGGTCAGAGAACCAAGTAGGGTAGTGGTACAGAGCAGTTGTCTGAGAGCCAAGTCGGGTAATCGTACACAGCCAAGGTCTAAGAGCCAAGTAGGGATGTCGTACACAGCCAAGGTCTAAGAGCCAAGTAGGGATGTCGTACACAGCCAAAGTCTGAGAGCCAAGTCGGATAGTTGTACACAGCTGAGTTCATAGAGCCAAGTCAGATAGTCGTACACAGCCGAGGTCAGAGAGCCAAGTCAGATGGTCAAACGTAGCCAGAGTCAGGAACCAGGAATCAAAGTTGAAGAACTGCAGTGAGGTCAGACAAAAACCAGGGTCGAATACCAGAATCAACAAATAACTGGAACTTAGGAAACACAATACCGCTCGAAGAACATGAGTCTTCCAGGCTTCAGGCAGTGTATAAAAAAGGAGGGGTATCTTCTAGTGGGAGAACAGCACTGAGGTGATCGACATGAGTAGGATAGAGAGATGAAGAACAGGAATCAACAGGAGCAAGTAGGCGATCATGACACCACATGATTCCAAACCTTGAATTCAGCAATCAAAACAAATTTGTTGCACGCCATTCACTGGCAAAATATGACTCTCCAAATAAGGATGGGTGGAAAGCCCCATTTTTAAAGGGAATTTTTCAAGGGAAAAACATGGTTTGATGATTTTTCAGTGAAAATTCCAGTACATAGAAAATACATCAAATTTCTGCCTTTTCTCTACATTCAATTGCTAAATTCTTCAAATACATTCCTACTGTATTACTTTTGCAGCTGAGTGCTGAATGGAGAAAACAAATAGCTTAAAGTAAAAGTTGTTAGTAAACTGAATACTATAGCAAAATAAGCCTTGAAAATGTTAGCAGGACGCGGCCTACTGTCACATAAGTCTTGAGAAAAATTGCATCAGGCTGAGTAGTGCTATGACAACATAAGCCTTGAAAACTGTGAGAAAGCTCATAGGGACCTCCATTTTAGATAGTGAAAGTGATAGAAAGTGCACTGAGAGGTTCTTCATGCATCTTCTTACTTTCAGACCCATTTCATCTGGCCCTGACTGAAACAACATAATGTTTGGCTGCAGTATCTGGAAGCACCCACTACACGTCTAACAGCAAAAAGATACACAAAAAAACCTTTTCAAATCAAATATCCGCAAAGACTATGTTTGGAAGAGGGTAAAAGCGTAGGAGCTACTGGATTTTTATTAACCCTTTGAATGTCAGCGGAGTATGAAATGCATTGAAAAATGTGTTATGCATCCTGCTCAATTAAATCAAGTGTAACAATAGTTTGCACTGTGTTGTGATAAAATAGATCTATTAAGTATGCCACTATGACTCTTGCAATTAGGGGTGGGAGAAAAGTGAGAAAAATTTCCCCCATGATTTTTTGTGTAAAATGGACAATTTTTCTCTTTTTTCCTGAAAGTTTTCTCCTTTTCTCCAGTGCAAAATGTTCCTCCTTTTTGCCTATTCCAGGAAATTTGCTGCCTATTCCAACACATTTTTCTCCTATTCTAACACATTTTTTGCCTATTCAACACATTTGTCTCCTATTTCAACACATTTTTCTCCTATGTTTAAAATGGTGAAACATTTCCCAGCACAATATTACTTCTTCTGAGAGCTGTAGTGGAGAAATAAGTAGCTGGAAGTCAAACTTGTGAGTCCTACAACAATATATACCTTGAAAAATGTGTTAGCATGCAGAGTGCATTTGTTTTTGCTCACAACACTTACTTCCTGCTTAATTGGATGGTAATACTTTAAAATGACTAATCCCAATATTGTAGGAGTAAAAAAAAGAAATTATTTGCCCCAGTAATATCTCTCAAACCGTTATGGTTTGAGAGATATTCACTCGCAAAATTCCTCTCTCCCTCCCCTTTCCCTGAAGTCAGCGTTGTAGCTGAGTGCAGGGGAAGTCTGTCCTACAATCATCCACTGGCTCTGCAGTAGAGCCGCGATCGCGATAATAAAAAAGAAATCATTCACTTGAAAGGTCTTCTTCGTGTGCTTGGTTTGCAAGCACACATAGAAGACCTTTTAAGTGAATGATTTCTTTTTTATTAATGCAATCGCGGCTCAGCTGCAGAGCCACCAGACAGTCGTACAACAGGATTCCCATGCAGTCAGCTACAATGCTGACTTCAGGGAAAGGGGAGGGAGGGGGGAACTTTGCAAGTGAATTTCTCTCAAACCATAAAGGTTTGAGAGATATTACTGGGGCAAATAATTAATTTTTTTTACTCCTACAATATTGGGATTAGTCATTTTAAAGTATTACTATCCCTTTAAGTGACACTGGCACATATTCATGTTGATGTTAAGTGACTGAAAAAAAATAAAGTACAATCTACAATGAGGCAGATGTGTATAGTAGTGGTGGTAGAGGGCTGGCATGGTGTGAGAGCTTTACTAACTGTTGTACATCTGGAGTGGTGTACTTAATAAGTTGTAAAGAATGCTCCAAGCAATATGTTGGACGTTCGGTTCACTCACTTAAGGAGCACATTAGGGAGCACCTTAATGCAATAGAAAATGCTGATGTTTGATCACCTATAGCCAGACACTTTGTGTCCCATGTATCCCATGTGTCACCGGAATGGGACCTAAGTCTGTACTATTAGGTGACCTAACATTGTGGTATGTGTGTAGGTAGTGGAGTACTTAGATCTGACTTTGCATTGTCTTTGCACTGTCATTTCTTTTATTATGCATCATTATTTAGAATACAAACGGGCCATTAGGATTTGGAGGATCTGATTTTGTTCTGCATCAGGGAAAGACCCTCATTTAGGGACCACCTGAGGAGGCCTCCTAGCAGTTTGCATTCCAGCTTTTCAGGCCCACCCTATCCTCCCTCACCTCTCATACCTCCTAAACCTGTCTCAGAGGGTAGTGAACCTATGCAGCTGGGTGCTACCCGGCTTTCTAAGGAGGAGAGGACCTTCAGAAGGAGGGAGGGGCTTTGTCTTTACTGTGGTAAACAAGGACATTTGTTGCGGTCCTGCTCAATCTGTCCGGGAAACGCCTGCACCAAAGATCCAGCCGGGGACAAATTTTAGGTGACATTTAACAGTCCCCAGACAAAGTGTTGGATAAGCCTATGTTGATGGTATGCCTTCTTTGGGCAGATAAATCTGTATAATTTCCAGCGTTGCTAGATACAGGTGCTGCTGGCTGCTTTATCGATGCAGAGTTTGCAGCCAGTAACTCTATTTCACTGCTACCACGCTCTTTTCCACTGGCCATAGAAGCCATTGATGGTAGACCCTTGATGCCCTCGCATATCAAGCATGAAACGGAATTGTTAACCCAGAGGGTAGGAGCCCTACACACCGAAGTCCTGAAGTTTCAGGTGATTAATTCACCACATTACACCATCGTTCTGGGGTTTCCTTGGTTGCAGGCACATAACCCCAGGATGGATTGGCACACGTGACATTTTGGCATGGTCTCCACAATGTACTAAGTCTTGTCTTTCTTGTCCAGTAAGACTAACTCACGCTACCACCCCACTCCTTCTGGAGGAGTATGAAACATTCATGGATGTGTTTAGCGAAAGCCAGGCTGGGGTTTTACCACCTCACAGGCCTTACGACTGCTCATTGGAGCTTATGCCTGGCACAACTCCTCCTAAGGGTTGTGTCTATCCTTTGTCCGTGGAGGAAAATAAAGTCATGGAGGAATATGTTTCGGATGTGCTGGCCAGAGGCATCATTCGTGTTACTGTTCAGTACACTCAGAAACAGAAGGTCTTGGTAAAACACAATTTTATTTGCACACAATGAATAACAGTAACCCTCATGGGTCCAGCATACAGAAATATGGTAAACTGACACAGGACAGGTTACAAATGCATGATTAACCCACACGGGTCCAGTATGTAGAACAAATATACAGTACTGACACAGGTCAGGTAAATCACAGTTGATACAGTGTAAAAATGACCAAGAGAAGTAAATAAGGCCAGTGACTGAGTTGGCCCTAATGTTGGAAGGCCCAATGTAACTCTCTACGCAGAGAGTCACAATTGTGACTGACAAGTATGCAATGGGTTAAGCCAGCGTAGATCTGGCTAAGGCAACATAGGAGGAAGGCTGCCAGAGTGAATGCCCATCGGAGACTACAAACAAGCGTGAGTCAGTGTTTAGTGCAGTAGGATATCATGCGCCCAACTGAGACTTCAGACTCATACACAAATGCCCAGCACCGCCCCTGAAGGGGTTAACGAACTCTACGGTCTGCAGAGTGGAATTAACCTGAGGCGCCCAACTAAACCCAACCTCAGTAATGGCAGAAACAGACCAAGTGATGGTGGTGTGAATCGGAATATACCGGAGGGTCACACAGGGCACAATGTATAAACGGATCAAGGACTAGACTACAATGAGGAACCGGACCACCGGAGCTCTGGCAAGACCACTGAGTGTAAGCAACAGTGAGAGTGGAGTTGCTAGCGAGCAGGAACAGAACAGGAGCAGGAACTTCAACCCAGCCGGTCGGTACACGGAGCAGGAACGTCAGCCAAGCCAATTCGGTACACGGAGCAGAATCGCCAATCACACCGGGTTGGTACACTGAGCAGAATCGCCAATCACACCGGGTTGGTACACTGAGCAGAATCACCAGACAAGCCGAGTTGGTACATGGAGCAGGAACGTCAGCCAGGCCAGGTCAATACAGCAAACAGGAACATCAGCCAATCCGGGTCGGTACACAGAGCAGGAACGGTAAACAGGCAGAGTAGTCAAACAGTCCAGGTCATACACTGGTATCAATAAGAGTAATCGGAACTAGCGCTAGGCAACAGATACACCACAAAAGAGTAACCCCTAAGTGCCAGCCCAAGGTATTTAAAGGTTGTCACTGGGAGGAGCTAGACAGCGCAACCAATAACAAGGCATCAGGAAGAAAACATGTCAAAATGTTGCTGAATCACGGGCACCGTGATAATTCATAAATCCACATCTCCTGCAGGTGCTGGATTTTTTTTTGTTAAGAAAAAGGACGGAGAGCTATGTCCGTGCACTGACTTCCGTGGGCTAAATAAACTGATGGTCAAAAATGCGTATCTGATACCTTTGATTACCGAACTCTTTGACCGATTGCAGGGGTCTAAAGTTTTTACAAAACTTGATTTAAGAGCAGCATCCAACCTTCTGTGGATAAAAGAAGAAGATGAGTGGAAGACAGCCTTTAATACACGGATCAGGCATCATGAGTATTTGGTTATGCCCTTCGGTCTATGCAACACCCCGGCTGTCTTCCAGGAGTTCATCAATGATGTGTTAAGAGAACTCCTACAAAGTTGTGTGGTCGTATATTTGGATGACATTCATTCTCCAACGACTGAGACCTATCAGTCTGATGTATTCAAAGTTTTGAGTCTTTTACATGAGAATAACTTGTATTGCAAGTTGGAGAAATGTGAATTTCACAAACCTCAAGTAACGTTTTTGGGGTATATCATATCTGCTTCAGGGTTCGCCATAGACCCTCAGAAACTGTCCGCAGTAGTGGATTGGCCTCGTCCTATAGGACTTAAAGCGATCCAAAGATTTTTGGGATTTGCTAACTACTACCGAAAATTCATTAAAAACTTCTCTTCTATTGTCAAACCTATTACTAACATGACACATAAAGGGGACTAAGACCTCTGAATGGCCTCAAATGGCTATTCTGGCTTTTGAAAATCTGAAGGCTGCTTTTGCGGCAGCTCCGATATTAGTACATCCTAACCCCTCCCTGCCCTTTACCTTGGAGGTTGACACATCAGAGATTGGAGTGGGCTCCCTGTTGTCACAATGCTCAGCTCCTAGTGAATCTTTGCACCCTTGTGGGTATTTCTCTAAAAAACTGTCTAAAGCGGAGATGGTATATCAAATAGGAGACAGAGAATCACTGGCTATTATCCTGGCTCTAAAGTAGTGGAGACACCTCTTGGAGGGTACTAAAACTCCTATCCTGATTCTGACTGACCACAAAAACCTCATTTACCTTTCAGAGGCTAAGCGATTGTCTTTCAGGCAGGCCAGATGGGCACTGTTCCTTTCATGGTTTAACTTTGTGGTCTCTTACCTCCCTGGCTCGAAAAATGTTAAGGCAGATGCATTGTCTCGCCAGTTTTGCAGCCATGCCAGGGAGGAAGTGCCACCTTCACAGATTATTCCTGCTGATCGCATCCTTGTGACTATACGTACCTGTATTACTTCTCCTGGGAGTGGAGATTTTGGAAGCTCAAGTAGATGATCCAGGGGAAAAGTCGGACGGACGGTGCTTTGTTCCAGCACAGTTATGCATTAGGCTGTTGGAGACTTATCATTCCTCGAAAATTTCTGGGCACATTGGTCGCGATCAATTGATTTGGTTGTTGTTGCGGGTATTCTGGTGGCCTAGTCTCCGGTCCGATTGTGCTGCCTTCACTGCCGCTTGCACTATGTGTGCTCAAAATAAGACACCCCGACACCTGCCAGTTGGGCTGCTCCAACCAGTGGCCAACGGGGAGCTTCCCTGGTCACACATATCCATTAATTTTATGGTCGACCTCCCTAGTTCCATGGGATATACGGTCATACTGATGACTGTGGATACATTTTCTAAAATGGCTCACTTCCTGCCACTCAAGGGCTTACCTACCGCTCAGGAATTGGCGGTGGTATTCTCTAAGGAAGTATTCCAACTCCCTGGCTTACCCAGGGTGATCGTGTCCGATAGAGGAAGCCAGTTTGTGTCCCATTTCTGGAGGTGTTTCTGTGCCCAGATGGGTATTCAGTTGGCATTTTCTTCCACATACAATCCACAATCTAACCGTGAGGCTGAAAGGTCTAACCAAGCCTTAGAACAATTTCTACTTTGCTATATCTCTGACCACCATGACAATTGGGCTACCCTGTTACCCTGGGTGGAGTTTGCCCGGAATTGTGCTGTTATCTCTTCTACTCAGAATTCCCTGTTCTTGGTCAACTATGGGTTTCAACCCTCGGTTCTTCCTGAGACTTTCCAAGCACAAACGATTCCAGCTCTTGACAAGCATTTAAGGGCACTCTGTTCATCTTGGGTTCGGGTACAGCATACCCTATGTGGTTCCGTGCAGCGACAGAAAAGACAGGCTGACCGTAGGTGATTGCTGGCACCTACCTTCTGGGTGGGTGACAGAGTGTGGTTGTTTTCCCGTAACCTTCACCTCCAGGTCACTTGTAACAAATTGGCTCCTCTATTCGTGTGTCCTTTCCGTGTTTTGCATAAAATTAACCCTGTGACATATGCTCTGGAACTTCCAGCCCATATGCACATTCATAATGTCTTCCATGTTTCCTTGTTGAAACCCTTGGTCTGAAACAGGTATACCTCCACTCCTGTTCATCCTGCTCCCGTGAGTGTTGCAGATCATGAGGAGTACGAAGTACAGAATATCCTGGACTCTCGTAGGGTCTGAGGGCACCTACAGTATTTGATTCACTGGAAGGGCTATGGTCCAGAAGAACTTTCCTGGATCCCAGCTGAGGACGTTCACGCTCCTGCCTTGATATGTAGATTTCATGTACGTTTCCCTGACAAACCCTGACCGTTTCCTCTGAGGAGGGGCCTTTGAGGGGGGGTATTGTGACAGTTATCTAGATCCAGCAACGCTGCCAACGAGGACGCAGGAGGCGTTGATATGTCGCGGTCGCTTCCTCCCAGATGTCGCTGACTGTGCCTGGTTTCAGCACACTTGGTGGCGTCATTGGCTGCCCATGTCCTCTTGCCAGCTGGATTTGGCACTCTTGTTAACGCAGGTGCGGGCCGCTGGTTTGACGTATCGCGGCGGGATGCGTCATTTACGGACGCAAAGTGCCATAATGATTCAGTACCATGTTTTGTACTGCTTGGCTGTATCTCCTCCCCTCCACTTCCTGGGCTGGGCTTTAAGAGGGAACTGAGCCAATTTCTCAGTTGCCCTTGCATTGTTGTTCTACACAGTTGGGTTTCCTTGGGCTCTGTGTATGGCCTGGCTTGTCTGACCATCCATCCTGGTGCTGACCTGTGGCTCTATATGACTATTCTCTTGCCTACTCCTTGCTCATAGTAGACACCCAATCTGGTGCGGACCTGTGGCTCTGGTTAAGACTAACGTTTCTCCTTCATGCTCCTTGGAACTGACGGCAGGCGTGCATCAGTGTTTCTTCCTATCTTTGTTCTTTGGAAGATCCCGCTGCCTTCACTCCGACTGTAGCCATGAGTCAGGTTGTCTCTAGCAGTGCTTCCTGAGTACCTTCCCAGATCCAGAGACTTCAGGGGCGCGTGCCAGTCTCTGGTAGAGGTTTCCTTTCTTAGGCAAACTCCTATTTCTGATAGAGTTGCTGACCCCTAGTGGGACCTCTACTGTTCCTTGTGCCTTTGCTTGTGATTACTCCTATTATTTTTATATTCTGTTTGCATTGTTTAATAAATATATTGTCATTTTTACTATACCGGTCTGACTCCTGAATTATTCTTGGGACCCAGTGACAGTCTGTCTCAGTCACAGAGCTCCCAGTCACAGTTGGTCCAAACAAAATCAACAGCTTCTTTCCCCAGACTTCGCCAGCACAATAAATAAAAGCAAAATCAGCAGGCAATTTGGAACCTAGCTGCCTATGTCTTACCAGTCAGGCACACCACATTTTGGGGTATTTCAGGTCAACTTCCCCTCTTCTCTGTTAGAGTTCCCCCAGACTCCCCTAATACAGTGAACAAATGTCCTACCTAAATGACTATCTAATCTAATCTTCAATTCCCCTTTATTTGCCTTTCTTCTCTAGCTGAAAAATGTGCTGTTCTCTCCAATCACAAACACAGAATGGCATGCTGTGAGAGCCTGACACCCTTGTATATGGATTTAGAAAACTAGAGAAAATGTTTGTGTTGAAGAAAAAAATTTCTTCCCATTGATTTCAATGCAATGAGCTAGGCGGAAAAAGCAGAATATTTGCACTTTTCGCTGGAAATTTTTCGCCAAGCGGAAAGTAACATTTTTTACCAATTTCAGTTTGAGGTGAAAATTTTTGCCCATCTTTACTTGCTACCTCCATAAAACTCAGAGTTATCCTCCTTTGTGATTTTGCAAAGGAGTAGTGGGATACATGGGTGTTATTGTGTCAAACTGACTAAAAGTCCAGAAGGTAAATTTGCAAGGCAGAGGAGGACTATAAGGCAGAAGAGACACTGAGACATGAGCCATGAAAAAAATCAGGAGAGAGGAAGCAGTGTATGAAAACTACTTACTCACTTGTGGAACACGATGGCTGGAGAGTCATGGGTTGGCAAACAAGGCAAACTGTCAAGGCTGCTGCTGAAGAACTATTTGAGAGTGAAGCTTGGGTGCACAGTTTTTGAGTTGTGTCAACTGCATGTGTGCTGCAGAGAGGAAGCAGTGTATGAAAACTACTTACTCACTTGTGGAACACGATGGCTGGAGAGTCATGGGTTGGCAAACAAGGCAAACTGTCAAGGCTGCTGCTGAAGAACTATTTGAGAGTGAAGCTTGGGTGCACAGTTTTTGAGTTGTGTCAACTGCATGTGTGCTGCAGCATTGACTGCAAGTGTGCTGTGGCGTCTATCTGTGGGTAACACTGTTACCACAAGGTTGAACAGCCTAAACCAGCTGAGCCACAACTGGACCAGAATGGAAGCACATACTCATTGTTGGAAGCAGTAATAGTGAAAGACACATGCACATAAGTAGCAGAACAAGGAGCTTACAAACTAAACAAGGTTGTGTGATCCTGGTGGTAAACAAGCATGGTCAATAATCAGGATTCACAAGCCAAGGTCAAATAAAAAATACTGGAATCAAAGCTCAGGAATGCTAGTCAAAAAGACAATATACACGAACACTGAAGTGTCTGTGTGGTTGCTTTATATCAGTAGTTTTAAATTTTCTCTACTGTGTTAATTTGTACAGTACAGTCCTGGATAGATCTGTTAAGCATAGAATCAGCAGTTTGCAAGGCTTAAATTACAGTAGATGGTGCATCACCTCTGTACTTCACTACATGCTTGTCTCTCTCTGTTTCTTGCAGTAGGAGTGACTGTGTGTAACATTATATGAATTAGTACCTGTCTGTCTTGAATGTTTTGTTTTGGCCTACTTGCTATGTGACCTGTCCATTTACATTCAGTTGCTTTACTCTTTCAATTATGTCATAATCTTTAATTGCTATTGAATTCAAGCATGTTTTTCTGTCTCTTTTTATGTTCAAATTTTGACATTTTATACTTTTGTATGTAACCTTATGTTTTTGCATGGCTTTTGTAATATAGTATCCATGTTTCACAACCATATCACAGAACTGGGAGGATACACTGGTGAAAAGCTTTTCGCTTGAGGCAGACTAGCAAATTTGTCTTGAAGACAGTAATACTAAGTTTTCCACATGCTTGTCATCCCAGTTTTATTAGTTGATTAACTGAAATGGTCAGTCTTTTGTTACTCAAAAATCTGATTCCTCCACATCGTCCATCTTTGGTTCCTTAATGGTATAGCCAGTGTCCAACTTTGAATTTCACAAAATGTTCATATTTTTAGGACTCTCACATAAGCCGATAATGTCCCAGTTGACGTTAATCAGTTCTTGTGCCAATTCCTATAGGCATGAAGTTGATTTTATGTGTTTTTCTCCATTTTCTATTACAGGAACATTTTTAACTACATTTTCTTATAAAATGGATTGCAATCATTAATTACCTATTGAACTTATGTAAACTCTCTTAAGTATTAGTGGTGCTCCTCACATTTTTAATATTGCCATTGATTTATGTGTCTTATCTTTATATTACTAGATTATCTACAACTTTTTGTCAGATACACTGCTCTCCATACAGCTTGTTAAATATACATTATCTTCAAATAGAGAACTTGGTTATCAATGTAAATCAATTAAGACAACTGGCTGACACACCACAATTCTATAAAGCATAACTTTTAACCCTTTAAGTGCCAGAGGGGTACGCAACACATTGCAGAGCAATGCATTGTGTACCCCTCTGGCACTCAGAGGGTTAAATATGGAATGTTAGGGGTCCTTTGAGTTGCAGATAAGGCCCAATCATTTTAGATGTCAGTGTTTTAGGTGTCAGTGTTTAACCCTTTGGATGATATAAAATTATATTGCATGGAAGTCTTGTCTTTGTGACTTACCATCCATAGGTTAATTTACCTGCTTCACTATTCACAGAATTTTAGAAAACATTTAGGCTATGTTCACAAGTGGTGATGTCAGTGCATCCAGGTTACAGCTTGCTGATCTGGATGTCAATCTGTGGACTGCTGCACAGGTCATTCACATGAGTAGTTATGGAACATGCATCTTAAGTAACTGACTGCCCTAGTGGGCATCAGCAAATAATATATAACTGATGCCCACATCTGCTGGCCTTGTGAAGCACAACTCCATGCAAGAGATTCTTGGAGGGAACACTGGACATCTGAGGTAAGTTGGCATTGGCAGCTTGACATGTTCTAATACATATCACAGCCAAGTTAACCGTGCGAACTAAGCCTAACGCATCAATCGTAAATATTTAAGAAAAAATAAATAAACACGTCAAACAAGTAAAATTAGAAATAAATGTTTTATATAGGAAATTTAAACAGGTAATATGTATCTCCAGGTTTCCCATATTAAAAGAGACACATTTATCAAAATATTTCTAAAAACACCTAAAATCACAATGCTTGTTATAACTCAATTATAATTTGAAACCAGTGACTATGAATTTGTGTTCCTGGAGGTGTATTAGCACATTCCAGCTTCTTACAGATTTAGCCAATTGAGGGAAAGAAAGCATTTGTTCTGTCAGCTATTCTGCACTCAATGATCATCAAAGTGCCAACATTATCATTCTTGCCAGTTCACATGAATGCTTGGCTGTCTTTCAACCATTTGCATCTCACAGTGATTTTCCATCAGAGCAATTAGGGGATTTTCACACTGCCCATGAAATGCTTTTGAATATGAATTCTTTGATATGTAAACAGACAAAGTAATAGATGTTTCTCTCTATTGTCTTGAGAATTATACAGAAAGGGTACAATTTGGTGCTGATCTGTTCAGTGGAATTATGCCAGAAAAAAGTGTGGCACAATTATCATTGGGATTCCAGAATTATGCTTATCATATGTCTAATTTTCTAAGCCTCTGTAGAAATAAAAGCAACAGTAACAATGCCTCATTGTTGCAGTGTTTACAATGTTGCTGTCCCTTTAATGCACCATAAATGTTTCTTATATTAGGTATCCTTTGTTTTGGTAGTAAAATAGCTGTTCTATTTTGTCACTCTAATGTAACATTCTGATAAATAAACCTGAATTACTTTAATGTATATTTGTATTATGATTTAAGGGGGTATTCATCAGTGCTGAATGGCTCAGTAAATCAGGTGTTCTGGGCATTCAGAGGTTTATTTAATGGTATAAAGAAAAAAGCTCACACACAATACACTCATATCTGGACACTGTCCCATTTTTCAATGCATGCTTCCTGTGGTATCCTAAAAGTTTCCACTTTCTCTCTGATTGGCTACCTGCCTCTCCCAGGGGTTCATGCTCATTCATCAAGCCTCTGTTCGGTTTGCTAGTTCCTTCCTGTATACAGTTTGTGGTTTGCCTGGCTTAACCTCTGCTTGTATCCAACTTCGCTCCTGCCTCGCCTGTTCAGTACTTCACTTGAGTATTTAATTGCCCATCCTAGACCTCTGTCTGTATTCAACATTGTTCCTGCTTCTCCAGAACAACCAAGACTGCATCTTTGCTGTCTGCTTGTCTGCCTGCTATCTGCTCATACTTGAATACACAAAAAAAAAAGTTTCTGATTTGTCCAGTGTGGATATCACGGTGCCCGTGTTTTCAATAGCGACATTGTTCTGTCAGGGCTACTTCCTGATTCTCTTTTATTGGCTACTGAGGTTTATCTCTGCCCAGTTCTAGCCCTTATATACTGAGCCCTGTCACTTCAGCGCTGCCCTTTCGTGGTGTTCCAGTTGCCAGTGTTGTTCCTGTGAGTCGTGTGTATTCTGTGTATGACCCGGACTGCCTGACTACTCTGCCTGATCTTTCTTGCTCTGTGTACCGACCTGGCCTGCCTGACGTTCCTGCTCTGTGTACTGACTTGGATTGGCTGACGTCCCTGCTCTGTGTACTGACCCAGACTGGCTGACATTCATGCTCTGTGTACCGACTCGGATTGGCTGACGTTCCTGCTCTGTGTACCGACCCGGCCCGGCTGACGTTCCTGCTCTGTGTACCGACCCGGCCCGGCTGACGTTCCTGCTCTGTGTACCAATTCGGATTGGCTGACGTTCCTGCTCTGTGTACCGATTCAGATTGGCTGACGTTCCTGCTCTGTGTGCACCCGGTTGGGGAAGCTTCCTGCTTAGTGTACCACTCCTTGCTCTGCCTGTGCTCCGGTTGGAGGGCTTCCCTCCAGTACAGATTACTGTCTCTGACAGTTGCTGGTTGCCTCCGGTCTATATTGCCTCAGCAGCACTGTTCTGTGACCCTGCCTCCTCATTACGCTATCAGATCTCTGCTTCAGTATCAGTTCCATTGCTTGCACCCGGTACACTTGACCTGTCCACTCACTATTCCGAGGTTGTGTTCTCTTTGGGCGCCTCGGGCAGTTTCCATTGCTTGGCAGTTCTGTCCGAGTCTGAGCGTTTGGTTACCCGTCACGGATTGGTGCTATAGCGTTTCACGGCCACAGACGTTCTGGGAATCCTCCCTGTGATTGTGCCTGGCAGTATTGAGTATCCTACCATTCAGGCAGTCCTGCCATTGTGCCTACATTACCCTAAGTCAGTGGCCTCCGATAGGATGATAGGGCATCTGTCCGGTGTTCTCCTCTCTTGCCATTATTTGGCTCAATTGCCTAGTCTCAATGTTACTATCCTGTGGGATAGTATTGGTCTCCACTCTGTCCTTTACCTGTGGCTTACGATTTGGGCTAACTCCCTGCATAGGATGTATCTGTTATCTAGTAACTACTAGGGCTAGTGAGCCTTCCATGGCCTAGTAGTAAACCTGCTTGCGCTTCCAGAATCACACTAACTGTGACCTGACCTGTGTCAGTATTGCACCTTTGGTGCCTACTGGATCTGAGTGGGTTACTTTATCCTGGTGACCTGACCTGTGTCAGTCTTGTACTTCTGCACCTACTGGACCTGTGTGGGATACTATACATTATTGTAGCCTGACCTGTGTCAGGTGTCATTTGTATGTACTGGAACCGTGTGGGTCACTTTATCTTTGTGCTATCAATAAAACTGTTTTTACCATAACCTTCTGTGTTTGAGTGTCCTTAAAACCGTCACAGTAGACAACAGAAATCATGGGGATATAACAAAGATATCCATCGCAAAATGTGGACCAGCTCCAAAAGACGTGAATAGGAACAAATATGAACCTCAGGTTTCAACAGACACCTATACACCAAACCAGGTAACAGGAAAAAATGCAAGTTCCTGGAAATAAACATCAGAATGGTATGAACACAGCTGAAGTGAGGACTTTGACATTCCTTGCAAAGCTGATCTACAGAGGCCCAGTTCTTGTAGGCCTAGGAAGCATCCATAGCTTTCATGGAATGAGTTGTGACCTTAAAGGACACAGGCTTTTTCCTGAAATCATAGGCCTGGATAATGTTGCCACTATCAAATTAGATGCAATTTGGCCTGCACAAGGGCCCTCCGGAATTACAAAAGGGGATACCATTTTTTGGAAGGGCTTCTTACGATTAATGGAATACTTCCAGCACCTAACTATGTCCAACCAATGAAGTTCCTTCTCCTGGCTTTTATATGGAGCCAGACAAAAAGTAGGAAGAACAATTTCCTGCTTAATGTGAAACTCAGAAACAATCTTAGGGAGAAACTCTACAGGAGTTCCCAAAACCACCTTTTCAGACTGAATAATCAGAAAGGAGGGATTTACAGGACAAAGCCTAAAGTATGCATAAGACAAACCTGCACAAGGTCAGCTCATCTAATAGTATGGCAATATATCTTTGAAAAAGTACAGATGCTACAAGAATCTTGACCTTGATAAAACTAAGACAAAATTCATTTTGATGGCCATCCCAAAGAAAAGCTAAGATAATGGAAAGATGAAAAGAACATGGCTATGAGCCCATGTCTTCACACCATTTGCAGAACAAGAGCTATACTCTATGGTAGGCCTTGGATGACACCGGCTTTTGAACCTTCATCAAGTGGCCGGCAATGACAGACTCAAATAAATATTTTTTCTTTAGAGTTCTGGCTTCAAAAGCCAAGCCATCAATGCCAACCTCTCCACCACTGGTTGCCCAAAGATACCTGAATCAAGAGATTCAGAAGGATCAGAAGTTGAAACAGCTCTGTTACAAATAGTTCTGAGAACCTGGCATGGAAACACCTGAATGGGTTGATCAGCATGCTTCATCCTGACTTTCCTTACTACCCTGATAATCAGAAAGAATGGAGGAAACACATACATGCTGCAAAAATAGTGAGAGGGTCTTGAACTACTGAGAATGTTTGCCACAATGTTATCTACCCTGGAATGTAAATGGCAGAGAGATCCAGCACACGAACATTCAATCAAACATGAATTAACCATGAACATTCACCCAAACATGAATTAGCAAAACTTTTGACTATGCTACTGCACTACTGGTCCATCCTTGATGACTGGTGTAGGCAACTACCATAGCATTTTAGTATTGAATCTACATCGGCAAACCCTAGAGGGATTAAGACCAATACAACATAGCTAAGCAAATCACCTGGAGCTCCAGCATGTCGATGGGCAAAAGACACTGGCTCTTGGCTTAAAGGGCCTGAACAGTAAGAGGACTCAAAATATCACCACACCCTCTAAGGCTGGCATCCATTGTGACTATCACCCAATTCAGAATGACCAATGGCCATGTCAATGCTAGAAGAGACATCTGAAGCCATCAACAAAGATCTGACTTTGTCCAGTCAGAGAGAGACATGGCACAGGAGAGATGATACTGCTACATGTACCAGTTCAAGAGAATCTCCAGCTGCAGCTCCTGAGTGTGGAATTGGACCACCTCGAAAGCCGAAACCAGAAATGTTAACACCTTCATGTATTCCTGCACCATTGCAGAGGGGCAGAGGGGCAAAATAAAGCCTTAGACATCTGCCACAACAAAAATTCAATCTTGCCTGCCAGCAGATAGATACATCCTTAAAAAGTGTTGAATCTCATTCTGAGAAAGAGAAGAATCTGAGACAGAACCGAAGAGGATTACTTGAAATAAAGTTTCTAACCATGGTGTTCCAAAATGGACTCACAATACTGAATCTGAAAGTGCAGACTCCTCTGAAGGAACCTTTAACAAAAGTGTGTGCAGATAGGGAGTAAGAGAAACCCTTAGAGAACAAATGTGAGCAGCCAAGGCTGCCAACACCTTTTTTAAAAACCTGTGGTTCAGACACCACCCCAAAAGGAAGGGCAGCAAATTGAAAATGATGGACTTGAATGGTAAACCACAGGAAGCCCTGATGATCTGCATGAATGGAAATATGAAGATAAGCATCCTGTATGTTTTCTAGGGAGATTAAAGACCCAGAACACATAGAGTTAATGAAGAAAGTGGAGACTCCATCTTGAGATGTATCAAGTCCAAAAATAAGATGCCATCCACTGTCTTTTTGGGAACTACGAAAAGGCTGGAATAGGATCTCATGAGTCATGAATCTAAGGAGGAACAGGTACCAAAACCTGATTTGTCCACCAGGCATGAAACCACATCTAAAAATAGATGGACCCTCAATGGATGGAAAGTGGCTATTAATTGGTTATCTAAGCTATGACAGAAGTGCTGCAAGACTATGACATTAACATGTGTACCCCTGAGTGGCAGGATGGTATCCATTGCATTGCTTTGCAAGGCATTGGTTACCACATTGATTGCTGAGCTTGACAGGATCTCATACATGGATTCCACTAACCTACAGTGGTGTAGCTTTGGTTATCATATGTATCCTGAGGAGTTAGGTTGGCAAGGCATACTTCCTTGTTATTCCCATTTTTCAGGATACATGTGGTGAACAAAACTTAACCATCACACCTTAAGTGATACAAATCCATCACAACACTTAGGCATCATCAGCAAACACACTAGGGCCTCTGAACACATCAATGCACCAGTGATGAACAATGACTAAGGAGTCCAAACAATGTCAGCAACACAAACAGGCACAGAAAGCACACAAACAAACATGAACTGAGGAACACAGCAACACAAACTGCTGGAGGACACATTAATCACACCCCAGGAAAGCTACAAACCAAACACACATCAAACATGGGGGGTTATTCAGTAGAATTGGAGATGACTTCTCCAGTGATAACTCTGCTCCATTTCCTATGTTATTCTATGGAGCGTATGCACTAAGATCTCCAAAGTTGGTGAAATCTTAGTGCATTGGTCCCACATAGTAACACAGGAACTGGAGAAGTGATATCACTGGCGAAGTCATCTCCATTTTATCACCTCTTAATTACACCTTAGTGAATATCCCCCCCTCCCCCGGAATGGTTGAGCCTTGGGAACCACATATGTCCTGCAGCGTGGTGGTGGCGATGAATGCCCCCTTCCTATCCACACTCTTCAGGCTACATATGATAAGGAAAGCTGAACCTTGAATGTTCTACTGGGACAAACTAACCACTTGTACAGCATGTGATTGTACATGCAGAAACAATACAACAAGAAAACACACCAATTCCCCTCCTTGCTATCCTCTGTTAACTCTTTGAATGCCAGTGGACTAGCAAATGTATTGTTGATCAATGCATTGATCATCCCTCTAGCAATCAGGGGGTTAGGTGCTGACCTCTCTGTTGCTGTATGTATGACATTGTGGTACAGATAGCAGCAGTTATGTATTTGCCTCCAACATGATGGTGTTCATTGATTTTGTGCTGTGAGTTTTGTTGATATAGACAGCATCAAGGGGGTTAAATGGGGATTGACCATTCCTATATGTACTGGGTTTGTCATGTATTTTGTCCTTGTTTGAACCCTCTCGGAGCTGTGTTGGTGAACTTTTGGTGAGGAATGCTGGCCGTGTGTTCAGGTGTCACTGTGTTGGGCTATAGTAGGTATTAAGGTTTAGTATGGTGTGCATGTAGAGCTTGCTGCACTTATCGGTGCTATGGTGGGTTATTTTGTCACCAGTGTCACTCCCTCCTGGGATCCCGTCAACAGCGGTCGCTGACAGGTGTTTTCACAGCAAGTCCTCCCAGACATTGAAAGGTGATGTTGATGGGGGGCCCACCTCTGGTGCCTCTGGCGTGCATCACCACTTCACCTATTTTGTTCTTCACAAACCTTTTGCAATCCCCCACCTCATCTTAATGGAGTGGTTGCAGCTGGAGACAGTTGACCCTGCTCAGAACTTGTCTACAGATGGCCTTCTTCTTTTCCCTCATACCACTGACTCTCTCTCTCTCTCTGGGGAACAGGATTTTCTTGCACTCCAGTATGGTGTGGACTAGGATCCTGTTCTCTTCAAAGGTGTATTTTGGGTCCCTCAGGCTCTCTTCCTCAGCAGCACCCTGGGACATGTCTGAGCTTAGGCTTTTAGGCCCTGCCTGTGATGTTCTTGACTGTGTGCAGTGCTACCCATACATTAAGGCTCATCCCTGGCAGTTCTGCCCCTACTCTCTGTGTACCTGATCTGGATTGGGTACCCCTCCACGTAGCATTTATGCCTCTCCCAGTCCTACTCCTACCCTGACCAGGTATGCCCTCCTGATCTTCCTCCTCTCCTACTCATCTCCCCACCCCCTCGTCTACTCTCCTCTCTCTGTCATCTCACCCAGGCCCTCACAGACAAACAGGCATGCTGCCTCCACTGCTGCACTCTCACATGGAGGCCTTCAGTTCACACATACGTCCATGCCTGGCAATAGACAGAGGGATAAAGTACTCATCCTGCTGTCCCCTCACCATACATTTCAGGTAATCCTATCACGGTGCCCATGCTATGTGGGGGCGACATTTTGACTCAGGTTACTTCCTGATACCTTTTATTGGCTAACACTATATTGCTCCTCCCAGTGACAGCCCTTAAATACTCAGGGCTGTCACTTCTGCACTGCCCTTTCATGGTGTTCCCGTTGCTTAGTGCTTGCTCTGTGTTTCGTGTGAATCCTGTGTATGACCTGGACTGCCTGACTACTCTGCCTGATTATGTTCCTGCTCTGTGTACCGATCCGGCCTGGCTGACGTTCCTGCTCTGTGTATCGACTCAGATTGGCTTGCGTTCCAACTCTGTGTACCAGCCCGATCTGGCTGACGTTCCTGCTCTGTGTACCGACCCGGTTTGGAGAACGTTCCTGCTCTGTGTACCAACCCGGTTAGGAGGACATTCCTGCTCTGTATACTGATCCAGATTGGCTGATACTCCTGCTTGTGTATCACTCAGGCCCGGTTCACCACTCCATCTGGTTATCCGGCTTGGGGATCTTTCCGGTGCTCTGTCTAGGTCTAGTATAGACCCTCTTGGTTGCCTTGATTACTGCTCTGCCGTTCAGCTACTGTGACCCAGTCACTCTATTGTGCCTTGTATCTCCATACTCCAGGGTAGGAGGTATTACTGGTTACACATGGTACGCTTGGCTTGTCACTGCTCCCCTACTGAGGTTGGTCTCTTGGGCGTCTCAGTTTGTCTCTGCTACCTGGCAGTCGCTATCAGGCCTGAGCACTCGTTACCCCTTGTGGGTTGGTGCCGTTATCCTTGGGTCACAGTTACTGCTGTCTCAGTTTGGCGTTACACTGCACCCTCGGTTGCAGTCACCCAGTGTTGTTCCGGTAGTCCTTTACGCATCCAGGGCCTCACTCACCCTTTGTGGCCTCAAATCACTATTGTATTACTCTCTGCATAGAGAGTGTTCTATGGACCTTCCGCTATTAAGGTCTACCAGCCTCCTGGCCTAATAGCACCTTCCTATCGTTGTCTCACTGATTCACATGAACTGTAACCTGACCTGTGTCAGTATTATATTTTGCTCTCATTTATATATACTGGAGCCGTGTGGGTTAATGATTCCTCTGTAACCTGTCTTGTGTCAGCATTACGTTGTATCTGTATGCTGGACCCACGAGGGTTACTCTATTCTGTGTGGTTTCAATAAAACTGCGTTTTACCAAACATTCTGCCTCTGAGTGTACTGAAAACTGTTACAAATCCCCACTGTTCCCTCTCTCTCCTTTCTTACATTTGAAGCCCACACACTTCGCCTCTTCTCTCCCTTACCCTTGCTTGTTGCAGTCATATACAGGATACCTGGTCCTACTACACAATTCCTTGATCACTTCACCTCCTGGCTCCCTCACTTCATGTCCTCTGATGTTCCTACTCTCATCCTGAGTGACTTCCACATCCCTATAGATAATCATAACAAAAATCTGTTACACTACAAAGAACAACATAAGGAAAACCGGGTGCCACTGGTGGTCACTTACCACCCCCAGGTTGAAGTGCTACGCAAAATTTCAAGAGAACTTCAAAAGAAATTACATACAGATGAAAGACTCAAGAACATATTCCCACAGCCTCCCTTACTCTCATTCAGACAGCCTCCAAATTTTAAACAACTGATGGTGAGGAGTGCACTGAGTAAAAATACAAAAAATGGCACATCTCCCTGCCTACAAAAGAGATGTGAAACTTGTGCACACGTTTACACCACGGACAACATACCAATTCCAAACACCCAGTTACACCATAAGATCAATGGTACCTTCACCTGTAAATCATCCAATGTAATATACCTTATCATGTGTGCAAAATGCCCAACAGCTCTGTATGTGGGAGAAACTGGACAAGCACTACATAGGAGATTTAATTCCCACAGATCCAGTGTTAATAACAAAAAGACAGAGACACCAGTGGGAGAACATTTTTGCCAAAATGGGCACAGTGTCAAGGATATTAAATTAACTGTATTGATGGGACTGTTTCGCACTCAGAGGGACAGAAAGGTATGGGAGGTAAAATTAATGTTAAAATTTAATGCAATTTGTAGTGGGTTGAACAGGGATAAGGAATTTATGTCAAAATATAATTTCTAAGCAAAAGCCTACAGCACCTGGTAGTCCCAGGCGGTCTCCCATCCAAGTACTAACCAGGCCTGACCCTGCAAAATATAATTTAGTTGACTGACCTTTCCACAGACCCAAGAGCATCGTAAATACCTCTAAAGCCTCAGAGGAAGAGTGCAATTTACCATTGACTGATCAAAGATATCTGGATCTGGACTGCATTCTGTTATCTGATTTCCATGCTAAACAATGTGATGTGTACTTGTATTTAAGAGAGATGTTTTCATATTTATCTGTATAACATGCCTGAGGAAGAGACCTAAGGTCTTGAAAGCTTGCATTTAAATCTGCTTAGTTAGCCAATAAAAGGTATCAAAAACTATATTTGCCTAATGTGACTGTGGACTTTGAAATGAGTTGTCTTCAAGCTGTATGCTTAATTCAACATGAAAAGTCCTGTAATATATAGAGTGTTGTATGTTTGTTTTTCATACGGGCTTCCTGAAAATTTATTACAGTATTCTAAACCTTTGCACCCCAGAGAGTTTAATCATGCTTTGAAACTCAGTACTCTGAGAAACTTTTGTCGTATTTGTAGGGTTAAATTAGACTGAATCAACCTTAACTGAATTGTGCTTTTCGGTTTTAGACTTCAACTGAAGCAGAACAGGAAATACTTAGCAAAGATGACTTGAGGTGAAAGAATAGGATTCTTGAAACCCTTGTCCCTGAAGTAAAAAAAAAAAGCTGGGAATAGCTTTCTATTCAGCAATAACACCTACATATGCACTTAATGCAGTGTTGACTCATCTATTATGTTATCTGGGGAGCTACTGTGTGTCATACTCTGTGCACTTGGGGCTTTTAGGTTTGTACGTTTCTTTTCTAACATGAAGATGATTTAGATGAGTTAATTGTGCCGGATGAGCATTGGATCTAATTTGTGTTGTTTCATCCAAAGAAACAGTAAACCATTTTATATTAAAAAATACAGTTAGAGGGCTTTTTTGTTGAGTTAAAGAAAGGTATTTTAACTCCCATAGCTCAAACCTACTTGTTTTACATTAAATTGTAATATTCTTTTGTGGTCAACATGTAGTGATATTCCTCTCACTATGGAAAGCCATAGTCTATGACTAAAGCTCCCCCACAGAGTGCAAAATAAATTGTATTTTGAACACTAGTCAGTGTTCTTGCAAATAATTATTGGGTTACGCATCAGGAAAAGACATAGCATATTACTGCTTACTCTTTAAAGTTGCTTCAAAGAAATAGTAATATATTATTGCAACTTTTTTGTTTTAATAGTGTACATTATTTCCTGCTGACTTTCTTATTTTGAATCAGCTATTGCAACTCGGTCCCTACTTTTCAGAGCAGTGAGCTCCCTGTACTCACTGCCTATGTAACGTATCTTCAGATAATCATACAAGTGTCTGACTCTCTAATCTCAGTCCCTATGAACAAGTGACTAGAGACCACAAGTTGTACAGACATAGTGATTATTATTTGCAGGTATAGCTGAGGCACAGACAACTTATATTTTGAAAAAGGGAGAGACTGAAATATAGCTGAGAACAGAAACCTTACAGGAGATATTGACCAAACTAGTCTATCACACAGTAATCAGATCATTTGCAGTGATATAGACAAAAAAGGATGCCTTAATACATTCTTCTTGGACAAGACCATTAAAAGCTTGCCCAAAACTGAATATTGTTGAAAAGCTTCTTTTTTCATTGCTTTAACTTAACGATGTGATAAATGTTGTAGCATTATAGAAAAAATAAATCATTTTTTCCTTGCTAGCAAAAGTATTACAGAGGCAATGTTAACATGCTCCCCAAGCAAGGAGAGGTCTACAACCCTCCTTATTAACATATATGTCATATATATATATTTTACCCACTTAGGGCTTAATTTCAAATGACTTCATTAGGGTTTTTTGTCTTCCTTTGTATCAACAAAGGTGATATGGCAAATGTTAAACCTAATGGACCATGCCTTTTTTTCGGTCTTATTGTCTTTGTTATGCTAATATATTAGGAATGATAAAACACATTGTATTCACTGGGGACTACTCCAATTCTTAGCAAACGCAATTAATTCTGAAAGAACTCACTTAAAGTGTTAGTAATGTCCACAAAAAAGTTTTTTGCATTTAGAAGAGCTTAAAAAGCTGAGCTTAATGCAAAAAACGTATCTCTCAAACCGCTATGGTATAAGAGATACAGGCGTTTAAAGTTTGATCTCTCCTACTGACAGATGTAAAACTGTCAGTAGGAGATCCGTCTCGGCTGACACGGAGGATCTTGAGCAGAGCTGTGATCTTGTTATTTACCACAAATCCCTTCATTGGAATGGTCTAAAACGAGTGCTTGAAAACCAGGCACACATTTTAGACCATTCCAATGAAGGGATTTGTGGTAAATAACAAGATTGCGGCATTTCTCAAGTGCCTCCATGTCGACCAACTTTACAGCTGTCAGGTGGAGAGATCAAACTTTAAATGCCTGTATCTCTTAAACCATAGCAGTTTGAGAGATACGATTTTTTGCATTTACCTCAGCTTTTTAAAAACTTCTAAATGCAAAACACTTTTTTGTGGACATTACTAACACTTTAAAATAGGAAATAAAGATTTTCAATTCAAGTACATGTAAAAAAACACCGGCTGCAGAATTTGTATTTATTTATTCATTTTTTAAAGCTGTAGCATTCTAATGGCAATTTAATAATCTGCTTACACCATAAATTGTCTTCTGTATCCTGCTTATATCAAGTGGAGGATAGTATGGAAGGGTACAGTTGTTTTAAGGTATTCAAGTGTGTCTTTTTAAAGAGGTATACTAAAAAACACAAAGAAATCTAAATTAACATTAATCCATTTAGCCGTGCATGCAGTAGGCGAGGCATTCAGAGTTTGCATGTATTAACCCTTTGAGTGTAAGAGGAATCCAATGCATTGCAACATAATACATTAGATAACTCTGGCACTCAAAGGGTTAAAGTCAGTTATGGTGGAGTATGTGCCTCATAGCAAACCTCTATCACTCATCCTGCCTCATACCAAACTCCATCCTGCCTCCTATCAAACTCCATCTTATCTCCTACCAAACCTCTCTTACTCATCCTGTGTCCTACCAAACTCCCTCCTGCCTCCTAGCAAACCTGTCTCACTCATCCTCTCTCCTACCAAACTCCATCCTACCTCCTACCAGGAGGAGGTGGGTTGTTAGGAGACAGAGTGAGAGAGAATTGGTAGGAGGCAGGATGAAGTTTGACAGGAGTGAGTTTGGTAAGAGGAAGGTTTGTTAGGAAGCAGCAGGGAGTTTGGTAAGGAGGAGGATGAAGAGAGAGAGATTTGTTAGGAGGCAGGTGGGAGTTTGATAGGAGGGAGTTTAAGTAAGAAGTTTGGTTGAAGGCAGGATGGAGTTTGGTAGGAGAGAGGATGAGTGAGGAATGTTTGATAGGAAGCAGAATGGAGTTTGTAGGAGGCAGAAAGAGTAATAGAGGCTTGGTAGGAGGCAGAAGGGAGTTTTAGAGGATGGAGTAGATGTCCTAAAATTGACAACATAGTAATGATTGATGTTGTGGGAATATCTTATATATGAATGGGAAAACCCCAAAATATTTAACAGAAAACAAAGTAATACTATTGAGTTTGATATGAGAAAAGTTTATCTTAGAGCAGTACTTACTAGCTGAAGGACTCATTTGTATGTAGAAGGAAACAGAGAATAGTCCTCATCCTGTGCTTAATGAAGAATCAAGGCTGTTTAGGATCTTAACCCATCAGAAGGACAGCAACAGCATTGAAGATGGGTTAAAGGGCAGTGGATATTAGGGGTTACATGTATTTCAAGGTGTGCTATAGTATTTTTTACTGTAATCCCTTCCAATTTTCTAAGCATTTTAACCTCTTGAAGGCCAAAGTGATGTGGTTTGTATTGCTTGTCAATATTTTGCACATCCAACTGGTCCTCAAGGGATTAAGGAATGATACATGCCTTTATAGTATCATCATCATCATCAGTACAAGAGAGATCCAGTCATGATAAAAGAGAAATATGCTGCTGTTGGTCCTACTGACCCTTCTTGTAGGTCATTACAAATGCACCTGTATTCAGGAAGTTAAAGATGAGCAATTCTGCAGAAAACTAACTGAACCATATAGGACTCATAATCTTCCCAGTTTTCCATTGATTTAAATGGGGCTTTTAACCCCTTGGATATTAAATAGATCTGCAGTGGAGACTTCTCCAGAATTAAAGTATTTACTTTTCATTTTAAAAATAGGAATTGTAATTTCTCTCCTGTGGTGTAGTTGGTTTGCCCCATAATAGCTCCATATTCGCTTCTTGATTTTTGATCCATGTGTTGTATTTCGTACTTCATATAGAACTCCAAGACCTGTCAAAGACAAGCAAAATTCTCTACATACTTTGCATACCAAATCCTCAAAATCAGAGTCTATTGCATCACTGTAGATTTTAGAGCAGCTCAAATTTAGCCTAACTGCCAGACAACTGTAATCCTTTAAATGATGCATGAAAGACATCTCAAGCATGCAAGGGGTAAAGCAGCTTCCTATCAAGGGTTTAAAGAAGCTTCTTACCAATAATCTATATATATAAAAGAATAAGCCTCATTGCATAATTTATGGTACCTCACACACAGAACATAATTTATGTCTCCTCAGAAAACAAACACACATTGAACAGAATGCCTCATTACATAATTTATGTTGCATTAGGAGACACAACTCCCATTGGATGATTCAATGGGGGCATGTTTATCATACAGGGATTTGGCCCACCCCCTCCAGCCCGCCCACCACTATCCAACTGACAAAAAAAATATAGCTGCCACTCGCTCCTGAAGTAGGGGATATCAGTAACTTCTCCCGGTCCACACACACTCTCACTCAGGATCATGACCCCACAAACACACTGTTTCACCTCCCACAGATAATTGTAACCATACATACACCCTGTTTCAGTACAAGGGTGTAATGTTTCCATAAAATACAAATTCAGGGATAAACTTAATAGCAACTCTTTTATTTAAACGCTTTTCATCTCTTCAGTCAACCTCACTAAGTGTCTGTTTTCAACTGTCACTCCTCCACTTCCTGCTTCCTGATTCCCACCCTTTCTCCTTAAAGGGAGAGAGATGCTTTGCTGTATGTTACAGAGGGCAAGCCTCAAACACCACTTTCTATTTGTTCCCTCAGCATATTGTTATGCTGCCTTAACTGAAGAGCCACCGTGTGTTTTATTGCTATGTTACCTCAAAGCAAAGCAATGAGTTGCGTTCCCCTCTGGCACTCAAAGGGTTAAGTAACGAGGAGTTATTGCTCCCATTGGGTGATTCAATGGGGGAGTGATTTAAATCATGCAGGGAGTTGGCCTGCCCCCACTATCCAGCCCGCCCACCACTATCCAAGTAACTGAAAAAACAAAATGGCTGCCACTCGCTCCTACACCACAGACACAAACTCATCAGACAAAAAACACACTCACACTCTCACTCTATCATACACACTCAATCATACACACTCACAATAATTCACACACTCACACTCTCTCACTCACACTACACACAGTCAATCACACAAACTCAATCACACACACTCACACTCTCTCATTCACACTCACACACTCTCATTCACACTCACACACTCTCAAGGAAGAAGATAGGTATCGGTACAAATCTAGGTTGAAGGAGGCCAAATGTATTATTAGATGTGCCAAAGCACACACAGAGGAAAAAATTGCCCAGTCAATAAAAAAGGGGGATAAAACATTTTTTAGATATATAAGTGAAAGGAGGAAAACGAAACAAGGAATAGTTAGACTAAAAACAAAAGATGGAAACTATGTAAATGAGAATAAAGGGCTAGCTGACTGTCTCAATGAATATTTCTGTTCAGTTTTTACACAGGAAGATGAGGGGAAGGGACCTCTGTTAGAAAAAAGAAATGGCAAGACACGGGAAACATGCATATTTACAGAAGAAGAAGTTCTAATTCAACTTTCTAAGGTAAAAACAGATAAATCAATGGGTCCAGATGGGATACACCCAAAGTTATTAAAAGAACTTAAGTGTGTTCTGGCAAAACCTTTAACAGAATTATTCAATCAGTCACTAGCTACAGGAATAGTTCCAGAAGATTGGAAGGTAGCAAATGTAGTATCACTTCACAAAAAAGGTAGCAGTGAAGAGTCTGGTAACTACAGACCAGTAAGTCTTACATCAGTAGTGGGAAAATTAATGGAGACTATGCTAAAGGAAAGAATTGGTGAATATCTGAATTTGAACGGCTTGCAAGATACCAAACAGGATGTGTTTACAGCAGGAAGATCTTGTCAGACTAACCTTATAGATTTTTTTTGACTGGGTAACTAAAATAATAGATCAAGGGGGAGCAGTAGATATAGCTTATCTAGATTTCAGTAAAGCATTTGACACTGTCCCTCATAGAAGACTCATAAATAAATTGCAGTGTTTGGGTCTAGATGTAAAAATAGTGAAATGGATAAGGCAATGGCTGAGTGACAGGAGACAGAAGGTGGTAGTCAATGGAGAATATTCGGACGAAAGGAGTGTTGCTAGTGGAGTACCTTAGGGATCTGTACTGGGGCCCATTCTTTTTAATATTTTTATTAGTGATATTGCAAAAGGTCTTCAAGGAAAGGTATGCCTTTTTGCAGATGATGCAAAGATCTGCAATAGGGTAGACATTCCTGGGGGAAAAAGCCAAATGGCAAATGATTTAGGTAAATTAGAAGAATGGTCAAGAGTGTGGCAGATGCACTTTAACGTTGATAAATGTAAAATAATGCACTTGGGACATAAAAATCCAAAGGAAAAATATACCATTAAGGGTACTGTGCTGTCAGAGACAACAGAGGAAAGGGATTTGGGAGTAATTATTTCTAATGACTTAAAGGTAAGCAGGCAATGTAATAAAGCGATGGGGAATGCAAGCAGGGCACTGGGTTGTATAGCTAGGGGCATTAGTAGCAGAAAAAGGGAAGTAGTCATGCCACTGTACAGATCTCCAGTTAGACCTCACCTAGAATATTGTGTACAGTACTGGAGACCCCATCTCCAGAAGGATATTGATACTCTAGAGAAAATTCAAAGAAGGGCTACTAAAATGGTGACTGGTTTACAGGAAAAGAAATATCAGGATAGACTAAAGGATCTGAATATGTATAGCTTGGAGGAGAGAAGAGAGAGAGGGGATATGATAGAAACATTCAAATACATGAAGGGATTCAACAAAGTACAGGATGGAAGTATATTTCAAAAGAGTAAAAACGTTAGGACATAGTCTAGGCCATAGTCTAAAACTAGAGGGACACAGGTTTAGATGTAATGTAAGAAAGTTTTACTTCACTGAGAGGGTAGTAGACAAGTGGAATAGCTTACCAGCAGAAGTGGTAGATGTCAATACAGAATTTAAGCATGCATGGGATAGGCATAAGGCGGTCCTTAACATAAGAAAAGACCAAGGACCAAAAAAGGTTTGAGGTTGTGTGTTTTTTACACAGTAGGAAATTGGGCAGACTAGATGGGCCGAATGGTTCTTATCTGCCGTCAAATTCTATGATTCTATGATTCACACTCTCACTCATTGTCATACACCCTCTAACTCACACACTCTCACACTCACTCACACTCTCAATCACACACACTCACTCAATCACATGCAATCACTCACTCTCGCACTCACTCACACTCACACCCCAGGAGCCAGCATGATCCACCTTCAACCGTAGTTTCACTCACACTCGCTCACAACCCGGGAGCCAGCACGATCCACCTTCTACCATAGTATGTACAATTACCACATGCATTTCAACTACATGAATGAATGCCACTTACTCACACTCACTCACACCCCAGGAGACAGCACGATCCACCTTCCACCATAGTATCTGCAATTACCACATGCATTTCAACTATATGAATGAATGCCACAGTGGAGGCATAAATACAAACACAAACTCATCACCCCTTATGACTCACTTCTTTGTGTGTGTGTGTCTCTGTGTGTGCCTGTGTGTTCCTCACTGTGTGTGTTGCATGTCTGTATCGCACTCTATGTGTCTGCATGTTGTGCATTGCATGTATGTGTGTATGACTGTGTCGCTCTTTATGCATCTCATTGCGTGTGCATTTGCGTGTGTGTCTCTGTGTGTGTTTGTCTTGCATCCATGTGTGTGCATTAATTCCCTATATATCATGACGGGCAGCGCCCTCCCACATTGCTAGTTCTACTATAATAATAAATCAGAATTTCTGAAGTTAGATTTCATTGCATTATTTTATGAACTTTTGGGGGATAATATGTGAGATCTGAACTACACATACGTAACCAAATTATGAATCATATTTGATTGCTGAAGATAAGTATATGTTCTGAGATAACTGACACTCATCATTCTAACACTAAGTATTCAATCTTAAAGCAACCAATCACTTTAAAACAAACAACCATAAGGACAATTCTGGATGCTAAAGAGGTACAATTCTGGAGCAAACCAAACACTCCACAGGGGAAAAATATACATTCCGGAAATCTCCATTGATTTAAAAGGGGCTTTTAACCCCTTTTACTCATTGGGTAAAATGCCCATTTAAATAAATGGCCATTTTCATTTGTTCCCTACGGTGCAGATGGTTTGTTCCATAATTGCTACTCATGTCTGTATTCCTTCATAGTTAAATTCTATTCTTCTTTCAAATTACGTAACTGAGCATTCTAAAAATGTAGCCATCTGCACCTGACTTTGTATTACACATGATGTGTCATGGTTTAAGTGTAAAAAAAAACTATGGTTCCCTTGGAAAAGGAAGACACTGGGATATATTATACTTTGGATATGACAAAATCTTAAACTCTGACCTAGATAATTTCTGAATTTAGATTGAAAGAATCTCCTGTCTTGTAGAGCTTAAAGTATAAACTAGCTGCTGGAGAACTCAAAAGAAGATAGAGTAGATCAGCTTGGAAAATATAGTGAAAGGCTGGTACTCTGTTAGCCATACAAAAAGCAGGAATCTGGTAGAGTAAAAGTGATAGCATTATTGGCTCACTGAGTAGCTCTAGGATGCAAGCTTTCAAGACATGTTAGGTCTCTCCTTCGGTATATTTAGATTGAAAGTTGTATACAACTTACAATAGGAGACCAAAAGTACCTTGAATGCTTCCATCTTAGAGCACTCAGTTATCCTAAAAAGGTATTGTTTTTACTCTACCAGCCTTCTTCCTAGGCAAGCTATTCAATTGACAAGGTGCACTTACAAATAAAGCCCTTACATGTGTTAGTATAACAATGAATCACAGTAGAAAACAATCTGGAGGATTCTTGCGTTAACAGTTGTGCAATTGATTGAAACATGTGAGGAAGATTGTGATACCTTAGGAGCTATGCATGCGTATTCAGTTAATCAGACCAATAGATTCAATGGGAAATTATTTCACTTGTATATTTTCATGGGGAAAGTTATTCCAATTGAAGCTAGAGGCACAGTTATATGAACTCAACTCTAAGACACAGAGTGTTTGTGCGTGTGTGTGTGAGAGAGAGAGAGAGACAGATCAAAGAGATAGTTATATACCTGTATATGTTTCACCCAATAACTAAAGCTGCCTCGGTTAAAAGAAAATGAGTGAGGGAAAATTTCCAAGTAACTATTAGTGTGTCTTTAGGTAAATAGTGTCAACATAGACATCAAAAGGAAAAGCATTTCTCATAGAGTTTAATACATTAATACCTTTAAATGCTACAGCGCTGTCCAAATCTCATACACTCAGAAGGTTACAGTTAAATTCACTGTTGTAGATGGATTGGAGAGTGGAGTCTGGTGGATCCTCTCTCTTCATTTACTAAAGCAAGTATGAAGAATAGGCGGAAAGGGAGAATAGGGGGAAGTGAGGGATAGAGATGGAGATAGAGCATAGCAGAGTAGAATTCTAACTAATAACTGGTCAGTTGTGCTGGCCACTAGTAGATGCATTCCATAAACACAAATATAACTAAAATACATAACTAAAATATTATTGTTTTAACTCTTTCAAAATAATTTATTTTGTTATGAAGTGGCAGTTCCACTTTAAAACCAATGCTAAAGTTTTAACATAAAATAAAATATGGGAAATTCAGGGTTATGTTTTTGCATACATTAGTTATACACCCCTGCAGGGCCGGTGCAAGGATTTTTGTATACACAGACGAAGGTGCATTTTGATGCCCCCCCCCGACCTTGCCACAATCCCCTGCCCCCGCCCACATATTTACCTCCACACTCTCCCCACCTCCACATTGCCCCTTCCACAATGCTCCCTTCATCTCCACAATGCCCCTTCCACAATGCTCCCTTCATCTCCACAATGCCCCTTCCACAATGCTCCCTTCATCTCCACAATGCCCCTTCCACAATGCCCCCTCAACTCCATAATTCCCCTTCCACAATGCCCCCTCAACTCCATAATTCCCCTTCCACAATGCCCCCTCAACTCCATAATTCCCCTTCCACAATGCCCCCTCAACTCCATAATTTTCCTTCCACAGTGCACCTTCATCTCCATAATTCCCCTTCCACAACGCCCCCTCAACTCCATAATTCCCCTTCCACAATGCTCCCTTCATCTCCACAATGCCCCTTCCACAACGCCCCCTCAACTCCATAATTCCCCTTCCACAATGCCCCTTCATCTCCATAATTCCCCTTCCACAATGCCCCCTCAACTCCATAATTTCCCTTCCACAATGCCCCTTCATCTCCATAATTCCCCTTCCACAATGCCCCTTCATCTCCATAATTCCCCTTCCACAATGCCCCTTCATCTCCATAATTTCCCTTCCACAATGCTCCCTTTATCTCCACAATGCCCCTTCCACAATGCCCCCTCAACTCCATAATTCCCCTTCTACAATGCCCCTTCATCTCCATAATTCCCCTTCATCTCCCTACCTTGAGTCCCTGGTGGTCTAGCGGCATGCCACTGCTTAGAGCTCTGTGCCTCCTTCGGCACAGAGCTGAGGCTCCCGCGCGCTGCTCTCAGTAATGCAGAGCGCTGGGAGATGATGTCATCTCTCAGCACTCTGTATTACTACAGAGCCTGGGTCTCTCTGCGGTGTGTCACATAGACGCTACGAGGGAGCGCTGATTTACACTACCAAGCGCTCCCTCGCGGCGTCTATGTGACACACCGCAGGAGAAAAAAAAAAAAACACAACTTCCCTCTTTTCGGCGCCCCTCCATTGCGGCACCCTAAGGCAGCTGCCTGTTCTGCCTTAATGGCAGCGCCGGCCCTGCACCCCTGTGCTTTGTTCTTGTGATTATAGCTGATAAAACAATTGATACTCATCTAAAACATATGAAATGAAATGTGATTTATGAAACATAGGGAAGAGCATAATTAATGTTGCTAAAGATTGAATTCCAAACTTCCAAACTTCCTTGTTTTTGTCACTCTGTGTAAGAACTTTAGATGTGGCTTTAAAGTGGAACTGTCATTTCAACCATGCGTTAATTTCAATCATAGTAAATAGGAGATTTGTATTACAAGAAAAGCATAAAAGGGTGAGTATATAATCCATTCATATTGGGACTGCCATTATTTTTTTCTATATTTCACTACACACTTAAATTTACTTATTTTTGTGTACATTTTGGTACATAAAACTGTAAATAGAAACTCTGCTGATGTTATGCCCTGGTAAATCTCTGCCACTATATACTTTAAACAGTTTACAAAGAGTTTATTTATTTAAATGACTGCTTGAGAAGTCTCAAATATAGTATCACGGTCCCTGTGATTCCCTGTCAATCTTTGACTGTGTTACCTTTGCATTGGAGGAGGCTGATTGGCCCGCCCAGGATGTTCCTTTTTATACTGGCTCTTGGGCACTTGTCAGTTGCCCTTTCGTGGTGTTCCTGATCCTGCTCCTCGTTGCTGAGTTCCAGTGTCTCCTGTGTACCGACCCGGCTTGTCTGACTCATCCTCTGATCCTGCTCCGTGATTGACCCGGTTCTGGCTGACGACCCTGCTCCGTGATTGACCCGGTTCTGGCTGACGACCCTGCTCCATGATTGACCCGGTTCTGGCTGACGACCCTGCTCCGTGATTGACCCGGTTCTGGCTGATGACCCTGCTCTGTGATTGACCTGGTTCTGGCTGACGACCCTGCTCTGTGATTTCTCCGTTATCTGGCTGATGTTCCTGCTGCCCTATCGATCCGGTTCCGGTTGACGCTCCTGTCCTGTGTGCTGTTCTGGTGTTCTTGTGTTGCTCCGGTCGCTCCGGCGACATTCTGAACTGTTTAGTATCTCGCTGATCCTCTCTCTCTCTTCTGAGCTGTAGCTTGTGGTTGCCTTGCCATCCGCTGGCTGCTGAGCTGTTCTCTCCTGTACAGAACCAGATTAACCCGTGCAGTGCCTGTAGTCTCCGGTTACGTGCCTCATATATCGCTTGCCAAGCCTCTGGTTACCCTTTGAGCCGCTACTCTCAGTGCCTTTAGACCAAGCCATACTATCACTCACAGAGCATCGTCTGTCCAGTGTTCGGTGTGCACCGTGACCGCGCCGGCTGGCACTGATAATCTATCCGCTCTTGCTGTGTGGATTCTGTGCGACACCGGAAGGGTGTCCTGGCTCTGGCTCACATACGCTCAGGGTATACGTTATCTCCTGCACTTCCCACTGCTTCGGCTCATTGTAGCTTGTGCAGCAACAGTCTATCTTGGCATCCTAAGGGTGCTTGGGCACAATCCAATTGGCACACGCAGGGTTACTACCAATTCACGTTAAGGGCGATTCAGGTTCTGGTTACTTCAGCTCTGGCAGTAGCATTCCTCCTAAGTCCACGGTGGTGGTATTGGCTCAGCTCTGGGCAATAGGTGTGCTCCATTTTTCTACCTTGAGAGTGATTCAGTGCAGACACTTTACTTCTTTCTCATCATTCAGAGACTATTATCCAGAGACTGTTATCATATCCTGGGCGTTGGCCAATCTAAGACTGAGTTACTCCAGTTGCTCCTGTTAACACTGTGGGGTTATCCCCAGTCTATATATACATATATTCCTATCTTTGTATTGCACTTACTTTGTCTGTATTTGCCAATACTGTTTATACCTGTGCTGGCCCCTAGGGGCACTGTTCTATTATCCTGGTTCAATAAAACTGTGTTTTTACTTCATACCCTGGTCTGAGTGTCAGAAAACCGTAACATATAGCTAAAATGTTAACTATCATCTCTATTGACTTCTGTCTGTGTGAGACGTGGAATGTGGGAGCTTTAATTCAGGCAGAGGTTCAATTATATCACAAAGTGGTGGCCACCATACAGACACAGTGTACTGCCCAGGCATTTTAGAGTTGTATCGGTCAGATTATTGGATATTGAGGGATGTTAGGAGATAATCTCACTGAAACTTAGAAATGAATTATTGACAAGAAAACAAATATTTTTGAAGCTCACACTATGCATTTTAAAGTAGAATCAATTCATTTAATTCATTAAGTTATGAATGTTTTATAGACCCAGTAGGAACATTTTGCTGAGATTTACTTTGACAAGTACACTAGGAACTTATGATGTTTTGACCTTTTTGTCTAATAGCGATGTCATACACTCTCCTGATTAATGAGTCACAAAGTAATTATATGTAATGATCAATTTAGCACATCATTCATCCAGACCAATAATTATATCATGTGTAATGATTGTATATTTTAAATATTGGAAAGAAAATGTAACGTCATAAAATCCTACATACAATTTTAAAGTGATAGTAATGTCAGAAAAATAGTATTAACTATATGGTAGATACAATTAAAAGAGATTACTTGCATTTATTCGTATAATTAGGAATTAAAGTTCTCCGCTCCCTCCCCTTTCTGCTTGACGAGCTGTAAAGCTGTCAGAAGCAGATTCTGGTTCCTGGATCAGACGACGGCTCTTCAGCAGTGCCAACATAGCAATACCTAAAAATAAATACTTCATCGGAACGGTCTACAACGTGTGCCTGGTTTGCAAGCACACGTTGTAGACCATTCCAATGAAGCATTTATCTTTAGATATCGTTAAATTGGTGCTGCTGAGGAGCCGCATCCAGACAAGCGACCAGGATCTGCGTCTGACAGCTTTGCAGCTCATCAAGCAGAAAGGGGAGGGAGCGGAGAACTTTATTTTCCTATCTCTCTCAAACCATAATGGTTTGAGAGATACGAATAAGTGCAAGTACTCTCTTGTATCTACTTTTTTCTGACATTACTATCCCTTTAAAGGTAGATAACTATTTTTTTTTGCATATTAATGATTGAACCTCTCTAGTAAACACATGTGAAACATATCTAAATGTTGCAATTTTATGGATCTTGAATATAACCTCTCTTTGGAACACATACTATGATTAATTACCGACTTTGAGTAACTTAAAGGGATAGTAATACTTGAAAATAAGTTTATTTTATATTGTAGCCCTTAAAAAAACATGAAAAATTTTATGGTTTGGGAGATATTAACATGTAAAGTATAGAAAAATTATCTTTTCCTGGCTGTTTCAGCCAAGTCTGCATCTAGTGGACAGATTTGGAATTCGGTCCACAGAGCAACCGGTAGCTCTTTAGCAGTGCCGAGGTCACGATCTTTGAAAAGAACTACTTAATTGGAACTATCTACAAAGTGTGCCTGGCTTGAAAGCACACTTTGTAGACCATTCCTATTAAGAAATTCTTTTTAAAGATGGTGATCTCAGCACTTCTGGAGAGGCACAGCCGGTCCCGGGACCGGATTCCAAATCTGAAGGGTGGAGCAATGACGTCACTCCAGGGGAAACTGTCTTCTGAATATCTCCCAAACCATAAAGGTTTGGGAGATAAGACTTATATCATTTTTCATGTTTTTTTAAGGGCTACAATGTAAAATAAACTTATTTTCAAGTATTACTATCCCTTTAATCTCCTTGTATTTGTTATAAAAACAATTACAGAGTGAAATTTCTTTAAAAATTAACAAAAACTCAAACTATTACCTGAATAAACATTTTCTAATTTTAAAATAATATATTTATTTGTAACTTAATTTTACCAATTATTTAAGCCATCTAGATGTAGGACTTAAAATCCTAAACAAATCCACAAGCAAACTTAAAAAATCAAGATGTTACTCCAGCCAGTGATGCAAATGAATGTCTAACAGGTTTTCACTTGGTATATACTATACTAGTGTAAAAGCCAGTGTACAAGGGCCAGGGTCCAGGTGATGTTAACCCAATGAGTGCCAGAGGGGCACGCAATGCATTTCTATGTATTTGGGCAGTCTCTACTGTGCATGACGGCTTCTGACAAACATCCTAGAGAATTATTATATAGGATGTATGCACTTCACCATGGACCTTGCACACAAGAATAAAGGGGAGTGATTCTAGGGTGTACTAGCAGCCCCACAGGGGACAAGTTCAGATCCCCCATTGATTTAAATAGGACTTTTAATCATTTGCATGCTACAGTGGTTAAAAGCCCCATTTAATTTAATGAAAATGTGGGTATTGTTATTTATCTCTTACAGTGCAGTTGGTATGTCCCTAAATTATTATAGGGGAGAGAACTAAAAGTTTGTTATAATGGTGAAATATGTCTGGCAATGTGTAGAAATCACTTCTCCATGGAGAATAAGACCTGCTTTGCCATATGCTCTAAGAATTAAGTATGCAAAGGAAAGGGTAGAGACTTTGATTATTAGCATATGGTATGGGCATAAAGCTACCAATGTATTGGGGATGGCAAGGGTGGAGCAGACATTATACCTTCACCTTCAAACTTCAGCACCAAGGAAAGCAGCCGATCTTACTTAGAGCTATGTGTTGCACACCCCTAACGCAATCAAAGTGTAGTTGAAAATATTTATAAATTACAAGACTTCAAGCTCTTGAAATCACATCCACAGAGCAGCCGCCTCCTCCTAGCCACCGGCTGTTCCATGTAAACAACAGGGTGCGGACAATCATCTGATAAATGTAAACAGTGCAGAGCCGATTACCAGCTGTTCATTGTAAACAGTGCAGAGATATGCTGACATCTAAGGGCTCCAATCAATTTGTATTGCTGTTGTATATGTGTAATATGTAGCATTCAGCATTGTAAGTTTATCAGAGCCCTCGTATGCTGGCATAGTTGTCCTCTGTTTACACTGATCAACAGTTATGGAAAGATCCCCAATTTGTCATCGTCAGGGAGGTGAATTTGTTGCTTTGACCTCCAACAGCATCTAGCTATTGAAGCTAACTGCATGTGGCGAAAAGCCACATTTACACATAAACACACCCTTAAGAATGTCAAAATGGCTCATTAAGCCAGATTTCAATATGCAAATGATCCACTGGTGAAATATATGCTGCAACATCATGGATCTGGTGAACTCATGGAGAAAGTAGGGATGAGATGGGCCACCATATCACCAGATTGGAAGAAGGGTGCATCTCCTCCACTTTTCTTTTGAACATAAAGACCTATGACTTTGATTACGCTGCAGTTTATAAGTGTTATCAGTTATTTGTGTCTAACAGGTTCCCATTGAAGTCTATGGAGAAATGTGTAGATAAAACCCTTGATAAAATTAACAACTGCAACATAATTTAGGCGTATGTCCTTTAAAAGAACATTTGAGGATGGAATTCAGTGATAACATTTCCTACTTTAAAAACCTCAAACCTTGCTTGCTCCTTGATTTTGTCTTATGTTCAGTCTTTTGCCTATCCCATGCATGCTTAAATTCTGTCACTATATTAACCTCTACCACTTCTTTTCATAAGTTATTCAACTTATCTACCACCATCTCAGTGAAGAAAAACTGTCTTACATTACATCTAAATCTCTGTCCTTCTAGTTTTAGACCTCTTGACCTAACATTTCTACTCCTTTGAACTGTACTCCCATACTGTACTGTGTGGAATCCCTTCCCTGTATTTGAATGTTTCTACCATATCCCCTCTCTCTGTTCTCTCCTCTGAGCTATACATGTTTATAGCCTTTAGTCTATCTTGATATTTTTTTCTCCTAAAAACCATTCATGCTTTTAGTAGCTCTTCTCAGAATATCTATATACCTCTGGAGATGGGGTCTCCAGTACTGTACAGAATACTAAATACACAATATTTTAAGAGTTTCTAGAATGCTTCCTCCATATGTAATTGTATTACTAGTCATTGACTTTTAAAGCTGAACTTTCACCTTACTTCAAGTTTGCATATTTGGAAACTACAATAAAAACTGCCTATGTGTCTATCACAGTGCCCGTGCTATTTGGCGACATTCTGTCAGTTTCCACTCCTGCCTAACGCCTATTGGCTGCACTGTTATTGTCCCGCCCAGTATTTGTCTTAAATACTGGGTTCTGGCACTTCTCCAGTGCCCTTTCATGGTGTTTCAGTACCAGCCCTTGTTCCTATTATTAGTGTGATCTCAGTGTACCAACCCGGCCTGCCTGACGACTCTGCATCTTGTTCCTGCCCATGTACCGACCCAAACTGTCTGACAAGTCTGCATCTCTTTCCTGCTCCGTGTACCGACTTGGATTGGCTGATGTTCCTGCTTCGTGTACCGACCCGGCCTGGCTGACGTTCCTGCTCTGTGTACCAACTCGGATTGGTGGAAGTTCCTGCTCTGTGTACCGACCCGGCCCGGCTGACGTTCCTGCTTGGTGTCCCGACTCAGACTGGCTGACATTCCTGCTCTGTGTGTATGGTTCCAGCCCGGCTGGGCTATTGTGGTTGCATTCCTCTCCTGCATGCCTTATCCAGTCTCCGATTGGGGTGGTGTCAGGACCCTTGCTGTCTCCGGACAGTTTGCTGCAGTCTGGTCTCCATTGCCTCAGTGTCGCCCAGGCGACATTTCTGTGCGTCCTCTCTCCCGTGCAGTCTCCAGTTGGGTGCCTCCTGGGGCAAGTTGCACAGTCTCCGTTACTGCTACGGCAGTGTCCAAGTTGCTCAGTCCCCGTTACTGCTACGGCAGTGCCCAAAGTTCCTCAGTCTCCGTTACTGCTACGGCAGTGCCCAAGTTGCTCAGTCTCCGTTACTGCTATGGCAGTCCTCAAGTTGATCTGGTCTCCATTACTTTTGGGTGTTACTCGATTTTGTGCTCTCTCCTTTTGATTGAGCTTCTTAAAGGGCCTTGTACTATTAGGGCCTGTCAATACTCTCGGCCTAATAGTAACCCATTCAGTGCTGTCCAACTGAGAATCACACAAGAACTGCCTGACCTGTGTCAGTATATTGAACTCTGGATTACCTGCATATACTGGACCCGTGTGGGCTTACCTCATTATAAGCTGTCTTGTGTCTGTATTATATTGTGTATATATTACAGGACCCGTGAGGGTTATTGTTATTATCATTGTTCAATAAAATTGTGTTTTAGCCAAACCTACTGTGTCTGTGTGTCAAATAAACCGTTACAGTGTCATGTTAACCATAAGTCCAACAGATGTATAGTTTATGAGACATTCACACTTAATTCTGGGCAAAATGAAACATAACATTTCCTGTTAATGCACATGACATATTACTGATTAATCTTCATTAGCATATGAAATGGCACTGACTAGCTTAATTAGCATACGAGAATATCACTGATACCACTTGGCTACAGTAAAGGGCGTACATTAGCATATGGTAACAAATGTGAATATCTCCTTAACCGTACATTTGCTGGTCTTTACTCTTTTGTCTAACATGACATATAGGCAGATTTTAATGCAATGTTTAAACATGCAAACCTTAATTATGGTGAAAGTTACATTTTAAGTACTTTTAATGTTTTGCAATTTAATAATAAATCAACTACGCTATATAGGTGTTACTCTTTCTTCCCTTTCCATCTCCCCCTTTCCTGCCCCTCCCTTGTTTTATTCTGTATTTCAATCATGTGGAACTAACACCTCTAATAATAACTTCACACTTACTTTACTATGGACAGGAGATACTATTGGCCTCAATGAATTTTGCCATTATTCCTTTGTTAAACAGATTACATCTTGAATCAGTCCTTGATGACAGGTCCATGGAGACAGACATGACAATTATTGTCAGGTTGTAAAAACAGTATCAGGCAGAATGCATGAGCCTACTTAACCCTTTAACAAACAGTGGGGTCAGCAATGCCTCAAGGAACGATATGTTGCACACCCAATGTTTCTTAAAGGGCTAAAATGACCATATACAGTGATCCGAGTTTGAGGTCCTGTAGCCCTGCTAGCAACTGTCATGTCCGCTGCAGCAAACATGGGGGTAGATTTAAAGGCAGCCATTAGGGAAAAAAATCACTAACGGGTGCGTTAAGTGACATGTTGCAATTCAAAGATCCGTCTAAAGACCAGCTAACGGCAGTTGTAGAATCCTTACGGCCGATACACTTACGTGCATTCAGACGCATGGAAAAACATACCCCAGAGCTATTCAAAGGCTTGCGGTACTGATAACGGCTGAAAAAAAGACACACCTAACGGCTAAAAGTTAAGACCCACTTTTTTTAGCCGTTAGACACTTAACGGCCAAAACAAAACACCCGTTACATAGGAAAATACACAAAAGGCTTACCGCACAACCATGTAAATGGGAAAATTAACCCGTGCAATGCCAAAACAACACAAAAACATGGACACACAACACAAATCACTATACACACAACAACAACCAACACCACAGGGACAACGACACACAAAAAAACAACAACACAACATGGCACGGAACAATGGGGGTCATCACACAAAGCGGACACCTGCAAATACAAGCTCACCTGGGCAACATCAACACGCCACCTGCACCCCACAACTGCATGTCCGCAAATGGCACACACAGAACAAGCACAAAACACCACATCTTATAACACACACACACCTGCAAACACTTACCTGGACAAAAACAACTCACCATTGGTCAGCACTCACCTCATCACCACACCCACACAACGCCCTAGCAAGTACTTAAAGGGACAACTCAACACACTCACTTGTGGCTTGTTTTCCACTCAGGGAGGGAGAGAGAGAGAGAGAGAGATAGATAGAAAGATAGAGACAGATAGAGAGAGCAAACAGTATGTTGGGTTACATATTGTTGCGAAGGCTGCGGAGAAGGCTTGCAAGGGAGAGAGCTGGGGAACATCAGCAACCTCCAAGCATGCCTGATCAACAGCCACCACCTGTTGCAAGTGAGGAGGCTCTGGCTCAGCAGCCACACAGGAGCCCATCCCCACCTGGAGGGCACAGGATGTATAGACGACCACCAAGGCCCAGGGTATACCGCCCAAGGGTCACCCTTTTTGGAATGACCGATGATGAGGTAATTGATCGCTACAGGTTGAGGCCTGACAGCATCATTGCCTTGTATGAGGTCATCAAGGAGCAGGTGGATCCCATCTACATCCACAACCATGCCCTAACTGGCCTGCAGAAACTACTCTGTGCCATGCACTTCATGGCAAGCGGGCCTTCCAGTCCACAGAGGGTTACGCATCTGGCATGTCACAGGCCACATTCTCCAGGGTGCTGGCCCAGGTCCTGCCAGCCCTCAAAAGCAAGGCCAGTACCTATATACATTTCCCCACCACCGACATGGACTGGATACAAGTCAAGCAGGCCTTTTACGCCAGGGGAGGCATGCCCAGGGTCATGGGTGCTATAGATTGCACCCATGTCCGAATTAAGGCCCCAGCACGTGACGCACAGATATTCATCAACAGGAAGAACTTTCACTCCATCAACGTGCAGATGGTGTGTGACAGCCAGATGAGGATAATGAATGTCTGTGCAAAGTATCCTGGCAGCTCACATGATTCATACATTCTCCAAAACTCCTCAGTCCACAGAGATTTCGAGAATGGAACTTTTACAGGGGGATGGCTTTTGGGTGAGTTCACAATACAAAATCACATCACATACACAGGCGTACACACAACGCTGCTTAGCATGCTCCTGACCCACAGCTACTACGTCTACCACACAAAACATCATTCACACAACATGTGCTCCCTGTCTCACCATGTCACTCACATTAGACAGGTGATGCTGGCTATGGATGCAAGTCCTGGCTACTGACCCCACTGGCCAATCCTCGAACACATGCCCAGGAAAGCTACAACCAGGCTCATGGCAGAACGAGGAATGCCATTGAGCGGACCTTTGGCCTCCTCAAGTCAAGATTCCGATGTCTGGACCACTCGGGGGGAGCACTGCAGTATGCACCTGGAAAGGTGTGCGACATCATTGTGGCGTGCGCAATACTGCACAACATCGCAGTGGACACCAGGCTGCTGGAGCACATCCAGGCCCCCCCCATACAGGAAGTGCCCATGGACATCGGACACGTTGAGGAGACCCTGAGAGGGACACAGATCAGAGACAGGCTCATCACGGAACACTTTACATGTGAGTATAACACAGGCATGCAAACAATCCATGCAAGTCCCCCATCAGTCCTGTGACACTAACCACACTGCACATTTTGTTCTGTCTCACCCCACAGGAACAGTGACACAGCACTGCACTTGCAGCGGACGTGGCAAATTGTGTGTGTGGACTCAAAAACCATCCTCCATTCCACTCCCCACGTTGACATACAGACCCCAAGGATATCACGCACACCCTCAGGAGAAACAAGGTACAACACATAACCCATGTTCATCGCCTTACAGGGCTTGATTGACAGCAGCTAACTTGATTTGCCATGAGCATAGCCAGAGCAACCATGCTAGCCTTGTAGCGAAAGAGTGTTATCCAATGCTATGCATTGGATAATACTCCGTCACATCAGGGGTTAAAGGGCCATTGGACTCAATATGGGACCTGTACTGTGCTACAGCTGAGAAGAGCAGCACAGGGGTGGATGTACAGTGGTATGGGCACACAATGTAGAGGTCATGAGACGTAGATCAGATTACCAGGGACACCATGCTGACCTGTGAGTGTGCAGACATATGTGCCCCCGACATGAATACACACATCAACAAATGTGTCCTAACAGTTCCATGGAACAAATGACATTGGGCTGCCACTGTCACATTAACAGTGGCAGCCCAAATTCATTACTTCCATGGAGCTCTCAGAACACTTGTTAATGTGTGTATCCATGTCAGGGGCACATATCCATAGGGCTGGGGCACATGTCCTTAGTTCTCCACATAATTGGTTACAGATGAGTACACAACACATTGTCAAGCAATGGTTTGTGTACTCACCTGTAACTGTGAAAATTGAGGGGATCAAAAAGACTAAATTGTTGTTGCTTGATGATCAGTTCAAGTCAACTGCTCCAAATCCTGTCCTCTTCTTCCACAGGCATCCGTAACATGATCCATCCTTGAACTGAAGTTCTTCTATGTGACTGGATTGATGTCTTGACATCACCTTCATGGAGATCACCCCTTGCTGTTTATGTTGATGTTGTTGGTGATGCAAAGTTTGACCTGAGGTTCACACAAACCTCTACTGGATCATTTTCATATAGACACAGAAAACACTAATTCCTGAGTTTTATAACCTGTACAGTTAGGATGCTCAGCTACAGAGTTGTCAAACCTTGTGGACAACACATGAGCTGGGCAGCAGTGTTACTAAAGTACTATTTTTTTGTTTCAAAGTACATTTAGTGTTCTCATACAGGTGTTCAATGCATATAGGCAATACACAGAAAACACATGTACATCCTAATGTACTTTGAGACACAATAAAGATGAACCATCACCATTCTATCTGTGTCTGTAGGAGGATATATTTGAGAACACAGTTGTCAATGCGTTACCACACCCAGGGTAGAGTATCCCCATACATGGAAAGGCATCACCCATATCACAGGACTCCACCACTTGTTTGCAAGTGAGTGGACTCAGTGATGTATTCACGCTAACAGATGGTGGCAGTGATACACTAATGTGTTGTGGGAGTGATAAAGAGGTGATAAAGGGGACATACTTCCACAGTGAATTCCTGTCCACAGTTAATGTGTTGCTCAGTATAATCAATGTTCAGTGATATTGCTCCACTGGGACATATCACAGTACATGACCAAGTGGACAAGTGTTTTCACTGGGGAAGTCTGTTACACCCTTAGAAAAAACAACAAGTCAACTTACTGGAGGCCCCAATGCTCACCCCAGGATATCAATGTGTGTGCTACACATTGAAATCCTAGGTTGAAAACATTGGCTTCCCCAGTCAGTCTGTTGCACAATGAGTGTGTGAATCCAAGACAATATGGATACATGTCCCATTTATCTGTCCTGCTTGTTATCTCACCGCTAAGCCGTTTGTTTGGTTATCCCCTTAACCCTCTGAGTGCCAGAGTGGTACCCAACGCATTTCTTTGCAATGCGTTGCCTACCACTCTGGATATCAAAGGGTTAAACACTACATATGATGTAGATGAATGTTCAATGTTGTACCAAATGTTGGGCTAAGGGGAATGTTTTGTTATGCAAAATCAACACACAACATTGCCATATAACACAGTTGTGTAATATGGCAACAGGGATGTTTTTACAGTTGATTTTGTACAACGATGTGTGTGTGAACCCATGTTGTAACATCCCACAAACATCTTACCTAGGCAGGAGTTGTATTCACTGAATTGTTTGGCAATGCATTGGAGACAACTCTGCCACCCAAATCTATGACCAAATTCAAAGCAGATCAGACAGGGTTCAAAAGCACAATGTTCCTTTATTCAGGGGAAATTTAACATGTTGGGCATTTTATTTTTTTTTCTTGGGGGGGGGGGCTTAGACTGTGTGGCAGAAGTGGATAACCTGGATGATCTCCTGGTCACCCTTTGCCCCCTAGGTGTGGCTTCGGGGGTCACATTAGAGGGGGTGGTGGGGGCAGTGGATCCCTCTGTGGAGCGCAGGTTTTCCCTCTCCAAACGTAAGTCCTCCCTGCGGTTCAGCTCTCTCAACTCTACCAGTAGCTGTGCAAGCAGGTCCATCACCCCCGTGTGTAGCTGATGGAGTTGAGTGTTGATCCTCATGACCTCCGACTCCAGGGCATGGATCCTTGCCTCTATCCTGTTAGTGTTTATACGGGATTCCCTACGGCTCCTGGTGATGTTGTCATTGGTGCGGAGGCTTGACCTGAGTAGTCTCCTTTGCAGAGCCATACACTCAGCTTCCATCCCCGTGGGCCGTTCACTGCTGGTGATGCTTGTGCCTGGTGAATCAGCTGCTGCTGTGTCCTCCTCTGCTGGTGCTGTATCCTCCTCTGCTGGTGCTGTGTCCTCCTCTGCTGCTGGTGTGTCCTCCTCTGCTGGTGCTGTGTCCTCCTCTGCTGCTGCTGTGTCCTCCTCTGCTGGTGCTGGTTGTGCTGCAGATGGGTATGTGCCCACCACATCAATTGACCCACTGCTGCCCACCGATGTCTGTGCTGGTGGAGGTGGTGGGGTAAACACGTCCCTTCGCATAGGCTGTTGGGGCTCCCCAAGCAGGCCCAGGTGTTGGTAGTCGAGTGGCCAAGGGTCAAACCTTGGCCACTGGTATGTGCTTGGCCCCCACCTAGGATCATACCTGGGGCCATGCTGGGGAGCCATCCAGAAGGGTAGGTCAATCTGTGGGTATGGCCCGTATTGGGTGGTGGCCACATCACCGGGCAGCCATTGCCTCCCTGGTGGTGGTGGTGCTGCTGCTGCTGCTGGGGGATAATAGCTCCTGGAGGTGGTGGGGGGCATCCAGTCACTGTAATAAGTCGGTGCAGGCAGAGTTGGTGCAGGCAGAGTTGGTGCAGGCAGAGTTGATGCAGGCAGAGTTGGTGCAGGCAGAGTTGATGCAGGCAGAGTTGGTGCAGGCAGAGTTGATGCAGGCAGAGTTGGTGCAGGCAGAGTTGATGCAGGCAGAGTTGGTGCAGGCAGAGTTGATGCAGGCAGAGTTGGTGCAGGCAGAGTTGATGCAGGCAGAGTTGGTGCAGGCAGAGTTGATGCAGGCAGAGTTGGTGCAGGCAGAGTTGATGGAGGCAGGGTTGGTGCATCCAGCTGGCCAAGAGGTGTGGATGTCGTTGGGTACGGTGCCCACTGGCTGGTCCCCTCCTCCAAATACTCCTCACTGGGTGGTGAGGTGGCCTCCTCCATGGGCTCCTGATGTGCTGGAGACACATAACCTGTGTGGAGGATTGAGATTGTGTGATCAGTAAACTTAGCCATGATGGTGTCAAATTGATATTAATACTTGAAATGTGTAAAGGAACATATATGTTGTATGGTGTATCCCCCTGTGTGAAACAACGGTACTCCTACTGGTGATGGGTGTTGTATTCTACATGTATTGCAGCTCAGAGTTGAATTCCTTTGGTGCCACATCCCAGTGGCCTGAAATTGTACATTTGCGCTGTTGCCACATCATCCTTTGTGGATATCTGCTCCCTGGACCAAAGCTAGCCAGAGGATGGTCTGGCAACATTGGCATAGTACATTTTCAGGCCACACTGATATTGTCCATGGAATATTCAACTTTGAGCTGTTATACTCTTGTGATGAAACACCTTTCAGTAGTGGGGATACCCTTGCATTACCCGGTGGATCAATCCTATGACATGTATTTTTCCTTTCACATTTTAGGTATTACTATCTCTTTAACGGGATAGCAATGGTTAATTTCACCTTGATGTAACATTGCAGGCATCATAGAGAGATGTTTAGAAAGATGTTGCTGTATGTGACAGCTGGAGATGTCAGTCATTTGACCACACGGAGGCTCTTCAGCAGACTCCACATTGACCCATTTGGAGATAACTACATCTTTGCCATTGTCTACTAAGTGTTCCTGGTTTGTAAGCACGCTCTGTCGACCATGTCAATGATGGATCCATCTCCAATTGTTTCAATTTTGGGTCTGCTGAAGAGCCTCCGTGTGGTCATATGACTGACATCTCCAGCTGTCACATACAGTAACATCTTTCTAAACATCTCTTTATGATGCCTGCAAGGTTACATCAAGTGAAATTAACCATTGCCATGCCAAGGTACACAGTGAGGAATATGGTCTGATATGTGTGTATATGTACCTTTCATACGGGTACAAACATATCCTTGATAGATATGAACCCAGAGATCTGTTCAGAACATGTGATTGTCTAACTGCCTATATATGTACAGCCATCACAAATGAACTTTCATAGATACAAGTGATACCCATCCAAGTAGGTGTAATATACTGGGTATATGTACTCTGATGATGATATCAATATGAGTTATTTTGTTGAGGGTGCACATATATGGGCAGTTGGACAATCACACGTACTGAACCGAACTCTGGGTTTACATCTTGTTGGGACCTATTTGTACCCATTTGAAAGGGACATATCCACATACAAATCTGGTTGTTTTTCTTTCTGTACATATCTTTTTGGAATAGATCTGCAGTGTGATTCAAGTAGTATTCATCCCTATGTTATCAGTTCATCCCGTACAGTGCTGGATTTTGTCAGATTAGACATGTCCCTCTCTGGTTGTCATGATGGTATCCTATGCATTGCATTGTGATGCATGGGATACCACCGTGGCAATCAGGGATTGATGTACATTACAGGATTCTGTCCATGAGGTCTGTTCAAGTTGAATCCTGAGGGGCAACAATCAAGCCAGTATTGAAGGATATCATTGATTGAGGCCTTTTTTTTCCTGGATCAGCCCATCCATCCTTCTGTGTGAGGCAGCCAGACCCGATCATAGATATCCATAATCCCTGGCCTGTTATTGACCAAACCTCAATGGTTCATATTTGGTTCCCATATGTATCCTGCAAATAGTGTCTGTTGTACCATCCATCCATGGCATCAGCACTCCTGAGGATCTATATGTGAATCAAATGTGAGCTATGTAAATTGAAGTTAGAGTAAATGATTGCATACACAACACCAAGGCCAACTTTTTCACCTTTACTTATGTGTGATTGTTTTTGGCCTGTGTGTTGCACATACAAGCATTTATTCTCTGTGGCACTGTGATTTGTGACCTGATACATCCTGTTGGTGATTCAGTAAGCGGTTAAGTGGACCTGATGAACTGATTATGATGCTGACTTCTCCGCTGACCTCATTTCCCCATCTGCAATGTTTTCTATGGAGTCCACACAATGGGGCCTGTGCAGCTTGAATCCTGTTATTGGATGTTCTCCATAGACTAACATTGTAATTGGTAAAGTGAGGGTATGCAAGTGTCAAATTCTCTCCATCAGCTCTTTTTGACCGCTTAGTGAATGTCCCCTATGTGTCATGTAATTGTTAACCTATCGACATGTGTTTGTTGTCTGGTTAACCCTTTGAGTACCAGAGGGGTTGCCAAAGCATTGTTGATCGATGCATTGATGATCCCTCTCGCACTCATGGGGTTATGTGCTGGATTCCCTGTGTGAACATGGGTAACACTGTGTGACAACAATTGTGATGTTTGACATACAACACTTTACTGAGCATGGTTTGTGTGTATTGTGTGTGATGAGCACAGCAACATGAGGGTTAACCAGGGAGTTGGACAGGTTTTGGCCTTGTTGAACATTGACATTTGTCCTTGTCTTGATTCCTGTTTAAACCCTCAGGGTGCTGTGTTGGTGCAATTGTGTGGTTGAATGAAGGGCAGATGTTGGGATGTGAGTGCTTGTTTGTGATGGGTGTGTGGTTTGGGGTGGTGTGTGGTTTTGGGGTGATGCACTTACCGGTGGTGTGGAGGCTCCTCTCCTCCCCAGTGTCTGATCCTCCAGGGACCCCCTCAATGAGGGTAGACGACAGTGTCTGCCGCAGCCTCTCCTCCCATGCGCTGAAGGTGATGGGGACAGGTGGCCCACCTCCGGTGGCTCGGGCGTGCAGGGCGGCATCCCCCATCTTCCTCTTCACCTGCCTTTTGCAGTCGCCCCATCTCTTCTTTATTGAGTCCACATCCCGTCTGCAGGTGGCCACCGCATTAACTCTGCTGCAGATTTGACTCCAGGCAGCTCTCCTCCTCGCAGACAGGCCAGGGAGTCTGTCCCCCGGGAAGAGGACACTCTCCCTCTCCAGCACAGCCTCCACGAGGGCCGTGTTTTCTTCCTCGGTATATCGGGGATCCCTGAGCCTGTCCCCCTCAGCTCCGGCATGCGAGGAGTCAGACCCGGAGTGTCCTGCCTGCTCTGCCCCTGCCTGTGTGTGGTGGTCCCCAGGCACTACCCCTCGTCCCACTGCAGGATCTGTCCCTCTTCTTCTTAGTGTGCCTGTTCTTGTGGGCCTGGTCCCCCTCCGCCCTGCGTATCTCCCTCTCCCACCCCTGCTCTGCTGAGGGATCCCCTCCTGACCTTCCTCCTCCTCCTCCACTAGTCTCCCCATCCCTCTCTCCTGTCCTCCTCTCCTGGCCATCATTCACCCAGTCACACCCAGGCACTCTCACACGCCCTCACAGACACACTCGATCCCACTCACTCTCTGTCACACACTTTCACTCACGGATTCACACTGTAAAAATAAAGTTTAAAATGTGTAAGGTGTGATGAAAAAAAAAAGACTATGTGTATGTATGTGTATGTGTTTGTATGGATGTATGTGCTATGTGCAAAAGTATGCTATGTGTCTATTTAAATGTAACTCTCTCCTCTCCAAAATCCTTCTACCTTACTCCTCTGTATGCTTCTCTCTCTATCTCTCTCTCTCTCTCTAAATGCTATCCTCCACTCCTGGGTCCTGTGCTCTAGCTTGCTGAAACTCGAAACACAGACAGGGTGTAACCGTTATTTTGAGGTATATATAGGTGTATTTGAACATTTTTGATACTTTGGGGCCTTGGGATTGGCTGTAGGTTTGAATTTTGTTTGTGCATCTATCAGGGTTGCTAGACAACGGCAGCCGTAATGTAACATTTTGAGTTAAGTTGTGTTTTAACGGGTGTTTGGGACGCACAGTGATGCAAAATCAGGTGCGACGCTGGTTTTTGTTTAACGTGTTTTTGTAGTGCCTACGCCCGATAGCTATTCTTGAACGCTTACCTTTGAATCTGCCGTAAAACATGTGTTCTTTGCGGCCGACGTGCCTTTTTTACTTAGCGGATGGTTTAACGGCTGCCTTTAAATCTAGGCCATGGCATCCAGGACTAATGTGACTAGGAACAAACCTACCCTTGAAGTGACAAGGCTCTATAGAATAAGTATCCTAACCAGGATGCAGTCTCTTTTAGCTCACTAGTGCCTTTCACAGAGAGGAAAAATCCTAAAGCACATTATACTGATCCTCCCAAAAGGCAGTCCAGCTATGAAGTGCCAGGTAATTCCTCTCTGAATGTCACGGTTTCTCAATAACCATTCAGGAGTCAGTATGATATAGTAAAAATAATTTTAATGAAAAACACAATATAAGGTATAACACATAATAAGACTACTGAAAAGAGGCAGGGGGTCACGAGCCAAGCTAGCGATACTATCAGAAATAGTAAACTGACAAGGATGGACCTCACTGCTGGAGACTAGGCCAAAGCCACTGGAAGTCTCCACTGGAACCAGGAGCTTGAACCGAAGCCAGAACAGTAGCAGGAATGGGAACTTGATCTCCCCAAGCTTAACCCACGAGGTGACAACCTGACTCACGCTAGTCAGAGTAGTAGTAGCGGATATCTGACTCTCACCTGCAGTCAGTCTAGGAAAAGTAGTTACCTGACTCAAGCCTGCAGTCAGTATAATAGAGAGTCTACCATGGACCCAGGTCCGCACCAAATTGGGTGTCTGCTAAGAACAGGGAATCAACAAAGAATAGTCAGACAGAGCCACAGGTCAGCACCAGGAAGGGTAGTCAGACAAGCCCGGTCATACACAGATCAGATAGTCAGCCAGAGCCATAGATCTGCACCAGACTGGGTGTCCATTATACAAGAATAAGGCAAGAGAATAGTCAGACAGAGCCACAGGTCAGCACCAGAATGGATGGTCAGATAAGCCGGGTCATACACAGTTCAGATAGTCAGCCAGAGCCACAGGTCTGCACCAGATTGGGTGTCCACTATACAATGGATAAGGCAGGAGACTAGTCAGACAGAGCCACAGGTCAGCACCAGAATGGATGGTCAGACAATCCAGGTCATACACAGAGCCCAAGGAGCTAGAACTGTATTGTACAACAACACAAGGGCAACTGAGAGTTGTCTCAGTTCCCTTTTAAAGGCCCAATCCAGGAAGTAGATGGGAGGAGAAATCAGTGGTACAACATAAAATCCCCCTCTGCATCATTCTGCTGCTTCGCGCCAGTACACGACGCATCATGCTGTGATGCGTCAATCTAGCGGCCTGTACCCATGTCAAACTGAGCGTCAACAGCAACTAACAAGAGGACACGGATGCCCAATCTCATCCCCAGGCGCGCTTAACCCAGGATTGTAAGCGACACCTGGGAGGAAGCCTCCCACACATTTCGATGCTTGATGCATCGCCAAAGGGACAGACACTGGAACTAGATAGGCTATGACACTGAACAAGAGACTCAGCCAACCCCAGGCGTACATTTCGGCCTTGTAAGACCTCGTCAGTGAGGTGCAGCTGAACTCTCTAGGCACCGTGAGCAAGGGGTCCACGTCTGGATTACCCTGTTACCCTTAGGGTGACTAGTCCCAAGGGTGATCTGCATATGCAAAGAGCTAGTCAGAAACAAGAAAATATCCTAAAGCACATCATACTGATCCTACCAAAAGGCAGTCCAGCCACGAAGTGCCAGGCAATTCCTTTCTGAACCATCAAGGAATAATTGCAGATGTTACCTCTTGAACAAAAACAAAAATGTATAGGGGCCATTAGAATTTTCTGGCCGTAGTAATTGGGGGTTATTATTACAAGGCATAGTTCTGCTATAATAAATATCCACCAAAATCTTTACTGAAAATATTGTTCTTGGTTGTTTTAAAGCTGTATGGGTATAAAAAAAAATCTGAAATAGTTTGAACTTTATATATGAAAAAACACATATTGTAGGGATTTTCCTGTTGAGTAACATAAGGGTGCTCCCACTGCTGACAGATGCATATTTCCAGAGTTATTAGAGTTTAAACCCGTGTTTATTTACATTAGCAGTGTCCTCTAGTGGTCAAATTCCAATTAGTTCTCCTGTTACATTTTAATGGAGAAGAAAGTCAGTGACATACAGTTCTCCATAGAATGTGATAGAAACTGCCTTTCACCTCCTGTCGGTTAGAACTATCAGGAAGTAAATGCACTCTGATTATTTGAACTTTTGAAACATTTGAATAAAACAACTGACAGGAATGGGATTGACCTTGTTTTACTCAGCAGGAAAAGCTCTATAAGATATACATTTTCATAAAAAAATATCTTACTGTTTCTTTAACTATTTTAGATTTTCACTAACTATCTAGTATGATCAGAGCTGAATGTAGACTTAATAACCCTTTTATTCATGCATGAAGAAGCCACCAGAAGCGAAAAAATATCTGATAATGACATTTTCTTTTTTGACCTGTATGCCTGAATGTAATTTTCCTGATAAAGTTCTTTAGGAGGATGAAAATGCTGGCAGAACAGAAAATTATAGTGATTTATTTTATGGACCAAAAAGAGACATTTTGAAACTGAAATTTTACTTTGCAGAACTTTAAGAAACTTTCACTGATTTTCTGTTATTTATGTATGTATGTATAAATGTATGTATATATTTTCAATTTTTTTAATGGCAGTTGGAGTGCAGCTCTTGCAAAGCCAAAAATAAATGCAGGGGAATGTATAATTAACCCCACTGAATACTAGACAGGTCTCCAAAGCAAAGTAATAATAAAGCAATGTGTTGAAGTGCTTTCTGGTATTCAAGGGGGAGATTCCTTCCTTATTGAACGAAATCTCCAGTTAGAGCTTTGAAAAGACCAGACAGTTAACTTACAACACAAACAGTAGGTAAAATTAAGGGCGTGGTGTGAATCAAGAGGCTAGCACTAGAGAGCAATTTATATCCTTCTTGGAGTAATGCTCTGAACCAATGCCAAAGTGAAAGGTTTTGGAGGTGTGTGGAGAAAGAGATTTGGCAGTTCAGCAATATTGTGCATCATACAAGTAGCAATGAAATTAATGATCTGTAACTAATGAGAATTTAACCCATAGCATACCAGAGGGATGAGCAACACATTGCAAAGCAATTCATTACACATCCCTTTGTTCCTAAAGTTACTGGTTAGTTTAATAATTAATTTGATCTATTTTTCTCCATATTAGACAGGTGTTGCTGCTATGGAACAGCAACTGAAAGCCCCTGTCTGCCGGCAATGCTTAGTAAAGCAAGTTTGCTTGCATTTGAATAGTCACTTGTGAAGGGTTGTTAGTCTAAAATCTAAGTCAGTGACCAGAGTACTTCCAGTGGACAGATCAGGGTCCTGAAAAGATTTTTTTCTTCCAGTCAGTTATCTTAGAATTTGATTACAAATTTACAGACAGCCACCAGGACTTTCCAAGGGTCTGCAGCTTCCTACCAACAAGCATGATGATTTGCATATTTTGGGGTAATCAGCAAGTATTCCAAAGAAGGAAATAGCATATCAGTTTTGTCATACAGAGGAGTTATTGAGCTATACAAGCAAAGGACAGCTATACTGCAGAATAAGATGAACGTCAGAGGCAGACAAGAACTATAACGCCAAATGTGCTGTTGATATAACACCTCTGAAACACTTTTGACATCCCAACAGAAAGTAGGCAATTACCTCATATATAAAAGGCAGGTGCGGACAACCCGAGTCTCTCTGAATATGCAGGTCTTCATTTCCAATCATGCTGAGAGTTGTAGTTCTCCTCAACTGACAATCCCATATATAGGGGTATGCCTTACTAAGATACAGACAGAAGTGGTACACTACAGAGCTTCTACATTTTCAGAACAGATATGTAGTGAGATACATCTGTGAGCACTGATTAGAATGGCTGTTATTTTGTTCTAACTGTAGTTTACTAGTGTTATAAGGAAGGGGTTAAAATCAGTTTTGTTCTTCCCCTTGCAGCTGTATTGAGTGCAAGTGATTGCAAGGGGGTTCATGTGTTGTTTTTGATTGCTGTAATTGTTTGCCTTCTGCTATATAGAGAAGAGGGAAAGGGAATTTTGCTAGCTGTTGGAGCTTCAACATTTGCAGAATAAATATGTTGTGGGTCATTTCTGTGTGAACTGATTAGAATTACTGTTTTTCTGCTGCAACTGTGCTTTAGTAGTGTGGTAAAGGAAATCACAGGTAACGAGTGCTAGCACTACTGTCAGTTTAAGTCAGTGTATAAGCTCCTCATGACCCCTCATGACACCCCCCTAGCATGGGGGCGACAACTGCCTCCTTTATTAATTAAAGAGCATATAACCTATGTGAAACATAGGTTATATGCTCTTTAATTAATAAAGTGACAATTGTTTCCCCCATGCTAGGGGGGTGTCATGAGGAGTCATGATACCCCTCTTGAGGTCTGAAGTACTTTTTTAATACAAATTACATATTTAATTTAAAAAAAGAAAATCATTGGTACACATAAATTAAATATTTAATTACATTTTCACACAAATTACATATATAATAAAAACAAACACCTATTAACCCTATGAGTACCAGAGGGGTAGCAAACACATTACAATACCTCTCTGGTACTCATAGGGTTAATATTGCAATACAAAATACAAGGGCATGTCGAATATAATAGGAGCTGAAAAATGTGGGATAAAAATGGTGAAAGAAAATCATGGGAGCACTGTAGTCGACTTTTCAAGGGGGAGGGGGGTTAAAATGTCGGATGTACAATACTCGTCAAATTAATATGGTGTAAGAAAGCACTGTAAGTCGGATTTGGAAGGGGAAGGGTTAATTGTCGACTATGAACAATATTTGTTGGATTAATGTGGTAAAAGAAAGCACTGTAAGTCGACTTTAGAAGAGGAAGGGTTAATTGTCAGCTATGAACAATATTTGCCGGATTAATGTGCTGAAGGAAAGCATTGTAAGTCGACTTTTAAAACCGGGGGTTAATATACAGAGGGGGGGCACATTATGTGGGATTTCTATGCTGTATATTGTACTATACACTGCTTTTGTTCGAACAACGATGGTTTTGAAACTGTCGTTATGGCTTCTACGCCTCAACCTCTGAGGTGCAAAATTTCTGACTTAAATGTAACCACAAAACAGGCGGTAATACTGAGCGTGGGTAATAGGATACTAATTGCACGTTGTTTTTAGTTGTTTCCTATGGGCTTTTTTTAGACTGGCGGTAAATATAATTACCGCTGATATGGTTTCCAAAGTCGGGTAATAGGATAGCAAAAACTGACTTAAAAAAAATAATGCCTGTTTTATTTTTAGCGCTGATAATAGAATCGAGCCCCCTGCATCTTACGAATGGCAGTAATTAAGAATTACTGAAACCAGGATATTGCACGTGGCTAAGGTGTAAATATAGAGGGATATTCACCTGTTAGGAGGAATCAGATAAATAAAATAGGTGGAGGGGTGTGCCTATATCATATGTGAAACAAGACTTAACACCTAGTAAAAAGGAAGATATAAATGAAGGGCTCAGTGAGAATGTAGTGGCCTTTTGGGTTGAAATACACACTTGGGGCATGAATAACAGAAATATGTTCATGGGCATTTGCTACAAGCCATATAGGTATGATAATGAGGTGATAAAGTGAAGATAACATCTCCAATGATATCACTTCTCCAATTCCTGTGTTATTCTATAGAGACTATGCACTAAGTTCTCTAATGTCTGAGACATCTTGTTGCATAGGCTCCATAGAACAACATAGGAATTGGAGAAATGATATGACTGGAGAAGTCTTCTCCTCTTTATCACATTTTAGTGCATAACTCCCCATCCTAATACCAGAGACCTTGAACAAGCCCAATTTCTACTACAAATGGAAAAGTATTCTCTTTTAGGAAATGTAATTATTATGTCAGATTTCAACCGTTATGAAATCGACTGGAGAAATTAGGGAAATAATTTTGTATGTATACTTGATGTCATGTTGCAACTCGTAGAGGGCTGAACTAGATGTAAGGCTTTGTCAGATCTAGTAATAGAAAACAATACTAAAATGGTATACAATAAATACATAAGGGAACATTTGGGCAGTGGTGAACATAATTTGAAGTTTGTTTTATCAGACCCATTAACAAGGCTTCATCTAAAACATTCAAGTTTATAATGTCTGTCTTTACTGTACTTAAAGCAGGAACTGAAGACTCTCAATGGGATATCATCTTCAGAGATAAAAATTCAGAAGAAACATGCAATTTATACAAACTGCTTTGAGATACATATACACTTCAATATGTACCATAGGGGAAGAAATACAAATAGAATAAAACAAGAACAAAATGGATTAGCACAGTGCAACAAGCAGGATTTTATGTTATTTAAGATAGCGGGCTAAGATGCATAATTTAAAACGTTAAAAGAATGCAGTACATTCTGCAAACAAATACTCAGTCTATCTAAAATTGAAAATAAGAAAAGATTTGCAAAAGAGAACAAGAAAATGTCTAAAAATGCCAACAAACATATAGAAACATAGATTTAAACAACAGAAAAGATCCAACTGACCCATCCAATCTGTTCATTTCTCTATCTAATTATTTAAGTATTACTTACTTCTCTGAATAGAAATATTCATCTCAGGCATTTTTCAATTCCCTAAATCTTTGTTGGGATGCTACTCCATTAGTCTAGTTGCCATTTATGTATTATATCTAAATTTTCCACCTCTACCTTTAGCTCATTACCTTGTATTACTCTGTAGCTGAAAAATGCTCCCCTCCTGGACTACTGTATGTTAAATGCATTAATAAATGTAAAGGTTTAATCCTATAACACCTCTACATCCTTTATCCCATGTTGTACATATTAAGTTCTTTCAGTGTATGCTGGTACCATCATGAAGAAACAGTAAGAAGCACAAAAGGACAAAAAACCAGAGTGAGACCTACTAAGTGTAGTAATTTAAAGTGGAACTACCACCGCTAGTTGCCAGAATTATTACCTTGTTAAATAGAATTCTCCATTCTTCCCGGGCTGACAGGCAGGACGGAGCACAGACACCTTTCCATAGTTATGTCTGCACGCCTGCGCTGTCAGTCTCTTTTGGAGCTGAATGGCATCACATGACCCACCTCTTGGGCACATTGCATCTCAAAGGTCCCAGCTGATCATGCCTCAATATTGTGCCCATCTGATCATGCTATCTTCTGCAGTCACTCCTCCAGATGATATCCTTCTCCAGGCCATCCAGGTGTTAAATATCCACTGTTTCACCAATACTGGTATATAGTCATCTAATACCCACAGCTGTTTAACTGCAATAATCATTGAGAGGTTCTCACAGGGGGCAGAGGTAATGGACCTGCACTAGCTGAGTGCTTATCCTTCCCAAGGCATATCATGGGTCACTACCCACTTTCTCAGGGGAGAAAAACAAGAATCGGGGCTCTCTCTAGTCAATCCCCTTTATGCCCCATGATAATTAACAATCAATGCATATAGTAATGAATTATAACATCTTCATAAATTAAAATTAATCAGAACATAAAAAATAGCAGCCGCCAAAATAAAAAAAAATTTAACAAACCCAAACTAAAAATAAATTATAAATAGGATATAAAAGCTAGAAAATATTATATGAATAAAACTAAAGAAACTTGGATGGATAAATATCTATATTATATACCAAACATATTCAATAAAGGCCGCCATATGGGATTTTTTAATTCATTGATCCAGAAACTTTTCCTGTGTCTAAGGGTATGTAACCTGTCTCTCCCTCTATAGTAAACATCAGTTCTTTCAATAGCCATTACTTAATTCTTCTGAGGGGGGTTGTGTGTGTGTTTCAAAAAAGTATGTTTCCACTCCATTCCTAATATTTTTTACATGTTCGTTAAAATGAATTTTCAGTCCACAACTGCACTGTAGCATGTACATGTGGCTTCTCAATTTATGAATTGATTAACCTTATATTCCTATATAACCTTATATTCCTATTTGGTAATGCACTATCTAAAAACAACCCTCTTATTATTTTCCATGTGACTACAGGAAAAGTAATTCTGTTTGTGACATCTATACATTCCCAGAATCTCTCTAAATGGATCTAGCTTTCTTTTGATCCTAAATATATCACTTGATACACCTATTCTTCATAAACACTACCTTTGGTAGAGCCCACAATTCCTGAGCTAATTTTGGACCCTGTATTAATATGGGCTAAAGTTTGTTGAAGATTTTTTTAATTTAATAACTTTAAGTATTGTAGATGGAAACAAAATATGGCAACTTTCCGTTTTGAAATTTAGTTCTGATCCTTTTTGATTAGAAGGTCTTTCCTATCCGTTTTTTGTTGACTTTATCCAGCGCTTCATCTGAAACAGTAGAAGTATACTCCTTATCTTTAAATTTCTGAAAGAAAATTGATGCTTCTTGCTGAAAATTCAACTCCTTACTAGGGGTGGGCGAAAGGTCCCGTTGTGTTCCAGCAAAAAATCAGCAAAAACCACATTGTTCACTTTTTCACAGGAAAATCCGCTTTAAAAACAGAGATTAAAATCTTTGCATTTTTGCCCATTGGCAAAAATTCTTCACCGTTTTTTCAATGACTAGAAAGTTTTCACCCATTGATTAATGTGTTTTTCACCTTCTTGCTATAAAAACATGACTTCTCATTCTTGCTGTTTATTATCTTTATAGCAATACTGAGGCAGGAGAGGCTCATAGTGACTGCTATCACTATGAGCAAATTTAAAAATAATAAAAGGAGGAACTGGAAAGACCTTTTTGTGTCCACTGAGTCTGAGGAAGAGGAGGAAGTTACCACTACAGACCCAATGTTGCCCAGTCCCCCTTGGGGACATTAATATCAAGGGAAGAAGAAGAGGGTATTAGGGAAAGCAGGACAGGTCAGCTGCCTGTTCCTGCTGCCAGTTGTGCTGCACCTGCTGCCAGACATGCTGTGTCTGTGTCAGACGTGCTGCCCGTATTGCCACCAGTGCTGTGCCTGCTGTCAGATGTGCTTCCCCTGCTGCCACCAGTACTGTGACTGCTGTCAAACATGCAGCTCCTCCTGCCACCAGTGATGTGCCTGCTGCCAGTGCTGCCCCTGCTGCCACCAGTGCTATGCCTGCTGTCAATGTGACAGCAGGGGACCCTAAGTCACACTTTCCTTCCCCAGGCAGTCCCGCCACTACTACTAAGAAGGTCCAGCAGCTAGTTAGTGTTAGGAGTGAAGGAGGGGTTGATCATCAAATTACTAGTGACTGTAAGAAGGAAGACTCAGGGGCTGAAATTGATGTGGTTGGTGTTAGTGGTAGTATTAGTAACAGTGATAGTGAAGAAGCTGGTGGACTAGTGGTAGGGGAATCAATTGAGAGCATCCAGACTAGCGGTCTAGGGAGTCCACAACATTTCCCTGACCTTGGAAGTCCTGCTCTCCCCACAGCATTGTCCAGCCTGTTATCCCCACGGCATTGTCCAGGTGGAACATGATCATGATGAAGGCAGAATTGTTACCTAGCAGCAATAATACCATGACCACCAGGAGCATAGATCAGCTGCCTGTGTCTGCTGCTAGTGCTGCCAGTCTGACTTCTTCAGGTCCCCAGGAAATGGCAAGTGTGACATTAGGGGACCTTCTGTCATATTTCTCGTCAACCTCCTCCAACCAGCAGTGAGATGTCTGTAACAGAGCAGCAGCAGGACGGAGGGACTAGTGGTGGTGGTGGTGATGATGATGGTGGAGAAGCTGAGGTGGAAGAGACATTGATGGCCTTTTTAGCACAAACTGGGAAGGAATGTGACCACCACCAACAGCAGTGAGCTTTCGAAATTTGCGGAATTTGCAACTTCTCTAATTCCTGTTGCTGCTGAGTTGCAAGAACAGCAGGATGCTGGGGAGCAGATTAGTGTGCAACAGACCACCGTGGACACAGTGGGAATGGGGTCAACAAGTGATGTGGGACTAGCTAGGTCAGGTTTCACTTGCCAGCAGCAGCAATACTCCTAGTCTTAGTTGCAGTGCTGCTTCTGAGGCAGTATCAGCAATATCATCCTCTGCCCCAGCCAGTAAAGGGGAATGTGGAGGAGAAGAAGAAAGAGGCCATTCTTTTCCAACTTTTTCCTCCCCCATGAAGTCATGGGTGTGGAACTATTTTTCTCTTGGGGAAGGCACAATGCAGTCATAAACAACGGCACTGTGCACAATTTGTGACAAGTCGGTGAGAAGGGGAAAGTAGTGTACACGCCTTGACACAACCGCCCTGATAACACACATGAAACACAGACACCATGACATTTATGTCAAACATGTTAAATTCAAACACCCACCACAGAATTTGAGCACCACTGTTGGTGTGTCTCCAGAAAGGCAACAATAGGTGAGGCAAAGCTCAAAGAAGAGGAAGAAACCCAGGAAGAGGCTTGAAGTTCGATGATGAGCAAAACAACTAGCTTGCCATCACCATCTTGCTCTAGGATAACTACATCTTCTGCCAATCCACCTCATTCATTGTTACCTCCCCCGCCCAGTGATAGCCACTCTGTAGATATTAGGATGTGCCAGTTCGTGTCCACCCACTGCACACTGTGTGGTGCACTGACCACACATGGCAGTGTGATGGAGGAGAATCGCAAGCATGGCATCAAGTGGCATCTGAGGAGATTGCATCCCATAGAATATGCTAAGCTGGTGGCAGGGAGGGGTTCACCATTACTATTAAAACTGTCAGCAAGTTTTCATGTGTCCTAGGCGGGGTCTGGACAAGGGGCATAGTGACAGCAGCAGTACTTGGTTTCTGGTATCATGATGTTTGGATAGAATTGTGATAAGTGTTATTTACCACACACACTGTGCACATTGCAGTTGCTGATGAGAGGCACAGTTCCTGCTCTCAAGGGAAAAATTTATATTTTAGTAACAACACACCCATGATTTTGGAGGGGCAGGTGGAGAAGAATTATTGGCCACTTCTTTTCGCCACATATACCTGAAGTGGTGGGGAATAGTTATGCTGCTGCTACTGCCTCAGGCGCATCACTGGAGCTTGCTTTGAGCTGCCTAATCAGCCTGCTGTTTAAACAAGCCAGTAGCAGCAAAAACAGCATTTGCAAATTCCGCATCTACATCAGGGCATGGTCACTGGCCAACATGACATGACCTGCTGGCACTAGGCCAGTAGGGCATTCTTTTTTTCCTCAGGGCTCATGTTAAAAAAAAGACAAAAAACATAGGCCTACAAAAAAAATAAACATGCCTAAGTTCTACAAATCAATGTTTCCTAACCCTTAGGGCTTGTGCCAAGCAAATCTAAGTCCTACAAATCAATGTTTCCTCAGAGATTGTGCCTCTAATATGTCTAAGTCCTACAAACCAATGTTTCCTCAGGGTCTCTAAAAACAAATCTTCCTCTACAAAATACTCTGTCACATCAAGTATCAGTCTACTCCAGTGGCAGCTTACATCAGGGGGTCCCTGCCTCTATAACATTACATACAAATTTCTTATTTTATTTTATTTCTTTTTTATTTATTTTTTTAATTAACTATCCCCCATACCAGTCAACAAACAAAAAACAAATCCCCTGTTCAACTGATTCTTTCCCCAGACTCCTCCCACCAACACAGGCACCCTCCTCTGACCCCATGTCTTATGCGGTTTTTTTATTGTATTTATTATTTATTTTTTATTAACACCTCCCCCCAATCCCAGTAAACAACCCCCCCAAAATAAAATTTCCTGTCCAACTGATTATTTCCCCACACTCCACCAACACAGGCACCCTCATACACCTTTTATACTACGCCTTTGGGAAATAAAATAACATTTGCTATGTGTTGTGTGTAAATTCTATGTTCCCATTGATTTCAATGGAATGAGTTAGGAGAAAAAAGCAGAAAAACTGCGCTTTTCACAATAAATTTTTCACCAAGAGGGAAGTACCATTATACGCCGATTTTGGTTTGAGGTGAAAATTTTCACCCATCCCTACTCCTTACTACAACTATCCTTTTGCTCTTCTTACTGTTTCCAAGTGTCAGGTTGATAGTGGCGCAAGACCACTATTAGAGGTAGCTGCAGACTCAAGATGGAGTGGGGACACTGTTAACACTGATTACCATCATCCCATCTTTATCATTGTATTTGAACCCTCCATTCCTTTATCAACTCATCTGCATTTCATTTGCTGACTGTGCAGTAGATCAGAGATAGAAGTGGACAAGGACTATTATTACAGAGATTACGTATGTTCATTATAAACATTTTTAATTTATTATTTTGGTACTTGATTGTTTTTATATTTCTATTTATGTATGATATAGGTAATTATTCCCTCTGGTGACTGTATATTGAATATTCATACCTATAGCACTCCTTATTATCTACTTTGGTTCCAAATGTCATGAAGACTCTGCATCATTTAAGTGACTGTTTTGAACTGCTTCCAATTTATTAATATTATTCTGGAGATGTGGTCTTCAGAACAGTGGACAGTACTCCAGGTGAGGCCTTACCAGTTATCTACCTCTCTTTTCCTGCTTCTAATGCCTCTCCTTGTACACCCAAAAAAAAGAGGATTTTAGTCTTCCCTGTTAAATCCTTTTCTCTTAGTTCATATCAGTTACTGTTAACTTCGGGAAGGCAGGAACAATTCCTGAAAAGAAGTACAGGGTGGAGCTTTCCTTCCCTCCTTGTCTGCTCCCCAGCCAATCCCCTCCAGTAAGTTTTGAAATGCTAACTATTGACTAGGTAGCAAGAAGGGAAAAGGAGACTCCTGTGAGCATGAACCCAAAAGGACTCCCACGTTCGGTCACAGGGGAACCAATCATGGTCCCTTGACAGAGTGGGAAACCAGTAGCCTATATGGACCACGAGAAAAGGATTTAACAGGGAAGACTAAAATCCTCTTTTCTCTGTCATCCAATATAGGTTACTGGTAACTTTGGGATGTCCAAACATTGAGTTCTATCATAGTGTAAAAGGTAACTTGTACAAGGGTATTGCTGTTGATGTAGTATATTTGGATTTGGCCTTTGCTACTTTGCCTCATAACAGGTTAGTAAATACAATAATACAATACAATAAAAAAAAGTGTTGGCTTTTGATATGATATCCTTGTATAGGTAGATAAATGATTAAATTATTATTATTAAATTGCAATGGGTTGTTGTAAACATTTTCAAGTTGGTCCAGTTTTAAGCTGAATGTCTCAGGCTTTAGTCCTGGACTCAATGCCTTTCAATTTGTTTATCTTTATGTGGGTATTGTCTCAGTCTTTGCTGATGACACTAAAATGTATAAGGAATTATATACAGATCATACTGTTTCTCTCTGCAGAAAGATTTAGATAAACCAAGTAAATGAGTTTATAGCAGGGGTTGGCAACCTTCAGCACTCCAGTTCTTGGAGACTATAACCTCCCATCATCCCCAAATAGCCAACTGTAGTCTCCAGTAGCTGAAGTGACAAAGGTTGCCTGCCCCTGCGTTATAGCAAGTGGTAAAAATAATTGCAGGGCCAGTCTCCCTTTCTTCATATTAGCAGTTCCCTGACAATTATTATTGAATGGTGGCTGAGGACACTTTTTGATATTTCCATTGCCACCTATTCCCCCAGACTGTGAGTAGAGGTCTCAAGTTAGCCCAGGACTTTCAAATTAAAAAAACAGAAGATTTGAAAATTACCTTTCTTATGTGAGTCAGTTTTATTGTAAGTAGCACTGGTTTACTGTAGGTATAGAAATCATAGCATTTTATGGAACACAAGCAAAAAAGAACTACTGTTTCTCCCACTGCTGAGAGATGCATATTTCCCGAGTTATTACATTTAAACCGTGTTTTTTTTTTTTTTACATTAGCAGTGCCCTCAAGTAGTCAAATTCCAATTAGTTATTCTGTTACATTCTAATGGAGAGGAAAGTCAGTGGCGTACAGTCCTCCACAAAATGTGACAGAAACTACCAGGTCTCTTCCTGTCCATTAGAACTTTCAGGTAGTGAATGCACAGTATATTAACTTCCTGATTATCTGAACTCTTATATCATTTGAATAAAACAACTGACAGCAGTTAGATTGCCCTTGTTTTACTCAGCAGGAAAAGCTCTATAATATATGTTTTCATAAAATGCTTACTGCTCCTTTAACCCCTTAAGGACCACGTGATGTGCTATGCCCGTCATCCGGTCATTGCCTTAAGGACTGGTGATGGCATAGCATGTCAGATACATTTTACTTACAGCGCATCTCCAGGAGTGCTGTAAGAATTTACGGGGTCTGAAATTGTCCACTCCAAGACTGGAGCGGTCTCTCTTAGACCCCATGGCGTGCCGTTAAACATAACAGGTCACGTGTACCGGCGTTTCGGAAGGGATCAAAACGGTCCTTAAGGCAAGATAACTTCCCTGGACCACTGGTCCTTAAGGGTTTAAGAAAGCTGTCTTTATGAGTGTGAACTGTAGGACAAGTCAATAAGTCATAAGTTACATTTTTACTATTTAATGTAAAGTGCCACTTCAACTTATGTCACTTCATTTTAACTTTCTAATTGCCCATTTAAATATGTTTCAAAACAACCAACAATAACATACTGGGAGGAAATGGGCAAATCCACCAGATCAGCTCATTTTCTGCTATTAGAAGATAGCACAGGAATCATGGACACCCCGGAATGTACTAGAGCATATGATCATTTTAGAACACACCAGTGTACACACAACACCATTTTCAAGACTTTAATTTGAGTCAGCCCAGATTTTATCCCTATAACATGTGCAGGATAAAAGAGTAATTTAACTTCAGCTTCCTCAGCACTGTGTTAGTATATAGCAATAAACAAGGTGTGAAGGATTGTCATGGCCTAAAACAGCCATACAATGCCACACTTTGTCGCAAATGACATTACTGGAGGTGTTTTGGCATAGATGGATTAGTACACAGGGGATCATCAGGCCCAACATAAAAAAATCTGGTTTCTGCTTCTACATTAGTTTCATATTAATACATCACACCTATTGCATTTCCACATCACTTTAGCACTGAGTGCATGGATTTACCAATCAATTAGAAAATTAACCAGTCAGAAAATACCTTCCAAAACATCATTAAGACCAGTAAGGTCTCCAGCTTCTCTGTACTTAAAGAAATGCTAAATTGTAAGAAATAAGTTGTTTAGAATACTTATTTTAGGGTCTCTCAGGAGCAGCCCTATGGAATGGTGTACTAAAGTCCACAGGGAGATGAGCATGTGATTACTGGGGGGAAATGATGAATGCACATTCTTCCAAAGGGAAGAAAAAAAGAGATTCCTTTTGATTTAAATGAAGAGTTTAAACACCATGAATGCTAGAGAAGTCTTCAGTGCAATTCACTAGAGACCTCTCAAACAGTCAAGGTGTTAAAAGCCCGTTGTAAGTCAAAAGTCTTTCACTGTGCTTGATCAGGAGTTGCTAATATGTAATCTGAGATATCATCTCCCAATCCACCAAAGACAGACTTTTCTTTGCAATCCTCTATTCCTTATTATAACAGTTTGTAGCTCAGCAAGCATCAGTCTGTCCAATAGCACAGCTCAGTGGTCTGCTGTATTTATGTATTGCATCAAGGACACAGAGCAGCAAAGCAGGAATACTTAACAAGTAAACATACCCTTTCATACATTTTTGCAGCATTTTTGGTTATTTCTTAATACAGATTAACATTTTGCATGCCAGAGAGTGGTGCAGTACATCATGAAGAGTAAAATATATGCAAACTATTTAGTACATAGAAATGTCTGCAATCTAGATTTGTTAATTTAGCTAAAACATATAAAGACTTCACCAACAAATTGCAAAGCAACATTTTGAAAAGGCCACCAGAATGCAAGGAGTTAAAACAGTTGTTTAAATGAATGCTGTGGTGACTTTAGAGGTTTACTTCCAAAGTGTTAAGGCAAAGACAAGGTCAGTAGCCCATTTCATTCTCTGATGGGTCCAGCAGTGTGGCTGTGTTGCAGTGCAAAATTGGGTATTCATGTTTTAAGCAATTATTTTACTAATCACTCTGAGACTGTGAGACTAATTTAATAAGAAGAACTAGAACAAATCTGCAGCAAACCAACAGCACCATAGGGGAAACGTTAAAAAATCATCAAACCTCCCACTCATTTAACACAATCCGCTGGATATCTCTCTGGCCCTCAAAGGGTTGAATGAAGGTTTTAACACATTGAATACTAGAGAGGTCTCCAATACATGGAGACTGGTCTAGCACTCAAAAAGGTAAAAGTTCCATCTTAATCAGCATCAACATGGTTATTTATTCCCTATGGTGCAGTTTGTTTGCCCCAGAATTGCACCACCTTCCATAACTGCATCAGCTTTCATACGTCAGAGTAAGTCAGAGGGTCTCAGATAAAGTCTTCACTGTTATTCCACATTCTATAACACTTTAGTATAAACAGATGTTATAAAAGTCATATTTGGAAATTATTTGCTATACAAAATGCATGTTAGAAAGCAAAGGAATACCAATAATGAATGCATTTTGCCAATACTCTTGTTTTCTCTTAAAACATATTTATTACCAATCTCCCAATTCTCTAATTTACCAGATTTACATTCGTTTATTACTTGGATAAATATGTAAGAGAGATATCAACAGTGAGGAAAGCAAGAAAACAAGAGTATGTAGGCCTGCAAGGGAGAGACAGCCAGGATGAGAAAGACAAGAATAGATGAGATAACAAGACAACAAAAATGAGACAGCAAGTATTAGTGACGCAACACAGGATAGACAGTAAGGAAGAAAACCACAAAATTGAGAGAGACATAATGGGGGTTATTCTTTAAGGCATGATAAAGAGATGATAATATGGAGATAACTTTCCAAGGATATCACATCTTCAGTTCCCATGCTATTCTATAGAGCAAATGGACTAAGATCTCCAAAGCTGGAGAAGTCTTAGTGGATTGGCTCTGTAGAATAACATGGGTACTGGAGAACGGATATCACTAGAGAAGTTATCTCCTCTTTATCACCTCTTTATCATCCTTTAGAGCATCTTCCCCAAAGTGTGCATGAAACAGCAAGAGTTACACTGAGACAGACAGCAATGGCTAGATAATGGGCAATACACACCCAAAAAAGACTGCCACAATCACACAGGGACAATGAGACTGAGACAGCAAATGACAAAAAAGGTGACAGGGAGAGTGTGTGAGACAGATAGAGTGAGAGACTCATTGAGTGAATGAGATTGACAGAGTTAGGTAAGAGTAAGAGAGTCTCCTACTCTCAACATGAGTTTTCCCATTTAACCCCTTAACGACCAGCGGTAGCGGGACATTTCCGTCCCATAATGACCGCATAGGGGCACTTGGACGCGCCGGTACACGTGACCTGTCACGTGTATCGGCACGTCACTATGGGGCTTGAAAGAGATCGCTCCGATCTTGGAGAGGTCTATTTCATGTCCTATTTTTACTTACAGCGCTCTCGGTAGAGCGATGTAAGTAAAAAGTACGTGACGTACCATGACCGTCATCGGTCCTTGAGTAGTTCAAGGACCGTGACGGTCCTGGTACGTCAAGGGTCCCTAAGGGGTTAAAAGATAATGCAGCCCAAACTTGCCTATTTTTTGGGCACGGTACATGCACGGTCTGAAATTTTATGGTGGTGCTGTTGGTACAGTAGCCTGTAAAATTGAAGCCAGACTGAGATACAGAGTTAAGCAATCTCGAACTTCCGATTCCAGTGCATCTCGGACTTCCAATTCCAGTGCATGTGTGTGTGTGTGTGTGTGTGTATATATATATATATATATATATATATATATACACACACACACACACACACACACACACACACACACAAAATCATCATCATCTTCCACCATTGTGGATCCACTTCAGGATGACGGCCTCCTCAGCAAGCATCCACCAACTCTGGTCCTGTGTCTTTTGTTGCCTCTGTGTACCAACAGTTTTGGAAATTTCATCTACCCATCTTGTCTTTGGTCTTCATCTAGGGCAGTTAGTATCAAGTGGAATCCATTCCAAAATTAATTTGGTCCATATATTTCATATATGCAAGAAATATAGTGAGAGTGTCTCCCGAATATGAATATAGAAATGTTTTTAAAATATGTAAACATGTTGTAATATATAGAAATATAATAAAATGTGACAAAGTATCAAGCAAAATATACCTCTAAAATGAATACATTCTTTTAAAAAGTGTATATTCTTTTAAGAATACGCTGTGATCTCCTGTCTAAATATGTGCAGTCTTTAATAATATACCAAATCCATATAAGTTGATATAAAATCTGCATACCGCTCCCATCCGGTTGGACTATAAGTGGACAGAAATGTTCATTATTCTCCCGACCTTTATGTAGTTTGATGTCCTTTTAATTAGTGGGCAGAGGGTTAAAGCTTCTGTTGTGAACCCCACACTTCAGTGCTAGCTGATTGTATGTCTCTCCCCTGACCTTCTGCTGTGCTGGTGGAGTGTATGGCAAGCGGAGACATCAACTGCTTCAGTGGTGTCAGTGGTAAAGAGGCAACTGCTATATTTGTCTCTTTAATAAAAATGGGCAGATCTGGTTAGACAATAAAATTTCAGGCTCTTTACAATGTGTTTCGTGTCTAGCAGTGACACTTCATCAGGGAATGACATCATATAGGACCAACACAGGGCACATGTGCACTATCTATATAGTGGACCACAGGTCTATTTTTTGTTTTGAGTTTGCAATTTAGGTTTCGGCCTAACAATTTTATTTTTATGATCTAATTATTATTCAATACATTATTATTTTTTATAGTTATAGGTGTATGAATCTTAATTGGTTCTCATCTATATTACTTTCGTTATACTAGTATTAGTATTTATACCTTTTTCACTGTTTTTTTATTAACACACGTGGATATACTTTATATTATTCTTTCTTATAGATATTGGTAAATTTGTTCTTTCATGTAGTCATTTAGGTGATAGACTAATTGATCACTATTTGGAGAGTGAAGGACATTATTGTTTGCCATCTTTTATAATTATACATTTTTGGTAATATTAGATTTCTGATATTAATATGAACTTGTTGGGCTAATGATTATAAAATATACTGCCTCTTTTTCCTGATATGAAGAGTATTGGATATTATGCCGAAAGATTGGTATTTTCTTTTTTGGATTCTCTTTTTTCACCTTATTCAGCGGGGCAAAGTAATTCTTGTATTGAGAATTCTTAATATGAGTCCAGGCTTCGTGAATTGAGGCTTTTTTATATATTGAGTGGAATTTATTTTACTATATACTGTTTAGTAGCAGATAGATCCAGTCTTGATCACATAGGGTTAATGGAATCCAAAATTTAATTTTATATAACTTTATGTCGATCATTATGTAACAACATTGTTGCATGAACTGGAGCCGATTAATCCAGTGGGTGGCGATGTTTTTCAATGTACGAAGAGGGATAAAAGGAAGCGCGGCTTGTTTGTAATTAGGTGGTTAATTTTTGATTAGTGTTTGAAAGAGTAGCGGTTTGTTTGCTACGAAATGCATAACTTTTTTATGAATTTACTTTCTTTTTTACAAGTATTGAGTGTAAAAATATTTATGACCACATAAATATTAATAAATGATGTTTGGATATTTTTAAACATTAATAGTAGCAGCGTACATTTTCTTTATCCATCGGATCTAACAATCACTACCTGTTGTTCAAAGAGGAGATACACCCCTTGAGTATCAGATTGTATTTGGAGAGAAAGATCCAGGTGATGCTTGAGCAGGGTCAAGCATAATAATCAATCCCTGAAAGCTATATCAATACCGGTGTATATACTGAACACACCGGTAGATTTGGCTCAGTGAGTATTACCATTATTCTGTTCAATTACTCCAAAGAGTACTTGTTCCTGTAGGAATCCTACTTGCACTTCTGTCTTCTCTAGCACTGAAGTCTGCACTTCAAAACAGAAACTTTAACCCTCTGCCACTAAATGCATTGCACAGCTCCGCTCAGCTGAAATAACATAATCGGAAAACCAGCGGGTGCCACAATGTATCAAGCCTGTGTTGTTTTAGATTGAAGGTAATTACCTATGGTAACAAATATCGGATTCAAGCTTCTGGAATACAACACCAGTTACCCTATTGCTAATCCTGCATTAATGGTGTGAATATTGACATTTATAATACTGATCATACCAAGACACCATCAAAAACCATAGTTATTAGCATCAATAGTTAGAATTATAATCCATTTGTCATAACAATCTTACATCATCAAGATCCTTAATACTGTTTAGAAAAATACCAGTTTTATAGGTCAATGCAAAATATTTGCAATGTAAATAGTTAATAACCTCCATCTCCCGATATAGGAAACAGTCTCATGGGAGCTCCCAGTTTCCAAATGAATAAAACTTTTAGAGTGTCTCGAGGGCCTAAAGAGGACAGAATTCACATAACTCCCAATGTCCTCTATTCTGATATATCTGTCCATGCCCCAATGTTCCTTGATCTTTATCTTTATCAATTGCTGGTTCCTAATAAGCCACTTTAATATCATATATAAGTCACCATAAGACTCACAATTTTCCATATTTCAATATCACTCTGCTGACCAAGTTTATTAAATGGACACCAAAATGATCTGAGATATATGAGCAAAATATTAGGATGGTCAATGTACAATTCAAGCTGAGTATGCTCAGAGGTCAGCTTAAAGGGATAGTAATGTTTCACAAAAACAGCAGCTCCAATTAATCTTCATAGTATTTGAGCCATAGAGTGTGTTATTTCAATACTGTCAGAGTTGTAGTTCAAGAGTAATTGAATGATAAAGTTTCCCCCTCTCGCCACTTTTACCTTGTGTAACACTGCTCACCTCAAATGTGGAATCTGGTTGCTTGACCAGACAGATAACAGCAAGGGACAATCTTCTTACTATGAGATCAATGAAAACCCTGCCCCCCAGACAGTTTTTTCAGCTTTTTTCCTTATCTTAATTGAAGATGGTCCCTCTCTACAATCTACCTGGGCACCTCCCTGCTGCTCAAAGCTGAGCAGTGTTATATCAGTAAAATTACTCTTGAACTACAACTCTGACAGAATTGAAATAACACTCTCCAAGGCCCAAATACTATGATGATTAATTAGAGCTGCTTTTATTATGAAACATTACTATCCCTTTAATATTGAGCAAGTACTGTGGATCCAATTCACAAAACAAGACAGAACCAAATGGAATATCCTCCTGTTAGAATTGTGTCCCATTGGTCCCATTGGTCTTCAGCGGTCAACCATTATATTTCATGCACAGTATAACAGGTCAGACATATAGGGGTCAAAGGCCCAATGGGTGTGTGGGTCCAGACCATACCAGTGGCCAACACTCACATATAAATTGTCACAGTACCTTATTCTTCATAGCCCGTTCAGGGGTCCTCCATCCACATGGAAAATTAATGAATATCCTGCTACCTCCACTGAACAGTGGATTAGAGTAGCCACTCCTAGTGTGGTGATGAATTTCCAAGATGGAACCATATGATACCACCTCCATTGTTCCATGGATCAGAACGGTAATAATTGGTTCATAGAAAGTATGAATATGATATGTTCTCATTGAGACCATTCGGTGCTATTGTATTCTGTTGTCTGATCCAGCATAGTTCCCTTTGTAATAGTTTTCTTCCCCTATCACCTCCTCTGGGGGAAATCGGTTCCTGGTGTATTACCATATATTGCAAAGATGTGACCGTATGTTTATGTTGGGAAAAGTGTCTAGCAACTGGCTTGTCAGATTAACCTGCCTGTAGGACATCTCTTATGGACTTCCTATGTTCGCCATATGTTCTCGGACAAATGTAATAGTCTTTTCAATGTACAGTAGGGAACATGGGCATTTTATGAAGTATATAGTTTCTGTTCTATAGGAATAATTTTCTCTGATCTGGGGTCCTTGAAAACTTGACCAGTCAATAAATTCTTTCAGGTAATACAATTCAAACACCTAAAGCATCCAGTTTTATCCATTGGCAGTCAGGATTGTTTGTCTCTGGTATAGCAGTGTTTGGGATCTGTTTTTAGCAACATGCTTTGCAAGTTTGGCCCCTTTCTGTAAGCCATCATTGGTGGATATCTGAATATAGGTGGTAGTGTCCTATCCTTAGCAAGTAAATGCTAATGATAGTATAGCATATTATCTCAGAGGCCAGTGTGTATTGTGAACTAAACATCAAATTTTGTGGTGAAGGGGCTTTCTCTGCTGGTTGTAGTAGTTAATCCTGTGTTTTAGTACATGCCCATTGAAAATGGGTTCTGAGGTGTTGTTCACTATATCCCTTGTCTTTTAATCTTGAGATGAGATCCTCTGTCTGTTCAAGCCCATTATTAATATACTAGTTGAAGAGCCCGTTACACAGGCCACAGTGCCACTGCCACCCGGTCACAGGCCAGTCACGAGCAGTAGAGACTGCCCGCACCACGACTGATACAGTATCAGCCACAGCGCAGACAGTCTCTACTGCGCATGACTGCAGCATGCGCAACAGTGTCTACTGTGCATGTCGCGGCGTTACACATGATTTAGCGAATTATTATATAGGATCTATATGTAGTATCCTGACCATTTGCGAATATGGTGCTGAGTTCATGATGTGAATGTATATATATACTGTGCAAAAGATTTTGGCAGGTGGGAAATAGTACTGTTAAGTAAGAATGCTTTCAAAAATAGACATGTTAATTTTATTTTTAGCAATTAACAAAATGCAAAGTGAGTGAAGAGAAGATAAATCTATATCAAATCAATATTTGGTGTGCCCAATCTTTAGCTTCAAAACAGCATCAATTCTTCTAGGTGCACAGAGTCTCTTAAGGAACTTGGCAGGTAGGTTGTTCCAGGCATCTTGGAGAACTAACCACAGTTCTTCTGTGGATTTATGCAGCCTCAATTGATTAGAATAATGCCTGAGAGAGACCTTGCTGATGCAGTATAACTACCTTGTGTCTTGTTTCTGTGCTCAGTCTTGCTACGGTGTATGTATTTTGATATTAAACTATCTTCAGCAAACTGAACTTGTTAGCTGAGTTTGGCTGTTCCTCACCTAGTTTTATTCCACCTACACAGTTTTTCTGTTTCGGTTAATGATTGTGTCCCAACCCACATACTTAATTTATGATCATTAGCACCTGTTTGGTATAATTGTTTAATCATACACCTGACTATGGGTTAGATTCTATTGCAGGTGGTAAATTTTAACACCCATTTTATCAAAACTTTTCCTATTGAAGTCTATGGGGAAAACTGGAGCTAAAAGCAGAGATAAAATTAGCACCTGTAATAGAATCCAGCCCTAAATGCCTAAAAAATCCCTCACTTTATGCAAGTGTACTTAGAAGAATTGATGCTGTTTTCAAGGTAAAGCGCGGTCACACGAAATATTGATTTTATTTCGATTTTTCTTCTTTTCAATCACTATCATTTTATTAATTTATAAAAAAATAAACTAACGTCTATTTTTTAAAGCATTCTTCTTACTTTACAGCATTTTTTCACAACTGCCTAAGACTTTTGTACAGTACTATATATATATATTCTAATATATGAAGCAAAATAGGTGTTATAATAGCAAATTTGGTAACATAGGAAAGCTGTGATAAATTATTTAAAAAACCTTTGTAATTCAATTAAAAATGTTTTTGCATTGTTATGTTTTGTTATGAATGCTCTGTAGACATGGGATTATAAAGCCTGTAATAGATAAGGAAATGAAGCACAGTAAATTAATTGAAAGGGAGACCCTTTTATGGACCAAGGAAAAAGATATTCCTGTAGATATAGAAACCATAATTAATCACAAAATATAATAACGTGACTATCAAAATTAAAAATCATATTGAAAAAATACTGGCATTTAATAAAACAGGAAAGATATCTGAATGCTATTATTGGTGATAGACACAGGTAATATTTAAAATGGAAACTAGAACTGAAATTTCTTGTAAAATAAGGATAAAGTAAAATGTGGTAAATAAGGGAGTTTTTGTCTTTGAAAACTTGACTGGTATTCTTTACTCTGTACACTGTGGGCACTGTGATTGGATATTGGTGTCCTACTAAAGTGCACACCATCGCACATGTTAATCAGTCATTATGACTTTAGCATGAGCAAACCCCACACTTATAGCTTACAGAGACAAACGGAGTAGTGTTCGCACTAAGACATTTATTTCAGCTCCTATTTTAGCATTGATACGTATTGGTATATAACATCTTATGCTGTTGATGTACTAAGAAAAAATGAAACAATTTTGAAACAAGCAGTCTGCACCAGAGGGACCAAATAAAGATTTCCAAATTACCACTGATTTTAAAGGGGGCAGTAAGGGGTCAGGGGAATGGGCTTTCTAATTCTAGCAGTTACCTGAAAGCTATGGGAACATAGTTTCAATAACATAAAACTCTCTTGTTCTCTCTTTATGCTGACTAGTCTCCCTGAAGATCTCCAGTGCTGGGTGACATCAGCTTTTGATTCTTGACTCTAGACTTCCGGGGCAGAAGGAAAATATCTGTGCTCTTCAATGAAGCCCTGTATCAGAGAACTCACTTTAACAGAGAGAGAGAGCAGAAATCTCCCAGATGCTTTCAGTAGCTCTGATGTCACCTAGTCCTACAAATTGTGGAGATCTGAAGGACAGAGATAAATTAGCACAGTTTTAATCTATGGAAAGCCATCATGCTGACTCTTTACTGAGCCTCCCTGTGTTATGGGGAAAAAACAAACAAGACAAGAGCGCCAGATTGTATTGATATTGTTGAAAAATAGAAAAAATAAAATATTTATACTCCCATAGACAGAGGCTACAGGTCTCTCTGTAGTTTTACTTTACAAAATACATATCAGGTGTTAAATGACATCTGCATCAGTGTTGGACTACAATGGTAAGTCTCTTTTTGGATCTCAACTTTAATTATGTATCAACACCTGGTTCTGAAATCCATATAGTGCCAGGTTTTAAGATACATTTATTTCATATAATCAATGTGGTTCATGACATCCAAATCATCTATAGTAACACAGTAAATTAGGTTGAAAAACAAATAAGTTAGTCTTAATCAGACTTTCCTGTTATGGTTACTATTACACAGTATAACCCTGTATGTTACCCTTTGACAGGAATATATCTAATCTCTTAAATGCATCCATTGTATCTGCCATAACCACATCCTTGGTTATCAATAATTTAACAGACCTTACTGTAAAAAATCCATTCCTCTTCTGAAATTCCTCTAATCTCAAGGGGTGTGCTCTGGTTATTTGATCAGGGCTTTGAATATATAGCTCACCAGAAAGGTCCTTGTATTGACCTCTCATACACCAGGTTTGCCTAGTTGTTCCTCATACGTCAAGTCCTCCATTCCCTTAATTAATTTTTGTTGCTCTTCACTGTACCCTTTCCAGTTCTAGAATATCCTTTTTCAGAACTGTTGCCCAGAAATACACTGCATATTTTAGATGAGGCTTTTCCAATGATTTGTACAATGGCTTAATTATGTAATCCACTCTTGCTTCAATACCCCTTTTTATGCAAGACAGAATTTGTTTGCTTTTGCTACTGCTATTTGACACTGATCGCTGTTTCCAAGTTTGTAGTTTACAAGGATTCCCAGGTCTCTCTCTCTAGTAACTAGTCCCCTAAAATGATTCAGTTAAGTTTGTAAATAGTACTAGGATGTTTTCTTCCCAAATGCATGACTTTACACTTTCCCACATTAAACATCATATTCCATTTGGTTGCCCAATCTGCCATTTTATGTAAATCCCTCTGTAGAGAACAAATATTCTGTTTTAAATTATTTACCCTGCATAATTTTGTGTCATGTGAAAATATTGCTTTCTATATCTATTTCCAGGTCATTTATAAACATGTTAAAAATCTGTGGACCTAGTACTGAACACTGAGCTACCCCACTCTCAATTTTAACTGTAATGGGGAATTGTCCATTTACAACCACACCTTGTCCCCTATCCTTCAACCAATTTTCTATCAATTTGCAAAGGTTATCCCCTAGCCCCAATTTCCTTATTTTATATCCCAACATTCTGTGTGGAACTCTATCAAATGCCTTTTTAAAATGTATAAATACTACATCAACTGCCTTACCATGATCTATATTGCTACTTACTTCTTCATAGGAGCTGAAAAGATTAGTTTGGCATGATCTATTCCTCATAAAACCATGTTGATTCCTACTTATAATCTTATGTGTGGTCGTGTAATCCTGAATATAATCCCTTATTATCCCTTCTAGTAGTTTTCCCGCTACAGAGGTCAAACTCACAGCTCTATAATTCCCAGGTTCTGTTTTAGTTCCCTTCTTAAATAGAAGCACTACATTAGCTCTACGCCAATACTGTGGCACTGAACCTGTGGCGAGAGAATCTTTAAAGAGTACAAAGGAGGGTTCTTCCACTTGATCCAATGTCTACAGTTTCTGTCCTTATCAACACACTGCTAGAATGTGAGCATTTGTACTTTTTGGGTATTTTATCACTATGTTAAGTGTAAACAGAATGAAAAAGACAAGTAATTTGGTGAGAAAGAAAATATATACTCTCAAGAATGCAAAAACATTTAAGTCATTGTCATTATACCAATTAAAAAAAATTCTACTACTTCCAGAGATCTGCAAGTAGTAGAATAATTAAGGGACCATGTGTGAGGAAGCAGTACTAGAGTTTCCTATAAGTGATTGGATGAAGCTGGGGAGCGAGTAGATGGGCCATGACTGCAGGCAACTAGGGATGGGCGAAAATTTTCACCTCAAACTGAAATTGGCAAATAATGGCGCTTTCCACTTGGTGAATAATTTCCCATGAAAAGTGCCATTTTTCTGCTTTTTCCCATCTTTTTCGCCCATTGAAGTCAATGGGAAGAAAAATGTTTCTCCACCACACGAAAGTTTTATACAGCCATATAAAAGGGTGTCAGGCTCTTACAGCAGCCATTCTGTGTTTGTGAGAGGAGAAAGGAGCACCTTGTTTGAGCTAGACAAGATAGGAGAAATGAAGTTTAGTTTCGGGAATCTTTTAGATAGGACGTGTTCCCTGTATTAGGAGAGTCAGTGGAGAGAAGAAGGGAGGAAGAAGGTTGACCCTAAATAATACCCCAACATTCAGATTGACTGACTGACAAGACACAGACAGCTTGGGACCTATTTGCTTGCTAATCTTGCTGTTGTTGTCCTGGGTGGGGAAGTCTGGGGAAATAAATTGCTGATTTTGTTTTTCAGTTATAATTTTTTTTGGACAGACTGTGATAAGACAATAGGGTGGACAACTTAAATAAATAAATAAAGAATAAAGAACTGAATATATTAGGTGACTGTGACAGACAGCTAACTGGGCTTAGACAAGGCATCATACAGCTCCTTCAGTTGTGTTATGTATCTGTAAGGATGTAAGCTTACTGAAGCCTATCTCTGGGTGGGAGGAGCCACCCAGAGATTAGCAGGAAGCTATATAATCTAAGATAAGCGAATAAGGAACCCAGAATGCAGGGAAACAGTAGATAGGCCAAGGGTAGCTTTATTTAGATAATGCAAGTCCAGTGTAACAAGCCAGAGGTCAGGGCAGGCTGAGATGATGCAAGTCCAGTGTAACAAGCCAGAGGTCAGGGCAGGCTGAGATGATGCAAGTCCAGTGTAACAAGCCAGAGGTCAGGGCAGGCTGAGATGATGCAAGTCCAGTGTAACAAGCCAGAGGTCAGGGCAGGCTGAGATGATGCAAGTCCAGTGTAACAAGCCAGAGGTCAGGGCAGGCTGAGATGATGCAAGTCCAGTGTAACAAGCCAGAGGTCAGTATAGGTTGAGATAATGCAAGTCCAGTGTAACAAGCCAGAGGTCAATACAGGTTGAGATAATGCAAGTCCAGTGTAACAAGCCAGAGGTCAGTACAGGTTGAGATAATGCAAGTTCAGTGTAACAAGCCAGAGGTCAATACAGGTTGAGATAATGCAAGTCCAGTGTAACAAGCCAGAGGTCAATACAGGTTGAGATAATGCAAGTCCAGTGTAACAAGCCAGAGGTCAGTACCTGAGATCCCATACAAGGTCCAAGAGGAAGGTCTGTAGAGTGGCTGGCCTGGAGGACTGCAGGAGAAGGCTGGTCTGGAAGACCCCAGGTGAAAGACTGGTTGGATGACCCCAGGAGAAAGCAGGCTGGCCTGGAGGACTGCAGGAGAAGGCTGGTCTGGAAGACCCCAGGTGAAAGCTGGCTGGCCTGGAGGACTGCAGGAGAAGGCTGGTCTGGAAGACCCCAGGTGAAAGCTGGCTGGCCTGGAGGACTGCAGGAGAAGGCTGGTCTGGAAGACCCCAGGTGAAAGCTGGCTGGCCTGGAGGACTGCAGGAGAAGGCTGGTCTGGAAGACCCCAGGTGAAAGCTGGCTGGCCTGGAGGACTGCAGGAGAAGGCTGGTCTGAGGTATGCAGAGCCTGGAAGCTGGAAGGGCTGGGAAGCGAAACTGCGGCAAGTAGACCGCCCGGGACTCAAGCGACAACTGAGCGCCGAGTCCCGGTTGCCGCCAGATTTAAATGGAACGCCGGGCGCCCCAGGAATGACGCCGGTGCGACGACCGACGTCAGGCCTTGCTACTGCGCATGCGCGAGGATGCGCGCATGCGCCCAGCCGTCCTGAAGCCAGTAGAGCTACTGGCAAGGACGGCGAGAGACCTGACAGTATCATAGAGTAAAAAAACACAATGTAGTTGAGTAATGTGCATCAAACGCATAAAGGAAGGGGGAGGGGAGGGGTGAAACAGTGCAGGGACATGTGAGTAAAGTAGCAGTTCAAAAACTGACTGCAGCAACGGTTGCTGCAGAGTGTGCAATCAATGATGAGGATCCCTCTTCTCCAAGACAGGATGTAAGGTCCCAGCAAAACTAGTTTCAGGCAGCTCTCACAGCAGCCATTCTGTGTTTGTGGGGGGAGAGAGCAGCATGTTTTTGAGCTACAGAAGATAGGAAAATAAAGGGGAATTGAAGTTTAGTTTTAGGGAGTCATTTAGGTAGGACATTTGTTATCTGTAGTAGGGGAGTCTGAGGGTACAATGGGGGAGAAGAAGGGAGGAAGGAGGTTGACCAAAAATACCCCAAAATTTGGTGTGACTGACTGGTAAGACACAGGCAGCTGGGGTCCAAATTGCTTGCTGATTTTACTTTTTTTGCCTCTGTGCTGGGGAAGTCTGGGGAAAGAAGTTTTTTTTAGTGATATATATATATATATATATATATTTATTTTTTTTGGGGGGACTAACTGTGATAAGATATGGTGAACAACTTAAAAATAAAAAACATAAATAATTAAACAAATAACTATATTAGACAGCTGACTGGGAGCTCTGTGACTGAGGCAGACTTGATAGACAGCAGACGACACTGAGAATTTTGTTGAGGGCCAAGGTAAGACATCACACTCTATTAGTTGTGTACTGTAGAGAGTAAAAATACACACAGTAGTTGAGTAATGTCTAGCAAATGCACAAGTGGAAGGGGGATGGGGAAAGGTGGAGCAGTGCAGGGCATGAAAGTAATGTGGTAGTACAAAAACTGACTGCAGCCATTTTGCTGTAGCATGTGCAATAAATTATGATGATCCCTCTCCTGCCAGGGTGGATGCATTTTGTCAAGGTCCCACAAGCCACACCACGCCAGCCTCCCACCACCACTACCATACACATCTGCCACATTGTAGGTTGTAATTTTTTTTTAATCACATCATCATGAATACGTGCCAGTGTCACTTAATTGTTGTGGGCAAAGGACAAAGGCACTCTACATGCTAACATATTCAAGGTATATGTTGCTGTAGGACTCACAACTTTGACTTCCAGCTACTTATTTCTCCACTACAGCCTTCAGAAGAAGTAACATTGTGCTGGGAAATGTTGCACCATAGGAAACAGGAAAAAAATGTTGTTGGAATAGTAGAAAAATGTACTGAATAGGCAAAACATTTGTAAGACTATGCATAAATGTGTTAGAATAGGAGAATAATGTGTTGGAATAGGAGAAAAGTGTGCTGAATAGACAAACAATTTGTTAGACTATGCAAAAATGTGTTAAAATAGGAGAATAATGTGTTGGAATAGGTGAAAAAAATTGCTGGAATAGGCAAAAAGGAGGGAAATTTTGCATTGGAGAAAAAGAGAAAACTTTCACGAAAAATAGTCTGTTTTTCGCAAAAAGTCATGAAAGAAATTTTTCTCACTTTTCGCCCAACCCTACAAGCAACCTACAGACAAAGGAAGAGAAAATTATAACAGACTAAAAGATCCAGTTAAGATATATATATATATATATATATATATATATATATATATATATAGTTGTTGTACTGTCACTGACTATCTCTATATGCACAAAATATCACAGTCCGGAGCCCCCAAGTCCTTTACTGCTTCTGTTTGTACGCAAGCTCCATTCTGCTTGACACTAAAATGTAAGAAACTATTCATGACTCTTTATACATTTGAAAATATTAGGTGTTGTCTAAGTTACTAGAGAAAATGTTAACACTACATATGAGATGGGCTGCACTTAATCAAAATGTAACAAATATTTGTTTGAAATATGTGCATTTCTTTATTTTTTTTGGGCCAAATGGACACATTTAATTTGTTCTTTTATATTTTAATTCTTACTGCATTGTTCTGAAATTTGTTGAATACTCCTCTGGCACTCAAATTGTTAACGAAATCCCCAACTTTTCACTGGTACATTCAACAGGGCAGAGAAATATCTGAAAAACATATTTACCTATCAGAGTGCCTGCATATTCATACATCATATAGAAGTAATACTAATGCCATTTTCCCTGTCTTGACTATGTTTTTGTTTTCTATTTTCTGTTTATTTTTCTATACCCAAGTGGTCACTGGGTACATTATGAGAGAAATACAATTTCTTTGTTCTGCTTTTAGTGTTCACACTTTTTGGGCCATATGTACAAAGAGGTAGCGAAATAGCTTTTGTCGTTTATAACGACTTTCCAAAGTACAGTCTCGATGGGATCATTAATATTTTTAGAGAATGTCGGTTGTGATCAGAAATATGTCATTTGTGATGACTGAAATTGTCGTATATAATGACGAAAAAAGTCTTAACAACAAAAATGCCCTAAAAAGTCTTTAAAAAATGTTTTAACTAACGACAAAATTGTCTTAACTAAAGACAAAAATTCTCACATTCATAACTTCACATTCCTTCCACTTCTTTCTTGAAGTTCAAATTTTGTCTTTTGCAAGACATTTTTTTGGCGTTAGTTACCACAAATTTTCTTTTCCTCTATACGACACTGGAGAATAGTTTGGCCACACCCCTTTGCCCGTCAGTTCTAGAGTTGTGTTGTACACAACGAACATTACTAGTGTTTTGTCGTATACTCTATAGAAAATGTTGTTCATGCATACAATGACTTAGTTTTGTCTTTCATACAACATTTTTTTGTCGTTATCCCTTTGAACATACGGCCCTTTGTGTATTTAATTTAGCATGCCTCATGTTCAACAAGTTCACCTGGAAGCAAGGAAAATAAAGAAGGGTTTTATAGTGTGTTTAACCCTTGGAGTGTCACAGAGGTATCCAACATGCTGGATACCAATCTGGCACTCAAATGTTTTTTAAAGTTAAACCAGGATACTAAAAATCTGACTGCTGATCTAAAGATAGCGTACTGCTAGTCTGAAATATATTTAAGACTAAAGGAAAAAAGGAGATGGTAAGCAAGCCTATTAATCCTACATTAAGTGTCTGTGGTTAGACAGCCCTATATAACTGTTATGGTAAAGGTGGCTTACTCATAAGACTAGTTCAGTACTGAAATCAGAGCTATAACAAGCAGTCTAAAACGTAACCTTTATTTTCTATTATAAAAAAATCTTAAAATCTTAAAGATAGTTTCTTTTTTATTTAATTATTCTTTTTAAACAGCTCAGGAATTCATAACAAAATAACTATCTTTAGACTGCTTGTCATGGCTGTGATTTCAGTACTGAACTAGTCTTATGAGTAAGCCACCTTTACCATAACAGTGATGTAGGCCTGTATAGCCACAGACACTTGGTGTAGGATTAATAGGTTTGCTTACTATCTCCTTTTTTCCCTTTGGCTTTTAAAGTTAGTTGACATCTTCACAGATGAGTGTGCTTTTCTGTTTTCACAATCAAACACTTGATTGAATAGAAGTTTAAGGCACTAATAATCAAAAGCTTTATGTAATTTCTTATTTCACTTTCAGAAGTAAATAATCTGTTTTGGCTTATGGTTCATCATCACTACTAGTTATCAGTGTTTCTTTCAGACTGTCTACTATGGTGGTAGTCACAAAGTATTATCTCAGTATGGGGTGAGCAGTGTATATATGGTGCACAGATTCCTTCTGTTACTGTCATAAATTATCATATACCTGATCTAGAGAATTCACCTGCCCAGTGCATTTTAGGCAGTGAAATATATTAGAAACCAGTGTGAATAAGGAACTTCACGAAGGTCCAACATATAAGTATGTTTGCACACCTAGGGCCTTATTAAGGAATCCAGAGGTACAATTCATGGGCAAGCCCATTGCATTATAAGTGGCAAATAAAATGTTCAAAAACTCTTTTTCATTTAAATGAAGCTTTCAATCCCATGAATGATAGAGGTCTCCACTACATTGCTTTCATATTATAATAAATACCCCTCTACCATTAAAGAAGTTAAATGGCATTTAACTTACTGAGAATTTGTATTTTTCCCTACGGTTTGCTCCAGTATTGTTCGTTTTTAGCTTTATGAATACAGCTTCTTTTCACTTACTTTCAAATAATCAGTTTCATTTATTTAGTGTGCTGCCTATTACTTATGTACAAAGATATCTACACCAAACATTCTCTCTTTCTCCTTCTGCACCAAGGGGAGGGCAAAGGCAAAGTGTATGTACATTTCAGAATGATCCATTCCTCTGCACCTTGTTTAATGCTATGATGGAGTGTGATTATGCAGATATGCACTAAAACAATCACATGCTCTTTAAACATAACCTGAAGTACAGAAGCCTGATTTTGTTGGTAATATCCAGCTGCAGAAAATGAGCCACGCTGGTGAATTCATAACCCATCCAATAAAACACACACACACACACTCAAAACACAGAGTGACTCTTAAAATACATTTGCTAAATATTCTGAATGAGGAATCCTGAGTTATGTTAACAATCACCAATCTGCTTAGCCATACAAGTTTGCAGACAAGAGACAAAGTAGTCAGTTATAGAGTAATCTAATTGTGTACATTCCAGTGACATCTCTATAAAGCCAGCTGCACGATGACAGCCATGATTACAATGACAAAATTTATGAAAAAAATTGAGCTAAGCGTCTGGATTGTTAAGCTGCCAAATATACTTTTTTCATGTTGACACAAGTGTTAAAAGAACACTCTTGGACCAAGTAGATTGAAAGCAAAAGAAATTCTTTGTAGGTGATAAAAATACACATATCTATGTAGGAATTACTTCTCATCTCAGCATTTGCCAACCCAAGCAAAAAAAAAGTACTGGCAGCTTGTGTATTGCCCATGCAATTCAAACAGCTGATAAAATCAATCTGCTGTATAAAAAGTCTACCTGCCACCCTGAGGTAAGGTTTTAAGAGTATTAAAACTGCCTATATTGTATATTAGCCATTTGTTTGTAATATAAATAGTTTTGGAAAAATGAACTAGTATTAGTTGGTGGAACATTGTGACACTTTATGCAAATTAATTTCTGTGTTAGGTCATTATAACAATACTGTGTTATGAATGAAAGTAGACAGAGTCCATGCACTGTGGTTATTTGTAATAGTACACTGATCAGTAAATTTGGCCTCAAATAGAAGTGATGAATATACATTCTCAAAAATTACTTATTTTTCAGGGAAATTCTTAGTGCAACAAAAAGACCGATTTTATTTACCTGTACAACAAAGTAAACTTGGCAGGTCCACTTTAATTTTTTGGGTTTACTAGAATGCATTTATGATGTTTGTTAAATATTGCTAAACTTTTAGGGAATAAAATGATAGAATTTTAACCCTTTGATTGCCAGAGAATTGATAAAATGCATTGCTTACCCATCTGGCATTCAAAAAGTCATGTAAATATCTAAATATACATAGAAAAGTAAAATTAGTAAATTAGTAAAACAATGTATGCAGTGTAAACTATTTGCTGTATTTGGCTAAGGGTTGCACACAAGTCACCTTTATTCATCTTCAGCCCTGTTTGTCATTTACCAGGTAAAAAAGCATTCCTACCTTGTGTAATGTTCATTACTGACACTAAACCTTTTGATAAATAAGCTCAATTGGTGAGTAAAGTAAAACTAATCATACAATTATATTATTGGGGTTCAAATTATTTTGTAGCATCTGGGGTGTACTGGTATCCTCGTACAGAGGGGAATTGACTTTATTTGTGTGATGAGCTCCCCTGGGTTATAATGGGCAAAACTTTTCAGCAAATAAAATAAAAGGAAAAAACAGTGCTTCCTGCATTGCTTGGGAAATCCTGCAAAAGGGCAGGTTTTTGCTGCAGCACTGAAATAGTAATAATAATGTATTTCACCAACACCACGTGAATTTCTCACATCCTCCCATATGCTAAAGTATAAAAAGGGGTGCCGGTTTACTGAATGTTGTCAGTCTGTGCTTGCGAGAGAGAGTGAAAGTAGCTGAATTTTCTATGCTAGCCAGAATAGGCAGCAGACATAGAGAGGGAGATGGAACTGTTTGATAGGAGTACTGGTGGTAGCAAGCAGCAGATGAAGTGATTCTTTCAACCAGAGCTGGCTGACTGAGCCAGATACTCTACTGAGTGACAGATCATACATAGACAGACCTAAATACATCATGCATTCAAGACAAACACTTGACATAATGCATTTCTTACACACACTCACTCTTGTTGGACAAATAACATACATTATATATAACAAGTGTGAAAAAGCACTTTGAACAGTAGGTGGAGCTGTAGCAAACTTAGTTATCTGTTGCAGCAGCTTGCTCTGCTCCAAATGGAAATACGGTTTGTCTGCTTTTTTCCTCTTCAGTTTTAACTGAAAGTGTGACAGTATTGTGTGCTTATACTGTTGTCTATCCACACAAAAAGTTCAAATGCCTGTTTCAATGTTCATGCAGTCAGATCTTTTCAGTAAAATAACCAATAATTTCTACATCCACAAGAACAAGAGGGACAAGCATAAATTGAGCTATTGTGGTGCCTAGCCAGCTGCTTCATGATTTGTCCTTTATTGTAAGCTGCTGATTCTGAAGCTAACAGCTTTATTCTGTTACAGCCAAGCCCTAAGCTATAACTCAATATGCTCTGAAACTTATGACAGTGATAAATATCTTTAAAATCTCAGGAAATATTTTATGAGTCATTGATTTAATGTCAAGGTCATGACATGCAAATTCAGAGAGCCACCAGTGTACCTAAAAGAAATCTCCTGGAATATAAACAACCACAGGAAGAGAACAGAGTTCCATTATCCACCTACATCTCCCAACTTGAAGTACTGCTCAAAATCTCAGAATAACTACAAACAATACAACATATTATTGGCAGATTAAAAAGAATATTCCCAGAACCTCCACTCCTCTCCTATAAAAAAAACCCAACCTGATGTGATTGCTGATAAAGATCTCTGTTAAGATCGCAACAGAAAATTGTACTTCTTCCTGTCTATAGAAGACATGTGGGACCTGTACATGCATATGTATCACGGGTAAGTGTCCATACCACATTCCCACTAAAACCACAGCATCAAGGGGAAATTCTCCTGAGGATCATCTAATGTTGTCTACCATATCATGTGTGTTACATATCCCAACACAGAATTATATGTAAGGGAGACTGGACACACTCTGACAAAACTAATTAATTAATTCTAACTAATTAATTCTCATAGGTCCACTGTAAACAAAATAAGAGACACCCAGGAGGGCCAACATTTTTGCAAAACTTGTCACTGCATTAAAGGTCTGTGGATGTCAAACAGAGAAACAGAAAGATCTGACAGTATGAATTAATAACAAAGTTTAACACTTTGAACTGTGGCTTGAACCATGACAAGGAATTTATGTCACATTATTCCACACATTTTGGCCCTTTGGTTACCAAAGGTGTGTGCATGCATTGCAAGCGATGGGTTATATACCCACTGGCACTCAGACCGTTAACCCATACATTCCACAGTCTTGCCATCTTTGCTGGAGCAATTCACACATCAAAAGGTAAATAAGTCTTGTACCACTTGTTCAACTATAAAGACATGCCTCTGCTGGAGTCTAGAGGATGATTTACACAGACAATGGTAATAAGAGATTCACTTCCAGTGGAATTTCAATGTAAAAACAATTTGTATGACTGTATAACCTGTCATGTATTTTATATTCAGCCTTCATTCTAAATATGTGTCATGGTTCCTAGAGAAGTTCAAGAGTCAGTACGGTATAGTTAAATGCAATTTACTGACAACCAAAAGGTAAGCAAAATATATACAATATATACAGCAGGAACAAGCAGATGGTTACAGGCCAGTGAGCTCTGCTATCAGGAATAGTAGGCTGCCAAGCCTGACCAGTCCGCTGGAGACTAGGCCTAAACCACTGGTAGTCTCTGCTGGAGCCAGGAGCAGGAACAGGAGCAGTAACAAGAACACAGGATCTTGATCCGATGTAGCGGGCGTACCTAGTCAGAATGGAGCAAACTCTGACTCACGCCTGCAGTCAGAATGGGAAATAGATAGCTGACTATCAGTCAGTATCAGAGCTGGTGTACCAGACCCCCAGGTCCGCACTAGGTTGGGTGTCTGCTAGGTACGAGGAACAAACGTAAGAGTAGTCAGACAGAGCCACAAGTCAGCACCAGAGGGGGTAGTCAGACAAACCAGGTCATACACAGTTCAGGTAGTCAACCAGAGCCACAGGTCTGCACCAGGTTGGGTGTCCACTATAGGGATAAGCAAAAGAATAGTCAGACTGAGCCACAGGTCAGCACCAGGTTGGATGGAAGACTAGCCAAATCATACACAGAACCCAAGGTAATAGAACTGCTATGAACAACAATGCGAGGGCAACCGAGTCAGGACTCAGTCTGCCTTTTAAACTCCTCCAAAGGAAGTAGGTAGGAGGAGCAGCTCAGAGGGAGGAAGTAGGTAGGAGGAAGTAGGTAGGAGGAGACTACAGGAAGCAAACACATAAAACAGAGGCCTGCTGCATGCTTGAATCTTCGTGCCTGTAGATGACTCTGAAACCAAGGTAAGCTGTAACAGAGTCAAAAACTTCACAAAAACAATCCCAAAGTACGCCTGTGGAATGGCAAGGTTTCCAAGATATTGTAAGTGGACATGCTGCCGTGTTCATTTGTAGCGGTTTCAGAGAACTGATGTCCTGTGTAGCTCCATGCTGGTATATCCCAAGCCACAATTATTTTTTCAGGATGGCTGTGCCTGAATTGTACAAGTAGGTGGTTAGTGTGGTGGACAAAGGGATGAAAAGTGCTTATTGCAAGAAAATCCACCTGACAACAGATATTTGGACAAGTGAGCAGAGCACAGAGTATGTGACTGCTCACAGGGTATCCCCTTGTGTATGCAGAGTTTTGAGAGACAGTCCCACAAAGCCATAGATGTTTTAAGTAACTAAAGCAAGTGATAGAGGAATGGTTTGTACACCAATCCTTAAAAGCTTGTTTTGTTTCTGCTGATAATGGCTCCAACATAATCACTGCTTTGAGAATAGGTGCTATGGTGTATGTGCCTTGCTTTGCCTATATGCTAAATTTAGTTGTGATCGGATTCCTGGCAGAATCTGAAACTCTCAGAGAGATGCTTACTATTGCCAGCAAAACCTTTGCCCATTTTAGTCACTCCTACAGTGCATGCAATGCTCTATATTCCATACAAGAACGCAACAACCTGCCCCATCACCAGATGAAAATGGAGGTTCCTACCAGGGGGAATTCCATTCTGTAGAGCATTTGTATGAGCAGAACAAGGCCATTAGTGAGTACACCATGCAAAACGGGAAGGCTTTGGAAGGAGCCTCTTTGTCACCTGGCCAATGGCAAGTAATTTGCAATGTATGTGAGCTGCTGAAACCCTTTGAGGAGGCAACCATGCTGGTGAGTGACATTGGGGCAGGAATTAATGAAATTCTACCACTGATCTTCTTATTGCAGAAAAAAATGAGTAGCATGGCTGAGGAATCTTACCATAATGACAACACAGACAAGCACCAGCTGGTAAAGGATATGTTAGCATGCTTTAAACAAGATTCTCACATAGTGTACATTATAAGCAATAAATTCTTGCAACTTTGCTGGACCCCCACTTCAAACATAAAATTTCAGAATTTATGCCAAAGGGCCATCAGCAGTTTGTCACAACAAGGAGTCATGACGATCATCAGCAACTCTCTGAGGAATCATATTCTGTCAAGGAATAATGAGATATGCTTATTGATTGAGTGGAGGATTGCATTGTGGAGGATGAGAGGGAGAAAGGGAGGGCACAAAAAACACCTTGACAGCATAGTAAAAAGGAAGGCAGCAAAGCATTTCACCCAGCAGAAGCACCAGCACCTACATTATCAACCAAAATATCCCATTCTGAACACAGGGCAATTTATGGGTCTCAGCAGGGGCGGCAAAAACTCAATATTGGTGGTGGTGGCAGCACTTCTCTTTGGGACTTGCTACCTGAGTATGAGTTGGTAACTGACACACAGGAACATCATGCAGCTCTTAGAAGTAGTTCCACTGCATATGAGATTGTTTCTGCATACTTGCAGGATAGCTACATTCTAGGCAGAAACAATGACCCCATGGACTACAGGCAAACAAAGCAGTGTGTGAGGCCAGCATTGACACATATGTTTTTGTTGTCCTCCAGTCCTCAGTGCAACTGGTTACATTGTCAATGACAGCAGGATGTGGCAGCAATGTTGGGAGACTAACATTCTTAAAAATGAGCCAACATCTCATACTATCTGAGTATCAGGTAGCAGAAACCACATAGAAAGCCAGGACAGATATATTAACAACAGCACAGATGAGGAGGAGGAGGGATATGAAGAAGGGTTGCTACCATCTATCACACCTGGGACCACTGCTAGGACCAACAAGTAATGTGTGTCAATAATCTGTGGAGGACAGTGTATATATACATACACAAATCAATCACACCATGCCAGTCCCCTACCATCACAATCATACACATCTGCCATATTGTAGGTTTTGCATTATTTTTTTTTATTACTTGACATCATCATGAATATGTGCCAGTGTCACTTAACCCCTTAACGATATTGGTAATGGCACATCATGGGTTGTTTTGCATTAACGACCCATGATGTGCCAGGACCATCATTGAATTCTGGGCTCCAGGAAAAAAAAAGGTCTGTGGTCCTTAAGGGGTTAAGCAGTAAGTTAGTGGCAAAGGACAAAGGCTAAATGCACTCTGCATGCTAACATATTTTTCAAGGCATATGTTGCTGTAGGACTCACAACTTTGACTTTCAGCTATGTATTTCTCCAATACAGTCCTCAGAAGAAGTAAAATTGCAGTGGGAAATATTGTATCCATAGGAAATCTAGCCAAAACATTTGTTAAAATAAGCAAAAAGGAGGAAAAATTTGTCTTGGCGAAAAGGAGAAAACTTTCCTGGAAAAAGAGAAAAATCGGCCAGTTTTCGTGAAAAGTCATGCAGGACATTTTTCTCACTTTTTACCCACTCCTTCTAGTAGGGTTCTACCACGTATAAAAAGGGGATATAGTGGCATGGGATATGAATATAATTCTACCTCTATAAACCTTTGTAATGCTTCATTTAAAATATGGAATACGGATTTGGGAACCATTTCTTTCAAAAGACATTATTGAAAACTGAAAAAATATGTAAGTGATAAGTGAAATGGACAATTTTCGTTATAAAGAGAATCTGGGTTTCTTTACAATAGACAAAATATGTCAAAGTAGTGACATGATTATCATTTATTATTTAAGGTCAATACAAAGAGCTTTTATTACTCAAAGACCTAAGCAAAAACAAGGGCTCCTTCATTAAGAGTAGAGGAAATGTGATATTAACAAAAACAAAGGCAGTCATTTTTTGCAGTAAAGACAGTATGATTGCTTTGCAATGTGTTGTACACCCATAGTAACACATTTTAATTGTAACATTTGATACAGAAAAAAACAAGTGTCTATTAAGTTCCGACTTTGTTGATCCAGGGGAAGGCAAAAATACCTGTAGAAGTCATTTAAAATTTCCGTAGATCAACATTCTGTCTGTATTGAATCTTGCTACCAAAATTAAAAGTATTTGTCTTAGATAAAAGGATGTATAGGCTACATTATCTTATCTGATAACTCACTTATAGTATGTCTCTTTGCTGCTCTCTAGGTGGTAGCAATATCGTATACACATATTATTCTTGTGTACTCTATATTGGACGTTTGTATATTATTTTGATATCTATTTTTTACTTTTGAATTATAATAAAAGTTACATTTTACAGACATCTTCCTGCTATTGATAAGAGTTCATAAACTCTCAGGATTAGCCTGCATAGTGTGCTAGAACTGCAGGGTTCCTTTTTCTTTCTCTCTTGAAATTCTAAATACAATATGATCATATTCTGTGTGAAATATTCTCAAAACACAACCTGTTCATACAATACCACATGCAAAATTGTATATATGAATATGATAGAAATGAAGATGATGAAAAATGGAAATCAAGAAATGATTTATGAGAAGAGATTAATTAACTCAAGTACTGATCAAAAGATTATATAGAGAAACTCCAATATTTCCAAAAAGAAGGAAATTAAAAAAAGAACACAGTGTAATCTGCGTAGTGAAGCACATCTAAAAATTAATACATTTAATTATAGTAGGCTTTTTCAAACTGTAAATGTGAACATCAGAGCAAAAGATTTGCCTATCCCTGCTTTAGGTATTCCATGAGGTGCATACCTAATGAGGGACACAAAACTGTAATTAGTATATAGTGAATCTGTACCCAGAGAAGACAAGTCAATTGAAAATCAAGTAAATCAATCAGAAAGCAATTACTGTAGTAATAATACAGTTTCAGAGCCAGAACTACATCTAGTTTATCCAGATCATGAAGCTAATTAAGCCTGCTTAGTGCCATTTAAGTCAATTTCCTGATTAAAAATGAGTCAATTCAACCTATAGAGTTCATTTTGTAAAAGTCAAACAAAATAAGTAAAATCCTATAAACATCAAATGTCACAAAATTGTACATGGTCTCATCTGATATAAAATTATGATTTTTCACAGGTGTTACTTGTAAAGAAAAATTTATTAGAGCTTAATACAATTAAAAAAATCAAAAACATCACATTAATAACAGTCTAAGTGAAGTTAGGTATTGTCTGTATGGAAGCAGGAATTGTACACTTCTAGACTATCAGGGTTCCATGAGAGTTACTGGGCTTTGATAAGGGAAGGGGTAGTGCAGGGGTACTCAACGTTTTGGCATTTAGCTGTTGGCACTGCAGCACCAATTTCCTTAACCAACAGATGGTTGGGGACAACAGGCATTGTAGTCCCCAACAACAGCTTGAGGCCCAACAATCCTGCAGACTATTGTTTTTATCTCCAGATACTGGAGACTACAACTCCATTAATCCACACACTGATGGAACACTGACATAAAAAAATGAAAGAGGTTGATATAACTTTAAATATAGTAACATAGGTTATGATGCTGTAAAAAGATGAGTCACTTAAGTTCACCCTTGTTGATGCCGTCCTGACTCCAAATAGCAGACACATATTTCCACAGATTACACCTATCTGCACAAAAAACAGCTATCATAATTCTCAATATTGTTCTGAGCTAGAAAGGTAGCTACCATTTTTAACCCTTTAAGTGCAATGCATTGCAAAGGTTAAAGGGATAGTAATACTTAAAATGTAAAAAAAAATATGTTGTAGGGTTTATCCCCCTGAGTAAAACAAGAGTACTCCCACTGCTGAAAGGTGTTTCATTCAAAAGTTATTAATTTTCAAAGTTGAATTTTTTAGGTGCGATATCACAGTGGCCTGAAATTGTACAGTGGCGCTGTTGCTACACGATCCTATGGACAGCTCTGGTCAGTTGACCATAAATCTCCATAGGATGGTGTAGCAACAGCGCCACTGTACAATTTCAGGCCACTGTGATATTGCACCTAAAAAATTCAACTTTGAAAATTAATAACTTTTGAATAAAACACCTTTCAGCAGTGGGAGTACTCTTGTTTTACTCAGGGGGATAAACCCTACAACATATTTTTTTTTACATTTTAAGTATTACTATCCTTTTAAAGCACCTACAATATCTGCTATAGCTTCATGTGGCAAGGAAGTCTACAAACTTACTGCTCTTACTTTAAAAAATCCCTGCATTTTATATAATAAAAAGCTCATTTTGACTACTTTGGATACGTTGTGAGCTGAAACAAGCTAACCTGTAAGATTTCTGTTTTGATCTAATTGTATAACTGTATTTTCTGTATTACCTGTGTTTTCTTAGTTTGGTAAAGGAGAGGTGATAAAGCAAAGGCTTTTTCCCCCTCCACTTGAGGGGTTTCTTTTTAATTGCTGTGGTGTAATTGGTGTCTTTCTACTATATAAAACAGAGGGAGAATGCATATTCAAATGTGTGAATCTTGCAGTAGTGTGTAAGTGCAGCAAAGTGCTAAGTTATTGGAAATTAAACAGTAGGGGATTTCAACACAGGAGATACAACAGGGGAACAAACATTTATTGCATTATATTTTCTTTCTATAGCTGGCTTTTAACTTGTAGTTTAAAGTGTACAAACTGCCGTGTACAAAACCATTCTAAGGTGCATATCTCTATGACAGATAGGAGCAAGTAATCACTTTGGAAGCCCAAATTAGGAATCTGGAGAAGCAAGTTGCAAAGTTGAGGGAGATGGCATATCTTCAGAGGGGTGTGTTGCTCACAAAACAGAAGGAAGCTGTCATAGGTAGTACTGGGGTGGAAATTGAACTAAGGAGGAGCAGGAAGCTAGATGGGTTACAGTTAGATGTAGCAAGGAAGATTTTAACCCTTTGAATGCCTGAGGGGTATCAAACGCATAGCAGCACAATGTCCGAGATGCAGTAAATGTTGAAGAGAGTGCAAAATGTTGATGTCCTGTCAGAACAGTGTTGAAGGCACATCGACAGTATGCACTAAAGTGTCTTCAGCATCGCATCCCCATCAAACTGTCGTATCGACATCAATCCGTCATGCCTCACTTATCACATCAAAAATGACCTATATCCACATGGAAATGCAGTATAATGTCTCATTTCCATATGCAAATTCAAGATAATGAGCCATTATCATATTCATAGGGATGTGTTCATATATTAACCCCTTAGTGACCAGCCGCGCACACATGTGGCCGGTACTTAACACCCGCCAAACTTTTTCCTGGACGTACAGGTACGTCCTCTGTCACTAAGTGACAGTTTTTGCAGGACGTACATGTACGTCCATTGTCGGGAAGGGGTTCTGATGATGTCCTTTCCATGCAAACGACATTATGATGTTGGAGTTTTGATGGTTGCCAAATAGAGGATGACATTTCAATAGGATAACGAATAAGGCTGGGGGTCAGGCATCATCGGTGGTGATTTGTGGTTACCAGCTGCCCCCAGTCTTTTTCCTTGCACACTCTTAGCCATAGAACCCTATGTATACTGCCTGGCCCCCAGACTTGTTCCATTGTCTGCTGGTAGCCACAAATCCTCGTAGGCACTGCCTGGGCAAGAAAACAAGACTGGGGAGTGTCAGCCAGTTCATGTGGGGCTAACACACAATGCTGATGTTCCCCCACAATACGTAAATTCAACTTGCTGCCCCACGGTTAAAATTTGACAAATGCTGCTCCTACACAGTTAAAATTTAACATATGCTGCCTCCCCCCAGTAAACATTGACATATGCTGCCTCTCCTAGTAAAATTCAATATATGCTGCCCCATTCATCTGACATATGCTGCCTCCTCCAGTTAAATCCGACATATGCTGGCCCATAAGTTGGACATATGCTGCCTAGAGTCAAGTCGGTCAGTCATTTGAAAGCAAGGTTAAGGAGTCATCCTTAAACCCGCTTTTAATAAATTAACTCCTCAAATAGCTTTTTATGAATAACCGGGTTGAGTAGGAGGATCCTCAAGAAGTGTGTCTTAAGGATCCTCCTAGTCAAGCCTGTCATTGATAGAAAGCAGGCCACTTGAGTAGAAGGTAGTATGGGAAGACAGTGATCATTTTTGTTGCTATTGGATAGGTGGTCAATGCCATTGAAACCCCAGGGGTATGGATGCCTCCTTTTGCCCAGGCAGTGCCCATAGAGATTGGTGGCTACCAGTAGGTAAGGGAACAAGGCCTGGGGAGCAAGACAGTGTACATGGGGTTCTAACAAAACCATTTAAAATTTCTCCATTTCGCATGCACCAAAAATATTTTGCAGAAAATGTTCCATGTTTGGCCTGTGCCTTACAATGGGGAAACAACATCCAGCACACATACTATAAATATCTTGTAGGAAGTACAATGGAGAGAAAGCAACTAGAGAGATAGATTTTGAAGCTATTTAACTAACAAAATAAAGATAGCAGAGGCTCATAGTGTTGGCTGATCCTATGAGCACCCATAATAAAAAACGGATCCGGAATCCAGTGACACAGTGGAGGATGAGGAAGTCACAATCACCAGCATGGAAGTGACTGGGAGCCCACATTCCCCAGACTCAATGATGTCTAGTCACCCAAAATCACCACTTTGCATCTGGAGGGAAATTGTGATGAAGGCAGAACAGGGCAGCAGTGTGAGATATAATTATTCTCAAATTATTGACAGACATTAATCAGTGTTCATGGCAGTGGTCCCAAGAGTGGTAGATAGAATCAACCCATCACATCCCTCCTCATGCTCTGTGCTGCTGTTAATACATGTGGCTTGGCTTTCCCTGTCATGTATGTTTCCTGCACTTCTGCTACCTGATACTCAGATGTAATTAGATGTTGGTTAATTTTTAAGAAAGTTAGTCTTCCACCACTGCTTCTTGATAGCAGTGTCCTTCAACAGTCATCTAAGGGTTTCCACTGCAGTACGTGTCAGTGCTGGACATGCACATTATTTTGTTTGCCAGTAGTCCATGGGGTCACCTTTTCTGATGAGAATGTAGCTATCCCTCAAGCTTGCTGAAACCATCTCACAAGTGGGCCCACTCCTAGGAACTACACTGTGTTCCTGTGTACCAGTTAACAACCCATACTCTGGGAGCAAGTCCCATACAGATGTACCACCACCAGTGCCACCCCCACCACCACACATATTGGATATTTGCCGCCTCTGAGACCCATTAATCGCCCGTGTTCAGAATAGGAATGGGATGTTCTAGTCAGTGTTGCTGCTCCTTCTGCTGATGATATAAACCCTTTGTTGTCTTACTTTTCACCATGCTTTGTAACAGTTTTTTGGCCCTACTTTTCTCCCTTGCATCCTCTACAATGCAAAGCTCCACTTGATCAATAAGCATATCTTTATATTCCTTGACAGAATCTGATAACCTCTGAGAGATACAATTGATCATAATTACTCCTTGCTGTGACAAACTGATCACACTTTGGTAGAAAGTCTTAATTTTTGTGTTTAAGGCAGGAGTCTAGCAAAGTGGGAAGAATATATTCCTTATTGCTTTTAATGGATACTATACAGGGATCTTGCTCAGAGCATGTTAGCATGTGCTTGACCACCTGGTGAGTTGTTGTCTCCTTTGTCATTATGGTAAGATTCCTCAGCCATACTCCTCAGTTTTTTTCTGCAATAAAATTATCAGTGATAGAATTTTACTAATTCTTGCCCCCAATACGACTTACCATCATGGTTGCCTCCTCAAAGGGTTTCAGCATCTCACACACATTGCACATTAGTTGCAATTGGCCAGGTGACAAAGAGGCTCCCTCCAAGGCCTTCCTGTTTTGCATGGTGTACTCACTAATGGCCTTATTCTGCTCATACAAATGCTCTAGAATGTACAGTATGGAATTCCACCTGGTAGGGACCTCCATTTTCAGCTGTTGATGGGGCAGGTTGTTATGCTCTTGTACGGAATAAAGAGCATTGCATGCACTATAGGAGTGACTAAAATGTTCACAGATTTTTGCAGTCAATATTAAGCATTTCTCTGAGGGTTTAGGATTCTGCCAGGAATCTGGTCATAACTAAATTTAGCACGTGGGCAAGGCAGAGCACCTGAACAATATCACCTATTCTAAATGCAGCTGTTATGTTGAAGCCATTATCAGCAGAAACAAAACCAACTTTTAAGGAGTGGGGTACAATCCATTCCTCTCTTACCTGCTCTAGTTGACTCAATACATCTATGGCTTTGTGGACTGTATCTCAAAACTCTACATGCGCAAGGTGGTGTGCCGATGGTATGGGCAATTCTTCTGCTGCCTTTTAATCATTCTGCCAGAACCAGAGGCAAGACTACTCTCTGCTATCTGATGCTGTAGCTAGGTTTGCCCATTGGTGGTGGGAGGGAAACCTAGTCACAGTCATGTAGTCTGTGCTCTGTCCACTTGTCCACATGTTGTCAGGTGGATTTTCTTTCCTTGTGAGCTTTCTAGCCCTTCGCTCAACCCACTAAACAACTGCTTGTACAATTCTGGTACAGCAATACTGCAGCTTGAGATATACCAGAGTAGAGTTACACATGACATCAGTTCTCTAAATTCTCGGTTTTCAACAAAAAAAAAAATACACTAGCCATTACACAGCACGCTTTGGAATCGTTTTTCTGAAGTTTTTGACTCCTTCCAAAGAACTCATTAAGCGTGGGTTGACAGTACATAGCAGGAGAACCCTTAAACCTGATTTCTTTAACAACACAAATAGAGCAAGTGGTGAATGGGAAGGCAGTATGTGTGGGCAATCTGACTTGTCATCTCCTACAACAGTCATGACTGATGGGTTCCAGAGGGGCTGCCATTACTAATGGGGCTAGACGTTGCTGCAATTCTACTACTATTACTAGGTGTCACAGGTGCTGTACTTCAAATAACAGCCAAGGCACTAATCATAGCTGAGGCTGTGTATTTTAATACCCTGTGTTCTTGCTGCTGGTTACTCAACACTTTTGTGTGTGTGACTGAATAGGGCTTGAACTTGGAAGTGCTGATGATGACTGGCAGGATGACTGTGTATTTTTGAGCATCTTTGCTTGTCCAGGGTAAGACTTTCCAATTGTTTTCTCAAACAGTATATAGACAGCAACAGTGCTCCTTTTCAGTGGTGGAAGATTGAGCCTTTGCCTTTCAGATAACTTTCTGTCCATGTCATCATCTATATCACTCTCAACTTCATCTGTATCTGAAGAATAGGAGAATGCAGGAGGGATGTATTCTAGATCTACATTATCATCATCCTCAGTCATTGGGTGATCTTCAGGATCACCTACCACTCACCTCCCAGCCATTCAGCTTCTAGCATGTTTCATCATCCCCCTGCTAGAAGCTGATTGGCTGGGAGGCGTGTAAGCACACATCCCAGCCAGTTGTAGGCTGACATCCATTTTGAACACAGTCTGGCCATATAAAAGTCAGTATCTGTTCAAATTCTCAAATCTGGATCTGGGCAATGGCCCGAAAGGTATGGAAGTGTGTGTGTGTGTGTGGGGGGGGGGGGTTGTGCCCATATGCATGACTGCATCCTCCAGCAGAGCCAGCAGAGATGGAAACAGAGGACATATATTTACACAGTGGATGCACTTTGATTTATGGCACAATGGAATTTATTCTTAAAATGTAATGGCTGAAGATTATTTTTAAAATATATGCCACACTGCATTTAGCCCTTTGAGCGCCGGAAGGATATCTCTCCTGCACTCAAAGGGTTAACTCTGGCATGTCTTGGGGGCATTTTTTTTAAATTCTACTTTCATTGGATATTCTTGTTTTTATTAAACATATTACAGAAGATGGAAGCTTCAAGAAGAAGATGGACAGTGGATGACAGGTAAATGTTACATTTTTGGGTTTTAGGATAGTGTTAGAGCTAGTATAGGGTTAGTGTATGGGAGGTATGTGTCAAACAATGAGAGTTGGCTTTTTTCCTTTGATGTTCCCACAATTCATGGTATTTAGTGTGACTTGTGGGAACAAAAATCTATGAGCGTTTGGCCACAATGTGGCTTTTGGCCATCAATGCTTGTTGGTCCATGTACAGGTCCATCTATAGAATAACTGCGGTACACAACTGGGTTTCTCACTCTGTTTTTTTTCCCTTACCAGCTGTTTTACTAGAGGGGATAGAATTCAGCCCTAGGTCTTCTTCTTAAAGGTTTAAAAAAATGCCTTTAGGACTGGATGAAGCCAGTGCTTTATTAGTGCACTCTGTAACCCTGTTGCCAAATTGGGCCATGTCATCCTACAGTTAATGCTGAAATTGGGCTTCACAGTGTACTAATAATGCATTGGGTTTGCCCAATTCCCGTGTATTTTTGAAACTTATCAATTCCCCTGATAAAGCCTGAAAACAAGGGTACTAGATGTGTGTATATGTAAGGATTAGTCTATTGAAATACAAAAAAGAGAGGTAGTGCTGACCACCTCCAAGGCCCATATGTATTAGACATGTTAATAGTGTTTTTATTGATCAACACAATGCACAGTGAGTGAACAGAAGAAAAATCTAAATCAAACAATATTTGGTGTGACCACCCTTTGCCGTCAGAGAGCATACATTTTTCTAGGTACACTTGCACACAGTTTGTTAAGGAGCTCGGCAGGTATTTTGTTCCAAACATCTTGTGGAACTAACCACAGTTCTTTTGTGGATTTAGGCAACCTCAGTTGCTTTTCTCTCTTCATGTAATCCCAGACAGACTCGATGATGCTGAAATCAAGGCTCTATGGAAACCCACGCCATCACTTCCAGGACTCCTTGTTCTTCAATACACTGAAGATAGTTCTTAATGACTTTGGCTGTATGTTTGAGGTCATTGTCATGTGGCAGAATATATTTGGGGCCAATCAGATACCTCCCTGATGGTATTGCATCATAGTAACATAGTAAATTAGGTTGAATAAAGACACAAGTCCATCAAGTTCAACTTTCTCCTCATACCCCAGTGACTGAGAATTGTATAGCTTTCCTGCTACCAAATAAGTTAGTCTTTATCAGACCTTCCTGATCTGTCTACTAAAAAACAGCATAACTCTGTATGCTCCCATTTGAAAGAAACATATCTCATCTTTTCTTAAATGTATCCATTGTATCTTCCATAACCACCTCCTTGGGCAAGGAATTCCACAATTTAACAGACCTTACTGTAAAAAAAACCCTTCCTCTAAACTCAAGGGGTGTCCCCTGGTCACCTGATCAGGCCTTGGAATAAATAGCTCACCGCAGAGATCCTTGTATTGACATCTCATATAATTGTACAATGTCATCTTTTCTCTAGAGTAAATAAACCAAGTTTGTCTAGTCGTTCCTCATACATCAAGTCCTCCATTCCCTTAATTACTTTTGTTGCTCTTCGCTGTACCCTCTCTAGTTCTAGTATTTCCTTTTTTAGAACTGGTGCCCAAAACTGCACAGCATACTCAAGGTGAGGTCTTACCAATGATTTGTAAAATGGCAAAATAATGTTATCCACTCTTGCTTAGATACCTCTTTTTATGCAAGACAGGATTTTGAAGGTTGATGGATAAGTATCTCCCTGAAATTCTCAGCATTGAGGAGACTATTCATTCTGACCAAATCCCCAACTTCATTTGCAGAAATGCAGCCCCAAACTTGCAAGGAACCTCCACCATGCTTCACTGTTGCCTGCAGGTACTTATTCTTGTACCACTCTCCAGCCCTTCGGCAAACAAACTGCGTTCTGTTAGGTTGCTTGGTCTTGTCTCCACGTTGGAGGTATGGCTTTTTGGCTGAAGACCACTTCTGACCAGACATCCTCAACAGTATTTTTGTGTACCAGGATCCCACTGTTTTCTGTCAGTTCTGAGCTGATGGCACATATAAATAATGAACACATCTATTAGTCATAACCATAGGGTGCCAATATTCTAATAAAACTCAAATATGACAAAAAAAAAAAGGAAAAAAGGAAAGTAGAACCTTAAATGGCATTCTGACCTATTACTTATTTGAGTGCTAGGTCTGAGTGCCATTTAAGGTTCTACTTTCCTTTTTCCCTTTTTCTTTTTTTGTCATAAGTAAGCATAATGTGTCTTTCATCTGCTGCACTAAGTGTAATGAGGGGGCTGCTGGTCAGGAAGGGGTACTGACCACAGCAGCAAATGTAAATAAACTGGAACCCAGAAAGCAAGAAAACCAGCACACACAATTAAAGGGAACACAAGTTTATCATAAATATTCAGGCAAGTAACATGCAATAGTAATGTGCAACAAAACATTCAATGAAACAGAAAAGAGCAGGGCCTCTGGGCATGGAGAACAGGGCCTCTGTGTACTGGGAACAGTTCAGGAGCACAGGGAAATCAGCCAGCTCTGGAACACAGGGAATCAGCCAGCTCTGGAACACAGGGAATCAGCCGGCTCAGGAACACAGGGGTGCAGCCAGCTCACGGAACTCAGGGGTGCAGCCGGCTCTCTGAACTCAGGGTGCAGTCGGCTCAAGGAATTCAGAGGTGCAATTGGCTCAAGGAACTCAGGGGTGCAGCCAGCTCAAGGAACTCAAGGATGCAGCCATCTCACGGAACTCATGGTGCAGCTAGCTCAAGAACTCAGGGTGCAGCTACCTCAAGGAACCCAGGACCCAGGCCCAAAAGAAACAAAATGAAATGAACTGGAACTGATCTAAACTGATCAGTATAATGTGGCCCAGAGCAAGGGGAGAGACTGAACTAAAATAGGGAGGAGGTGATTGCAAGGTAGTGCCAGCTGGGAACAGAATCAGATCTCTGTAATATGAGTGCAGCAGCCTACAACAGCACCAAGGGAAGGTAGTGGCAGAGTGAGGTACTGCACTAGGCTGAGGAGAGGACAGTATCATGACACTAAGTTTCCTTGGCTGACTACTGCATCTACGGTCCTCAACATTGCCTGTTTTTTTGTGCTTCTTGAAAAGAGCTTGGATAGCACATCTGGAAACCCCTGTCTGTCTTAAAATTTCTGCCAGGGAGAGCCCTTTCTGATGCAGTAGATCTACCTTGTGTCTTGTTGCAGTGCTCAGTCTTGCTACGGTGTATGTCTTTTGATATTAAACTATCTTCAGCAAACTCACCTTGTTAGCTGCGTTTTGCTGTTCCTCACCCAGTTTTATTCTGCCTACACAGCTGTTTCTGTCTCAGCTAATGATTATGTTTCAACCTACATATTAAATTGATAATCATTAGCACCTGTTTGGTATGATTGTTTAATCATATTTGAATATATGCCTAGAAAATCCCTGACTTTGTGCAAGTGTACCTAGAAGAATTGATGCTGTTTTGAAGGCAAAGGGTAGTTACACCAAATATTGATTTGCATTGGATTTTTCTTCTGTTCACTCACTATCATTTTCTTAATTGATAAATATTAGTGATGAGCGAGCATGCTCGGCCGAAGCTCGGTTCGGCTCGAGCATCGCTCTGCTCGGCACATGGTGGTACTCGTACGAGTACCGCATGTGCTCGCCCGCCATGTTCGGGTCTCCTCCCCGCACGTTTCGCGGCTGCTGCGCAGCCAATAAACGTGCGGGGAGGCTCTGACATCAGTGTAATGCCAGCAGCCATGTTGGCTGCTGGCATTACACTGATTGGCTGGCCAGAACCCGTGATCGGGTGCTGTATAGCACCTGACCAGCGAGTTCGGCTCAGTCTTAGCCAGGGAGAGATGAGGATAGGAAGGGAAAGTCAGTGTAGGGAGAAGAAAAGTGTTGGAACAACATATAAAGACCCAAAAGTCCTTTTTAGGACTGTTGTGTGTGGGGGCAGCAGTTATATTTTGTTTGGGGGGGCACAAATTTAAAAAAAAAACGTCACATATTCCGTTCACTGTGCCTAGCCGCAGATTAGCAGCACATTCTGTTTAGTGTGCAAAGTTGCAGATTAGCAGCACATTCTGTTTAGTGTGCAAAGTTGCAGATTAGCAGCACATTCTGTTTAGTGTGCAAAGTTGCAGATTAGCAGCACATTCTGTTTAGTGTGGAAAGTGTAAAAAATAAACGTCACATATTCCGTTCACTGTCCCTAGCCGCAGATTAGCAGCACATTCTGTTTAGTGTGCAAAGTTGCAGATTAGCAGCACATTCTGTTTAGTGTGCAAAGTTGCAGATTAGCAGCACATTCTGTTTAGTGTGCAAAGTGTAAAAAATAAACGTCACATATTCAGTTCACTGTGCCTAGCAGCAGATTAGCAGCACATTCTGTTTAGTGTGCAAAGTTGCAGATTAGCAGCACATTCTGTTTAGTGTGCAAAGTGTAAAAAATAAACGTCACATATTCCGTTCACTGTGCCTAGCCGCAGATTAGCAGCACATTCTGTTTAGTGTGCAAAGTTGCAGATTAGCAGCACATTCTGTTTAGTGTGCAAAGTGTAAAAAATAAACATCACATATTCCGTTCACTGTGCCTAGCCGCAGATTAGCAGCACATTCTGTTTAGTGTGCAAAGTTGCAGATTAGCAGCACATTCTGTTTAGTGTGCAAAGTGTAAAAAATAAACGTCACATATTCCGTTCACTGTGCCTAGCCGCAGATTAGCAGCACATTCTGTTTAGTGTGCAAAGTTGCAGATTAGCAGCACATTCTGTTTAGTGTGCAAAGTGTAAAAAATAAACGTCACATATTCCTTTCACTGTGCCTAGCCGCAGATTAGCAGCACATTCTGTTTAGTGTGCAAAGTTGCAGATTAGCAGCACATTCTGTTTAGTGTGCAAAGTAGCAGATTAGCAGCACATTCTGTTTAGTGTGCAAAGTTGCAGATTAGCAGCACATATTCCGTGTAATATGAAGAAGGCGGGTAAAAAGGGACGGGGAAGTGGACGTGATCCTGATAGTTCAGGGCGCGGGTCAGGACGCGTAGAAACTGTGCCTGGTGCCAGAGCACAAGAAAGAAAGACATCCACCATACCTAGCTTAATGTCTCAGTTTACAGGGCGTCGCAGGACATCACTCTCGAGGTCAGACCACTGCGAACAGGTGGTCGGTTGGATTTCAGGTGATACTGCTTCCAGTCGGTTAAGCACCACCCTGTCTTCCACCAAGTCCACTCTCAGTAGCCAAGAGTCTAGTCAACATAATCCTCACCCTGATCATCCTTCCTCCCACCATAGAGGGTCTGGCCAAAGAAGTGATCCCACACTGGGATATAGTGAGGAGCTCGTCTCATCACCAATCCTTCATTTGAACCTCTCTCCAAGCACGCTTGCAGAGGAACATGAGATCTTGTGCCCTGATTCACAACCTCTAGAGGGTACCCAATCACAAGAAGATGACAGAGGGGAACAGCATTTAAGGTCAAAGGAAGTGGATGATGATGATGATGAGACACAGTTGCCATCAAATCAACCACTATTACTGTCTCAAGACCTTGATGAGGAGGATGATACACAGTTGTCAATGACTAGGTATGTGGTGGGATCAAGAAATGAGGAGGATGATCAGAGTGAGGAAGTGGAGGAGGACTTGGTGGACGATGAGGTGACTGACACCACCTGGGAAGGTGGAGAGCCGAGCGATGACAGCAGTCCTGAGGGTGAGCCATCTGCAGCACCGCAACAGGCTGGAAGAGGCAGTGGTGTGGCTAAAGAAAGAAGGCGGACCGCACCAAACCGGCCCGCAAATGTTCCACGGAGCACCCCCTTGCGTAAATCTCCCTTGCCAAGGGCTAGGTGTTCCGCGGTATGGCGTTTTTTTAAGGAAAGTGCGGACGACAAAAGAATTGTAGTTTGCAACCTGTGCCACACCAGAATGAGCCGAGGCATGAACACTAGAAACCTCACCACCACCAGCATGATCCGACACATGGCATCCAAGCACCGTAATAAGTGGGAGGAACGCCCGGATCGCCAATCTGTGTCTGCAGGCCACACCACTGCCTCCTCTTCCCCTGTTTTCGGTGCCGGCCAATCGCCTGTCGAAGGCGCAGGCCCGCATACCTCCCGCCCTGCACCTGTACCATCTGAAGCACCATCAGCGACCACATCCACTTCCCTGTCCCAGCGCAGCGTCCAGATGTCGTTACCCCAGGCATTTGAGCGCAAGCGAAAATACCCAGTCACCCACCCACAGGCCATAGCACTAACCGCACACCTTTCCAAATTACTGGCCATCGAAACGCTGCCATTTAGGCTTGTGGAGACTGAGTCCTTCCGCAGCCTGATGGCAGCAGCTGTCCCTCGGTACGCAGTCCCCAGCCGCCACTACTTTTCCCGGTGTGCCGTCCCCGCATTACACCACCATGTGTCCCGTAACATCACCCGTGCCCTGACCAACGCAGTTACTGGGAAGGTCCACTTAACGACTGACACATGGACAAGTGCTTGTGGCCAGGGACGCTACATTTCCCTGACGGCACACTGGGTGAATGTCGTGGAGGCTGGGAGCGACTCGGACCCTGGGATGGCACATGTGCTACCCACGCCGAGGATTGCGGGCCCTACCTCCATCAGGGTTTCCGCCAGCACCTACGTTATTGGCTACTCCTCCTCCTCCTCCGTTTCCACCTCCGAATTCTCTGCGCGCAGCGCCACTCACCCATCAGCCGGTAGCTGGAAGCAGTTTAGCACTGCAGTGGGGAAGCGTCAACAGGCCGTGCTGAAGCTGATCTGCCTTGGGGACAAACAGCACACGGCCTCAGAGCTGTTGCAGGGGATTAGTCACCAGACCGAGCAGTGGCTCTCGCCACTCAACCTGCAACCAGGCATGGTTGTGTGTGATAATGGGCGTAACTTGGTGGCGGCTTTGGAGCTCGGCAAGCTCACACACGTACCATGCCTAGCGCATGTATTTAATTTAGTGGTTCAGCGATTTCTAAAAACCTACCCCAATTTGATCTCTTGACCAAGGTGCGCCGCGTGTGTGCACATTTCCGTAAGTCATCAACAGCTTCAGCCGGCCTGTTGAAGCTGCAGCAGCGCTTACAATTGCCAGCTCACCGGCTGCTGTGTGACGTGAGCACGCGCTGGAACTCCACCTTCCACATGTTGGCCCGGCTTTGTGAGCAGCAGAGGGCAGTAGTGGAGTACCAGCTGTTACACGGTCGTCGCCTCTCCGTTCAACTTCCTCTAATCAGAAGTGAGGAGTGGGAATGGATGTCAGACCTCTGTGAGGTTTTACGCAATTTTGAGGAATCGACACAGATGGTGAGCGGCGATAACGCTATTATCAGTGTAACCATCCCACTTCTGTGTCTACTGAAACGCTCGCTGCTCACAATTAAAACCGACGCTTTGCATGTGGAATAGGTGGAAATGGGGGAGGAAGAGCTTACACAAGGTGATAGCCAGAGCACCCTCACTTCGTCTTCTCAGCGACAATTGGAGGAGGCGGAGGAGTAGGAGGAGGAGGAGGAAGACACGGTTGCCTCCGCTACAGAGGGTAGCCATGGAACTTTAGTTCCATCTCTTCAGCGTGGGTGGGCAGAAGAGGAGGAAGAGGATGAGGAGATTGAGAGTCATCCTCCTGGTGAGGACAGCGAAATCTTGCCTGTTGGTACTCTGGCACACATGGCTGACTTTATGTTAGGCTGCCTTTCCCGTGACCCACGCGTTATACGCATTTTAGACAACACGGATTACTGGGTGTTCACCCTTCTGGACCCCCGCTACAAAGAGAATTTCTCATCTCTCATTCCTCCGGTGGAGAGGACAAGCAAAATGGTGCAATACCAGAAGGTTCTTGTTGAAAAATTGCTCCAAAATTTTCCATCTGACAACGCTGGCGGCAGAGTACGTGCTACCTTGGCCAACCGAGAAGGGGAGAAAAGGGGAGCACACAGCAGTTCCGACAAAGGCAGGGCAACACTCTCCAAGGCGTGGGACACCTTCATGACACCCCGCCAGCACCCTCACCCTGATGCGCAGCCTAGTGTCACAAGGAGGGAAAAGTTTTGGAAGATGGTGAAGGAGTACGTAGCAGACCGTGTCAGCGTCCTCACTGATCCCTCTGTGCCTTACAACTACTGAGTGTCCAAGCTGGACACGTGGTATGAACTGGCACTCTACGCCTTGGAGGTGCTGGCCTGCCCTGCCGCCAGCGTTCTGTCTGAGCGGGTATTTAGTGCTGCTGGTGGCATCATAACAGATAAGCGTATCCGCCTTTCCACCGAAAATGCTGATAGGTTGACACTTATAAAAATGAACAAGGCCTGGATTTCCCCTGACTTCTCCACTCCACTGGAGGAAAGCCCCGGGGGAACATAAACTCACTTTATATATGTTATTTACAATGATGGGAATACTCTGTATTCCCATTCACCCCTTCCACCCAAAAAACGGGTATATGGTTGACTCTCTTCCATATACCCTGTAATATAATTTTTATATAGGGCCAGCTCACCAGCGGGCCCTGTGATATAATTTTTATATTGGGCCAGCTCACCACTGTTTGACAACTTTTTGTATAGGTCAGCTCACCAGCGGGCCTTCTTATTTAATGTTTTATTGGGTCAGCTCTCTAGCGGGCCCTCTCATATAATGTTTTATAGCGTCAGCTCACTAGCGGGCCTTCGCATATAATGTTTAGGATGGTCAGCTCCGCAGCAGACCCTCACCCATAATGTTTTAGATGGTCGGCTCAGCAGCAGACCCTCATTCCTAATGTTTTAGATGGTCAGCTTAGCGGCATGCCCTCGCCCCTAATGTTTTAGAGGGTCACCAGCAGGCCATTAATCCTAATTTTTCAAGGCTGTGTATGATGCCCTCCTTTATGTGTAATAAAGGGTGTATTGGAGTGACATTTCAGTCTAATTTTTGGCAGCCCTTTCCCTTAGTGCATTGGCTTTATGAGTGTTGGACCACTACCTGAACTATTGTACCACAATGTGAATGAGGCCCTCCATTTTGTGATATACAGGTTGTTTCGGAGTGCCTCAGGTCCTCCCATTGAATTAAATAGGGCTGGGGTGTTCGACAGAGCAGAAGGTAGTTCTTGGCTTCATCCACTAAGTCACTTCGTCACTTTTACTGAATGGATCAGACCCCACTGTTCCGACTATAAATTTTGGACTTAACAAGGGCAAACGGACATGTTGTAAAACCTGTGGTAGCTGCGGCCTCCGTTCCTGAATGCTGTACCTTACCCGGGCCATAACCACGTTGAACACCTGCTTTACTCTGCGCACGTTTCCCTCTTAATCATGGCCCCAGTTCAGAAAAATCAATGACATTTTTTGCAGAATTTGCCTCTGCGCACGTTTCCCTCTTAATTATGGCCCCAGTTCCGAAAAATCGATGAAATTTTTCGCAGAATTTGCCTCTGCGCACATTTCCCTCTTAATCATGGCCCCAGTTCCGAAAAATGTATGACATTTTTTGCAGAATTTGCCTCTGCGCACGTTTCCCTCTTAATCATGGCCCCAGTTCCGAAAAATCGATGACATTTTTTGCAGAATTTGCAGATGATATACAAGTAAATATACAGCAAATACTGTTTGGTAACAATTTTTCGCCTAAAGTCGTTTTTATCTTCCTTTTTGTGTGTTTTACGGTCAGTCTGTAAAAATGGCATACTACGGGCGAAACATCGTTCCCAGCAGCGACGTTGGAGTCCAAGATGCATCCAGACATCCTCCCTATGCTGTCCCTGAACCATTTCTGTGGTGTTTCCATCATTTTCTGCCCTTTTCCTATGGACCAGGCACCCTCCCCTCATCAGAGCAGGGGGTGCCTGGTGTAATGCTCGAGTCCCCCATTGACTTCAATGGGGCTCGGGTGCTCGGCCGAGCACTCGAGCCTCCGGGGGTGCTCGGCCAGAGCACCCGAACACCCGAGCATTGGGGTGCTCGATCATCACTAATAAATATAAACTATTAACATTAGTGATGAGCGAGCACCCCAATGCTCGGGTGTTCGGGTGCTCTGACCGAGCACCCCCTGAGGCTCGAGTGCTCGGCCGACCACCCGAGCCCCATTGAAGTCAATGGGAGGACTCGAGCGTTACACCAGGCACCCCCTGCTCTGATGAGGGGAGGGTGCCTGGTCCATAGGAAAAGGGCAGAAAAGGATGGAAACACCACAGAAATGGTTCAGGGACAGCATAGGGAGGATGTCTGGATGCATCTTGGACTCCAACATCGCTGCTGGGAACGATCTTTCGCCCGTAGTATGCCATTTTTACAGACTGACCGTAAAACACACAAAAAGGAAAATAAAAACGACTTTAGGCGAAAAATTGTTACCAAACAATATTTGCTGTATATTTACTTGTATATCATCTGCAAATTCTCCCAAAAATTTCAATGATTTTCTGAAGTGAGGCCATGATTAAGAGGGAAACGTGCGCAGAGGCAAATTCTCCCAAAAATTTCCTTGATTTTCTGAACTGAGGCCATGATTAAGAGGGAAACGTGCGCAGAGGCAAATTCTCCCAAAAATTTCCTTGATTTTCTGAACTGAGGCCATGATTAAGAGGGAAACGTGCGCAGAGGCAAATTCTCCCAAAAATTTCCTTGATTTTATTGAACTGAGGCCATGATTAAGAGGGAAACGTGCGCTCAGCTGACCATTAGTGATGAGCGAGCGTGCTCGGCCGATGCTCGGATCGGCTCGAGCATCGCTCTGCTCGGCACATGGCGGTACTCGTCGAGTACCGCCATGTGCTCGCCCGACATGTTCGGGTGGCGGGGATCTGTGCCGGAAGAGGCACAGATCCCAAGAAGCTCCGCTGGACCACCAGGGACTGGAGGTACGGGGGCATTGCGGAGATGAAGGGGGCATTGCGGAGATGAAGGGGGACATTGTGGAAGAGGGGCATAGACTCTATGCCCCTCTTCCACAATGTCCCCCTTCATCTCCGCTATGCCCGTCTTTCACAATGTGCCCCTTCATCTCCGCTATGCCCCTCTTCCACAATGTGCCCCTTCATCTCCGCTATGCCCCTCTTCCACAATGTCCCCCTTCATCTCCTCTATGCCATAGAGGAGATGAAGGGGGACATTGTGGAAGAGGGGCATAGCGGAGATGAAGGGGCACATTGTGGAAGAGGGGCATAGCGGAGATGAAGGGGCACATTGTGGAAGACGGGCATAGCGGAGCTGAAGGGGGACATTGCGGAGCTGAAGGGGGCATTCGGAGATGAAGGGGGCATAGCGGAGATGAAGGGGGCATTGACCAGGCACCCTCCCCTCATCAGAGCAGGGGGTGCCTGGTGTTGCCCCATTCATTTCAATGGGGCTCGGGTGCTCGGCCGAGCACTCGAGCCTCAGGGGGTGCTCGGTCAGAGCACCGGAGCACCCGAGCATCGTGGTGCTCGCTCAACACTACTGACCATCTAAAACATTATGGGTGAGGGTCTGCTGCAGAGCTGACCATCCTAAACATTATATGCGAAGGCCCGCTAGTGAGCTGACGCTATAAAACATTATATGCGAAGGCCCGCTAGTGAGCTGACGCTATAAACCATTATATGCGAAGGCCCGCTAGTGAGCTGACGCTATAAAACATTATATGCGAAGGCCCGCTAGTGAGCTGACGCTATAAAACATTATATGCGAAGGCCCGCTAGTGAGCTGACGCTATAAAACATTATATGAGAGGGCCCGCTAGAGAGCTGACCCAATAAAACATTATATGAGAAGGCCCGCTGGTGAGCTGACCTATATAAAAATTGTCAAACAGGGCCCGCTGGTGAGCTGGCCCTATATAAAAATTATATCACAGGGCCCGCTGGTGAGCTGGCCCTATATAAAAATTATAGCACAGGGCATATGGAAGAGGAGGAGGAGGATGAGAAGATTAAGAGTCAACCATATACCCGTTTTTTGGGTGGGAGGGGTGAATGGGAATACAGAGTATTCACATCATTATAAATAACATATATAAAGTGAGTTTATGTTCCCCCGGGGCTTTCCTCCAGTGGAGTGGAGAAGTCAGGGGAAATCCAGGCCTTGTTCATTTTTATAAGTGTCAACCTATCAGCATTGTCGGTGGAAAGGCGGATACGCTTATCTGTTATGATGCCACCAGCAGCACTAAATACCCGCTCAGACAGAACGCTGGCGGCAGGGCAGGCCAGCACCTCCAAGGCGTAGAGTGCCAGTTCATACCACGTGTCCAGCTTGGACACCCAGTAGTTGTAAGGCACAGAGGGATCATTGAGGACGCTGACACGGTCTGCTACGTACTCCTTCACCATCTTCCAAAACTTTTCCCTCCTTGTGACACTAGGCTGCGCATCAGGGTGAGGGTGCTGGCGGGGTGTCATGAAGGTGTCCCACGCCTTGGAGAGTGTTGCCCTGCCTTTGTCGGAACTGCTGTGTGCTCCCCTTTTCTCCCCTTCTCGGTTGGCCAAGGTAGCACGTACTCTGCCGCCAGCGTTGTCAGATGGAAAATTTTGGAGCAATTTTTCAACAAGAACCTTCTGGTATTGCACCATTTTGCTTGTCCTCTCCACCGGAGGAATGAGAGATGAGAAATTCTCTTTGTAGCGGGGGTCCAGAAGGGTGAACACCCAGTAATCCGTGTTGTTTAAAATGCGTATAACGCGTGGGTCACGGGAAAGGCAGCCTAACATAAAGTCAGCCATGTGTGCCAGAGTACCAACAGTCAAGATTTCGCTGTCCTCACCAGGAGGATGACTCTCAATCTCCTCATCCTCTTCCTCCTCTTCTGCCCACCCACGCTGAAGAGATGGAACTAAAGTTCCATGGCTACCCTCTGTAGCGGAGGCAACCGTGTCTTCCTCCTCCTCCTCCTCCTCCTCCTCCTCCGCCTCCTCCAATTGTCGCTGAGAAGACGAAGTGAGGGTGCTCTGGCTATCACCTTGTGTAAGCTCTTCCTCCCCCATTTCCACCTCTTCCACATGCAAAGCGTCGGTTTTAATTGTGAGCAGCGAGCGTTTCAGTAGACACAGAAGTGGGATGGTTACACTGATAATAGCGTTATCGCCGCTCACCATCTGTGTCGATTCCTCAAAATTGCGTAAAACCTCGCAGAGGTCTGACATCCATTCCCACTCCTCACTTCTGATTACAGGAAGTTGAACGGAGAGGCGACGACCGTGTAACAGCTGGTACTCCACTACTGCCCTCTGCTGCTCACAAAGCCGGGCCAACATGTGGAAGGTGGAGTTCCAGCGCGTGCTCACGTCACACAGCAGCCGGTGAGCTGGCAATTGTAAGCGCTGCTGCAGCTTCAACAGGCCGGCCGAAGCTGTAGATGACTTACGGAAATGTGCACACACGCGGCGCACCTTGGTCAAGAGATCATGCACATTGGGGTAGGTTTTTAGAAATCGCTGCACCACTAAATTAAATACATGCGCTAGGCATGGTACGTGTGTGAGCTTGCCGAGCTCCAAAGCCGCCACCAAGTTACGCCCATTATCACACACAACCATGCCTGCTTGCAGGTTGAGTGGCGAGAGCCACTGCTCGGTCTGGTGACTAATCCCCTGCAACAGCTCTGAGTCCGTGTGCTGTTTGTCCCCAAGGCAGATCAGCTTCAGCACGGCCTGTTGACGCTTCCCCACTGCAGTGCTACACTGCTTCCAGCTACTGGCTGATGGGGGAGTGGCGCTGCGTGTAGAGAATTCGGAGGTGGAAACGGAGGAGGAGGAGCCAATAACGTAGGTGCTGGTGGAAACCCTGATGGAGGTAGGGCCCGCAATCCTCGGCGTGGGTAGCACCCGTGCCATCCCAGGGTCCGAGTCGCTCCCAGCCTCCACGACATTCACCCAGTGTGCCGTCAGGGAAATGTAGCGTCCCTGGCCACAAGCACTTGTCCATGTGTCAGTCGTTAAGTGGACCTTCCCAGTAACTGCGTTGGTCAGGGCACGGGTGATGTTACGGGACACATGGTGGTGTAATGCGGGGATGGCACACCGGGAAAAGTAGTGGCGGCTGGGGACCGCGTACCGAGGGACAGCTGTTGCCATCAGGCTGCGGAAGGACTCAGTGTCCACAAGCCTAAATGGCAGCATTTCGATGGCCAGTAATTTTGAAAGGTGTGAGGTTAGTGCTATGGCCTGTGGGTGGGTGGCTGGGTACTTTCTCTTGCGCTCAAATGCCTGGGGTAACGACATTTGGACGCTGTGCTGGGACAGGGAAGTGGATGTGGTCGCTGATCGTGCTTCAGATGGTACAGGTGCAGGGCGGGAGGTATGCGGGCCTGCGCCTTCGACAGGCGATTGGCCGGCACCGAAAACAGGGGAAGAGGAGGCAGTGGTGTGGCCTGCAGACACAGATGGGCGATCCAGGCGTTCCTCCCACTTACTACGGTGCTTGGATGCCATGTGTTGGATCATGCTGGTGGTGGTGAGGTTTCTAGTGTTCATTAGTGTTGAGCGAGCATGCTCGGCCGATGCTCGGATCGGCTCGAGCATCGCTCTGCTCGGCACATGGCGGTACTCGTACGAGTACCGCATGTGCTCGCCCGCCATGTTCGGGTCTCCTCCCCGCACGTTTTGCGGCTGCTGCGCAGCCAATAAACGTGCAGGGAGGCTCTGACATCGGTGTAATGCCAGCGGCCATGTTGGCTGCTGGCATTACACTGATTGGCTGGCCAGAACCCGTGGTCGGGTGCTGTATAGCACCTGACCATCGAGTTCGGCTCAGTCTGAGCCAGGGAGAGCTGAGGATAGGAAGGGAAAGGCAGTGTAGGGAGGAAAAAAAAAAAATTGTGAAAAAAAAGAACCAAAAGTCCTTTTTAGGACTACTGTGTGTGGGGGCAGCAGGTTATTTTGTGTGGGGGGAAAAAAACAAAAAAAAAAAAAAAAAAAAATATTCTGTTTAGTGTGAAAAGTTGCAGATTAGAGCACATTCTGTTTAGTGTGCACAGTTGCAGATTAGAGCACATTCTGTTTAGTGTGCAAAGTTGCAGATTAGAGCACATTCTGTTTAGTGTGCAAAGTTGCAGATTAGAGCACATTCTGTTTAGTGTGCAAAGTTGCAGATTAGAGCACATTCTGTTAAGTCTTCAAACTAAAATATCAAAGTCACATATTCCATTCAGTGTGCGTCGCCGCAGTTTAGCAGCACATTCTGAGTACTGTGCAGAGTTGCAGAATAGGAAGAAATACTGTTAAGTCTTCAAACTAAAATATCAAAGTCACATATTCCATTCAGTGTGCTTCGCCGCAGTTTAGCAGCACATTCTGTGTGCTGTGCAGAGTTGCAGAATAGGAAGAAATACTGTTAAGTCTTCAAACTAAAATATCAAAGTCACATATTCCATTCAGTGTGCTTCGCCGCAGTTTAGCAGCCTATTCTGTGTACTGTGCAGAGTTGCAGAATAGGAAGAAATACTGTTAAGTCTTCAAACTAAAATATCAAAGTCACATATTCCATTCAGTGTGTTTCACCGCCGTTTAGCAGCCTATTCTGTGTACTCTGCAGAGTTGCAGAATAATAAGAAATACTGTTAAGTTTTCAAACTCAAATATTAAAGTCACATATTCCATTCAGTGTGTTTCACTGCCGTTTAGCAGCCTATTCTGTGTACTCTGTACAGTTGCAGAATAATAAGAAATACTGTTAAGTTTTCAAACTCAAATATTAAAGTCACATATTCCATTCAGTGTGTTTCACCGCCGTTTAGCAGCCTATTCTGTGTACTCTGTACAGTTGCAGAATAATAAGAAATACTGTTAAGTTTTCAAACTAAAATATCAAAGTCACATATTCCATTCAGTGTGTTTCACCGCCGTTTAGCAGCCTATTCTGTGTACTCTGCAGAGTTGCAGAATAATAAGAAATACTGTTAAGTTTTCAAACTCAAATATTAAAGTCACATATTCCATTCAGTGTGTTTCACTGCCGTTTAGCAGCCTATTCTGTGTACTCTGTACAGTTGCAGAATAATAAGAAATACTGTTAAGTTTTCAAACTCAAATATTAAAGTCACATATTCCATTCAGTGTGTTTCACCGCCGTTTAGCAGCCTATTCTGTGTACTCTGTACAGTTGCAGAATAATAAGAAATACTGTTAAGTTTTCAAACTCAAATATTAAAGTCACATATTCCATTCAGTGTGTTTCACCGCAGTTTAGCAGCCTATTCTGTGTACTCTGTACAGTTGCAGAATAATAAGAAATATTGTTAAGTTTTCAAACTCAAATATTAAAGTCACATATTCCATTCAGTGTGTTTCACCGCCGTTTAGCAGCCTATTCTGTGTACTCTGTACAGTTGCAGAATAATAAGAAATACTGTTAAGTTTTCAAACTCAAATATTAAAGTCACATATTCCATTCAGTGTGTTTCACCGCCGTTTAGCAGCCTATTCTGTGTACTCTGTACAGTTGCAGAATAATAAGAAATACTGTTAAGTTTTCAAACTCAAATATTAAAGTCACATATTCCATTCAGTGTGTTTCACCGCAGTTTAGCAGCCTATTCTGTGTACTCTGTACAGTTGCAGAATAATAAGAAATACTGTTAAGTTTTCAAACTCAAATATTAAAGTCACATATTCCATTCAGTGTGTTTCACCGCCGTTTAGCAGCCTATTCTGTGTACTCTGCAGAGTTGCAGAATAATAAGAAATACTGTTAAGTTTTCAAACTCAAATATTAAAGTCACATATTCCATTCAGTGTGTTTCACCGCCGTTTAGCAGCCTATTCTGTGTACTGTGCAGAGTTGCAGAATAATAAGAAATACTGTTAAGTTTTCAAACTCAAATATTAAAGTCACATATTCCATTCAGTGTGTTTCACCGCCGTTTAGCAGCCTATTCTGTGTACTCTGCAGAGTTGCAGAATAATAAGAAATACTGTTAAGTTTTCAAACTCAAATATTAAAGTTACATATTCCATTCAGTGTGTTTCACCGCCGTTTAGCAGCCTATTCTGTGTACTCTGCAGAGTTGCAGAATAATAAGAAATACTGTTAAGTTTTCAAACTCAAATATTAAAGTCACATATTCCATTCAGTGTGTTTCACCGCCGTTTAGCAGCCTATTCTGTGTACTCTGTACAGTTGCAGAATAATAAGAAATACTGTTAAGTTTTCAAACTCAAATATTAAAGTCACATATTCCATTCAGTGTGTTTCACCGCCGTTTAGCAGCCTATTCTGTGTACTCTGTACAGTTGCAGAATAATAAGAAATACTGTTAAGTTTTCAAACTCAAATATTAAAGTCACATATTCCATTCAGTGTGTTTCACCGCCGTTTAGCAGCCTATTCTGTGTACTCTGTACAGTTGCAGAATAATAAGAAATACTGTTAAGTTTTCAAACTCAAATATTAAAGTCACATATTCCATTCAGTGTGTTTCACCGCCGTTTAGCAGCCTATTCTGTGTACTCTGTACAGTTGCAGAATAATAAGAAATACTGTTAAGTTTTCAAACTCAAATATTAAAGTCACATATTCCATTCAGTGTGTTTCACCGCCGTTTAGCAGCCTATTCTGTGTACTCTGCAGAGTTGCAGAATAATAAGAAATACTGTTAAGTTTTCAAACTCAAATATTAAAGTCACATATTCCATTCAGTGTGTTTCACCGCCGTTTAGCAGCCTATTCTGTGTACTCTGCAGAGTTGCAGAATATTAAGAAATACTGTTAAGTTTTCAAACTCAAATATTAAAGTCACATATTCCATTCAGTGTGTTTCACCGCCGTTTAGCAGCCTATTCTGTGTACTCTGCAGAGTTGCAGAATAGGAAGAAATACTGTTAAGTTTTCAAACTCAAATATTAAAGTCACATATTCCATTCAGTGTGTTTCACCGCCGTTTAGCAGCCTATTCTGTGTACTCTGCAGAGTTGCAGAATAATAAGAAATACTGTTAAGTTTTCAAACTCAAATATTAAAGTCACATATTCCATTCAGTGTGTTTCACCGCCGTTTAGCAGCCTATTCTGTGTACTCTGCAGAGTTGCAGAATAGGAAGAAATACTGTTAAGTTTTCAAACTCAAATATTAAAGTCACATATTCCATTCAGTGTGTATCACCGCCGTTTAGCAGCCTATTCTGTGTACTCTGCAGAGTTGCAGAATAATAAGAAATACTGTTAAGTTTTCAAACTCAAATATTAAAGTCACATATTCTGTGTAAGATGAAGAAGGCGGGTAAAAAGGGACGGGGAAGTGGACGTGATCCTGAAAGTTCAGGGCGCGGGTCAGGACGCGGAGAAACTGTGCCTGGTGCCAGAGCACAAGAAAGAAAGACATCCACCATACCTAGCTTCATGTGTAATTTTACAGGGCGTCGCAGGACATCACTCTCGAGGTCCGACCACTGCGAACAGGTGGTCGGTTGGATGACAGCTGATACTGCTTCCAGTCGGTTAAGCACCACCCTGTCTTCCACCAAGTCCACTCTCAGTAGCCAAGAGTCTGGTCAACATAATCCTCACTCTGATCATCCTTCCTCCCACCATACACGGTCTGGTCAAAGAAGTGATCCCACACTGGGATATAGTGAGGAGCTCGTCTCATCACCAATCCTTCATTTGACCATCTCTCCAAGCACGCTTGCAGAGGAACATGACATCTTGTGCCCTGATTCACAACCTCTAGAGGCTACCCAATCACAAGAAGATGACAGATGTGAACGGCATTTAAGGTCAAAGGAAGTAGTGGATGATGATGATGATGAGACACAGTTGCCATTAAATCAACCACTATTTCCGTCTCAAGACCTTGTTGAGGAGAATGTTATACAGTTGTCAATGACTGAGTATGTGGTGGGATCAAGACTTGAGGAGGATGATCAGAGTGAGGAAGTGGAGGAGGACTTGGTGGACGATGAGGTGACTGACCCCACCTGGGAAGGTGTAGAGCCGAGCGATGACAGCAGTCCTGACGGTGAGCCATCTGCAGCACCGCAACAGGCTGGAAGAGGCAGTGGTGTGGCTACAGAAAGAAGGCGGACCGCACCAAACCGGCCCGCAAATGTTCCACGGAGCACCCCCTTGCGTAAATCTACCTTGCCAAGGGGTAGGTGTTCCGCGGTATGGCGTTTTTTTAAGGAAAGTGCGGACGACAAAAGAATTGTAGTTTGCAACCTGCGCCACACCAGAATGAGCCGAGGCATGAACACTAGAAACCTCACCACCACCAGCATGATCCGACACATGGCATCCAAGCACCGTAGTAAGTGGGAGGAATGCCTGGATCGCCCATCTGTGTCTGCAGGCCACACCACTGCCTCCTCTTCCCCTGTTTTCGGTGCCGGCCAATCGCCTGTCGAAGGCGCAGGCCCGCATACCTCCCGCCCTGCACCTGTAGCATCTGAAGCACCATCAGCGACCACATCCACTTCCCTGTCCCAGCACAGCGTCCAAATGTCGTTACCCCAGGCATTTGAGCGCAAGAGAAAGTACCCAGCCACCCACCCACAGGCCATAGCACTAACCTCACACCTTTCAAAATTACTGGCCATCGAAATGCTGCCATTTAGGCTTGTGGACACTGAGTCCTTCCGCAGCCTGATGGCAGCAGCTGTCCCTCGGTACGCGGTCCCCAGCCGCCACTACTTTTCCCGGTGTGCCATCCCCGCATTACACCACCATGTGTCCCGTAACATCACCCGTGCCCTGACCAACGCAGTTACTGGGAAGGTCCACTTAACGACTGACACATGGACAAGTGCTTGTGGCCAGGGACGCTACATTTCCCTGACGGCACACTGGGTGAATGTCGTGGAGGCTGGGAGCGACTCGGACCCTGGGATGGCACGGGTGCTACCCACGCCGAGGATTGCGGGCCCTACCTCCATCAGGGTTTCCACCAGCACCTACGTTATTGGCTCCTCCTCCTCCGTTTCCACCTCCGAATTCTCTACACACAGCGCCACTCCCCCATCAGCCAGTAGCTGGAAGCAGTGTAGCACTGCAGTGGGGAAGCGTCAACAGGCCGTGCTGAAGCTGATCTGCCTTGGGGACAAACAGCACACGGCCTCAGAGCTGTTGCAGGGGATTAGTCACCAGACCGAGCAGTGGCTCTCGCCACTCAACCTGCAAGCAGGCATGGTTGTGTGTGATAATGGGCGTAACTTGGTGGCGGCTTTGGAGCTCGGCAAGCTCACACACGTACCATGCCTAGCGCATGTATTTAATTTAGTGGTGCAGCGATTTCTAAAAACCTACCCCAATGTGCATGATCTCTTGACCAAGGTGCGCCGCGTGTGTGCACATTTCCGTAAGTCATCAACAGCTTCAGCCGGCCTGTTGAAGCTGCAGCAGCGCTTACAATTGCCAGCTCACCGGCTGCTGTGTGACGTGAGCACGCGCTGGAACTCCACCTTCCACATGTTGGCCCGGCTTTGTGAGCAGCAGAGGGCAGTAGTGGAGTACCAGCTGTTACACGGTCGTCGCCTCTCCGTTCAACTTCCTGTAATCAGAAGTGAGGAGTGGGAATGGATGTCAGACCTCTGCGAGGTTTTACGCAATTTTGAGGAATCGACACAGATGGTGAGCGGCGATAACGCTATTATCAGTGTAACCATCCCACTTCTGTGTCTACTGAAACGCTCGCTGCTCACAATTAAAACCGACGCTTTGCATGTGGAAGAGGTGGAAATGGGGGAGGAAGAGCTTACACAAGGTGATAGCCAGAGCACCCTCACTTCGTCTTCTCAGCGACAATTGGAGGAGGCGGAGGAGGAGGAAGAGGAGGAGGAGGAAGACACGGTTGCCTCCGCTACAGAGGGTAGCCATGGAACTTTAGTTCCATCTCTTCAGCGTGGGTGGGCAGAAGAGGAGGAAGAGGATGAGGATATTGAGAGTCATCCTCCTGGTGAGGACAGCAAAATCTTGACTGTTGGTACTCTGGCACACATGGCTGACTTTATGTTAGGCTGCCTTTCCCGTGACCCACGCGTTGTACGCATTTTAGACAACACGGATTACTGGGTGTTCACCCTTCTGGACCCCCGCTACAAAGAGAATTTCTCATCTCTCATTCCTCCGGTGGAGAGGACAAGCAAAATGTTGCAATACCAGAAGGTTCTTGTCGAAAAATTGCTCCAAAATTTTCCATCTGACAACGCTGGCGGCAGAGTACGTGCTACCTTGGCCAACCGAGAAGGGGAGAAAAGGGGAGCACACAGCAGTTCCGAGAAAGGCAGGGCAACACTCTCCAAGGCGTGGGACACCTTCATGACACCCCGCCAGCACCCTCACCCTGATGCGCAGCCTAGTGTCACAAGGAGGGAAAAGTTTTGGAAGATGGTGAAGGAGTACGTAGCAGACCGTGTCAGCGTCCTCAATGATCCCTCTGTGCCTTACAACTACTGGGTGTCCAAGCTGGACACGTGGTATGAACTGGCACTCTACGCCTTGGAGGTGCTGGCCTGCCCTGCCGCCAGCGTTCTGTCTGAGCGTGTATTTAGTGCTGCTGGTGGCATCATAACAGATAAGCGTATCCGCCTTTCCACCGACAATGCTGATAGGTTGACACTTATAAAAATGAACAAGGCCTGGATTTCCCCTGACTTCTCCACTCCACTGGAGGAAAGCCCCGGGGGAACATAAACTCACTTTATATATGTTATTTACAATGATGTGAATACTCTGTATTCCCATTCACCCCTTCCACCCAAAAAACGGGTATATGGTTGACTCTTAATCTTCTCATCCTCCTCCTCCTCTTCCATATGCCCTGTGCTATAATTTTTATATAGGGCCAGCTCACCAGCGGGCCCTGTGATATAATTTTTATATAGGGCCAGCTCACCAGCGGGCCCTGTTTGCCAATTTTTATATAGGTCAGCTCACCAGCGGGCCTTCTCATATAATGTTTTATTGGGTCAGCTCTCTAGCGGGCCCTCTCATATAATGTTTTATAGCGTCAGCTCACTAGCGGGCCTTCGCATATAATGTTTAGGATGGTCAGCTCTGCAGCAGACCCTCACCCATAATGTTTTAGATGGTCGGCTCAGCGCACGTTTCCCTCTTAATCATGGCCTCAGTTCAATAAAATCAAGGAAATTTTTGGGAGAATTTGCCTCTGTGCACGTTTCCCTCTTAATCATGGCCTCAGTTCTGAAAATCAAGGAAATTTTTGGGAGAATTTGCCTCTGCGCACGTTTCCCTCTTAATCATGGCCTCACTTCCGAAAATCAAGGAAATTTTTGGGATAATTTGCAGATGATATACAAGTAAATATACAGCAAATAATGTTTGGTAACAATTTTTCGCCTAAAGTCGTTTTTATTTTCCTTTTTGTGTGTTTTATGGTCAGTCTGTAAAAATGGCGTACTACGGGCGAAAGATCGTTCCCAGCAGCGATGTTGGAGTCCAAGATGCATCCAGACATCCTCCCTATGCTGTCCCTGAACCATTTCTGTGGTGTTTCCATCATTTTCTGCCCTTTTCCTATGGACCAGGCACCCTCCCCTCATCAGAGCAGGGGGTGCCTGGTGTAATGCTCGAGTCCTCCCATTGACTTCAATGGGGCTCGGGTGTTCGGCCGAGCACTCGAGCCTCAGGGGGTGCTCGGTCAGAGCACCCGAACACCCGAGCATTGGGGTGCTCGCTCATCACTAGTGTTCATGCCTCGGCTCATTCTGGTGTGGCACAGGTTGCAAACTACAATTCTTTTGTCGTCCGCACTTTCCTTAAAAAAACGCCATACCGCGGAACACCTACCCTTTGGCAAGGTAGATTTACGCAAGGGGGTGCTCCGTGGAACATTTGCGGGCCGGTTTGGTGCGGTCCGCCTTCTTTCTGTAGCCACACCACTGCCTCTTCCAGCCTATTGCCGTGCTGCAGATGGCTCACCCTCAGGACTGCTGACATCGCTCGGCTCTACACCTTCCCAGGTGGGGTCAGTCACCTCATCGTCCACCAAGTCCTCCTCCACTTCCTCACTCTGATCATCCTCCTCAAGTCTTGATCCCACCACATACTCAGTCATTGACAACTGTATAACATTCTCCTCAACAAGGTCTTGAGACGGAAATAGTGGTTGATTTAATGGCAACTGTGTCTCATCATCATCATCATCATCCACTACTTCCTTTGACCTTAAATGCCGTTCACATCTGTCATCTTCTTGTGATTGGGTAGCCTCTAGAGGTTGTGAATCAGGGCACAAGATGTCATGTTCCTCTGCAAGCGTGCTTGGAGAGAGGGTCAAATGAAGGATTGGTGATGAGACGAGCTCCTCACTATATCCCAGTGTGGGATCACTTCTTTGACCAGACCGTGTATGGTGGGAGGAAGGATGATCAGAGTGAGGATTATGTTGACCAGACTCTTGGCTACTGAGAGTGGACTTGGTGGAAGACAGGGTGGTGCTTAACCGACTGGAAGCAGTATCAGCTGTCATCCAACCGACCACCTGTTCGCAGTGGTCGGACCTCGAGAGTGATGTCCTGCGACGCCCTGTAAAATTACACATGAAGCTAGGTATGGTGGATGTCTTTCTTTCTTGTGCTCTGGCACCAGGCACAGTTTCTCCGCGTCCTGACCCGCGCCCTGAACTTTCAGGATCACGTCCACTTCCCCGTCCCTTTTTACCCGCCTTCTTCATCTTACACAGAATATGTGACTTTAATATTTGAGTTTGAAAACTTAACAGTATTTCTTCCTATTCTGCAACTGTGCAGAGTACACAGAATAGGCTGCTAAACGGCGGTGAAACACACTGAATGGAATATGTGACTTTAATATTTGAGTTTGAAAACTTAACAGTATTTCTTCCTATTCTGCAACTCTGCAGAGTACACAGAATAGGGTGCTAAACTGCGGTGACACACACTGAATGGAATAAGTGACTTTAATATTTGAGTTTGAAAACTTAACAGTATTTCTTCCTATTCTGCAACTGTGCAGAGTACACAGAATAGGCTGCTAAACTGCGGTGACACACACAGAATGGAATATGTGACTTTAATATTTGAGTTTGAAAACTTAACAGTATTTCTTCCTATTCTGCAACTCTGCAGAGTACACAGAATAGGCTGCTAAACTGCGGTGACACACACTGAATGGAATAAGTGACTTTAATATTTGAGTTTGAAAACTTAACAGTATTTCTTCCTATTCTGCAACTGTGCAGAGTACACAGAATAGGCTGCTAAACGGCGGTGATACACACTGAATGGAATATGTGACTTTGATATTTGAGTTTGAAAACTTAACACTATTTCTTACTATTCTGCAACTCTGCAGAGTACACAGAATAGGCTGCTAAACGGCGGTGAAACACACTGAATGGAATATGTGACTTTAATATTTGAGTTTGAAAACTTAACAGTATTTCTTACTATTCTGCAACTGTGCAGAGTACACAGAATAGGCTGCTAAACTGCGGTGACACACACTGAATGGAATAAGTGACTTTAATATTTGAGTTTGAAAACTTAACAGTATTTCTTCCTATTCTGCAACTGTGCAGAGTACACAGAATAGGCTGCTAAACGGCGGTGAAACACACTGAATGGAATATGTGACTTTAATATTTGAGTTTGAAAACTTAACAGTATTTCTTCCTATTCTGCAACTCTGCAGAGTACACAGAATAGGCTGCTAAACTGCGGTGACACACACTGAATGGAATAAGTGACTTTAATATTTGAGTTTGAAAACTTAACAGTATTTCTTCCTATTCTGCAACTGTGCAGAGTACACAGAATAGGCTGCTAAACTGCGGTGGCACACACAGAATGGAATATGTGACTTTAATATTTGAGTTTGAAAACTTAACAGTATTTCTTCCTATTCTGCAACTCTGCAGAGTACACAGAATAGGCTGCTAAACTGCGGTGACACACACTGAATGGAATAAGTGACTTTAATATTTGAGTTTGAAAACTTAACAGTATTTCTTCCTATTCTGCAACTGTGCAGAGTACACAGAATAGGCTGCTAAACGGCGGTGATACACACTGAATGGAATATGTGACTTTGATATTTGAGTTTGAAAACTTAACACTATTTCTTACTATTCTGCAACTCTGCAGAGTACACAGAATAGGCTGCTAAACGGCGGTGAAACACACTGAATGGAATATGTGACTTTGATATTTGAGTTTGAAAACTTAACACTATTTCTTACTATTCTGCAACTCTGCAGAGTACACAGAATAGGCTGCTAAATGGCGGTGACACACACTGAATGGAATATGTGACTTTAATATTTGAGTTTGAAAACTTAACAGTATTTCTTCCTATTCTGCAACTGTGCAGAGTACACAGAATAGGCTGCTAAACGGCGGTGAAACACACTGAATGGAATATGTGACTTTAATATTTGAGTTTGAAAACTTAACAGTATTTCTTCCTATTCTGCAACTGTGCAGAGTACACAGAATAGGCTGCTAAACGGCGGTGATACACACTGAATGGAATATGTGACTTTGATATTTGAGTTTGAAAACTTAACACTATTTCTTACTATTCTGCAACTCTGCAGAGTACACAGAATAGGCTGCTAAACGGCGGTGAAACACACTGAATGGAATATGTGACTTTAATATTTGAGTTTGAAAACTTAACAGTATTTCTTCCTATTCTGCAACTGTGCAGAGTACACAGAATAGGCTGCTAAACGGCGGTGATACACACTGAATGGAATATGTGACTTTGATATTTGAGTTTGAAAACTTAACACTATTTCTTACTATTCTGCAACTCTGCAGAGTACACAGAATAGGCTGCTAAACGGCGGTGAAACACACTGAATGGAATATGTGACTTTAATATTTGAGTTTGAAAACTTAACAGTATTTCTTACTATTCTGCAACTGTGCAGAGTACACAGAATAGGCTGCTAAACTGCGGTGACACACACTGAATGGAATAAGTGACTTTAATATTTGAGTTTGAAAACTTAACAGTATTTCTTCCTATTCTGCAACTGTGCAGAGTACACAGAATAGGCTGCTAAACGGCGGTGATACACACTGAATGGAATATGTGACTTTGATATTTGAGTTTGAAAACTTAACACTATTTCTTACTATTCTGCAACTCTGCAGAGTACACAGAATAGGCTGCTAAATGGCGGTGACACACACTGAATGGAATATGTGACTTTAATATTTGAGTTTGAAAACTTAACAGTATTTCTTCCTATTCTGCAACTGTGCAGAGTACACAGAATAGGCTGCTAAACGGCGGTGAAACACACTGAATGGAATATGTGACTTTAATATTTGAGTTTGAAAACTTAACAGTATTTCTTCCTATTCTGCAACTGTGCAGAGTACACAGAATAGGCTGCTAAACGGCGGTGATACACACTGAATGGAATATGTGACTTTGATATTTGAGTTTGAAAACTTAACACTATTTCTTACTATTCTGCAACTCTGCAGAGTACACAGAATAGGCTGCTAAACGGCGGTGAAACACACTGAATGGAATATGTGACTTTAATATTTGAGTTTGAAAACTTAACAGTATTTCTTACTATTCTGCAACTGTGCAGAGTACACAAAATAGGCTGCTAAACTGCGGTGACACACACTGAATGGAATAAGTGACTTTAATATTTGAGTTTGAAAACTTAACAGTATTTCTTCCTATTCTGCAACTGTGCAGAGTACACAGAATAGGCTGCTAAACGGCGGTGATACACACTGAATGGAATATGTGACTTTGATATTTGAGTTTGAAAACTTAACACTATTTCTTACTATTCTGCAACTCTGCAGAGTACACAGAATAGGCTGCTAAACGGCGGTGACACACACTGAATGGAATATGTGACTTTAATATTTGAGTTTGAAAACTTAACAGTATTTCTTCCTATTCTGCAACTGTGCAGAGTACACAGAATAGGCTGCTAAACGGCGGTGAAACACACTGAATGGAATATGTGACTTTAATATTTGAGTTTGAAAACTTAACAGTATTTCTTCCTATTCTGCAACTGTGCAGAGTACACAGAATAGGCTGCTAAACGGTGGTGATACACACTGAATGGAATATGTGACTTTGATATTTGAGTTTGAAAACTTAACACTATTTCTTACTATTCTGCAACTCTGCAGAGTACACAGAATAGGCTGCTAAACGGCGGTGATACACACTGAATGGAATATGTGACTTTGATATTTGAGTTTGAAAACTTAACACTATTTCTTCCTATTCTGCAACTGTGCAGAGTACACAGAATAGGCTGCTAAACGGCGGTGAAACACACTGAATGGAATATGTGACTTTAATATTTGAGTTTGAAAACTTAACAGTATTTCTTACTATTCTGCAACTGTGCAGAGTACACAGAATAGGCTGCTAAACGGCGGTGAAACACACTGAATGGAATATGTGACTTTGATATTTGAGTTAGAAGACTTAACAGTATTTCTTCCTATTCTGCAACTCTGCACAGTACACAGAATGTGCTGCTAAACTGCGGCGAAGCACACTGAATGGAATATGTGACTTTGATATTTTAGTTTGAAGACTTAACAGTATTTCTTCCTATTCTGCAACTCTGCACAGTACACAGAATGTGCTGCTAAACTGCGGCGACGCACACTGAATGGAATATGTGACTTTGATATTTTAGTTTGAAGACTTAACAGAATGTGCTCTAATCTGCAACTTTGCACACTAAACAGAATGTGCTCTAATCTGCAACTTTGCACACTAAACAGAATGTGCTCTAATCTGCAACTTTGCACACTAAACAGAATGTGCTCTAATCTGCAACTGTGCACACTAAACAGAATGTGCTCTAATCTGCAACTTTTCACACTAAACAGAATATTTTTTTTTTTTTTTTTTTTTTCCCCCCCACACAAAATAACCTGCTGCCCCCACACACAGTAGTCCTAAAAAGGACTTTTGGTTCTTTTTTTTCACCATTTTTGTTTTTTTCCTCCCTACACTGCCTTTCCCTTCCTATCCTCAGCTCTCCCTGGCTCAGACTGAGCCGAACTCGATGGTCAGGTGCTATACAGCACCCGACCACGGGTTCTGGCCAGCCAATCAGTGTAATGCCAGCAGCCAACATGGCTGCTGGCATTACACCGATGTCAGAGCCTCCCTGCATGTTTATTGGCTGCGCAGCAGCCGCAAAACGTGCGGGGAGGAGACCCGAACATGGCGGGCGAGCACATGCGGTACTCGTACGAGTACCGCCATGTGCCGAGCAGAGCGATGCTCGAGCCGATCCGAGCATCGGCCGAGCATGCTCGCTCAACACTAATTAACATGTCTATTTTTGAAAGCATTCTTACTTTACAGCATTGTTTAACAGCTGTGTAAGACTTTTGCATAGTACTGTATATTGTCTATTTTAAATTTGGTTTAAAAATGTTAACTGTTGGGATATAATAGACTTGTGAAAATTTGTGTAGCAATGCACTCGAGATGTCTCACTATCAAGGAGTTAACTGTTTCTTATAAGAAAAAATATAGAATAACAGCAAAAGACTTTTGAAACTTTTTTGATGTTATATAAAGCTTTACTGCAATATTTCTATTTATTTATGGGGTTTTTATTACTTCAACATAGCTTTCTGGTAGTTGGAGACTATATCAGCTGTCTCTTTCCTAAAACATAATGTGGAGTAAAAATAACAGTAGAGGAGTCCAGTAATTGTCACCAATTGCCATGTTCTGGACTTCTAAGGCTAAGTGGTGACAGGAGATTGCAAGCACACTGAGTAATCAGGCTGAATTTCATAACTCTGCCATAAATTGTCACAAATCGGATGTGTATTAATACACAGAGGGGAATGAAATATCTTTAGTGAACCTTTCTAATCAAAGAATTCCTTTCTGTACAAATTGTACCAAGGCTGCTAGATCCTAATCATGAATGTACTTTGATGCACTGAGTGCAAGATTTATGAATTTTTCATATAGGATGCTATCATAGTATTTAGCAGAGATGCTCCGGGCACCAGCTGATGCTGCTGGGTGGCACTGTGGCCCGTGTACATGGGCTTTTAAACTAGTCTTGTAATACAAAAGTCAGCCTGACGGTGAAGTTAAAAAAAAAAAAATTAACTATAGAGACTATTATCAAGGGGACCACGGTAGATGAAGACACATACACTACATATTAAAGAAGTACACCTAGCACTCCTGCTACCCCTACAACTACCAAGAAATTTGTAGAAAAAATTAAAATAGGGCAGGATATCCCAGAGCAGGGTACAAAGGAAGAATGAATTCAAATGAACTGTAATTGTAAATGATGGAAAGAGTATAAGGGTGATTTAGACTAATGGCCATATAAAAGCAAGTCTCTGTCAAAATCCCCTAATTTGGATTCAGACATAGGTCCAAAAGGTATGGAGGGAGGATTTGTGCTAATATGGATGCCTGCCGCCACCAGCGGAGCTGGTAGCAGAGGACATATATTTACACATTGGAGACACTTTGATTTATGGCACAATGAAATTCATTATTTTGCTTAAAATGGAATAGTAACATAGTAACATAGTAGATAAGGCTGAAAAAAGACATGCGTCCATCAAGTCCAGCCCATGCCAATAACACCCCTGTTGATCCAGAGGAAGGCAACAAAAAAGCCCTCTGGAGCAATTTCCAGTGTAGGTGTGTGTGTGTGTGTGTGTGTGTGTCAAATAGTTCCCCGGCTCAATATCCTATTTGCTTTGAAGCCATCTGTCATAACTGTCAATATTGTTCTGTGCTAGATAGGCATCCATTGCTTTTTTGAATGCAGTTACATTATCTGCAAGCAAAACATCCCGAGGCAAAGAATTCCATAGCCTTACCGCCCTTACTGTAAAGAATCCCTGCCTGTGTTTTAGTCGAAAGCGCTTTTCCTCAAGTCTTAATGGATGACCTCTTGTTCTTAGCTCAGGTCTTTGCATAAATAATTCATTGGATAGTTCTTTGTATTGACCTTGAATGTATTTGTAAATGGCAATCATATCACCCCTTAGACGTCTCTTTTCTAATGTAAACAAACCCAGTTTGGCTAGTCTCTCTTTGTAACTCAGATCTTCCAATCCCTTTATTAGTTTTGTTGCACGTCTCTGCACCTTTTCCAGTTCAGTAATGTCTTTTTTTAGAACGGGCGCCCAAAATTGTACTCCATATTCTAGATGAGGCCTAACCAAGAATTTATACAGAGGTAGGATAATATTAGCATCCCTTGCTTCTACACCTCTTTTTATGCAGGCTAGTACTCTATTTGCTCTTGCAGCAGCTGAGTAACTCTGCACACTGCTGTGAAGTCTATTGTCTATCAGTACACCTAAATCTCTAATGAGGATTTCCCAAGTTGTTTCCCATTTAGAGTATATGTAGCAAGTTTGTTTCTACAACCCAAATGCATAACCTTACATTTATCTACATTAAATGACATCTGCCACTTTTCTGCCCATTCACTTAGTTTATCTAAATCCTTCTGTAGGGAAAAAACATCAAGCTCTGTATGTATTTCCTTACATAGCTTAGTGTCATCAGCAAAGATTGAGATGCTACTTTCAATTCCCACTTCTAGATCATTAATAAACAAATTAAAAAGCATTGGGCCCAGGACTGAACCCTGCGGCACCCCACTTATAACCCTAGACCAATTTGAAAAAGTTCCATTTACAACAACTCTCTGCCATCTATCATTTAACCAGTTCTCAATCCATGTACAGATAACACCACCCAAACCGAAGCCTTTTAATTTATGCAGTAACCTGTTGTGAGGCACTGTGTCAAAGGCTTTTGCAAAATCCAAGTATACTACATCAACTGCAATTCCCCTGTCCAAATTACTACTCACTCTTTCATAAAATGCAAGTAAATTAGTCTGACATGATCTGTTCTTCATGAAACCATGCTGATTCCTACTAATGATATTGTTTGTCTTCACATAGTTCTGAATACTGTCAGTTAATAACCCTTCTAGTATCTTACCCACTATGGAAGTCAAGTCTATAATTTCCTGGTTTGGATCTTGCTCCCTTTTTAAACAATGGAACTACATCAGCTTTCCTCCAATCACAGGGCACTATGCCTGATGAAAGCGAATCAATAAATATTAAGTATAATGGTTTTGCTATTACTGAACTAAGTTCCTTAAGTACCCTTGGGTGTATACCGTCCGGTCCAGGCGCTTTATTCACTATAACCCTTTCCAGTCTCTTTTGGACCTTGTCCTCAGTAAGCCATGTAGATGTTGGAGGAAATTCCATGGTTTTGTCTGTTTGCCCACAGCTTGAAGATCATTTTTAAAAGTTATGCCACTCTGCATTTAACCCTTTGAGCTCCAGAGGGGTACCCCTCCAGCACTCAAAAGGTAAACTCTGGCATACCTTGGGGGCATTTTTTTTTTATTCTATTTTCATTGGATATTTTACAGAAGAAAGAAGAAAACAAGAAGGAAACAAGAAGAGATAAAATTGAAAAAGAAGACATACAGTGTCTGACCAGGGTGGCGAAGACCCTGCTGGACATCAGGATTACAGTTTTTTTTTCCAGGAGATGTGTTAATGTTAGTGAGCTTAACCCTGTGAGTGCCAGTGGGGTATGCAATGCTGTGCTATGTGTTGCATTCCCCACTGACACTCATAGGGTTAATCTTCTTTTGTTTTTATGCCCAAGTGTGTGTTGGAAACCACTTTTCTAACGCACTGGGGGTTTTCACCTCATATTAGGGACTCTGCTCTCTATTTCATTGCACAGTTTTTAGCAATAAAACGTGTTCCTTAACGTTAGTTGAAGCCACTGAGTTGGATGTTTTTACGCGGTGGTTTTTGACAGCACAGGTAATTGAATAGCAAACTGTGCTGTCAAAACCACCGTCTCCAGTTTTTTTTTAAATAACGTGGGCAATAGACTCAAACCCCTAGGACTTCAGTTGCCTGACCTGGGCTCGATAGTATTACCATTGGTAAAGCTGGCGGTAATAGTAAAAACAAGACCGACTGATAAACCAACATATGTACCTCAGAAATTCTATAGCTGGTGATGTACATGGAACAACGAGCGTTGGTGGCAAAACTCCCATTTTGGCCAAATGCTCGTTGTTGGTTTTTGTTCCCACAACTTGTGCTAAATAGAGTGAATTCTGGGAACATCAAAGGGATAAAAGACAACTCACATTGTTTGACAGTGTCAAACAATGAGAGTGAGCTCAAAATAGTCATAAATGTAACACTTATCTGTCATCCGTCCATCTTCTTCTTTAATCTTCTTTCGTCTGTCTTCTCTTCTTTCCCTTTCTTTTTGTCTTCTATTCTGTGTTTCTTAAATTAAAAAAATCTTTCGGTTCTTTTTTTTTTTTTTTTAAACGAATGAAACCCCCCCAAAGATGACAGTTAAGCCTCTGAGTACCAGAGGGGTAGCCCTCCAGTGCTCAAAGGGTTAAATATAGATGGCATCATCTTCTCTGAAGTTGCTGAATTGTCATGTACCCAAAAATATTTCCAATTTCCCCCTTGCCCCTGTCTCCACGGCAGCAGGCATATTCAGTGACAGCACCCCAGGCCGTTGCCATGGCCAGAGTGCCAGAAATTTGAGCCAAGACTGGCTTTTATATGCTAGAAGCTGATTGGCTAGGAGGCATATAAACACATCCTAGTCAATTGGAGGCTAGGATGCTAGAAGCTGATTGGCTAGGAGGTGTGCAAGCACATCCCAGCCAACTGGAGGCTGCCAATCAGTTTGAACCAAGACTGGCATATAAAAGCCAGTCTTGGTTCAAATTTCTGGCCCTCTGACCCAGGCAATAGCCCAGAAGGTACAGGGTCAGGGTGCTGTCACTGAATGTGCTTGCCACTGTCTCCAACGGAGACAACGGCAGCAGAAGAAGCAAGTGGGACAATTGGAGATATTTTTGCGGACATGACAATTCAGCAGCATATTATTATTATTTTTAATTTTAAAGTATTTATTAGGTGAAAGACATAACAAAAAAAGAAAAACAAGTACAAACAATTCATAAGAAAAGGAAGCATGGCAAAATGGTTACATGGATAATTAAGGAACATGTCAACAATGCGAAATATCAAGACAAAGGAGTGAGAGGGGGTAACCACAGTCTTCAAAGACATGAATCCTTGACATACGATCAAAAATGAAGCAAGAGAGCATGAGAAACATATAACTTATTGTGTATTAAGATAAATATTCAGAGAGCAGGGCTAGAATTGATATACTTTGTTGGGTGCCAGTTGTTTATGGTGCATTGGATAAGGATTTATATAATCTGAAGGGAGGGAAGGAATATAGGAAATGGGAAGGGGGAACGAGGGAGGGGAGAAAGAAAGAAAAAAAATGAGAGAGAGGAAAGAAGGGCAAAGATTCTCTCCACGGGAAGACTCCCAATGAGGACACCCAAGTCAGTAAGCTTTGAATAGTGTGATGGATGAGCTCGGAGGTGCCAAGGGTGCAAACTAAAGGTTCTGTTTGAAATAGTGCATAGAGCTATTAGGTAAAGTGAACTTAGAAATTTGGAGCAGGCCATGTTGACCAGGTAGAGTCAAACTCCTCCAGCCTTCTATTAGAGATCACATGACAGTGTTCCATTATCCTATAGTTGTCTACTCTGTTAAGCCAGAGTCATACTGTAGGGGGGTCAGATTGTTTCTATTTAAGTGGAATGAGGGCTCTAGCCGCTGTAAGTTAAGGAGTAGTTGCCATGCTGTAAGATTTATTGCGTATGGGAGAAAGTCTCTAAAGGAGAAAAGGCATAACCAGGGATCAAGAGTCAAGGAGATGTGCAAGTGCTTATTGATTACCTGAATGATCTCCTCCCAGAAATGGATGATGAGCGGGCAGGTCCACCAAATGTGAAGCATAGTACCTGTACCTAGTATCAATGTGGAAGACATAGATAGATATAATAATTTTTGTCCACTGAGAGGAAACAAGAATACATGATAGATCATCTTCACATTTTAAAAGGAAGGTAAGCTTATAGTTTGTGGCGTGAGGTTGTATTTGGGAATATGTGAAGAAAAAGAGCAGAAGGCTGGTGGCAGGGATGAAAGCCTATTTTCAAGGATAGTAAGCTCTCTTTACATGTCTCCCAGTTGTTTAAGTGATCTGTACCAGTGGTGGAGTTGATGGTATATCCACTTAGGCACCTGTTCACCCCCAACTTCATTTGCAAGTGATCCCTAGTGAGCATACCCTGAGGAGTGGACATAGCACCTAAGGTAACTATTTTCGCCTACCTCCATCTCTTGAAGGACTGTTTTTGCAGACCAGGGGTGAAACCCAGGGAACCCAGAAAAGACAGCAGCGGTAATGAGGTAGGGGCAAGGGCATGTTTAGCGTTACAAGAGTGCCATTGTCTTAGTAAATGACCCAAGGTGCAATGAGAGAAGCATACTTTGGGACAAATGGATTGAGGGGTCCAAATGGGTTGTGTAAAATCGCAGTCCCTAACTACGCAAGACATTGTGTGAGTCCAATGTTTTGGTGATGCCATCATAAAATCATATATTTTTGCTGCAGCAGCTGCTTTGTAACATCTATGAATATCTGGGATTCCTAAGCCTCCCCTAGATATGTCTAAGGATAGTAAGTGAAAGTTAAGTCTTGGTATTCTGTGGCCCCAGATGGATTTGGAAATCAATTGCTAGAGGGTGTCAAGGTATTTTTTGTGTATGGGGACAGGCAACGGGGCAACGCATTCAGTACAAAGAGAATTTTTGGTAAAGTTAGCATCTTAGTCGTGTTGACTCTACCAAACCAGGAAATGTACAACGAGTTCCATTCGTTTAGGTCAGCAGATATGGTGTCCATGAGTGGGGCCAAATTTAGATCAGGAAGAGCACATCAATTTTTGTATAAAAATATCCCAAGTATCTAATACTGGAGTCCGTTATCACGGCACCCATGATCTGGGCGACATTCTGTCCATCTCTCTGAAACTGCTTTTCCATTGGCTGCTCTGTTCTGCTCCTCCTAGTGACAAGCCTTTTTAGACCCTAGGCTGTCACACCGCTAGTGCCCTTTTGTGGTGTACCTGATGCCTGGTGCTAGTTGTTGTTGTTCTGATCCAGTGTATGACCCCGGACTGCCTGACCAGGCTATTGTCTTGTTCCTGATTCTGTGTACCGATTCGGATTGGCTGACGTTCCTGCTTCCTGTTCTGACCCGGCCTGGCTGACGTTCCTGCTCCATGTACCGACCCGGCGAGATTGACGATCCAGCTCTGTGTACCGACCCAGAGCATCTGAGAATCCTGCTGTGTGTACCGACTTGGCCTGGCTGATGTTCCTGCACTGTCTACCGACTCTTCTTGGCGTGGTTCCTGTTTCTGCTGTTCCAGTGGCTCACCCGTATTACTCCTGTTTGCCCACCAGTTGGGCACCATTCCGGCTTGCTGGTTCTAGTTTATGTGTTCCAGTTGCTCGCATACTAGACCAGTGGTCAGAGTCTCTCTGCTTCCACTCCGTGTTGCACTCGCTTGGTCTGTGTTGGTTCAGGAGGGCGCCTCCGGTGATTACCGTTGTCCAGACCACAGCGCTATTAACCCCTTCAGGGGAAGGGGCCTCCTATACCACTACCATCTTGGGTTCTGTTGGGCTGTGCATCTTGGGCTATAAGTCTCCTGTTGATCAGTTGGGCGCTTCCGGTTGCCATCCATTTATACATTTCCCATTAACCATTTCAGGTAGTTCGTGCACACGGTGCTGGGTTGCTCCGGTAGGGCCTCCATTTAAACACGAGTTCTGACCAGTCCATAGTCGTTGGTGGGCGTCCACCATTACTCTCAATTACAGGCATCCAGAGCCTGTGGTTGCAGTCCAGTCCTTGTTGCCTCCCACTACATACAGGCGACATTTAGTCTGATTTACGTTACGACCAGCATTACACTGGTTAACATTGGACATTCATACACTGTATCAATCCTTGACCTGACCTGTGTCAGTAGGGTGTTGTGCACTTTACTGGACCCGTGTGGGTAGCCATTTGTAACCTGTCTTGTGTCAGTTCGTGCTATACTGGACCCTTGAGGGTTACGTTATTCATTGTGTGCTTCAATAAAGCTGTATTTTTACCTAAACCTAGCAAGTCTGAGTGTACTGAACCGTAACATCCACCCATTTAAAATCATAAGCTTTTATCTGTTGTTATGCACTAGGTTGGAGGTTGAGATTTAGGAGCTCCGATTTAGAGTAGTTAATCCAGGTATTAGATACTTCGGAGTATTCCTCCACTAGTCTAACCAAATGAGGAATGGAGTCAGTCAGATGTGTAAGGAACAAGAAGACATCATCTGAGAATGCTGCGAGTTTGAAAGTAGTGTCTCCCGAGCACAGGCCAGTGATCCTCCCGTTATTCCTAATGATGGCTAAAAGTGTTTCCAAGGTGAATATAAAGGGGATAAGGGGCATCCCTGTTCTGTGCCGTTTTTAATATTAAAAGATGTAGATAGAGTGCTATTCACTAGGATTTTAGCTGAGAGGTTGGAATATAGACTCAATATCACTGAGAGCATCTTGTCTCCCAGTCCCACATTCATCAAGGTTTTCTCAATGTACAAACAGTCCACCCTGTCAAACACCTTTTCAGCATCCGTCAACAGCAGAATTGTAGGGGCACGAGAACAACAGGCTAAGTCAGTCAGATTCACAGTGGCAGCTATATTATGGCGAGTTTCCCTTCACAGAACAAAGCCGGATTAATCTGGGTGAATCAGGTGTGGGAGGAAAGGTTTGAGCCATGTTGCTAAGATTTTTGCAAAGATTTTAATGTCTACATTTAGTAACAAGATGGGTCTATAAGTGCTACAAATTGTGGGGTCCTTGGATGATTTGGAGAAGACTACAATATGTGCTTTCGAGAGCCTGTTTGGGAAACTGCTTGCCGTGGAGTACTGCATTGAATGTCCCCCTAAGGTGTGGGAGGAGCTGAGATTGGAAAGTCCTATAATACAGAAGAGAGAACCTATCAGGCCCGGGGCTTTTCCCTACTGCCATGGAGGGGATCCCATTGACTATCTCCTCCTCAGAAATATCCATCTCTAGAGAGGCACTTTGCACATGGGTTATCTTAGAGTGGCCCCTCTAAGGACAGCTTTGTGTGCCTCCCAAATTACTGGATCTACTGGATGTTAAGCTTGAAGTAATCAGACACTTGGTCTGCCAGAATTGCACAAGCTACCAGGTCTAGTAGAATGATCTCATTTAACCTCCATATTCTGGGGGAGGTATAATTCACAAGATTAGAGAGCATCATAGAGACCATAGAGTGGTCCGACCAAAATAAAGGTATTATCTCAGCCCTACACAAGTGAGATAAAAGAAATTGGGAGACAATCGATTCAACTGTAGGATGTGTGGGGATGGGAGAAGAAAGTGAAGTCCCTATCAGTTGAATGTAGAATGCACCAAGAGTCAATCATGTGTCTGTCAGCAAGTTGATTCCTAAGAAGTCTAAGGTGAGAGAGTTTCAAACAAGATTTACCATTTGAGCAGTTTATTGAGGGGTCCAGTGCCAGGTTAAGATCTCTCCCCAGAATTATCCTCCCATCACCAATACAGTCGAGATGGGAGATTCATTTTTTAAGGTAGGTGGTTTGATGTGGTTGGGGCCATATATGTTTATAATGGTCAGGGGTTTATTACTAATAGAAGGAGAGAGAGGGAAAATTGTCTGGACTGTGTAGGGGGGATGTTACAAGTCATATCATCTGCTGAACATATGGGAAAGATGATTAGCCATAGGGTGTGGGGAGACAGATAAGGGATATCATTGTGCTAGAAGTTAGCATAACTAGAAAGCATCAGGAGTTTGGGGTGTTATGGAGTGTGAATGGGTGGGGTGGAGACAGCATATTCGCATAAATATTTGGTCTCTAAAAAATATTGAATACTGAAATTGCAAATCTCCTATCATTCACTAGGAAATAAACATATTAGAGGATATCATATAATCATTTCATATTCCTTTCTTCTTTAACACAAGACAATAAAAATCAATACTAAAATGAGCAAGAAGTCATGAGCTGATCCGCTGGAGGGGGAAGGGCTATATAAGCATTTGAAGCATAAGTTTTAATCCTCTTGATTCCAGTGGACCCTACCTCCTATTCAGTGGAAATTAGGTCATCAGATGAACCACCCTTTAGTAAAGAATTAGTGCGGTCAAAGAGGGCAAAGGCCAGGATCTTATATACTAATGGCTGGTTTAAATCATGCCTCCAAAGAGTTGTCAGCGGTACCAACAGATCAGCTCATAACGCAAAGGCATTGCAAAAATACAAAACAACAAAACATAACAGTTTACAGAATTCCGCTTATAAAAGATGGGAGGATAGAGAGGTTAACCTAACCCCATGGACAAGACTGGAGATACCTCCAGTGGGAAGCATTAAGCTCCCGGCAGCTGGGAGACAGTGTAAAAACCTGATGTCCTTTCAGGTTTTAGAGCGGTGGAGTAGGTAGTTAGAGAACCTATTGTGTATCCTACTAGGCACAAGTAGAGCCTGTGTAATGTCCATCTGGAGCATCGTCCAACAATAATATAGTCCCTTGTGTTGGTTAGAAGGAGAGACACCGTCAGTAGGAGATCATAGTCAGTTGGATCCGTTGTGGACATGTATGAGCCTCGGTATACAGTCCCAGCTCCTCGGGTGTGGGTAGAAGCACCAGTAATGATGTTGGGAACAGAACAAAATAGGACAGTCTGTCATTCAGGTCGCACTATGAGTGATAGGATCTAATGCAGGGTGATCAATCCTGGGGACTATTCCAACCTCTGCTGTGACTTTGGGTGCTGCAGCACTTAAGAAGGCTGCCTGCTAGATGGAAGGGAGATGCCACCTGTGGCGCAGAAGGTCTGGACATCATCTGGAGAATACACGGTTGCAATTTTTCCATTTAGTGAAGCATTCAGAGAGTTCAGAGAGAAGGGGAAGCCCATCTATGTTTAATCTGCAATTGACCCAGATGATCAATAAGATGATTGACCTCTCTCCATTGCTGGAGAGTTTAGGGAGAGATGTCATTGAAAAGCGTGATCTGGGTGCCAGCACATTGGATCTGGCCTGTTTCACGTCTCCGTCTCATAATGCAATCCTTCATTTCATACCGATTGAGGCATAATATCTAGTGTTGAGCGAGCACCACGATGCTCGGGTGCTCGGGTGCTCTGACCGAGCACCCCCTGAGGCTCGAGTGCTCGGCCGAGCACCCGAGCCCCATTGAAATGAATGGGGCAACACCAGGCACCCCCTGCTCTGATGAGGGGAGGGTGCCTGGTCAATGCCCCCTTCATCTCCGCTATGCCCCCTTCATCTCCGAATGCCCCCTTCAGCTCCGCAATGTCCCCCTTCAGCTCCGCTATGCCCGTCTTCCACAATGTGCCCCTTCATCTCCGCTATGCCCCTCTTCCACAATGTGCCCCTTCATCTCCGCTATGCCCCTCTTCCACAATGTCCCCCTTCATCTCCTCTATGGCATAGAGGAGATGAAGGGGGACATTGTGGAAGAGGGGCATAGCGGAGATGAAGGGGCACATTGTGGAAGACGGGCATAGCGGAGATGAAGGGGGACATTGTGGAAGAGGGGCATAGAGTCTATGCCCCTCTTCCACAATGTCCCCCTTCATCTCCGCAATGCCCCCTTCATCTCCGCAATGCCCCCGTACCTCCAGTCCCTGGTGGTCCAGCGGAGCTTCTTGGGATCTGTGCCTCTTCCGGCACAGATCCCCGCCACCCGAACATGTCGGGCGAGCACATGGCGGTACTCGACGAGTACCGCCATGTGCCGAGCAGAGCGATGCTCGAGCCGATCCGAGCATCGGCCGAGCACGCTCGCTCATCACTAATAATATCCCATCACGAGGTGTGTCCAGATTCTTAGCTGTTAGCGCTCTGTGTATCAGATCAATGTGTATATAGTTGGGTGGGTGTCCTCCAGAAATGAGGAAAAGGCAAGTTGCACGTTTTTCCGTAGGTCTTGTGGAGCTGCTGTTTCAGGGAGATTTTTAATCCGAATATTCAGTCTTTCGACCTGTTGTCAAGGTCAGTGACCTTGGCTGCCATAGAGTACAGGTGTCCCGTTGCTTTTAGATAATTTGTTCTAAGATCAGGATGTGTTCGGCCGACCTGGTCCTGTCCTCCTCTAATTGTGACATTCTTTGATTGAGTTGGGAACAACCAGCTCTGATGATATAGAGTTCTGCTTTCAGCAGGGAGGTAATTCTATCCATGAGGGCATCCAAGTCACCCTTGGGCGGGAGTTCGGAAAGCAGGGCTCTAAGGGTCGCTGTGATGAGTGGTTTATCCTCCATTGTCTCGGAGAAAGATGTCTGGTCTCCTGAGGGAGAACTGAGAGAAACAGGTTCTAGCGCAAACTCAGTGCTGTCCCGCATTTCAGCATGTAGTATGTCTGCGACATTGGAATACAGTCTGGGCTGCGTAGTGCTGCTAGGCCTCTCCTAGGTTAAATACTGGGAAACAGGGTTTTTCTGATCACTTGCAGCTTTTTTTATTACCCCTCATTTGTCTTGAGGGAGAATTGAAAATGTGGGATAATTGATGTGTGGTGAAGTTCCCATAAAAACTGTGAGATAACTAGACTTGGAATGGAGCACAGAGTCTATGCATCCGACTCCATAGTCCGGCAGGACATGTCCCCAGCATATTATTTTTTAATCAGAGAAAAATATGTCACCTATATTTAACCCTTTAACAACGGAGGGTTACCCCTCAGGCACTCAAAGGGATAACTGTCACATCTTTCGGGGGCTTCACTTGTTTTTTTTAAAAAAGAACTCAAAGATTTGTTTTTAAGCAACACAGTAACGAAGACAAGAAGGAAGAAGAGAAGACAGAAAAAGAAGATGGCCGTGACCCACTGGAAATCAGGATTACTGGTAAGTTTTTATATGTCGGAACATGTGTTAACTATTTGTAGATTAGCCCTATGAGTGCCAGTGGGGTATGCAATGCTGTGCTATGTGTTGCATACCCCACTGACACTCATAGGGTTAATCTTTTTCTATTTTTCAACTACACATATATGTTGGAAGCCAGTGTTCCAATGCATACCTGTGGGTTTTGCCACGTGTTAGGGACTCTGTGCCTCCTTTTTTTCTCCATGAAAAGTGCAGCACTTCACATGCGGTGAAGCCACCATATGGAATAGGATAGCAGTGATGTCAAATGGCTGCAAATTTAGTGCCCATTGTACATTTTTGGGCAGAGGTGGTTGTTGACAGCATAGTTAATAGAATTGCAAACTGTGCTGTCTAAACCACCACCTCTTGTTTTAAAAAAATGACGGGCTAATAGTATTGAGCCCCTGGTACCTTGTAATACCCTTGTTCATAAACCTCTCTTATACCAAATATATTAGTATTTTATCTGTCTTTTTTATCTTATACTATGCAGTCCTAAATATGATATACTGCTCTGTAAAAGTCATCTATATAATAAAAAAATAAATAAAAAAGTCAAGAAATCCTGCACTGAGTGTATTTGTTATTAGGCCCTAGCAGTTTTTGTACAATATGTACAAAAGAGATCCTTGGATTAGAGTGGTTCAATAAAGATATATCAGCCCCTCTGTGCATTAACACACATCTGATTTGTGACAATTTGAGGGAGAGGTATGAAATCTAGCCTGATTACTCAGTGTGCTTGCAATCTCCTGTCACCACTTAACCTTAGAAGTCCAGAACATGGCAATTGGTGACAATTCACCTCCTGTTATTTTTATTCTACATTATGTTTTGGGATAGAAACAGCAAAAATGGTCTCCAACAATAAGAACTTTATGTTGAAGTAAAAAAAAAAAAATCATAAATAAATAAAAATATTGCAGTGAAGCTTTATATAACATAAAACATTTTGGGAGTCTTTTATTGTTATAGAATGTTTTTTATTATAAGAACAGTGTATTTCCACGCAAGTCTTTACAAGTCTCTTGTGTCCAAACAGTTAACTTCAAAATAGGCAATTCCTATATGTAAAATGTTTTAGATTATATCTAAGTCTTAGTATGACAAATGTGCCATCTTTTCCTGATATCACACCCTTAACCCCTTGAGTGCCAGAGGGGTACGCAACGAATTGCAAAGCAATGAGTTTTTGTTCAAGAGATAACATCTTCCATCAGTCCTGGGTCTCATGCCCATGAAGGTGGACATGACAGTTGCTAGCTGATATTCACAAACTACAGCAGGCAGAGTACATGAGAGTAGTTAACCTTTTAATAACCCTTCAAATGGTTAAGGTTATCATTTGTATTGAACAGAATTTGTGTCCTGTCATACTGCTAACAGTTGTCATGTATTCCCCCATGTACATAACCACCAGGACTGGCCGAAAAGATTAACGAGCAGGGCCCTCTGATCCTTCTGTTCTCCACATCTGACTGTACTATTTAATACCTCTGTATGTCTATTCCCTATTACACTGAGCTGCGGAATTAGTTGATGCTATATAAATAAATAATAATAATAATCTCTTGAACAAAAGTAACATTCATAGGGGTTTTTAGGATTTTCCGACAACAGTAATGTAAATGGCGGATTAAATATGCAATTTGTGTGAAATTTCTACCACTGTTTAAATTCCTTTTTTTTTTTTTTAAATGACCTTTCTTAAGAGACCGTGTGAGAATCATCCGATGTTATACTGTCCTCCATTCCTACCAATCTCAGATGCACAGCTAGTGTAAGACTCATCAATAAACGTCACTGAGATGAATAACTATTGTGTTCATGCCACTCCGCAAATCTCCCTGCTGCCTAGAACAAAGCTCAATCATTTGCAGCTTTATTTTTAGCTTTTGCATTTTGTCAAAGGACTTAACAGTGTTTTTTTTCTGAAAATAGGTGGGTCTTGTCTCAATCAAACAATAGTGAGTGACAAGGACTGTAGTCATGCAGTCATTAAGAAAAGATTGAATTGTGTAGGTTTTGATGAAGGGAACACACTGCTATTACACTCAGTAACAAACTAAAAGGGTCTTCTTTACTTAACTGCATTCTTCTAGTGCCATGATGATTTTAATGGCACATGAAAGCCACCTGGCCCATCCAGTCTGCCTATTTTCCACCTGGGTCCTAGAACTGAACCGTATGGCACTCCACTAGTAAAACGTCCATTGATTAAATCATAAGGGAGGAGATGCATTGTATTTGTCCCCTATGTTTTCCTTGATTTGTACCAAAATAATTTCAGTTCTTTATGGCCTAGTTTCTATGGTGCAAGTACCCTAGAGGATTTAGCACACAGGCAGGGGATACTTGGAATATTTAAAACCTGTTCAAAATATAGATGTGTCAGTCTTGCCATCACCATCATTATGCAGCTGTGACAGTGGTGGTGCTTGTATAATGTGTCTTTTGTTATGTTTGTTATGTTGTTATTATATTTAATGAAGTCTGCTCCAATGGGAACAGACTCAGTAAAATGTTTGCAGCTGAAATGTGCAGCCACAAAACAGCCCCGTCAGCTGTTATTGAGAGGATCAGAAAACTGATCCTCTCAACTGACAGCAGGCTGTAATACAACCAGGAAGTTTGTGGTCCACAGCCACAAACTTTTTGTGTTGCTCATGCAGCCTCCATAGAGCTTGGAATTCCTTCACTATGGTCTGTGGAGGCTGCATGTACAACACAGCATAACTAACATGGGAACACCAGGGTTCCCTTTCAGACCCTATTCTGACCCCCTTCTGGGCTGCTGTGGCTCACAATGCAGCCTCTGCTTTATCAGCAAGTATGGTCCCACTGAAGATCTGCTGATAGTTCACTATCCTCTTGTCATTAAAGTCATCAGTATGGAAAAATCTACCACTGCCCATTTGTCCATTTGCATATGTGCAACATGATGCAAAGGCAGTGCATGTGGGCCAGAAGCAGTGAATAAGTAGTGGGCTTATAAAACAACGCTTTGCAATGCGTTGAGTACCAATCTGGCACTCAAAGGGTTAAAGGGTTAAACTGTGTGCAAGTATACCTAGAAGAATTGATGCTGTTTTGAAGGCAAAGGGTGGTCACATGAAAAATTGATTTGATTTAGATTTATCTTCTGATCACTTACTTTGCATTTTGATTGATAAAATCTCCCAGCGCTCTGCATTACTAGAGCGCCGGAAGATCAGCTGAGCTGCTGCGGGCAGGGCTGTGGGCAAGTGGCGATGGGTTCGCAGGGGGCGGCCGGGCCCCTTGGAGTGACGGGCCCGGTCGCAGGTGCGACCCCTGCGACCCCTATTGTTATGCCACTGGAGATGACTCAGGGGATCAAGAGAGCTCCCCCTGCTTCCATCCTATTCCAAGTACCGATAGGAGTGGGTGGAATCGAGAAACCCTTTCATGTCAATGAGGGAAAGCCTCCTTCATTGATATGAGAGGGTTTCTCGATTCCCACCCACTCTTACCCAGTGCTTCAGGTAGAATGGAAGCAGCGGAGTTCTCTTGTTCCACTGTATCACCTCTATTAATCAGTAGCTAGGGGGCATCAGGAGGGGTCCCTATGCCCCACCATGAGGTCTGACTTTTACTTCAAGTTAACCTTTTCAGTGCTACCTCTCTGGCACTCAAGGTTGTTTTTTTTGTTTTTTTTTTTCTTTTTTAAAAAGGTACACAGCACAGGCGAAGCCGTGCCATACACCTGCTAGTATATGCATATACATGTGTGTTTGTGAGTGTGTGTGATATGTGCGTCTGTGATTCTGTGATTGTGTGTGTCTGTAAGTCTGTGAATCTGTGAGTGTGTGTATCTGTGTGTGTGTTTGTGAGTGTCTGCGAGTTTGTGTGCCTGTGAGTCTGTATGTGTGTAAGATATGAGGTGTGTGGGTGTGGGGGGGAAGAATCCCCAAACCAAATATAGGTTACAAATTGATATTTTAATGTATATTGTAATTTAGATTTTCTGATGGGGAAAAAATCTAATTGGACATGGTACCTTGGTGTTGTACATTATTGTACTGGATTGGATACTCATTTATGCATCCTCATAAATTATCATTAATCCACTGGATACTAGATCGGTCTCCAGCGCATGGTGAAGCAATGCACAGAAGACCTCTCTGGCATACAAGGTGTTAAGTAATGACCTATGGATGGATTACATTAACTTAAAATGAGTCTTTGAATTATCCTTTAATCCCAGAATATCAATACCTGTTTGCAGGCAATGTCTGTGTATAATAAAAAATGTTAAGAAGCAGTAGAGACATTTAACCAATCCAATAGCTCTAGTTGTGTGGATATCATTAGAAACTGTAGACAAATGCCATAAACATTCAAGTAACCCTCATTACCATAAAAACACTTTAATTGCCATTATTGTGGCCTTTAACTACAGTTATACTAAGATAAGTAGGATGTGACTGGCATTTTCTTTACAAATGCCATGCTTTCTGATTATGTAGTGTAACAGGACACAGTAGTTTTCTATAGACCTGGAACACTAAAAACAGTCATGATTCACGTTAACCAAACAGAGCACTCTAGTGGTATATATACTAATTACACTCTTGCAAATGTTAACGTTAACAGAATTGCAGTACCAAGGTGATTAATGTAAGAGACACAACTTAAAATTGAACTATATCTAGCAATACCTAGCAAGGTGATATTGGCTCCTGTCTCTCTGCATGATCAGCATCTAGTGTGTGTATGAGGCATAAGAAGAGAAACATCCTGACAGCTGAAATTACTAAGCATGTTCAAAGGTGAAATGTGTGATCTGTTAATGCCCAGTAAAAATAAGAGTTTGAACTAGGAAGACATTTATCTCTGCATACACACCCTATATTAACCGGTTGCAGTCCAGTGAAAGCAGGAGCTGCTATCACCTGACCACTCCAGAACTCTCATTGATCCGAGACCAACAGGTTAAGTACTTAAGGCTCAATTTAAAGGCAATTTAAAGTCCCTTATCGGATATTTAGTCAGCCTGCGCAGTTATTGAAAGGCAAAAGAAAACCAGTGGATGTATTGGAATGGGGCCTTAAGCCCCATATCAATGCATACAAAGTACCTAAAAAGTGTTAAATAGTAGAATAGTAGAATTAACCCTATGAGTGCATATGAGTGCCAGTGGGGTATGATTACCCTGCCGGCACTCATAGGGTTAACCTGACTAAGTAGCAAACCAACATCTCCTGCAAAGTAACAATTACCGTTAATCCTGCTATCCAGTGGGGTCCTCAGCACCCTGGTCATCTACTATCTATCTTCTCTCTTCTCTTCTTTCTTCTCTTCTGTCTTCTCTCTTGTGCCCTCTTTCTCCTTGTCTTTTAGCTGCAAAAATAAAAATAAATATCAATACATCAATACAATGCATAAAATAACCCGCACACTTATACATAGTTTAACCCCATTGAGTGCCAGAGGGGATGCGTTCCGCACCTCGCTGGGCTCAAAGGGTTAAACCATGTATTAGTGTGCGGGTGAACATTATATAACATGCCTCCATTTATAAAGAAAAATGTTTCAAATGGTTAACACCTCAAATTCTAGAGGGGTCTCCTGCTAAATCAGTGGGAATGTGGGTAACTTAATTATAGCATCTCATTGATCAACGCATTTCGCGTATTACACGCTAAGCGTGTAATATGTAAAACACGTTGATTGGAGAGATGCTACATTGTCACATCTACTGGTTGCAGCTCCATGACTGTAAGTCTCTCCATATCCTTTATAATAATTTGCTAAATCGTGTGTAACGCCGCAACATGCGCAGTAGACACTGCTGCGCGTGCTGCAGTCATGCACAGTAGAGACTGCCCGCGCCGCGGCTGATACAGAACTGTGTGCTCCGAAGGAGCGTCCAGCTCTGTATCAGCCGTGGCGCGGGCAGTCTCTACTGCACGTGACTGCCCCGTGACCGGGTGGCAGTGGCACTGTGGCCAGTGTAACGGGCTGTTCAACTAGTAGTGTATGAAAATGTGGAAATGTGCATATGTTGGAGGTACTTTGATAGTTTTATCAATAAAAGCTGTTTTTACAAATGTGGATTTGGATGTGGAAGTGCAGTTTTTCTGGTTTTTTTTTTTGTAAGTATGTGATTTTGAGAGTGAAAGTGCTTTGAACGCACCCAAACCATTACTCCATCTTGAATGTTGAAAAAACACGTTATAGCAATTCCACATGAAGATTGCTGGTTTGAAATGAGACTGAATTAACACATTCTGGTAATTGGAAGTAGGAGCTACTGAATGCTGTGTGGTGTAACTTTTAATTGTCCCATATGGAACAGTCTGCTGAAGAATTCCTCCTCTTTCTTTGTGCATATAGCACTACATACACAGATTTTCCCAAGCAGCTTTAGCTACTGCTGAGATTTTATTATTAATAATAAACTATTTATCAATATTGTTTTTATAATTATTATAAATATTGTTTTTATAATTATTATTCAATGAATCTCGTTTCAAACATTTTCAGTTGCAGAACAATTTCCACACAAAGGTAAAATTTGTGAACATCAAAACACTTGATATTTTTGTCCAACACGACTAATCACTGTCTGGTCCTTAACCTTCTTAGTGACAAAGGGATTTTGGTTATTGCTTGAATTGGTTAATTGTATTAAGAGAACTCATAATAAAGTAATTATATACTTTATAAATACATTCTCTAGTGCACATGGTGATGGTTCTTTTGGAATATTTCCTCATATAGCTATATAGAAAGTAGAAAACCCATAGAAATATGGAGTAAAATTGACCTGATACTAGTGATGAGCGAGCACCCCAATGCTTGGGTGTTCGGGTGCTCTGACCGAGCACCCCCTGAGGCTCGAGTGCTCGGCCGAGCACCCGAGCCCCATTGAAGTCAATGGGAGGACTCGAGCATTACACCAGGCACCCCCTGCTCTGATGAGGGGAGGGTGCCTGGTCCATAGGAAAAGGGAAGAAAATGATGGAAACACCACAGAAATGGTTCAGGGACAGCATAGGAAGGATGTCTGGATGCATGTTGGACTCCAACATTGCTGCTGGGAACGATCTTTCGCCCGTAGTACGCCATTTTTACAGACTGACTGTAAAACACACAAAAAGGAAAATAAAAACGACTTTAGGCGAAAAATTGTTACCAAACAATATTTGCTGTATATTTACTTGTATATCATCTGCAAATTCTCCCAAAAATTTCCTCGATTTTTCTGAACTGAGGCCATGATTAAGAGGGAAACGTGCGCAGAGGCAAATTCTCCCAAAAATTTCCTTGATTTTATTGAACTGAGGCCATGATTAAGAGGGAAACGTGCGCAAAGGCAAATTCTCCCAAAAATTTCCTTGATTTTTCTGAACTGGGGCCATGATTAAGAGGGAAACGTGCGCTGAGCCGACCATCTAAAACATTATGGGTGAGGGTCTGCTGCGGAGCTGACCATCCTAAACATTATATGCGAAGGCCCGCTAGTGAGCTGACGCTATAAAACATTATATGAGAGGGCCCGCTAGAGAGCTGACCCAATAAAACATTATATGAGAAGGCCCGCTGGTGAGCTGACCTATATAAAAATTGTCAAACAGGGCCCGCTGGTGAGCTGGCCCTATATAAAAATTATATCACAGGGCCCGCTGGTGAGCTGGCCCTATATAAAAATTATATCCCAGGGCATATGGAAGAGGAGGAGGAGGATGAGAAGATTAAGAGTCAACCATATACCCGTTTTTTGGGTGGAAGGGGTGAATGGGAATACAGAGTATTCCCATCATTGTAAATAACATATATAAAGTGAGTTTATGTTCCCCCGGGGCTTTCCTCCAGTGGAGTGGAGAAGTCAGGGGAAATCCAGGCCTTGTTCATTTTTATAAGTGTCAACCTATCAGCATTGTCGGTGGAAAGGCGGATACGCTTATCTGTTATGATGCCACCAGCAGCACTAAATACCCGCTCAGACAGAACGCTGGCGGCAGGGCAGGCCAGCACCTCCAAGGCGTAGAGTGCCAGTTCATACCACGTGTCCAGCTTGGACACCCAGTAGTTGTAAGGCACAGAGGGATCATTGAGGACGCTGACACGGTCTGCTACGTACTCCTTCACCATCTTCCAAAACTTTTCCCTCCTTGTGACACTAGGCTGCGCATCAGGGTGAGGGTGCTGGCGGGGTGTCATGAAGGTGTCCCACGCCTTGGAGAGTGTTGCCCTGCCTTTGTCGGAACTGCTGTGTGCTCCCCTTTTCTCCCCTTCTCGGTTGGCCAAGGTAGCACGTACTCTGCCGCCAGCGTTGTCAGATGGAAAATTTTGGAGCAATTTTTCAACAAGAACCTTCTGGTATTGCACCATTTTGCTTGTCCTCTCCACCGGAGGAATGAGAGATGAGAAATTCTCTTTGTAGCGGGGGTCCAGAAGGGTGAACACCCAGTAATCCGTGTTGTCTAAAATGCGTATAACGCGTGGGTCACGGGAAAGGCAGCCTAACATAAAGTCAGCCATGTGTGCCAGAGTACCAACAGTCAAGATTTCGCTGTCCTCACCAGGAGGATGACTCTCAATCTCCTCATCCTCTTCCTCCTCTTCTGCCCACCCACGCTGAAGAGATGGAACTAAAGTTCCATGGCTACCCTCTGTAGCGGAGGCAACCGTGTCTTCCTCCTCCTCCTCCTCCTCCTCCGCCTCCTCCAATTGTCGCTGAGAAGACGAAGTGAGGGTGCTCTGGCTATCACCTTGTGTAAGCTCTTCCTCACGCATTTCCACCTCTTCCACATGCAAAGCGTCAGTTTTAATTGTGAGCAGCGAGCGTTTCAGTAGACACAGAAGTGGGATGGTTACACTGATAATAGCGTTATCGCCGCTCACCATCTGTGTCGATTCCTCAAAATTGCGTAAAACCTCACAGAGGTCTGACATCCATTCCCACTCCTCACTTCTGATTACAGGAAGTTGAACGGAGAGGCGACGACCGTGTAACAGCTGGTACTCCACTACTGCCCTCTGCTGCTCACAAAGCCGGGCCAACATGTGGAAGGTGGAGTTCCAGCGCGTGCTCACGTCACACAGCAGCCGGTGAGCTGGCAATTGTAAGCGCTGCTGCAGCTTCAACAGGCCGGCTGAAGCTGTAGATGACTTACGGAAATGTGCACACACGCGGCGCACCTTGGTCAAGAGATCATGCACATTGGGGTAGGTTTTTAGAAATCGCTGAACCACTAAATTAAATACATGCGCTAGGCATGGTACGTGTGTGAGCTTGCCGAGCTCCAAAGCCGCCACCAAGTTACGCCCATTATCACACACAACCATGCCTGGTTGCAGGTTGAGTGGCGAGAGCCACTGCTCGGTCTGGTGACTAATCCCCTGCAACAGCTCTGAGGCCGTGTGCTGTTTGTCCCCAAGGCAGATCAGCTTCAGCACGGCCTGTTGACGCTTCCCCACTGCAGTGCTACACTGCTTCCAGCTACTGGCTGATGGGGGAGTGGCGCTGCGTGTAGAGAATTCGGAGGTGGAAACGGAGGAGGAGGAGCCAATAACGTAGGTGCTGGCGGAAACCCTGATGGAGGTAGGGCCCGCAATCCTCGGCGTGGGTAGCACCCGTGCCATCCCAGGGTCCGAGTCGCTCCCAGCCTCCACGACATTCACCCAGTGTGCCGTCAGGGAAATGTAGCGTCCCTGGCCACAAGCACTTGTCCATGTGTCAGTCGTTAAGTGGACCTTCCCAGTAACTGCGTTGGTCAGGGCACGGGTGATGTTACGGGACACATGGTGGTGTAATGCGGGGATGGCACACCGGGAAAAGTAGTGGCGGCTGGGGGCCGCGTACCGAGGGACAGCTGCTGCCATCAGGCTGCGGAAGGACTCAGTGTCCACAAGCCTAAATGGCAGCATTTCGATGGCCAGTAATTTGGAAAGGTGTGAGGTTAGTGCTATGGCCTGTGGGTGGGTGGCTGGGTATTTTCGCTTGCGCTCAAATGCCTGGGGTAACAACATTTGGACGCTGTGCTGGGACAGGGAAGTGGATGTGGTCGCTGATGGTGCTTCAGATGGTACAGGTGCAGGGCGGGAGGTATGCAGGCCTGCGCCTTCGACAGGCGATTGGCCGGCACCGAAAACAGGGGAAGAGGAGGCAGTGGTGTGGCCTGCAGACACAGATGGGCGATCCAGGCGTTCCTCCCACTTATTACGGTGCTTGGATGCCATGTGTCGGATCATGCTGGTGGTGGTGAGGTTTCTAGTGTTCATGCCTCGGCTCATTCTGGTGTGGCACAGGTTGCAAACTACAATTCTTTTGTCGTCCGCACTTTCCTTAAAAAAACGCCATACCGCGGAACACCTACCCCTTGGCAAGGGAGATTTACGCAAGGGGGTGCTCCGTGGAACATTTGCGGGCCGGTTTGGTGCGGTCCGCCTTCTTTCTGTAGCCACACCACTGCCTCTTCCAGCCTGTTGCGGTGCTGCAGATGGCTCACCCTCAGGACTGCTGTCATCGCTCGGCTCTACACCTTCCCAGGTGGGGTCAGTCACCTCATCGTCCACCAAGTCCTCCTCCACTTCCTCACTCTGATCATCCTCCTCATGTCTTGATCCCATCACATACTCAGTCATTGACAACTGTATAACATTCTCCTCAACAAGGTCTTGAGACAGTAATAGTGGTTGATTTAATGGCAACTGTGTCTCATCATCATCATCATCATCCACTACTTCCTTTGACCTTAAATGCCGTTCACATCTGTCATCTTCTTGTGATTGGGTACCCTCTAGAGGTTGTGAATCAGGGCACAAGATGTCATGTTCCTCTGCAAGCGTGCTTGGAGAGAGGGTCAAATGAAGGATTGGTGATGAGACGAGCTCCTCACTATATCCCAGTGTGGGATCACTTCTTTGACCAGACCGTGTATGGTGGGAGGAAGGATGATCAGAGTGAGGATTATGTTGACCAGACTCTTGGCTACTGAGAGTGGACTTGGTGGAAGACAGGGTGGTGCTTAACCGACTGGAAGCAGTATCAGCTGACATCCAACCGACCACCTGTTCGCAGTGGTCGGACCTCGAGAGTGATGTCCTGCGACGCCCTGTAAAATTAGACATGAAGCTAGGTATGGTGGATGTCTTTCTTTCTTGTGCTCTGGCACCAGGCACAGTTTCTCCGCGTCCTGACCCGCGCCCTGAACTATCAGGATCACGTCCACTTCCCCGTCCCTTTTTACCCGCCTTCTTCATCTTACACGGAATATGTGACTTTGATATTTGAGTTTGAAGACTTAACAGTATTTCTTCCTATTCTGCAACTGTGCACAGTACACAGAATAGGCTGCTAAACTGCGGCGAAGCATACTGAATGGAATATGTGACTTTGATATTTTAGTTTGAAGACTTAACAGTATTTCTTCCTATTCTGCAACTGTGCAGAGTACACAGAATAGGCTGCTAAACTGCGGCGAAGCACACTGAATGGAATATGTGACTTTGATATTTTAGTTTGAAGACTTAACAGTATTTCTTCCTATTCTGCAACTGTGCAGAGTACACAGAATAGGCTGCTAAACTGCGGTGACGCACACTGAATGGAATATGTGACTTTGATATTTTACTTTGAAGACTTAACAGTATTTCTTCCTATTCTGCAACTGTGCAGAGTACACAGAATAGGCTGCTAAACTGCGGTGACGCACACTGAATGGAATATGTGACTTTGATATTTTACTTTGAAGACTTAACAGTATTTCTTCCTATTCTGCAACTCTGCAGAGTACACAGAATAGGCTGCTAAACTGCGGCGAAGCACACTGAATGGAATATGTGACTTTGATATTTGAGTTTGAAGACTTAACAGTATTTCTTCCTATTCTGCAACTGTGCAGAGTACACAGAATAGGCTGCTAAACTGCGGCGAAGCACACTGAATGGAATATGTGACTTTGATATTTTAGTTTGAAGACTTAACAGTATTTCTTCCTATTCTGCAACTGTGCAGAGTACACAGAATAGGCTGCTAAACTGCGGTGACGCACACTGAATGGAATATGTGACTTTGATATTTTACTTTGAAGACTTAACAGTATTTCTTCCTATTCTGCAACTGTGCAGAGTACACAGAATAGGCTGCTAAACTGCGGTGACGCACACTGAATGGAATATGTGACTTTGATATTTTAGTTTGAAGACTTAACAGTATTTCTTCCTATTCTGCAACTCTGCACAGTACACAGAATGTGCTGCTAAACTGCGGCGAAGCACACTGAATGGAATATGTGACTTTGATATTTTAGTTTGAAGACTTAACAGTATTTCTTCCTATTCTGCAACTCTGCACAGTACACAGAATGTGCTGCTAAACTGCGGCGAAGCACACTGAATGGAATATGTGACTTTGATATTTTACTTTGAAGACTTAACAGTATTTCTTCCTATTCTGCAACTGTGCAGAGTACACAGAATAGGCTGCTAAACTGCGGTGACGCACACTGAATGGAATATGTGACTTTGATATTTTAGTTTGAAGACTTAACAGTATTTCTTCCTATTCTGCAACTGTGCAGAGTACACAGAATAGGCTGCTAAACTGCGGCGAAGCACACTGAATGGAATATGTGACTTTGATATTTTACTTTGAAGACTTAACAGTATTTCTTCCTATTCTGCAACTGTGCAGAGTACACAGAATAGGCTGCTAAACTGCGGTGACGCACACTGAATGGAATATGTGACTTTGATATTTTACTTTGAAGACTTAACAGTATTTCTTCCTATTCTGCAACTGTGCAGAGTACACAGAATAGGCTGCTAAACTGCGGTGACGCACACTGAATGGAATATGTGACTTTGATATTTTACTTTGAAGACTTAACAGTATTTCTTCCTATTCTGCAACTGTGCAGAGTACACAGAATAGGCTGCTAAACTGCGGTGACGCACACTGAATGGAATATGTGACTTTGATATTTTACTTTGAAGACTTAACAGTATTTCTTCCTATTCTGCAACTCTGCACAGTACACAGAATGTGCTGCTAAACTGCGGCGAAGCACACTGAATGGAATATGTGACTTTGATATTTGAGTTTGAAGACTTAACAGTATTTCTTCCTATTCTGCAACTCTGCACAGTACACAGAATGTGCTGCTAAATTGCGGCGAAGCACACTGAATGGAATATGTGACTTTGATATTTTAGTTTGAAGACTTAACAGTATTTCTTCCTATTCTGCAACTCTGCACAGTACACAGAATGTGCTGCTAAACTGCGGCGAAGCACACTGAATGGAATATGTGACTTTGATATTTTAGTTTGAAGACTTAACAGTATTTCTTCCTATTCTGCAACTCTGCACAGTACACAGAATGTGCTGCTAAACTGCGGCGACGCACACTGAATGGAATATGTGACTTTGATATTTTAGTTTGAAGACTTAACAGAATGTGCTCTAATCTGCAACTTTGCACACTAAACAGAATGTGCTCTAATCTGCAACTTTGCACACTAAACAGAATGTGCTCTAATCTGCAACTTTGCACACTAAACAGAATGTGCTCTAATCTGCAACTTTGCACACTAAACAGAATGTGCTCTAATCTGCAACTTTGCACACTAAACAGAATATATGAAATTTTTTTTTTTTTGTTTTTTCCCCCCACACAAAATAACCTGCTGCCCCCACACACAGTAGTGCTAAAAAGGACTTTTGGTTCTTTTTTTTCACAATTTTGCTTTTTTTCTCCCTACACTGACTTTCCCTTCCTATCCTCAGCTCTCCCTGGCTAAGACTGAGCCGAAATCGCTGGTCAGGTGCTATACAGCACCCGACCACGGGTTCTGGCCAGCCAATCAGTGTAATGCCAGCAGCCAACATGGCTGCTGGCATTACACTGATGTCAGAGCCTCCCTGCACGTTTATTGGCTGCGCAGCAGCCGCAAAACGTGCGGGGAGGAGACCCGAACATGGCGGGCGAGCACATGTGGTACTCGTACGAGTACCGCCATGTGCCGAGCAGAGCGATGCTCGAGCCGATCCGAGCATCGGCCGAGCATGCTCGCTCAACACTACCTGATACCCCAAAGGAGCTCCTGAATTGACCATCAGTTTTGGAGGAAATTGCAGTCTGTTAAAGACTTCCAGCACTACAAATTTATAGTGCACTCATACTGCTCTAACCCACCCTTGCCAAACAAGCTCACTTCACCTTTCTTATCTCCTCTCTGTCCTCTTCAGCTGGCTTCTCTGGGTCTCCACTGATTTTACTGCCCAAGATATTTCCTTGACACTACAAGACATGATGCCACAGCACATCCTCCCCCTCATGCCCAACCTTGTTCCATGTCCACTTTCAGACCCTCAGCACATTCATTCCTTTCAAGGAAGAGGCGATTTCTGCTGTCCTCTACTCATTCATCCCCACCACGTTCCCTTTTGATTCTATCCTTTCACAACGTATGCTGTGTTTCCTCAGTGCATACTCCAGCAATAAACCCCATCTTCAACCTCTTTATCTGCACTGGCACTTTTCCAGTTTGCTCTTTGGAAAGAAAGGGGGCAATACTCATTGCTAATAATTCTAGACCTTCCTGCTGCTTAAGATACAGTAGACCATCCACTTCTTCAAATTCTCTACTTCCTTGGACTCTGTGGCACAGCTCTCTTGTGGTTTTTATTATATATTTGACTGCTTCTTTAGTGTTTCTTTCTCAAGAATTACTGCTTTTCCCTTCCTTCTTTCACTTGGAGCCCCTAAAGACTGTGTTCTGAGCCCCTTCCTGTTTTCAATCTACACTTTTTTTCTAGGAAATGTAATCTCTTCATTTGTGTTCCAGTATCACCATTAAGCTAAAGATATTCAGCTTTACCTCTCCTGCCCTGACATCACTCCCTCTCTTATAAATCTGGTTACCAACTGTTTCTCTGTTGTCTCTAGCTGTATGTCCTAATATAACTCACCTCTGTCAATCCCAACTCTAGCTGTCTGTTCCACCCAGAATAAATTTCAAGATCCTGGTTCTAACCAACAAGGCAGTAAGCAATACTAACCCTCCCTAAATTTCCATCCTTGTCTCAAGATACATCTCCACTGTTCCCTCTGCCTTGACCATGCCCTACACCTCTACTCTACTGTAATTGCCATCTCTCAGTACCGTCTACAATTGCTAGGGCTATGGAACTATCTGCCTCGCTCCTTCAGATTCTCACCTAGTTTCCAGACTTTTAAATATTTCCTCAAAACCTACATATTCAGGGGAGCCTATTACATAACATCACCTTCATAATCTCCTCTACAGCTAAAGCTAACATAGCTATTCTTTACATCCCTGAAACATTATCCTCATCTTGTTCCACATTACTTTTTTACTGGACCTTATTGAACCCTTACTTTAATCATACACTGGGGCAAGTCATTTAACTTTCTTCACTCCAACCCAGTTGCATTCTTCCACTCCCACTCCAGATTTCCTCTGTGATACCATGTGATGAAAAATCCATGCTATAGGTTCTTATAGCACTTGTCAATTTCCTCTTCCTATTGTAACAATCTGTGTCTGAACTCAGAAAATCCCAAACACTTTAATCTTTTGTATCAGTAACTCACTTCCTATAAATTTTCAATAATACAGATTTGCCCTCATCCTTGCAACCATGCCCCGCACCCTCACCTTAACATAATAATTCATCATGAACTTCTGCATACATGTGCACTACCAACTGAATGCTGGTGGAGAGTACTAAAATCAAGCCCACTCAGCCCCAATAATTATAGTAACAGATGCACCCTCTCACTATATGTTCACCGCAAACAACTCACTAAATTTTTATGCATATTATTACTTGCCTTAGCAAATGATATAGAAACCAACCCTGGCCATAGAATAGCAATTAATGGCAACCTCCCCTTTAAAAAGGGTCTGTCATTCGTGCACTGCAACATACACAGTATACTGCCCAAAATGGATGAACTAAAAGCATGGTGTTACGCATACAAACCAAAAATTCTTATTCTTACTGAATTCTGGTTATCCCCAAAAATTCCAGACACTGCTGTTGCCATAGATGGATATTCATGCTTTAGAAAAGACCGTGCAAAGCGAGGAGGAGGTGTAATCATTTACATACAGGAGCCAATAAACTTTACACCTCTAAAAGACTCTCATAACTCTGATTCTTATGAATACATAGCTGGCAAAATTTGTCTTCCATACTCAAAACAAATCATAATTGTAGGCATCTACAGACCGCCAACTACCCCAGCACATACCATATCAGACATAGCTCAACACCTAAAGGAGATTGCCACACAAAACAATAAAAGCGAGCTGATGGTTCTTGGAGACTTTAATATTAATTGGTTTGATTCCAGGAATGAAAAATATTGTTCGTTGTTTAAAACATTGAACTTATCACAGCAAATATCTTCCCCTACTCGCATAAATCTTAAAACATCCAACTATACCCTGCTAGACTGGATCCTCTCATCCTGCACAAGCAGAATTCAAGATTCAGGTTTCTAGCTAACGTGTTTAGTGACCACTCCATAGTTTACTGTGTCCGCAAAATAAAACCAGTCAAATAATGTTTCAAAGTGATACTCACAAGATCATTTAGAAAATTTAACCTTCAGTCTTTCCTAAATGATTTAAAAAATTGCTCATGGCATAGATTACATCTAATACCTGACCTTGATTCAGCAATTGACTTTTTTAACTCAGAATTCCTACAGGTCTGTAATACCCATGCCCCACTAAGAAAGGTTAGGGTTAGGGGGGCATATCTACCATGGGTTTCAGCTGCCTTGATTCAATTATACAGTTTCAGAGATTCTTTATGGACAAAATTTAAACAAACTGGCTCCCCTCATGATCACACTATATATAGGCAAGTAAGGAATACATGTACAAAACAAACAAAACTAGCAAAAGCACAATATTTTACTATTAACTTGGACAATAACATATCAAAGCCAGCCAACTTTTCACCCCTCAAATTTAACAATAGACAAAGAAACCATACAGTGCCCCATAGCCATAGCCAATGCATTTAACAGCTACTTTGTGGGATGTGCCACCACACTGATTAAACAAAACAAAGGCCACTCTGAAGTTCTACCATGTACAGAACAGTCACTGGCACCTGTTGCCTGGTCCAACAGTGCAAATGAATTCAATCTCATGCCAGTAAATGAAAGTGAAGTATATGATCACCTCCTCAACCCAAAACTGAAATCGCAATCGAGCCCTGACCAACTACCAGCAATTTTATTAAAGCTCAGTGCTATGGTCACAGCCCAACTGATAGCAACTTTAATTAATGCCTCTTTGAGATCAGGGTATATGCCCAAATCCTGGAAGGTGACAAGAGTTGTGCCTATCCACAAAAGTGGGGATAAAAATGTAGTATCAAATTATAGACCAATATCTCTCCTCCCCACTTTATCTAAAATCATAGAGAAATGTGTACATGTGCAACTACATAAATATTACCAACATACCAGTTTCTTCACCCCTCTTCAATCAGGGTTTAGACCAAACCACTCAACAGTCACGTCTCTTCTAAAAGTAACCAATGATATCCAGACTGGCATGGAAAATGGTGAACTCACTGGAGCTATTTTCCTAGATTTCACTAAGGCCTTTGACACAGTAGACCATAACATTCTTATCAGCAAACTCTAAAACTCAGGATTGGGTAATAGTTCTCTAAACTGGTTTCAATCCTATTTATCAGACAGAATGCAGTATGTGTCAGTTGCAAACAATGACTCCCTTCCACTCAAAGTAACAAGTGGAGTTCCCCAAGGCTCCATTCTTGGCCCTCTTCTATTTTCTCTTTTTATAAATGATCTGCCCACGGTTTTCAAATCATCTGCAGTACACATGTATGCAGATGACACCATAATCTATGCTAAAAACTCAAGAATATCACAACTTGAAACCGAATTACAACATGATTTCTACAAAGTTGAAAGATGGCTAACAAAGAACAAACTTTTCTTAAACACAGACAAAATGGTCACAATTAGTGTTGAGCGAGCATGCTCGGCCGATGCTCGGATCGGCTCGAGCATCGCTCTGCTCGGCACATGGCGGTACTCGTACGAGTACCGCCATGTGCTCGCCCGGCATGTTCGGGTGGCGGGGATCTGTGCCGAAGGAGGCACAGATCTGAAGACGCTCCGCTGGACCACAAGGGACTGGAGGTAGGGGGCATTGCGGAGATGAAGGGGGCATTGCGGAGATGAAGGGGGCATAGCGGAGATGAAGGGGGACATTGTGGAAGAGGGGCATAGCGGAGATGAAGGGGGACATTGTGGAAGAGGGGCATAGCGGAGATGAAGGGGGACATTGTGGAAGAGGGGCATAGCGGAGATGAAGGGGGACATTGTGGAAGAGGGGCATAGCGGAGATGAAGGGGGACATTGTGGAAGAGGGGCATAGCGGAGATGAAGGGGGACATTGTGGAAGAGGGGCATAGCGGAGATGAAGGGGGACATTGTGGAAGACGGGCATAGCGGAGATGAAGGGGGACATTGTGGAAGAGGGGCATAGTGGAGATGAAGGGGGACATTGTGGAAGACGGGCATAGCGGAGATGAAGGGGGACATTGTGGAAGAGGGGCATAGCGGAGATGAAGGGGGACATTGTGGAAGACGGGCATAGCGGAGATGAAGGGGGACATTGTGGAAGACAGGCATAGCGGAGATGAAGGGGGACATTGTGGAAGACGGGCATAGCGGAGATGAAGGGGGACATTGTGGAAGACGGGCATAGCGGAGATGAAGGGGGACATTGTGGAAGACGGGCATAGCGGAGATGAAGGGGGACATTGTGGAAGAGGGGCATAGCGGAGATGAAGGGGGACATTGTGGAAGACGGGCATAGCGGAGATGAAGGGGGACATTGTGGAAGACGGGCATAGCGGAGATGAAGGGGGACATTGTGGAAGACGGGCATAGCGGAGATGAAGGGGGACATTGTGGAAGACGGGCATAGCGGAGATGAAGGGGGACATTGTGGAAGACGGGCATAGCGGAGATGAAGGGGGCATAGCGGAGATGAAGGGGGACATTGCGGAGATGAAGGGGGACATTGCGGAGATGAAGGGGGGCATTGACCAGGCACCCTCCCCTCATCAGAGCAGGGGGTGCCTGGTGTAATGCTCGTGTCGCCCCATTCAATTCAATGGGGCTCGGGTGCTCGGCCGAGCACTCGAGCCTCAGGGGGTGCTCGGTCAGAGCACCCGAGCATCGGGGTGCTCGCTCAACACTAGTCACAATGATATTTGGCACAAAGCACAAACTGCGTAATCTGGACAATATCCACCTATCCATTGTAACAGAGTCTTATCGCAAATTGGCCCCAGTAGACTCCTACAAATATCTTGGTATGTGGCTTGACCATAACCGAAATTTTGGTCACCATATTGACAAATTAACCTCTAAACTTTATCCCAAAATAAGTACTCTTTTTAGAAACAAATCATGTTTAAGTACCCTGGAGAGAAAACGTATTGTACAACAGATGCTGCTGCCAGTCATAGACTATGGTGACGTAGTATATGCTCCAGCGCAAGAAATCCATCTCAGTAAACTTGACACTCTATATAATTCATTATGCCGCTTTATCCTCCAATGTGACTATACTACCCATCATTGTGACATGCTTAATGAACTAAATTGGCTAACACTCAAATCTAAACTTAACCTTCATCTTTCTTACTTAGTGCACAACCACTTCTCTGGAAAACTACCACACTACCTGAGCAGTATGCTCACTCCAGCTCTCCATACTAACTATAACCTCCACTCCACTACTAACAACTCACTGCGTATACCACAATACAAGAAAGAAGCAGGATGATCTGCTTTCTCCTTCGGAGCGCCACAAATCTGGAACAATCTGCCAGAAATAATCACATCTGCTCTCAGTCTAAAATCTAAAAACAGTGTGTGACTGTATATAATCTCATTATTTAATAAGTGTGTATATTAATGTTTATGTATGTTTGTATATAATGTTCCACAATTAGTGTAAATATGTAACTCTTTACTGAAAACTATCCCGGACATACTTGAAAACGAGAGAAATCTCAATGTATTCTTCCTGGTAAAACATTTTCTAAATAAATAAATAAAACTCTCTCAGACAGGGCCTTCTCTTCCTTCTGTTTCAAATGCCTTTTAATGTTGATTGTCAATATCTGTAATGTAGGTGGTTGTGCAACAGGATTAGAACAGAGTTAGTGCTATTAGACCATCCCTCCAACTGGGGTGCAGATGCAGCTGGCAGATGCAAATCTGAGGCAAAAGCAGACAGAATAATGGTTTGAAGCATGCTGCAATCAGGAAAGGTCAAAACACAGAGCAGGTTAAAGGGATAGTAATACTTCATTTTAACTTTATTTTATTTTGTAGGCATTAAAAAACATGAAGAATGATATAAGTCTTATGTCTCAAACCTTTATGGTTTAAGAGATATTCACAAGCAAAGTTTCCCCCTCCCGCCCCTTTTTCCTAGTGCAATGTGGAGACTGAGGGCAATGTAGAGACTGAGGGGCAATGGGGAGATGGGGGGCAATATGGAGAATGAAGGGCAATGTGGAGACTGAGGACAATATGGAGATGAGGGCAATATGGAGATGGGAGGCAATGTGGAGATTGGGGGGGCAATGTGGAGACTGAGGGACAATGAGAAGACTGAGGGCAATATGGAAATGGGGGGCAATGTGGAGATTGGGGGGCAATGTGGAGAATGAGGGGCAATGTGGAGGTCACCCAGTGATGTCACACGCAGTGTGAAGAAGAGCACTGCGTCTGCGCGCCGGGTCGGCAGCACGGCAATGACATGGGGCTGGTAAGCAAATTTTTTTCAGGTCTGGTTTTTATTCCCAGTCTGGCCCTGCTCCAAGGGTTAAATATCCCACTAATACACATATGGAGCACATGTAAGAAATGTTTGTCATGCTCCTGCCATTCACATGATGACATTGTAGGCATGATGGACACAAGCTAATGCACCATGATGGATGTCTCGGTATGTTGAAGCCCTGCCATGCATTACAGTGATGCTTCGTAGGCCAAATTTGTCTCTCTGTTGTTGAGTAAATCCTGATAAATACGTTATCCCACCTTGGTGCAGTTGTTGTGAACCTGAATGCTTACACAACTGAAGCATTTAATGAAGTCAGTGTTTCTCATCACATGTTAATTCCCTCAATATCCAAAATAGGTTCAGCTGACATGCCGGAGGAGGTGGAGGAGGAAGATGGTGGCATGCAGGCCCCCGTTGGTGCACCTGGGGACCACCACGTGGAAAGGGCAGGTGAGGATAGTTAATTGTAATATGTCCTCCAGCAAAAACATGTGCATCAGTTCAATGTCTAATATGTCTTTTGTTGTGTGTTGTTGGTTTATGTTTGTGGAAAGGGTTCTGAGTTTTGTGTTTCTGGTTGTTGTAACCATTTCAGTGGCAGAGGGGTACCCAATGCATCCTCAAAATTGTTTTGCACTCCTCTGGCACTGAAATGAGTTAAGGCTCCATACAATTATCTCACCCTTGTGAAAATGTCCTGTATCTCCTCAGGGTCATCGCGGGCTGTGTCTGGGGAGGAGGATGAAGAACCACCTCTGGGGGTGTCTTCCTCTGCTCCTGAGGCTATGGAAGGGGAAGCACATGGTAAGTAAAATCCTAAATCTGCTGTCCCATGTGTATTCCACCTGTCTCCCCTTCCCTTACAAAGACCCCAAATTCCCTGTAGTGATCTGTGTTCTTGTCACACATACCTGTGACAATATCATAGCATGAACAAATATCATTATGTGATTTTTGTTCATGCCATGATCTTGTCACACACGTATGCTTGGGTCCAGGCCATAGCACACACCTACAGTTCCTGTTTGCAGGCTAGCGCTAATTGAGTGTTGGTGGATCAATCACAATGACAGTGATGATCCACCTGTGTCCAATCAAGGCTAAAGGGCAAACCTGACCTGTCAGTTTGTTCATAGCAGGGGTGGTCAATCCTGTTCTCTGGCCATAACAATGCCACGTTTGCTGCGTCCCCTCAAATTAAAGTGGATGTGTCACCTATTTATAACATAGCCTAAATAGTTAGGCTACATATCGAATACTTGTAAAACATTATTAATTTTTTTTTTAAAGTTTAATTTATTGTAAATTTAACTTAGAAAGTCTGTCACCTACCTACTTCCGCATAGACTGCTCTGCCTCAGCTCTCCTCCTTCCTCTGATGACCGAGGCTTCAGTCTGGAAGCTGGAGAGCTCTCATTGGCTAGATATCGATTTCTGCCAATGAGACCGCTCCAGCTTGCAGACAGAAGCATACATCATTGGAGGAAGGACGAGCACAGAGGCAGAGTGACGGACTGCAATTACAGAGCAGGTAACCGCAGTCTATGCAGAAGTAGGTAGGGGACAGATTTTCAAAGTTAAATTTACAACAAATAAAACTTAAAAATAAAAATGAACAATGTTTTAGAAGTATTCGATATGTAGCCTATTTAGGCTATATTAGGATGTAAATAGGAGACACATCCACTTTAACACATTTTGTGTGGTGATTCTCCGCAATGGTCCTGTTGTCTAGGACGCACAATCATGTCCTCTAACCACCACAAAATTGCATGCTGTCAGTTGAACACAAGTGAATGTCAATACTGCTTGTGTTTAATTGAGCACATCCTGACAACATGCACTGATGGTGTGGTTAGTGGACATGATTGTGCATCCTAGACAACAGGACCATTGCCGAGAATCACCCTTGTGCATCCTAGACAACAGGACCATTTCTGAGAATCACCCTTGTGCATCCTAGACAACATGACCATTGCTGAGAATCACCCTGCCAAATGCATCAAACATCTGTGTGAGGTGCTCTTTGCTTTGCATTTCTTCTTTCTCCACAGCTGCATCTGATGAAGAACAAGAGCAGCAGCCCTCTTCTAGCCAGGAGTATGCAGAGGCCCTGGACGTCCTATACAGGATCTCAGCTGACATCAGGGGCTTATGGTGTCAGCTGAGAAATGACATGCGCCATCTGGAGGCTCTGCTCCAACAAATGGTGGAGCAGAACAGTCTGATGCTGGTCCTCCTGACAGAGCATGTCGTGCATTCAGGGCCAGCCCCAGCCCCCAGCAGCTCCTCATCAGACAGCAGCCTGGCATCATCTGATGCCCTGTCTGCTGCACGTGGTGGTAGGCGCCACCTACCCAGATGGGGGCCTCGCACAAGAGGAGGAAGGAGGTCCCCCACTGACCCCATTCCCTCCAGAGGGGAATTTTTCTAATTTTTTTTATTATTATTATTTTTATTTTTTATTAACTTTTTCAACTTCAGCATTGTTGTTGTCCATTTATTTCAGATAGAAACAGGGGGGAGACACACCAAAGTGTTATGAAGAGGTGATAAAGTGGAGATGACCCTTCCAGTGTGATGAACAATCCGTGTTTCTTCCATCTAGCCAGTGAACCGAGATTCATCCAACCTGTAAGTTCTTAGTGCATTGGCTCCATGGCATAATCCAGGAATCGGAGAGTTTAGCACACTGAAGAAGTTCCTTCCACCTCATCACCATTTGAAAACACCTTAGTGCATAACCCCACTGCTGACCCATTCTTCTGTGTGTGTCTCCAACCCTTGTCTGTCTCCCCTAGAGATTGGAAAAGGGGAAGAGACAGACACAGATTTGCATGAAGGGAAGCTGACAGAGGAGGAGGGTGGAAGAGGGACAGAAAGGGAAGGAGATGGATGGACAGAGAGGGAAGGAGGCTGATGGACAGAGAGGGAAGGAGGCTGACAGAGGGAATGAATGTAAAGGAGTGAAAGGGAGGTGTGTAGACTGACAGGGATCGATTCAAATGTTGGAGAAGGCTGTTTTTTCTACCAACTGCACTTTTGGGGTGTTAAAGTTAAGAGGTATTTTCATCCATAGGAACTAATGAAAACACCTTAAATTGCAATTCAATTGTCTACGTTAGCTATGAAGATCCCATAAGGGACTCAATTTATTGCAGGAAAGTTAAGACCTACTTTTTTTCTGACTTTAGTCCCTTATTGCACCTTCAAACAGCTGATGCCGAAACAGAAAGGAAAATAAAGTTAAAAAAACCTAAGACCCCAGTGGGTATATTCATATGGGGCCCTAAGCCCCACATCAATATATCAAAGCACTCCAAAACAATGTCAAATGTTAGTAGAATTAACCCCATGAGTGCCAGTGGGGTATAATCACCCTGCCGGCACTCATAGGGTTAACCCAACTAAGTAAAAAAAAAATCACATTACAAGTAACACTTGCCATTAATCCTGATGTCCAGTAGAGTCCTCAGTATACCGGCCCTCTTCTGTCCTTCTTTCTTCTCTTCTATCTTCTCAGCTTCCTTCTCTTGCTGTAAAAACTCCCCCAGAAAAGTATAAGTACAATGCATGAATATCTGGCACACTAATACATACTTTAACCCTACTGAGCCCCAGAGAGGTATGCAACACATTGCTTTGCATCATTTAACTCTTCCCATCCATGATAGAAATAGCCTATCCCATTTGTCAAGGCCCGAAGAGATAGATTGTAGTAAAGAGGTGATGTTAATGTGAGGGAGAGAGGGGATATCAGAGGAAAGGAGAATGCCTAGGTATTTAATATGAGAGTCTGCCCAATGAAAGTGAAACATGCATTTCAGATGGGAAGAAACTGTAGCAGATACGCCTACATTGAGAATCTCAGATTTAGAGTAATTTATTTTCGCTTGGGAGAGGAAACAATATTTTTCAAGACCAAGACCAGCAACAAGAGGGGGGATGGAGGTTTTAGGGTGCGAGATATAGAAGAGGACATCATCAGCAAACGAACTGATTTTATAAGAAGAAGGTAGCACATCTAAGCCCTGTATTGAGGGATCATGTCTGATTAAACGAAGTAAAGGTTCCAAAGTGAGAATTAAAATCAGAGGGGACAAGGGGCAGCCTTGTCTGGTACTGTTAGATATAGAGAAGGGTCACGAGAGAGTGCCATTAACTAAAACTTGAGCTGTAGGGGCGGTGTATAAATTCATTATAGCAGTGATCATAGAAGGGCCAAAACCGTAGTATTTTAGGGTTCGAGAATGTAACGCCAATCTACCCGGTCAAATGCTTTCTCTGCATCAATGGAAATAATCACGGAGGGAATATTATGGGAAAGCGTGAACTGTATCAACGAGATAGCGGAAGCGGTGTTATGACGTGCTTCCCTTCCTGGCACGAAGCCCACTTGATCTTGGTGGACTAGAGTGTGAAGAAGAGGTCTAATACAGTTGACTAAGATTTTTGCATATAGTTTCAAATCAACGTTGAGAAGCAATATGGAACGATAGTTTGCATATATAGTGAGGTCTTTATTAGGTTTGGGTATGACTACCAAGTGGGCTTCTAGAGATTGCCGAGGGAAGGGGTGGCCAGGCATAACAGCGTTGAAAGAGGATCGAAGGTAGGGCACGAGAATATCCGAAAATAGTGTATAATAAGCCTAGGCTTTTACCAGGTTTCATAGATGAAATGGCTTGCCGGATAGTTTCTATATTTTTAATAAAACCAACACAAGTGGCTCTTCTTTGCGGTGGCTGATGTGACACTCTGGAAATTATTCGAAGAAAACCCTAATATTTTTTATATTTTGCACAGGAACAAAGATGACTCTCCATTGCAGTGGCAATAACTGGCACTAATGCTGGCTGCCTGCTTATGCCTAGCCTAATGCTACCTGCCTGCCTACATAACAACTGGACACTCTCTAATCTCTTCTTCTCTCTCTGAGCTCCAACAATGCAATGAGGAAATGCAAGCTGTCTGCCTGGGTGACTGTGTCATTAGTCCAACCCCCATCATGAAACAAAGAAGCTTACTGGAATACAGACAGAAGAGGGAAAGTAGTGCATGAAACGGAGAATGTAATTGGACTAGAGACATGGAGGGAAAAATATGGAGGGAAAGTAATCGCACAGGTAGTACAAAAAAGATCCTGCTCCGAACAGTCCTGGTCCGAAAGTAGTTGAAACTTTCGGAAATTTGTCGAATGTTGAAAGTTTCGAAAGTTTTGACGACTTTCGGACCAGGGCTGCTCAGAGTCGGATCTTTTTTGTCGAACGATCCTTGCGTGTCGGATGGACCGAATGTCTCCGAATGACCCCATTTTCGACTAATTCTGAATTTCTACGAATCAATTTGCACAAGTCTAATATTTATCCTTCATGCAGTGATAGCATATATCTGCATTTTTTTCTAACTCTCTGGTAGTCAAAGGGTTTATAGTGACTTTTCACTGTCATAAAATGTCTACATAGTTGCATTTTATTCTCCCGGTGGGTTATCGAGTGCTCATAATAAAGAATGAGGCTGATGTACTGAAAAAGAACTGGTATAACTCCAAGGCAAACTAACTGAGCCATACGTTTCAGCTATATCTCTATAGAAATAAATGAGCAGGCACTAGTAACAAATGAAAAGATACCTCATAATCACTAAAATAGCATGGTGCACTCCCAGACCTAACACATCCAGATATCAAAAACAGTTTTTTAGACAAATGAGGCCAGAAAGGTAGAGAGAAATCCCTCTAACCCATAACCCAAAAAGGAAAGAGGCCTGATAATGGAGGAACACAGGTAAGCAAATGTTATACAAAAATATAAATGCTTTATTGAAACAAACAGATGACATCTAAAAGCAATTAAAAAGACATAGAAGGGGAATACCAGAATTCCTCCAGCATAAATAAGGTATTTCAAATAGATATTGATATAACATAAAGTGCAAAAACACTAATGCAATATAAATATATAGTCATAACTTCTCATCAGGAAACAATATCCCAATTCCATGGAATGTACATTTTTTCACTGAACCAAATATAAAATATCTGTGAAAAATACACCAAAAATAGTCCCTACCTAAGGAAAAAAATATATACATAATTACCCATCAAACAAGACGTTGTGATCACAACAATAATACAGAGTATAAGCATTCAGAAGAGAAATACTTAGCCATCGAAAAAAGTCAGGGTACATCTGAGGGGATAATGACAGAGTATAAGGCTGGAGAGAAACCGTGATTCCCTATAGCAGCTTATCCCAACACGTGTGGCCATAAAAGGCTTTGCCAGGGGAAAACAAACAAAGAACAGCTAAACATGACCATTGAGTTAAAGGAATAGCAATGTTTCACAAAAACAGCAGTTCCAATTAATCTTCATAGTATTTGGGCCACAAAGACTGTTATTTCAATACTGTCAGAGTTGTAGTTCAAGAGTAATTGGATGATAAGGTATACCCCCCTGCCCCTTTTTACCTAGTGTAAGCCACCTCCCCTCAGATGTGGAATCTGGTCCCTGGACCAGACAGATCACAGTAAGGGACAATCGTCTTACTGTGAGCATAAGGAAAACCCTGACCCCCCCCCCCCCTTGACAGGTTTTTCAGTTTTTTTCCTTATGCTCACTGAACATCGTCCCTCTCTGTGATCAGTCTGGACAGTCTTGCTTCTCTGAGGTGAGCAGTGTTACATCAGTAAAAGGGGCGGGAGGGGAATACTTTATCATTCAATTACTCTTGAACTACAACTCTGACAGCATTGAAATAACACTCTCCTTGGTCCAAATACTATCAAGATTAATTGAAGCTGCGTTTATTGTGAAACATTAGTATCGCTTAAAATGGGTCTGTTAATCTCTTGAATGCTAAAGATTATTGCAACCCATTGCACCTCCTAAGAATCCGAGAGGCTATCCATTTGAATCAATGGTTATTTTTGAGAACTTTTATTTCTACCCAGTGATGCAACTCTTTTACAATAGAATAGATTTAACAAAAGGCAGGAAACAATAGAGTTCAGTAAATAAAGACAACTGAAGGTAGAGTGCAAACAAATATATAAACACACATACAGGATTGCTTACATTAGATATCATTTAGATAATACTATTTTTCACCACTAGAGGGTATGTTGTACAGCATTCAGCACAGACACCAAACAGTTATCTATACAGATTTGTAAAGCTATTCTTTTGCATGGACTTTCTTTTCATTATAATAAACTAAATAACATCACACTCAATGTATTTCAGTGAATGAACTATTTTGAAAAATAAAGTAAAAAAGACAAGTTGAGTGTTTGTTCTATTGGCAGTCATTTCTAGACCTGGCACTGAAGGTGGAAATTTTTCTGATTTAGCTGTACTTTTCACAAAACTTAATTTTCTTTTTCCCAGAAATTCATAAATCTGATGAAATAGTTCAGTTCAGATACTAATCAACATAAATACAGGGGAAAGAAAAATACAACAGCATTTCTCAGACTGTATTCCATGGAACCCCCATGGTTCCCTTAAGAGATCCAAAGGGTTCCACAGAACAAAGTATTAGAAAACCTTTTTTAACATTACACGTTCTGCAGCTGGTTAATATGTAAAGTCAAATTGCTGATATGTTATGTTATTTTGTTGTTGTTGTTTTTCATTTTCACCTGTTTTTTATGCTTTTATGTCCTTAGTAGGAAGCACACTGAATTCATCTTTTCAGAGAGCTCCCTGTTAGGGAGTGTGAAAGTAATGACAGTGATAACATTTTGAACTATTCCTGCTGCAGAAAAAGCCTGCCTTCACTACAACATGCACTACTGTGGGATAGTTCCACATTGATCAGTGTTCCTGCTTGTACGTGAAAAAAGGATTAAAAAAAACTTGATTTTACATATTATGCACTTTTAGTTAAAAAGGAGGTGACTGTCACTTTAAGTAACAAGACTAGGGTGGCCATTAGTCTATGTAAAGTTTTGTGAATATCAGTGGATATGTGTACAACTCACATTTTACAGTGTGCCATCTTATTATATATGTAAAAGGTGGTAATGTGTTAGCAGTAGAAAAAGCAGGAGAATGGTAGAGTAAAAAATTATACCTTTATTAACTGACTGGCTCTAGGATTCAAGCTTTTAAAACACTAGGGGCTTGATTCAGTTTGAGTTGGTGAAAAAAAAGGTAGGGCAAAAATGAGTTCCGGGCGGTACACACACAGTTGTGCTGTCGGAATTCAATTACCCTACCAACAATGACAATGAACGCTGGTTACCACAACATGACTTGTGGACCAACGTTCGTTGTAGCTGTTTGTTCCCGCAATGCACGCTAAATAGAATAAAAATTGGGATCAAAGGAAACTAGCTAATGCTCAATGTTTCTAGCTGGGCAACAGCAATTGAAATTAAGCAATTGTAAGTGTACATAGAGATATTCTGGAGATCTATTTTGTATCATTTTGATGATATTTATTCCTCTCCTTCACATGTAAGAATTTGTCTGAATCTATTCCTAAGTTCTGTACACAGTTGAGGGTTGATTAGATACTTGGTAAGGAATCTGAACGCTAGCTGGGCAACAAAGCAATTGTAAGTGTACAAAGACATATTCTGGAGGTAATCTGGAGGTGATCTGTGGTGATTGAAGTCAGAAAACAACTACAAAATCTGAAGGTATTTTACTCTTTGTCCCCTGATTATAGTGCTGTGAACATGTCAGGCATGTTGAAGTGCAATGGATGTTTTGCTTTTCTCCCCCCGGGAATCCTTTTGTAAATTCAGAAGTTGTCCAATTTGTCAGAAATTTTCTGTTTTACAACAGGAGATTGATAATTTGAAGGCTGAAATCTACAAAATGTCTGTGAACGCCAAACAGATACAAAAGAAACAAGTGCCCTGCCTCAGAGACTTCCAAGAAATGGCAGATGGACTACAATTGATCAGGAAGGGTAAGAGTTGTGGGCAAGAGGCATGTCCCACAGTCTGTGCCTCTTCATAATTCCTTTGCTGCCCTTTCAGAACAGTACCTTAATATTGGAACAACTATGGAAGCAGAGACTACTGGTTCACCAACCTGTAATCCACAGATAAATCAGACTGCAACCACTGACAAACTAACAAAGGTAAGAGGTGAAAAATGCTTTGAAAGGAAGCAGCTATTATTGGGAGATTCCATAATAAGAGGTGATCCTCTGGAGGATAGTCATGGTGCTGGCAAAGAAGTCAGATGTCTTCCTGGTGCTACAGCTCACAGAGATAGAAGACGCATTTTAAAAATTGTTAAGGAAGCAAGACAGAATGGGAAGTTGGATGTCATAGTACATTTAGGGACAAATTATTTGGCTTGTAATGAGATGAGTGTGGTAAAATATGTTTTTAAGAAGCTATGTAAGGATCTGCAGCAAGTTGCTTCCACTGTATCTGTTTCAGAAGTTCTGCTAGTGTATGAGGAAGATGATGGTAGGATTCAGCGAATTAGAGACTTTAATTCATGGCTAGGGAAGTGGGGCCAAAAACATGGATTTGGCTTTGTTTCTCACACCAACCCTATTTGCATCTTTCTCAAAAGGGAACAGAGGTTCTCAGCAAGCAATTCAGAAGTGTTGTTAACAGGTATTTAAACTAGTAGAGGGCGGCAATGGAATGATACAGGATAAAACCAATTGCCCCCCAGAGCATTGTATAGATGAATGAAGGTATGTCTGTGGCCAGTAGACTTCGAGCAATGTGTACAAATGCCCGCAGTTTAGTGAATAAGATCCCTGAACTCATTGCAATAATAACTAGTGAAGATGTGGACTTAGTGGGGATTACTGAAACCTGGTACAATGGAAAAATGACTGGGATGTAGAAATACCAGGGTATTCTTAATTTAGAAAAGACAGGAAGGGCACAAAAGGAGGAGGGGTTGCCATTTATGTCAAAAACAGCTTAAAGTTAATCTTATACAGGGTATGGAGGAGAATACAGAGACTGTTTGGATAACTTTAGAATATGGGAATAAGATGGTCACTCGTATAGGTGTGATCTATAGACCCCCAGGATAAGCAGAAGAGTTGGATCAACTGCTGGTTAAAGGGATAGTAATACTTCGTTTTAACTTTATTTTATTTTGTAGGCATTAAAAAAACATGAAGAATGATATAAGTCTTATCTCTCAAACCTTTATGGTTTATGAGATATTCACAAGCAAAGTTCCCCTCCCCGCCCCTTTTTACCTAGTGTAAGCTATCTCTTCTCAGATGTGAGTCTGGTTGTATGACAGTACAGATAACAGAAGGGGACAATTTTCTTTGTATGAAAACAATGAAAGCCCTTCCCCCCTTGACAAGTTTTTCAGCTTTTTCCATTATCTTAATTGAAGATTGTCCCTCTCTGCAGACTACCTGGGCATCTCCCTTCTGATCTGGTTGAACATGGGGGGGATACTTTGTTTGTGAATATCTCTTAAACCATAAAGGTTTCAGAGATAAGACTTATATCATTCTTCATGTTTTTTAATGCCTACAAAATAAAATTAAGTTAAAATGAAGTATTACTATCCCTTTAAGGAAGTAACTAAGATTACTGTGAAACGTGAGGTTATTATTATGGGGGACTTTAATCTTTCTGATGTGTACTGGCAAAACCAAGCAGCAGGTTCAGCCAGAAGTAGAAAGATCCTAAATTCTTTACAAGGATTAGCTCTTGGTCAATTAGAAGAGTCAACTAGGAAGGAAGCCACACTAAATTTATTATTTACTAATGGAGACTTGGTATCAGATGTAGCAGAAGAAGAGTGTTTGGACTCCAGTGATCAGTCTGTGTGGTTTAATATAAAGACAGAGGCGGAGTTGCATAAAAACTAAGGTTCTAGACTTTAGAAAGGCTGATTTTTCTCTGCAGAAGTGGCAAATATAGTAAAGGAGAAAAAATAGGAATTTAAGAAATATAAGCAGATGCAGAAGGAAGAAGATAGGTATCGGTACAAAACTAGGCTGAAGGAGGCCAAATGCATTATTAGATGTGCCAAAGCACACACAGAGGAAAAATTGCCCAGTATAAAAAACGGGGATAAAACATTTTTTTAGATATGTAAGTGAAAGGAGGAAAATGAAACAAGGAATAGTTAGACTGAAAACAAAAAAATGGAAACTATGTAGATGAGAATAAAGAGCTAGCTGACTGTCTCAATTAATATTTTTGTTCAGTTTTTACAGAAGAAGATGAAAGGAAGGGACCTCTGTTAGAAAGGGAAAATGGCAAGACATGGGAAGCATGCATGTTTACAGAGTAAGAAGTTCTACTTCAGCTTTCTGAGTTAAAAACAGATAAATCAATGGGACCAGATGGGATACACCCAAAGTTGTAAAAAGAACTTAAGCGTGTTCTGACAAAACCTTTAACAGAAGTATTCAATCAGTCACTATCGACAGGAGTAGTTCCAGAAGATTGGAAGATATCAAATGTAGTATCACTTCACAAAAAAGGTAGCAGTGAAGAGTCTGGTAACTACAGACCAGTAAGTCTTACATTAGTAGTGGGAAAATTAATGGAGACTATGCTAAAGGAAAGAATTCGTGAATATCTGAATTTGAACGGCTTGCAAGATACCAAACAGGATGTGTTTACAGCAGGAAGATCTTGTCAAACTAACCTTATAGATTTTTTTTGATTGGGTAACTAAAATAATAGACCAAGGGGGAGTAGTAGATATAGCTTATCTAGGTTTCAATAAAGTATTTGACACTCTCCCTCATAGAAGACTCATTAATAAATTTCAGTGTTTGGGTCTGGATGCAAAAATAGTTAAATGGAAAAGGCAACGGCTGAGTGACAGGAGTGGTAGTTAATGGAGAATATTCAGATGAAGGGAGTGTTACTAGTGGGGTACCTCATGGATCTGTACTGGGGCCCATTCTTTTTAATATTTTTATTAGTGATATTGCAAAAGGTCTTCAAGGTAAGGTGTGCCTTTTTGCAGATGATACAAAGATCTGCAATAGGGTAGACATTCCAGGGGGAATAAGCCAAATGACAAATTATTTAGGTAAATTAGAAGAATGGACGAGAGTGTGGCAGCTGCAGTTTAATGTTGATAAATGTAAAATAATGCACTTGGGACATAAAAATCCAAAGGAAAACTATACTGTTAAGGGTACTTTGTTGTCAGAGACAAAAGAGGAAAGGGATTTGGGAATAATTATTTCTAATGACTTAAAGGTAGGCAGGCAATGTAATAAAGAATCAGGGAATGCAAGCAGGGTGATGGGTTATAAACCTAGGGGCATTAGTAGCAGAAAAAGGGAAGGGGTCATGCCACTCTACAGATCTCTAGTTAGAGCTCACCTAGAGTATTGTGTACAGTACTGAAGACCCCATCTCCAGAAGGATATAGATACTCTAGAGAAAATTCAGAGAAGGGCTACTAAAATGGCGATTGGTTTACAGGAAAAGACATATCAGGATAGACTAAAGGATCTGAACATGTACAGCTTGGAGGAGAGAAGAGAGAGAGAGGAGATATGATAGAATCATTCAAATACATGAAGGGATTCAACAAAGTGCAGGATGGAAGTACATTTCAAAGGAGTAAACATTTTAGGACAAGAGGCCATAGTCTAAAACTAGAGGAACACAGGTTTAGATGTCATGTAAGAAAGTTTTACTTCACTGAGAAGGTAGTAGATAAGTGGAATAGCCTACCAGCAGAAGTGGTAGAAGTTAATACAGTGACAGAATTTAAGCATGCATGTGATAGGCTTTAGCTGTCCTTAATATAAGAAAAGACCAAGGACCAAAAAGGTTTGAGGTTTTTACAGTAGGAAAATGGGCAGACTAGATAGGCTGAATGGTTCTTATCTGCCGTCAAATTCTATATTTCTATGTTTCCCCACACCTTAATAATAATAATAATCCTTTATTTATATAGCGCACACAGATTCCACAGTGCTTTACACTCATATTGGTTCCTGTCCCCATTGGGGCTCACAATCTAAATTCACCTATCAGTATGTTTTTGGAGTGTGGGAGGAAACAGGAGTACCCGGAGGAAACCCACGCAAACACAGTGAGAACATACAAACTCATTGCAGATGTTGTCCTTGCTGGGATTTGAACCCAGGACCCCAGCGCTGCAAGGCAACAGTGCAAACCACTGAGCCACTGTGCTGCCCCAGACACTATCCAAACACTATCCAAACACTATCCCTACCCCTGACCCTATATACACCTAACACTCACAATAAAGTTGAAAATACTAGCCCCCACACTATCCCATCACCCATACACCATAGCTGTAACACTTACCTGTAAGTCTGGGGTCCAGCTGGGTCTTCTGCACCATGGTCTTCCTCTTTAATTCATCTTCTGTAAGCTTTTTTCATAGTTTTCTTTAAAGTGTCCCTATAAAAGAAGAATAATCAGTCTATGGAATGGCTCCTAAATGTTTTGCCACGGCTGGTGGCAAAATGAAAAAAAAAATTACCAATTGCTGTACCTTTTGGGCTGTTGCCCGATCCAAAATGAGGGAAATTTGAACAGAAACTGGCTTTTATATGGCCAGTATGACTCAAGCAACAGCTCAAAAGGTACCTCAATGGGGAATTTTTGTTTTTTTCTGTTGCCAGCAGTAGTGAAACTTTAAGGGGCCATATGACTGACTAATTATTGTTGTTTTATTGGGGTACTTTACAGAAGAGGAAACAAGAAGAAAAAGAAAAAGCTTACAGAAGACAAATTAAAGTGGAAGATAAAGGTGCAGAAGAACCTGCTGAACCTCAGAAATGGAAGTAAATGTTTAATGTTAACGGTTTGGTGTTAGCTTTGGGAGAAATTAATAATTTACATGCCAGTGGGATATGCAGTGCTCTGTAATGCATTGCATACCTCACTGGCACTCAACAGGTTAATTTTGTTTTCATTTCACTCATGTTTTTGCTGCGTTGGATTTATCAATATGTTTTTTTATGTGGGGGGTTTACACATTTCAATTACACATTGGTGGTTATGAACTCGCATTAGGGACTCAACACATAGTTTGCTAGGTGATAATTTAATGAAAAAAAGAGAGTCCTTAATATGTGTTACTAGCTACTGCTTGTAATTGAATAGAAAATGAAATGGCTTTGAATTTGCCCATTGTGAATTTTACTGTTCGATAGTTGGTCACAGTGCAGGTAATAGAAGAGCAAACTGTGACCTAACACTACCAACCTTAGTTTGATTTGCATAACAGAGGTAATTGAATTGAGCCCTTAGGGCTCGATACTATTACCGCCAGTAAAACTGGTGGTAATAGTGAAAACACTACTGCCTAAAAAACCACACGTACCTCAGCTATTCTATTGCTGGTGAGGTACATGGAACAATGAGCGTTGGTGGCCAAAACTCACGTTTTGGAAAAAATGCTCGTTGTTGGTTTCTGTTTCCACAGCTCATGCTAAGTAGGAAAAAAAGAAAAAAAAAGACAGTGTCAAACAACGAAACTAGAGTGAGCTAAATATAGTCAATACCTGTCATCCACTGTCCTGCTTCTTCATTAATCTTCTTTTACTTCTGTCTTCTCTTCTTTCCTTCAGTCCTCTCTCTTGTTTAACAAAAAAACTCAGTGCTGTAACTGTGAATAAAAAATGAAGCCCCCAAAGATGCGACAATTAACCCTTTGAGTGCCAGAGGGGTAGCCCTACAGCACTCAAAGAGTTAATATGGGTAGCATCTTAATGTCCACTTTAAATATAAAATAAAATATTTTCAAAATTGCTCATTAATATTGTTTTTGCTCAACTGCTCACCCCTCTTGCCTCCACCATCATCTGCGCTGGTGGTGGAAGGCATTTTGAGCTGAGCAGATCTCCCTTGCGTCCTCTCGGGCCATTGCCCGAGTCAAACTGCCAGAATTTTGAACCGAGACTGGCTTTTATATGCCAGTCTTGGTTCAAAATAAATTGTCAGACTCCAATTGGCTGGGAAGTGTTTTTGCACCTCCCAGCCAATCAGCTTCTAGCGGGGTTCATCAGGAGGCGCTGGATTTTCACCATGAAAAGTGCAGTCCTGAACATGCAGTGAAGCCGCCACATGGAATAAGATATCAAAGTCTTCTTTTTTATGTGATGTCCAATGGGTGCAAATTTTCCACCCGTTGGACATTTCTGAGCAGCTTTTGTTGTTGACAGCACAGTTTATAGAATTGTATACGGTGCTGTCAAAACCACCACTCCGTTTGTTTTGAAAAATAACTGGGCTAATAGTATCGAACCCCTAGTGTCTTGAAAGCTTGCATACTAGAGCCACTGAGAGAAAAAAATGTTTCACTTTTACTCTACTAGTCTCAATCTTATTGTATGCATTGCAATCAAATCCCTTCTAAGAGAAAATAACCAGATACAGTTGACTAATCAACCTAATAATGTATTCTTTTTATTGGTACTATATGTGTGTGTGTGTGTGTGTGTGTGTGTTAGGACAAGAAAGGGAAGGGTGACAAGACCCCCAAAAAATTTGAGATGTGGTGGAATTAACGGAGATTTTATTCCAACGTTTAGTATTATGTTTTCAGATATAATTATTGGGCGGATGTACCAAGAAGAGCAGAAACATAAGGGGAAAAATACAAATTCCCTGTGATTTAAACAGAACTTTTAACTTCTTGAAAGGTCTCCAATGCATTGCAAAGTAATACATTGGACACTTTTCTAGCATTCAAGTGGTTAAAATCCACATTTCGATTAATGGGAATCTTGGAACCCCATGGTAACATTGGTTTGCGCTAGAATTACTAAATCTCCTCTTAGTAAATTAGCCTTATTGTGCTTAAATGAACATCATACGAGTTCATAAATGTGTTGTCTTATAATGAAGACCAAAAGAGAAAACCATAATTCATCCAATCACACACAGACACACTGCCAATGCTTACACCCTGGCACAGATAGTAAAATGTGTTTCAAATATCGTCTTACTTTTTGTATTTACTAATGTATTTATTTTAGTTTCTAAAGTTTGTTTAGAAACCTATTCCAATTATTTTTACTTTATTTCAGAGTGACAATGTTTCACATGTAATTAACTCATTGAGAACCAGAGAGGTGTGCATTGTTCTGCAATGTATTCCGTACCCCACTGAGCATCGAGAAGTTAACCCTTTGAATGCCAGGTACCGCTCTGACACTCAAATGGTTAAAAAGAATCATGGTTAAAAGATCAAGACCTTAAGTATTGTTAAGAACATTTTTGTGGAAAGTCGTATTGTGTTCCAGGTTATTGTGGGATGGTGCTGGATTGCAAAACTTTCTTATATAGCTGGTAGTCAGAATCAGGATAGAACACAAGGATAATAATATTCTGTTGATTTATTATGCATGAATATATTTTGCTGTTCCATATAATTACAGATAGTGAAGCTGATCCAAATCTACCACAGGGATATAGGGAGCAAACACAACTTTTCATTTATTTACCGTTAATGTTTTTTGACCCCCAGGGCTGGATTGCCCAATATGCAGAATAGGCAGTTGCCTAGAGCTCCACATTTTGAAGGGATCCCCAGCTATGACCATACCCATATTTTGAATTGTGGGTGTGGCCACAACAAACTCAATGTCCCTGACCAGATTTATACCCATTCGCAGGCTATTATTTAACCCCTTGAATGCTAGAAAGATCTCCAACACATTGCGGAGCAATACAATGTAGATCTCTCTAGCAGCCAGGTCCCAGATTTCCCAATAGACAGAGTAGGCAACTGTCTAGCGTGCCAAATTTTGAGGAGTGCCTCAGCTGTGCTGGCCACACCCACTTTCTGAATTCGAGGTGTGGCAAGAGAAATCTCAATGTCCCTGCTTGTTATAGGCCAAGGGTATTTTCTCTGCCAAGAAGTAGTGAATTGGACTTGGGGGGTGGGATCATATGAGTGGATGTGTGGTCATGGGTGGAGCTAAGAGTGCCTAGAGTGCCTTGCCTAGAGGTGTCTGGGATGTCCAGACCACTTAGCAACCAAAGTGTTAAAGCCTTTTTAGCTTTCCTTGTTACAGGCCAAAGGTATTTTCTGTGCCACGGAAGAGTGGATGGGATTGAGGGAGGGGCCATGTGGTGAATAGGATGTGGCCAATGGAGGGTGCTAAGGGCACCTAGAGTGCCTTGTCTAGGGGTGCCTGGGATATAAACAGGCCCTGTTAACTCCTTAGAGAGGTCTAAGAGAAAGTCATTGTTTCAATTTTGATTTAAATTGGGTTTTTTTTAAGTGGCGCTTTGGAGACCTAGCTAGTATTCAAGAAGTTAATGCTTTGAGTGCTAGATGGGGTACTCAAAGCATTGCTTTGCAATGCATTGATTACCCCACTGGCATTTAAAGGTACTTAAAAGCCTCAAAATTCTCAGTGATTCAGGAAAGTTTTATTTGTTCCCTGGAGCATAAATAAAGCTATACATACACACAGCTTGGCTGTTCCAGAATGGCTCCTCTTTTCCCTAGTACATCAGTGTCATACTCCATCCATAGGGAATTCTTACTTTAATGTTCTTTCTTTTTCAGTAGGTGAAATGTCTTTTACACCAATCTTAGTGTATGAGCATACATCATCTGTACAGTCCTATTCGTGAAGAGCTCCCTGCACTGACTGCATATATTAGAAACTAATAATCATATAGTCTCATTAGCATAAGTTTTGAGTGAATTAATGAAAAGTGGCATGACATATAGGCATGACATATAGACAAATTGTTTCAACATAATATAACATTTTGTGCGATAAAGGGGCGCAAATGAAACAGTGTTTCTGAATGTTAAAGGGATAGTAATACTTCGTTTTATCTTTATTTTATTTTGTAGACATTAAAAAAACATGAAGAACGATATAAGTCTTATCTCTCAAACCTTTATGGTTTAAGAGATAACCACAAGCAAAGTATCCCCCCCCTGTTCAGCTAGATCAGAAGGGAGGTGCCCAGGTAGACTGCAGAGAGGGACAATCTTCAATTAAGATAAGGGAAAAACCTGAAAAACTTGTCAAGGGGGGAAGGGCTTTCATTCTTTTCATATAAAGAAGATTGTACCCTTCTGTTATCTGTCTGGTCATACAACCAGACTCACATCTGAGAAGAGCTGGCTTACACTAGGAAAAAGGGGCGGGAGGGGGAAACTTTGCTTGTGAATATCTCTTAAACCATAAAGGTTTGAGACATAAGACTTCTATAATTTTTCATGTTTTTTTAATGCCTACAAAATAAAATAAAGTTAAAACGAAGTATTACTATCCCTTTAAGGGACATTAGATTCCCAAACTAATAACTGTAGATACCAATATACCTCTCAGTTTTAAGTTAAAAAAGAGCATTCAAGCAATCCTTGTATTGCTTGTGTTTATTTAGTGACATAGTTTAGGTGCGATGCACTTCATTGCATTGCACTGGTACTCAAAGGGTTTAAGAGCCCTCTATCACAGGCAGCAGGGAAACACAGAGCTCTGGTGGGCATGCCCTTAAATTGGGGGAGGTCAGGGATTGGAAGGTGCAATTTTATTGTGTTAGACAGTGGGTGTCACTGAGCACTATGAGGTATTACAGTTGCTATAATTAAATAGCAACCATTGTACATCCCTTTGAGACTTAGATGACACTGCTATTTGATGGGCAGTGACATTTGTTACTTCACACAAAAGGCTGACCCAGTCTAATTGCTGGTTCTTGTAAAACCATGCTGGCAACTCACCAACAATGTATTAAGGGAGTTAGGGCAGTCATAGTATGCCTGGTAGGACTATTGCCATTCTCTTAAAGTACAGAGAAGGGCATATTCAGTTTGACCTTGCAGGCGCCTTTCCATCCTAATGCCTATGCAATATTAAGTTTGGGGGAGATGCTGATGCAGAATTGATTTAATATAGAATACGATTAATACATTTCTAGCAAAATTATGTGAACTATTTCATTTAAAACATGAAGTAGAGGGAATATGTAGCTGCAGGGAGCAATCCAATCGTCATTATGGAAGAGCACCCTTCCCTCTTCAAATGTGTAGTAAACCTTTATTATAGAAAAAAATCTTACAGGACTTTTCCTGCTGAGTAAAACAAGGACACTCACACTGCAAGCAGGTGTTTTGTTCGAAGGTTATACACTTTCAAATTGTCAGCAAGTGATTTCAAATTGTCAGCAAGTGATGAAGCGCCATTTTATGGAGACCTATAACCAGAGATTCAATTCTCCCATATAATACAACAGATTAACTGTCACACCACCATGAGAACTGTAGGTGAGCTCTCTGGACATCAGAGTGAGTAATTAATGTATTTAAAAATAAAAGTATAAATGCATTTATCTTATAAAAACATTTCCCTTCACTAGGAGTATACCCTTGATCTACTCACCAGGAAAGTCATACAATATATGTGTTTCATAATAGATCATTTCTATTAATTGAAGACAAAACTGGCAGGTGTCTAAGTTTGCATTTGCTTTCTGCTTGACCATTTTGGGCCTGGATTACCTTAGAAGAAAATGAAACAAAGTATGGTTGCTACTCGCTGGCAATATTACACAATGGGCGAAAAAAAATATATATATATATATACATATGCTATCAAGCCACTCACCCCGTGGTTACTTTGATGGTGAACCGGAGCTGCTCTCGTCAATCCCAGCAGGATCCAGCAAACGTGAAGGCACAGTACAAGAGCGCTCACGGCCCACCCAAGCCTCAGAGACCAGGATTTAATTCCATAAAAAAGTAATATTTATTTCTCAATTAATAAAATCAAAAACACATATATGGAAGCTGGGGACACAGTGAATCAAGGACGATCCGCCTAACGCGTTTCGTGAAACAAACGGTTCACTTAATCATAGGCTTAGATCAACGTAGTACAATGGTTATTAAAAAAGGAAGTGGAACCGGTTAATTAACCAATCAGAAAGCATAATCAAAATTCAAATAGTTAACCCTCAACAACCCAAAAGAATATCTCAATCATTTTCAACAAATATTATAATTGGATAACCAACCGGTCAATTCCCAAATACAACACAAAATATATAAAGCCTACAGGCATTAGCCTCTGAAAACAAAAGAATAAAATAAAAAATAATAGAAAAATATGGACAGAAAGAGATTATATATAATAAGGGTTAAACAACCATACAAATACATATCAAAAAGATCTCATAAATTCCCTTAAAGTAAAAAACAAAAACTACCGCCTGATAAAAAGAGAGACATCATGCTCGGAATTCAAACCTTTAGGGATACGAGTATCAAGTTGAAATATCCACTTTACTTCACAATAATCCAATAGAGCTTCAATGTCTCCCCCCCGTTCAGGAGGCACTATCCTCTCTATACCCTGAAATGAAAACTTAGTCAGTTCTGCATTATTACAATGTATAAAATGTCGGGCCACCGGTTTCATGGTATCTCTATTTTTAATTGAAAGAACATGCTCGCGAATACGTTCCTTTAAGGATCTAGTAGTTTTACCTACATACTGTATCTCACACTGTAAGCACGTAATGAGATAAACCACATAAGTGGTCCGCAATTTATATACTGTTTAAGCCGATAAGTCTTCCCACAGGATGTACTAAAGAACCTATCACCAACACGTTCAAATTGACAAGATAGACATCGTCTAGCCCCACACTTATACATTCCAATCTAATTTAACCATGCTGGAACCCTTTTCTGTCTGCTGCTGAAAAGACTCGGAGCAAGTCTAGTAGCTAAAGTTGGAGCCTTCCTTGCTACAAATTTACAACCCTTTGCAACTGTATCTTTTAATCTGTCATCATCACCCTGTAAAACGGGTAAATTCTTATTAATAATATGCTTCACCTCATGGAACTCACTACTATATTCTGTGACAAAATAAAGTACCCAGTCCCTGTCCTTAGATATAGGTCGAGTAGATCCTCTCCTATTTAACAAATCCTTTCTATTAATATCTGCTGCTCTAGCTAAAGCTCGCTTCACCAAACCTCTGGGATACCCCCTATCAAGAAATCTTTCTGCCAACTGTTCCTATTGTCTCCAAAATTCAATCTCAGTAGAACAGTTCTTGCGGACTCGCAAGAACTGCCCAAATGGGATACCCCTTATAACGTGACTAGGATGACAGGACTTGGCATGCAATAATGCATTCCCCGCACAGGGTTTCCTATATAAAGTGGAATGAATGTTATTCCCCACTATAGATAATTTAAGATCAAGAAACACAATCTCTTTCTTCTGAAACTCTGAAGTGAATTTCAAGTTAAATTCATTCCCATTAAGATAACTAACAAAATCGTTAAACTGAGACTCGTTCCCCAACCACAAAAACAGAAGATCATCTATGTATCTTCTATATACCGCTATCTGTTGACGGAATGCATTTCCTGCACCATAAATATAAATCTCTTCAAACCAACCTACATACAGGTTGGCAAAAGATGGAGCAAACTTTGCACCCATAGAGGTGCCTTGTTTTTGCAGGAAAAATACCCCGTCATATTTAAAAAAATTATGTTGCAAAAGGTATCTAACCGACCTAATCAGAAAGTCCTTTAATTCCACTGAATAGGAACTATAGTTATTTAGATGATACCAGATCGCTTGTATACCATATTCATGGGGTATAACGGTGTACAGAGAAGTCACATCCATTGAACCCCATGATATACCAGTTGGACCTGTATAGCCTTCCACTATTTCCAATAGATGACCCGAATCCCTAGTATAACTATGTAAGCGCATAACAAGTGGTTGGAGATAAATATCCAGATAATCTGAGAGGTTTTCATTAAGAGAGGAGATACCCGAAACTATCGGACGCCCAACCGGGGGTCTCTCTCTCCTATGTATCTTGGGTAGGTGGTGGAAAATGGGTGTGACCGGAGATCTAACTAACAAAAAAGAGACTTCCTCAGTCAAAACACCCAAATTTACACCTAACCTTACCAAGTCAAACAAAAGTTTAGAGTATACACCCGTGGGGTCCCTTGTAAGTTTCTCATAAGAGTCAGTATCACTAAGCTGTCTTAAAGACTCCCCATGATAAACGTCTGAATCCAGAACAACTACACATCCTCCCTTATCCGCATTCCGTATAACTATTGAGGAATCCGCAGACAAATCCTTCAAAGCTTTTATTTCTTGGGGTTTTAGATTATTAATTCTTTTGCCAGTATTACCCCTACATCGGGAATCATACAAAGATTTCAAATCTCTCTCAACGAGAGATTGAAAAGTATCGATACTGGCACCCCTAGTATGTATCGGATAAAAATCGGAGGATCGCTTCAATCTCCCAATTTTTACGGACTCACTCCCAATAGTACACGTGACCAAAGGGAAGTTTTCTCTTAACAAACCCTCATGATCTAATAAAGTACACGCTTCCTGAAACTGTAAATTATAACCTACATGGGGAGTACTGATATCTCTCTCATTATCTTCTCGACAATTATCAACAGTTAAGCTCAATTGAGTATTCACAGCAGCAGACTCATTAATACTTTGAACACCAAAATGTTTAATTAGAGTCAACTTCCTAGCAAATGAATTAACATCCAATATAGTGTTCAATAGATTGAAATGCTTAGTTGGGGAAAAACCCAAACCCTTGGAGAGAAGGGAGATCTCTGAGTCAGTCAAAACTCTAGATGATAAATTTAAAACCTCCTGCCTCTGCCCCTGGGGCGTCTTCCATGACCTCCCCTTGCCAGACGTGCCTCTTCTAGTTGGTTTACGACGTGATCCAATGTATATGCCACATTCTGATTGCGAGGTACACGTCTTGGACCCCTTCCTCTCCAGAGGTTTTTTGCTTGTTGTCCACGACCAATAGCAGTCTCTCTTTCAGAAAACACTTCATTTGCTAAGGTGGTTCTACCATTCTGTGAAGATGAAAAAGAGATGGCAGTATCTTGTTCTACATCCGAGACATCAGGTTCAGCACTAGAAAAACTGACCCTTTTTAACTCAGAACTAGAGCGGAGTATAGATCTCCCTAAACTCCCACGGGAAGATCTCATTCTCCGTAATCTATTTTCTTTTGGCCATGTATACACCCTTGATTTCTCATAATCATCCTTGTCTCTGCTGAATTTTTTTGACTTAAGGACTGTAATATTAAATTCAAGTCGATGTAACTTGTTCTTAATTTTTTTCTCAAATTCAGCAGAGGCCGGACAAACATCACTAGAAGGAATTCTGTCACGGAATTTCCCTATCTCCTCTTTGACTGCTTTATAAGAACCTCTTTTGTAATCAAGAATTAAATCCATAAGTCTAAGTGAACAATCCAACAAAGCAGAATTCCATTTAGACATAAAAGTATCATCGTCTTGGTCAAAGGTGTATGTAGGTTGGTTTGAAGAGATTTATATTTATGGTGCAGGAAATGCATTCCGTCAACAGATAGCGGTATATAGAAGATACATAGATGATCTTCTGTTTTTGTGGTTGGGGAACGAGTCTCAGTTTAACGATTTTGTTAGTTATCTTAATGGGAATGAATTTAACTTGAAATTCACTTCAGAGTTTCAGAAGAAAGAGATTGTGTTTCTTGATCTTAAATTATCTATAGTGGGGAATAACATTCATTCCACTTTATATAGGAAACCCTGTGCGGGGAATGCATTATTGCATGCCAAGTCCTGTCATCCTAGTCACGTTATAAGGGGTATCCCATTTGGGCAGTTCTTGCGAGTTCGCAAGAACTGTTCTACTGAGATTGAATTTTGGAGACAATAGGATCAGTTGGCAGAAAGATTTCTTGATAGGGGGTATCCCAGAGGTTTGGTGAAGCGAGCTTTAGCTAGAGCAGCAGATATTAATAGAAAGGATTTGTTAAATAGGAGAGGATCTACTCGACCTATATCTAAGGACAGGGACTGGGTACTTTATTTTGTCACAGAATATAGTAGTGAGTTCCATGAGGTGAAGCATATTATTAATAAGAATTTACCCGTTTTACAGGGTGATGACAGATTAAAAGATACAGTTGCAAAGGGTTGTAAATTTGTAGCAAGGAAGGCTCCAACTTTAGCTACCAGACTTGCTCCGAGTCTTTTCAGCAACAGACAGAAAAGGGTTCCAGCATGGTTAAATTAGATTGGAATGTATAAGTGTGGGGCTAGACGATGTCTATCTTGTCAATTTGCACGTGTTGGTGATAGGTTCTTTAGTACATCCTGTGGGAAGACTTATCGGCTTAAACAGTATATAAATTGTCGGACCACTTATGTGGTTTATCTCATTACGTGCTTACAGTGTGAGATACAGTATGTAGGTAAAACTACTAGATCCTTAAAGGAACGCATTCGCGAGCATGTTCTTTCAATTAAAAATAAAGATACCACGAAACCGGTGGCCCGACATTTTATACATTGTAATAATGCAGAACTGACTAAGTTTTCATTTCAGGGTATAGAGAGGATAGTGCCTCCTGAACGGGGGGAGACATCGAAGCTCTATTGGATTATTGTGAAGTAAAGTGGATATTTCAACTTGATACTCGTATCCCTAAAGGTTTGAATTCCGAGCATGATGTCTCTCTTTTTATCAGGCGGTAGTTTTTGTTTTTTACTTTAAGGGTATTTATGAGATCTTTTTGATATGTATTTGTATGGTTGTTTAACCCTTATTATATATAATCGCTTTCTGTCCATATTTTTCTATTATTTTTTATTTTATTCTTTTGTTTTCAGAGGCTAATGCCTGTAGGCTTTATATATTTTGTGTTGTATTTGGGAATTGACCGGTTGGTTATCCAATTATAATATTTGTTGAAAATGATTGAGATATTCTTTTGGGTTGTTGAGGGTTAACTATTTGAATTTTGATTATGCTTTCTGATTGGTTAATTAACCGGTTCCACTTCCTTTTTTAATAACCATTGTACTACGTTGATCTAAGCCTATGATTAAGTGAACCGTTTGTTTCACGAAACGCGTTAGGCGGATCGTCCTTGATTCACTGTGTCCCCAGCTTCCATATATGTGTTTTTGATTTTATTAATTGAGAAATAAATATTACTTTTTTATGGAATGAAATCCTTGTCTCTGAGGCTTGGGTGGGCTGTGAGCGCTCTTGTACTGTGCCTTCACGTTTGCTGGATTACCTTAGAGCCAAATCTGGCTTGCGATGCAGCTATATGAAGTTTGTGAGGATTTTCCTGATAGAAATAATGGGCTATTACTTTGCCATGCATGTTGGAAGTTGGACTCCCAAATAAGCCTTCTCCAAACACTGCAGTACTGCCATTGGAATGCATTGATGTGCAATGAAAGAGCCAAAACATAATTCCAAGCAGCCCTGAGTCCCTAGCTGGCCTGAACCTGCAAATATGGAGAGGTAACTTAGTAATGTTTATTATACTATATCTCTTATGCAAATGGATGTCAACATATGATGAAAGCAATTAGTAAATGGACTTAAAGATATTGGTGGAGGGCTATCATTATTCCATCATTTCATCAGGATGAAGAGTGTTAAAAAATATGGGACCCATATTATTTTTTTTACTGAGACAGAGAACATTAATTGTTCCCCATATTAATTAAATTGAAAGTAACAATGAGTTCACTGACAACATATTTTTGTATTAAATTTTATTTATTACTAGCCCCAAGCAATACTTTTCTGACCCTAACAAAAGTATCAGTGTCCACAGAGGGCAACACAATGCAGCACCTACTGGGAATGCTGCGATTAGAGATCATGAACCTTATGGTACTGTCACTCACTATAGTATTCATCCTGAAGTAGAAAGTAAGCTTTCCAATTTATTATCCAGTTTCAAAAATAATAAAATAAAAACAGGCGTCCTTATCAGTGATTCTCTGCTCCAGTGCTTCGGACACGCCAGCAGGTCAGGTTTTAATTATATGATCCCTAATTAAGCACATGTAGTGAATTGCATTGACTGAGGCACTGATTATCCACCTGTGAACTAGCAGGGTTTTATTGAAAATATGACCTACTGGTTTGTACTGAGGACTAATGTTAAGAATCAATGCTCTGTAGTGATAAGGTGATAAAATAACATAAAATAACAATGTGTTATTTGTTACAAGGCAGTTATGTTTGCCTTTTAGCCTATTAGCTAACTTAATGGCATCTGGCCAGCTTTGCTGTCATCAAGTGAACTTGCTCTTTACTAAGAAAATGTGTTGGAGTTTTAATGATTCTCGTACATTCTTTTTGGGAATATTAAACTGACAGGCAAGGTCATTTATTGTAGACATTAAGGCCCAAAGCCAGATTTCAAAAATGAAATACAAATGCATAAAAAAACCCATATATGTATCTGCTGTTGGTTTTGAATACAGCTATAATTAAATTGAGTTTTTAATCATCCACCTACATTTAATCTGTTGTAATAAATAATTGGATACATGTTATTCATGCGAAAAATATATCTTGCAAATTAAAATATACATTCTAATATAACTTTGTTATATACTGATAATTTGTACATGACCACTGCATAGGCTAGTAAGGGATCAGTAAGCTAAGACCTTGTGTAAGTAAATACTTAATTTACCTGGTACGCATATAGTCCAGAGAATACACCAAAAAGAGCTTGATCAGGCACACTCTATCAAACAAAACAGACAAGAAAATAAAAGTTGATAGTGTGTGCAGGAACATCTTTGGAGTCTTTGATTCATGCAACAAAGAATGATGTCTGTATCCGTGGACATGATATGCTGTACAAATTGTATAATTAATGTGGGAAACTGCGAAATTGATTCATATTGGCTATTAATAACCAAAAACCTAGTGAGCTATCAATAATGTTCATATACACACACACATATATGTGTATATATATGCAAAATAAAAAGTAAAATGAGAGAGAGCCAAATTGTACCTCAAAATAATCAAATCGATATATACAAACAACCATATAAGATATAATGATCATTATTGTAAAAAATATTTCATATAAAACACCCCAGTCAAGGCATTTATATATATAAATAATAATTCCCAGTGATATCACTGAAAAATGGGCTCTAAAAATATAAATAAAATAACTACATAGTCTCAATTATGTAGCAGCTTTAAAGATACATAGTCCCTGGTTCTTCCTAGATACTATAATGCGGGCAGGTGAATGAGTATACACAATGTAGCTAGCTCCGGTTGTTAATTCCATATACAGTGGACATCAACGTGCAATGAAGAATTAGAGGGTAGTGGGCAGAGGTCTCACAATCCACAGATCCAGGCTATGGCAAGCCTCAGAATTTCCCCACTTTGCCTTTATACATAAGGTCAATTTTGTTAACAAAAAAGGTGACATTGTCTCTCACCACCATGAAGAAATACAGTAAAAGAAAAATAATAAACTGAAGGCAATTTAACATTTGAGGTACATATTTTGGTTAAATGATAATACACTTTCAGATGATATCTTGTGTATCTGTGAAAGCAGTGGTATTGAGTGTTGTGGCCTCTACATTAGGGGTGTACGAAAAGTATGAAAAATTTCCAGCATGACTTTTTGCTAAGACATGACGATTTTTCGCCTTTCCACCTAGGCAAAAATGTCCTCCTTTTCACCTATTTTTGCAAATTTTCCGCCTATGTTAACACATTTTTCGCCTATTTTAACACATTTTTTTGCCTGTATTTCCTATAGGTACTACATTTCCACTGTAATATTACTTCTTCTGTAGGCTGAAGTTTAGAAATAAGTGGGTGAAAGTCAAAGTTGTGAGTCCTACAGCAACATATGGCTTGAAAAATGTGTTAGCATGCAGAATGCATTTGTCCTTTGCCCACAACACTAACTTCCTGCTTAAGTGACACTGGCACATATTCATGATGATGTCAAGTAAAGAAAAAATAAAGTACAACCTACAATGTGGCAGATGTGTATTGTAGTAGTGGTGGTGGTGGAGAACTGGCATGGTGTGATTTGCGTATGTATTTTTACCATTGTCATACTCTACCCTCCTCAGATTATTGACACACATTACTTTTCAGTCATAGCAGTGTCCCAAATGGGGTAGATGGAGGCAACCCTTCTTCACATCCGTCCTCCATCTATTCATCTGTGCTGCTGTTAATATATTTCTCCTGGTTTTGTCTGTCATGTGTGGTTTTTGCTACTACTACTACTGGAGCTAGATGTTGATGTAATTCTACTGCCACTACTACTAGGTGTCAAAGGTGCAGCATTTACAGTAGCAGCATCAGAGGTACTCATCATATCTAACACTGTGGATGTTAACCTGTGTTGCTGTTGCTGGGTACTCAAAATAGGTGTGTGTGTGACTGAGTGGGACTTGGACTTTGAAGAGGTGATGATGCTGATTATGACTGATAGGGTGACTGTGTGCTTTTTGACATCTGTACTTGTCCAGGGTCAGACTTTCCAATGGCTTTCTCAAACACTTTATAGACAGGCACAGTGCTCCTTAAAAGTGGTGGAAGATTCAGCCTTTAACTTTCTGCTAGCCTTATAGACGTCATCATCCTCACTTTCAACTTCATCTGTATCTGAACAAGAGAAGGATGGTTGATGGATATATTCTAGATCTGCATCATCATCAATCATCATTAGGTCATCCTCAGCAGCATCAGCGTCACCTGACAGTTCTTGCCCTTTACTACCCTTATATTTCCCTAAGCTTTTAGCGGTCTCAAACAATTTCTTTTTACTTTTACTGTAACAAAATTCTCTACTACTTTGAGGACAGGTGTTTTGATGTTTGGTTTGTCTCACTGTCTGATGCAGCAGGCGATTCAGCTGCTACACCTTCCTCTATTATGCTATTGCCAGCATCATCAACACTTGAATAATAATATCAAAGTATTTTACCAGGAAGGATATACTGAGATTGTCTCTCATTTTCAAATATGTCCTGGGGTATAGATATTATTACCCAATTTAATGGTACTCATTTTATCTACCTCAAAAGGATGAAAGGCTGAGTCAACTCTGCTGGGACTAGAACCTGTGACCTTGTGGTTTTGAACCGATTATACAGCTGGTGCCTTAACCAACTGAGCCATCTAACCAGCTTTGAATGAGACTTGTTGTCATCTTCTGTGTTCTTCTTATATGGTTCTATATTTCTACTGGCACTGGTGGTGCTGGAACTAGTTTTGCTGGAACCTTGACAAACTGCCTCCACCCTTGGAGTAGAGGGATCATCATCATTGATTGCACACGCTGCAACAACCATTGCTGCAGTAGGTTTTTGAACTAATACTTTATTCTCATGTCCCTGCACTGCTCCACCTCTTCCCCTTGTGCGTTTGCTGGACGTTAAGCAACTACACTGTGTTTTTTTACTGTACGGTATACAACACAACACAGATGCATGATGCCTTGCCTAAGCCCTGTCAGCTGTTGTCACAGTTTGTCAAAAAAAAATTATAATACAGAGAACAAATGTCCTACCTAAATGACTCCCTAAACTAAGCTTTAATTCCCCTTTATTTGCCTATGTTCTCTAGCTCAAAAACATGCTGCTTTCTCCTCTCACAAACACAAAGAGCCTGACAGCGTTTTATATGGCTGTAAAAACTGTTTGTGTCGTGGAGAAATATTTTTTTTTATTTCAATGGGCAGAAAAGGCGGGAAAAGCAGAAAACTGCACTTTTTGCTGGAAATTATTCACCATGTGGAAAGTGCCATTAATAGCCGATTTCAGTTTGAGGTGAAAATTTTCATCCATCCCTACTCTACATCCCAAGCCATTTTGTCTCTTTGGATTCAAGAGACATCTCCGGTGCATTGCTGTGTTGGATATGTTTTTAGCACCAAAGCATTTAAGTTCCTTAAGAAGAGGGCTAATTACAGCATACTGCTCCTAAATGAATGCTGGGACAGGAAGCTGCAACCAAGTAAAAGGGGCACAAGGGCTTATCTACAGCAGGTACAGAGTGTGCACCTGTGATGGGAGGCTGATTTCCAAGAGGCCAATCTGCTCTATACAGTTTACTGTCTTGGCTGGTGGTCTCTGACATTATTACATATGGCTGCTACCACACAATAAAAAAATAGCATAAGTGTGCCCCCTCCCATTCTTTGTTAATAACACTTCATGTTCCAGACAGGTGTTCAACACACTGCAAAGTAATAAATTGCATGACCTCCTGCCAAAAAGGAAAAAAAAAAATAAAAAAAAGGGTTACCTGTCAGCATGAGAGCCACGAATCATGAGGCAGCAACTATGTGTCCTGCAAACAAATTTCTTACTTTTCTGTCTCTTACCCATCACACAAAAGCCTTCCTGGATCCTCCAGTAATTAATTTCCCTTTGGATTTGTGTCTAAGCGTGAGCTAAATTTACTCTGAAACTTCAAATAGTTTGTGTCAGCTTGTTACTTAAAGTTGCTCCTTATCTTGTGCGTGTGGAAAGGACAGCATCAGGTCTCACCTCAGGGCCCAGTAGGTTCTAGTTATGCCCCTGGAGGGTGAGTACAACAGTGTGTGGGACCTGTAAAGCTTACTATATAATTATGTCACTGTGCATACTAAAAAGGTGTACACATGCAATAAGGACAATTATTTGCTTAAAAATATGCACTTGACTAAATCAAAATAAATAGCAATCTGAAGAAGTATTGTTTGATTTTTATTTGGCTAAAAAATAATAAGCTCACCAATTTGTGTCAAGGCATCTCAAAATAATCTGATTGCAGAGTTGACTACACATGGTACTACTACATTTATCTGCACTCAAGCAGTGCTCCCTCTAAATTCAGCAACCTACCACAAAAAGAGAGAATAGAGAAATTACAACTGGGCAAGGCTGTATGGTGTTTCCGTTATTCCAACGCAGCTCTGTATTAGTAGTCCTCCTTAACTGTATAAGTGATGTGTTGCTGCAGACCTCACCTTTAACCCTTTGAGTGCCAAAGACATATGCAATACATTTCAGAGCAATGCATTGTGTACCCCTCTGGCTTGCAAAGGATTAATTGGGGAGTGGGACACAGGAGATATGCATATTTCAGGGCTCTTCAGAAATCAAAGAAGCCTTGCAGTATGCATTTTTCATATGTGCCCCCAGATAAACAGGAGGTTTGTGCAACCTAGACAAACAGCCGTATGAAAAGAAAACAGAGCAATTCTGGGGCAAACTAACTGCATCATAGGAGATAAATGTGCATTCCTTTTATAACTATTGACTTAAATAGGGTTTTTCACCCTTTAATTCTTTGCAGGAAACTTCTCTAGCCTTCAGGTAATTAAAAGTTCATTTTAAATCAATGGAGATATGCATCAATCCCCCATGGTGCCATTGGCTTGCTTCATAATTACTCTTTTGAACAAAGGGTAACTCTATTTTTTTTGTCTTTCCTACAAGTAGGTTTGAAATCTGTATACATTTTAGAGCAAACTGCATTTAATATTTACATACATTAGTTCCTTAATAGCCATATTATCTTATCAAAATACATTTAGAACAGACAAAGCTTAACCTATGGGGCTAAATTCCATTGAAGGTGTTTTGTTCTAAACTTTCCCCACCAACTTCAATAGAAGTCTATGAGATAAAACAGATGATACATTTATGGAAATCAGCTCAAAATGTGTTGTACTTATGGATAAATGCTTCAGATTTCTTTACTAAAAATACATCAGGAGTTATTCACTAAGGCGATAAAGGTGATAAAGTGGAGAGGATTTCTCCAGTGCTATCACTTCTCCCATGTTATTCTATGAAGCCTATTCATTAAAGGGATAGTAACACTTCGTTTTAACTTTATTTTATTTTGTAAGCATTAAAAAAACATGAAGAATGATATAAGTCTTATCTCTCAAACCTTTATGGTTTATGAGATATTCACAAGCAAAGTTCCCCTCCCCGCCCCTTTTTCCTAGTGTAAGCCATCTCTTCTCAGATGTGAGTCTGGTTGTATGACAGTACAGATAACAGAAGGGGACAATTTTCTTTGTATGAAAACAATGAAAGCCCTTCCCCCCTTGACAAGTTTTTCAGCTTTTTCCATTATCTTAATTGAAGATTGTCCCTCTCTGCAGTCTACCTGGGCATCTCCCTTCTGATCTGGTTGAACGGGGGGGGGGATACTTTGTTTGTGAATATCTCTTAAACCATAAAGGTTTCAGAGATAAGACTTATATCATTCTTCATGTTTTTTTAATGTTTTAATGTTTTTTTAAAATAAAGTTAAAATGAAGTATTACTATCCCTTTAAGATTACAAAACTTAAGAAATGTTAGTGAATAATCCCCATTGTTTGTTTACCCAGTCACAAGAAATATTCTTAAAGCAGAACTTTCACCTAAAATAAAAATGTAACCATTTGTTTTAATCCTTAATACAACATTAGTGCTGTGTTTGGTTTTTAACCCCTTAAGGACCGGGAAAATCTGAGGTTGTTTTCCCTTAAGGACCGGAGCAGTTCTGACCTTTATGACTATATCTTTGTTCAGCAATGTTTTCCCTCTAAGTCTTTTATTCCACCCCCATAAATTATATACTGTTTTTTTAAGCACAAATAGGACTTTCTTTTGATACCCTACTTATATGGATAACCCACCATTTACTTTATTAAAATTAAAAAAAAAGGTAAAAAAAAATAAAAAAAACATCATTTTTGGTTTTTCTCTTTGGATCAATTGGGCACAAAGGGTTAAAATTTTATGGAGACTGCATGAAAGGTATGACCGGTCAGTCATACCTACAAAATGCACAGTTTAAAGTGGCCACTGTCCCCCCCTGGGTGAAAATCCCCATGTCCCTTTTTCCCACCCTATTTTGACACTTTTTTATCCGTGACATTTGGCGGTGTATATAAGTGTATTACATAGCTCCACAACAATCACACTTCCACTTTTGTTTAATTAGATTATTTTTTTTTTAAATAAAATATTTTTGTAAAAAAAAAAAAGTGTTTTGTGTTTAAAAAAAAAAAAAAAAAAAAAAATTATTGCAGGTCAGAAATTGACCTGCATTTAGCAAGCCTTTGGCACCAGCAGTGAAGGGGTTAATACCCCTAGCTGCTGTATTTTCTTTTACCACTAGGTGTCTCCTGTCTACTTCTATCTCCGTTACTTTCATAGCAACGGAGCCAGAGGCAGACTTGACAGGCACAGACAGCATGCTTTCTTTGCTGTCTCTGTCTGTCACTTTGCCGGTACATGTGATCACTGGAACGGCGATCGCATGACCAGTAAAGGCAAGAAGGGCTGAGACTGAAAGCCCCGGTCTCAGAGCATTCAGTCTCAGCCTGGAATTAATCTCAGGACTTCCAATCTGCCCCAGGGAGCGCGTTCACCCTCCAATTCATAGCTGTATTCCTGTGGACTAACGTTACAGCAAGCTCAGTTTACAGTGCTACTGAGGTTGCAACCTCAGTAGCACGGTAAACAGAGTTTGCTGAAATGTTAGATCACACAAATACAGCTATGAAGGGGAGCGTGAACGCGCTCCCTGGGGCAGCTGGGAAGTCCTGAGGCATCATGCAGGACATACAGGGTCCTGCAGAACGTGGGAGTGCCTGATTTTGAAAGGTAAATATCTCCACTACTGGGTGAGTAGTTAAAAAACAAAACACAGCGCTAGTGTTGTGTTAAAGTATTAGTAATGTCCAAAAACATTTTTTATAAGATTTGCAGAGGCTAAAAAAAGATTATCATTGCCACAAACACCATCTCTCAAACCACTATGGTTGAGAGATATTGGCAATCAAAGTTCCCCCTTCCCTCCCCTTCACTTGATGTCAGCTGTAAAACTGACAGAAGGGGATCCATGTCGGCTGACATGATGAGGCTCTGAAGCAGAGCCAAAATCCTGTTATTAGAAAAGAACTATTTCATGGGAACAGTATACAAACCAGGCACACTTTGTAGACCTTTCCAATGAAGTAATTATTTTCTAATAATGGGATTTTAGCTCTGCTGCAGAGCCGCAGGCTGATCCCCAGACTGGGATCTCCTGCTGTCAGCTAAATACTGATGTCAGGAGAAGGAGAGGGAAGGGGAACTTTCATTGCCAATATCTCTCAAACCATAGTGGTTTGAGAGATAGGATTTGCGGCAATTATAATCTTTTTTTTAGCCTCTACAAATCTTATAAAAAAAATTTGGGACATTACTAACACTTTAAGTATTAAAACAAGTGGTTACATTTTTATTTTAGGTGAAAGTTCAATTTTAATCTTGCTCCTACAATACCACTGTCAGCAGAATCTCAGTAAAGATTTATTGTACAAATCTAACAGTGTAGTACTTATACATTATAATAAAAATCATGCATTGGCTCTTATAAAGAAGCACTTAAAAACAGTTTAATGAATACCAAAGCACACTCCCAGTTCCATTAGCGAGTAAACAACAAATGTCTCATATACAATGTTTGCAGAAAAGGATTTATTTTACTCCAGTTGCCTGTGTGCTTTATTAGTACAATGTTCATAGGAACAACACACCCTCAAACATTCATGTACCCCCCCATTGTTCTTCCCTTGGCATATGTGACATAAAGAGAAGAATTTTTAACTAGTAACTTAGTAAACAGGGGCAACCGCAGAAAATTTTTCAGGGGCCCAAGTCATAACATGTCCCAAAGCCAACATGATCAACCACTACGTTTATATGGAAGGAGCAAGTGTAATAAATATTATTATACTTTATTTATATAAGTGTTACGCACACAAAAATCTGCTCCAGCATTTTTAGAGCAGTATCTATTAGTACACACACACACTATCAATCTGCGCAACTAACACCCAGGACAGTGGATATAGTGACTAATACAGAATCAGAGATTATATAATATACTATGCTGAGGATAAACAATGACCCACTTCTAAAAACTAAATCCAAGTATAAATGTCCTTAGGAACTGATAACACTGTCAGTAAGTAGTCAATATGAAATGAGTCAGATGAGATGAATAATGAAGTAATGAAATAAAGTTATTATGTTATGTGAGGATGAAATAATGAGGATGAAAACAGTCTTGTTAGTTAAAGCAGTGTCCTCCAAAGTTCTCCATAAATCCTGATGCAGCTCTTAATAAAAGGTGTCCTTGTACACCTCGAAAGGAATTTCAAGTCTGCAGAAATAGGAGCGCAACGACAGGAAGAAAGAAGAGAAAAATGCGCTCTAAGTGCAGTTTATTTATTAACAAATGAATAAAAACAATCAGACCAAAAGCCCCCTTCTCCCATTGCACTTACAGAATGCCCGTCTTGGGCTTTATGCGTCTCAGGGGTCCCAGCCCCTTACTGCCACGAAAGCTGTGCCCTCCTTATGTTTCTTCCACTGGTGTAATTCTCTGACTTCCTCAGTGTTGGAGTTGCAGTCTTGTTATTGCACTGGTAACTTGGTATCTTTAAATCTTTCAGTCTGTTAGAAATAGTAATTGTGTTGCACTGCCGTGCAGGAGCATCTGGTGATGGTAAACAAGTCCGCTTGGTTGTATCAGTGTTTGATGTATAAAAGTAACAGTTAGCAATGGTATTGCACCTGGGGCAGAAGAAACGCTAAGATGGTGTACCAGGTGTGTCCTCGACTGTACTGGGCCAAAACTGAGGGTTCTCACAGGGGGCTGGGTGGGACCAGTAACTCAATGTGCAAGGGGAGGGGAGGCTAAAACCCAACGCATATTGTGGATACCCAGATCCACTTTTGGAGCACTGGTGGCAGCAGGTTCAGCACTGGCAGCAGGCACAGCACTGGTGGCAGCACATCTGACAGCAGGCACAGGCAGCTGACCTGTCCTGCTCTCACTACTATCCTCTTCTTCCTCCCTTGACATTAATTTCCCAAGATGTCTAGGGGTATTTTAAGGGACAGCATTTGTTCTGTAGTGCTCACTTACTCCTCCTCTTCAGACTCAGTGGACAAATAAGGGTCCTTCCAGTTTCTCCTTTTATTTGTTTTAAAGGGATTGTAATGTTTCAAAATAAATGCAGCTCCATTTATTCTTTATAGTTTTTGGGACCTGTAGAGCAGTATTATTCTCTACAATGTGTAGTTCCAGAGCAATTGAATTATAAAGTGTCCCCCTCCCGCCCCATTTACCTATTGTAAGCTGCCTCCCCCCAGATGTGGAATCTAGTCACTTGATCAGACAGCTTGCAGAGAGAGACAATCTTCTGGCAATGAGCCTAAGGAAAACCCTGCCTCCTTTGAAGGAGCAAGGCAGGTTTTTCCTTATGCTGACAGAAGCTTGATCCCTTCCTGCTATCCTTCCGGTCTGACTTGCTGTGTAGCTTTACATAGGTAAAAGGGGCAGGAGGGGACACTTTATGATTCAATTACCCTGGAAGCACATATCGTATAGAATGATAATAACACTCTACATGGCCACAAAACTATAAAGAATAATCGGAGCTGCATTAAAGGGATAGTAATACTTGAAAATAAGTTAGTTTTATATTGTAGCCCTTAAAAAAACATGAAAAATGATATAAGTCTTATCTCCCAAACCCTTATGGTTTGGGAGATATTCAGAAGTAAAGTTTCCCCCGGAGTGACGTCATTGCTCCACCCTTCAGATTTGGAATCCGGTCCTGGGACCGGCTGTGCCTCTCCAGAAGTGCCAAGATCACCATCTTTAAAAAGAATTTCTTAATTGGAATGGTCTACAAAGTGTGCTTTCAAGCCAGGCACACTTTGTAGATAGTTCCAATTAAGTAGTTCTTTTCAAAGATCATGATCTCGGCACTGCTAAAGAGCTGCCGGTTGCTCTGTGGACCGAATTCCAAATCTGTCCACTAGATGGAATACTTGGCTGAAACAGCCAGGAAAAGAGAAGTTTACTATATTTTACATGTAAATATCTCCCAAACCATAAAGGTTTGGGAGATAAGACGTATATAATTTTTCATGTTTTTTTAAGGGCTACAATATTAAATAAAATTATTTTCAAGTATTACTATCCCTTTAATTTTGAAGCATTACTATCCCTTTAAACTTTCTCATATTGATACCAGTTACTATGAGCTTCTTCTGCCTCAATTTTGCAAAAAGGGTCACAGCAGAACAGCACAGCACATATACCTTGCTCTGTAACTGCTTCTATTCCTCAAATACATCACATTTTTATAGCGAATAGGCGAAAAACATGTAAGCCAATGGACAAAAACTTTCTAGCCAGAGAAAAAATGGCAAAGAATTTTTGCAGATGGGAGAAAAATGCAAATATTTTAATCAATGTTTTTAAAGCAGATTTTCCCGTGAAAAAGCAGACAACAACATGGTTTTCGTGGATTTTTTCGTGGGAACATGACGTGACCTAACTGCCACCCCTACTCACTATTTACCATCCACTCCACACACACCAGCCATAAAACTCATCAGTAGAGTGTGCATGCTTTATAATTATACATAGCCATTTCTGTACTTTGTATATTACATTGATCACTAAGATTTACCTTAAAGGGTAATAAATAGCTTTTAATTTGTTTAACAGAACCACTTGCCTAGGTCCTTCATACAGCAGTCGTGTTTATCTGTTTGAATATTTTATGTTGTATTTGTAATTGCCTGTGTGTATATATATATATATATATATATATATATATATATATGTATATGATCACTTATGAAGTCTGTCTTTATTTCACAGCTCCTCAAAGCAAAAAATGGACGTCAATAGTGTAGAACAGTTTGTACAGGTAAATTGTCTTAGTCAAAAACTAACTAGCAGTAGACTACAGCAGAGATCACAAGCTAAATTATACTTACCAACTTAGCAACTGCTTCTTTTAAATAAAATAAGAGCCATTTAATCCAAGGATACAATTTCCCTTGAAAGAAACCCCATTGATCACTACTATGACAGTAATCAATATCCTAAAAAGATCCTAATGATGCTAAAGGTAGAAAAGGAAGATAAGACATGACTAAACCTAACTCCTCAGTTGACTGACAGATGTATGACAATGTGCTGACTTATGAATAACTACACCCTTCTGGCCAATCCCCCTCATGACATAGCCTAACATCTGACCCATTCTTGTGCTTTCCTTCTACTTCCAAGGCCAAATTTAGGGTTCCCAAACTTGTTTTCAAATCTAACTAACAGCTTGAGCCAAGAATTAAAATGACTAGTCCAATTATTAATTCATCTGTGCTCAATCAGGGAAATCCTAAATACCTTTATGAGAAAAAGAAAAGAGGAGCAATTTGAGGGCAAACCAACAGCACAAAAAGAGGCAAATACAATCACACTTAGTTAAATAGGGATTAAACCTCTTAAATGTGTTGCAATTTGTTATTGACCTTTTCTAGTATTTATAAGGTTAAAATCTTCATTTACATCTATGGGAAATTGTTTGTCCAACTGGTGCTGCTGACCTGCTCTAGAATTGCTACTCTTTTCTTTCATACATAGGAGTCGGACCCACCATGACCTGTTAGTGCTTCTTTAGGACAACTTTAGAAATTGCTGCATTACAAACTGTCACATTAGAAGATATACGTCTAAGTATAATAAGATGCATACATTGCTTGGATTCAAGCTCAAAGGACTCAACCTAGGTCTTATGTTTAAATAATAATAACTAGTATTTATATAATGCCTTTCTTCCAGTGGACGCTCTCAGAATTAATCGAATTGGCAGCTGAATAATAGATGTTATTATTACCCAATCAATTGTACTAATTTATCAACCCCAGAAGGATGAAGGGCTGAGTTGACCCTGCCAGAATCCGAACCTTCAACCTGGAGGTTTGAACAGGCTCTTTAGGGAGGGGATTCACCACTGAGCTATCTCACCAGCTTTAAAACCTTAAATCTTATGGCTAGTCTAAAGCAATTAACAGTTTGATATTCAGCTTTGTAATGGTTAGAAAACAGACTGGGCTGCAAGGGACACTGATAATATAATAATGCATGAGCTGGACCCCAGCACTGTGTGTAAGAAGGTGAGTGTAAGAAGACAGTGACAGAACTGTGAGAGGGGGATGGTACATGTCACCATGTGAGACATTAATTAGTACTGAACAGTGTGTACAGCTGGAATATTTCTGATATATATACTGATATATGTATTTCTGATATATGCTGTATCTTACTGGCAAGCTTCTTATCTACTAAAGGCATTTTCTGACTTATTATATTTAATCTATGCAATGAAAATTCTGATATTTTATTTAGCTAAAACCTATATTTAATTTTAAAAGTCTTTGAAGATTCAGTTGAGACTGATCTGTGAAGATACTGAGACATATGCAAAGAACAAAAAGTGAAACCCTTTTGCGGCAAACCAACTGTGTCATAGGGTAGAGGTAAAAATCCCCAACTGATCAAAACTGGGCTTTTAATTCCTTGACTGATAGAAAGGATACCAACTCATTGCTTCACTCATTGCAAACCTCTCTTGTATGCAGGGGGTTAAAAGTCCCCTTTAAATCAATGGAAATGTAGACCATTTTGATTTCCCCTATGGTGCAGTTGGTTTGTTCTGATATTGCACCACTTTCCAGTTGTTCTTAACCCTTTGAGTGCCAGAGAGGTCCGTAATGCATTGCTTTGCAATGCATTGCATAGCGTACCCTTCTGGCACTCAAAGGGTTAAGACCCAATGAAGGTATAGATTAAATGAAACAGCCAACTGCACCACAGGGCACAAATAAAAGTACCTCAAATTCCTATTGATTTAAATGGGACTTTTAACCCTGTGAGTGCCAGACAGCTATCCAATGCATTGCATTACAATGTGTTGGATACCTCTCTGGTAATCAAAGGGTTAACCCCGTTGACTTCAATGGAAGTCTTCAACGCATTGCTTTGTGGTGTGTTGGAGATCTCTCTAGCATTCAAGGGGTTAAAAGCCTGATATGAATAAGGAAAACTTTTTATTTTTTACACCAGGATTACTCCAGTTCATCTTAACCCTTTGAGTGCCAGAGGGGTACGCAACATATTGCATAGCAATGTGTTGCGTACTCCTCTGGCACTTAAAGGGTTAATATATCAGCCTAACAGTAGAGACCTTTCTCCATTTGGAATCAAATTTATTTTGTGGGCACATAAAAATGAAATGTCAGACAAGCTAGTTATAACTAATCCCATAATAACAGGCTCCTTACATTTTGTATGACACAATTAGGAAGTGAGGTTCCTTTACTGATGGCAATTTTGTTTAATCCTATAATCCTCTTGAATGTGGAAGATGACTTGACTAGCAGGATGAATGCCTATGTATTTTGAAGTCCCCATAGGTTATCCTTCTTAAGGAGATACAGAATGAATTAACCCATGAAATGACAGAGCTGCCTCCAATGAACTGCACTTAGCATCAAGAGGGTTAAGGCAGAACTTTATCCTAGGAATAAGTTACTACATTTTTTAACAGAAGGTGTTATTTAGGTAGATTACCTTCATACAGCAGAAATATATATTTTGCCTTGTATGCACATAGGTCTGGGTATAGTGATTTATGGTGAAGTCTGCCTTTACCCCCCACCCCCTCACAAGAAGCCATTGCTGAGAACTCTCCTGATTTGCCCCAGAGACCGGTTTTAACTCTGCATTACTGGGTCTCCGGGCCAGAGGCTGATTCTGCAGAGTGTGGGCAGTTTCTTAAGAAACTCTTCCCGTTTGTGATCTGCCCCTATCAGTTTGACCCACTACCTGCCCATTTCTCCTTCTTCCCCAGCCTATTGCCTATAGTTTTACAACTTACTGAAGCCCAGTCCCCAGTTGTGATTAAGCCCCACACCCTTTTGATGCAAATAGCATCATTTGTCTCCCTGAACGACACCACAGGCCTCCCCCTCTACAAAGGCCAGAAGAAAAAGTTCCCAGGTATGAAAGAAGCAATAGTCTTCAATAGTCCTGAACAGGTTGTACAAGTTACTTGTCTTTAACTGATTGTAAGTAGTGTTGTAGGTGGTACACTGGCACATTTTTCCTGCCAAGGCTCGTTTGGGGCTCTTTCCTGGTTTACAAGGCTAGCAATTTACAAAATGTCCTCACTCTACTTATAACTAAAAGTGTTTGTCTTCTTCCCTGCTGCAATCAAAGTAGAGGCAATTGTAGAGTGTCACGTGGTGCAGTGCATTCTGCCACTGGAACCTAAGATTTGAATGTGCTCTGTAGGCTGTATACTGGGCATAGGATGTCAAACAATTCTGTTCACATTTCAGTTTAATAGCTTATTGATAATTGCAACGATTATTTAACTTGCAGTAAACTTTCTGTGGTCTTGTGGAGGGGGAGTAGTGGGTATATGTACATTTTAAAGAAGAGTGAGCCACGCCACTATATTTTAGGCACAGAGGCTAAAGTACTGAGAAAGTGGTGCAAACCAAGTATACCATAGGGAGTGAAATAATATTAAAGAGTTTATCCTGCTGAGTAAAACAAGTTTGTTTCCACTGCGTAGTTATATTTTATTCAGAAGTTATTACAACTCAAACCTGCATTTTTTGAGTGTAGTACTTCCATGGCCTGAAATTTTACAGTTGCAATGTTGCTACAGTATTCTATGGAGGTTTATTGTCAACTGACCAGAGTTGCCCACAGACTGATGTTGCAATAGCACTACTATAAAATTTGGGCCACAGAGGTACTGCACCCCACAAAAAATCAAGTTTAAGTTGCAATAACATTTGAATAAAACATCTCTCAGCAGTGAGAGTACTCTTGTTTTACTCTTGAGGATAAACCCTGCAGTGCTTAGTTGTTCCATATTATTATCCTTTTAATCCCTTAACGAACACGTGATGTGCCAGGACTGTCATATCATTCCTTCCTTTGAGAATGGCTGACTGTCCTGTATTGTCATGGATTAATGATCACAGCACGCCTCAGGGTGCACTGTGATCACAGTGGGAAGGATGTAGCTAAGTGCTCCAGGACCAGAACAGTCAGTTTCATCCAATGCCTGGTGGTTCCACACATTGATTACTGCTATAATGTTCAAATGTGCAACTGGAGCTCATGACAAAGGCAATGTTTGTAAACATTGCTTTAGTCACTGTTCTCTGACTCTCTCCTCCTCAATCTGGCTGTTAGTCAGAGAGACAGGGAACACAGGGCTCGATTCAAATGTTGGCGTCGGCAGAAAAAACTGTTGACGGTGGTTTTGTACGTCAAGTAAGCAATGCAAATGTCCCCACTAGTAAGAAATAATGGCAGTTCTGAAACACACTTCACCCGTCTCCAAAACATCAAAATCTCGCCCATAGAGGACAATGTAAAAGCGAAGCCAAGAGCCATTCAACTGTTGGAGTTAGGGCTAATGCAAGTTAAATTGCAACATATTCCTCCAGAAATCTAACACCCATTTTTTTGGGCAAACATCATCCAAGGACATAAGCCAAGCATACAGAGGTCAGATATTAACCCCTGCAATGCCTAGCAAATACAACAACAAGACCTACAACAGTGGTTCACAAACCCTCCACCTAAGACACCCCTAACATGCAATCCTGATGTTCCAGGGCACCCCTTCAGGGCACAAGTGAATTCCCAAATAAAAATAACAAATGCCCAACATCAGGTCCCACTGTGCCAATGGCAATGAGGAGAATATAGTGCATCAAATGTACCATACACACAAAACCCCAAAAAATGTGTAAAAATAATATTGCCAATCACTAATGCAGAACATAGCAACATGGGAAAAATGACGCACCCTGAGCTGGTGCACATGGCGCACCAACATGACATGACACCCTGGTTGTGAACCACTGGCCTACACCATACAAACAAGTCATAGACAAACAATAAGAATCCAGCAAAATATAAGCCATCACAACACACCTTTGAACAACAGGGGTTAACACACAACACGACATGCACACCTGTCACTCCAACAACAAATTAAGCTCACCTATGTAACCTCAGCAGTCCATGGAGACAAAACACACACCTGACAGGTACATACCAATTACAAATAATCACACCACTAACCACAGACACACCAGAAAACAATTACCTGGATAACACACACTTTACCATTAGTCCATAATGATCACATGATACAGAAAAAAGGGAAGAAAGGAAGGGGTTAACCAACCAGAGGAGAGCCACCAGGCGGTGCCCCCCCCATAAAAATAAATAAAACCTAATACCTGACGCACACACCAGGAGTATACCAAACCAAACAGAAGCTCAATTAGACAATACAAAATTAATCAAGTGAATACATCAAATCAATTAAAAACCATCCAGCACAGGAATATGGAGTCATGAAGACATTCCAACATTGAATAATGCCTCTATAGACTGAGAGCAAGAATATGTAAAGAAAACGTGCAATACCATGTATCCGCAAACAATTCAAAGTGGCCCATTAGCAATGTGCAATATTATCATACATATAAAGTACAACGTGATAATAATAAAAAATATGAATACACATATACTTAACTCTATGAATATAAGTAAGCGCACAAGGGAAAAATCTAACTGTGTGACTCCTGGATAAAGCTTTTGTTTGGTTTGCAATACTCCCGGAGTGTGTGTCAGTTATCAGGTTTCTTGTTTTGGGGGGGGGGGGGTTTCCCCAGTTGGTTAACCCCTTCCTTTCTTCCCTTCCTCCGGTATCATTGTATATCCCTATGAGTGCACCTCAGCTGATTATAGTTTTATCTTGAGTAAGGAGTTATGTGCAATTCCTCCCCTTTGTTTGGTCCCATCATTATGACCACATGAACAACACCTTACTGCTGTTTTTAACAGTGACAGCCCACCCTCCTCTGATGTAGTGTGAGGGAGACACTGACAGAGAGACAGACCAACACCAGTATGTACACATGCTTGTACCTAAGACAACAGTGGAGGCGAAGGTGTGAGAGGGCTATGGCTCATCCCCCTCCTCCTCCAAGCACCCCTATCCCCCAGCTGTCGCCTGCTGCAACTGTTCACGCTCCAGCTGAAGGCCTGCCATGCTGACTTGTTCGTGTGTGTAGCACAGTTAATATGCCGCTCCATTGCTTGTCAATGCCTTGTCTAGGGGTCAGGACCATGTGAGTTGTCCCTTCAAGGGGATGGCAAGCAGACATATGTATGTGTGTCACAAGGACCCTGAGCACACACCTCATCAGTATGTAGATCGAGATCCATGAAATAGCTCCTCTGTTTCATGGGTCTTGGTTTACACACTGATGTGTGTGCCCACTCACATATACATATGTCTGCTTGTCATACCGTGATACAACCCCCATAAGGTCATGGTGGCTAGACAACACCCTGACAAGCAATGGATTGTTCACTCCGTGTCAAATAACCAAGCTGTAGCTGTGGAGTTCCAGTAAGGTCTCCAAAGCATTGCTGACCAATGTGTTGTGTACACCTCTGGCGCTCAAGGGTATGATGATGGGTCAGCAATAGCATGACTGTTGTGTTCGTAGTGCCCCTTCCAGTCTTGTTTTTACCCTCTGCAGGCATCCATGGCATGACCCCTCATGGTCCAGAAGTTTGTTCCGGTGACAGGTTGAATCCACGTCCATGAGGATCACCTGTTGGTGTCCATGTCAATTACAAATCTGATCACATATGACTGTCTTGTGTCACTGATCACCCCTCCCCTGTCAGGGTTTAAAGGTATAGTAATACTGAATATGTTTCATAAACCTATTTAGTAGGGTTCATCCTCCTGAGTAAAACAAGGGAACTTGCTTTGCATTCCAAAGTTATTTCAGCTAAAAGTTGAATGTCATAGATCAAATCTCCCAGTGGCCTGAAATTGTACAGTGGCAATGTTGCTACACCATCCCATGGACATCTCTGGTCCCAGCACCATGAATCTCGATGGGATGATGTAGCAACAGCGCCACTCGACAATTTCAAGCCACTGTGATTTTCCTATTTAAAAAACAACTGTGAGCTGAAATAACCTGTGAATGAAACACCCTTCAGCAGTGGGAGTCCCCTTGTTCTACTCAGGGGGATGAACTCTAAAACATATTTGTTCAAATATTCTAAGCATTACTATCCCCTTAATTGTGATCATGTTGTTGATCTGTTGATATATCTAATGTGTTCATGTCACATACATGTATGGCGCTATATAAATAAAGATACATACATACATACATACATACATCATGGAACAACACCCTGATGTTGTATGGCTTTCATATGTCTGTGAGTTGAACTTGGACAAATATGTCTGTATGTGATGTGTGTGTTCACCCCTGCTGTAAAAGCTTGTGACGCCATTCATCGTGCATAAGTTGTGTTCACTGCACAGCTTTACAATGCATTGGAGACAACTCGGCCAAACAAACAACATCTTGAATAGGAAACATGCGTGGATACAGATGTTATGAAGAAGTGCAAATATTTATTGAAAGGGCCTGTAGAAGGTTGGCCATACTTTTTTTTTTGGAGGGTCGGGGGGGGGGCTGTAGAGATGGATTCCCTCTGACTCTGGAGGGTTACCCGAGGGGGTCTGGTGGCTGGTGGTGTTGGTGGGGGTCATGGATCAATGCTGGCCGGTGATGCATTACTGGAACCCTCCCGTGATGGCTGGCCCATGTCCTGCCGCTCATTTTGCCTGTGGTTGGAGTCCCACATCTCGACCAGCATGTGGCCAAGGACCTCCATCATCCCGGTGTGGAACTGGAGCTGCTGCGTGTTTGACACCACCTGCTGTGCCTCAATGGCCCTGAGGCACCCATGATTCGCCCCAGGGTCGGCTCCACTCATCTCAGTGCTCGGGCACACCTCCTGATGACAGTGAGCATCTCCCCCTGGATAGCCACACAAGTCGCTTCAAGGGCCGCTGTGCCTGTGGGTGTTACAGGCATGGAGGCAATGAAGGCTTGCGGAGGCGGTGGTGTAGTGTGGGGGAGTGGACTCCCATGGAGTGCCTGAGGAGGACCTTCACCTTCCTGGGTGCTTTGTGGGGAGAACAGGTTCTGATCCCTGGACCCCTCACTCCCCTCGTATTCCCTGGCCTCCAAGTGGCTGACTTGTGTTGGTGGGGGTGATGTTGGTGGTGGTGGGGTAAACACCTCCCTTGCCTGGAGGGTGTTGTGGCTCCCCCAGGAGCCTCATGTGCTCATACCCCATGGGCCATACAAATGTGGACCCCTGGGTGTCCTCCTGCCACATGTGTCCCCATTGCCTAGGGGTTGGCCCGAACCTGGACTACTGCATCATAGGCACCATCTCAGGCATCAGATGCCTACCCGTTGGTGGTGGGGGGCCTGGTAGGCCAGCTGCTGCTGCTTCTGCACTGGGGCCTGGTAGGCCAGCTGCTGCTGCGCTGGGGCCTGGTAGGCCAGATGCTGCTGCAGTGGGGCCTGGTAGGCCAGCTGCTGCTGCTGTTACAGTGGGGCCTGGTAGCCCAGCTGCTGCTGCTGCTACAGTGGGGCCTGGTAACCCATCTGCTGCTGTGGTGGGGCCTGGTAGTCCAGCTGCTGTTGCTGTGGCTGCTGATAGTGAGGTGGACCCTGGGAGCCATGGTGGGGCCACTGCTGCAGTGGTGGTTGTGGTTGCAGTGCCCTGGATGTCGTGGCCTCCTCAGAGGAGGTGCCTCCAGAGTCCTCCACTCATGATGCCTGGTGTGCTGTGTGGGGAAATGACATGATGTAATCAGTGATGTGAGCTATGACAGGAGTGCTGCAGGACAATTACATTTACATGTGAACCATTGAGTGGCAGGATGGTATCCACTGCATTGCTTTGCAATGCATTGGTTACCATCCTGACACACATTTCTAAGCTTGACGTGATAACATACATTGATTCTACTAATCTACAGTGGCATAGATTTAGTCATCATGTATATCCTGAGCAGTGGGGTGGCAAGGCATATACCTCCTTGCTATCCCCATTCATCAGGATTCATGTGGTGAGCAAAACTGAACCATCACACCATGAGTGACCCCAACCCACTGCATGTCCTACACCTAGGCCTCAACAGCAAACACACTAGGACCTCTAAACATAGCAATGAACCAGTGATGACCAATGACTACAGAGTCCAACTAATGATGTCAGCAACAGTAACAGACACAACAAGCACACCAACCAACATGATCTGTGGAACCCAGCAACAAAATCAGCTGAAGGACACACAAGCACACCCCAGTATGGCTAACATCCCAACACACACCAAACATATGCATGGTTATACTGCACTATTGGAGGTTACTTCTACATTTTCCTATGTTATGCTATGGAAGCTAAGAACTGATATGTCACGTGTTGTTTAGATCTCAGTGCATTGGCTCCACATAATAACACAGGGATTGCAGGTGTGATGACACTGCAGTTGTCATGTACACATTGTCACCTCTTTCTGACACCCTAGTGGATGTCCCGCCCCATCATGATTGAGCCTTGTGAATCCCATATATCCTGCAGAGTGGTGATGGCGGGGAATGCCCCCTGGCCATACACACTCTGCAGGCTACATATGATAAAAATATAAGAGAGAAAGAACCCTGCCGAAATGAGCACTCAAAAAGCCCCCTCTATGATAGTCTCCTGAGGGTCCAATAAACATGGGATGATTAAAACGTAACTTTTATTAATTCTAAAAATATATATGAAAAAATAGGCAAATTTAATTAGAAAACAGTGATGTAATCTACCCTACACAATTAAATACAAAGCCATATTGGATCAGATACATAATAAACTTCTGTTCCGATTAACTTAAAAGGACCAATTTTGCAAACATGTGTTACCTATCAAATGTCTGTATCTAATAAGTATAACCAAACCTATCAGTCCAAAAAATATTTGGTCTCATTAAGTCTCGTAGCAAAGCATTAAGGTAGTAATTCAATCCCTGGTATAACAACTGAATTCAAAGAATATAATTTAACCCATACCTATCTTGGATACAGCTGGAACATCGCTGTTAATTCACAAAAGCTAGCTTCCAAATTTGTAAGTCCAGTAAAATATGTTGCACTATCAAATTTCTAAACACTAATCACTGTCCTGTTCCCGCCAGGGTTATCTAACTATAGTGCAGTGGATGAAGCCTCTTAGCTCTGATATGACCACATGTCATTTAATCAGTAACCGGCTTCATGCAACAGACTCACAAGAAAGAAGGGAGGATTCTTTAAATTAACCCTAAGAGCTTCAGAGTTAAGTACAATTCTAAAATGATGTAATGGATGTAGCCTCTTAGCTCTGATACAATCATATGTCATTTAATCAGTAACCGGCTTCATGCAAAAGATCAGAGCTAACTAAATATAATTAACCCTAAGAGCTTCAGAGTTAAATACAGCTCTAAGATAATGCAGTGAATGAAGCCTCTTAGCTCTGATACGATCATATGTCGTTTAATCAGTAACCGGCTTCTTGTAAAAGATCAGAGCTAACTAATTATTATTAAGCAACTCAATAGAGGTAGATATTACACCACTGAAATCAAAAATTATTAAAATAAAATATTATGGATGAAGCCTCTTAGCTCTGATACAGCCATTGCCGTTAGATCAGTAACTGACTTCATGCATCACATTCTGCCTAGTGGATTGAATCTATTGGGACTCATACGGATTAATGATTCTGCCGATTATCAGAGCCGGCTTCTTGCAAGGAAGTTTAAAGATCTGACATGCGTTTCGCCCAGCGGCCTGTTCAAAGTGTGATTTGTCCGATCCAGTACGGTTTTGGATTTAATTGTTTAGGGTAGATTACATCACTGATTTCTAATTAAATTCACCTATTTTTTCATATGTATTTTTAGAATTAATAAAAGTTAAGTTTTAATCATCCCATGTTTATTGGACCCTCAGGAGACTATCATAGAGGGTTTTATCTGAGTGCTCATTTCGGCAGGGTTCTTTCTCTCTTATATTTTCACTAAACATTTACCCTGTGAGCTCCAGAACCTCCTCATATATAGAATTCTCTGAAGGGTTTTCTCAAAAATTTGGTGTGCTCTAGGTTCTCCTTTTATTAGGCTACATATGATGCAGAAAGCTGAACCTTGGCTATTCCACTTGGACTAACTACCTACATATACAACGACTAGCCCTGAAATGCAGTAACAATGCAATAGGAAACACACCAATACCCCTCCTTGCTCTTCTCTGGTAACCCTTTGGGTGCAGGGGACGGGCCAATGTATTACCGAACAATGCATTACTTATCCCTATGGCAGTCAACGGGTTGTGTGCTGACCTCTTTGTCACTCTATGTCTGATACACAAGTTATATCTTTGAATGACACATGACGGTGTGCATTGTTTTTGTGCTGTATATGATGTTGTTGTGGACAGCATGAAGGGGGTTCAACAGGGACTTGACCATTACCATTCAGGCTGGGTTTGTCAAGTACCCTGTCCTTGTTTGACATCCCTCCAAGCTGTGTTGCTGAATTGTGGTGTGTAATGCTGTCCATGTGTTCAGGTGTCACTGTGTTGGCCTCTGTCTGGGAGGTGTCAAGATTTGTGTGATGTGTGTGTAGGCCTTGAGGCACTTACCGGTGGACTGGAGGATCCTTTCGACTCCGGTGTCACTCCATCCTGGGATTCCCTGCACTGCTGCCCTGGACAGGGTTCTCCTCACTGCCTCCTCCCACTCTGTGTAGTGGATGCGCAGGGGCGGACCACCCCCTGTGCCAGCAGCATGCATGGCCTCCTGGCCCATCTTGTTCTTCACCCTGGCCTTGCAGTCTGCCCACCTCTTCTTGACCGCTTCCTGTGAGTGGCAGCAGCTGGACACTGAGATGACTGCATTCAGTACCTCCTGCCATGCAGCTTTGCAATTGACCCCCATGCCAGTGACCTTCCCCTTGGGGAACAGGAGCCGATCCCTGGAGATGACCACCTCCACCAGGGCAAGGTTCTCCTCCTCGCTGAATCTGGGCTCTCTCGCCCCCTCCTCCTCCTCACCCCCAGAGGTTCTATGAGAGCCCTGACTGTGGCTCTCCAGCCTTGCCTGCACTGGTCCTGGCTGTGCATGGTGCACCCCCTGGACTACCCCTCGTCCCCCTCTCTCCACTGCCCCTGTACTGGATGTGCCTTCTCTGGCGTGGCTGCCCCTCCTCCCCATGGATCTCCCTCCCCTACCCTGACCAGGGATACCCGCCTGCTCCTCTTCCTCATCTCCTCCTACTCTGCCCACCCCTCTCTCCTCTTCTTTCCATTCCTCTCACCCGCTCACACCCAGGCACTCACTCAGGTCCTCACACACTCACTCACTCACTCTCTGTCATGCACTTGCATTTACAGACTCACACTGTCAAAAAAAATATAAAGTTTATGTATTTTACTAACAAAAAATATGGGCTATGTGTGTGTGTGTATGTGTGTTTGAATGCTTGTATTTGGTATGTACAAAAGTGTATTATGTGTCGCTATGTGTGCTGTCAATCCCTCCAACTCCTTCTACCTGTGTGCGCCTAAACTCCCTATCTCTCTTTAACTAGCCTCCACACCTGGGTCCTGATATCTAGCTCTTGGGACTCGATAACAGACAAAGGTGCATAGGTGATTTTGTGTCTATTTATAGTTTGCTCGACTGAACTTGATACTTTGGGGTGCTGTGATTGGCTGGGGCACTAGGTAACACCGGACGTTTCGCTTGTTTTTATTTTATTGAGACGTTTCTCGCATTTATCTTATGTTTTGAGTCGCCAATGAGGTCAGATTTTAGGCAACTCCAGTTTTGTAGTTTTTGTGTGTTTTTTAGGCCGTTACACGTTAACCTTTCGAGGTAAGGAAGATTTGAATCTCACGTTACCCGGTCTTGGTTAACTCGCGAAGGCAGTTTTTTTCGTCACGTTGGTTTTAACTCCAACATTTGCATCATGCCTTTAGAGAGGTCATTTTTGTTTTAGGTGATGTTGCTGAAAGAAGGACCAGTGGGTAGAGCATTAAAAAATTATTTTTAAGTTATTTCATGACCAATTGACACTTCTTTCTGTAATTGAATATATTATTTAGAACAATATTGAAATATTTTATTTATACAGACTAATTTATAAACACATTTACTGAAGTGCAAACAAACATTAATGTGAGTTTAATTGCTGTGGAGCAATGTAATGCACTTATAGTCAGACTATATTTTCTGATCTCATAAAAAGAGGGACACCATGGTAAGGAAGAGGGACATATGAATTTATGTCGTAGAGGGCCTGTCCCTCCTAATAAAGGACACTTTGGAGGTATGAGTGAACATGCAGACTTTATATCCACTCCCCGTTAAAAAAGTACAAATCATGACAGGAAAAACCTATGAAATTATTCAGATTTTTCAATTGTTTTATGTTATCAAACTATAGATGTAAATATGACAGTAAAAGAAAGCCCTACTTATCCTTAAAGAAATGGGGTAAATATGGTTGAATACATACATATTATAAAGGCTGAAATTGCTCTTGTCGATTAGTGTAAAAAAGCCCTTGTCACAAAGGAGTTAAATAAAACAAGAGCTATTTGTCACTGTGCTATAGTTCCCCTTTAATGTTTACCTCACAAACAAGGAGTGTCCAAGTTCAATACTAAGGGGCCATCAACAGAGTTAAAGATTTCCCTGATTAAGCATAGGTTAGTTAATCAGCGGCTCATTCATTTTGATTGGCTCACTTGCTCCAAGAGTGAAATCCTGCACTATTGGTAGCTCTTCAAGCTCGACTCAATAAGAGCTGCAATATAATTAGTTATGGCCAAAATTAGTTATGGCCAAAATGAGTTGTGGACGGTACACACATCATTGTACCATTGGAATTCAATTGCTTGACCAACATGCACTACAACGAGCGTTGGTCGCCAATTCTCATCTTGTGGCCTAAAGCTCATAGCAGCATTTTCTTCCCACAACTCACGTTAAATACTGAATAATGGAAACATCAAAGGAAACTTGCTAACACTCGTTGTTTGATATAGTGCCAAACATCGATAGTGAGGTAATAACACAGTTACCCATCCCCACCCTCCTAAACGTTAATCCTAAAAGTACTCCACAGGCCCTACATTATACCTAACATTAACAATACAGTTAAATAAAATCCTAGCCCTAACACTCTCCCATGGCCCATTCCCCACATATGTAACAAGAAACACTTACCTTGAATCTGGAGGTTCAGCGGTGTATTCTTCACCCTGGTCTTCCTTTGTCTTCTTCTTCTTCGTTAATTCCTAATTAAGTCTTCTTTCTTCTTTTGTAAGTCTTTTTCTTCTTCATTAATTTGTCTTCAAGTCTAATAAATAATAAAAAAAATGGATTCAATAATATCCCCCCATTTATTTTTATCATCTCCTCTACCACTTTTAGTAAGAGAAAAAAAATACCCCACTGCCCAAGCCAGAGTGAGGGAAACATGAACAGAGACTGGCTTTTATATGGACAATCTCTGTTCAAATTGATTCCCATGCTCCCCTTGGCTGGGATGTGGGGGTTACACAGGGCACAGAATGTGCCCTGCAGTAATCATTCTCACCTCCCAGCCAATCAGCCTCTAGATGGTAGGATCAAAATGTGCGTTTTATCATTCCTCCAGCTATTCAATGATTGGCTAGATGGAGGGATGAAGAAACATGCATTTGTGACCCCTCCAGCTAGAAGGTGATTGCCTGGTTACTGCAGGGCAGGTTCTGTGACCTGCCTAACCCCATATCCCAGTCAATGAGATAATGGGAAGCAAATAGAACAGAGACTGGCCACATAAAAGCCAATCTCTGTTCATATTTCCATCAGTTTGTCTTCTGCAACGGCCCAAGCAGGAACTGCTTTGGGGGGGTATTTTTTCTCTTCCTTACTAATGGTGGCAGTGACAATAAAGGTGGAGATATTATTACATTTGTTTATTTATTTTTAAATTTATTACAGAAGAATTAAAGAAGGAAAAAAAGAAGACTTACAGAAGAAGATAGAAGACTTACATAAGAAGAAGTAAAGAAGACAAAGGAAGACAAGGGCAAGAAAGACACCACTGGACCTCTGACTTCAAGGTAATTGTTTTCGTTAACCCCTTAGTGACCGGCCAGCACTTAACGACAGGGGGGGGGGGGGTTTCGTCATTCTAGCGAATGACTTCTGGGACTTGCCAGGTATGTCCTCTGTCTAAGTGACAGTTTTTGCGGGACGTACCTGGTAAGTCAGATGTCACGATGGGGTTAAATCTGTGGAGAATGTGACAGAGGAGAGACTTAGTTTGAGGGAACATTAATTCTTTGAGAGCCACAGGTGTATGCAATGCATAGCCCTTTGTCAATAAAGTGTTAATTATTGTCTGGTTTCACTTATGTTTTTGGTAACTTTAATGCATCGGTGCTTAGGGCCCCATATCAAGGGGTCCATGTGTCACTAGTGTAGGGATGCCTACTTGCGCATGCCTGTATACTATTTTTACACTTTTCAATTACACGTCAGTGGTTTATAACAAGTGTTAGGGACTCAAAGCCGGGGTGCTTGATACTATTAGCCCCAGTATTTTTAAAACCAGTGATAGTGGTTTTGACATCACACTTTACAATTCTATAAACTGTGCTGTCAACACCAAAAAATGTACAAAAATGTCCAACAGGTGAGCAATTTTCACCCATTGGACATCACTTAAAAATAGTCGCCTTTGTTATCCTATTCCATGTGGTGGCTTCACCGCATGTTTAGAACCGTACTTTCCATGGTACAAATCCTGCGCCTTGAGAAGGCAGGAGCAGAGTCCCAAACACGCGGTGAAAGCATTGGTTTCCAAAACATACTTGTGGTGTAAACAAAGAAAAAAGATTAACCCCATGACTGCTAATGGGGTATGCACTGCATTATACAGCGTTGCATAGCTCAATGGTACTTATAGGTTAATTCAGAAACAGTTCCACACATGTCCCGACAATTAAAAATGTTTACACTACAGCATTGCATACCCCACTGGTACTCATAGGGTTAATCTAGAAATGTCACGACAATTAAAAACTTTCCAGTAATCCTGATGTCCAGCGGGGTCACATCCGGCTTCCTTTTCTTCAGTCTTCTCTTCTTCCTCTGATCTTCTTTCTTGTTTTAAAATAAAAAATCCACTAGTGTTTTGTTTGTTTTAAATAAAAAAATACTCCCCCCAAAGATGCTACTGTTAACCCTTTGAGCACCAGCAGCAGAAGGCATGTGGACCAGCACAGATTCAGTTTTTGACCTCTCGGGCCGTTGCCTGAGTCAGACTGCTGGAATTTTGAGCCGAGACAGGTTTTTATATGCCAGTCTCTGTTCAAAATAGATTGGCAGTCTCCTATTGGCTGTGAAGTTCTTACACACCTCCCAGCCAATCAGCTTCTAGCAGAGTTCATCATCACCCACGCTAGAAGCGTAAGCACTTCCGAGCCAATAGGAGACTGCCAATCTATTTTGAACTGAGACTGTGTATCTCTTTAAAACACACATAGTAAAATAATATAATAATAATATTAATAATAATAATAAAAACATTAATTATTTTTTTTTTTTAAGTGTGCAAGAGGGGGATCCAACACATTGTTTTGCAATGCTTTACACATCCCTTTGTAACTCTCGCTACCCCTTACAGATTTCTAATCCACTGTGTACTCTACCCAATCTGATCCCCCTGCCTGGTCCCACTAAATATCCCAAAGCAAATACACAAAATATACACCCACTAAATATCCCCACATATACTTTCACTCTCCAATCCTGGTTCTTCTTCCCACTGGAAGTCACAGATCCCCACATACAATATCTGACACCTTCCCCCAAGCTTGCACGCATTTTTTGACACCTCCCTCCAGCCTTGTTCAACTGGTAGTCATTAAATCGCACATATACTGCCTGGTCCCACAGTAGCCATGCTCTGGGCACCCACTACAGTATGTCAGCCCATACCAATGGGCTACCATTTTTCTCAGGCTGGCACTAGCTACTGAATAGATATACATTGAAAGATTTTAGTATCTTTGAAGTGATGGAAGCATAAAAAAGTATGTGTTTTTTCATATAGCACCACTTTCTGTAAAGGGTTGTGCTCACTACCCTAGAGATAAAAAGGCAAGCTGCTCATTTGAAGTGGATGAATGTCTGCTTTCCAAAATGATATGCCTTACTGAATGTTTCTTCATATTTGCTATGGTTATGACTATCTTAGTGCAGGCAGGTCAATCCACAAAAGAAAAGTGGCACGTGTAGGTTAGTGTTCCTGGCACCCCCTATGGTATCTCAACCCATACCAATGGAGTACCATTTTCCCAAGCTGATAGAAAGTAAGGAATTCCATAGTTTTCAATGATTTTAGCATGTTTGAAGTAATGGAAATATAAAAAAAAGAATACCCTACAACTCCAGCTTTTTGTAAATTGTGTATACCAGCCTAGGGTTAGAAAGGCAATCTTAATGCACCCCCAGTTATCAACCCCTCATTTGATACAAGTGAATGTCTACTTTCCAAAATGATATGACTTGAATGTCTTTCCTTCATATCTCTAATAGTTAGGGCCATTTTAGTGCCAGAAGCCTATTAAAAAAAAAAAAAAAAAAAAAAAAAAAGAAGAAAGAAAGAAAGCAAGTAGGTGTAATTTTGTGCTTCTGGTACCCCCTACAGTATATCAAGCTATACCAAGAATAACTTCAGTTTGATTTTATAAATAAGGGCCTTAGTATTGTATTTGTTTAGGAAAAATCAGCTACCATTATCAACACTGAAATCACCTGTTTATGATATATCTATTCGAGTCACAATTAACATAGTATAATGCAAAACATACAATTACTGACTAGACAAAGAATAGTCACTATGATACATGGATTATAACAACTGAGTAATGTTATATGGATACATACCTCCCAAGTGTCCCTCTTTAGGAGGGACAGTCGCTCTTTGAGACCCAAATCCCTCTGTCCCTCTTTTCAACTCTTTTGTCCCTCTTTTTAGGACATCAGAATGAGTGGTGTGTATTACATTACTCCACAGCAATAAAACTCACATAAATGTGTTGTTAATTGTCAGTCATGTTTATACATTAATATGGGTAATTAAAATACTTTGGTCTTGCTCTAAATCATTTATCAGTTTCACAGAGGTGCAGATGGGTCAAGAAATAACCTAAAAATTCTTGAAATGCCCCGTCTACCAGCCATGCCCCCAGAAACGCCACCTAAAACAGAAGTGTCCCTCTTTTGCCATTTGAAGTGTTGGGAGGTATGTGGATACGTTTTATTACTTTCTAGTGTAAAAGCCTGTGGTTCAGGTAATGTTAACCCTTTGAGTGCCAGAGGGGTACAAATGCATTGCTTTGCAATGCGTTGTGTACCCCTCTAACAAACAAAGAGTTAAGAGGCCGCAACCTCACTGCTCCACGCGATGCAGTCTTGCTTCACCTCACTCACGCGATGCAATTATGAGAAGTAGAGACTGCCCGAACGTGGGCAGTCTCTACTGCGCATGACTGCATCGTGATAAATGTCCTAGCGAATTATTATAGCGAATTATTATATAGGATGCAATCTGCTTTTGTGCAAGGAGAGGCAGCCTTTGGTTCTCCAGATGTTGGAGACTGCAACGTCCATTGCCTGGTTGGAGAACCAAATGTTACTTACCCCTGTTTTAGTGTTTACCCCAACTTTTCTCCATTCTGCTGTATGTCATTAGCTTGCCATAACAAAAAGTCAATTAAAAATGTATGTCAAAAAATAAACACCTGCCATTTGATGGTAGATAATATTATTTCATCCTATGTAGTCTGCCTCATTTCAGCATACATATATATGTAAATATTTCCATAACTTTATAGAAATAATGATGTTGCATTGAATACTTTCGTGCAAGCTGGTGTGAAGCAATGTGTCCTGCACTCCTCACTCCCTGCAAAATTCTTCCTCCATCCTGCTGAAAACAAACTTTTATTCATTTACAAAATGTTTTACTGTGAAGAATACACTGACATTTTCAAGTATTTCCAGGAGAGTTTTACGGTAAATTACATATTTAGACAAAATAGAGAAACAAATATATAGTTACATAATGTTTTTAGATAAAAATAAACCATTATTTTTAGAGACTTTAAACATGGAGAAGATCTGATATTTTTGGTAGGTTTTTCCAGGTTTTCGGAGCTCTAAAGGAGAAGGGAGATAGACTGGCTTCTTTCTTGTAGTCTGGGATACTCAGTGAGTTGCTAACAATGGAGCGGAAGTTGTAGTTAGTATGGTAAACTGGAGCAAGCATACTGCTCAAGCAGTCTGGTAGCTTTCCAGAAAATTGGTTATGAATTAGACTATGAAGAGTATGTTTAGATCTACGTGTTAGCTACTTTAGTTCTTTAAACATATCACAATGATGGGTAGTAAAATAATGAATTATCGTAAAATCTCAGGTATAATACGCACAATTTTAACGCACTTCACCTTATGTGAAATGGGGGGGGGGGTGTATTATACCCGAGAGTTTTTTTATATAAAAAAAAAAAAGAAAATGAAGCCTGCCAGATCCCTTCCCTCCCTCTCCCAGTGCTATCTGCTGCTAAAATACCATTTACTTACTTCAAAATTCAAGTCCCTGCATTTTCCCCATTAGCAGGTGACATATAACATGTCAATAATCCCTGCGGGCGGCATGTTTCCATTCACCGCCTGCTTCCTTCAGGACCTACCGGCTTCAGCCAATGGTAATGCCCTGTGAGGATCTGAAGGTCCTCACTGGGCAATACCATAGCCGGAAGGAAGCAGGCAGCGAATGGAAGCATGCGGCCCGCAGGGAATATTGACATGGGTTATACGTTGCCTGCTAATGGGGAAAATGCGGGGACTTGAATTTTGACATAAGTAAATGGTATTTTAGCAGCAGATAGCTCCGGGGGAGGGAGGGAAGGGATCCGGAAGGCTTCATTTTTTTTTCTTAAGAGGGGAAAACAAGGGTGCGTATACATAGGCACTCTTGTTTTCCCGTAAAATCTTGGGTATAATATACACCTGCGTATTAATCACAGGTGCCTATTATACCTGAGATTTTACGGTATACAGAGTGTTGAGTTTAACAAGAGGGTGCAGACACAAACACTGCATTCCTATAGTTTATGACTGGTATTAGCATCTGTTGCACGGAACATTTTCTTCCAGGAGACATAAACAGGATTTGTTTCTAAATATTGCCTATTTTAGAATGAAGTTCTATAACACAAGTGTCCCTCTTTGGCAATTTGAAATGTTGAGAGGTATGGCCTTAGGCATGCCTCATTAACTGATAACTTTCTTATATTTCCATGAACCCACTTACTTTTTCCTGTAAATTCTACTTCCTAGTATCACTCTCCACTTCTTCACCTGGCCTCTTCCTGCAGCATTGCTAGCTGGTGTGTAACCCTTTGACTGCCAAAGGGGTATGCAATTCATTGCTACTACTCAAAGGGTTTTAAAGCATTTATTCCAGTCATCAAGCTGCCTACTGCTTCCTCTGCAAATGTCTCTCTCCAGACTACCATCAACATGACAGTATCTAAGGGCTGTATTCAATGTACTAAACAGGATCATTTCTGAAGTAAACCAGCTGCACTGAAGGGGGGACAATGAAAATTCATGTTGATTTTGAGTGCATTGCATACCCCCCTGGCACTCAAAGGGTTAACACTTTCAGTGCCAGAGGGGTACGCAACGCATTGCTTTGCAATGCGTTGCGTACCCCTCCGGCATTGAAAGGGTTATACATGACTTTTAACCCCTTCAGTGTTAGAGAGGTGCCCAAAGCATTGCAATGCAATGATTGGAGAACTTTCCAGCAGGCAAGGGGTGAAAAACAATATTTAAATCTATTTGAATTTTCAGTACATTTAATTTTTCCACCTATAGTGCAGTTGATTTTCTCCAGAGTTGCCTCTTTTTAGCCTATTGAACACAGCCCTAAGACTGGCAATTATTTCTGAAACCCATAAACGTATGAGCTATTAGCATATGTGTATTTTGACACTACCTAGAGCACATTTCTAGATTGCACCATTGTTAGCCAGACTAGTAGGAATGAATGCTAAATGATTCAACGAATTCACAATTGCTAATATTCTGACAAAACAGCAGACATTTTAACCAATCCTACTTTTTGAAAAACACATAAATCACTAAAAAAAAACACAAACATTCACTAACTGAAAAAAACATATACAATTCTGGAACATTTTGGCACTAATCATTTTTTCATCAAAACTACATTATAAATACCAAATGTGCCACTTTCTCACATACCACCCTAACTTTAAACACTCCTATTACTTTGATGTCCTGAATTATTTTCTATAAAGTTTAACTATGTATATAATCTGCTGCAAGTGCTCAAATTCTCATTAAATCATTCATAGTAATTATCTTCAGTGATGATGGCTTCTGGTTTATGTTTGGTAGGAACGATAATTTCCCTGTATGATATTTCATAACTGCAGGTATCTGGAGAATTTCAAACATTTCTTTGGATTCCTCACAACATATTTTAGAACATTAGGAAACAGATGTCTCTTTCAAAGAAACCATTCTGCCCATATAAATGAAATAGTCTTTTTTGGCACTGGGTTATGTTTTTTCCACATATTACAAAAATGATGTGCTATCAATCCAACCAGGGCAAATACAGAAAATTCTTGGTATCTCAGTCTAGCTCATTTTGCCTTGATTCATATGACCTTTAACATTTGAGTTCCAAAGGGGCTTGCAATGCATTGCACACCTCTCTGACACTAACTCAAAAGTTTAATAATTCAGTCATTTTTGAGGCCTTTTCCTCAGTTTTGGAGAAAGATACATTTTGCTCCACATGTGGGCAGCCTGTTGCTCTTCACAGTTTTTGTAATTTTGGTCCTACTAGCATCTGTCAGCCATGATTTGTCTTCAGATATTATCGTAGAGAAATATACAACATGCTTTATAACGCTTGCAATAACATAGAAAAGTGCAGTAAAATGTTATTATAAACTACATATAGATACATTAGATAAAGATTAAGCCAATTGTGAATCCACTGCAGGATGAAGGCCTCCACAGCAAGCCAAGCTGAGGGTGTGGGCAGATATTTGACCCTTCCAGGGACTGAACATGTCACCCTGATGTTTGAGCAGATTCCACAAATGGTGCATTAACCAACTAAGCTGTGTTAATGCACCAGCTGTGGAGTTTGTTCAGCCCTCACAGTCATATATTCTATTCTCCCAGCAGGGTCAAATATCTACCAAACTGCACTGGACCAGTGTAGCAGGTTGTGTCCATATCCCCAGTCTGGCTATGTTGCCCAGATGCTTCCACTGCTGTAGTATACAAAAATTCAAAGAGATGGACCATTCATGTTTCAAACAGGAGCTTATTTTTTGCCAGACCTCTCTAGAATTCAAATACTTTATCAGAAGCCCAAGTTATTTTTTTACAAATGCAACTTTTTGGAACTGGGATGCTTATTAAATAAACATATTCATTCAAATTAATTTTAGTTTTACAAAAGGCAGTTTTAACATGGTGACATAGACACAAATTGCCACAAGCACTAACAATTAGGCACACCATGGGAGGGGGTGTGATAATTAGCATAACACCCTAGCGTAAGGATGTTGATAGTTATGATGGAATGCACTGCCAATACAATACATTAGATTGGACAGGCTCAAACCTGTCCTTTTGCCCAACCTCCTCCCAGTAGTACAGGTGTTCAAGATCTCTTTACATAAACAGGAGTAGATCAATCAGTGGCTGTCTTACTGTGTTAATAGCATCCCAGTGTGTTGAACTGAGGATATCTAGAACACTGGCAATGTTAAGAGGGGGGAGCCTTGAGAACAATTAGCTCCTATGCATTAGTTTAACTAAGGATTAAAGGAGTAAGTGGGCCATAAGCCAATTGGGTTTATGAACAAAAGCCACCATTTGAATGAGAATATATGCTTTCATCCGTCTATTAGTGTATAGGCTCCATGGAGTAACATGGAACTTGGAGAGTTTATAATATTGGAGAAGTCGTCTCCACTTTTTCACTGTCATCACACCTTAGAGCGTAACACCCCTGGAGGAAGGTGTGCTAAGATGTGACAAAGAGATGATAAAGAGGTTATAGTTACCCAGTGATATCACTTCTCCAATCCCTATTTATTCTATGGAGCTAATGCACTGAGGGCTTGATGCTATTAACTGCACTAAAAGTGTTGTTAAATGCCAAAGGAGATCTGTTCTATTACAGGTCGGTGGTTTTTAATGCAGGTTAGGGACTCAGGGCTCGATACCATTACCAGCGCTAAAAAAAATAGAAGTTGAAAGTCAGACTTAGGTATCATTTTATCCAAGTTACTAAAACAAAACTTGTGGTAAGAAAAAAAAAAAAGCCCATAAGAGTCAGCTAATAAGACTCAAGTAGCAAACTATCACCTATGGTCAGTTCTGCCGCATTTTTTGTGGTTACATTTATGCTGGTAATCCCGTGCCTCAACGTTGAGGTGTAGAAGCCACGGTTTTAAACCATCGTTGTTTCAAAGAAAGTAGAGCAGAATACATACAGGCATGCTCTCTATGGACAAAACTAATGGAGATGTGTCACGTTAACCCCTGAAAGCACCCAAACTAATGGAGAAGTGTCAAGTTAACCCCTGAAAGTACCCAAACTAATGGATAACTGTCATCTTGTATAATATTTCTGTGGACACCAGGTTATTAGCTGACCTCCACCATGATCCCCATGATTAGGTACCAGTGTCACAGCCACGGGAGAGTGACACCTTCAGAGGTGGGGAAACATAGGCCAGGGATATTAAGGAATACTTTGCCTGTGAGTATCATGCATACACCCACCTCAAGCCAACAACAGCAGATCACCAACATGGCTTCACATTTCCCAAACTTCAAACATGTTTTGTCTCCATTCCCAGTATGCAGATCTCCTGCTGGACACCTGCCATTGCAGGTTGTGGAACTGTCTGTTCCTCCTGGACTTCCTCTTCAGAGCTGACACCAACTCCAACAACTCCCTGGAATATGCAGCCTGTCACATTCCCGGGACATAACCTTCAGTGGTTTGAAAGGATCCAGATGCCTTGCAATGGATGGCAACAGGTGAGTCTGTACTGACAACTAGCATGTGTGATAGCCCTCAGTGTCAGCTGTCCCCATGTGACACACCTCACATAGCCACCTGTGATTTGTTCACTGTCTCACACCTGTTTACTTCTCTTTCCGTACAGAGTTCTACATGTCACCAGTCTGCAGAGGACCATGTGGCTCATGGATGCAGAAGAGGTGTGTGATTCACTTCCCCTCCTTCCTGTAATTGTATGTTTTCTCCTCCTGGTACCATTAAAACCTAAACTGTGTTTATGAACATGTCATGTTGTGTCATGCTTAACAAGTCTATTCCCTGTGCTTAACTCTTTGAATGCAAAGGGGCAACACTACACATTTCTCTGCAATACATGGCTTCCCCTCTAGCATTCAGAGTGTTAATGTAACAACTTCAACACATGTGAGAACTTACACACATCCACTATGCCACATTCCTATACGTCTGCAACACAAAGGTATATGGAGTGTTACAGATCAAGCCACCATACTGGGGAGGGATTCAAGAAAGCATGATGAAGAGGTAATATCACTTGTCCAGTTCCTATGTTATTTCATGGAGCCTATACACTGACTCCAAAGTTGAAGAAATCTTACTGCCTGGGCTCCATAACACAACATAGGAATTGAAGAAGTGGGGAACAGGAGAAGTAATCTCCACCTCATCACCTCTTCATCACAACTTAGTCAATCCCCCACAAAGTGTTGGACGTGAACTGTCATATACATAAACCCATGTTTTATACCCCCCAAATCTGAACCACAGTGTGTGTGAGTGTCACGGTTACCCAGAGAAGTTCAGGTGTCAGTATGGTTAGTTAATGCAATTTATTAACAAATGACATAAAGAAGATATATACAATATATACAATAGGAATAAGCACATGGTAATAGCCAGCAAGCCTGCTATCAGAAATAATAGGTTGCAATACTAAACTACTGTGCTGGAGACTAGGCCTTAGCCACTGGAAGTCTCAGCTGGAACCAGGAACAGGAACCCAAGATCTTGATCCAACGAGGAATGAGGTCTGACTCAGTCTGCAGTTAGAGGGAAATATCACTGACTCACACCTGGAGCCACTAAGGGTGAATACTGACTCACGCCTGCAGTCAGCTATGCAAGTCTACCAGAGTCCCAGGCCTGCACTAGACTAGGCTTCTGATCACCAAGGAAAAAGACGAAAGAATTGTCAGACAGAGCCACAAGTCAGCACCAGAGGGGGCAGTCAGACAAGCCGGGCCATACACAGTTCAGGTAGTCAGCCAGAGCCACAAGTCTGCACCAGATTGGAAGTCCACTATTAGGGGTTAGGCAAAAGAATAGTCAGACAGAGCCACAGGTCAGCACTAGAATGGATGGAAGACTATCCAGGTCATACACGGAGCCAAAGGTAACAGAACTGATATGAAAAACAACACAAGGACAACTGAGTCAGGCCTCAGTCTGCCCTTTAAACCCCTCCACAGGAGGTAGGAGGAGCAGCTCAGAGGGAGGAAGTAGGAAGTTGGTAGGAGGAAACTACAGGAAGCCTGCAGCATGCTTAAAGCCTTGTGCCTGAAGATGATGCTGAAGTCAAGGTAAGCTGTAACAGTGAGTGTATTTTCCCTCAACCACACATCAATACACTGTAGTAAGACATGTTACATGATCTGAACACAGGATCTGGAAGCAATCATTGTTCCATGGGTATTGATCATATGTCACCTGTGATGCACACAACATCACATGTGACACAGTGAATGGATCAAGAACAAAAGCAGTGCTGGGATGTTTGAGATGTAATTTGGTGAATACAGACTCAGTGATTGTTTCCCAATTGACTTTTTCTACTGCGTTTGCATGTGTCCCATATGTCAGGTGGCATGCATATTGCCATCCTGTCATGTGTGAAATATGTTCTTATGTCCCTACACTGTCCCAATGTTACAATTCTGAACCTGCATGGACCCATATATAGGTAACAATCTGTGCGTCAGTTGTTGTTGACTCACAGCTTACATGAGACCCATCAATGTCCTCCATGTTAATGAGTCCCAGGTAATATGAAGGTCAGCAAGAGATGAGGATTGTTTGTTGCACTGATGCAACACACATGAGCCCCAACGGACTGGGGGGTGCAGGAGTGGTGTTCATTGTATTGCTTTGCAATGCATTGGATACCCCTCTGGCAAACACAGTGTGCAACCACAGTGGAAAAACACAGACACCATCTTACCAAGGAAGGCATGTTTACTATGATGGAAGATCACTTCCTTCCCTTTTTGCTGGGGGGGAATGAAAGGCTGAGGGTCAGATTGTCCCCGCATTCCAGACTGCTTTGTGGGCATACCATTTTTTTGGGTCTGGCTGGTATTGCGGTGGAGGATGAGGGGGTGGAGGATGACTGTTGGAGTATGAGGAGCTGAGTCTGGATCCTGTTATGGTCATTCAGCTCTGTAACCACCTGGTCCAAGAGGTCAGCCATCACACCCCTGAATTAATGCAGTTACTGGGTCAATGTAGACAATAGGCCCTCCAGCTGCTGATGATGCCACCTGTTGTCACGCATCATCCGCCACTGCAGGTCAAGGTATTCCCTGTGCAGGGACAGAACACCACCTGTTTGTGCAGGTGGGGATGGTGCAGGCAGGGATGGTGCAGCCTATGATTCCTTCATAGAGGAATGTCTTCCTTCAACAGCAGGCTGCATTAATGGCACTGGCTCTACAGGTGATGAGGAGCTGAGTAGAAAATTTAATGGAAGAGTGGACACAGGTTACGAAGAAGCTAAGACACTAGTCTGGCACATACAGAAAAGCCAGTTCAGCTAAGGCAGTGGAGTTATAAATTGTATACAAATAGATATGAGACTTTGTATCGTAAGCATATGTAGAAAAGCAGGTGGTGAAAACCCAATAATATAAACTAACCCCGGAAAGAACAGTAATAATGACCCACTCCTTGTAAAACTACACCAATAGCCTAGAGACAAAGGTATGGGGACTTAAATAAATCTGGGAATGAAAGAATTGACTCCGTACAGATAGAAAGGCACATTAATATATATATGCAAGCAACTCGCTGGCTCCCCATTGAAAAATATGTGGTACAAGGACATAGCCAGTGACAGATAGAAAATAAAGCTATGGTCAAACCGCGGGCAACCCCCCGGGCCCTAGAGGGTTCCCCAGCATTACCCCTCTGCCATCAAGTCCCTCAAGAAGGTGTCCATCCTCACTCAGGGGTACATAAACCACTAAGTGTAAAGTAAATATACTGTTCAGAGTATCTTGCAAAGGGGCCATAACAGATGCAATGGGAATACTTCATACAGTAACTCAGCAGCCATAAGTCTCCACCGTCAGAGTTAAAATAAACAACACCAGCAAAAACACTGGAACCAGAAGGAAAGACTTGTAGGGCTCCGAGTCAAGGCAACCGGGTGGTGTGTCGTAGATACCAGTATCCCAGTGAGAAGCATCCCATTCCAGTCTCGTCAAACTTAACTTGGTAAATGGAGGAGCCAGCTTCAGCAATAGCAGCAGAACAGGAAAGAGCCGCCACTGAATAATCATCCGATTTCCCATGTACGTGCAAGAGAGTACAACCAAGGTAGCCTTTAGTGTCTTCCCAGGTACCACGGTAGATAAGTTATGGACTAATAGAATATCACTCCATCTCCAACTTTCCAGGCCAACACTGCGGCCCTCAGGATGACCGAGGGGCTCCTCATGGCCGCATATAATATTTTCGAGGTACACAGGGCGGTGATCCAGAACAGGTGATAAGACTCTGCTCTGGCCTCCCATGATCAAACCAGACTCTCGCCAGTTTCTCCCAAACTGCAGCCCTGATGTTCTCAATCAAGGTTTTGAGGTCCTCCCCGGTCACTAGGTTCACAATGTCCTCCTTTGATGTCCTCATTTGCCATATTGCTCAACCATGATACACATTCCATATGGCATGTCAGCCAGGGCCGGATTTACAACTCAGGAGCCTGTAGGCACAGAAATCTGAAGCACCCCCCCATTTGCCTTCTCCACTGGACACCTCCACAATGCTCCAAATCTCCACATTATCCCCCATATCCATATAGCCCTCACATTGCCCCCCATCAACTCCATATTGCCATCAGCTCCAACTTATCCCCCATCTGCTCCATATTGCCCCCATCATCTCCAACTTGCCCCCATCATCTCCACATTACCCCATCAGCTCCAGCTTGCCCTTACATTACCCCCATCATCTCCACATTGCCACTATACCAGCTCCAACTTGCCCTCACATTGCCATCAGCTCCACATTGCCCACATCATCTTCACATTGCCCCCACTTTGCCTCCCGCATACATTTCCTACCTCTCTGGTGGTCCAGCGGCAGATGTCTGTGCCTCCTTCTGTAGCTGCTGTTGCTCCCGTGAGGTCTCTTTAGGAAAGCAGAGCACTGGGAGATGATGTCATCTCCCAGAGCTCTGCATTAGAGCCGAAGAGGGAGCAACAGCAGCTACAGGTCTGTGCCTTCTGTCTGAGTTTACCATGAGGTGGTCGGGTTGTTACTCTGCACAGCGCGCAGCGCTGTGAACAAAAATATGTAATTTTATTTTTTAATTTCAATGACAGGCGCCCCTGCGTGGGGTGCGCCTGTAGGCAGATGCGTACTCTGCCTTATGGCAAATCCGGCCCTGATGTCAGCAGCAATAATAAACAATATCAAAGCAATTACGCCATATAAAACAGTATCTCAGCCACGGAGCTAGTCAAGAAGCGTACATCTTCCTAGGCTGATTGAATATGATAATCAAAGCATACATGCATTTCATAATAAGCAACTACCAATATTATATATATATATATATATATATATATATATATATATATATATATATATATATATATATGTAAGCACTGGTGGCTTCCGTTTTTCCGTTTTGATTCCAAAAAATAACAGAGTATTTGTTTGTTAAATTTTGTTTTCACATTACTTTATTATCTCATTAATAATGTCTTCATTGTTTATGTCTTTTCACCCTTAGGCCATTTTTTAATTCCAGTGCTTTTTAAACAATCTAAAATTTTAGCCTATGTTTTCCACCCAAGTAAGAACTTGCTCATTCCAATCCAAAAAACAAAGATCGATTGTGTATAGTTATTCCTATGTAAATGTAACCATTGTTTAAGAGAGTACCTATTTTAACTTTTTAGAACAAAAGTATTGTGGGATGATGTTATAAAATATATTGATATTACGAGTGGCTCATTGTAATGTAATATTGTCTGCTCACGGAAAAGAGCATTTCCTTGCACTAAGGCCAAAGTGTGTGGAGATGCTGAGGGGTTTTAAAATATTAATTCTTTAATTGTCCTGTCCTGAACATTTTATCAGTCGCCACTTGTTGCAAACCTAATTGCAGAAATTCAGGACTTCAAGCATTCATGGGCAGCCTGAAGGCCATCCAGCTGTTGAGGACTACAATTCCCATGTGATGGCTGAGGATAATGGGAATTGTAATCCTCAACAACTGGAGGACCTTAGGTTGCACCACCCCCACTTAGAAGAAATCTATCAAAACAATGTTTCTAATTGTATTCAACTTTAACAAAAGACTGAGGTTCTTATGTTCAAAAGAAAAGTGGATGAATTCTGAACCAAATCAATTGTACCATAAGGGAAAATACAAACAACTCCAATTTATTTAATTGGCGCTTTTAACCCCTTAAAGGTCACCAAAACATTGCTGTGAAATGTATTTAAGACATTTCTAGCACTCAAGGGGTTAAAAGTAAAAATTAAATTAACTGGAATTTTAGGAACTTTTTTTTCTGCCCTGTAGTGCACTTGGTTTGCTCCAGAATTAATCCATCTGTCTTATTAATATTTTATTATATTTTGTTCACGAAGAGCCACCTTTTTATTTGGCATTATACAAAAAGGGGGACTATACAGACAAACAATGGTGTGAATGTACCACACAGATTCCAAACAAAAGCAGGTGCTGGAATCACCATTCTGTCCCCATATCTGCCTAAGGTCAATTTACTGAACTATGTCTATCCAATGTCTCCCCTTAACTCAGCTTGTGCCAAGAGGAGGATACTAAGACAGTCCATTGGCATTTCACTTACTTTCTTCTATGCCTTACTTAGGCCATTATACTAAGCAAGGAGTAGAGAAAAGTATATGCCATTTCCCTACACGTGCTATGTGGCTGTTGTGGGGGATTACTAGCCTGCTTTGGTGCTGTGACTCCACAGGTATGCCCTACAGCAGTCTTATGCTGTTGTGCATACCCTGTAGTTAGAAGCTAACATTAAAGGGATAGTAATACTTCATTTTAACTTTATTTTATTTTGTAGGCATTAAAAAAAACATGAAGAATGATATTACTCTTATCTCTCAAACCTTTATGGTTTAAGAGACATTCACAAGCAAAGTTGCCCCTTTTACCTAGTGTAAGCCATCTCTTCTCAGATGTGGAATCTGGTTGTAAGACCAGACAGATAACAGCAGGGGACAATCTTCTTACTGTGAAAACAATGAAAGCCCTGCCCCCCTTGACAAACTTTTCAGGTTTTTCCCTAATCTTAATTGAAGATAGTCCCTCTCTGCAGTCTACCTGGGCACCTCCCTTCTGCTCTGGCTGAACAGTGTTACACCAGTAAAAGGGGCGGGAGGGGAACACTTTGTCATTGAATTACTCTAGAGCTACAACTCTGACAGAACTGAAATAACACTCTCCAAAGTCCAAATACTATGATGATTAATTAGACCTGCTTTTATTATGAAACATTACTATCCCTTTAAGTAGGCTGCAATGGTGAATTAATAAATTCAGCTCAGTGCAATTAAGGATGGGCGAAAAGTTTTCTCCGTTTCTCAGAAGCTCTCAAGAATAGAAAAACAATTACAATTTCTGCCATTTCACTACCATCCAAGAAACTTCTAAAGGGACTTTTGCCTATGCTTTCTGAGGCAGAGTGAATTCCTGCTCCTACTGTCTGTAAATTAGTAAAAGGAGTTGGAGTGCTGCTTCTGTGCTGGTGGAGAAATCCACCAGCACATGAAGCAGTAGTAATAATAGGAGAAGGAGCAGAACCTCATCAGATAGTGCTACCCCACACATTCTAAACAGTAGAGCTTTTGATGTACTCAAAATGGTTGTGTGCGGTAGCAACACAGAGGTGCTGCTACCTGAGCTTGCTTTGTCTGTGAGTGTGAAACTACATGACCATATATATCACACTCACCTATGCCACACTCAGAGAAGAAAGAGCCTGTGATGGTTCTCATGATAATGTGAATGAAGAAGACAGTGAGATGAGAGCTTTCTCATCTCAAACAAGCAAAGAATGGAAGAGAGCTCTGCAGATGGGAATGGTATATCCAGCAGTGACATTTGGCAATTTAGCTACTGCTGAGCCATCTGACTCTGAGCTTCAAATGTCACATCAAGCCCATGCTAGTAATAGTAGTGGTAGTGAGAGTGGAACTGAGATCATCGTCCCCACAGATAGTGGTGATGAGATTCCAGAGGTGGTATGGGACAGGTGGTGATTCCTACTAATTATCCTAGTGCTGAGGCAGTAGCACCACAACAAGCCACCACCAATTCATGTGCATCTGGGGGGAAAACGAGCAGTTATCAACAAATAAAATATTCACATTGTGCAAAAAGTTGGGAAGAGGGGGAAGAAAGGATCACAGATTGACATGTCTGCTCTAATTAAGCACATCCAACATAACCACTCTGATGTTTATGTTGACTTTGATTAAACATCCCCCAAGTAATCAGGTGCTGCCTTTGTGCCTTTTGTCCATTCTAAACAATAACAATGTGCCCCAAAATACCACACTAAAATACTTACTCAGACATCCCACGAGCTAGAATTTTGACAATGCCATAATCATCTACTTCATCTTGTGCTTGGGTCTGGGGCAGGGTAGTGATGTCCACAGCACTTTAAGGATCCTCCCCAGCACTAACATTACCAATACCATCAGCAGACAGCAATTTTGCAGATGTGAGACTTTGTTACTATATCTGTACATATTGCATATTGTGTGGTACAATGACCACATATGGCAATGTTGTGGAGATTACTAGAATGCAAGGTATAAAGGAACATTAATAGACTGTCCACATAGAATATACATGGGCCATTGAATGGAGGCTTAATTATTTTTATTAATTGATTAGTAATGAGTGACCCTTGAGAAGTATAAGTCTCCCACCACCACCCAATTATGACCAGTCACTTATTGCATCAGTAATTGGTCCACCAACCCACCACCACCAAGAACAAAACATTTTCAAAGCTTACCTTGCCATAGGCCTGCTCTAAGTGCTAGCATTTGTTTTCAAGGTTTACATTTCACAGGCCTCAGTCCACTAACATTTTTATGGCTCACAATGCCTGCTAATATTTTTTCCAGGCTTACCTTGCCATAATAGGCCACGCAAAAAAAAATTCTAAAAGGCTTTTACTTTCATTAGAATTATCTTGGCAAAGTCAAACCCATGTCTATGCCATGGTTATGATTTCTGATTGATTTAGATTGCCATAAACCAGCTATAAAGACAGGCATTCTGTAAAATCCTCTCTGAAGTTACAATTAAAGGGATAGTAATGTTTCATAATAAAAGCAGCTCTAATTAATCATCATAGTATTTGGACTTTGGAGAGTGTTATTTCAATTCTGTCAGAGTTGTAGTTCCAGAGTAATTCAATGACAAAGTGTCCCCCTCCCGCCCCTTTTACTGATGTCACACTGTTCAGCCACAGCAGAAGGGAGGTGCCCAGGTAGACTGCAGAGAGGGACAATCTTCAATTAAGATAAGGGAAAAACCTGAAAAGCTTGTCAAGGGGGGCAGGGATTTCATTGTTTTCATAGGAATAAGAGTGTCCCCTTCTGTTATCTGTCCAGTCTATGGCTTACAGGTAAAGATGGCTTACACTAGGTAAAAGGGGCGGGAGGGGGAAACTTTGCTTGTGAATATCTCATAAACCATAAAGGTTTGAGAGATAAGTCTTATATCATTCTTCATGTTTTTTAATGCCTACAAAATAACATAAAGTTAAAACGAAGTATTATTATCCCTTTAATTTCTAATTGTTGAGTAAAACTAAAATGATAACATTATAAAGGTTTACCTAAATTAAGTTTCTGTGCTAGTTCCCGAATACCTATCCTCCATCCACCATGCTACTTTAGGCCTGTTAATACCTGCTGTGTATGTCACATGAGTGTGAGTAGTTGACTAGCTTGTATTATTGTCAATCAAAATGCATAACACTATAACTCTTCAGAATGTAGTTTTAAAATGGACATAAACATGGCAAACAAATGCAATACATTCAAAAATTAAGTAAAAGGATCTCCCAGAGTCTCTTCCAAAATAAAGGTGTTTGTGTGAGTACTGCATGTCCACTGTATATTATGTATCAATATGCACTATTTCTTTTGATAGTGTAAATGTAATATTATATTAATAAACAACATACACGGTGATAGCTTTAAATTGTAATTAACCTAATTCAACAACATAAAGATAATTAAATAAAGAAAGGTTGTATTTAGAGTGGTGCATTGTGGGGATAGATATCTGATGAATAGGAAGGATTGCTCAAAAATATGTATAGTATATATCATTATTCCAATATAACAACACAATCTGTGAATCATTCATCAATGATCATAGCACTGGTCCCAACTCTTGCAGATGGTGCAAATGTGTTGCATAACCCCTCTGGCACTCAAAAGGTTAAGAGGTGTTGTTATTTAAAGAGATAGTAATACTTAATATGTAAAAAATATATATTGTAGTGTTTATCCCCCTGAGTAAAAAGGGTACTCTCGCTGCTGAAAGGTGTTTTATTCAAAAGTTTTTACAGCTCAAAGTTGAATTTTTAAGCAGCAGCATCAGAGTGGCCTGAAATTGTACAGTGGTGCTGTTCTAACATCATCCTATGGACAGCTCTGGTCCCAGGACCATAAATCTCCATAGGATGGTGTAGCAACAATGCCACTGCACAATTTCAGGCCACTGTGATATTGCACCTAAAAAATTCAACTTTGAGCTGTAATAACCTTTGAATAAAACACCTTTCAGCAGTGGGAGTACCCTTGTTTTACTCTGGGAAGAAACCCTACAACATATTTTTTTTTACATTCTAAGTATTACTATCCCTTCAATTAACTCACCGGTGCACAAGCAGGGACATTCTAAAGACATGGTGTGTTATCAGTGAACTTGGTTTTTCCATTTAATTTTAGTACGAGTCTTACTGAGTTCCTCAGCCTTCTATTCACAAAAGGTGTGAAGGCCAGGGCTTTGAAGTAGAAAGAGACAATTTTAACATCCAACACTTTGACTTCAGGACGTTGATGTCACCCCAACAACCTTTACACAAGTACATTGAACATTTGCTGTGAATACAGCTGCACAACAATAACATGTTGTTTATTAAATGTTTAAAGCAGACTTTTTCTGAACAGGTTTAAGGCAAATGGAATGAAACACATATATTAAAGCCATGTTTACTTTAGCTTAATTGGCCATTTCCTTTTATTTACTTGGTGACAGAGACAACGTGGATGGTTTTAATTATGAGCAAAATGCCAGACTTCTTAATGGTGCTGGAAAGACTGCAGAGCAAGATCACGTTACATCTTCACCTTGTAGTTTTAAAACTTAATTCCATGTGTCATCATGTTACTGTAGCTTGCTCAGTGCTACATTTGTAATCAGTACTGATTAATGCAAACCTTGAAATTACTGTACTATTGCACACTCCCATAAAATATCTAAGAGATGGAATGTATAATAGCTCAAAGTTTATTGTTCTAATTTACTGAATATCCTGTTTTAGAGTGTTCCATTTTCATATGTAGCATTTACTATCAAATGGGCGTGCAGAGTATTGCTCTTGTTCTCTAAGTCTTAATTAATAATGAGAATAATGTTCACCAGAGGGCAGTAAAATGTAAGTTCTTAACAATTATACTTCTTTTATAGACACATAGATATGTTTGTGTGTTTCTCTATGTGTGTGCACGTGTTTGTGTGTATGTGCACTCTCGCATGTGTCTGTGTATGTCTGTGTGTGCCAGTGTGTCTGTGCTTATGTATGTGTGTTTGTATATGTATGTGCGTGTCTGTTTCTGTCTCTTTGTGTGTATGTGTGTGTTGATGTGTATGTGTGTCTATATGTGTGTCATTGTGTGTCTATGTGAGTGTGAGTTTGTCTGTGTGCATTTCTGTGATATTTTAGAGATTTCATAGTGATTTATATGTGTGTGTTAACTCACTGTTGGTGGAATTTTGCAGCAAACAACATTTTCCTGGGGCAAGTACTGAAACTGCAAAATGTGAACTGCATCATATGACATTTAATACACTAAAGCTGTAACGCACAAGACAAACAACCTGATGCTCTTAATTTATTAAAACAAAAATACCAGTCCTTAATAAAAAAATATATACATATTTACAAGATGCAGATATATGTGATCAAAGATGCAGTGAATCCTTGCTCTCCTTGCATCAAATGACACTGACTTGTACTGTCCCCCCCACCCATCCAGGCATCACGCTGTTACACTCTGAGCCAGACCCTCTTGCAGTTGGGAAAGACCCTGGAGTGAAACAACATGATGTCCAGTTGAAAGGGCACGAGGTAGATATTGTAGTGGTCAGTGTCAGATGAATTAGGCAGAATAATGACTCCCTGCATCTTTACTCACACACACATTCCATAAATATGGGTGTTTTTGAAAGGGATAGTAATGTTTATTATAAAGGAGTTAGCCAAGTCTTCTTTATATTAAAAGTAACACATTGTGCTATGTGTAGCAGCTTACTGGTGTGTAGTTCAAAAGTTATTAAGTGGAGAAAGATCCCCCACCCACCCCTTGTGGCCACGTCATAATGAATCTGCAGTCTGGTTTGGACAGATGCAGAGAGGGACAAACTTCAGTAAGCAAAGGGAAATCCTACCCTCCTTCATCAAGGGAGGCAGGGTTTTCCTTATACTTACTTACTGAAGTTTGTCCCTCGCTGCATCAGTCTGGACCCGGGACCAGATTGCAGATTCAGTGAGAGGTGGCCAGAAGGGGTGGGTGGGGGATATTTCTCCACTTAATAACTTTTGAACTACACACAAGTAAGCTTTATAATAAACATTACTATCCCTTTAAAGTATATGAGCTACTGTGTTAATAACAATGTATGAGCAACAGGTAATTTCTAAAAAAAAAAAACCAAAAAACAAACACCAGTCTTGTGCGTTTTTTCATCATGCACTATCATAACTGCAACAAAGCTGCCTGTGGAACATAGCGGAAGAGCCTACTAAGCCTCAACAGTAGCCAAGTAGATAACTTTGCACTCCATCAGCCATATTCAATAAGCTGAAGACAATTCTAGAGCAAACCAACTGCAGTATATTTGAAAAGGAAAATTCCTAAAGATGTAAATGCAAAGCAAGGCACTAGATACTTCTACAACACTCAAGGGGTTAAAATGCAATTTAAATAATGTGTTGGGTACCCCTCTGGAGAGCAAAGGGGACATACAAACACACTTCAAATAGGGTTTTTACATTAGGCATTTTGAATGACAGATAAGTCTCCAACACATTAGTTAACATTGTGTTAGAGACTTTAGGTGTTAAAAGCCTCATTTAAATAAATGGTTATTTTAAATTTGCTCCCCATGGTGCTCTTAGTTTGTCACAGAACTGCTCAGTGGTGTAACTAGAAGTCACCGGGCCCTGGTGGAAAAATTGCCATGGGCCCGCCCACCGACCACATTCTTCTCATTGCCCCACGTCCATCTCCTACCTGCTCTTGCGCGGTTCTGAATAATGCAGAGCGCTGGGAGATGATGTCATCTCCCAGCGCTCTGCATTACTAGAGCACCGGGAGATCAGCTGAGTTGCTGCGAGCGCGTGGCGATGGGGTCGCAGGGGGAGGCCGGGCCCCTGGAGTGACCTCCAGGGGCCCGGTCGCAGATGCAACCCCTACTGTTATGCCACTAGAACTGCTCCACTTTCTTAAGAATATCACATTCATTATACTTTCAGCTTTCCCATATATAAACATTGTTTTATGTCTGTGGTTGAGATAGGAGCAGAAATCAATCTCTCTAGGGCAGTTGTAGTCAACCCAAGGCTTTCCAGCTGTTGACAACAATTCCCTTCAACCAGTCATAGGAAAGGAGTTCCCAATTGGAAGAACAGGCAGCTGTCTAGAGACCCAAGTTGTTCAGGACACCTCACCTGTGATGAGCACACCAATATTCTGAATTATGGGTGTGGCTATGGTAAGAGAACAATCTGAATGTCCCTGCATCAGTTTTATACCACTTTACAGGCTATCATTTAAATCCTTATATGCTAGCGAGATGGGATGTAAATCTGGGTCTGCTATTGGGATTATATGAATATAGTTCTCAGTGGCTGGAAAGCCTCAGTTTGCACACCCTTGCTCATGTTCCAATCTATCCATTTAGTCAGTGAAATGATAGGAAAGAGGTTCCTGACCTGAATAGCCCTGAAATTCTGTATTCACTCTTAAATATTATAGGAAGTATCAAAACACCATTAATGTGTTGCAATATCTTTTGCAATAGCCCAAACAGATGTCATTTCATTAGGACATACCAAATAAGTACATGGTTGTTTATTTTGATGAAAAAATGTCCCAGACTAATTTTACTTTTTTTTCTCATCATGGTATGAATTCACTCAGTAGTATATACATCAACCCTTTAAGGACCAGGAGGGTGTGTATTGCATTGGGACATAATGCATTAAGCTCTTCTCTGGTCCTTAAAGGAGATCAAAAACGTCCAAATAATATATACAGTATCTTTTATATATAATATGTATAAAATTGGGGGGATGTAAGCACTTGCTTCTCAGCATAAAGTGTTCAGGCGCACAACACTTGTTTAACCCCTTAGTGCGCGAGGCCGGCACTTACCGCCCGCTGAACTTTTTTACCCCATTCAACAACTTCCTGGATGTACATGTACATCCTCTGTCACTAAGTGACAGATTCTGTGGGATGTACATGTACATCCATTGTCAGGATGGGGTTAATAAGGATTATGACAAAAAAGGCAGCACCAGAGGTACTTGTTAAAAGATTAATACAAGAAAAGATAAAGGTCCAGGGGTTGGACCAAAACATTGACACTAATAAGAATGCTTATATTCATCATGCAACAAGTCTCACTGGTGATGCCTTTTTTTTACATAGATATGAATGAATATGGTTGTTTATATAGCACCTCAAGTGTACGCAGCGCTTTACAATTTAGGGGTTTAGACAATACAGGGTTACAAGTGCTTTGCAAAGTGAAACACTGGAAATGAGGTCCCTGCCTGGAAGCTTACAGTCTAAAGGGGTAATGGGAGACATACAGAGTACATAAGTGTCAAGTGCTGAATACAGTGCAAGAGTTCTGGTTAGGATAGAGGGCATAAATAAAGTAAATAATTTATAAAGAGCCTAAGTTGTACAAAGCCAGGCCCTTCTATCATGTTTATGTTTGTTTAAGGAAGTGTAGTTTAAATCGTGACATCAAGACCATAAGAGAGACACAGTGGTGCAGGGTGGGAGGTAGAGCATTCCATAGATAAATAGCAATGAGAGAAAAAGGTTTGATACATGAGAGGGCTGTAGACACAAAAGGAGCTGGCTGATCGTAAGTCATGGGATGGGTTATAGTGGGAGATTAGAATGGAAATTTAGGAAGGGATAGAGGAGAGAAGGGTCTTAAATGAGGGAAACAAAATTTCGTAAGAGATCCAGGGTTTGATAGGCAGCCATTGGAGAGATTTGAGGAGGAGGAGGGCAGGGACAAACCTAGGTGACAGTAGGGTAATTGATGCAGAATTCTCTATGGATTGAAGAGGATGGAGTTGGGAGGCAGGAAGGATAAAGACAAGGTTACAGGAAAGGATGAGTGCTTGTGTAAGAATTTTAGCTGTGGAGGAACAGAGACAAGGACAGATTTTAACTATGTTACGCAAGAAAAAGCTTCAGGATTCGGATAGGAGATCAATAGAGGTGATGCAGGAGAGCAAGAGAGCTAACTTCTTCCACTGTACCTGGAACTACCGGTAGGAGTGTGTGTGGGGGGAGGGGTCGGCAAACCCTCTCATAGCAATAAGGGAAAGCATCCTCATTTATGTGAGAGGATTTCCAGATCCCGCCCACTCCTACCCAGGTCTGGATAGACTGGAAGCAGGGGTGTTCTATTGCTCTCCTGCATCACCTCTATTGATCTCCCAGTGAAATAGGCTGGGAGATCAGTAGCTGGGGGGCATCAGGAGGGTCCTGATGCCTCCCCATGAGGTCTGGGGTTTTTTTGTAAGCGGATGGCTGAGGAGACAGGGGGCTGCACCCTCTGTTTCCTCCTCAACCAATCAGTGTGTTCCAGCACACGCCTGACAGTATACCAGAATAACTTTGATATATAAATATACATATATATATATATATTTACAGATACACACACACACACACACACACACATATCATTTTGTGACCATAGAATCATAATGGCCTCTATGAATTTTGTCAATGTGCCTACGCTGAAGAGATAAAATTTCTGGAATTTTATATTTAAACTGCAACATGTAGACTTCATGAGCCTACTTAACCCTTTAAATACCAGAGGGATGTGCAACAGTTTGCGAAGCAAGGTGTATCACATCTTCTGTCATTAAAGGGTTAACATTACGATGTGCAGTAGGTAGAGTTTGAAGTCCCGTCCTGATAGCAACAGTCATGTGTGCCTCCATGGATATCCCATCCAAGCCTGAATGAATATATTATCTCTTGAACCAAGGAGTAAGAGACATATAGTGGCTAAAAAGATTTTCTTGCTGAGTTATTAGGAGGTATTAGTTTCCATGAAAAGGTTAAGCATTGTAATACAAAGCCTTATTTCTTCTGTCTATTTGAGTACTTTCTAATGTTTATCCTACTTTTTGGTTTAATCTTCACGTTTAACTACTAAGTAACAAAATGCTGTAAGAAAAAGTCACACTAATTTATCATTGACTATCTTTAGGTAAAATAAATCTGATAAAGTCACTGGTTGGTGTTCTTAGCTGCAGCTCAGCCTGTTGAGGTCAGGATGAGGAGAACTTGTGGAGGTCATGCTTGGTAACAAAACAATGTGGTAGATTGAGAAAACTACTTGATGGACAAATAACCCTTTCCTCATGCAATTTGTCTTGCCTTTGTTTTGAAAGAGTATTGGTTATTGGTCAAGTGATCCTGCCATTACATCAACATTGAAAACAATAAGAAATACTCTTCCACTCTCATCTCTGCAGTATCCTTGAATGAAATAAAATAAATGCGGTCATCATAGATATCTTTCCAACTTTAAAGAGTCCTACCATTTGGATTCCTCAAGGTAAGCCATTTGGTTTGAGCCAAGGCACCAGAGGGAGTATGAGATTTACCACTACTCTCTCACTGAGACAGGCTGTTCTCAGAGTCATGCTTTCTTAGTGGCTGGACTGCCTCTGTAGAATTTGAGTCAAAAATGCTCATCCATGTATAATAAATTGATAAGCTAATAAGCCATTTGTGCTGGGTTTTCTTGCTTTTTTAGTTTATCCTTTATTTGAAGAGCTGCAGTCAGAATCCTTGTCAGAATAATCATATCACATCTGTCAGAGGTGGAGTTGAGGGAGATTTTTTGAGTATAGGTGTGACTGTTGCATGTTTCAATGAAGAGGGAAAGGTTCCAGTTGAAAGCCAGGGATTAAAGATATTAATAAGGCTGGAGCAAGAGTAGATATAAGAGACCTGATGATGTGAGAGGGCATAGGATCCAGAGGGAACATATTGGGAAGTGAAGAGGATAGTAACAGAGATACTTCAGCCTCAGTAAGGAGTGATGGAGCTGAGGGTGGCTTGAGGTGAGGTAGAAATCAGGAGATAACGTGGAGTGTACAGTTTGGTGAATTAATTGTACCTTATCTTTAAAAAAGTCAGCAACGTCCTGAGGTATATTGGAAAAGGTAGAGAATTAACAGCTGAGGCTTTGAGGAGGGAATCAAAACTTTTAAAGAGGCAATGCAGGCTATATCTGCGAGTGGTAATTAGGTTAGAAAAGTACCATTGTTTAACCTGGGAGATAGCTGTGTTAAAACAAAATAGGATGAATTTGTTATGGTGGAAGCCTGCAAAGGACAGAGGAACAGGTATAGAGCATGCGTGTTGATGAAATTAGCCAGGGTCTGGGATTCAGGGGCCAGTAGTATCAAAGGTGGAGAGGTGCATGCTGATCAAAAAATGAAGTTGCTGAAGCGATATCCTTGGACAAGAGAGTCTGTGTTAGCACAGCAGAGTAAAGAGGATGCTAGGTCTGGTAGGATAAGAGGGTGTAGGTTTCTGGTGAAAGGTTTTAGGTGGGAAATGGGAATGTGAGTTAGAGAATGTGAAGGAAACAAGATGTGAACAGAGAGAGAAAAAACAGAACTAGTGAAGCCTTTAAAAAGTAGTACAGTTCTAGAACAAACCAACGGTACCATAAGTAAAAAATAAATATTTCCATTTAGTTAAATAGAGCTTTTAATCCCTTGAATGCTTTGCAATGCTCTGGAGCCCTTTCTATTATGCAAAGGGTCAAACGTATTAAAATTGATGGGAATTTATGGAATGTTTATTTTTTCCCTATAGTGCAGTTGGTATGCTCCAGAATCGTACCACTTTTATTCATAAGGCTCTCTGTTTATAAATATATGCTCCCAATACAAAGGATAAAGGAGACAAAACAACACAGCCTGGAGGAAACAATAGAGCAGTGTCTCTCAATGTTATTCCGCATGACACACCAAGGATATTCCTGTTTGATGATAGCTGAGTAGTTAGTGGATTAGTCATTTATCTACTAATACTTAACCAAGGATATCCACAAAACCTAATCTGCTGGTGTACCCATAGGGCTGGAGTTTAGAATCATGTAATGGAGAGAAGGGTTATAAAACAACGGATAAACTGCATGCTCCTCTTATCCCAATGTCTCAATGAGGTTGATGTAATAAGCCAAACTAGAGCAATTCAGGGTCAAACCTACTGGACCACCTTGTTGATGGAGACACAAATCACCATATGCACAAAGAATTAAGCATGCAATGGGAGGGGAGAAGTTTTTACACATTAACATGCATAGTTGTGGAACTTTTGGTGATGTAGTAAGGATATCCTCCCTGACACCACAACAGCAGTTCAACAATCCTGAAGTTCAAGTCACTCTTTCTGCTCCTCCCTAGTGTAGGGAGCAGAGAGGATGTGCTCAGACTTCAGCATCACAATCAACTTCCTGACACCAAGCAGGACTTCTAGCACCATTTTCTTATAGCATAAGGCTCCCATAATTCTTGAGGTTTGGCAGCCATTTTTTATTGCCCTGCATAAGAATCACTTTCTGTTATGGCAGTAAATGGGCAGCTCCATGTAGTGTTTAGAGTTCTGTGTTGCTCTGAAGAAAGTTCAGGTTTCTCACAGAAGTCCAGTGTCTTCGTCTCAGGGTTGCATGATGTCAAGTGATCCTGCCATTATATCCACATTGGAAACAATAAGAAATGCTCTTCCACTCTCATCTCTGCAGTATCCCTGAATGAAATAAAATAAATGTGGTCATCATAGATATATTTCCTACTTTAAAGAGTCCTACCACTGGATTCCTCAAGGTGAGCCATTTGGTTTGAGCCAAGGTACCAGTGGGAGTATGCAATTTGCCACTACTCTCTCACTGAGACAGGCTGTTCTCAGAGTCCTGCTTTCTTAGTGGCTGGACTGCCTTTGTAGAATTTGAGTCAAAAATGCTCATCCATGTATAATAAATTGATAAGCTAATAAGCTATTTGTGCTCGGTTTTCTTGCTTTGTTTAGTTTATCCTTGATTTGAAGAGCTGCAGTCAGAATCCTTGTCAGAATGATCATATCATATCTGTCACATGACAAACTTATGACTGGTTAAGACATTTTAGTAACTTTATATTAATGGTAGTGTCATATATGTTTAGCACTGTTTATATACCACCTTATATAACTAAAACTTATTTAGGCGTATATAAGTTTACATAAGCACTGATAATGCTTTGGCTTTTAGGATTCATGCCATTGAACATATAAAGAAAACTGATGGAAAACACACAACAGAGGTGGTTGGCCAACCAAGCTATGCAGTAGCAATATACCATAGTTATATAGCCACCTAGGTACATAATTCATGAGATTATAAACATTTTGTCTATCATATTCAACTTTGGCTAGATAGACAGTTCAGTCCATAAGTATTTGGACAGTGATGCAAGTTTTGTTGTTTTGCATATGAACTCCAGCAAATTGGATTTGAAATGGAACAATGACTAAGATGATAACGTGCAGACAGTCAGCTTTAATTTGAGGTAATTTACATCCCTATACTGAAGCATATAGAAATTACAGCTCTTTTTATATATATAGTCCCTCCATCTTAGGGTACCAAACTGGACATTTGGACAACTGGTTGCTCAGCTGTTTCTTGGCCAAGTATGTATCATTGCATCATTAGTTCATTCACAAGAGATGCTACAAAAGGTCTAGAGGTGATTATAGGTGTGACATTTGCATTTGTTGTTGTCTATCAACACGAGAAGCAAAAAAGTGTCAGTGCTAGTAAATCAGGTCATCATGAGCCTGAAATTTCTGAATAAATTGACCATAAACATAGCCAAAACTTTAGATGTCATCTCTCTCTGCTCAGCAATAGCAAAGTACCTAGCAGACCATGAAAGGGCCACTGCAGTGAATGACCAATGAATGTTTGCAATGCTTGTAATTGTGAAGAAAAACGTAATTTTAACTGTCAATCAGATCAAGAAAATTCTCCAGAATGTAGGCACAGAAGTGTCAAAGAGTACAAAAAAGAAAAGACTACAATAGTATAACTACAGAAGGTTTACCGCAAGATGCAAATCATTGTGAAGCCTTATAGAAAGGCCAAGTTACATTTTGCTAATAACTACTCATAATGTGGAAGTGGTCTGAAACAGTCTTATAGACAGATGAAGATTCATTTGTACCAGAATGATGGAAAGAGTAACATCTAGAAACAAAGTAACTCCAAATGAACCAAAGCATACTTACTCATCTGTGAAACATAGAGAGAGTGTTATAGCTTGGGCATGTATGCTTGCCACTGGAACTGGCTCACTTGTCTTTATTGATGATGTGCCTGCTGATGGTATCAAAAGGTAAATAAACATCTTAACTGCTCAGATCCAGCCAGATGCTTTGAAACCCATAGGATAGCACTTCACCTTGCAGCAGAACAATAACCCCAAAAATACTGCTTAACCAGCCAAAAGAAGAATGTTTCTCACTGGCCAAGTCAACCAATCTAACCCAAATGTAAATGGGCATGTGTTTCACTGGATGAGAAGACTGAGAGGTAACATTCCTCAAAACAAGCAGGAACTGAAGATGGCAGCAGCACAGGCCTGGCAGAGCACCACCAGGGAAGATACCCAGTGTTTTGTGATGTCTGTGGGTCACAGACCTTAGACAGTTATAAAATACAAAGGATTTACAAAACATATTAAATATGATGACTTTGTTTAAGATTATTTGTCCAATTACTTATGGTCCCCTAAAATGTAGGGACTAGGTATAAAAAGGGCTATAATGCCTATACAGTTCACAGTTTATGTATATAAATACCTTCAAATTAAATCTGGCAGTCTGCACCTTATGCATTGAAATTCACAGTGAGCTTCCAACGGTGCGTTAATGCACCAAGGCACAAAATATTCTACATGCTGATTTGATCTTCATAGTGCACTCTAATTAACTCTCATCTGGACAGTCTCATATGTACAATGCATTTTATTCCATGCATGTTTTAGTTGCCTTGAAAATACCTATGGGAAGTAGGCCTAAGAGTTATCAACAGATAGTATTTTCAGGATATCTCATGAATGGCTGGATTAATCATTCAGTCAGTTTAACTGATGAAACTGTGCTCTATCAGGGATATCCCAAAAATATACACTATAGCGTTATAGAACCAGGGGTTGGCTATTCCTGTTATATACTCTAGCAAGCAGTGCCCTCTATGTTTAGTGGGTCTGTTTTAAAAATGCTTTTTTTTAAGAAGCACTAAAGAGTAACACAAAGCCTTTTAATATAAGTATGAATAAATACTTTATATTATAAATAATATAATATATATAATATATAATATATATATATATATATATATATATATATATATATATATATATATATATTTATATATATATATTTCAAATGGCCAAAGAGAGATACTTTTGTGGCTGGTGGGAGGGACATTACCAAGATTTTTTTAGGTTACTTAATGACTTTTGACACCTGTTTGTGAAACTGAATAAATGAGAACAATACCAAAATGTTTTATTTACAAAGACTAACTTATAAACACATGTACTGTAGCTTACACAAAAATTAAAGTGAGCTTTATTGCTGTCGAATAATGTGATGGGACAGAGGGTTCTGGGTCTCAAAGAGGGACTGTCCCTCCTAATAACATATCTCCCAAGTGTCCCTATTTAGTGGAGCAGTCAGGGCCGGTTCGATCATGGGCAAGGCAACTTAGGTGCTTGCCTAGGGCCCTGCATCTTGGGGAGCCTGCTGGCACAGTCAAGCAATGTGCTTCCCTCTGTCTGGGACATAACATCAGAGGGTGCAGTTGCACCCAGGCCCAGTGTCCCTCCATCACTGCAGCTTCATGAGTCTCGGAGGAGGCCCCGGTCTTAGAGACTTCCACTTTCCTCAATAAGTAAATTACAGAATGGGAGGGGCGGGAGCAGCCTTCAATGGCCTGACTCCCCTCTCTCTGCAGACGCCATGCACACTCAGGAAAGCGGACTGACCTTCTGGGATCATTACGAGAAATAGGAGTCCTGTACATGAAAACCCATGTCACAAAAGGCAACACAGTGCATGCTGGTGTTTTATTCATCAGTTGGGGCGTCACATCCTCACTTGCATTGAGAGTCTATGTCATCAACAAGTTTGAAAGTGGCACCCTGAAAGATGAAGAAAACCATAGTATGCACAGCATACTTCTTGTATTGCAGGTTCATTCCTAGTTGAGCATCTCTGACTTTTAATATACATATGCATATTACCCTTGGGATTTGTCACCCGAAGGGTAATAGGGGGAATCCAGCATTGGACCCCTTGCTCACAGTGCTTAGGGAGATCAGCTCCACCTCACTGATGAGGCCCAACAAGGCCAAAACGTACGTCTGGGGTTGGCTGCTTCTCTTGTACAGAGATGAATTACCTGGAATTTCGTGGTTGGACTGCTGTAATGGCAGGACCAATATGATATGGTTTAGGATATTTCCTCTCTGTGAAAGGCACCAGTGGGCTAAGAGAGATTGCACCCTGGGTAGGACACCATTCCTTTAGAGCCTGCAAATTTGTATTGCAGGTTCGTTCCTAGTTGAGCATCTCTGACTTTTAATATACACTGCATCCTTGTCCCAGGGTTCTTCACATGCAGGTCCAATGTTCCTCTCAATAGTTTATCGCAAGTAGGAGTAAGACTTCTCTCTGTACCTCTCAGAGAGTCCAGAACCTCTGAAGGAGGAAGAGTGCATGCCTACCCGCTTGTCTAATGCCACTGACACCTGTAGATGACAGAGCATAAGGGAAAAAATTACCTGTTCAGGCACTTTCCTGTGGTTAGATGCAATTGAAAAGGAAGCAAGCTCCACAATGAGGACTCATCAATTTAAGGCCATGACACTCCTCAGAGATATTACTGCAATTACATATTTTTGTGAGGGTTCTCAGTGGGTTGCCGCAGAGTAGTTCCAGGTCTTGTCTGCATAGGATAAGGGGGATGCTTAAAAAAATACCAGCAGTAATATAAACAATCTTCACTCTTGCTCCCTGTTCCTTCAACCATTTTTTCAGTTCTCACTGCTACATTTGTCTCCTTTTCCCTTTGCAATGCGTTGGATACCTCTCTGGAACTCTAAGGGTTACATTGTAATGGGGTAGGAAGGTTGGCTCAGAAGGTAAGCTCAGTAGGCAGCTTTAAATTAGTCAGTGGATTTATAGGATTACTAATTGTAAACTCAGTGGTATAACTAGTATAACTGCATTTCATTTCTGAGCTTTGAATATCACTAGCATAGCTCCATTTCAGTTGTAAGCTTTGTGGAAACAACTGTGTAGCCTCACATGAGTGGTATGATCTGTGGACTTACTAGTGTATCCTCATTTCAGCTGTAAGCTCTGTGATATAATGTATAGCTCCATTTCAATTGTGAGGCCTGTGAGTATAATTTTGTACCTCCATTTCAGTTGTAATCTCTGTGGAATCAATGCGTAGGCCCATTTCAATTGTAAGTTCTGTGGTACATTTATAATAAATATAACCAGATTTGCAATGTGCTGGACTTCCAAGGGTTTAAAACATTAATTTTTGCCTTTTATTAAGTTGGTGGTAGTACCTAGGTCAAAACTGAAAGGTTTGTGTGTCTCTCTTTCCTGTCCAAGTATCTCATCTCTCCCAAGTGCCCCTCTTTAGGAGGGCCATTCCCTCTTTGACACTCAAATCCCTTTGTCCATCTTTCCCACCCTCTTTTTAGGATATCAGACTGTGTGGTATATATGAGCATACCTGGGAACTTTTTAAATGAACACACACACGCATTAAATAAGCAGTAAATTGGTGTAAATCATAATATAGAAGGGAACCCTGAGATCTGGTTCAAGACCTTGAAAGTTCCCAGGTGTGTATGTAAGTGTATCACATAGCGCCACAGCAATAAAACTCACGTTATTTTTTGTTTAAACGTGTTATTCTGTGTAAATAAAATACTTAGGGGTTGCTCTAAATAATTTATTCAGTTACAAAAGAAGATGTAACTAGATCATGAAATAACCTAAAAATTCTCAGAAATGCCCCTCCTATTTGGGCATTTGAAATGTTGGGAGGAAGTAATAATCCTATATAATAATTTGCTACAATATTTGTCAGAAGCCGTCATGCGCAGTAGAGACTGCTCGAGCGCACAGAATGCTGGGAGGTGTAGGAATGCTGGGAGCACGGAATGCTAGGAGGTGTAGGAATGCTGGGAGCATTCTGTGCTTTCGGGCAGTCTCTACAGTGCATGACTGTGTAAGCGTCAGGACGCAGAGCAGGAACGACCTCTTAACCCTCTGACTGCCAGAGGGGTACACAACGCATTGCAAAGCAATGCGTTGCAAGGCAATGCGTTGAGTACCCCTCTGGCACTCAGAGGGTTAACATTACCCAGACCTTGGTTTGTGTACACGGGCTTTTACACTAGTACTTAATATTTGGTTACCTCTCGCAAATTAAAGGATACTTCCCAAGTGTCCATCTTTAGGAGTGACAGTCCCTCTTTCCCACCCTGGTGTCCCTCATTTTAGGAGATCAGACTGTGTGGTGTGTATATAAATGTATAACATTGCCCGCAGTAATGACACTCACATTAATATTTGTTTAAACTTTAGTATATGTGTGTATAAATTACTCTTGGTAAATAAAATAATTTGGTCTTGTTCTAAATAATGTATTCATTTACACAAAGAAGTGTCAACAGATCATGAAATAACCTAAACATTTTCTGTAATGCCCCACCCAGCAGCCACGACTCCAGCAGGAAAAATTGTCCCTCTTTGGTCGTTTGAAATGTTGGGAGGTATGTATGTTTAAGGGGTTGAATTAACTGAAGTTCTAAAATATTTGCTTTTCATTAGGTTTAAATGGATTTTTACTAAATTGTTTTCAGAATTAATGTTCGATTTTTTTAAAAGTCCAATTGAAATCAATAAAGTTTTCAGAACTTTCATTATAATCCTACAGGGAAGTTGGTTTGGTGCGTTTAGGAACATGACCCTAATAGCTTCCATAAGAGTTGTTTTGGTCTGTTTAATTAGTCATAGCTGTCACTAGGGGGCAGTGTTGCCTGTGAAAGCACAGAATGAGGCGAGCTCCCTGCACTGAACTCAACCAGCAGAATCCTAGACTCCTAGTAGGAACTACTGTTAACTAATAGAGGCGTCAGTCAGCATATCGGTTCCGACTGCTCACTGGATTTAAAGTTGTGCAACGAGGAATAAGAGATCCCTGTCTGTCTAAATGCCTTACTGAACGTGTCTAAGACCAACTGGACTCTGATCTCTAATACTAGAAACTGTACCTCCCTGAAGGAAGAGAGAGGCTGGGTCCTGCACTCCTCCAGGCAGGTGGAGCTGTGCCTCCTGTCACACTGACCTCTGCTTGCAAACAGGAGCTGAGCCATTGAATTTGGCACATGCATGCAGCCCTCAGGAGCTTCTGTAACCTGTGAACAACTTAGGATCCATACGCTGCTAGTGCCAAGGTAAGTATGGCAGCTCCGGACCCAAGTAAGTGCTGCTGTTTGCCCCTTCACAGGATGTTGACTTGCTGCTATAGGGCACTATTATTATAAAACAATGTCAGATTGGGTACTTTTGACTTTTTACCTAGGTATTAATGGGAATAACAGGAATTGGTAATTGACTCAGATTAAAATAAGGGGGACCAGTCTGTGGCTCTTGAGCTACTGTTGGACTATAACTCCCAACGTCCTTAGCTAGCCACTGACCTGCTGAGCATGATGGGAACTGCAGTCCAACAGCAGCTGATGATTCACAGATCCCTCCAGCAAACTGACTATGCTGTGTCTGACCTATGCAGCCCTTTAAGACCAGAGGTGAGTTGTCCACCCCACTGGTCCTTAAAAGGTCAATAATTTACTTACTTGGGTTACTGCCACAAAAATATGTGCAGTGGAAAATCACTACGTATTTGCTGTTTTTCCCCTTTAAAATTGGTTTAAAGTTGTATTTTTTTCATACACTTATGGCACTGAAAGAGTTAAGTATGCAATTGTTGACATTTCTTTTAACACAGGTGACTGAGAGCTCTCACAGCATGGCCCTAACTACCATTTGTTTCAATCTGTTATCCCACTCTTTCCCATGTACAGGGTGACTGATGAAGGTCTAAAGATAATTGATGATGATGACAGTAACAGTTAACCCTTTGAGTGCGCATGCGTGCCACTCTTGCACCCAAAGGGTTAATGTAAGGTTTGGTTTACAACCTAAGAAATGCTAACAACTAATTTGTAATTTGGGGTTGTAGGGGAAATTGTGTTCTTATTTAAGAAGTTTAACTACAGGTTTCTTAAAGGGGCAGGAAACAGGATATTAATGCTTGGTCTATATATTGTTTTGCAACCTCTTAAAATAGATTAGAACCATTCTATTAAAGGACTGGGGGGCTTAGAGGGTTAAAATAAAATAGCACTTTTAACTCCTAGGTTACCAGAGATGTCCAGTACATTGCTTTGCAATGCATTGGAGACCTAACCTTCAAATAAAGGAACAGTGTGTGTGAGTAACAGGTGAACCATATACAGTAGTGATCTGGTGGGGACTTTAAAGCCACCATAACAATAAAATATCTTGATTTTCCAACATATGTGAAGCTTGTATATATTATAGGGCATGGATATTGTAAATGAGTGTGTTTTTTTTTCAGTTGATCTGGATATGGTTTTTATTTTCCTTTCTCCCGTTGTACTTGGCACACACAATACAGAACAAAATCTCTTAAGATGGATCAGTTTTCTTTGCTGCCAAATTCTAACTGTGTATAAGATTTCAGAGTGCACTGAAATGTGATGGCATTGGGCTGTGTAGAAAAATAATCCTATTAGATAGGGGGAATTCTCTGCCCCCAGTATAACGGCAAAATGGAGCTATTCTAAGGCAAACAAACTGCTCCATAGGGGAGAAATAAAACTACCCATTCATTTAACTCTTTGAGTGCCAGAGAGGTAACCAACTCATTGCAAAAAATGCATTGGATTCCTCTCTGGCTTTCAAAGTGTTTAAAAGAGTTGGTTGGCACCAGAATTTCACAATTATTACATAAAATATTGGTGTCCATAAGGTTATTTACTAAGGATATATGGTGCAGTTTGGGGGCAAAATACATTTTACATGGGGAACAAATACAATTCTCCATTGATTTAAATGAGGTGTTTAACCTCTTCAGTTCTAGAGAGTCTGCCAATACACTGTCAAGCATGGGAAGTTTTCTTGCTTACCTGTGGTGCAGTTTGCCCCAGAACAGAATCACTTTCCCTTAGGACATAAACCCCACTGTTTTAACCCTTTGAGTGCCTGAGAGGTATCTAACACATTGCAAAGGATACCTCTCTGGCACTCAAAGGATTAAAAGGTTTCAGGGCAAGACATATATAATGTGACAAAGACATTAAAATGAATGAGCACAGGCAGGGAAGGGCTAGTTAACCTCTTCACTGCTGATGTTCTCTTTGCAAAACAATGAGAGTGATGTAGTAATAACTGGAACATTTCTGGGGTAAACCACAGGTACCATAGAGGACAGATAAGTGTCCAGTTATTTAAATGGGTAATTTAACCTTCTTGAATGCTAGAGAGGTTTTCAGTGCATTGGAAACCTCTTTAGCATTCACAGGGTTAAAATTTACATTTAAACCAGTGGGCATTTGCAGAATTATTTACCCCCAAGGTGCAGTTGGTTTGATCCAAAATGACTCCACTTGTTTGTAAATCAGCCTCATAATTGTTTGCATAACCTTCTGGCACTTGAAGGGTAGGTTTGTGACAGCTGTCAGATTGGAATAAAGTGTACTCCATCTGGTTTTGTGAGCAACCAGATGAAAAGGATTTAAGGTCACAGCTTCTGAACTGACCACAAAATCAAATCTAAAAAGCCTTTCGGACTGTAGTGCATTTGTGTGGTAAAGATAATAGGGACATGTAGCTGATTTGTATTCTGAATCTTTACAGTAAACTTTCTTAACCTTTTGCTTTTAGTTCTCTTTCATAATTTAAATCCTTTGAGTGTAAAAGATTTGAGAAAGCTGAGGACACAAAACTAAAGGTTAACCCCTTGCTTGCTAGATAAGTCTCCAATGTGTTGCTTCACAATGCGTTGGAGATCTCCCTAGCACCCAAGGGGTTAAAATAGAACTGGTAAACATACCACATGTCCTTTAACAATGCGTTGCGTACCCCCTCTGGCGATGAAAGGGTTAACCTTTTGAGTGCCTTGGGAGTTTACAGTGTCTTCAAAGCATTGTGGTTCTTTAGAGCACAGTATTCTATTAACCTCTCCATGTGCAGTGCATTTCTTCACAATATATTTCTCACTTCCCTGTTCTGGAAGGGGTTAATACAGTTTCTTGTCACATGTTTTAAACAAGCACGTAGACAGCCTATTATAACTGTTCTGTCTTCTGTCATTTTTGTGAAGTTGCCGTGGGGAGTTTCTAAATAAGTACTATGTCCGTTTATAATATAGGTTGGGTAAATCTATTCTTCTGATATTAGGACTGTAACTTTCTCTCTCTCTTCTAGGAATGGCTGAATTATTGGAGTATTGTTGATCTTTGATTTAGTTCTGGTGGCATTCTTTCTGTCTCCTTTTTCTGGAGGATGAATAGACGTTGCTATGGAGGCAGAAAGTGAGGTGGAGTTTTGTAGCAATGATGTCAAGGTTATTCCATTGTGGAGGAGGTCAAACCCCCATCTTCAGCAAAAAGAGGGACCCTACTATAGCCGTAATTACAGACCCAGACCACAGTCTTATCAGAGTCCAACTGGATTGCTTGTCACAGACTTCCCAGTGGAGGACAAACACTGTTTTACATTGACTCAGCCTGCAGAAAGGATTACAACTTCTCCAGAAAGCAGAGTTCCTCAGCAAGGTGGGGCATTCTTTCACAGACCCAATGGCAGAATACTACCGTCATCATCATCATTGTCATCTCTGGAATACAAAGCAGTTGCCCCAAGCCACAGTCACTCATCTCAGGTTCTAAAAGTATTTTCAAGTAATTCAGTTGGTTTCACAGCCAATGGAAACCTTCCCTCAACAAATCAAAAACCAGTGCTTTCAAGTAGAACATCCAGTAATATTACTTTGACACCGGACAAAGAACAGATTGTTTTTGGATCCAATCCTTGTTTTCCAACAAATGGAATGGTGACTTCTAATAACAGCTGTCAGATACAGGACAGAGATTTATACCGTTCAGAATCCTTACCATGTTCTCCAAAATCTGCTTCTGATGAAAAACAAGTTCTCCAAAGAATCCCTTCCAATCCATGTTCCTTGACTGAGAAGCAGTCTGTAATTTTGAGCACCAACAGTGCTTCTGCTCTTAAAAAGGGAATGCAGCAAATTATTCCTAAAGGACTGGCATCGGAAATGAAAGTGACTAACAAAACTAGTGTCCAAAATAGTCAAAATATGGAACCCAACAAAAGACTTCTGAAAACTCGCAGTATGGTGGAGACCGGTAGAGCTCCTTTGGTAGTGGTTCATGAGGATGGGGATACAGAGGCTGATACAGACAGCCCAGGAGCACTTAGGAGAGGGCTTAGGTCAACCTCTTACCGAAGAGCAGTAGTCAGTGGCATTGATTTTAACCAACCGGCAGAGAGAAAGAAGAGCAACAGAATGTCTCAACCAGTCCTTAAAGCAGTTGTAGAGGACAAAGAGAAATTCTCTAGCTTGGGCAGGATAAAGGTAAGGAGCATTACCTCTGGTGAGGTTACATAATTGAACATGTGGTAGAAACTGGAAGCCAAATGTAAAATATATGCAGGATTTCAGGAACACATGTAAAATATTAGTTGTATATTTTTTTGTAACACATTAAGGACTGTATGCACAAAGATATATTTGAGCAATTCTGGGGTAACCCTACTTCCCCACAGGGGACAAATGATAATTACTATTAAGTTAAATGGGGTTTTAACACCTTGAATGCTTGAGATGTCTCTTATGTATTGCTTTGTAATGTGTTGGAGACCACTCTAGCACTCAAAGGGTTAAAAGTGATACTTAACTCAATGGGAAGTACTGTTTCTTCTGCATGGTGTGCTTGCTGTAGAAATGCTCCTCTATTTTCCTTTTGTACTTCTGGTATTTGTTTGGATTTGTGGACAGATCATGGGTGTTTGCAGACATGATTCTTCTAATGTTTTCATGTAACCTGTTGCATTGCTTTGTAACATAATGAAAATGTTTCTACCACTCAACGGTTTATTGTTCTCAAATTTAGTGGCACACACTTTCATTAATAAATTGATTAAATACACAGTGTCTGTGTGTGTGTGCATGTATATTTATATATATATATATATATATATATATATATATCACCACCTAAAGTACACACACATTTTTTGTGTCAAAAAACACTGTATGTGTATACGCAAACCACACTATACTTTTCTTCTATACTGTTATACTATCAAGATGCTAATATGTGCTAATGAATTAACTCTTTGAATGCATTGCGTACCCCTCTGGCACTCAAGGGGTTAATCCTAGGACAGGGGGAGTCCAGTTAGGGACTTCTACAACCATGCTTTGGATAATGGAAGTTGCGGTCTCCCAACGGCTGAAGGTCCGTATATGGACTACCCCTGTCCTAGGATATCTGAGAAAGCCCCAATACTGTGTAGTTTGTTGGAGACCTGTAGCACTAAAGTATATCCTGTATAATAATTGGCTAGGATGTTTGTCAGAAGCCATCATGAGCAATAGAGACTGCGCAAGTTCAGGCAGTCTCTACCGAGCATGAATCGGCCGCTTAATCTCTTGAGTGCCAGAGCCGGAGTACGCAACGCATTTCAAAGCAATGCGTTGTGTATCCCTCTGGCACTCAAGGGTTAACATTTCCCGGACCTTGGCCCGTGTACACGAGCTTTTACACTAGTATATATAAATATATGTATACTTTTACAGTGACTTTTTCTTTTTAGGAGAGAGTGTTATGCTTAAAAAAAGAAGTTGCTTTTATATGAAATGACATTGTAAAATTCACATATAGACTTAACCCTTTGAGTTCCAAAGGGTTAAATGTTTTCATATGGTGATAGAACTTGAGAAATAGGAAATTATTTGTGCTGTGATTTAACTGCTTGGAGGAGGGTGCTGGATGTAACCTGCACGCCTTTCATTCTGATTGGATACTGGCAGAGTCCTGAGGATGTTACATAGCTTTACTGTTGCAACATGCTCTGTTCAAATAATAATCATAATAATATTTTTAACACATGACAGATGTTTCCTTTCTGACTTCATCTTGGAAAAGAAAGCAAAAACAGAAAAGACCTACAAGCATAGACCACCAAAATACAATTTTGTGAAGCAAAGCATTGCATACCTCTGTGGTCTTCAAGAGGTTAATAAAGATTTCTGTCTTCTATAATAATATAACTGCCTTTGCTCTTATGTATTTATTATTCACTGGGCCATATGCATAAATACGTAATGGAGCAATTCTGGGACAAACAGAGTGAGATAAAAATATACCAGGTTCCCATTTATATAAATAGGGTTTTTAACCGCTTGAATTCTTGAGAGGTGTCTAGCAAATTTCAAAGCATTTAAGGAGTTAAAAGCCTCATTCAATATAATGTTTTATTGGTCCTGTAACCCTTTGAGTGCCAGAGTGGCACGCAACGTATTGCAATGTGTTGCGTACCACTCTGGCACTCAAAGGGTTAAGGTACAGCTGGTTTAAGAATTGTCACACTTTGCTGGGAGAAGCTGGGAATTGTCCAACTAACCTGCTGAAAAACATCAAGATGAGGAAACCTTTACATATAATATTGTAAATATATATATATTGGATTTAGTATATTTGGAAGCATGTATATCTCTTTAAGACTGTTAACATTAGCAAGTTGATTTGGGCTGCAGTCTAGCTTTGTTTATATTGCCAGTTTACTTACCTACCATGTTTTTCATTTCACTGGTGAGCCTGTCAGGGTTAGGGTGTGCAGTCATGGCTGATGGTCTCCCCATGTCAGCTTTAACCATATATAATGTCCAAGGGACTTAGCCATTCAGTAGAATTTGCAGTGAGCACAGGGCCGGATTTACATCACAGGAACCTGTAGGCACAGACATCTGAAGCGCCCCACCCCCCAAAAAAAAAAAAAAAAAATAGAAATGGTGTTGTCCAAGAATCGTGTTACTTGCAACATATGTATAGAGAAAGTTGCTAAAAATAAAGACAATTTTAATGATCTCCAGGTCTTTGTTAACACAAATTAAATATTAAAGCATAAGACTGGGTGAATAAGTTGTCTCCTGGCTCGTTAGCCTCAATGCTTTTTTTACAGCCTTGCATATACAGTTTTACCTAGCCTTTTGTACATAATCACATGTATTCAAGCAGTTAGGACCCTGGGCAGCTCTTGTGGTTTAATTTCATCTAATTCAGGGTGTGGACATGGATGCAGAACATGGGCGTCCGGAGGGAGCAACTGCCCCCCCCCTACAATTAACCCCCTCCATATAAACAAAGGGGCTGGATCGGCTAGCCTGGGGGTCATATTATGGCTTAGCCCCCCCCCCCCCGGAAAAACTTATACGGACACCCCTGCGCAGAAGTCAGAGTGAAATAGTTACTGGTCGCTATTACATAAATTTATTCTTTTTCTGGCTGCACTGACTGACTATTCATACGACGCCTGGCCCCAGCTATCTCCCTCATTCTAAGTTTTGTTATTTAAATTGATTAATTTATGCCTCTCCCCTCTTTGAATTAACCCCTTAAGGACCTTTGACGTACCAGGACCGTCACGGTCCTTGAACTACTCAAGGACCGATGACGGTCATGGTACGTCACGTACTTTTTACTTACAGCGCTCTACCGGTAGCGCTGTAAGTAAAAATAGGGCCTGAAATAGACCGCTCCAAGATCGGAGCGATCTCTTTTAAGCCCCATAATGACGCGCCGATACACGTGACAGGTCACGTGTACCTACGCGTCCAAGTGCGCCTATGCAGTCATTATGGGACGGAAATGTCCCATGACCGCCGGTCCTTAAGGGGTTAAAATTATATGCAAAAAGAGAGAGAGCCAGCACTGGTATATATAAACAACTCCTAAGTAAAACCACTAAATAAATGTGGTGCACTCCAAGACCCAAGTAACTTAAACCAATACAAAAACATGGAGGAAGGTTAAAGAGAGACCATTCCTCCATATATTCGTGTTTTTATATGTTTTTAATTTCAACCACTTATGTATTTTTGCTTACCAATAACATCATTTTGTATGTTTGTATACTCCGGTATAGTCAGAGTGCCTCATTTGTAGAGACCCACTATATGTAGGAGTGGCCTCTACCTCCTCCTCCATGTTTTTGTATTGCTTGCTCTTTAAATAAAAAAAACGTATTTATTTATTTATTTTTTGTGCCGTGGCCTGTGGGATACCGGTACCTTGTGACAGGAGGATGAGGGGAGGAGACAACCATCACCACCACAGTGGTTTTTATTCTTCTCATGCAGACGGACGTGCGTGTCGTCACCGCTGCGTGAGTAAGAGTCCGACCAAGACGGCTCTGAGCAGCTCATCACTCACAGGCACAGCTCTGGAATCAGAAGTCGCTACACGCATGTGCGGGCGTCTCATGGTCCGTCACTCCCTGTCACTGCAGGTCAATGTTACTTGCCCCACGCTCATCATGTGAGCCTTAGTGAGTGACGGTGAGATGCCTGTCAATCAACATACATCTCTTAAGGCTTAAGAGTGCTGGCTGTCTGGCTGATGCATCATATAAGGCTGAAAAAAAAAAACTATCCCATTGACAGGCACCCCTCTGTGGGGTGTGCCTGTAGGCAGATGCCTACTCTGCCTTATTACAAATCCGGCCCTGAGTGAGCATCACACCCTTGTGTGAACAATGTGCATGGTGGACCTATAGGTACTGCGCAGATCGAGCTTGCTGCAACTTGACTGAATTCTGCCTAGAATGCAGGAAAGTTGCTGCAGGCTGTCACGCTAGGCAAAAATAGCCACTGTGAGCCTCCACACATAAAGTCCACTGTTTTAATGTTATGACTATTAGTATAGTTTTAAAAGTTCTGCTGTAATGTCACTATTGTAAGCATGGCTTAAGTACTGGAAATATGTATGTGTATATAAATTCTCCATTATTTATCATGTCACCTGAGTTCTCTGGCATTATAATCCCTAGTAGTTCTACTGAACTGGCAACATTGCATTGTATTTTGAAGACAAGAAGCTATTTTACATTAGTCATAATTGCAAATCATAAATCAGTTCATGAAAAGCACTGTAGGCAATTGGTAGCTCAGTGATTAACAAACCAGTTTTCAAGAGTTGTTTGCCCAGTTTGGGAACTGTGTATGTTAAGTTGCAGTCAGAAAATATCAATAGACCAGGCATGTCAATCTCAAGTATAGCTGAGAGCTGTATCCTCAACATTTCCCTTTAGGGCAGGCATAGGAAAAAGACTCTGGTAAGGGAAGAGTAGAAGCAATGGGTGAGGAATGGTGCAGGGTGTCAAGGGAGAGAGGAATGGAAAGAGATGATTAGAAAGAGGTGAAAAGCTAGAAGGGGCAGAGAAATAATGGGAAGTAGTTAAAGAGAGAGAGGGGGTAGGGAGAGTGGCAGAGACAATAGAATATAATTTTTCCCACTCATCCCCATAGCAGGATTTAAATTTCAGGCGCTATTGGTCAAGAAATCCTTTGCACCTAAAGCTCTTAGCTTGGCTCCAGCCTAAATTTTCCTGTTATCTGACATGGAATCAAACAGAAATAAAGGTCTGAAACTGGCCAGTATAGTCAGTTTTTATATACACTGTTTTTGTATTTGGCTTTGCCTTTTAATTGACCAACTTCAACAAAAAACCTCTGTAGTTTTGCAAATGTGGAACTTTATGAAAAATTACTAAGTTGGTCCCTTAATAGGTATCACCAATTTTGACAGACTTTATTCTATTTAGAATCAATATTTCTACAGTTTGACTTTATATACATTGGATATTACAGGAATATATAAACTGCTGAAAATGTGTCATAAACCAGGGTCTGATATCTGATACAGTAGCACTGAGAATGTGTTGGCCACCCCAACATCTCAGTTTGGTTGGTGTGGTCAGCAAGGCTGACATGTTCTTCATAATGTGTCACCATAACTGTATACTAAAACTGGCAATCCAGCCCTCATTTTAATCCAGAATAAAATGGGCATTCCTGTGTGGCAGTGCCTACATTTTGTATGCTATTTTTTTGTATTTAAGTACAGCACTTATTATTTATTACAATGTTGTAATAGTATGGAGTTGCAGCAGTGTTTACATTTATAACTTTACACTTCTAATGAAACCAAGTTTATTCTTCTAAAACTCTTCCAATAATTATCTTTAAAGTAAGTACTTGGCCTCACTGAACACTATCACAGGAAACCTAAAATTAGAATCCCGTGCAGGGATTAGTGCAGTTCAAGGAACATCAGTTTATGTTACTTTGAAGGGTTTACATTTTGTGCCGATTTGTGTTGATGTAAGAAGGAAGTCTAAAATCTTTTGGAAGTCCTTACAAAATGAGGCACATCTACAATAGTTTAGTAATGGGTTTCAAATTAATTTTATTGTGCAAGAAGTAAAATAAAAAATAAAAACAGAAATTTAGGACCCTTTCCCTTCCCCAGCAAGATTACACCTTTAAGGTCAGCAACAAGATTCTTACTCAACTCATTACTATTTCTTTATTTGAGATTTGGAATCATATTTGCAATATTGTGCTCAAGTCTCTAAAACTCAGCACAAATAATTTGTGTCGGTGAGATTCTAGTACCTATTCACTAGGGTGTTATGTGCTAAGAGACTCTACCTGTGTTGAACCCTCCAGATACCTGCAATTTCAATGTATTGTATCTGCCCCATTGTCTCAGAAAAATTATGTTACTACTAGTTTTAAAACCCGTGTACACGGGCCAACACTGGTGATGCTGCAGTCATGCGCAGTACTGACTGCTGGAACATGCCGTGACTGATACGGAGCGGGGCGTCTGAATTCAGACCGTGGTCCTCTCTGCGCACCTCTCTGGGACCAGTTTGTCCCAGGAAGGTGTGCAGAGAGGACACCGGTCTGAATTCAGAGCGCCCCTCTCCGTATCAGCCGTGGCGTGAGCAGTCTCTACTGCGCATGACTGCAACGCACGCATCCGTCTGTACTGTGCATGACGGCTTCTGACAAACATCGTTAGCAATTTTTTATATAGGATAGGTGGTAAATATTTTTTTTTCAAGCCTAATACATAGTAACATCAGTGATGATAATTCAGCCCTTACCATATCACCAGCTGATCCAGAGGAAGGAAAAACCCTATTGAATCCATTACCAATTAACACCCGTGGGTGAAAAGTTTACTTCCTGACTCCAAAGGCAGTTGGATATTTCCTATCTGTTTTGAAATAACTGTCATAATTTACAGTATAGTTCTGTGCGATAAATGTATTCAATCATTTTCTTTTTTAAAAAGTACAATATATACATACACAGTATGCCTAGGCAAATATTGCACACACATTCTGCCTTTACTGTAAAAATCCCTGTGTTTATTCAGAATCGCCTTTTTGCTCAGCTGCTTGAATAAATATTTTCTCATTGAGTTCTTTATATTGGTTTCACATATATTTGTGAATGGTAATCATATCAAATGGTATCCATACCACCTCTTTTCTCTAATGTAAACATACCCAGTTTGGCTAGTATCTCTTTATAACTCAGATCCTGCCATTCTCTCAATATGTTTGTTGCATGTCTCTGTACTATATCCAGTTCAATAATGTATTTTTTTTAAGAAAGGCCTTACCAAAGATTTATATAGAGGTAGAATAATATTCTTACACATGATAGTACCTTTTTGTGGCTCTTGCAATGGCTGAGTGACACTGCACACTGCTGTGAAGTCTGTTGTCTATCAGTACTCTTATATCTTTCTCTAACAATAATTGCTATTTATAGTATATGTAACATGTTTGTTTCTGCAGCTCAAATACATTACCTTACATTTAGCTCTATTAAACCTCAAATGCCACTCATCCATGCAGTGTATACAAATCTTTCTGCAGAGAAAAAGCATACTGCTCTGTATATATTTCCTTACACAGCTTTGTTATCAGCAAAGATTGAGACATTATTTTCAATGGCCAATCCCAGGTCATTAATAAACAACTTGAAAAGCATTGGGTCCAGGACTGAACACTGTTCCTCCCCACTGACAACGTTATACCAACTTGGAAATGTTCCATTTACAACAACTCTGCCATCTATATTTTAACCAGATTTATATTGATTCATAAATGGCGCCTCCCAAACTGAAGCCTTTTAATTTACGCTTTTTGTAAGATTTGGTATTAAAGGCTTATGCAAAATCCATATGTGCTACATCGACAATAAGTTGTCCAAGTCACTACTTACCCTTTTGTAGAATTCAAGTAAATTAGGTTGACATGATCTATTCTTCATACTAATAATGTTGTGGTCATTACATATTCTTGAATACTGTTGGTTAGTGATCGGTCTAATAAATTAACCACTATGGAAGTCAACTCAAAGATCTATAATTCCCAGTTTAGATCTTTTTTTTTTTTAGATCTCTATTTTAGAAAAATTGTACTACATCTACTTCCTTCCAATCACAGAGCATTATGCCCAAGAGTGAATCAGTAAATATTAAGTACGATGGTCTTGCTATTACTGAACTAAGCTCCTTATTAGGGATGGATGAATGTTTTCACCTCAAAAGTGAAACAGAAGTGGCAACTTTTAACAAATAGTGCAGTTTTTTCACCTAGCTCATGACATTGAAATTAGTTTCACCCCACCATGTGGCAAGTGCCCCTTATTTTGGCCCAGGCATAGTATAAAAGGGGTGTCAGGTTCCCACAGCATGCCATTCTGTGTTTGTGAGAGGAAGTGAAAGCAGTACATTTTTTAGCTAGAGAAGACAGGCTAATAAAGTGGAGTTGAAGTTTCGTTTAGGGAGTCTTGTAGGCAGGAAATCTGTGGTCTGTATTAGGGGAGTCTGGGGGACTCTAGGGGATAGGAAGCGAAAAAGGAGGTTGACCCCAAAATTAGGTGTGACAGATTGGGAACACACATACAAAAATGTGAGAAGCTCTGACTACAAACATAAAGCACAGTGGAGGAGGAGGAGGAGAAATTTCCACTTACATATTTGATTAATACCGCCCAAAAGGGTTGTCAAGTTCCAAAAAAACACACACTGTAGATGAGTAATGTTCAACAAACATACAAGGGCTAGGGGGAGGGTGAAAGGATTGCGCTCATTATGAGTTAAGTGGTAGTCCAAAAACTGACTGCAGCCATGGTTGCTGCAGCAAGTGCAATAAATGATGGTGATCCCTCTCATCTGAGGAGTATGCTGTTTGTCAAAGTCCCACCAAAAGTTCCACCAGCACGAGTACTATTAATAAACCCTCTAGAAACACAAGCGACGACCATGAAGAGCTGTGTTCCAATGTTGATGGCATAGTGCAAGAAGATGTAGGAGCTCAACCAACTGCACAAAAACACCAGTCCTGAAAGAAGCAGCAAAGTGAAAATCTCTCAAAGGGGAATCGTAAAAAGAAAGTGTCTGAGGACTCTAAAAGCAAGATTATAAAATTATTGGGGAATAAACGGCCCATGATTCTGTGGATGACCTAATTACTGTTGATGTTGATTTAGAATATATCTGTCCATCACCCTCCTCTTCTTCAGCTACAGATAAAGAGACTGAGAAAAGTGAGAGAGATGCTGACATGACCAGAATGTTGGCTGAAAGGCAAAGGCTCAATCTTCCACCAATGAAAAGGATCAACTCCTGTCAGTCATCATCAGCATTGTCACCGGTGCTTCCAAGTATCAGACACACACACATACACGTAGTGTTGAGTAACTAGCAACAACATTGGTTATCAACCTCCACAACCTTAACCATGATGAGTGCTTCTGCTGCTGTTAGAAGTGCAGCACCTGTGATACCTAGTAGTAGTACAATTTCAGCAACATCTAACACCAGTAGTAGTAGTAGTAGTAGTAGTAGTAGTAGCCGCCCATCAGAAACCCCACAGTCTATGAAGTCCACGGTATGGAGATAATTTACTCACAATCCAAAAGCTAAGCATGTTGCTATCTGTTATCTGTGTAAGAAGCACATGAGCAGGGTGAAAGCAGGCTCACACCTAGGCACCTGCTCAATGAGATCCTACCTGAAGCACAGCCACAGCTCTGAATGGAGAGACACCATCATCATCTCAGAGATGCTACAACTAGCATCTTCATAAGATCTCCTAAAGGTTCCTGGGGCACTGGGGTACATAATAGAAGTTCTATTGATTGTGCCAGAGAGGATGCCAAGATTTTATGCTCCTTCTGCAGATGATTATGACTGAGTTTGTTTTTGGAGATGACAAGATTCATAGAGTACCCACACATACCGCCTCCCCAAGTCCTGCACTTTTGGGTGCTGGTGGTGGATATTTGACTAGCCATTGATCCTGCACAGGGGCATGCTGCCCTTTTCTTTTGTTGAAAACGGAGGCTTTAAAGAACTGATATCATGTGTTGCACCCTGCTGGAATACTCTAAGCCGCAGTTATTTTTCAAGGATGATTGTGCCAGTGTTACATAAGCAAGAAGTTGGTGTTGTGTGCAAAGGACAAAGGCACTTGGCCTGCTAACAATTTTTTCAAGGCATATGTTGCTGTAGGACTCACAACTTTTTACTCTCAGAATTTATTCCTCCACTTTAGCCCTCAGAAGATGTAATATTACAGCAGGAAAACGTAGAAAACATAGGCGAAAAATGGCTGAGCTCACATTCACATGCTCACACTCATTGATGGAGAGTTGTGTAACGCAGTGCTTTGCAATGCGTTGCACACCTCTTAGGAGCTGAAAAGGCTAAGCACTGAAAATTCAAGAAGCCAGTCATTGTTTCATTAACCACACTGGCAAAGCCGTGCCAGTATTGCTAATATATGTGTGTGTGTGTGTGTGTGTGATCTTCTCCCAGTCTAAAATCCTTAAAAATAACAGATTTTTTCTATGTGTAAAAACAATGTGAGTGCATATACATTTTCAGTATGTATGTTTGTGTGTATATAAAATATTTTTATATTTGTGTAAATATGTAGCTCTTACTGTAAAAAAGAGCTCTCCAGGGCATAATTGAAAATGAGAGAAATCTTGATGTATTCTTCCTGGTAAAAGGTTTTCTAAATTAATATATAGATAGAGCGATAGGTAGAGAGGGAGACTGATCAAAGGAACAAACTGCACTCACAAGTCTTTCAGCATCTTTTGTTCACCTACAAGACCTGTGAGTGTGGTTTGTTTCCTTGAGCTGTCTACATGTTCCTGAGGCTGGCACCCAGGCAAGTTTTCAGTGGATTCTAAGTGAGTGCTCTACCACACAAACTTTGAATGATTATATAAACAAGGCGTTAAGGGATTTAATTTTTGAATATAGTGGTCTGATTATGAATAACTGAAGGGTAATTGTGCAGTAAACTTGATTGCCAAAATGATTTGTGTGTGCGCGCGTTATATTTATACTATTGATTCATTTGTAGCGGCACCATAACTTGGATACACTGTAGTGTGAGTCACTCACCATTTGTTTACGAAGACCCGGTGCAATGGAAAAGGATGAGCTGATTCATCTGTAACTTGTACATTTAAAGAGAATCCGTTGCACTCTGAATTCTTCGTTAAAAGCACTTATCTTTATTCAAAAATGGAACAGAATGGTGCTCACTTATAGACTAACTTCACACATAACAAGTTAGTTCCTTTATGCAATAGACTCTAACAGTTACTATTCAAAGGAGCCAATCCATCATCCACATTAATTAAGCAATTATCTCCGTAGCTTTATATCACAGTAAACAATTCACTCTTTACTCACGACATGATAACATATATTTTTTAATAGGCAACGTATTGAACTCCTCCGAACATATCCGTTCATCCAAACGTATTTCTAAGTCACTGTCACAAAGGATACAACATCACAACAAGAAAACAACATTAAAAAAGGAAAAAAAAATACTCCAATAATATAATAGTATAAAATACAATATCATGTATTTCACACAGTCTTCTGTATGAATATGTGATTCATTCTATGAACTGACTCTCACATAAGAAATTGCAATTAATACCTCAAAATTACAAAAAAAACAAAGGCAACAACATTCTAAGTATCCCACAAGTATATTGTGAGGCATATACCCAACAATACATGAGCTCCAGGCATGAATCGAGGGGCAATTAAATCCGATCATATCTATAACCTGTTAAAGGTATTCATATACCACATGGAAGGTACATCATCAGATCCATATATACAACCCATATATATAGTGCCCCATGAATCATTAAGGGAAAATATATATATGGAATTATACCTATGGGAGGATTACTACCAATGAGGCAGAATGGAGATGATCCTTTCTATGTCTAGTCCCAGGACACTAGTAACACACTATACACAATAAGCAACATCATATTCTTTATTTAGCCCACTGGGCACTCTTGTTGCTAAGGTAAATATCCAGTATACTTCTCGATAGTAGGGTTGCACCGATACCGATACTGGTATCGGTATCGGTGCCGATACCAGCATTTGCGCGAGTACTTGTACTCGCGCAAATGCGGCCGATGCCAGCACCGATACCCTGTGTCAGGGTCGGTGCTGCAGTGAGGGAACCGGGGAGCTGCTCACAATGCTCCCCGGTTGCCTCTCTCCCTCAAGTAGCGTATGAGCGTTGCCGCGGGTTACCATGGCAACGCTCTGACGCTGACTTCTGCCGGGGCTCGCGAGAGAACAGCGAGCACCCGGCAGAGGAGAGTATGGGAGGCTAGATGGGAGCGGGTGGTGAGAGGCAAAGAGGGGTGAAAAGGAGGGAGAAAAAAGGGACTAAGAAAAAGGGGGAAAAAAAAGGCAAAAGGAGTAAAGATCAGGAGACAAAAGGAGGGGAACTAAGAAAAGGCAAAAAAGAGGTGGGATCAGGAGAGAGCAAGACAGGCAAAAGAGTGGGATCAAGAGTCAAGGAGGGGGACAAAGGGGGATCAAAAGGAAGAGAAAAAGCCAAGGCAAAAGCTGAAGAGGGGGAGAATGAAGTAAAAGGTGGGAATCAAGAGGGGGAGAAAGAGGCAAAAGGGGACAGTCAAGAGGTGGTGTGTGTGTGTGTGTGTGTATATTATATATATATATATATATTATATATATATATATATATATATATATATATATATATATATATATATATTATATTTCAAGTACTCACCAATACTTTTTTGAGGTCATTTGCCAGTTTTCCAAGTACCTAAAGCATATATATTATATATATAATATATGCGCTTTAAGTACCTGGAAAACTGGCAAATGACCCCAAAAAAAGTATCGGTAATTGGTATCGGCGAGTACTTGAAAAAAGTATCGGTACTTGTACTCGGTCTTAAAAAAGTGGTATCGGTGCATCTCTACTCGATAGGATAACATACTGGATAAATCTCCTCCCCTTATGGGCTTGATAATCCTCTCTAAACCCTGTACAAAAACTATCCAAATTTTAATTATGTCTAGTACAGAAATGATGAACAACTCCTGTCCTTAAATCTTTACATCTAACATTACTTATATGTTCTCAAATACACTCCATCAAAGTTCGCATCGTCTTACTTACATATTGGATTTTACATGATCTACAAGTTATCAACTATACCACAAAACGTGTGGCACAATTGATATATTGTTTATTCTCATAAGTCATTCCTTTAACTGTGGAGCAAAACGATTTTGAAGACACTAACCACTGACAACACCCACATTTTTTCTGAATACATTTAAAAGTTCCCACAGTTTTTAACCAAATCTCAGATCTCCTTCTCTCATGGATGTACCTACTCGGTGACAATTTTGTAGCTAAAGTTGGGACTTTCTGTGAGCTGAACCTACATCCCTTTTCTATAATTGTTTGTAATTGTCTATCACCCATTAAAACTGGTAAATGTTTTTTAATGATTCCCACTACTTTACTGAATTCACAACTAAAAGCTGTTACAAATGTTACTTTTTCATCTGCTTCTTTTTTCTCCTTTTTAGGAGATACCAGCAGCGCCTCTCTCTACTCTTATTTCTCGAAATACGCTCTGCTCTCTCAAGCATCCAGTTTGGATATCCACATGACAATAATCTTTCTTTAAGGTCTTTAATTGCCTCATCATAGAGTGCATCAGTAGAACAGTTCCTCCTAAGTCTTAGGATCTGTCCCACCGGTACACCCCTTACTGTGTGGTGTGGATGACAACTATCTGCTCTTAAAATCGTATTGGAATCTGTTGGTTTGCGTTACACATTAGTCACTATCTTCCTGTTGATAAGCAAGAGATTATACTTAAATCTAAAAATATAATATTTTGACTATGTCTATGTAACGTAAACTTTAAATTACAGGTATTATCGTTAAGATAATCCAAGAATTGTGAATGATCTATCTCCACACCAAATTATGACCAGGTCATCAATATATCTCTTGAAATAATAAGTATGTGCAGAAAAAGGGTTACTACCTCCAGAAATGTGCGACTCCTCCCACCATCCCATAAAAAGGTTGGCGTACGATGGGGCATATTTGGCCCCAATCAAGGTCCCACACTTCTGGAGGTAGTAGACACTGTTAAACATGAAATAATTGTACGTTAACAAAAATTGAATAACACATAATTAAACTTCATGAAAAGGTGGTGTGTTATTACTATACTTGTGATAGCAGACAGCTTCCAATCCAAGTTTATGGGGAATACAGGAATAGAGTGAAACCACATCACAACTTATCCACGTATATTCTGGTTTCCAAGATATTTTATCTATCTCCTGTAAAACCTGTTTTGTATCTCGCAAATATGTATCTAATCTCAATACCAAAGGTTGTAGGCAGTCATAGACATATTGACTTAGTTTCTCACTTAGAGAGCTTATCCCTGCTTATGTCTCTTTGGACTCTCCAGTGATTTATGAATCTTTGGGAGGTGATGAAATATAGGTGTAATCAGAGAAGACACCTTTAACCATTCACTCTCACGTTTGGTAAAGAAACCCTCCGAAGATCCATAATCAGCCAGAGAGTCCAAGAGGTTTTTATATTCCATAGTAGGATTTTGATCTAGTACTTCATATATGTTAGCGTTATTCAACTGCCTTTGAGCCTCTCTGACGTAAGCGTCCGTGTCCAGGACTACAACTGACCCACCTCTATCCGCTTGTTTTATTATTATTGTATCATCATTAGACAGAGACTTAATTGTGTCTCTCTCAGGCCGGGTCAGGTTACCCCCTAGACAAAGACCCCATGCTAGTCTTCGAGAGATCCACCAGGTCCCTTTCTATAAAATCTTGAAATACATCAAAAACATTTGTTCTTCTTTGAACTGGATAGAAGTCAGTGTTTTTAGGTTTCCTGACTGGGATGTGCAGTATCCCTTCACCTCCCTCTGTGGACAAAAACTTGTCCACTGGATGTGGCAAGGAGAAATCACACTGTTCCACCAAGAAAAAAATCTCCTCTACCATTAGCTCTATTTTGAGCCAAAAGGAAATTAATATGATTTGACTCCTCAATTGGGACACCTGATATCCCCTGGCCTTCCCTCCCAGACAATAAATTGTCCACCGGGGGTGGCGAGGAGGCACTACGTTGTCCCCCCAAGGAAAGATCTACTACACCATTTGGCATATCTTGAATATCAGACATATAATCCCCCGAGAAACCAAAGCCGTGTTGACCAGCTGTCTCAAGATTAGTTACAGGATCATCATTAACAAAAAATGCTTTTTTAAAGCCAGTTTACTTACAAATCGATTTTCCTCGACTATGGTTTCAAAAAGATTGAAATGTGTAGTTGGAGCAAATCCTAGTCCTCTAGATAACACCGATATCTCTATGGGACTTAAGTCTCTAGAGGAGACATTCACTACTGGTTTCTGTCCCTGGTTTTCCTTGCTCTTCTTGGATAGTGACGTGGGATTCTTTCCTCTTCCTCCTCTCCGTATGTTCTTCCTTGATTTTTTCTTTTTATTCTCTTGTATCTTGAGGTCTTTTGTCTCAGTTGTCGTTCGTTTTTTGGAGACTGTTGGTCACTAAAAACATTTGTAGCTCTTATAGATCTATTTTCTTCTGATATCGACAAATTGGACTGTGTCATGGAGTCAGTTGTTGAACTTTCAATATCTGTGCTATTAAATGAGACTGATTTTGGTGTAGATGTACTTTTCAAAATAGACTTTCTTCCATGATTCCTTCTTTCGTTCCACCTCTGTGACTTCCATTTATATATATCATACCTGTTTCATAATCCTGTTTGTCTCTCTGGATTTTTTTCTGTTATATTTATACTACACATTACATATGTCCCTGCTGTGTAGTGCATTCCACTATTTAAAGGGATAGTAATGATTCACAATAAAAGCAATTAATCTTCATAGTATTTGGGCCATGGAGAATGTTATTTCAATACCATTAGAGTTATAGTTCAAGAGTAATTGAATGATAAAGTATTCCCCTCACACCCCTTTTACTGATGTAACACTGCTCACCTTAGAGCAGCAAGACTGTCCAAATGGATCGCAGAGAAGGACAATCTTCAGTGAGCATAAGGAAAAACCTGAAAAACCTGTCAATAGGGCAGGGTTTTCCTTATGTTTACAGTAAGAAGATTGTCCCTTGCTGTGAGCTGTCTGGTCCCAGGACCAGATGTAACGGTTTTGTAGGACACTCAGACCAGCAGGTTAGAATAAAACACAGTTTTATTAAAAGACAAGAAAGAGTTCCCTCTATAGGCAATACAGAATAACTGAAATGAACAGTAAAGTACAGATGCCCTCTCAGGCCCAGTATACAGATAAATAAATATATACTGTCACAGGACAGGCATAAGTAACATACAGGGAACTCAATGGTTAAAGTACATAGAAATCAATCAGTCTCTGTTGTGGTGTGTTTGACACGCCCATAAGATGGTAAAGGAGCGATAAGTGGTGCTAGATGAGAAAACACCAGTAATAGAGCAGGACAGAGACTACTGCTTATGCTGAGGCAGGGAACTGAGGCCAAAATACTCTGCAAGAGCTTAATGAGCTAGAGCCACTAGCACCGCAACCGGTGCATGAACGGAGAGCAAGTGCACTGCAAGAGCTGAGGATAATAGAGCCAATAGCCCCCACGGGCGTTGTAACGGAGACCAATATACTGCAAGAGCTTAGTTGTATAGAGCCAATGGCACCCACCCAGTGCGCTTAACGTAGACCAAGGACACTGCGAGAGCTGAGTATAATAGAGCCAATAGCCCTCATGGGTGTTGTAACGGAAACCAATTACACTGCAAGAGCTTAGCTATATGGAGCCAATGGCACCCCCACAGGCGCTGTAACGGAGACCAACTACACTGCAAGTGCTTAGCTGGATAGAGGCAATGGCACCCCCACGGGCGCTGTACGGAGACCCAAGGCTCAGCAAGTGTAGCGGAAGGCTCAGGGTAGCAGAAGCATCGGCTCTGCAAGTGTTAACAGAGGCTCAGTGAATGGAGACTACTGCTCTGCAAGTGTTAACGGAGGCTCAGTGAACGGAGACAACTGCTCTGCAAGTGTTAACAGAGGCTCAGTGAACGGAGGCACGGCTCTGCAAGTGTTAACGGAAGGCACAGTGCTCTGTAAGCGTAAACGGAGGCCCAGAGTAACGGAGGCAGCAGGCTCAGCTAGAGTAAATGGAAAAGCCCAGTACACAGGAGGCAACGACACAGTCAGCCCTGCCACAAGCACAGTGGAAGTCAGAATGTCGCCCAGGCGACACTGGAACAGCACACAGCAGGAACACAGGCAGGGTCAGCAACATAGCCGGGTCAGGTCACGGAGCAGGAACGTCAGCCAGGCCGGGTCAAATCACGGAGCAGGATCGTCAGACAAGCCGGGTCAAATCACGAAGCAGGAACGTCAGCCAGGCCGGGTCAAATCACGGAGCAGGAAGTAAGGAGCGTAGTCAGACGGGCCAAGTCGGTACACAGGAAGCAGGAACACTGGAACACAGCTACACAGCAACACAGGCTCAGGAACACCACGAAAGGGCACCTGACAGGTGCCAAAGGCCAGGTATAAATAGGCCATACTGGGCGGGCCAAACAAGCTCAGCCAATGGGAGCACACCACAGCAAAGAGTGACAGAGAAAGATCACGGCACCGTGATAACAGATTTCACATCTGAGGGAGGTGGCTTACACTAGGTAAAAGGGGCAGGAGGGGGATACTTTATCATTCAGTTACTCTTGAACTGCAACTCTGACAGTATTGAAATTACACTCTCCATGACTCAAATACTATGATGATTAATTGGAGTTTCAGTTTTTGTGAAACATTACTATCCCTTTAACTCCTTGGATGCTACAGCTCTCTCCACCAGGTTAAATGTTATTGATGTCAAAATAAATGGATAAGGCTGGCACAAGGTTTGTGCAATACTTAAAGTGGAACTTTCAGAGCATACCAAGTCACCATGAATTCATTAAACGCATGGCGACTACTAGCTTGTAAATAGATGTCTTACCTTTAAAAAATAGCACAGCGTAAAGTAATCCTTCCTGTTTGGAGACCGGAACCCAGGATACAGCGCAGACATCTTGTATGCGCACCTGCGCTGTCAATCCCGGTCTCCATTGAGTAGCACTGCAGTGCATCATATGGTTACCGGAAGGGACTGACTGCGCAGGCGCGCAGACCACACTAACCTGCCCCTCAGTCCTCAAACGGGAATGATTACTTTACTTTGTGCTGTTTTTTAAAGGTAAGGCATTTATTTCTCAGCTAGTCGCCATGCGTTTAATGAATGCATGGCGACTTAGTATGCTTTGAAAGATCTGCTTTAAGTGCTATCTTGGAATATTGTGTGATACATCTTTATTATTATGTTCTCAGTGGAATAGCTTAGTGAAGTCACATGCTTGTTAAAGTCACTAGTGAGATCACCTTATCCTCATATTATACTGTAGAAAGATATCTGTTGCTGTGCTTTTCTTTACAGAATTCTTTATGACCGTCTACATTGTTTCTAAAACGAGCACTGTAATAAGCTTTTATTATCTCCTATTTGCTTCTATTGCATTTATCTATTCCAACAGGTGTGGTTCAAGTGTTACTAAAATTATCCTATTTGAAAATAATGTTCACATAGTCATGCAATATTGATTAATTCTTTTTTTTTTTCTCTTGTTTCCAAAAGCGGAAAATCCTAAGAGCTCAAGGGACGTTTGATGGAGAAGGTGAGTATAAATGTAGAATTTAACATTCCCTGTACCAGGTATAAACCGTGTCTGGCTTAGCAACTTTGGACTCTGAGTCCCATCATCTTTAGCCTATAACTGGAGAGCCT